>OY728157.1:1236526208-1239026208 GCA_963277665.1 Viscum album | reverse complement strand
TAACATTAATTTTTTATTCATTTCATAATCTAATATATATGCCAATATGAATTTTAAATTGAAAAATGTGGTTGTATTTTAGTGAATTAGATGGAAAAATATGTAATAAATACATCTAATATGATAATGTCATTTGTTAGATATTTTTTAAGCACCTATAACATTAGTTGTTTCCATAAATTTCCCACCATACTAATTATTGTCGAGATAAATATTAAAAGTGTTTATATTCATAATGACATAATATAATATGTAAATATAAATATAATTCTAACCATAATATTAAAAACATTTATTCAGTTTTAGTATATTTAATTCCATTAATATTTTGAAATTTATTTATATGTGTAATCTTGTTAAATATGATAAAAAATTATTTTAAAAAAATATGCATATTTAATCAAAAAAAATTTCTTCTATCAAAATTATATTCAATGGCGATCCTAGTGAAAATATAATGGATATTATACTCATTTAATAAAAATAAAATATATAATATGTCTTATTTAAATACATGGTTACATGTAATGAAAAATCAATTTTCCGAATAATGGTATTTTGATTATTTACAGAAATATAAATCTAGTTTGAAATGAAAATATTGAAAATATAAAATATAAAATGATATAATTATTTAATATTAAATTTTAAATTTTTTTTTTCTATTAAACATAATTTTTAATTTAATGGATACTTGGAGATAAATTTATTTAAAATGAAATATATCCAAAAAAATTGCATACTATTACCAAAACATAGAAAAAAATCATACTTATATGGGAATGGGAAGCAACCTATGGAATCCCATGGGAGGGACTCCTTACTTCTAATATATATCCCATATATTTATATCTCTTTGTTTCCCTCTATCTTATTTTATTTATTTATTATCATTTCAAAAAAAATTCTTTGATATCTCTTATGATACTGATACGATTAATCCACCATCAAATCCATTAGGTTCATTTTTAAGAGAATAAATTTAATCCATTTTTCAAGGGAAAATGGTTTTTTATTCAAATATATTTTAATATTTTATTCTCATATGAAATATAGATCAAGATATTAATTCAAAATAATGTATAATTTGGAATTATTCTAGGATTTAGTGGTGTAAATCAATTATAACATCAACCAGTTCTATCAATCATATCTCTCCAAAAGGTTGTAAGCTCTATAAATCACTATAATATCTTATACATGTTTCCATGAAATAATTTCGGTGTTTGTATAGCTGATTACAATTAAAAATTATTTTCACTTGTGGGCATGTGTATAACATATAAAACGTGTTATGATATTTGATTCCATGACTGGTGTTAGAGTAACTTATTTCCATGTTTGATTAAGTTCACCTGCTGTTAATTTTTCTTTATTAGTAATATTTTGATATGCTTTTGTTTTATTCTCTACCTTGTATACATGACCTTTAATTTTTTATTTATATTGGTGATACGATCTAGTTGAACATCATGAACTATTTATCCCATGGTTGAGGAGTGTGATTAAATTGATAAAATAGTGATGATGGACCCATGAACAAGGTGGATATATTATGTTTCTATAGGATTTTTTGTTTGGTATTTACTCAGCACACGAGAATCTTCCTTCTTAATGACTAGTTGAAATAAGAGTTGCATTACATATATCAGAGACATGATACCAATTTTATAGTTTGATTTATGTATTATCTCTCACACTAGATTCCTAGATGAATTATGAGTGTCAAACCCTATATTGGGAAAATGAAACTCAATTTATTTGTGAACAAGATGTATTAAATGAGGAAAAGATTGAGTCAAATTCAAACATTCTTCTATGAGGTTTTTGAGATACAAATTCACTAGTTACTCATCACATTATATAAACAAATAAATCTTATTATTCATTCAGCATAGTGAAAAATTAGTTACAATTGGTGGTTTTATTCTATATGGTAATAAAAAATGCTTCAGTTTTATTTTTTATTTATTTTCATATTATTCATTTATTTTTACAATGACATAGAATCTTTTAGTAAATCATTCTTTATTATGGATTTATTTATAGTTTCATAGTCGTTGTTGAACTCAAAATATACTAATGCATTTTTATGAAATTATATATTTCATGGATTGATATTAAATTAATGGAATGTACCCTATCATATTTTGCTCAGTAGAGGATCATTTAGCTAGTATTGGATCCTGAAATACATGAAAGGGCCTAACTATTTTATTAATTTAATTATCTAATTATTTATACGTAGAACATCCTTTTGAAACTAAGAGCTGCTTTTTATAATAAATCAGTCATTCCATTATTCAGTTTCTGTACGCTTACTCTTGTTATTTATAATAATATTTTTTAATTACTATTGATCCCCTTAAATTATAAAAATTCAATAGTTTCCTATTGACAGACTCATTTCATCTCTTATAGTCAGAATCCTACTGTATGTGGGATGGTGTTTGTGAATCTGTGTGGTACTTTGGATCTAACCCAGTGGTTTTTGACAGGGTGATAAAAAATTGTTTCAAATCACTTGGGTTATTCAATATATTTCAGTTATTTTCCTTGATTTGGGATATGGTGAATATGAGATAAGACAGTTGGGAAAGGGGTGGGGAACTAATAGAATTTCAAAAAATAATTCTGCAATACACCATTGAGATTCTTTAATGTTGTGAAATATGTGATTTTCGAATACAATTGAGTAAATATTCCATTGGAAAATAAAATTATGTTTATATGATATTTATGTATTTTTTTGGGGATTTATGTATCATAAATAGGTATATAGGTTATTATTCCATTTATATTCCTATTTTTTGTTGAATATTAATTAATTATTTAAATTATATAAATTTTTTCTCCATTTAGGATAGATATTCACTTGTCTAAAATATATGCAATATGTTGTTGTTCGGATATATATTTAATTTAATTAAAATATTAAGCTTAACATGCTTCTGTATTAGTATATATATACCAACTATGACAATTGTACAGTGTTGAGACAATGGTAGGGGTATATGATAGTAATAAGGTTTATTCCTATGAGAACATTATAAGATCCCATATACATTATAATTTTGGTATATGGTCCTTTTATTGTCTTTTTTGAGATATTATTATTCAATGATGTATGAGTGGGAATCCAACAGTAAATGTCACTTGGTTTTTTTGTTTGATGATGACCATTATAGAAACATATTTGGGATAAGATGTCGATAGATTGGGAGAATACTAATTTAATAATTATAAGGACCTAGTTATAAAACATTACATAATATTGAATTAAATTAATATTTCACATGAAGATATTTTCAGGTTTAGAGTTTTAGAAAATGAGAACATAACATAACTATTACATCTCAATGATTACAAAGTAGACACATCTACTCAGTTTCCATTTTTTCACAAAATATAAACTCTTAAATAGAATTTTCATGTCTAGTTCCATGTTTTAGACATCATGAAATTTACTTGATCCCATCCTTGTCTGTATTCCACTTTAAGTCCTATGGAAAACATTTCAAAAACATGGGATGAGCATAAAATGCTCAGTAAGGTTTATAAAATAATGAAAAGAAACATTTACCCATCAAAAATAAAAATCGATGAAAACATAATTTTCAATCATAAAATACCTTCTAAATTCATAATATTGATGAATAACACATAGTAATCACAATTAATAAATGTAACTTAAGGCATAAATTACGTACTTACAATGTAGCTATCAAAGCTACATAGGGAGTCACATTTGGAATACCCATCACAGTATATTCCCTAAAACACTTCGAAAAAAAATTCATGTTCATCTCCTTCACGTTACTCAATGCATTGGAGAGCTATCTCTAGCTCACCCACCCTAGGTTTATCACGGAACCACCCATATACATACCAATGGCCAAGAACCATAATATAATCATAACACATAACTTAATCATAAAGGAAAGATACAATTTCCACATTCATATAACAATATAACATTTTTAGATATTGAAAATCCATTCTTAAAAACCATTTTCAATACCAAAATACAATAAAAAAGTGTATGGTATTTATTTTACTTTTTAAAACATTATAGCTTTTTAAGGAATCCAAAGATCAAATAATACTCGTGGTGGTGGAAAAGGTCGTTGTCACCGCTTACGTTAAAAAAATAAGCATTCCTTTTTGACGTTTAGTAAAATGCTTCGCAGGGAAAAGATTCCACGTGAATGAAATGAAAAGTCAAAAAAGTTTTATACACCGTATAAAATAATGTCGTGTAGAAATCAAAATATGCCTCAATGAAAGGAGATTGAGATGAAGTCCCATACAAAGATGGTATCCTTAGATTAAGGATAAATTAATTACATAATTATGTGTGAAAAATATAAATACACCCAATATAAGTGGATATTGAGTATAAAGTAATCAGAGGTCATCCACACATATTCATAGCACAACATAATCAAGAAGTATATGTTTAACCTAAATAATTGAAATTGGGTTAAGAAGTTCCCTTACAGAAATTCGACAGCCTAACGACATCACTTTAAAATTCAAAAAATGATTTGATGAGAGATATAAAGTGTATCTCATCACATGTACATAACATTTACAGAAATATGAATATATAAGAACATATCCCAACATTATAATATGTAAATTAAATGACCTAACAAAATAAGTCTTCTAAAATGAGAAGGGTGAAAGGTTCCCTTACCGATTTGGGTAAGTTTTGAAACGTACACCCCATTAAAGAAGGGTCCTAAAATCAAGATGAAAATACCCATAAATCAAATTATATTACATAAATAATACAATCATGGTCATCACATACACCACACAAAAGGAAATAGTGGAAAATGTAGCATGAATCTCAAGGTAACAAATAGTGAGATAAAAACCCCTTACCTCATTGTAATCAATCAAGTCATATAACCAAAAGATAATAAACACCAAATGAATTACATAAAACCATGAATATAAATATAATCATGATAATATATATGAAATGGAATTACATAATACACCACATGAAAAAAATAAGTGGCGAATAATGGAAATCTCAAGGAATTAAAAGTGAGATAAGAAATTCCTTATGAAACTTTGGCAGCCTAACAGCACCAATTAAAATATACAAAAAACAGATTGATGAGATCAAATAGGGTCTCTCATAATATGAACATAAAAATTATAGTAAGAGGAATATAAAAGACCATTCCCCAACATAATAAATTGGAGCCGAAAATTAACAACATAAAAGAGAGTACTTAAAATGAATGAGAGAGGTAGAATCCCTTACCTCAAGTCCGACTTGTCTTGTTCATTTATTTATATTCTTGAATAATAAACATTGGTAAATTTATAATTTATTAAGGAATTAATTTAAAGCTTATTATTCAATTCATATCACATATTATCATGTTATAATAATTAGTTAATTATGTGAGTTCATAACATATGTTTTGTCGATGTTGGGTACATGAGTCAAAAGTGAACTTCTTTGAAAAGAATTATCCATGTAGTTATAAGTACATAATATATAGAATAGTATTAATTATTTAAATATCATATATATTCATTAGAAATTTATTTTATACTATTCCATAACATTTGGAGATAAAAATGAAATGCACTGTTCAGGGAGACGGTAGGTCGTACGTACGCATGAACACTACTTTCATTTCTTTGTCATATTAATGGAATTAAAAAAAATGGGAGATATATATGTTATAATTACAGTATAATATATATGTTATATAGGTCACATAATTTCATTAATTTCATTCTTTATACATTCCATGTATTGCATGAACGAGTCAAATCACTTGAGGGGGCAGTAGTCCACACTTCCTCAAATTAAATTATCGCATTTTCACAACATGAAAATCATAATCATATGTTTTAAATATAAAACACAGAAGCATAGATAGGTCATAAATATAATATATACCATAATTAAATATAGTTTCATCATAATGGCCACCATGAGAGGTGGTACGAGAATATAGAACAATCATCGTTTCGTGAGGCAGTAATTTTCCATCCACGGAAACAGTATGTTCTTAAACCATTATACGGAGGTTTGTGTAAGTATAGCTCGAATAATTATCATAAAAACATCCTAGTATATTTAATATACTGGTGTTGTTACAAAAGAAATGAATAAAAATAGTTTAAGTGGTTGGAGAAGCAAAATAAAACAAAAGAACATAAGAGAAGAAATTACCTTTAAATCAGGTAACTCACCTTGGTTTGAACCAAAAGGGTTTCTTGTAGTGAGTTCTGCCTAAGGTAAGGCTTCTATAATTAAGATAGGGTTCTTGTGAGATTATTTGAGTAGATGTTGGACAATCCATAGTGCTTGAGAAGTGTGAAAAATGTGTAGGAAGTGGGGTTTTTTTATAAGGGAGAGGAGGGGCTCCTTTGGAAATCGTAAAACAATTATTTTATTATAAAAAGACATTCAGTTTATAAATCTCCAAAAATAATTATTTTCTAGGATAATGTGTCCCATGTTCGAAATAAAATCATCCAGTATGTATTAGAAAAGTGTTGTATATTTTTTAAACATTAGCTTCTTATTTATTTAATTTATTCAATAATGACGTAAACACTACATCATCATTATGTCATAAATAATTTTATTTATTTGATGTCTTAAAATTTAAAAAAAAATTACCATGTTGTTGGAAATATTTTATTCTTTATAATTATTATTTATATCAGAAAAGATAACTTGTATAAGACCATGTAAAAATTGTTTTAGTTAAACAATACATGTTTGTAGTTTTTTAATTTTTACTTTAAATAAAATGTATTAATGTCATTATCTTACACAAGTGGCACAATGGGGTCCCAAAAATTGACCCATGGATTGTATTGGTCGTCCATTACTCATCCAAAGAGGGTAGATCATGTGTCAAGATATTTTTCTATTTTTATAATATCATTTTTATCTTAAATTACCATAATTACCTCAAATCGCAGTTAATAAAACTCAAAAGTTACATTTATAAAAAAATGATCCCATTAAACCAGATTTTACTTAATAATTACAACCATGTATTTTGGATTTTCTAATTTTAATTCAAATAAGTGGTAATATTTTATTTAAAAAAAATCAGTTTTTTTAACTACCACTTAGTGGTTTGAATATTCTTAAAAAATTGATGTTTTTAAGAAAAATACCAAAAATTCACCCTAAGATAAATTTGATATTCCAAATTCCAAAATGATGTCCATTTTACCATATTCAAAAAATAGATGTTGCAATAATAAATTTTATTATTAATTCCCACTGTCAAAACAAATAGCATGTTTTTAAGAAACAATATCTATTACAACATTGACACTTGTTTATGTCCAATTTAAAAGTGTAATTAATTTCAATGACCACCATTAGATTAAAGGGTAAAAATATATTTTAACTACAGTTTAAACCCAATTAAAAGATAATCTAACCATATAAATAAATTAGATTAATAGAAGATTTTGAATTAAAATACAACATTTTCACTATTCATTAAAAAATAAACTTTATTGGAAAAATAACAAACATTTAAAAAAAAGTAAATTTTGATATCTATATTCTAAAGAAGGATTTTATTTTTTCAAATAAAACATATAAAATTTTCAAATAGTATATTTAAAAAGGGTTCACCATTAAAAGGCAGTTAATCGACCTTTTAAAGAATATTAAAAGATTTATGCTTAAAATTGGATTCATTCTCATTTTAAGCCTCTAACATTTACTGGATAAATGTAAAAATATTTGAAAAAAATAAATAATCATTTTTAGTTAGTTTTGTTCATAACCACTATTACAAGGTCTGGAAGTTAACTACCATTTAAAATAATATTATTATATTATTAGTGTGCAACGTAACATCTCAAAGAAACTCATTGTTTCATGTTGGGTAGGCCATCGAACAGTGCGTCCCCTTTAAAGTAATATTGATATTTTATTAAAAAATATTAATAAATATGACAATTTCATATTCATTATTTACCTAGGTTGATACATTAATACTAAAAAATGTATACTTTTCGTAAAATCAAACAATATTATAATTGGTTCACTTTGAGTAAAAACCCATTATGAAAAATCATCAACTAAATAATATCATAGATTGAAAAACTCCTCAATACTTCTTCTCTTGTAAAATATGATATAATATATAAATTAGATTCTAGCAGTGAGTTTCCATACTTATTTGGAAATGTTTTAGTGTCATCATCCAAAAAAATATTCTTTATCCTGTTAAATATCAATCTGTCTGATGTTTGTTAAATATTGAACTATTACAGTTCATTAAAATTTTATTTCTAACATAAATTGAAATACATCAGCAGATATAGTATTTTACATTTCAATTAATTCAGTATAATAAATCTATATTCAGTATAAATTGTGTATCTTTATTGAATGGAATATATAGATATGAATTTTTAGAACTCCATGGGATGGAATTTTTTGATGGATTCTATAGAACATTGTCTATTTAAAATTATAAGAAAACTATATGATAAACATTGTATACATTGGTCTGATGTGCTTTGTATTACTATATCTGATGGAATATCATTTATTCAACATGAAAAATATATTAACTTCATAAATTTATATATTTGAAATAAGGAAACATTTTAGAATATGAATTTTATTTTTAAAATTAATTTTAGAAATATTTATTTCAAGTCATGAGATAACATTACACAATACTTATAAAAATATCCCTATATAATAACCCTTTTAACAATATCATAGTTTCAAAATATTACCCTATTAACATATTTTCATTATTAAATATGATATTAGTCAAAGGATGAAATTATAAAATTATGATGCATGATTGATTTTAAATTAATGATATTAAATTTCCAAAATTAATATATATCTAAATAAAAATGCGTATATTTTTTAGAAAAAATAATTTTGTTATTAATAATAGAATTTATACATAATCATTGTCCTAAAAACAATTTTATTATTATTAATCTATATATATTATTCTTATATTTAATTAATAATATTCGTCATCATTAAATAATAAAATTAACTATAATAAAATTAGTAAATAATTTGAAATTTTTTGAAAAATATTATTCAATTAAATAATTATACCGCAATTAACATATAATTATATTAATAGATAAATTATAAAATATTTCTATTAATTATATAAATTGAACAAATCACATTTTAAGTGGGATATTAAAATCAATAGGTAAAAACGATGTTTTTATATAAAAAATTTATTTCAATAATATTACTTTTTTATTTATAGTATTACATTTTTTTAATTTATTTAGAAAATATTATTTTAAATAGATATAATAATACCCACTGGATATATATATAATGTCCATATTTTCAATGACCGAATTTAGAACGACCATATTAATAATGGTAACATTTCATTCATATATGTATTCATATATTCATTTATAGAAACATGATTCATAATCATTATGTTCTGTATTAACATGTAATTAATATCCTAATATTTAACCCTTCGTTATATTAATACAAATAGCATTATGATCGTCATTGAAATTCATGATGGTAAGGATTCCTTTTTTTTATTTTTTTATTTACATGGGGTTTTATTACAATAATACTTTTATAAATTTGATTTCATATTACATTTTCATAATGTTTTTATCCAACAATATAATAATTATACATCAATAAAATATGTTTTGATCAATTTTATTTTTCAGTTTTGGAAGAAGTGGCCTGCTCAACAAAGTCATTAATTGAATTCAAATTAATGCTAAAATTTTATGTGGAAAATTTCAATGTGCCATAAATAATTTAAAACAACACACATTTAATTATATCTCATAGAAGAAAAAATAATTGTATATCCACAAAAATTAATGGATTAGTTATGCAATATCAAATGTGATATTTACCTCCACTATCTTGGGATTTATGTAATACTTATTTAATGAATCATAGATGGCACATCAAAAAAATTCGTATACTCTCCAATAAATTGAGAAATATTTTCCATGGGATTGGGATTTAATTCCCATATAATTGAAGTTATAAATATTTATATTTCATAGTCAATATCGTTCTAATATATGATAATGGGATTATCTATGATCTGTCACGAGACCTCCCATTTCTAATAATATATATCGAATCTATGTAAAGATATCCAATCCATAACTAAAATTGCATCAACGTAATATAGTGTGATAAAAATAAAATTTGAATAAAACAACAATTATAAAATTATTTTTTAGTTGATTTATATTAATGGGATATTTCTGTTGTACTAAAATGTGTTTTGAATAGTATTTTGATATTTACATGATGAAAAATTTAGATAAAAATGGGTGGGTAGAAGTTAAATAAAAATGAAATGTTGATGTTAATAACATAATCATGAGTATACCTAACACTAATGAATTTTGATAGAACATTTTATATTTTATGTTTAAAATATCCTTCCATTAAAAACCTGTATTATGTGGTTGTTGAAATCTATTTCAAACATTAAACTATGAATTGGTGAGATTTTTAGGGAACGTACAATTTTTATAATAGTTGAATCATTCAACTATGCTTAGCTGTAGAGGATATGATAAACCTCAGACCATATTAATAGATGAAGACTTCATATCTCAAAGATATTCATTTGAATTGTGACTGTATCTTCTAATATTGAATCATCTTATCATCCCATTAATGAAATTTCACATGTACATCGATAAAGATTTTGGGTATCTACAAGAGTATATTTTGTCCAATCATCTAAATTATCATTCTTTTTCACATAAAATTTCATTTTGCATTTTTTTAAATAAATATATAATTAAATAGTTTTAATTTTTAATTTCTGTGATATGTGTCCAATGAGAAATTTCTTCATATCCACAAAAGTCAATTATAACTATTTATTTTTAGTGACATGTTTTAAGGTAGAAATATACATCATTTTTTACATTTGGGGCAATGATAAATAAAAATAAATTCCTTTTAAGGTTTCTGCGATTTTCACTATAAGTACAAAAGGATTATTATGATATTTTCTTCATCTTAGGGATTTCACTCCGTATTTGACTATGAAAAGTTAATTGTTAAATTCATTCAAAAATTAAACCATAAATTTCTCACTATTCAAAGATTCAATGTAATCTTTTGCCTTTATAGTAATTAACAATATCAAAAATTAATGATATTCAACTACACTGTGATTGAAAATTAATATAATATTTTCACATCAAGAGAACTATCGAACAAAAAATATAATTTCATTTTATTGATCAACTATTCAAAAATTATTGAATCTGAGGAAATATAAATATTCCTTGATTATTGATTCTTAAATGATGAAATATCATATTTTTTCATTTATATAACATTCTCTATATCAACCTAGATTGAGGTATTTTTCATATTTAGAAATAGCATTCGCATGATTTTTGTGCCTTGTTTACACTACATTTGTTTCTTATTCGAACTATAATTTAATAGTACTCTATAGTAATTTTTACCATTATTATTCCTGTTTCCAACCCTTTACTAAAATAAATTTTTTTGGGTGAGTATATAAACACAAATATTATGTTGATTTATCATATGATATAGAAATTAATTCATAATATAGCCTATATTACTAAATATTTCATTCACCTTATGATATTTTATATTCATCTATCATGAGTTTTGTTTTATCATATGTTTTTTTGGATTCTTAAAAATAATCATTATAACATATTCCTTAACGAAACTAAATCCTACTACAATACTATCTTATTCCCCCACAGTCCCACACAACTAGATAATGATTCATCATGGGTTGTTTTATATTTAACATATATTCATATTTTATTAATCATGATATTCATTATAGAACCTAATTATGTTATATCATCTTCAAATTTTATTCATTTCACCACCCAAATTCACAAAATATCCAACAACACAATCATTTTTAATCTTTAGAGATTAATAACACCAATATGTTAATGCACAATAATGATTCATCAACTTCATAAAACATTCCATAAATTGAATCATTCATCAAATTTCATATATAATAATCCACACCATTTCTTAGGAAAATGAATCCTATGAAAAGGGTGATCTCATATATTAATTTAGGAAAAATAATGTAAAAAAATTGAAGAACCTCGTTGAGAAAAATTCACCCATGTAGGTAATAAAATGTTTTGTATGTTCATGGACATAACAAAATAGAACACACTCAATAAGGAATGTATTATAAATCATGGTTAATGGAATTTGGATTTTGAAAAAATTGAAGAAATGATTCATAGGAGTTACAATATAAGTCAATTATCATGATCCCTAAGAACATAATATAAACATGTATCCAAATTTTACATAATAACATTTTTCAAGGTAGATATCAATTGATTTTATCACATAACAGTCAATGATAATATGGTCCCCATATTATAGTCCCCACTAGTCACAGAATTTCTAATTTAATCCTCATATATTGATTTGTAGGCTTAACTCTTTAAAAATTTTCATATAAATAAATATTTTTATTCAGTAATGGATAATGAAAATCAATATTTACTAGCTCAATAAAATTACATACAGAATTAAATTAATTATATTGAAATTGTGTATGGTTATAAAATATGAAAAATCATGATACAAAAATATGTATTTTATATATAACTTAAATATCATATGAAATATTATCACAAGAAATTGAATGTCTCTAGATAATGTTAATGACCAACAAATAAATATATAATCAATGATCTATATTATATAAATTGAATTATTTTAATTAGAAAAAAATTATTTGGGAGAATAAAAAAATATGGAATAAAATAATTTATATAAATTAAAAATATATTTTTGTTGTAAAAAAATTTATATCATGTATATGAATATCAATATTGTTTATTACCTATAATGGTGAGAAGGATTGTTCATTTTAATAATGTTAAATTGAAACATTCCAATTGTATTTTATAATGAAACTTTAAAATTATACATTTAAAAAACATTATGATGATTAAATTCCTTCCTTTTAAAATGTAATGTGTAACCCAACATGAATGAATGGTTCATTTTCTGAAATAAATAGGACTTCAATAAAAAAATATTACACAATTATATTGAAAAAATAGCTTTTCAGAAGATAAATAATATTATATTTTCATCTAAACTGTTATTTTCCTGATTAAAATTATAAATAAATGAAATATTTAAACTAAAAAAATGTAAACTCATTAAAATTTTTTATATTATTAATATTTATCGACTTTGGGAAGGATAAATATTAATATTTCTGTTAGTGAGAATTATATGCATTCCCAGAAAATTGACATACAATAAAATATTTTACCTTATAAGTAACATTTGAATTGTAACCCATTGAAATTTGAAAAATTAATTGAAATTATAATTATAAT
Organism: Viscum album; assembly: GCA_963277665.1. Lineage (NCBI taxonomy): Eukaryota > Viridiplantae > Streptophyta > Magnoliopsida > Santalales > Viscaceae > Viscum > Viscum album. Next base: position 1,239,012,810 of record OY728157.1, on the reverse strand, counting down.
GAATATCTATATATTTATGTGAAATATATAACTTTGTCATTATATACACCACATATAATTAATAGGTTTATAATACCAAATATTTCTCAATATAGTAAAAATTGATATGAAATTCCCTAAAGTGATCACAACATTTATGTGATTATGTGTGTCAAAATTGTATCTATATAGTCAAATATTAAAATAAACTATAAATAATGTCCATTTGTACATGTTCATGGAATAATAGAGTCAATGAAGAGGCCATTTAACCAAATGAATTGAGATTGAGGTAAGAGACCCCTTACTATAGGTTTCACTTGCGTAATGACTGATTTTAATATACTGAAAAAAATATAGATTCTTTATTATTAAATTAAAACCCATATACCTATATATAATATATTATATGATTTGTTGATGAAATATTATCTCCTATTTTAAAAAAATCAATAAATTTTTTCACTATTTCATGTGTTAACTACTTCATTTTTCAGGTGAATTTTGTTTTGGTTGTTCTCGTACATGTACATTGATTATGGTTCCATTATATGAAGAATTTTAATATTTATATTAGTATAATATATATTCAATATATATATTTAGATTCATCTATAAATGATAGAGTCTAACAAATGAATGACACTATTTAGAGAGATAGTAGGTTGTATGTACGCATGAAGGTAGTTTTTCGTATTCAACATATGAAACAAAAGAGAGGGAAATAATAATTTAAATTTATTGCAATGTTTTTATATCATATATATCATATATATTCAATAAATATATCCATATTACAATCCATGAAAAATAGTAATGAAAAATTAATCACAATACATCATTGAGGGGCTGATACATACATTTGCATGAGTGATTGATAATATTCTAAATGGATATAAGATAAGACGGTAAATTATATATTATAAATCCAACATCATTAAAATTTCATAAATTTTGAATATTTTTATCATTTTCATCACTTTTACTCTCCAATAAAATATGTGTCAAAAGCAAATAACATCACAATATAGAGATTGACCGTCGTATATACACATGAGAAATCATTTCACTTTCCTTATGTTGTAAAAGTGTTGTAAATGGTTTTCAAATAATTGTAACAAAATATTAGTCTATTTATTATTTTTTACTCATTATTTTATAATTGTTATAGTACATTTACATGGTCTGTAATAATAATTAATGTTAAATTAATCGAAAAAGACCATTACCTCTTCTTTGGTAAATATTTTTTGATCCCTTTATAAAGACTCTTGGAATGGTTTTGTGAGAATATAATTAACACTAATTCATGTATAAATATTTTTAGAAGATAAAATTTTATCACTCTATAGAAATATATATCTTAACATTGTGAAATTAAAAGATAAAAGGGGGTGTATTTATATTTGAGGGGTGGTGCACACATTAATCATAGTAAATAATAAATTATAATGTAATATTCATGGTCGTGTGATTCTAAAATTACATATCATATGATATTAGAATGATATATTCCTAATATATTCTTCACCTAAAATATATATATGTTTAGGAAACTTTTTAAAACATATCATTTAAATATACCCCTTTATTAATCATTATTGTCATTAAAAGGTGTAGAAAATATTTCAAAAATATTGTGTGATAAACAAACTTATAAGGAATAAAATTTCCAATATATTGATATAGAATTAAATTTTAGACAATTTATTATCCTACTTGTTAAGTTGGACGATTCTAATTGTTTTTATATAACTGATTAAAATATACTTTTTCTAAAAATATGAAGAGTCACATTTGATGTTCTTCATTTAAATTAATTTAAACCCCGAATAAAAATAATAATTATAATAAAAACTCTTTAAAAATAATGTTTTCATTATTATTAACCCTATAATTAATATGAAAACATATTTTATTTCAAAATATTTTATTTTATTTTTTCAAACAATTTATGTTGTTTTTCTAGTGCTTTGATATGAAATCCTTCAATGTTTTATTAGCCATTATGCTAATTATATATTATATAAAAGTTTAAGTATATATAAATCAAATTAAAACATTTTTATTCTAGAAATAACCTTTATTATTCATTTAAAACTAATTTTTTCCTTATCTAGATATATAAATGAAATATTAATCAGGATAGTGATATGGTCACAATTTTGATACATAAAACTAAAAAAATGTCATTATAAAGGGAATTTAGAATATAAATGTCACATATTAGAATCATTGGTCAATTGTGTAAAATTTAACCAATAAATTGAAATAAATTCATATTTCAAAAGAATTTAATACTTTATTAGAATATTTTCACCATTAATCTCCCGATTTTCTTTTTAATAAGGTGATATTTTTTTAACACAGTTAATTTTAGTTATGAAAAATGAGAAATATATACAACATGTGATCAAACTAACTAAAAACATGGTGTAAATTTTTAAATATTACTATTCAAAAATTTTAAAAATAAAATTTTAAAATTATCCCACAAAATAAAGTGAAAGCAGTTTTCCCAAAACATTTGTTTTTAAGCATATAATTTGATTAGTATAAAAAAATAAAAAATTATGATCCTAATGTGAATAATTATATGATTTTATGTCAAATGTATCTTATATCACATTAAATAAAAAATCAAATTTGTATTTAAAATTTGATTATGTGACAAAAGAAAAAAAAATATTAATAAAAAAATTCACTATTTGATGACCACAAATCATTTTAGAAAAATCCAACAATTTCCCCCTTTGTAGACTTCTATATGATAATTTCAAAATTGGAATTAATTTTATTTTATATAATTTATAAATATTATATAAATTATTAAAAATTTCTTTGAAAAATATAAAATGAATTTTTTTTATGAAAATATATTTTTGAAACATAAAATGACATCATTTATAATTGAACACTAATTTCATAAGAATTTATCAATATATTTGTATTGACTGCTATAATTATATATATTTATTTTAAAATATGGTTTCCAAATTTCATCCCCATCATGTCAATGTCTTTATTATAAATTTCATGTATAATAAATAATTTTTTATTATATCACAATTTTCATGATCACAATGTTTTGTGTAAAATATATTATCAACCATATTATTATTTTAAAATAAATTTTCAGGATGTTACATTATATGACCCAACCATAAAAAATATTCCCTCCCAATTATATCATGGTCATTTATATTTTTTCATTTCGTGATATTCTTCATCATACATATGAATAATAAAATATATAGTAAATGGGAAACTATAAAATATATTGATTTCTTGAAATATCAAATATATGGTTTCTCAGATAAAGAGATCCTTAGTGAGATATAAAAATATTGAAATTGTGGTGAAAAATAACATACATGTACTAATATTGAGTGATGCATAACATGATTAAGATAATGTTAACAACCAAAAAATGATAAGTTAGTTAGGGATGAAAAGACAATCAATTCCATATAAATAAAGGTAAAATGAAAACATTTTTATTTCAAGCCCCATTCCAATTTTTGAGGAATTATTTTCAATAATGATATAGAACATGAGAGGATATAATTTCATTATTTCATTCCATTTAAAAAAAATCATCCATGTATTTTTTTTATTATGAATGATTGCTTCATCTATTATTCCCTGAAATGAATATTAAAGATGAATTTTTATTTCATAAATATTTTATTTTAATATTTAATGGAATGAAATCTCTATAAAACATGAGATTTCATTCAATAATTCTAAATATAATTATCAAAAAACAATTTTTAGAACATGTTTCCAAGTATTGATAAATATAATACCTTAATCACTGAAACACAAAAAAAACCCAATATCATCTAATCTATTCCATAAATTAATACCCTTAAGATACATCTCACATATGTTTTACCAAATTCAAATGATATATATCTAAATCTATTGTTAAAACATTTCTCCCAGGATAACATAATGTATCCATAATTTCATAAAAAAAATTCAATATCATGACAATATATTCTTTAGAATATACAAACTATTTCCCAACATATCCAAAATTATTATATTACATTTTAAAAAGAAGTATACTATTCCATTTAACAACACAATATTTATCCATTTAATAAATATCATTTGAAAAAAATATTCCGGTTACATTAACATTATAACGTTCCGCAAAAAAATAGTGATTAAGTTTCTAAAATAGTTATAATTACATTGCAACCAAAAAACATTTCAATCTCGTGGTTATCTATATGATAAAATATATTCACAAAATCTAATAAAACTTTTATCACATTCATCCATAAATACTACAACATAATTCATCATATTAATCCTAATGGTTATTATTAACAGTAAATTTTTTCCTACAAATATAAAATCAATATTCATAAAATATCCTTTGCATGATAACATATACTAAATTAAATATATTGGTTCTCATAAATGGAATAAAAATATACATAATCATTTTAAAAAATAATGAAAAACATTTCCAAAAGTGGAATCTATGACTATATACATATGAAAATATTTATAATAATATATCTATGATCATTAATTGTTATTCCATAACATTATGTCATATTATATGTTTTATTATGTTCTATTTTTTCATCCATCATCATGGCCCATAGTAAAAATGTTAATTAAACTATGCCCAACATTTGGGAGGGTAAAACTCAATTCGTTTTAATGATTCAATAACAATGGAAATGAATTATGGTTGATACATAGTCAAACAAAAATGTTTAATATTTTTCCCCTAGATATATATTTTCCAATCAATTATTTAACTATAGAATATAGATAGGGATGGGTTGTTCAGAAAACCAAAAAATATGTAACTTACCAAATCTTTTTGATTTTATTCTTTTCATAGATTTTTCATCATAGTATATAAGACGGTTAAAATCCATAATCTATATTTTAATATATCTTTCTGAAAATTTTTATAAGAAATATTCTTTTATACCATGTTTAATAACCCTAAACTCAAGTATCCTAGAGTTTTGGATCACATTTTAACATTGAATTAGATATAATTGATTGTATCTTGTAGTATTGAATATTTTATATGACCTTAATAACTAGTTAAATACATGATTCCAATTTTAATTTCATTGGGAAGAAATACAAAAATTAGATTATTAGTAAAAATTCTACATACTTTAACTCATTCAATGATTATTGTTTCATATTCATTGGAATGGAAACGAATATAATGATGATCCTAGAAACTCATTAAGGGATATATATATTGGAATGTATTAATATAAAATAAAGAAAAATCCATATGTAAAGGTAGATAACATGAAACATATTCCATTTATTCAGTAACATGATCATGAAATATATTGATGGATAATGCCAATGAATTAATTTAGAGGACAATAAAAACAAAATTATCAATGATAGAATTACATAATATTAGAAATCATATACTTTTACATCAAGACATATTTTCTAAAACATACTTCTTCAAAGATATTTGAAATATTACATTGGTGTAAAAAAACCCATTTAATATTTTTTCCAATATGATGAATCAATAGCCATATTGATGCATTGAGGGGAAATATAATTTTGGGCCCCACCCATTAGTACATGTCCAACGCATTACTTGTATTATGAAATATCAATATAATCAATAAACAATACTCCTTATCAAAAAATATCTATATGGTTTAAAGGAAATGGAATATCATGGTTTATATAGTGAGAAAAGTAACTTTAATAGTACTACAATTAATATAATGTTATTTTATAATATTATTTTTAAAAAGAAGGTGAAGGAAGAAAAAATATACATGATCATATGATAAATAATATCATCTTTTATATTAAACATGTCTAGGCAATGATTTAAATTTTTATGGGATGAAAAAAATTAAAGAATATAATGAAACATCATAAATTAATATATGATAATAATGAATATTTATTTTATTATGGATTCCTTATATGATTACCATCAATGAAACGTATAAGTCCAAAAAATTATGATTTTAAAATAAATTCCTACCAATTTGGTAAATTTTAAGTTATAACCCCACGAAAGAGTAAACATGAATTCAAACCTCAATTAACTTTTATATATTAGTATTCAGGTTTAATACATAAAAGGTTCATTATATGAATCCCATTAATATAAATTGGTCAATAATAACAAATATGTCTCAAAAGTTTGTAAATGTTGATGAAATCCCCCATATTTATCATGATGTAGATTATAGAATTAATCAATGAAGAGATTATGGGTATGAAATGTAAAAAAAAATAAATTTTAAATAATAAATAAATCAATGAAAGGTAACTCCATACATATTCTTATCAAAATATGGCCAATAAAGAAGTAATTTAAAACAATGAAAGTATATTGTGTTAAGAAACCCCTTACCTCATGTTCAACATGGATCATATGTTATTGAAAACAAGATTTTACTTAATTTATAATTTATTTAAAATACATAAAAAATACATATAAATATCTATAATATCACGAATTATTCACTTATAATATCCTGTCAACCATATGTCATTAATATATTATTATTATCAATGTTTTATGTGTAGAGTACTGTTATTTCCAAGAGATTTTTGGTTGAAAAAGATATAATCTTCATATATTGAATATATTTACATATAAAATATAATTTCAATTGTGATATAAATATCATATAAAGATTCAATATATTGATATTAGGATTCCTTTATAAATGATAGAAACTAAAAAATCAAATACACCATTCATGTTAATGGTAGGGAGTACATACACATAAATATTGTGATAACTTTTCAACAGATGCAGAAAGAGAAAGGTAAATAATAATTAACCTTTATATTATACTATTTATATCATTTATTTCCTGTATCATCCTTAAATAAATAATTATTACCATCCATTTAAGTTGAAATGATAAATTAATCACTTTGGTTTGTGGATGTGGTTGTCCACATCGTGGCATGACTGATGTTATCATTTTTTAACATTTTGTGTGGTAATAAAGTAAATGAGACATTATATGTCCAATAACATAATAATTTCACAAATAAATAATATGATAATAATTCATAACTTTATAACTATCCATGTAATTTGATGATGGAAATTAATTACATATCTATATGGAGATGGTTAGCCATATGAACAAAATAGGGGTGTTTTTTCTTTTAGTATGATGTGAAATATATTGAAAATGGTAATTAAAAATGATAATAATATCTTATTATATTCATGATAAAATGGTTATTATTTTAGTATTTTTTAAATAGTTATATTTGATGAAGATGAAGAAATAAATTTGAAGGAGTTGTTAAAGATTATTACAACATCATCAACATAATTACTTTAGATCCGTTCATAAGGACATTATGAATGGACATTGAAGAAGTAAGAAACCTATATATCATGGATAAGAATGATCCAAAGAGAAATATGAACTTATTTGTCGATATTTATGGCTGAAATTATTTTCAAAAAAATTTAGAAGGGGTGTTCTCTAATTAGTGAGCGTGTGGGATTTGATGTTATAGATTTTTAAGGTATTTTTTTAATTTTTTTGGTCTGAATATGAGACTAGATGCTATGAAAATGTGTTATTATAAATCCCAATGTGGCCAAATTTTTTCTCTTAAATTTAATAAAAGACAAAATAACATGTGCACATAGTTTTCATGAAAATGTAGTGTAACGCCCTGGAACAATATGCCACTCAAAATGGTTCCTTGAGCTTGACTGGCCACATGGACTCAACAGAACATCCTAGAAATCCATAGGTTCTTGACTAGTAGTGAGGGCCTAGTTGAGTTTGGGGGTAGAATATGCCCTCATTACCAGAGTATCATAGTGGATGTCAAAACATGTAGTACACAACAGAAGAAAAATATACAGTATTTTGTTAAAAGTAAGGTAAGAAAGGTAAGAATTCAAAACAATAACCAGAATTGTCTCATATAAAAATGATGCATATGGTAAAATTAAATAGAAATAAAACAAAATAGAACGTGGTAACACAATACAATACAAGTTTCCAAAAAATTACTAAAGGCCAAAAAGGGATCCCAGTACCGCAGGACTCAACTTTGTCATATGATGATGTACTTTGAAGCCACATTCATCAACATGTACTAGGGTTATTTCCCCTATCATCACCTATAACCATATAACCTATTTGGGTCCCTGATGCGGCCCAAAAAGGGTGTAATATAAACATCCTAGTTTTCAATCACCCCGTTCTATACAGTTCTAACAGTAATTATACAAAAGTGCTAGAAAGTGTAAATAGTCTATAAGTAAAGTTTGCATCCCAATGGTGTAAGTGTATTGAAATATGAAAAACTAAATATCCATCATGGATCCCTCTAAAAGAGTTATCTTCTTAAAAAGAATCTTAAAACAAAGTAAACAAGTCACATGGACACACAGTATATCCATATTCATCTTGCATCCCACATTCACGATGTATACAGATGTCATATATTCGACGAACACACCCTGTAGTGATGTGTAGACCTCAACAGCCTGATGAATGGTATCATGTACCAAGGAATCCAAGAAATGTATCTAGAACATGGAGGTCTGGATCCAATGATATGTTCCACGTCGACCCATCGAGGCCCATGGGGGTCCCAGGTGGAAACATGATTAGGCACTGGTTGGGGTCCTAGGATCATGTCAATAGTATGTTCGGTGTGAGACCAAGCAAACCAGATCCATAGGGGCGCAAGGCCTAATTAATCCCACGCAATTAGTATATAAGGATAAGAGTCATCCGAAGGTGTCCACTACCACATTCTAGATCCACGACGAGTAGTCCCTAGCATCTACCAACCATTCGTTCTAACATTCAATCATTAAATTTAGTCAAACATTCCATGGGAGTATACCCACTCACATTAACCTTACAAATCCTTGAGTATACCCATATAGAAAAGCATAAATAGACAAGGCATAACGTGATATTCATTGATCAAGGAGGTAGTTCACCTCCTAGATACTATATTGAAGATATCAAGTCTTTTACAAGATTCATGTAACTAAGAAAGCAAAAGAACACACCCCTTGGGTGGTTTAAACTAGCATAAATAGATTATTTCCTCGAGGTTCACCCCTTATTTGACCTTGAATAATGTAATGGGTTCCAACACACCTAATCAAAACATACAAAAATCCTCACTAGGTCCGACTAAGCCTACGAAAATCAACTCTCTCAAATGAAAGGCCTATCCTAAAATTTAGATGGGTGAAAAATTGGAATGAACACCAGAAAAGCTCCTGGAATTCTAAAATAATGTATAGAATGCATACCTCGCATTAGTATTATGCAACACATCCAGTATCAAGTCCCAGTTTGTCTTGGTTTGGAAGAAATCTGAAGAACAAGTGATGAATATGGTATTAGAGTGTATGGGCCTAAATCGAAATAGTGCATTCGTTGTTATGAAGAAACAAGAACAACTAAAAACTAATTGAGTACTAACTGATGTCGTTACAATTATTCTAACAGCATAAAAATCGGTGTCTTGATGGTCTCAATATCTAAAAAAACTAGGTTAGAGGGATTTGGGTTTCTAAATGGAGAGTAATGTGTTCTGTCCATCAAAAAATGAGTCTACTACCTCTTTTATGAAAAAACCCTATTGGGTATGAACATGATGTGTAGGCCAAGTACGTGGCATGTACTTACCTTTTATTTTTTATGAATTAGAATGGATACACGTCGTGACGGGCCAGTATATGATGTGTTCTTTGCATACAGCCAACTTTCAGCCTCTTTTTTTCCTTTTTTCCAAAAATGAACCCAACCATCCCCTAACCTAAATTAGGGTCTATGAAAAAATTAATCTAAACACATTTAACCTGATCGGAAAGATCCATACCTCAAGGAAATCCATGGATCATATAATATTCTTCTATTATAGAAATGTTTCCCTTAATTACTCATCGATAGGTGGTCAAGATTTGTCTGGAAACAACTCTGGCCACTAAGAACGTATGTTGGCCTCATTCTACAATCTCTCATCTTATAAATGAACATGTTGTCGAAGCCCCAGTACTAGAGAAACTGACTGGCCTCAAAGAACATTCATTCTTCTATCAACGATATGAATCAGATGGTACGTAATGTGTGCATCAACATGAAGATCAAACTCTTCAAGAATAATAAATTTTGATGGTTCTTGGTGATAGATATGAAACTAAGATACAAGGAAGACATCATGTATAGATTGGTACTTCAGAGGTAACTACAAATGATTGGAAACCAATGGACTCCCTCCAAAATATAAAATAGCCCAACATATGTTGGTGAAAGTTTACCATGTCTCATGATCCACTTGTGTCCCTTCCTCGGTAAAGCATGTTAGAAAACCTAATCCCCATCCTCAAACTCTAGTGGTAATATATATCTTTCAGATTATGATTTATGACAAGACTGTGTTGTATCCATCTTCTTCAGAATCATCTAGACCTACAAAAAATTCTCTTACATGAGACATGGTCTTAGTAAAGATACCACTTCTTCTTCTAACCAGCACAGGGAGAAAAAACAAGTCCAACAAAATAAATCTTCATAAGGTTCCATATGTATCATCTCCTGAAAATAGTTATTGATGGAAAACTCAAAAAGGGGAATGTCCCTCTGTCATGATATGCTAAAATCTTGGATGCATGCTCACAACATTTTCTCTTACACATGTATCATACGTTTTTAATGTCCATCAGTTTTTGGGTGGTATCATATGCTCAATGGCACATATGTACCCAGTTCCCTCTTAGAACTCTTCATGAAACAATACGTAAGGCATGTGTCCCTATCTAAAAAGCTAGTTAATGGGGCCTGATAATGTCATGCCATTAATAGGATGTACAACATTCAAAGATCATCAACACTAATGGTTTCATTGATCAGCAATTAATGTGCACCCTTCATAAGCCAGTGAACCACCACCCGCACAGTATTGTTACCTCAGGGTGACCAAGGTAAACCAGTCACAAAATCCACCATCACATAATCCCATTTCAACTCAGGGATAAGTAGCTACTATAAAAACCCATCTGGTCATTGATGTTCTAACATCACCTGTTGACAGAGAGGACACCTCATAACAGAACCAGCTACTTAGCGCTTCATTCCTGGCCACTAGTCCTGATGTTTCAAGTCACGGTACATCTTGGTGACCGAGAATGCACTGCCCTAATTGAAGCATTGAAATGCCACATCATCTCCTCACGTATGTCCACTAGAAACTAGACATGTATCTGGATACACATGATATCTTCATCGCCTTCCATCCAACAAGGAGGAGGGTCCTCAATAGTCACACACTCCGGTAGAAAAAGGAATTATTAATCTGATAGATGCATCATCCTAACTCTATTCACATGGTATAGGACACAACTAAGGATTATATAAAAATATGGCCATCTATATCTTTCACCACCATCTGCATCTAAAAGAAAAATGCCATAAGATGCAACTCACTACTGGAATGTTGTACTGCATGTATGTGAGTCTTCCTACTCAGTGAATCAGCTAATACATTGCCTTTTCCAGTCATGTAGGCAAGATGTAATTCAATGTTTTTTAAGTACTCAACCCCACATTGAAGCATCAAATTTCTATTTTTCTATATAAAGATATATTTGATTCTTTTTTGGTCAATATGCACCACAAAACTCTCTCATAGTAAATAGTGCATCCAACACTGTAATGTGTGAACAACTGCAGCTAACTCGAGATCTCAGAAACTATAGTTCTCTTTAGGAGGCCTCAAATTATGAGACCTATATTCTAGGACTCGATCTCCCTATATCATCACTTCCCCCAACCCTATACATGATGCATCATAGTACAATGTGTTTCTCATTCCATGCTCTGGTAGTATCCGGACTGGTGAAGATGTAAATCACCCTTTAAGCTCATGAAATTCTATCTCACAATATTCTAACCACACAAAAATCACTCCATTATTAGTCAAGAACATCAACGGTTCTGCTAAGCATGTGAATTCCGGTATTAAACACTTGAAGTAACCTACTATCCCCATAAATATCTGTATTTCAAAAACATTATTATGTTTTTTCACAGAAAACTACATGTCTCCCCTTCTCTCAGCTCTGTTACACTCCTGTCTCTGAGATTTTTTGACCCAGTAAGTGAATGTGATCCATCCAAAAGTCGAACTTTACGTGCTTTTCATATAACTGATTCTCTCTTAGTAAATTCAAAAATATCTAATATTGGTAGTAATGGCCCTGTCGATTATGAGAACACTCTAAAATATCATCCAAGAAACACACCACAGAAGAATCCAAGTAAGGATAGAGCACTCAGTTCATCAAATCCTTGAAAACATCTGGCATGTTCGTGAGACCGAATGACATAACCACATACTCGAATTACCCTTACCTACTATAAAAGTCTTTATGTAGAATTTGTACATGTAAAATAGACCCATGGAGATATCCTGACCTCGTTTCTATCTTCGAGAACACTATAGCTCCTCAAAGATGGTAATATAGGTCATCAATATGCGGAATATGAGATTGGTTTTTAAAAATCAATTGGTTCTGTTTCCAATAATCAATGTACAGCTAAGTGTTATGTCAGCATTTTTTGCAAAAATGCAAAGTGAACCCCACAGAGAAGTACTAAGTATGATAAAACCCTTCATTACCAAATCCTATAGCAACCTCTTGAGCTCATGCATCCCTGTCATATCCATTATTTATGGAGGAATGGATATCGGTGCAACTCCTAGAACTATCTCGATTGAGAACTCAACCTCTCTCTCAGGAGGTAAATTAAAAAAATTTCATGAAAGGCATCCCTGAATCACTCATCCACTAGAGGAATGTTTGATGGACTCAGTCCCTAATCATCCATAAAAAAACAAGAATTATAGGTTTTAATCCCACCCAGTCCTCGATGATCTAGTCCAGCCCAACATTCCTCGAAGTCTCATTAAACCTTTTGAATAAACACCACACCCTATGGTGTTGTGAAATTCACCCTATGGTGATAGATGCCATCCTCCTTATGATAATCCATGATATACTTCACTATGTGAATGAAATCATACCATATCTTCTCGAGGACATAGAGATACTAGATGAAGTGACACCCTTCGACCTCAAGGGGACACTCCATACACTGTATCACATCCCTCGTTCTAACTCCCAAGAGTTTGTCTAAGGGAAAAACAACGTCAAAAAGAAAAACCACAAGACTAAGGATTTTTTCCACTCATGTAGTTATAAAACTATGATAGGAACCAATATAAAAATGATTAAGGAAATAGTAGAAGAAACTAATATCATACAACTCACTATAGACTGTTTTTTATCCAAATCCAATTGGGTATGTTGCACTGCATATGTCTGGCCTACACCACGACCTTCTTACCCTACCTGAAAATCCTAAGCTAATCCACCATGTAATATTTAAGAACCCTATGCATGGATACTATAGCCAAGATCACCACTTCCCTGTCCTAACTGACCTACACTGTTCCAGCTTCCAGCCTTATGCAGAGTTGAAAAACCTTATCACAAACCTGATTTCGGTGCTGAACCCCTACCAATTGTAGTTGGATGGAAGGTCTTATATAACTAATGGATGTGCCCAATCCTGTTTCGTGCTCATCACTCGACTGGGTCGTGGTCGCACTAATTTTTCATGCGGATTTTCTACCACACTAATAGTAATATACTATGCTATCTGTACCCACAACCTAACATGCACTCGAATCATAGGAACCCTCAAAATATATATTCTGTCCAAAATATATAGAACCAATAGGGCGAGAAACAACACTCTGATGTTTAGTACCCCCCAGAATCCCCCATGTTTTACTCTATAATCAACCCCTGATTCACAATATTAGTTAAATAAGGCAACATGAAAAAGTTGAACTGAGATTTTATTTCATGTATGAGACCTTCCTTGAAGCGCATTTCCCCTGACCGCTCATTAGTAAGGTACATCACTTAAAAACATTGTATCTCTTTAAAACGTGCTGAGTATTCCATTACCATCATCACACCCTACTCCATATGCATAAATACAATAGAAATATATTCTCACAGAGTTACAATGTTAAACTTAACATACCAGTGGGTTTGGAATTCTTTATAACCCATATTATGTATCCCATCATCCTTTTTTAAAACATCATACCAGGGATTTGCTACTCCACAGAGCATATAAGTCGTGATCTTGAACCTCCATTCTAGAGGAATCTCCAAATGCTAAAAAAATCACTAATGTGGCCTCTTGGAACATCTCTACATCATTTGGCCTCCCATCCACTGAAAACATTATATGATGCTACTATTGGAACACCTATGTCTGCTCAGCCATAGTCAAGGTTGGCTGTTGTTATCCTGGGATCGTCTGAAAATAGAAAAAGAACCCCTTGAAAAATTATACATCATCACCTTTATCTGAATAGCCTCAGGATTCCCAAATGGAACTTTATGATGATAAACTAGAAACCTATATCCCACCAACTATAATTTAGGTTCATCGCCTCCCTCACGTACTACCACTAGAGTTCGTTGTGGTGGCATGTCTATACAATGTCGAACACATTCCTCTAGAAAGAACATCATCAAAGCACAAATCAAAAAGAATAACAAATTTCAAAACCCTCCAAGAAATCATGTCAAACCCACAACCTACTTCGAATGCTAGCAATATATAAATAACATCCATCACACTACTAGAAATTATGCCTCTTGCCAATTCAAAAGTCAGGTCTAGCTCAAGTCTCTAACAATCATATGAATTTCTATTTCCATTCATACCCACATTTAGTTACCTAGAATATGTCACCATGGGTTACCAATTTTGATTCCATGATAGAATATAATACCTTACAAACCCAAACATAGTTCCCATTCAAACCATACAAATATCATGTTAATTTATCATTTTCATTCCATTTGTGAGTGATTTCTCTATTCATAAGGGCCTGTAATCATTATTTATTGAAATATGATTTCCTAACTTTGTATGCTACACCAAAATAACAAAAAAGGTGGAACAAATATAACATCAAAAATTACAATAGTTTGAAATGTCAAATGCATCCTTGATGGCATGGAATAATGCAAGACATTTTATTCTATCAAACGTCTATATGATGAATGAGATGTAAAACCTTCATCTCATCATGTTGAAACTAAAATAGAACCCACAATTTAATCAATAGTAATACTATAAATTAATTGTGTTACCCAATGGTGAAATTGAATAAACTGTAATTATCAAAATCCTGAAAACCAAAACTCATTTCGAGGCAATTTGGTGTTCCCCTCTACGTGGGGTAGCTACTCCTGGAAACAATTTATTTCTGAACACCATTTCCATCCTATCCCAGTCTAATGTATCAAAACAGTAAGTCAAACTAGAAAAAAGTCACCCTTAATACCACTTTGTATCATCCCTGACCTGGATGCCACCCAAAACGGTACCCTGAGCCCAATTGGCCACATGGCCTCAATCCCATCTTCCCAAATTCCTGAGGATACCAACTAGAAATAAGTTCCTATGTGTGTCAATGGGGAGACCATGCCCTCCTTACCATAATTTCATAATGGGAGTCAAAACATAGATTAAATATTGAATGCAAAATAAATAGCAGTCTAATGAGTGTAAGGTAAACAACGCATGAATACATAACAATTACCAGAAATGTATCATATAAAAAAAATTCATAAGGTACAAGAACATATAAAGCATCCAGAATAGTACATGACAATAAAATACAACAAAATTATCCTAAAATGATTAAAATAATGAAAAGGTATCCCAACATCAAAAGCCTCATCTTGGACCTATGGTCGTCTACTACAAAGCTACAATCAACAAAATCTACTGGGGAACTTCCAATGATCTTCACTTGTAACCATATAATGTTTTCAGAATGTCTCCCTTCTTCACACACAACTAATGATATCTAGATCGAAGGTCAATTTTTGATAAATATTTATCTCCTTAAAGTTGGTCAAATAAATCATCAATGAATGGTAGGGGATACTTTTTCTTTACCGTTATAGCATTGATCTCCCTGTTGTCAATGTGCAACCTCATAGATCCATATTTCTTCATAACAAAAAGAAACGGGGCTCCCCATGGAGAAACACTAGGGAGAATAAATACCTTATAACTCAATTCCTCTAGTTGTTTCATTAGTTTCACTAATACCATAGTGTCCATTCTCTAAGGGGTCTTCAATATGGGGCTTGAACCAGGAATTGAATCAATGGAAAACTCAATTTCTCATTCTAGATGATTTCCTTGTAAATCCTCCAGAAACACACCAACATATTATTTCACAAACGGTACATACTCTATTCCAAAATTTGTTTCCTAACCTATAGTTATTTCTTTCTCTTCTTCCGCAATAATTGAATTTATTTGAGCTACCCGGTGTGGATTTAGTAAAGAATCAGGTGGTGATGTTTCTTCTCTACAGATATGGTACTCCTTATCATCATCCATAATTTTAACCTCTTTATTTTTACAATAAATATTTGCATCATGGTCCAAAATCCATTACATACCAAGGATTATATCAATTTCAATCATGGGTATGAGGATGAGATCAGCATATAAAAAACATTTATATTCCCAAATGGGAACCGATTCACAAAACATTATCGTGATGAAATTCCCTTAGGTGTTTTGATTGAAAAATCCCTTGATAAGTCAGATTGAATAAATCTATTTTTCTTATAAAACTGGGATGATATGAAACAGTGTGATGATCCAAAATCAATTAAATCATTGGATAAATATAAGGAAACCATTAAATTACCTGCCACCACGTCTTTTAGATCTTCACCCTCAACAGTAGTGATTTCATGAGTTTGGACTTTATCCCTAGGACTTTTTTGATGTATGTTCTATTGGCGCATATGAAATTCAATTTCATAATGACCCTTTTATCTAAAATTTTAGCATTCAACATTGACATCCTCTTTCTTCCCATTGCAATCACGAGCATCGTGGACTTTTTCACCACACTTGTTTCAGACATTCATTCTATTCAAGAAAGTACTAGGGAATTTCATCCCACATTTACCACATGATGTATATTAAACTTTTCCATTCTTCCCCTAATTTTGATTTCTAGAGTGTTCAGCTGATCTCTTATTCTCTTACAATTCATTAAAGTCGTAAGACTTAGATAATTATTTTTTTACCTTGATAGCACGTTAGACAATATCTTTGAATGATAAGAAGGATTGTGAGAATAATTCTTGTCAGAGAAATGTTTTTAACCCAGAAATGAAAAGATCAATCTTACTCCTTGATTCACTTATATAATATGTTTCATGCCATGATAACCATGAAAAGTTAGCCTCAAATTTTGCGACATTCTCGTCTACCTTTTGTCTCAGACTCAGAAATTATATTTCCATATCTACTTGATGGTCAAGAGGAAAGTATTTATCATAGAAAATCATTTTAAACTCTATCCATTCGATGTTCAATACTTCTTCATCTTCCTTTGTGTTTTGGATTAATGACCACCATTGATCTGCATCTCTGGTGACGCGCTAAACTACCATGACAACTTTTTCCCTTTCACAACTCCCCAAAGCTTGAAATATTTTCTCTAAGGAATTTATCCATTGCTCAGCTACTAATGGATTTTTTTCCCATTGAATATTGGTGGTTGATTCCTCATGAAACAGTATAACATTGATCTTCCATGTTGTGGATCGGGGTGCTCTATATGGGTATGTTTATTATTCATAACCTGATTGAGTTGTCATATTATGGTGATAAGATGATCAGTACCAGTTGCATCACCAACTCCACTATAATTCTTATGAGTAGCTGCAAAATCCCTACATGGATTATGTGCATTGATACTGTTTCCATTCCTTCCACTAGGTTACATTTAGAAACAATATCACACCCAAGATTGGCTTATAAATTTCAAAACATTATTCCATACATGTAAAACACTTTACATAAAATGAACAGTTTATAGATATAATCTATAATCATAAAAATGTTTTCGTTGAGAAGGTATATACTCATAAACCATTCATAATGGTTTGTAATGAAAATGTTAATTATCCTAAGCATGCCCCCCAGGAGTGTCGTAACCAAGAGTGCAACAAGGCCCATTTTCATGCAACAGTCCTCGTTCGAGTCTAGATCAAAGTTGTTTTTTCGGGTATTACCACTAGGTACATCTGTGCTAGAGCCGCATCTACCTTCTCATATATAGATAAGGATGTATTTCTTGAAAAACTCACAAAGTCCTTACAATACAAAAATTATAGGAAGTTCTTCTATACTAATCCTCAAAGTCAATCTTAGGGTAATATTTTCTAATCAGAGTTTTTCTAAATCTAGTTTCCTAGTATTGTATAAAAATTTCTCTGACACCAACTGTAACGCCCCATCCCCAGTTACCCAGATTCAGGGAATTATTACATAATAATGGAATGATATAAGTAATCATGTCTCGAAAGACCAATCAGTTTAGTATCCTTGAAAGTAATAGATACAATCATAAGTTTTTAACTCATTCATGAAATAAAAACATCAACAACAATTTGTTCCCTTTTGAACACACTTATATCCTTAGACTGTCCCTGCATGTCAACCATAATATACTTCTTCACATCCTAGGAAAAATAATATATAGAAAGGGGTGAGCTCAGATTCTCTGCAAGGATAACAATATAGAAGAAACTTTAATAAATAAGCATAAGGATTTAAGGCAATGTATAATACTAAAACAAAAGCCTTCAAAACATAAAATTTAGCATAATATGTAAAATGTAAAAATAAATAATGCCATTAAATTATTCACATGGATATTCTACTAGTCTATTTATCACATTCAATATCAATAGCCACTTTTGTAATAATGGAATGCATAATTCTAGAATTCATAACCACATAGTCAAGGCATTGTGCCAAGACAACAAATAAGATTTTGCCAAGGCCTTGTTCCAAGACACAAGTTTGTCTCATAAGACCTACTGAATAATTGAGGTGCTATAACGGGCTCCACCTATCACTTACTACGTTTTATGCATACCTCATATGAAGATGATTAAACACAACATAAACATTCTTATTAAAGTTGTCATACGAAATTTCAATATATTAACCATAAACCATGAATGGTAAAAAAATAAAACATCTATAGTCAATCATATCACAAAACATTCAATACAATATGAATTACTTGTATAATAATAAATCAACGTTAAACATGTTTAAAATCCATCAAAGGGTATTGACATAGATGAAATGAGAACCATTTGAAATAAATAACTCTTTCTATTTTGAAAATAATTTAAAAGTCACATAGTTATAAAAGAAAAAATTTATTTTTTAAATATTCTTATAAGCATGTATTGGAAGCATATATAATATTATAATGTTGGAAAATAGTTTCACTCTCCATATAAGTTAAAAACATTCTTACTTTAATTTTTTCGAAAAGGTCATAAAGTACCTTGTATGGAAAACGACTAAAATATTCCTTTCAAAACATATATGGTAAAATTAAGTTATAAATGTCTTTAACCCATAGTATATTAGATAATAAAAATGTTTTGAATAAAATTTTTAATAAAACACGGATGTGGTTGACAAAGAGGTCCCAGTAGATAATTAAGTATTAACACCCTCAGATAAGTAATGAGATTGTAGAATTAACCCTTACCTTGTACTTTTCCTTGGTAGATGGTATGTAAACCTCATGTATAATAGTTAAAACATATTTATTAAATTATAAAAGAACTATATACATAAATATGATATCATATATGATTTTTATAATGTTTCTTTGTTAATAATATTTCAGTACTATCATCGTTTCGGGTGTTAACTAATTCATTTTCATTGAAATGCGTGGTTACGTATGCCAAGATTGTTATGGATAGGATGTATTTGATTCATATACAGAATTATATTTTGATAATAAAAATTAATTTTAATCATAAAATGAATATTATTTTAGAATTATTAGGATGGTGAATTCATCTCATCTCTTTCCTCGAGACGGTAATCTATACGTACGCACAAGAGACAATATCGATATATTGATGGTAAAATAATCGGTAATTGGATATTATATAAAATATAAAGAATACATAACATGTTATATTTATTTTTTACATTAGTTATACTCATTATTATACCAATCCAAATAATGAAGTGTTTGAATAACAAACTACACCACGACGTGGAGACGGAAAGTCATACGTACGCACATATAGTGACTTTGTCATTCCTATGATGGATAGAATAATGAATATGGTTGTACCATTTTTATCATTACATCACAGTATATAGAAGATACTGGTGTTATTATTTTAGAATGGAAATAAGAAATAAAGAGGAAGTGTAAGAAGAAAAGAACTTGAAAGAGGTGATGAAATATTTACCTCTTCTTCAGGTTCATTCTTTTAATTTGATCAAAAGGGCTAATTAGGTTGGATTTATGACCAAAGGAAGGTCTCTAAGATGAATATAGGAAAGTTGGAAAGATATTTGGGCAGCGGTTGTCCGAACCAAAAGTCTTTGTAGGTGTGAAATTTAGAGAGGGAGAAGTTCCCTTTTCTAAAAGAGGTGAGGGTCACTTTAGGACATGCTTGAAATATTATATTATAATAAAATTATTCTATGTTTCTAATTTCTCCAAAATGATTTATTTAGAAGATAAGGTTGTGATGGGTCTAATACCTCTCAACCAATATGTTATATATAGGTTTAGGTCACCATATTAACCCTATCTTTTAGATTTAACTCATAGTTAAATTGTTTTTCATTTACCATGTATCTATTTATTTTTATATTAAATGGTTAATAATCAAACTATAAACTTCCATGAGAACTCAAAGTGGTTCATTATTAATATATATACCATTATCTAAGTCCTTTGTCCAAACCATATATTTTTTGGAATATTTTATCCCTTAATAATATAGTATTTGTTTTAAAAACACAATTATGTCATTTTTTACACTATTTAATATTTGATTTATGTGAAAATCATAACAGCATGATTACATTGAAAAAAATATTTAATCAACCCTAACATGTATTGTTAACCTATAAATTTACTGGAATTCATTAAAATCTCAAATTACATTTATTTGGATATATATAATATCAATTATTTTAATCGTTCATTAATAAGGTAATTACTGCATCATCATTGTGTCATAAATAAATTAAATTATTTAATTTTTAAAAATTATAAATAAAATACCATTATGTATGAAATCTTTTTATCTTTATTATGAATATTTATTGTCTAATTTATATCATGTACATCCCAATATTAAAAATTGTTTATTTATTAAACTTGGAATTTAACTCATTTAACTCTTCTTTAAATAAAATAATAATAAATGTCTTAATCTAATTCATGTCGACCAAAGGGGGGGATATTTTATTCCTAATGTAATGTTTTGTTTAATTACACTTATCTAATAGAATTATGAAATGTTTTAGGGTAACAATGATATCATTTTTACCCTTAATTAAAAAATTACTTTTACCCGTGGTAAATAAAAGTCAAAAGATACTATTCACCATAAATTATTTTCATCTTATTGAACCACATTTTACATACTGATATTAATCATGTATCTCTGATTTTTGAAATTTTACTCACTGATGCAGTAAAAGTAAGTTTCATACAAATTTGGAAATGCTCCTAGGAGGTGGGTAAACTACAGTAAAAAGTTCAATATAATTTTAATATATCTAAACATATTAAAAATTAATCCAATTAATTAAATTAAACATATATAGTTATTATATATCTATTTTGACCCAAAATAAATTTAAATAAAATAACTAAATATTTAAATAAAAATTCAGTTTTAACCAATAACACAGTTTTTTTCATTATTGATCAAAAATTGAATGTTTTGAGAAAAATAAAAAAAAATCACCATAATCTAATTTCGATATTCCAAATCAAAAATTTAATTCCATTTTGAATGATAAAATTTATAAAATTTCAATATGTGGGTATTACTATTCGTAATGGCCAGTTTGATTAGGTGTGGTGTGTTAGAATATTAAAGTTCCGTACAATGCAAGCTATAGTATTATTCAAAGTTAAATGTTCCATGGAATGTTGGGGTGTTACATTATAGCCTCCTTATAATAAACTAATCCTCGAAAATTATAGAATATTACTGCATAAAAAGATTTTATTGGTTCTTCATCATTAGTTCCTCTGGTTCCCTCATTGCCTCTACAATCACATGGTTTCTCTGTTGAACATGTACCCGGTGAGTCGTCTGGTTTCTCATCACTTGTTCTTTGGTATCATGAATTTTGACTGGCTCTTCACAATAAGACAGATCAAGTTCTAGTTCATTTTCCCCAAAGGTGAGTACACGTGTTGGGTCATGCTTGTATTTTCTCAACAGTGATACGTGTAACACGTCATTAACTTTGGAGAGACTTGGCGGTATTGCCAAATGGAAGGCTACAACCCGAATTTTTTCATGAATTTCGAAAGGTCTGATGTACCTGAGACTTAGTTTACCCTTCCTACAGAATCATATTACTCCCTTCCATGGAAATACCTTCCAGAAAACATAGTCTCCTTCTTGAAATTACAAATCATTCCTTCATTTATTAGTATAGCTCTTTTCCTAGTTTGGGATGCTTTGATGGGGGGTTTGTATAACCTTCACCTTTTCCATTATTTCTTCAATAGGTTCTAGACCTACGAGTTTTCTTTCCCCACCATCATCCCAACAAGTTGGTGTGCAACATCTCTTGCCATATAACACATCATATGGTTCCATCTGAATTCTTGAATGGATGCTATTGTTATAAGAAATTTTATCATAGGTAAATATTTATCCCACATACCTTGAAAGACAAGTGAGCAGGATTCCAAAATGTCTTCAAAGTTTTGAATAGTTTGTTTTGATTTTCCATCAGTTTGATGGTGGTAGGTTGTGCTAAAATGAAGTTTAGTATCTAGGAAATTTTGAATACTTTTCTAGAATCTTGATGTAAAATGGGGATCACGATCCAAAAAAATCAATTGCGGTACTCAATGAAGAATTAAAACTTTATTAATATATAGTCTGGAAAAATGTTCAAGTGGTAAATCTTCTCTTATAACAAGAAAATGTGTTGACTTGGTAAGACGATAAAAAATGACTGATATTGCATCATTCATTCTAAGAGTCTTTGATATCCCTATGACAAAGCCCATCCTAAAATTATCCCATTTCCACTCAGGTATGGGAAGAGGTTGCATGACTTCTCCTTGTGGTTTCCTTCCAGAATTCACTTGTTGACAATCCATACATCTTGACACAAAATTAGAAATCCCCCTCTTCATTTTATCCCACCAATTTGTTTTCAAATCACTATACATCTTAGTTCTACCAGAGTGTATAGTGAAATTGGAGCAATGATCATCATCAAACAATTCCCTTTTTAGATCAGTTAAATTGGGAACACAAAGTCTCTTCCCATATTTCTAATTTTGATCTTGACATATGATGTTACTCAATATCCCCTCATTCACAGCTTTAATATTCTTTTGAAACTCCTCATCATCATTCTGAGAACTCTTTTCCCTTTCTAGTGAATATGGTTTGGAAAAAATTTGAAAAATTATTGATGTTTCACCTTCCATGGTTATTCACATATCTATATTTACTGTATCCATGAAAATATGATCCCTTTAAACTCTCAACTTGTTCAAAACTCCATGATACTTTCTACTCAAACCATCCGCCACCTTATTGGCTTCACCGGGTGGTAGTGTATATTGAAATCATAATCCTTGAGTAGTTAAAGACATTGTCATTACCTCATATTGAGTTTTATTTGTGAGAAAATGTACTTCAAACTATTATGATCAGTATAAATCTCACATTTTTCACCATAAAGATAGTGTCTCCATATTTTCAAAGGAAAGATAATAGTTGCTAATTCAAGATCATTAGTGGGATATTTTTGTTCATGAATTTTTAGCTATCGTGATACATAAGAAATAACTCTATCATTCTGCATAAAGACACAACCATGTCCATTATTTGAAGCATCACTATAAATAACAAACCCATTGTTCCCTGATGGTAGAGTCATGATATGAGAATTGACTAATCTTCTCTATAATTCGTCAAAACATTCTTCACACACGTTTGTGAAATCAAATTTAACCCCTTTACGTGTGATCTAGGTTAATGGGTTAGCTAACTGGGAAAAATTCTGGACGAAACATCGATAATAACTTGCTAAAACAATAAAACAGTGTACCTCATTTATACTTGTCAGTGATGGCCATTCTTGGATTTCTTGGGTAATTTAAGGATTAATAGAAATTTTATCTTTAGAGACAATATGGCCAAGAAAAGAAATCCATTGATGTTAGAATTCACACTTACAAAATTTCTCATATAATTCATTTCTTCTAAGAGTCTTTAGAATAATGTTGAAGTGATTTTGATGATCTTCATTGATTTTGGAGTATAACAAGATATCATCATTAAATACAACTACAAAGTCATCAATATATTTCATGAAAAATCTTTTGATTAGATCCATGAAGACAGAGGTTGCATTTGACAATCAAAAAGGAGATACTGTAAACTATTAATGCATGTACATGGTTCGAAATGATGATTTCATAATTTCTTCCTTCTTCACACACAACTAATGATATTGAGAACGAAGGTCAATGTATGAAAAATATCGAGCTCCAGGTTGTTGGTCAAATAAATCATCAATGCGAGGTAGGGGAAACTTGTTCCTTATTATAATAGCATTTATTTCCCTTTGGTCAATGCACAACCTCATAGATCCATCTTTATTCTATACAAAAATTATAGGGTCTCCCAATGGAGAAACCCTGGGGTGAATAAATCCCTTATTACTCAATTCCTATTTTAGTTTCATTAGTTCTACTAATTACACAGTTTCCATTCTATAAGAGGCCTTCAATATGGGCTTTGAACCAAGAATTAAATCAATGGAAAACTCAATTTCTCGTTCTATAGGATGTCCATGTAAATCCTCTGGAAACACATCAACATATTCTGGCACAATAGGTACGTCCACTATTCGAATATTATTTTCCTCACCTATAGTTATTTCATTATCTTCTTCCCCAATAATTGAATTTATTTGATTTGTTGGGGTATATCTAAATTAAAATATGGTGGTGACATTTCTTCTTTAAAAATAAGGTACTCCTAATCATCATCAATAATTTTAACCTCCTTCTTCTTTCAATAAAATTTCACATCATGGACCGAAAGACTATCCCTACCAAGGATTATTTCAAATTCAATCATGGGTATGACTTTGAGATCAACAAATAAATAAAATTTATATGCCTTAATTGGAAGAGATTCACAAAACATTTTTGCAATGATAATTCCCTTAGGTGTTTTGAATGAAAACTCCCTTGTTACGTCAAATTGAAAATATCTAATTTTCATTGCAAACTAGGAAGATTTGAAACAATATGTTGATCCAGAATCAAATAATGAATTAGCTAAACATGAGGAGACCATTAAATTACTGGCCACCATGTCTTTTGGTGATTTAACATCAGAAGTAGTTATTTCATATGCTTGGCCTTTCTCCCTTGTCCTTTTCTGAGGTAAGATCCCTTGGCTCTTAGAACATTCAATTAAATAATGCCCCTTTTCTCTAAAGTTATAGCATTCAACAGAGACTGCCTCATTCTTCAGCTAGAAATCATGATCTTCGTGGCGTTTTTCATCACACATTTAATATACTCCCATTCCCATCAATCAAGATCCATGGTGTTTCTTCCCAGAGATATTATAGGATTGATTTTCAATATTTCCCTTCTTCCTCTTATTTTCATTTCCAAAGTGTTCAGAAGATCTCTTTGTCTCCTACTTACTATAATGTCTTAAGACAGAGAATTATTTTTCTATATTGATAGCACACAAGACAATATCATTGTATGATAAGAATGATTGTGAGACTAATTCTCGTTGGAGAAATAGTTTTAACCAATCAATGAATCGATCAATCTTACTCAGTTGGTTTTTTATATAATCTACTGCTTGTCATGATATCCTTGTAAAGTTATCCTCACACTTTGTGATATTCTCATCCTCTTTTTTCCTTAGACTCAGAAATTATCTTTCTATATATGCTCGATGGTTATGAGAAAAGTAATTTTCTAAGAAATTATCTTTAAACTCCCCCATTCCTTGTTTGATACTTATTCATCTTACGTTGTCCTTTGGATTAATGACCACCATTGATATCCATCTCCCGTGAGGCGATAAACATCCATGACAACCTTTTCCTTTTCGTTACTCCCCTAAACATGAAATATTTTCTCAATGATATTTATCCATTGATCAGATACTAATGGATCTGTTCTCCCATGGAATGTTGGTTTTTTTACCTCATGAAGTGGTCTAACATTGATACTCTGTATTGGATATTAGGGTGCTCCAGACAGGTAGGGTTTTTATTTATAACCTGAGTGTGTTGTCCTAGTATGATGATAAGCTAATCAGCACCAGTTGTATCACCAGCTTCACTATAAAAATCTTGAGTAAGAGGGAAATACTTAAATGGATTATGTGCATTGATAGAGTTTCTATTCCTTCCACTATGTTCCATTTCTAAAAAATGGCATACACTAGATTAGTTTACGAATTGAAATACATAATTCCATACATATAAAACACTTAACATAAATTGAACAGTTTATGTATATAATACATAATCATTAAAAAAAATTCATTGAGGGGGTGTATACTCATAATCCCTTCATAATGTATTTGAAATAAAATGATATTTATCCTAAGAATGTTACCTGGGAGTGTCATAACCAAGAGTGCAGCAAGGCATGTTGTCGTGCACCAATTCTCATTCAAGTCTAGCTAAAAGTGTGGTTTTTGGGTTTTACCCCTAGTTACATCCTTTCTAGAGCCACCTCTACCTACTCGAATCCAGACAGGGGTGTATTGCTTGGAAAACTCAAAACTCCCTACAATACCAATGTTCTAGGATGTTCTTCAATTATAATCCTCAATGTCTATATTACGGTATTATTCCTTAATCCGAGTTTTTCAAAATCTAGTTTCCAAGGATTGTACAAAAATTTCTCTAATAACAACTAAAACGCCTCAACACTAGTTACCCAGAGTCAGTGCATCATTACCTAACAATGGCATGATACAAGGAATCATGTCCCAAATGTCCGATCACTTTTGTAGCAATGAAAGTATTAGATACAATCATAAGTTTTACAATACATCATGAAATAAATACATCAAAAAAAATTCCCCCCTTTTGAACACACTTATATCCTTAGAGTATCCCTACAGGTTATCCATAAATTACTTATTCACAACCTAGGAAAAATAAAACATAGAAAGGGGTGAGCTCATATCCTCACCAAGGATAACAATATAGAGAAAACATTCAAAAATAAGTATAAACATTTAAGGAAATTTATAAGACAAAAACAAAATCCTTTTAAACATAATCTTCAGCATAATATGGAAAATATAAAATTAAATAATTCCATTTTCTTATTCACATGGATATTCTACTAGTAGAATAATCACTTGCAATATAAATATCCACTTTCATAATGATGGAATGAATAATGCCGGACTTCATAACCACATAGTCTAGAACTTGTGCCAAGACTACAAATAAGATTTTGTCAATGCCTTGTACCAAGATAATAGTTTGTCTCATGAGACATACTGACGCATCGAGGAGTTATAGTGGGCTCCACCCATCACATTCAAAGTCCAATATATTCCTCATATGAAAAAGATTAAACATAACATAAACATTCATATAAAAACTATCAAATGAAATGTTAATACATTAACCATAAACCATGAATGGTATAAAAATAACACATCCACAATCAAGAATACACAAAAACATCAATACAATATGAAATATTTTATTATAATAAATCAACTTCAACCAATTTTATAATCCATCAAATGATGTTGACAAAGATGAAATTAAAATAGATTGAAAGAAATACCTCTTTATATTTTTAAAATCATTTAAAAGTAAAATAGTTATAAAAGAAAAAAATTATTTTGAAATTTTTCTGATAAGCTTGTATGGGATGCTTTGACGATGTTATAATGGTGGAAAATATTTTCTCTCACCGTATAAGATAAAAAAAAATTCTTTAATTTTATCGAAAAGGTCATAAAGTACGTTGTTTGGAAAACGACGAAAGGATTCCTTTCAAAACATATATGGTAATATAAGGGCATAAATTTCTTTAACCCATAGTCTTGTAAATCGTAAAAAAAAAATTTTGAATTACATTTTTATTATAACACGGATGTGGATGGTAAAGACGTCCCAGTAGATACTTACGTATTAAGAACCCCAGATAATTAAAGAGATTATAGAATTAATCCATACCTTTTACAATTCCTTATTCAATGGTATGTTAACCTCCTGTATAAAAGTTAACACAATGCTATTAGATTATACATGAACTATATACATAAATATCATATCATATATTATCATTTGATATTGCTTTGTTAATAATATTTATGTAGTATCATCGTTTCAGGTGTTGACTGGTTCATTTTCAATTATATGAATGGTTACTTAAGAAATGTTTGTTATGGATAAGATGTATTTTATTCATATATATAATTATATTATGTTAATAATCATTATTTTTAAATATAAAATGAAAAATATTCCTAAATTATTATGATGGGGAATGAATCTCATCACATTCGTGAAGATGGTAATCCGTATGTACGCACGAGCGAAAATATCATTATAATGATGGTGAAATCATATGTAATTTGATGGTATATAATATATATAGAACCATTAACATATTATATTTATTATTTACATTATTTATACTCATTATTATACCAATCGAAAAAACGAAGTGTCTTAATGACAAACTACACCACGACGTGGAGATGGTTAGCCGTACATATGCACGTACGGTGAATTTGTCATTCATATGATGGTTAGAATAATGAATATTGTTGTAACATTTTTATAATAACATAAAAATATATATAGGATACTGGATTTGTTATTGTAGAATGAAAAAAACAAAGAAAGAGGAAGAGGAAAATGAAAATAACGTGAAAGATGTGATGAAATATTTACCTATTCTTTAGGTTCTTCCATTTCATTTGATCAAAATGGATTCTTAAGATGGTGTTCTAACCAAAGTAAGGCCTCTAGAATAAAGAGAGAAATGTTGGAAGGATATTTGGGTAGGGTTTGGCTAAGCCAAATGGCTTTGGAGGTGGAAACATAAGATAATGAGATGCGCCCTTTTATAAGTGAGGTGAATTTCACTTAAGAAAAGATTGAAATATTACTTGATAATAAAATACTTTTAGGTTTATAATGCCTCTAAAATGATTTATTTAGAGTATAAGATTTTTATGGGTCTAAAACCTCAAAAAAATCAGTTTTATGCAGGTTTAATTCCCCATATTAACCATATCTTTTAGATTTAACTCTTACTTAAATAGTTTTTCATTTACCATGTCTTTTTATGTTTTTATATTACAAGGTTAATAAACATACTATAAACATCCATGAAAACTTAAAGGGGTTCATTATTAATATATATAGCCTTATCTATGTCCTTCAGCTGAATCATTAATTTTTAGGAATATTATATCTATTAATAATATAGTATTTTTTTTAAAACACAATTGTGTCAATTTTGAAACTATTTAGTATTTGATTTTTGTGAAAATCATAATAGCATGATTACTTCGAAAAAAATTATTTAATCAACACCAACATGTCATATTAACCTATAAAATTAGTGGAATTAATAAAAATTCAAAAATTACATTTATTTGGATATTTATAATATCAATTATTTTAATCATTCTTTAATTTGGTAATTACTGCATCATCATTGTGTCATAAATAAATTAAATTATATAATGTCTAAAAAATATAAATAAAATTCCATTATGTAAGAAATATTTGTATCTTTCTAATGAATATTGATATTCGAATTTATATTGTGTGTTTTCCCTATATTAAAAATGGTTTAGTTATTAAACTTTGAATTGAACACTTTTAACTGTTCTTTAAATAAAATAATAATGAATGTCCTGATCTAATCCATGTGTACCAAAGGGGGTCATATTTTATTCCTAAGGTTGTTTTTGTTCGAATTACACTTTTCCAATTAAATTATGACATGTGTTAGGGTAATTATGATATCATATTTACCCTTAATTACCCTATTTACTTTTAACCGTAGTAAATAAAAGTCAAAAGTTACTATTCACCAAAAATTATTTCCATCTTATTGAACCACATTTCACTTACTGATATTAAATATTTCTCTCGAAGCTTTGAAATTCAACCCACAGAAGCTATAAAATTTTGTTTTATGCAAATTGGAAAATGCTCCTATGAGGTGGGTAAAAGACGATAAAATGTTCAATAAAATTTATATACATAAAAACATATTATAAAATGACATCAATGAATTACATTGAACATGTATAGATATTATGAATATATTTTGACTGAATAAGAATAATAATATAAATTAAAAGTCGGTTTAACCAAAAATGCAGTGTTTTTCTCTATTCATTAAAAATTTAATTTATTCAGAAAAATACTAAAAATTCACCCTAAGTTAATTTCGATATTCCGAATCCAAAAATGAGTTCAATTTTTAAAGATAAAATTTATAAAATTTCAAATTGGTTATTACTATTCATAACAGCTAGTTGGATTGGATGTGGTTTTTTAGAATCTCGAAGATGCATACAATGCAAGCTATTGTATTATTCAAAGGAAAACATACTGTGGAAGCTTGGGGTGTTACATTCCTCCCTCATTAAAATAATTTCGTCCTCAAAATTTCTAGAATATTACTGCATAAAAAGAATCGGGCGGTTCTTCATCATATGTTTCTTGGGTTGCCACATTGCCTCTTCCATCTTATGGTTTCTCCCTAGATCTTTTACCAGATGATTTGTTCGGTTTCTTAGCACTTATTCTATGCTATCAAGAATTTTGATAGGATCTTCACCATAAGACAGATCAGGTTCTGTTCAATTTTCTCATAGGATAGTACATGTGTGGGGTCAGGCATGTATTTTCTCAACAGTGATACATGGAACACATCATGAACTTTGAAAAGACTTGGCGGCATTGCCAAACGGTAATCCCAATTCATTGCAGAATTTAAATGGTCCGATGTACGTGGGAATTAGTTTACCCTTCTTACCAAATAGTATAACTCCATTACATGAATATACCTTTAAGAAAATATGGTCTCGTGCTTGAAATTCCAAATCCGTCCTTTGGTTGTCTGCATAGCTCTTTTGCCTACTATGGCCTACTTTGATGTGGATTGGGATAACCTTCACATTTTCCATTGTTTCCTCAACATGTTCTGGAGCTACGAGTTTTCTTTCACCAATATAAACCCAACAGGTTGGTGTGAAACATCTCGTTCCATATAACACCACATATGGTGACATCTGAATACATTAATCAACGCTATTGTTATAGGAAAATTATACTAGAGGTAAATATTGATCCAACATACCTTGAAAGTCCAGTGAGAAAGATCTCA
Organism: Viscum album; assembly: GCA_963277665.1. Lineage (NCBI taxonomy): Eukaryota > Viridiplantae > Streptophyta > Magnoliopsida > Santalales > Viscaceae > Viscum > Viscum album. The sequence goes on along the minus strand of OY728157.1, from coordinate 1,238,981,223 downwards.
ACATGTCTTCTAAGGTTTGAATAATCCATTTTGATTGTCCATCTGTTTGAGGGTGGTAGGAAGTGATCAATCAATGTTCAGTATCCTGGTCCTTCTAATGAGTTTTCTATAATCTTGATGTAAAATAGGGATCACGATTAGAAACAATCGATTAGGGTACTTCATGAATTCTTAAAAATACATTAATATATTGTTTTAAAAAATGTTCATGTGGTAAATATTATCTTATAGTAAGAAAATGTGATTACTTGGTATGAAAATCAACAATGAACCATATTTCATCATTCTTTTTGGGAGTCTGTGGTATCCCCGAGTAAAAGTCCAACATAATATTATCCCATTTCAACTCAGGTATGGGAAGAGGTTGCATGACACATCTAGTCTGTTGCCTTCCAGTATTGACTTGGTAATAAATCAAACATCTTTATACAAAATCAGCATTCTCCCACTTCATGTTGTCCCACAAAAAATGTTCTTTCAAATCTCTATACATCATAGTGCTACCAGGGTGTATAGAGAAATTGGAGGTATGAGCATCATCCAACAATTCCCATTTTAGATCAGGTAAATCTGGAACACATAGTCTCTTCAAAAATTTCAAAATTACATCTTCATATATGATGTTACTAAATCTCCAATCATTCACAACATTTATTTTCTTTTAAAACACCTCATCATCAGTTTGAGAACTCTTTATCCTTTCTATATAAGATTGTTTGGAATCCATTTGAAAAAATATTGTTGTTTCACCTTCTATGGTTATTCCCATATCCAACATTACAGTATCCATGAAAATAGGATCCCTTTCAACTCTCATCCTGTTCAAAACTCAATGGTCATTTCTACATAGAGCATTTTCCACCTTATTTTCCTTCCCCGAGTGGTAGTGTATAGTACAATCATAATCCTTGAGTAGTTCAATCCATATTCTTTGCCTCATGTTGAGTTCTTTTTGTGAGAAAATATACTTCAAACTCTAGTGATCAGTATAAATCTCACATTTTTCACAATAGAGATAATGTATCCATATTTTCAGAGAAATGATTATAACTACTAACTCAAGATCATGAGAGGGATAGTTTTGTTCATGAATTTTTAGCTACTGTGATGCATATTCTATAGCTCTATAATTCTTTATAAGGACACAACGAAGTCCATTCTTTGAAGAATCACTATAAATAAAAAATCCATTGTTCACTAATGGAAGAGTCAAGGTATGAGCATTGAATAATATTTTCTTCAGTTCTTCAAAAAATTCTTCGCACTATTTTGTCCAAATAATTTTACCCATTTACATGTGAGCTTGGTTAATGGGTTACCCAATCGGGGAAAATTCTGGGCGAAACGTCGATAATAACCTACTAAACCAATAAAACTGCGTACCATAGATATACTTGTCGATGCGAGCCATTCTTGAATTTACTTGGTATTTGAAGGATCAACAGAGATTCCATCCTTATAGATAATATGGTTATGAAAAGAAATCTCCTAAATTCATAATTCACACTTGTTAAATTTCCCATATATTTCATTTCTTCTAAGAGTTGTTAGAATAATACGCAAGTTATTTTCACGATCTTCGTAGTTTTTAAAGTATACCATGATATAATAAATAAATATCACTACAATGTCATCAAGATTTTCTTTGAAAACCTTATTCATTAAATCCATGAAGATAGGGGTGAATTTTTCAATCCAAAAGGCATTACTATAAACACGTAATGCACGTGCCTTGTCCAGAATGATGTTTTCAGAATGTCTACCTTCTTCACCCACAACTGATGATATCCATAATGAAGGTCAATATTTAAAATATATTCAGCTCCATGAAGTTGTTCAAATAAATAATCATTGCGTGGTAGGGGATACTGGTTCTTTATTGTTATTGCATTGATCTCCCTGTAGTCAATTCACAACCTCATAGATCCATCTTTCTTCTTAACAAAAATAATAGGGGCTCCCTATGGAAAAAAAACTAGGGAAAATCCCTTATTACTCAATACCTCTGCTTGTTTTTTCAGTTACACTAATTCAACAATTTCCATTCTATAAGGGGTCTTCTATATGGTCCTTTAACTATGAATTAATTCAATGGAAAACACAATTTCTCATTCTGGAGGATGTCTAGGTAAATCCTCTGGAAACACATCAACATATTTTTGCACAATAGGTACGTACTCTATTTCGTACATTCTATTCCTCACCTATAGTTATTTCATTATCTTCTTCCCCAATAATTAAATTTATTTTAGCAACTGGGGGTGGATGTAGATAAGAATCAGGTGGTGATGTTTCTACTCTAAAGATAAGGTACTCCATATCATCATCGAGAATTGTAAACTCCACCTTCTTACAATAAATTTTCGCATCATGATCTGAATTCCAATCCATACCAAGTATTATATCAAATTCAATCATTTGTATGATAGTGAGATTATCAAATAAAGAACATTTATATTCCCTAATGGGAACTGATTCAAAAAACATTATTGTGATGATACTTCCTTTAGGTTTTTTGACCGACAACTCCCTTGTTAATTCAAATTGATAATATCTAATTTTCTTAGTAAGATGGGATGATATAAAACAATGCGATTATCTGTAATCAAATGAATAATTGGATGAAATTGAGGATACCATTAAATTACCTTCCACCACGTATTTCAGAGCTTTAACCTCTGTAGTAGAGATTGCATATGCTTGGCCTTTCTCCCTTGGCTATTTATGAGGTACGTTCCCCTGGAGCTATTGACATTCATTTGGATAATACCCCTTTTACCTAAAATTGCAGCATTCAACTTTGATAGCCTCTTTATTCCCCTTGCAATCAAGAGTATGGTAGCCTTTTTCACCACACTTGTAACAGATGCACATTTCCTTCAGGAAAGTACCATGTGTTTCTTCTGACATTTAACGCAGGATAAATATTCAACTTTTACCTTCTTCCCCTTATTTACATTTTCTGAGTGTTCAACATATGTCTTCTTCTCTTGCTTTTCTTTAATATCGTAAGACATAGAGAATTATTTTTTATCATGATAACACATGAGAAAATATCATCATATGATAAGAAGGATTGTGAGACTAATGCTTACCGGATAAGAGGTTTTGAACCATCAATGAATCAATCAATCCTACTGATTAGGTTATGTATATAATCATTTTCATTCCTTGCTAACTTTGTAAAGTTATCATCATACTTTGAGACATTATCATCCTCCTTTTTCCTCAGACTCAGAAAATGTCTTTCCATATCCACTTGATGGCCACGAGGAATGTATTTTTCTAATAAAATCTCTTTCAACTCCCTCTACACCATGTTCGATACTTCTTCATCTTCATTTGTGTTTTAGATTAATGACCACCATTGACCTATATCTCCCATGGGGTGATAAACTTCAATGAAAACTTTTTCCCTTTTGCTACTCCCCAAAACATGAAATATTTTTTATAAGGAATTTATCCATTTCTTAGTTACTAATGAATTTGAACTTCTATTGAATGTTGGTGGTTGTTTCCTTATGACGCGATCTAATATTTATCATCCTCATTGTGGATCAGGGTGCTTTATATGGGTAAAGATATTATTCATAACCTGAGTGAGTTGTCCTAGTATGGTGGTAAGCTGATCAGCACCAGTTGCATAACCAACTCTACAATAATTTTATTGAGTAGGAGGGAAATCTATACAGGGATTACATGCATTGATACAGTTTCCATTCCTTCCACTAAGGTGACATTTCTTAAAAATGGCATACACTAGATTAGTTTATGAATTGCAATACATAATTCCATACTTGTAAAACATTTAACATAAATTGAACAGTTTATGTATATGATCCATATTCATAAAAAAAATTTCTTTGAGGAGGTGTATACTCAAAATCCCTTCATAATGATTTTTAATGAAAATATGTATTATCGTAAGCATGTATCCCACGAGTGTTGTAAAAAATAGTGCAGCAAGGCCTTTTTTCATACACCCTTTCCCATTCAAGTCTAGCCAAAAGCGGTGTTTTCAGGTTTTATCCCAAGGTACATTTGTGTCAAAGGCGCATCTACCCACTCTTATCCAGAGAGGTATGTATTTCATAGAAAACTCAAAAAATTTCTACATTACCAAAATTATAGGAAGTTCTTCTAAACTAATCCTCAATGTCTATCTTGGGGTAGTGTTCCGTAATCAGAGTGTTTCTAAATCTAGTTTCCAAAGTTTGTACTTAACGTTTTATGATACCTATTGTAATTCCCCAACCCATGTTACATAGAGTCGGTGCATTATTACATAATATTTTCATGATACAATGAATCTTGTCCCGAAAGACTGATCAGTTTCGTAGCCTTGGATGTATTAGATACATTTATAAGCTCTACATTACGTCATGAAATAAAAAATAAACAAAAATTTGTCCCCTTTTCAAAACATTTATATCAATATAATATCCCTACAAGTCAACCATAAAATACTTCTAAACATTCTAGGAAAAATAAACCATTGAAAGGGGCGAGATCAGATGCACAAACATGTATAGCAACAAAGTGGAAACTTTCAGAAATTAGCATAAAAATTTAAGGCAATGTATAAGACTAAAACATAATATTTTTAAACATAAACATTGACATAATATGGGAAAGATAAAATCATATAATTCCATTTACATATTCACATGGATATTCTACTAGTCAAATAATCACATGTAATATCAATATCCACTTTCCTAATGATGGAATGCATAATGCCAGACACTATAACCACATAGTCAAGGCCATGTTCCAAGACAACATAAAAGGGTTTGTCAAGGCCTTGTTCCAAGACACTAGTTTTTCTCATTATAACTATGGATGAATTGAGGAGTAATAGTGGGCTCCTCCATTTACTTACTATGTCCAATACATTCCTCATATGAAAAGGATTAAACATAACTTTAACATTAATATTAAAACTATCATATGAAATGTTAACACATTAACCATAAACAAAGAATGGTATAAAAATAACACATCCCTAGTCAAGCATATCACAAATCCATCAATACAATATGATAGATTTGTATCATAATAAATCAACTTCAAACAAGTTTAAAAACCATCAAAGGATGTTCACATAGATGAAATTTGAACCATTTGAAATAAATACATATTTCTATTTTTAAAGTCATTTAAAGGTCACATTGTTAAAAAATAAAACATTTATTTTGAAAAAATTCTTATAAGATTGTATGGGAGGCTTCAACGATGTTATAATGGTGGAAAATAGATGAACCTGCCATATAAGTTAAAAGCATTCTTACCATATTTTTCTTCGAAAAAGTAATAAAGTACCTTGTTTGGAAAACAACGGAAAGATTCCTTTAAAAACATATATGGTAAAATAAGAGTACAAATGACTTTATCCTATAGTCTATTAAATAGTAAAAATGTTTTGAATTACATTTTTAAGAAAACATGGATGTGGATGATAAAGTGGTCTTGGAGATACTTTCGTATTAACAACCTTAGATAAATAACGAGATTGTAGAATTAACCCTTACCTTGTACTTTTCCTTAGTCGATGATATGTTATCCTCATCGATAATAGATAAAACACTATTATTAAATTATACTAGAACTATATTAAAAAATATTCTATCATATATGATCCTTTGATATTGCTTTGTTAATAATATTTTAGTAGTGTCATTGTTTCGGGTGATAACTGATTCATTTTCATTTATATGCATGGTTATGTAAGCCATATTTTTTATGGATATGATGTATTTGATTCATATAAAAAATGATATTATGTTCATAAACATAATTATTAATCATTAAATTATAATTATTTTTGAATGATTATGATGGGGAATAAATCTCATCGCGTTCGTGGAGAGGGTAATCCGTACGTACAAACGAGCAACAATATCATTATATTGATGGTGAAATTATATATAATTGGATTTTATATCATATATACAGAATCATTAACATTTTATATTAATTATTTACGTTAGTTATACTCATTACTATACCCATCCAAATATTGAAGTGTTTGAATAACAAATTACACCCCGATGTGGAGACGGTAAGCCGTACGTACGCACGTATGGTGACATTGTCATTCATATGATGGATAGAATAATGAATATGGATGTAAAATTTTTATAATATTATCAAATTATATAGAAAATACTAGAGTTATAATTTTAGAATAAAAATAACAAAGAAAGAGGAAGTGTAAGAAGAAAAGAACTTGAAAGAGGTGATAAATATTTACCACTTCTTCGGGTTCTTCAGTTTTATTTGATTGAAAGGGCTCCTTAAGTTGGAACTATGGCCAATGGAAGGACTCTAGGATGAAGAGGGGAAAGTTCATAGGATATTTGGGATGGGGTTAGCCGAGCTAAAAGGATTTGGAGGTGTCAAATGAAGAGAAGTTGAAGTTCCCCTTCATAAAATAGGTAAGGGTCACTTTAGGAAAAGCTAGGAATATTATTTTATAATAAAATTAGTTTTGGACTCTAATATGACAAAAATGATTTATTTAGAGGCTAAGGTGGGTATGTATAAAAAAACTCTCAACCAATATGTTTTAGACTGGTTTAGGTCACCATATTAACCTTATCTTATATATTTAACTCTTAGTTAAATAGTTTTCCATTTACCATTTCTCTTGGTATTTTTAAATTATATGTCTAGTAAACATACTATAAACTTACAAGAGTACCAAAAGTGGTTCATTTTTAAGATATATATCCTTATCTAAGTCCTTTTACTGAACCTTAGATTTTTAGGAATATTATATCCATTAATAATATTTTTTTTTGTTTTTAAAACTCAATTATGTCAATTTTGACACTATTTAGTATTTGTTTTTTGTAAAAATCATAACAACATGATTACATAGAAAAAAAATTATTTAATCTACACTAACATATCCTATTAATCTTGAAAAGTATTGTAATTAATCAAAAGTCTCAAATAATTTTTTTTTGGATATTTATAATATCAATTATTTTAATCTTTCTTTAATAACATGATTATTGCATCATCATTGTGTCATAAATAATTTAAATTATTTAGTGTTTACAAATTATTAATAAAATACCATTATGTATGAAATCTTTTTATATTTCTAATCAATATTTATAGTTCAATATATATTGTGTGTAACACTATATTAAATATGGTTTAGTTATTAAACATTAAATTTAACTCTTTTAACTTTTTTTAAATAAATTAATAATAAATGTCCTAATATTATCTAAGTGGACCGAAGAAGATAAAATTTTATTCCTAGGGTTTTTTGGTATAATTAAACTTATCCAATAGAAGTAGGACATGTGTTAGGGTAATTATGATAACATTTTTACCCTTAATTACCCAATTTACTTTTAACCGTGGTAAATAAATGTCAAAAGTCACTATTCACTAAAAATTATTTTCATCTTATTGAACCATATTTTATTTAATGATATTAACTATGTCTCTCAGATTTTTAAATTCAACTCACATAAGCTGTAAAATTATGATTTATACAAATTTTTAAATGCAACTAAGAGGTGGGTAAAAGATGCTAAAAAGTTCAATAATATTTTTATATATCTGAACATATCATAAAATGACTCCAATGAATTTAATTGAACTTTTATAGGTATTATGTATCTATTTTACCTAAAATATATTTAAATAAAATAAATAATTATTTAAAAAAAATTCTTTTTAAACCAATAATGCAGTGTTTTTCCCTGTTCATAAAAAATTGAATGTTTTCAGAAAAATATCAAAAATATACCCTAAGATATTTTAAATATTCCAAATCCAAAAATAAAGTCTATTTTGAATGATAAAATTCATATGATTTGAAAAAGAGGGTATTATTATTCCTAACAACTAGTTTCATTGGTTGTAGTGTGTTAGAATCTCGAATTTGCGTTCAATGCAAGCTATTGAATTATTCAATGGGAAACGTATCATGGAAGATTGGAGTGTTACAGTATTCCCACTCACATCAACAAGAAGAAGCCATGAGTATACCCACCATGAAAACCATTTATTATAAGAATATGGGACTACCCCCCAATATAAACCATGTAACATGTCATCGATAATTGTTATATAAGTATACCCACCCATTTCATCTATTTAATATGCCAAGATATCAAAATAAGAGTGGAATAACATGATTTTCAAAGAGAATGGTGGCAGTACATCTCATATGTAGGCTACTCATGAAATAAAAGCATTAGTAGACTTCCACAGACTAGGAACGCACAAGAACACACCCTTGGTTGGTTTAAATAGGCATAAACAAGAAATTACCTTATGTATCACCCCTCATGGGACCTCGAAACAAGAATGAGGTTCCAACACACCTAAACAGAACCCATGGTCCACCTCATTATGTCCAACTACAACTACTAAAATCTACTTGCTAAAAAACAAGACCCCACCAGAAAGACTAACAAATGGAATTTTGGTCGACTGCTCAAAAAAGGACCTGAAATGATGAAAGAAATCTTAGATCACCTACCTCAACTCATTAGTAGACAACTCGTCCAGTATCATGTCATAATTCGTCCCACTATAGAAGAAATCTGAAGAATGGACGAATAAAATATTATTAAGGCATATTAGCCAAAATCCAAATAGAGTAGGCATTGTTATAAATAATAAATAATGACTAAAAAGGAATTTATTACTTACCGATACTGTTCCAACATGATAGACGTTGCTCAAATTAGAGTATGGTTGGCTTCAATACATGAAAAATTGAATTGAGAGTTCTGGGTTCAAAAATAAGAGGAAACTGTTCCATGCATCCAAAATCAAAGCTACTGCCTCATTTATTAAAAAACCTATAGAAAACTATGTAGAGTATACCTCAAATACACAGTGTGTACTCTATATTATTTGTTTTTCTAAGCCACACTAGCTAAACTTCTTGATTTCCATGTACAAGATGTGTTAACCAAGTGCATGGTGTGTACCTAGCCTGCGGCCAATTTTCATACTTCATTCCCCTTTATTTCCAGAAAAACCCAAACCACCCACTACATGCCCTGGGGTCTAAAAAAATGGAAATAGACACATTTATCCAAAAATTATGATCTATACCTTTTGAAAATCATAGGATCATACAATCTTTCCCCCATATACCAATTTTTCACCGAATTACTCTCTGAATGGTGGTCATGATTCATCTGAAAACTACTCCAGATATTGAGAAAATAAATCAACCTCCCTCTCCAAAGTCTTATCATGTAAACATTTGTACTTCCATAGCACTCATACTAGAGTAACTGAGCATCCTCGGAAAACCATAGTGTTCCTGTCGACGATATGAATCAGATACTCCTCAAATGAAGAATCGACCTGAAACTCAACCTCATTGGGCAGAAAAATGTGAGACAGATCTAAGTGATAACAGAACAGCTAAGATACATGGAATACATCATGCATGGATCATTACCTTTGAGTTCACCCCAACTGATAGGCCACCGACCTGAACCACTGCCGAAATAAAAACGGTCCGACATATCTCTATGAATGGTTACCCTGTCTCCAAATACGCCTGTGTCCTATCCTCAATGAAACACGTAAGAAAACCTGATTGCCGCTTTTGAACTCCAAAGGTTGTTTGAGGTGATCGACGTATGATTTTTTATGATACTTTATTGTATCCATCTGCTTTTGAATTGACTAAACCAGCTCAGAATTCTCCTACATGAGACACAGTCCCATTAATGTTGCCTCACCTGCCACTAACTAGCATACGGGAGAACGACATGTTCTATAGTATAAATCCTTATGTGGTTCCATATGTATCATCACGTGATAACTATTATTGTATTCAGACTCAACCAAGGGAATGTGCCTCTCCCAAGATACACCACAATTTAGGATGCATGTTGCAGTTTTTCCTATTGCCCCTGTATCGTACCCTATGACATGCCATCAGTCTGAGGGAGGTATGATGTGCTTAGAAGCACCTGGGTACCCAGTGCCCTATAAAATCTCTTCTAAAAAACTGATGTAATGTGGCCATCCCTATCTAAAACTATAGTGAGCGGGACCCCTAGAAGTCATACCACCTCACGGATGTACAACTTTCCATGTTTATAATCACTGATGGTATCCTGGATCAGAATGAAGTGTGAGACCTTCGTAATACTTTCAATTACAACCCATAATACATCAATACCTCAAGGAAACCATGGAATACTCTTCATGAAATCCACTGCGAAATTATCCCATTCCCACTTTGGGATGGGTATCTGCATTAAAATACCACCCGGTCGCTGATTTTCTGCCTCCACCTGCGGACTGGTGGAACACCTTCTAACAAAAATAACTACCTCTCTTTTCATTATTGGCCACCAGTACTGACGTCACCTGTAACGATACGTCTTGGTAACCTCGGGATGCAATGCCCAAGACAAAGAATGAAACTCCCACATCAAAACCTCACATATGTCCACTGGAACCCAGACACGTCCATGGGTATATAGGATCTCATCATCACCTATCATCCAACTATGAGGAGGGTCCTCACCTTCCACAACTTCTCATAGAACTATCCCTTTTGAATCTGATAGATGCATTATCCTAACAATATCCAGTATAGACGAGGTAACAACTATGGATGAAAGAAAAGTCTATCCATGTCTGCCTTTTACCTCCAAATACTTCTTAGAGAACAACTTCATAAGATGCCACTAGCTAATCGCATGTTGCACTACCTATATCTGATTCCTCTTACTCAGTTCACCGACTACTGCATTTCTCTTACCATTTCTGTAGGAAAGCTAAATGTCAAAGGACTATAGGTACTCACCCTACCTTTGCAACCTCAAATTCAGATCATGTTGCGTAAAGATATAATTGAGGTTTTTTTCGTCTATGTACAACACAATATTCTCTCCCAGTAAATAATGCCTCCAACAGCTCAACGCATGAACAACATCAGCTAATTTTAGATTTTGTGTAGATTAATTCATCTAATGATGCCTCATTTTCCGAGACCGGTATAATACATCTCGATCCCCCTGAATCAGCAGTACCACCACCCCCATACCTAATGAATCACAATACACTATGTATCTCGGGCCCTACTTTGGATGTATGAGGACTGGTGTTGATATCAGCCTCCTTTTCATCTTTTGAAAGGATGTCTTACAAGATTCTTACCACACAAACATCACAGCCTTCTTAGTCAAGCCTATCAATAGCGTTTCTAAGTGTGAGAAGTCCTGTATAAAATGAAAGTAGTAACCAGCTATCCACAAGAATATAACACCCCAAGGTTTTGAAAATAAATATTGAATTCATTTTATAATCTAGCCACTAAACACAACTTTTCCTCTGTTGTGTTTTCAATTTCGAAAAAATTCCATCTAGAGTTGTCACCAGAAAGTCATTTGGAGTCTGATAGAACAAACTTGATTTTTGGTTAATAGAAAACTACAATTATGAAATGTAATATGAATAGTAATATGTCCCTTATCAGTAGTAAAAAATGATATTTTTTAATAAGTTAATAAAATAATGAGATCTTAATTAATTTTGCAATGTGATATAAAACTAATTATACATCAAAATTATTATTTTTAGAATTAACTATGATTTTATTTAAAATTTGAATTAATAATATTTAGAATATTTTTTGAAAAATGGAGTTCATTTTTGAATTCTACACGTCAAAAAATGTCCAGGGTGATTTTTCGGTTTTTTTAAAAAATAATTGAATTTTTCGTGAATAGTAAAAATACAGTTTTTATTTTTTGGTAGTTTAATGACATCATAATGACATAATAAAAGACTAGTCGACATTTGTACAGTAAAATATGACATGAGGTGTCCCATGTGGCTAACACCATGGGAAAATACCATTGGAAAGCCCATAGTTTGGCAAAGAACACTAATGAGGTGTCCCTTTGAAATTATTAAAAAATCTCTCTTTTTCTATAAATATCCACTCATCCATTCATATTATTTTATTAAAAATCTCACATCCTCTAATATCTGGTGGCTTTACCACTCTAGTAGTCCTCCCATTGTGTCTTTAATCCCCCAAGACCCCAACCTTCATGTTCTAGATGTAACTCAACAATGTAAGGGAATCCTTCACCCTCCTCTTTTATTCGACACTTATTTTATGTTACATCATTGAATTACCATTATCATATGTTAGAGTTTTATTTTATGTATTCATCTTACTATCCATTTGATAGTCATATGATGAGATACTATTTTTCTCTCATCATTTCATTTTATGAAATTTTATGTGACACCGTTAGGTTGCAAAATTTTCATAAGGGATCTCTCAACATTTCTTTTATTTTCATGTTCATTTATTTTCTTTTACTCTCCTCACATCCTCTATCTAAATTACCATGATAACTCAAGTATCATCTATATACTATACTAATTTCATTTTAATGGTCTAACCATCATCATTATCCTCTCCCTATCTACCCCTTTTATTTTACAAAAGAAATCAACGTCTATGTGGTTCCAATTTATAGCCTTTGTGGGCGACACAGTTTCGTTCTACAATTTCGTCTTCATTACTGGTAATGAAACCATTATGATGGTTGAAACAGACTATAATATATGTATTATATACAAATTAATATTCATGAACATGTTTATGTACATATTATTAAATCATAAGACCAAACTAATTCATAATAATCTAAATACCGTTTAAATAATCTATGTGAATATCATTAATAATTTGTCTAAAGTTTCTTCTTTTTTCCATGTATCAAAATGATAGAAATAAAAATTGAAACTTATTTATTTTCATAAATAATATTTAATTTCAGTTCTGGAGATTTACATACATTCCACATGAACTCCATTACATAAAAATGAGTGACATGACTATGAAAATAAAGAAAAAGAACATTCTGGAATGACGAAATTCGATCTTATAAATTATCAATAATAACATAAATTAACTAAAAAGAATTATGATAAAACAAATTAATGTCTAATAAGTTCATAATTAAGTTAATAGTGAGTTTAATTTTATATTCCATTACCTTAAGTTCAAGAGGGGAACACATTCAGATTTAAGGTAAGGGTTTTCCACCAGAACATTCATTTTCATTTGGGTTACTTTCATTGTCTAATTACCTCAGTTAAATTCTTATGTATTCTTATTTACTCATTATAAATTCTGTATGAGTATTCTATATATGTACACCAACCTGAATCCTTCTCTATTTTATGGATAGTTACATGTCGTAAAAGAAACATTCACAACTATTACAAAAATACAAGCCCGATTCAAGGGAATTTCTTAAATTTTTATCTATTTTCAGGGGAACTACATCTTCTCTTTTTGGAAACCATTACCTTTCTAAAATAACATATGTTTTATGAAAATACACACTTACGTAAATTCTGGTTTTATACAAATATGTTTTTAAAAGAACTCTTCTTTTCCAAGTAAAAGAGTATTTATCTCAAGATTTACTCGAAGATTTTATTATAGCATTTTCATTCAATTCAAAACTTATGTTGATTCTTATGTATTATTTGGATTATTATTCCATGTTATCATATACCATATTTAATTTAATGGTTTAGGATTATTTTTTCTGTTGATGTGCTTTCTTAAAACCATTCATCAGTATACTTGAAATGGTTAGTGTATTTGTTCAATGTCCGGGGAAGACTATTGAAATTTAATATATTATTTTCAATATGAATGTGTTTGTTGTTTATGATTATCCTCATTCATATGAGGAATTAATTTGACATAGTAATTGTCGGGTGGGGTCTGTTATTTCCCCTCAGTGCATCGGTAGGTCTAATGAGACAAACTACGGTCATGACAGATGCCTTTGAAAAAATTATTAATTATGGACTAGGCATGAGGTCTTGATGGTATGGTTATGTTTTCCTAAATAATTAATTCCCTCATTATGAAAATAGTATTGAAGGTTCATTTCGTTATTCTACTAGTAGAATACTCATGATTATGTCATGTTTTGGAAATATTTACTCATCTCATTTTCTACAATAATATGATCAAGTTTATTTTAAAAGTCATGTGTTTTCAATTATTCACTATATCTAATGTTTATCATATCTTCTGATTTATTGTATTCCCTTACTGAGAATTTGAGTTCACCCCTTTATTATGTTTCATTTTTTCATGAAATGAAGAACTATATTATGAATGGCATTTTGAAATAACCAAGGAGTTATAGATGTCTAATGAGTTTCAATGTTGTATTTTATTTCATATTGTAATGTTTATCTTATATATGAACATTGTTTCTAGTAATCCTAATATACATGGTCCTTTAGGATGCTTATTCCTTGTTTTTATGTCAATGTAGGCAAATAAGGACCCAGCTCTGGGAAACTGTGGTTAGGTCCTTACTGTTTGTATCAGAGGAAGTTTAGTAGAAAACATGGAAACTAGATTTATAAAACATATATTAGGTATGATTCCCTATGATAGTATTGGAGAATAAACATACAAGAATGTCATGGTATTTTGGTAAGGAATAGATTATCTTGATCTTTCATGAAAAACATCCTTGTCTGGATACGAGCAGGTAGAGGCAGCTCTGGAACAGATGTACCTAGGAGTGAAATATATGAAAAGGAGATTCAGGATTGACCCGGGGTTTCCTGGTATATGGAAATGGGCATTACAACACTATTGGTTATGTCAGTCCTGGGGGATATTCATAGGATAATTCACATTTTCTTTATAAACCATTATGAGGGATTTAAATGTAGTTTTTTCCTCAAAGATACATGTTTATGATTAATATATTATCAATGCATTGAATTTTGATTTATGATAAGTATTTTTATACATTGATATTATAAATTATGATTCTTACCCTAATCTATTGTATGCCAATATTTAAAAATGGCACCTAGTGGATGGAATAAAAACTGCATGAATGTACATAGGGATTTCCCTCCAATGTGTGATAATGATGGTCACTCTAGTGTTATGACTAGTACTGAGAAACTTTTAACAATACTGGGACAACATGCTTAGGTTATGAATAATAACCTTATCTGTATGGAGTATCTGGATCCACAATGTGAAGGAGCTATGTTTGATAGATTTATGTGACCACAGCCCCCATCATTCAATGTGACTTCAAACCCATTTGTAGTTAATAAGTGGATAAGTTCCCCCGAGAAGATATTTCTTACTTTGGGATTCAATGAAAGGGAGAAGGTTTTCATTGTAGTTTATTGTTTAACATGAGATGTGGATTTGTGGTGGTCATTAATCTAAAACACCAAAGAAGAGGATGAAATAAAAGAGATGAAATGGAGGTATTTTAAGAAGATTTTCATAGATAAATATTTCTCTCGTGAACAGCGAGCAGATATAGAGATGAATTTATTGAATCTTAGGCAGAGGGAGGATGAAAATGTTTTCATGTATGAATCTAATTTTACAAGGCTGGCGAAGCATGATGCAGACTACATACTTAATTCATGATAAAATTGATAGATTCTGGGATGGTTTGAAACCATTCCTTTTAATTGATCTAGTCTATCATAATTTCTCATTATATGAAGTCATTGTTTCATGTGCTATAAAAATGGAAAAGGAATTCTCCATGTCTTATGACTTTAAGGGAATAAAAGAGAAGAAAATGGATGCTGAAAACTATGGGAAAGAAAATAACGAAATGGGGAAATTTGGAAGAGTTGAATTTCAATCAGGCAATAATTGTGGGATGAAACACCCTGGAACATGCCTGGAGGAAATGGGATTCTATTAAATGTGGGGAGAAAACCCACCTATATTGGGATTTTAATGGGAAAAATAAGCTACCAATGTTCTCTGCTACAATTGCAAAGATATGGGACATAATGGACATGAATTTTCTAAGTGTCAAGGAAAAGTTCTTCAAATAAGGCCAAGGGGGAAAGTCCAAGCATATACAATCACAACTGGGGAGTTTGTTGTTCCAAATGAAGTGGTGGAAGGTATATTGATCATTTCATCCAACAAATCCTATGCTTTATTTGATTCTGGATCATGTAATTCATTTATATCTTCCCATTTTGCCAAGAAAATGAGACATCTGCAATTTGATTTCATAATAGAGTTATAAGTCAAAACTCCTAGTGGATGTATCACTGCAATAATGGAATGGTGATTAGTCCCCCTCATAATAGATAAAAGTGATTTAGTTTCTAACCTTATCATCATACCAATAGTTGACCATGATATAATTCTTAGTATGAATTTGCTATCATATTTTGATGCAGAGATATATTACAAGAAGAAGGAAGTTAAATTTTTTGAGAATATTATAGAATCCCATATTTTTAGGGATGAAAAATCTCTAATTTATTCTCATCTAGATCCACCCCCAGTAGGTCTCTTGAATTAAATTATTGGGGAGGAAGGGAATGAAATAAATATGGATGAGGAGATGAATGTATAGATAGAAGATGTACCTATTGTAAAAGAATATGTTGATGTCTTTCCAGAATATTTACCAGGACATCCTCCATAATGGGAAATTGAGTTTTCCATTGAATTCATTCCTGGTTCAAGGCCCATATCAAATACCCCTAATAGAACAGTCAATGTGGTGTTAGTGGAACTGAAGAAACAACTTGAGGAATTGTGTGATTAAGGATTTATTCAATCCTGTGTTTCTCCCGGGGGAGCCCCTATCCTATTTGTCAAAAAGAAATATGGATCCATGAGGTTTTACATTTATTACAGGGAAATCAATGATATTACAATAAAGAATAAGTATCCTATTCCTTGAATTGATTATTTATTTGACCTAATTCATAGATCCAAATATCTTTCGAAGATTAATCTTCGATTTGGATGTCATTAGTAGCTTTTCGGAAAAGATTACATTCCAGAAACAACATTCCGAACATGTTAAGGACATTACTAGTTTACAGTAATGCCTTTTGGACTAACTAATGCACCATCTATTTTTAAAGATCTAATGAATAGAGTTTTCGAGAAATGTATTTATGACTATATGGTAGTGTTATTGACGATATTCTGGTATACTCTAAAATCCATAAAGATCATGAAAATCATTTTCACACTATTTTGAAGACACATAGAAGAAATAAAATATATGGGATGTTTGGAAAGTGTGATTTTTTTCTATAATCAATTTTCGTTTTTGGCCACATTGTCTCTAAGTATCGACTATCTGTAGATCCTCCAATGACAATGGTTGTGCAAGAAAGGCCTACTCCAATGAACATAACAGAGGTACACATTTTTATTGGTTTAGCAGGTTATTATCGACGTTTCGTTCAGAACTTTTCCCATTTATCTAATCCAATGACCAAGCTTACATGAAAAGGTTTTAAGTTCATATATACCATGGAATGGGAAGAATTTTTTGATGAATTGAATAGAAGGTTGGTGAATGATTTAATCATAACCCTAACATTGGGGAATGATGGGTTTGTTATCTATAGTGACAC
This sequence comes from Viscum album, assembly GCA_963277665.1. Lineage (NCBI taxonomy): Eukaryota > Viridiplantae > Streptophyta > Magnoliopsida > Santalales > Viscaceae > Viscum > Viscum album. Next base: position 1,238,963,775 of record OY728157.1, on the reverse strand, counting down.
ATCATATAAATGGCTGGGTTGTGTCCTTATGTAGAATGATCGAGTGATTGCCTATGCGTCTAGGATGATAAAAATTCATGAAAAATACTATCCAACTCTAGATCTTGATTTAGAAATGGTAATATTTTCTCTAAATATTTTTATACATTACCCTTATGGATAAAAATGTGACATATGTACTGATCATAAGAGTTTGAAATATATTATTTCACAAAATAAACTAAACAATAGAAAAAGGAAGTGGATTGATCTACTCAAAGACTACAATTTCACAATACACTACCACCCAGGGAAGGAAAATAAGGTAGTAGATGATTTGAGTAGAAAGGACCATGAAATTATAAAAAGATTAGAGTTCAAAGGGATCCTATGTTCATTGATCTAGTAAATATGGATATGGGAATTATCATGGAAGGTTACACATAACTACTTTTTCTAATGGCTTCTAAACATTTTTTACTATAAATGGTTGAATGTTTTCTGGCTATTGATTGGGAGTTTCATAATAAAATTAATGCTATAAATATTTAGATGTTGACTGACATCACATTTAAATGTTGCATTTTGAAATTCTGAAAGAGGATTTGTGTTTCTGCTAATCCGGTGCTAAAGAGGGAACTATTGGACGATGCTCATAGATCTAATTTCTCTATACACCACGGTAGAAAAATGAATCTTTGGTATCTAAAGGAACATTTTTGGTGGGAAAAAATGACGAGAGATATTGCTGATTATGTGTTGAGATGTTTGGTTTGTCAATAGGTGATGGCTAGAAGACAACGTTCTAGAGGAGTCATGCAACCCCTTCATATTTCTATGTGGAAAAGGGAAGATATTATAATGGACGTTGTCAGGGGGGTTACCAACAACTCCAAGAAATAATGATGCGATATGGGTCATTATTGATAGTCTTACAAAAGCATCACATTTTCGTACTATAAGAGACGATTTAAAACATGAACATTTAACAAGACTATATATCAATGATATTGTGAATGTTCATGGTGTACCCTCATCAATTGTTTCTGATCATGATCCCCATTTTACATCATGATTCTGGAAGATTCTTCAAAAGACACTAGACACTGATCATTTTTTGAGCACTGCCTACCACCCACAAACTAATGGAAATCATAACAGACTATTCAATCATTGGAAGTCATGATGAGTTCTTGTTCACATGATTTTCAAGGCATATGGCATCATTATTTACCTCTTATAGAATTTTACTATAACAATAGCTTCCATTCAAGAATCCAGATGGAACCATATGAAGCTTTGTATGGAAATAGATGTCCTACACCAACTTGCAGCGATGATGTTGGTGAAAGAAAGCTTGTAGTCCCAGAACATGTTAGGGAAACAATGGAAAAGGTGAATATTACCCAACCCATATCAAAATAGATCATATTATCCCGAAGATCCATATTAATAACTGAAAAAATGATGTAGAGTTTAAGGAAGGATATCACATTTTCGTAAAGGTATCTCCATAGAAGGGTATTATACAATTTGGTAAGAGGGGAAAATTAAGTCCCAGGTACATCAGACCTTTTGAAATCAAGGACTTAGTTGGAGTCATAGCTTACCATTTATCAATGTCTCTATGTCTCTACAAAGTTAACATTTTGTTCCACGTGTCAATGTTATGAAAATACATGCCAGACCCAACCCATGTACTTATTTATGAAGAAGTAGAACATGAGCCTGATCTATCTTATTGTGAAGGGCCTATCAAGATTCTTGATTCCAGAGAACAAATATTGAGAAATCAGATAGCTCGTCTGGTAAAGGTTCTTTGGAGGAACCATAAGAAGGAGGAAGCAACATGGGATCCTGAGGAGATTACGTTGAAGACATACCCAAATCATTTTAGGTAACATTTTGTAAATTTCAAGGACATAATTTTTGTAAGGAAGGGAGAATGTAACACCCCAAGGTTTTGAAAACAAATATTGAATGAAATTTTTAATCTAGCAATTAAACAAAACATTTCCTCCACTATTTTTGGAATTTCAAAAAACTATCATCTATATTTGTGACCAGTAAGTCATTTAGAGTTTGATAGAACAAACTATATTTTTGGTGAAAAGTAACAGACCCTTATGAATAGTAATGTGAATAGTAATATGACCATTATGAATAATAAATAATGTTATTATTTTATTTTCTCACGGTAATAATATAATGAGATATTAATTATTTTTTGCAATTTGATATAATACTAATTATACCTTTAAATTTTTATTTTTCAAATTAAGTATGATTTCATATAAAAATTAAATTAATAATATTTAGATAATTATTTTTAAAAATGGAGTTCATTTTTGAATTCTACACGTCAAAAAATGGTAGGGGGATATTATTAATTTTTTATAAATATATGAATTTTATGAATAGTAAAAAAACAGTTTTCCATTTTCGGTAGTTTAATGACATCATAATGACATAATAAAAGCAAGGTCGACTTGTGTACAATAAAATATGAAATGAGGTGTCCCAAGTGGGTAAAACCATGGGATAATACCATGGTCATTCCCATTGTTAGTAAAAAATCACTAATGCGGCGTCCCCTTAAAATTATTAAAAAACACCCTTACATTTTCTATAAATACCCACTCATCCATTCATTTTCATTCATTAAAAATCTTATCATCCTCGAATATATGGTGGTCTTACCTCTCTAGGAGTCCTCACAAGCTTTCCTTAGGCACCCATGGTCATAACCATCATTTTCTTGGAGTTACTCTACTAGGTAAAGGAATCATTCACCATCCCCTTTTATTCGACACTTATTTTATGTTATCTCTTTGAATTCTCATTCACATATGTTGGAGTTCCATTTAATGTATTCCTATTACCTTACTTTTTATTTATATGTTATGTTATACCGTTTTTCACTCATCATTTTATTATGAAATTTTAAGTGACGTCTTTAGGCTACCGAATTTTCATAAGGGATCTCTCAACTTTTTTTATTTTCAAGTTCATCTATTTTCATTTCTTCTCCTCACATATTCTATCCATATGACCATGATAACTCTAGTATCATATATATAATCGAATTATATCATGTGAATAGACTAACCATCATCAATATCCTCTCTCTCTCTCTCTCCCTTTTATTTTATAAACGAAAGAAATGTCCATGAGGTTTCAATTTATAACCTTTGGGGCGATGATGTTTCGTTCTTAAATTTGTCCTTCATTACTGGCCATGAAACCATTTTTATGGTTTAAAAAAATATTATATATGTATTATAACCAAATTAATATTCAGAAACCAGTATGTGTACATATTATAAGATCTTATGACCAAACTAGTTTCTAATAATCAAAATACCGCTTAAATAATCTAATTGAATATCATTAATAATTTATCTAATGATTCATCCTTTTCGATGTATCCAAATGATATAAATGTGGCCTAAAACATTTTTGTGTTCATAAATAATATGTTATTTCGTTTCTGGATATTTATACTCATTCCACTTGAACACCATTACTTAAAAAAAGAGAACCGATTATGAATATCAAGAAAACGAACACTCCCAAACAACGAAATTCGATATTATATCTTATCAATAATGATATAAATGAACGAAAAAGAATTAATATAAACTAAATACATGTCTAATAAGTTACTAATTAAGTTATTAATGAGTCTAATTAAATATTCTAGGACCATAAGTTCAAAATGGGAACACATTTTTATTTAAGGTAATGGTTTTCCACCCGAACATCGATTTTCATTCGGGTTACTTTCATTGTATAAGTACCTCATTGAAATTATAATGTATTATTATGTACTCCAAAACATTTCTGAGTGAGTATTCTATATATTTACACCAACCAGAATCCTTCCCTATTATGTGGATATTTAAATATTTTAATTGAAACTTACAAAACTATTTCCAAAATACAAGCCGGATTCAAGGGAACTTCTCAAAATCGTATCTATTTTCAAGGGAACTCTATAATATGTTTTTGGAAGACATTATATTTTTAAAACAAATTATTTTATTTTGAAAATAATATCTTACTTCACTTTTTGTTTTATATAAATATTTTTCCAAAATAACTATTCATTTCAATGTAAAAGAGTATTTATCTCAAGAATTACTCGATGATTTTATAAGAGCATCTTCATCTATTTCAACACTCTTGTTGATTTTTATATATTATTTGAATTAGTGTTCCATGTTATCATATACCATATTTAATTTAATGTTTTATGATTATTTTGGCTTTTTATGTTCTATTTTAAAATCATTTATCAGTTTACTTTGAATGGTTAGTGTTTTTTATTAATGTTCAAGAAAAGATATTTACATTTCATATATATTTTTCAATATGAATGAGTGTGTTGTTTTGGTTTATCCACGTTAATATGAGAAACTCATTGGAAATTTTATGTCCCGATTGGGGCCTTCTATAGCCCCTCGGTGCATCGGTAGGTCGCATGAGACAAACTGTGGTCAGGGCACAAGGCATTGACCAACTGATTACATATGGTCATGGCACGATGACTTAACAGTATGGTTATCTTGTCGCGCATAATGCAATCCCTCTTTATGAAAATAGTATTGATGGTTCTTTTGGTTATTATACTAGTTGAATACCCTTGATTATTTTATGTTATGGAGATATTTACTCAACTTATTTTCTACCATACTATGATCATGTTTTTTTAGAGGCATGCGTTTTCAATTATTCACCATGTCTAATGTTTATGTTATCTTTCTCTACATTTCTTACCATTACATAGCATTTGAGCTAACCTCTTTATTATGTTTCATTTTTTCAGGACATGAAGAAGTTTATTATGAATGACATACTGAAATAACCTCAGATTTAAGGATGATGTCTATGTAGTTTCTGTGTCGTATTTCTTTTCAAGTTGAAATTTTTAACTTTTGTATGAATCTTGTTTGAAATAATACTAAACTACTCCATCCTTTGGGATGCTTATTCCTTATTATATGCCAACGTAATCAAATAAGGCACCAGCTTTGGGAAACTAGGGTTGGGTCCTTACAAAGAAGCTCTATATGTCAAAAATATTCTGGGTTTGTTCATGGAAAACGATAGCTCTAACCTTCTCTGGGACCACTAACACTCCTCTCTCTGATATATTGTGACCCTGGATGTGAATATGATCCATTAAAAAGTGGCACTTTGCGATCATAGCAAGTAACTGATGATCTCTCAGTGTATTCAAAATGATCTCAAGATGGTTGGCATGGTCTTGTAGATTGTGAGAATACACCAAAATATCATCCACAAAACAACCACAAAAAAATCAAAGTAATAATGGAACACTCGGTTCATCAGCTTCCTGAAATGTTTTGGTTCATTTGTGTGACCGAATGGCATAACCAGATACTCTTATAACCTATACATGCTACGTAAATATATACAAGGTATGTATCTTGGTCGAACACGCACCTGGTGATATCCTGACATCAAGTCTATCTTCGAAACACACTTGATCCCAGAATGTGATAAAATAGGTCATACATACAGGGAAAGGAAATCTATTTTTTACTGTCAGCTGGTTCAGTTTTTGATAATACACACATAGCCTAAGAGTTTTGTCTGCCTTTTTGAAAAAATGGACTGGAGAAACCCGTGGAGAAGTACTAGGTCTTATAAACCCCTTTCCCTCAAAATCCTTTTGCTCCCTTGAGCTCATATAACTCTATTGTAGCCATCCTGTAAGGAGTAATGGACACTAAAGCATCTCCTGGATGTAGCTTGATGGAGAACTCCAAATCTCTCTCAGAATGTAAAACATAAATTTCCTTAGGAAAGACATCCTTAAAGCGCTCAATCACTAGAGGAGATCCCCCCCCAACACACTACCGGATCATCTAGAATCAATATTGAAATCTGAGATGTTATTTCACAGAACTCACGATGCTCAGTTCTAGATCTTGTCACATGGACATCCCATTCACCATTGTGAATAAACACGACAACCTCTAGTGATGTGAAAGTCACCCTCCAACGATAGAGGTCAACATACACTCGATAAGCTACAAGTCATTACATTATATGAATAACATTATTTCCAATCATCATGAGGACATAAAGATCCCAGATGATGTGACCCCTCTGACCTCAAGGGGAACCCCCGTACACAAGCGTAAATCGCCATCCTAACTCTAAATGGGGTGCCATGTGTGAAAACACCCTTGGTATGAAGAACATCATGCACTAGGATAATTACGTCTCGTGAAGAGATAAAGCATAGAGAGGCACTTCTATTGAAAAGAAAATATGATATAGTACAGGCTACTACGATCATACCTCTAACCGTAGACAGTCTTGGATCTTGCTCATGTTGGGTCTATTGTACTACGTACGTATGCCCTGTACCACAACCATGTGACCCAGCCTAGTTACCCTGAGTTGATCCAACCTACTACCTCTGAGAACCCTCTGTCTGGATACCATATCCCTGATCACCACAACCCTGGCTTGACCGGGCCACGTGGCTCCAGCTCCCAGCCTAAAGTGGAACTGAAGACCCTACTCCAGAACCTGATGTCAGAGCTTACCCCTATAACTCATAGCATGAGGGAATGTCTTTCAAAATCGCTGAATGTTCCCAATCCAACCACAATCTCGGCACTCTAATGGGTTGTGGCTACACTAATTTATCATGGGTCCTAGACTACCACACTGATGGAAAAACACCATGCTACCTGCACCCATAGCCTGACTAGCACTCACAGTGTGGGAAGCCTTGAAACAACAAAAACTTCATGAAGACGTACATCGAGTAGGGTGATAAAAAACACTCCTTTTTTTATTCACAGCTTCCCATAGGTTCTACTTTGTAAAAAACTCATGATTCACAATAATAGTGATATAAGGTAACATGAAGTTTTTGAACTAAGATCTTTTATCATGTCTAATACCTTCCACAAAGCATCTCGCTCTTGACATCTCAATGACAAGATACATATGTTCCAAATAAAGCAACTCTGTAATGTGTTTAGGGTATTCCATAACTATCATCATGCCATTATCTAAACACCTAAACTCACTAGCCAACTCAGTTCATAGAGTCATTGGATAAAATTAGTCATTGAATAGGGATTGGAACTGATTCCATCCTATATTACGCAACCCATCATTCTTGTTCAGAAAGTCACACCAGTGCTATACCGCTCCATGTAGCCCATATGTTATGAGCTTGACCCTCCACTTCATAGGCATCTTGAAATGCTCGAAATTTTTTACACTTTCTATTGACACATATATGAAGACTTTGGTCCACTATCCCTTGAAAATGTATGAGGATAAAGCATCTAGAACACCCGTGTTTTCCCAGCCAAAGTCATGGATGGTTGCGGTTCTCCTTGAAATGTATGTATATAGAAAAAGAAAAGCGTTTGGAATTAGGCCTCTGCACCTGTTTCTGGAATAGCGTCAGGTGTCATAGCTGGATCTATATGAGGATCAAACTATAGTATATGGCCCCCCATATCTTATGTCTGGTCATCGTTTACATCACGTCAATCCACTAGATGTCATCATGGTTTCATGTCTCTAAAATTCCAAATGCACGCCTCATGAATGGACAATATCAAATAACAAATCTCAAAGCATAGGACATGTTTGAACCCTCTTAAAAACCAATTCAAACCCACAACCAGCTCCTTAAGCCAGAATGGAATAGAGAATAGATAACAAACCACTTGAAAATCTGCCTCTAACCAATATAAAATCCAGTTCTATGTCAAGTCACATTCACCATTCCAGTTCCCATTACCATTTCACATTTTGTAATTTTGGAAGTTTTTCTAATGGATTACGAATTTCTGAATCCATGAGGGCCCATAACACCTCATGAACTCAAATCTTGTATCCCTTTCAACCCATACATATAACAAGTCCTTTCAGCATTTACATTTGACTAGTGCGTCATTTCCAAATTCATAAGGGCCCATACTCATTATGGATTGGATGATGTCATCATGACTTTTTTCCACTACACCCATCTAACTCAATAGTAGCCATAACTATCACGTCAACTGTCACAACATCATGCAATATCTAATACATACTTGATGGCATGGCATAATGCATGGAATGTGATTATAACAAGTGACTATATGATGCATGAAATGTCACACCCTTATCTCATCGGGTTTCTACTGAATTTGAACCCAAAATTGAATCAATAGTAATACCATATATCATGTGTGTCACCCAACGGTTAAATCAAATCAACAATAATAGACAAAAGTCCATAAAATTAGAACTCAATTTGAGGAAACATGGATTTTCCTTGTACGTGGGGTAGCTATACCCATGCACAATTTATTACCAAATAAAAATTCCTTCATATAGCTGTCTAATGTCACAAAAATGATAAGTCAAACTAGAAAAGAAAACTCCATTGATACAACATTGTAACATCCCGAACTCGGATGCCATATGAAATGGTGGCCCGAGAACAGTTGGTTACATAGACTCAATCAAATCTCCCGAAATGCCGGAGGCTGCCGACTAGCAGTGAGGGCCTAGGCGAGTAAGTAGGTAGACTATTCCCTCATTACCATAGTATCAAAACAAAATTCAATCATGCAGAAAATAGTGTAAGAAAAAAATCTAGTCTACTGCTGAAAGTATGACAAATAATGAATACATATTAATAGCAAGAAGTGTCTCATATACAAAAATGATGCAGATGGTACACGTATCTAGAAATTATCCAGAACATTACATGTTAATATAGTACATGTATCCCAAAAAAGTAAACAAATGACTAAACAAGTATCTCAGTATCACAAGCCTCCTCTTGGTCATATGCTCCACTTCTCTAAATCCATAGTCAACAACCTATACTAGGGAGCTTTCCCTGATCATCGTCTAAAACCATATAATCTATTTGGGTCCCCATGGTGGACCAAACGGGGTGTGAGAAAAACATCCTATAATTTAACCATCTAGGTTTATATGGTTGTAACAGAAATTATACAATGGTGCTAGAATGTGTATATAACGAGTATGTAAGTGCTTTTATCAATAGCATAAGTCTAATATAACAAGTACAACTGAACATCCTCAAGGCTACCTACAAAAGAGTGTTTTCTCCTAATAAGTTACCTATATCCATGTAATAATCAACTCACAGGGCCAAGCCTTACATCCATATGTATCCTGTAACCCCCAACCACCCTATATAAAGTGAACAAGACCCCATAACCATGCTATATAGTGAAGTAGAATCACACGACCACATCGTATAGTGATATGTTGACCATGGGGTCATGATCCAAGGTTTCAGTATACCGGGGAATCCAAGTAAAAAATATCTAGACAACGGAGGTCCAGATCCAAGTTGTGTGTCTGAGGCATCCCATCGGGTCCCGTGGGCATCCCTAGTGGAAAATCAATTGGGCACTAGTTGGGGTACTTGGATAAAGGCAATTGAAATTCCTACGTGATCCCAAGAAATCTGTATCCTACATGATAACAATGCCAAAGGCATACAACATAATCAAGACGCAAGGCGTAGAATCATCCCAAGTCATTAACTACCACATTACAGATCCAAGGAGAGTAGTCCAAGGCATCATTCAAAAAATTCATTTAAGAATTATATATTTTAACCATTCAGGCATACAAGTTAAATATTTATAACCAGGTTAGTGTACCCACTCATGTCATCAAGCACAATCCAAGAGTATACCCCCTCATGAAAACTATTTATCATATGCATATGGGCCTACCCACCAATATAAACCAACTAATATGTCATTAATCGTATAAATATAGGTATACAGACCCATATCATCAATTTTACATGACATGGTATCAAAATAGGTGAGGCATAACATGATATTCAATGAGAAAGGAGGTAGTACATCTCTTAAATAGGCTACTCAAACAATAAAAGAATTAGTAGGATTCTTCTATCTAGGAAAACGTAATAATACGCACCTTGGGTGGTATAAACAGAACTAAACAAGCTATTCCCTTTAGTTATACCCCTCGGGGGACCATGAAATGAGAAACAGGTGCAAACACACCTAAATGAAACCCAAGGTTAACCACACTATATCCAACTACAAGTACTAAAATCTACTCGCTAAAAAATGAGACCTTGTCGGAAATTAATAGATGTGACGTTTTAGATGAATGCTCTAAAAAACCTAGAAATGACAAAGGAAAGTATAGGCCTCCTACATTTCCTCTGTATTAGACAGTCCATCAAGCATCATGTCCTGATTTGTCCCGATTTGGAAGAAATATGAAGAATGAATGAAGAACAGATTATTAGGGCATATGAGCCTAATTCCAAATAGCATTCATTGCTCCAAAGAATCAAGAACGACTAAAAATTAATTGAGTACATACTGATACAGTTTATACAAGAAAGACAACACTCGAATCCCTGTCTGGATGACTTTAATACATTAAAAACTAGAATTGGGGGTTTTGGGTTCCAAAAAAGAGAGGATACTGATATGTCGGTCAAAAATCGAAGCTACTACCTATTTTATATGAAAAGACATGCTAGACAAGTACATGGAGTGTTCCTCAAGAGCACAGAGTGTACTCCAAATTATTTTTTTCAGCCAGACAATCAATATGCCTTAACATCCATGCACACATCCTGTACTTGAAATGCACCACATGTATACCAAGTAAACGATGTGTACCTGGACTCTAGAAAGATATCAGCATGTTTTCAACTTTATTTCCCAAAAACAACGGAAATAGTCCACAACCCGAGCTATGGTCTAATCCAAAATAGAAATAGACACATTTAACCCAAAAAGTATAGATGTACCTCATGAAAGGTCTGAGATCTTACAATTTTATTACAAAGTAAATAACATAATTTTACAAAAAATGACTTATCAGATCACTAATTTAAAATTTTACTTCACTAAAAATTAAAGATTCTATAAGATAACAATTTATATTTAAGGAATCATATGATCAATATTGAAAAAATATTTTTCATATAAATAATTGGTTAAAAACGATATCTAATTATTTTTATCAAATTAGAATTGTATCGATTAATATTTACTAATTCCAATTTATAAAATAAAATATTTTTCATTATACCCAAAGGTTGAACTTTTTTATTTCAGAATTTGAATTTGGACAAAGAAGTAATTTTTTTTTAAATTTCATAAATTATTAAATAATTTCATGATTTGTTTAGGATTTTAATAAAAATAAACATTCTAATGTGGATAGAGAAAAATATCATTTTTTAATACAACTAAATAATGTTAGTATTTGTATATATTTATGACTCAGTAATTTTTTATTTTTTTCAAAGATAATTTCTATTTTATAAAATACACTATAGATTTTAATGTATATTATTCAAAGTGAAATCAAGTATTCTACAATTTATAATATATAATTTATTTTTCTCAAAAAAATTGAATACATTAATCATTAATTATTTGAAAATTACCTTTTATCATAATTAGAAATTAGAAATAATAAAATTTATATCAAATATTATATTTTTTAGGTAAAAATTATATAAAAATGATAATTTTATTCTTATACATACCTATATGTTATTTTATATAAAAAATATTTTCCACTGTAAAAGATCTAATGCTAATTATAATAATTCAAGGATTAATTGGATGGTCACATGATAGAATCCATTAATTAATTGAGTTAATGATGAGTGGATATGATATCTCTCTTCCACGCTCTAATATTTATCAATTTGAGAGAAACATTACATGAAATTGACTACCCATAATTAAAAGTTTTATGTATTTATAAAACCACCTATTTTATTACATATAAAAGGGGATCTCCATTCCGCATGTAATATCAAATCAAAATGAACTTGTTTGCACCTAAATAATTCTAACATTACTATCGATATTAATGTGGTCTTGGGAATCTAAAAAGGATATCCCATAATGTATTGTCAACCGCTACAATAAAAATAATACAGGAAGTGAGGTATAAGTATCAATCTTCCCCTTTTATTTTTATATTTCATTATGAGAACATATTTATCCTCCAATTCCATTAAAAAATATAAAATATATACCTTCAATAAAATTAATATACTAATATAATATTATAATGATGGTACAATAATTTAATTCCATTCTCTTTTCCATTAAGTAAAACAAAAACTAGAATCGAGGCTTTTTTGTTGAGTACCACCACAATGAAATAATGTGTTCATCTTACATCACCTCAAAACATGTATGGTATTAAAATGAAATTTAATGTACATATATTCAATTAAAATTATATTTATTATTATTAGAAAATATACCATATTACTTCTTCCACAATATCAACAGAAATGAATTCATTATTTATACGTATATGATGACTAGAACCTCCAAGGAATGCTCTACCCCATTTTTCATTATTTCATATCATATTTTGATATGTGTATTTAATTAAAGGATAAATATGATGTTTATTATATAGTTATTTTTTTGAAAAATTTATTTTCATTTTAAATACCTATTCTCCCAATTATATTCCATTTTGGTAACTCAATTATCATTAATTGAGTTTTGGTTGTATCTCTCATTATTATTTGATATAACATGGGGAAAACAATTTTTTTTATTATATTTTATTTTAAATCTTTACATTTATAAAATATAAAACTAATTTTTCAACTATTGTTTACATCATTGTGTAAGTTTAACCACAGAGATATTAATAACATTATTCTCATTTTATTGATTCATATAGTTTCATTTCGAAACTAATTCAACTATCCATAGGTTCTCCCACACTTATATTTTATTACATATTATTTTTTAATAGAATCTTTTAATATAAATATTTAATTAATAAATTTGTACATAATCAATTATCACTATATATAACATTATAATACTAAAAATGTTCATTTCATAATTAAAAGTTGTATCATTTTTTCCATAGTTCAAATATAAAAAATTTCTATCAGTTTCGAAGCACATTTATTAATGAGTATTGTTAAAAATAATATTCTAAAATATATATCTCTTGAAAATTTCAGTAGATACATTTCAATGTTACATATATGATTATTATAAAAAAATTACGGAACTATTTTTTATATAATGTTTTATGTTTTTACCTACATTTTCATTTTTATATTATAAAGGATACATAGTCATGGGATTTATGTTTCATGATTTTCTCTCTAAATAATATATATATTTAGAATTTTGTGGAATGAAATATTGTTATCATAGAATATGATTCTTGATCCCCCTTTCTGTTATACCATTACAATCTGTCTTTTAAAGGTATTTATTTCAACTATGTCAACATCTTTTTTAACTTCCATTGTTACGCTCAAGATATGTTTTTTTGAAACTGTGAAAATGATCTCATTGTATAACAAAATTAATATTATTTTCTATCAATGATATGATAAATACCAACATTTTTATTTCTTATACATCCATCATGAATATGCATCACTATTATTGCAATGAAATCACTTTGTGTATACCATATTTTCTAACTCACTAATTAAAGTGTGTTCACAAAAATATAAAATTTCAATTGATTGGGAAATTTACATAATTAATCCTCGACTGTTACCCAAATATTTTTACCATGATAGACTCATACATGGAAATTTATTTCATTTATATGTTTATTAACTATTAAAAATCATTATATTTTTTCCCTTACATATAATTATTGATTGCATTGGATAACTTGACTATGTACTATTTAAATATTTTCCTTTTTTACTATGATTAATTATGACTATGTTATAATTTTTTATTTTAATGGGGAAATGTATTTTCACATCATATATTTTTATTTCAACATAGATAATTTTTGGCCATGCTGATTATGTATTTTTTTATTCATATTATCATAAAATTAATTCATTGGAATTCAAAAAGTGCTGGGTTGGGCTCAACATTATATTTTCCCTCAATATTTCGATTGGTATCATGGAATAATACAATTTTTTTTGTGTATAACACTTTATGTGCATGTATAGAATCTTAACATATGCCCTTTACATTTTTTATAATCATCATTATTTATTATATACGTAAGAATGTAATTATTTTACATCCATGTAAATTAATTATTTTGACATATATTTCCTGATTTATTATGCACTCAGTTTATGATCATTATAGGATTATGATGATGAATTATTCTATATGTAACACCCCAATATTTCATAGTATGTTATTTTTTCAATGTAATTTATTAACTTGCACTACATGAAACACCGAGTTCAAGAACACCACAACTTACCAATCTAGTCGTTCAAAAATGGTTATGAATAGTATTAACTAAATTTTGAATTTTATATACTCCATATAATTTTCACATATTTATAATGTGTTTCATAGACATAATATAAGAAGAAATTCAATTTTTTAGATTAAGGAAGTATTTTTTAGAAAATGCAATTTTACAGCCATTTGAGGTCAAACCCTTTTTAAATCCAATATTTGAAACTTTTATATATTAAATTTGTCAAAAATATACTTATTCATTAAAATTGGGAGATAAAAAACGATTTTTGATAAATTATTGGTGTTTTTTTTATAACTCACATATTTTGGTGAATAGTACAAAATACTAAATTTTAATTTAAGAAACATTTTTAATCAAAATAATTTATATTGTTAAAGTGTGAATTAGATTAGTTTTGAAGTATAATTAGATTTTATTTTTATCATTTAATACAATTTAGGTCATTATAATTAATTTCACTTTGAAATTTGACATAAACAAGTGTCAATCTTTTGTTAAATATTGTTGCTTAAAAACACGCAATTTATTTTGACAAAGGTAATTAATATTAAAATAATAAATAAAACATATATGTTTTGAATTTGGTAAAATAGACATCATTTTTGAATTCATAATATCAAATATATCTTAGGATGAATTTTTGGTATTTTTCTGAGAAATATCAAATTTGGATAAATAGTAAAAAACATAGAGTAGTTGGTTAAAAACCAACTATTTTATTTAAATAATTATTTACATTACTTAAATTTATTTTAGGTCAAAATAGATACATAATAGCAATATATTTTCAAAAAAATTAATTGGAGTCATTTTATAATAATATTATATATATATAAATTTTATTGAACTTTTTACCGTTTTTTACCCACCTCCGAGGTGTATTCTCAAATTTGCATAAAACTTAATTTTACCACTTCTGTGAGTTGAATTTCAAAAATCTAAGAGACACGATTAACCTCAGTAACTAAAATTTTGTTCTATAATATGAAAATAATTTTTGGTAAATCGTAACTTTTGACTTTTATTTAACGCGGTTAAAGGTAAATAGTGTAATTCAAGGTAAAAAAGAATATTTTAATACTTTAAAATTACCTTAACTAACACCCCAAGATTTTATGAAAAATATTCTTTTTAATTTCATTGATGTCTTCTGTAGTATGATACACCAAGATTATATTGCTCTATACGCAACACCGTATTAGTTTGCAGTATATGCGACCCTGACTTGGATTTCCTTACACGCAATCTCAACCTTCATTAATAGCATGTGTAGTATGCAATACCAAGTTTCACAAAACAACGATATATTGCTATAATATTATTATGAACTAGCCATTATTAATATTTTTAACTACATTTTTATTTTTATAACATTATTATTCATCTTACATATTTTCTAGAACATGGTATGAGAACAAAATAAATTTTTGGGTAAAATAAGTATTTTTCAAAAAATGTTGTTTTGCCGACTTTTAATGGCGCACCCACATTAAATCTATTTTTTACATGTTTATAAATTAAATTTGAAAAAATAAAATTCTTCCTTGGATTCAGGATATAAAAATTTAATTTGGATAAATTTTTGATAATTTTCTGATAACTTTCATATTTTAATGAATAGTAAAAACACGCTATATTTTAATTAAAAACAAATTTTTTCATCGCAATAATTCATATGGTTATATTATATTTTTAATTTGTTTTAAAGTGTAATTAGAATATATTTTTACCATTTAATCCAATGTTGGTCATTGGAAAAAATTTCACTTTGAAATTGGATATAAACAAGTATCAATATTTTGATAGTTATTGTTTCTTAAAAACACGCTATTTGTTTTGATAACGAGAATTAATTTTAAAATTAATTAATGCCACTTAAATGTATTGAATTTGGAAAATTAAACATCAATTTTGAATTCGGAATATCAAATAATTCTTAGGATGAATGTTTGATATTTTTCTGAAAAACATCAATTTTCGATTAATAGTGAAACCACATAGTTGTAGATAAAAAACTGACTTTTTCATTAAAATGAAATTTTACCAATTTTGTGAATTGAATTTAGAAAATCTGAAAGACACGATTAATATCAAGGACTAAAATGTGGTTCAATGAGATGAAAATATTTTTTGGTGAATAGTTACTTTTTTCTTTTATTTACAACGGTTAAAAGTAAATAGGCTAATTAAGAGTAAAAATGATATTATTATTACCCTAACACATGTATTAATTATAATTGATAAGTTTAATTCGACCAAAAACAACCTTAGGAATAAAATATTACCATTTAGGGCCACTTGGATTAGATTAGTACATTTAATATTAATTTATTTTAAGAAGGGTTAAAATAGTTAAAATCAAAGTTTAATAACTAAATCATTTTTAATATAAGATTAAACAGAAGATAAATTCGACTATAAATATTCATTAGAAATATAAAACTATTTCCTACATAATGGTATTTTATTTTTAATTTTTACATATTAAATAATTTAATTTATTGATGACACAATTATGATGCAATAATTATCTTATTAATGAAATATTGACATAATTGATGTTATAAATATCCAAATAAATTTAATTTTAGACTTTTTATGAATTACAATAATTTAATAGGTTAATATGACATGTTATTATTGATTTAGTTAACCTTTTTTGAACTAATAATTCTTTTAATATTTTCACAAAATTCAATTACCAAATAGTGTCAAAATTGACATAAAATATTTTTTAAAACAAATATTATATTATTAATTGTTATTTTATTCCTAAAAATCTAACGATCGACCAAAAGACATAGATATTGTTATATATATTAATAATAAACAACTTGTGGTTCGTTTTTCTTGTTATAGTATGGTTATTAACCTTATAGTGTAAGAAAACAAGAAGACACGGTAAAATAAAAATTATTTAACTTAAAGTTAAAACTAAATGATAAGGTTAAAATAGAAACCTAAACTTGTCTAAATTCTATTGGATGAGAGTCTTTAGACCCAAACCCACCTTATCATCGAAATAAATTAATTTTGAGCTATTAATAACCGAATATGACTTTATAATAATATAATATTTTTAGTTTTTCCAAAGGTGCCCCTCTCCTCCCTTATCAAAGGGCACCTTCTCCCTCTCTTCCTCACACCACTTTGAACCTTCAAGCTCTGCCAACCCCTGAACAATTTCCTTCTCCACTTCCCTAAAAACATCCTAGAGGTCTTGTTATTATTCAAAGACCAATTTTAGTGCCCTAAAAGGAGGTCTCAAAGAGGTGCTTTAAAGAAGAGGTAATGTCTGTTACCGATTCATTCAACTTTATTTCTTTTTCTACTTCTTCTTATTTAGTTGTTTCATTATGAAGTAATAACATCTGTATCACTCATATACTGATATGTTATTATAATTACTAAAAACCCTATTTCACCATCTATCCATCCTACGGAAAACGAAATCACCGCGCGTGCATACGTACAGAATACCGTCTCCACGCCGTGGTGTAATCTATTTTCCACCACCACCTTAATTAGATGGGTATAATGGTGTAAATATTGACTATATATGATTTTTGTAAAGTGATATTGATTATGAAATATTATACATACACTCTAATACAATTCCACGATCATGGGAATGATATCATCGCTCGTGCGTACGTACAGACTACCGTCTCCACGAACGCGATGAGATTCATTTTCCATGAATAACCATTCAAGAATGATTATAAAGTATATATAATGAATAATAATTAAATTTATGACATAATAATGATACTTTATTTATGTATATGTATGTCATCTATTTAATTTCATTCAATTCAACAAGGAAATGAAAATAGCGTTCATGCGTACGTACGACCTACCGTCTCCAAGAACGGTGTATTTCATTCCTTTTATTGATCTATAATATATATGTATATGATGAATATAAATTATATATAAATCATGTTTTACATTATGGAATTATGTAAATCAGGATATAAGTAATAATATCAAGAACGACAAGTCGAAACACATACGATAAATGAAATGATTATACCCAAAACACTACTTTTAAATGGAATTTACAAAAGAACGGGTAATATAAAGTAATAAGTGAAACATATATGATATAATAACAATTAATATGATTATTTAATAAGTCAATGACATTATGTAAATCATTATACAGGAAGATCAGATCCATGCGAATCATATCGGACCTAAGGTAAGGGATAATTTTTCAAATCTAATTTTTATCGGAGATTTCTTATTTGTTATTATTTAATGGGGTTATTGATATCATCCATGTCAATGTTTTATAAAAGTGTTTTAATGTATATTTAAAGTTCTTTTTACCCATTTTGACTTTTACCCCATGGTATGGAAGGAAACTTTCTTTTATTTACCCTACAAGGTACTTTTTGACTTTTCCAACAAAAGTACGAGAATAATGTTGTTTTTAACGTATATGGCATGAATGGATTTTTACGGTTTTATAAAGCTTTATTTTCATGAAGCTTCCTCCAAAAGATTTCATAACTATTTTCAAAAAAATACTTTTCTTTTAAAATTTCATGGCATTTTGTGGAAAGAAAATGATTTTGAAGAAGAAAGGATATTTTCTTCAAGAATTCATTTCAAGTGTTTTATCAAAACCATTTTCCATCTATGATGACATTATTTCATATGTGTATGTTTCAAGTATAATGTCTCTATAACTTACAAGGATTCACTTTTATTATGAAGAAATATACATTTGTTTTATAAGGATTATGTGATGATTGGATGATGTTTATGAAACCCATTTTATTCTTTGGGTTATGATGAATGTTTTTAGTTTATATTGTGGCACAAGTAAGAATGATTTAATTATGAGACGGGTGAGACCTATATCTCCCTCCAATGCATTGGTTAAAGATTTATATCTCATAGATAGACATGTCTGGAATGGTAAGTTAATCCAGTTCAGTGTTATAGGACTGAAACGAGGAGTGAACTCGATTCAGAAAGGGACTTTGTCCACTAAGATGGTCTTGGAAGCAATGCCTTGGCTACCATGGAAATCATATCATGTTTATAATGTTTTTACAAAATTAAATGTTTTATTTCTAAGCTATTTTATCATTATTGATGTTCTATTATGATCTATTACTTACTTACTGCCATGTTTTATGTCATTTCTCAAGATTTTGATGTCTAAACTTTATGTTCATGTTTTTAAGTTCAAATGTATATGATTTGTTTAATTTTATACATTCTTACCCTTACTGAGCATTTGATCTCACCCTTTATATGTTTTCATTTCCCCTGGATTTAAAGAAAGGTTTTAGGTAAGACAAAAAAGGGGACGATCTTTATTGGAGATGTTGAAGATCGTTCACCACGAATAGAAGATTATGTTCCGAGTTTCCAAAGATAGTAAACTATTACAGTCCTTGAGTGTTGGTTCTTATTATGTATTAAGTATTCCGAAAAAGTAATGTAATGTCCATGTACGTCAAGCTTCGTGTCTCTACAGTCGGTATCAGAGGAAAGGTTTAGTCTACCTTTGGAAACATGGATGCGAAAATGTTAGTGAGATCCCTAGAGATATTTCTAAGGTATGTCTAGGGATGTCCCAAAGGATAAGTATACGTATAGGATATAGTCCTAGAACTACGGTAACAATCATAGAATTTAACCTAAGATGTTAGATATTGAGGGTACTCCCATTTTACTATGTTTTTTTCCCTAGCATGATTTTTGCCTCTCACAATATTCTTTTTGGGTTTTAGAAAATGGCTGGAAACAAGAAGATTCACGATAATGGAGGATATGATGGACAATAAAATGATATTCTTCATGAGAAACCAAATTAAATGGGATTTGGAAGTCCAAGCATCATTATTATGCTGAATCAACAATCTCATAATATGATCAATAAACTCAAATTTGGTAAGCTTCCAGACTCGGCTAATAAGAGAAAGATGGATTTTCATGATGATCATAGAGGAAAAAAAGTTCAACTTCCCCTTTGTAAATCATGTGGTAAGAGGCATCAAGGAGAATCTTTCAAAGGAACTGGAAGATGCTTTGGGTGTGGAAAAGAAGGACATGAAGCCAGTAAGTGAAAAGAAAAAGGTTCAGTTAACACCATGGATGAGGATAATGGTATTGGTACGATATCAACAATGGTTAAATGTTTTAAATGTGGAATGTACGGGAATTATGCAAACCAATTCCCTAAGGGAATGTCTCTTGAAGAGAATCAGTATAGTCATATGGGTAGTATTTATGTTGATGATGATGAAGAGACTACATATGATATGTGAGATGAAAGAATTGTTGAAGCTTGGTCAATGGTTTAATAAGGTAGTGGAATGCTTACATGTTTATCAAGTGTAATGTTGTATATGTAATCTCACGGTACTATGGAATAAAGAGACATCTAATTATTGTTACATTGTTGTATTTCATTATGTTTTGAAAGTATATGATGAATGGTACCAGTGACCATGAAAGGTTATTCAGATATTTTTGGAATGTTGATGATATGCACATAATGAAGGGATACAGAGACCAGTAAATGTTTGATAGTATTCATGAGCTCATGAGTGAAATAAGGAGAAGTTCATATCATGGTTTGAGTGTATAGAATTTTTGGATTTTGGTTTGTGGAAAGAGATAACTTTTGATAGCATTCATGTTTTCACTAAGGATTAATGGGTATTAATTTTTTAAGAGAATACATGATTAAGATATTCACATGATTGGAATGTGACCAGCAAGATATATGGGGTATAAATGATGGTATTTACATTCTTGGTTGATGACATTTCAAGTAATCATTTTCTTTATACTATGAGATGGGAAATATGTATTTTGGATAAGCCTAAAGATTGGAATGAATTATGTTGGACATAAGTTGGTATTGTTTAAGGATATATTTTTTTCGATATTATTTATAATTTATTTTTAGAAAAAAGAAAACCAACAGGACGGGTGACAACCCATCGCATCGGACAAGGCTGTTGGAATCGAACCCACAACTGAAGTGCGACAAGCCTTTATCGCCTACCACTGGCCTACAAGAAGTCCCTATTTAGTAGAAACTAGTTTTATTATATTAATCAGTATGATATATGAAGTATAAGTCCATTTTAGGAACCATATTTGATTAATCTCACAACAGATAGACTTATGTATTTTTGATAACTTTTCTAACCTTTTGTTTGAGATAGATGGAATGACCCGTCATTCTATCACATGATCTTCTAACACTTCACAAACGACAAATTCAACATCATTTATTTAAGAGACGAAGTGTAAATTTTCCAAAGAGCGACCAACGGTGAGACTGTACCAAAATCAAAAAAGTATTTCTTCTAATTCCAATTTCATCAACTTTAGGGAAATGATCTTGAAAACTAAAAATGTTGTCCAAGTTCCCTTATATTCGATGAATCATGTGGTACCTTAGATCATCAGGAATATATGGCATTGTGATTGATGGATTTTTCATAGCCATGTTCTCTACCACTCTCCATCAGAACTTGATGGGTAGATTTTTTTTTAATATCCATATTTTCACCTATGTTCTCCTCTATAGAAACCCAGTGATGAGTTACATTGGGTAATAATTAAATTTCATACTTTAGTTTTTAAAATTACGTTTTAGTATTCCTTTTTACGATGTGGGTTTCTATTAAAGAAACTTTCTAGTAGTAAACTATTTATAACCCTGACGAATTTCGAGGGTGAAATTTATTTTAAGGGGGAAAGAATGTAACACCCCGAGATATTATGAAAAATATTATTTTTAATTTCATTGATGTCTTCTATTGTATGCTACACCAATATTATCTTTCACTATACGCAACACCGTATTAGGTTGCAATATATGCAACCCGGACTTGGCATTCATTACACGCAATCACGACCTTCCTCGATAGTGTGTGTAGCACGCAATACAAGGTTTCACAAAACAACAATATATTCTTATAATATTATTATGGACTAGCCGTAATTAAGAGTATTAACAACATTTTTAATTTTATAACATTATTATTCATCTTACATATTTTTTAGAACATGGTATGAGAACAAAATAAATTTTTCTGGTAAAATAAGTATTTTTTAAAAAATGCAGTTTTGCCACATTTTGATGGCTCACCAACATTAAATCTAGTTTTTTAAATGTTTATAAGTTAAATTTGACAAAATAAAATTCTTCCTTGGATTCAGGATATAAAAATTTAATTTGGATAAAGTTTTTATATTTTTCTGATAACTTTCATATTATAATGAATAGTAAAAACAATCTATATTTTAATTAAAAAAAACTTTTTTCATCACAATAATTTATATGGTTAGATTATCTTTTTAATTGGTTTTAAAGTGTAATTACAATATATTTTTACCATTTAATCCAATGTTGGTCATTGGAATTAATTTCACATTGAAATTGGATATAAACAAGTATCAATATTTTGATAGTTATTTTTTCTTAAAAACACGATATTTGGTTTGATAACGTGAATTAATTTTAAAATAAATTAATTCCACTTCTATGTTTTCAAGTTGGAAAAATAGACATCAATTTTGAATTTGGAATATCAAGTAATGCTTAGGCGAAAATTTTCGTATTTTTCTGAAAATCTTCAATTTTCGATGAATAGTGAAACCACTTAGTGGTAGATAAAAAACCGACTTTTTCATTTAAATGAAATTTTACTACTTCGGTGAATTGAATTTCGAAAATCCGAGAGACACGGTTAATATCAAGGACTAAAATGTGGTTCAATGATATTTAAATATTTTTTGGTGAATAGTAACTTTTTACTTTTATTTACCATGGTTAAAAGTAAATAGGATAATTAAGAGTAAAAATGATATTATTATTACCCTAAAACGTGTCCTAATTCTATTGGAAGAGGTTAATTCGACCAAAAAAACATTAGGAATAAAATATGACCATTTAGTCCCACATGGATTAGATTAAGACATTTAATATTAATTTATTTAAAGAATGGCTAAAATAGTTAAAATCAAAGTTTAATAAGTAAATAATTTTTAATATAGGGTTATACATAAGATAAATTCGACTATAAATATTAATTATAAATCTAAAAAGATTTCCTACATAATGGTATATTATTTATAATTTTTGGACATTAAGTAATTTAATTTATTTATGACACAGTGATGATGCATTAATTATCTTATTAATGAAATATTGACATAATTTATCTTATAAATACCCAAATAAATGTATTTTGAGCCTTTTTATGAATTAAAATAATTTTATAGGTCAATATAACATGTTATTATAGATTTATCTTACTTTGTTCGAACTAATCATTCTGTTAGGATTTTCACAAAAATCAATTACCAAATAGTGTCAAAATTGACATAAAATAGTTTTTAAAACAAATATTATATTATTAATTGTTATTTTATTCTTAAAAATCTAAGGTTCAGACAAATGACTTTGATAAAGAATATATATATTAATAATAAACAACTTGGGGTTCTTTTGGATTGTTATAGTATTTTTATTAACCTTATAGTGTAAGAAAACAAGAAGACACGGTAAAAGAAAAATTATTTAACTTAAAGATAAATATAAATGATAAGGTTAAAATAGAAACCTAATCTTGTCTAAATTATATTGGATGAGAGTATTTCGACCCATCCCCACCTTATCCTCAAAATAAATCAATTTGGTGCTATTAAAAACCGAATATGACTTTATAATAAAATAATATTTTTTGTTTTTCCAAAGGTGCCCCTCTCCTCCCTTATAAAAGGGAACCTCCTCCCTCTCTTCCTCACACCACTATGAACCTTCACGATCCGCCAACCCCTACCGAATTATCTTCTAAACTTACCTAGAAACATACTAGATGTCCTGTTATTCTTCAAAGACCAATTTCAGTGCCCTAAAAGGAGGTCTCAAAGAGGCGCTTCAAAGAAGAGGTAATGTCCGTTATCGATTCTTTCATCTTTATTTCTTATTATACTTCTTCTTATTTAGTTGTTTCCTTGTGAAATAATAACATCACTATCACTAATATACTGATATGTTATTATATTTATGAAACAACCCTATTGAACTATCTATCCATCCTACGGAAAATGAAATCACCGCGCGTGCGTATGTACGGAATACCGTCTCCACGCTGTGGTGTAATCTATTTTCCACCACCACTTTACTTGGATGGGTATAATGGTGTAAATAATGACTATATATGATTTTTGTAAATTGATATTGATTCTGAAATATTATACATACACTCCAATACAATTCCAAGATCATGGGAATGATATAATCGCTCGTGTGTACGTACGGACTACCGTCTCCACGAACGCGATGCGATTCATTTTCCATGATTAACCATTCAAGATTGATTATAAAGTATATATAATGAATATTAATGAAATATATGACATAATAATGCTAATGTATTTATATATATGTATTTCATCTATTTATTTTCATTCAATTCAACAAGGAAATGAAAACAGCGTTCATGCGTACATACGGCCTACCTTCTCCATGAACGGTGTATTTCATTCCTTTTATAGATCTATAATATATATGTATATGATGAATATAAATTATATATAAATCATGTTTTACATTCTGGAATTATGTAAATCAGGATATACGTAATAATATCAAGAATGACAAGTCAAAACACATACGATAAATGAAACGATTTTACCCAAAATGCTGCTTTTACATGGAATTTTAAAAAGAACGGGTAATATAAAGTCATAATTGAAACATATATTATATCATAACAATGAATATGATTATTTAATAATTCAATGACATTATTTAAATCATTATACATATGTTTTGGATCCATACGAAGCATATTATAGCTAAGGTAAGGGATAATTTTGCAAATCCCATTTTTATCTGAGATTGCTTATTTGTAAGTATTTACTGGGGTTATTGCTATCATCCATGTACATGTTTTATAAAAGTGTTTCCATGTTTATTTAATGTCCTTTTACCCATTTATACTTTTACGCCATGGTATGGAAGGAAACATTCTTTTATTTACCCTACAAGGTACTTTTTGACTTTTCCGACAAAAGTACGAGAAGAATGTTGTTTTTAATATATACGGCATGAAAGGATTTTTACAGTTTTATAAATCCTTATTTTCATGAAGCATCCTCCATAATATTTTATAACTATTTTCAAAAAATCACTTTTATTTTTAAATTTCATGGCATTTTGTGAAAAAGAAATGATTTTGAAGAAGAAAGGATATTTTCCTCAAGATTTCATATCAAGTGTTTTATCAAAACAATTTTCCATCTAAGATGACATTATTTCATATGTGTATGTTTCAACTATAATGTCTATATAATTTACATGTTTTCACTTTTCATATGATTAAATATCCATTTGTTTTATATGGATTATGTGATAATGGGATGATGTTTATGAAACCCATTTTATTTTTTGGGTTATGATGAATGTTTTAAGTTTATATTGTGGCACAAGTAAGAATGATTTCATTATGAGATGGGTGGGACCTATATCTCCATCCAATGCATTGGGTAAAGATATATATCTCATGAGATAGACCTGGATGGAATTGTAAGTTAATCTGGTTCAACGTTACAGGACTGAAACCAGGAGTGAACTCAATTTAGAAAGGGACATTGTCCACTAAGATGGTCATGGCAGCAATGCCTTGGATACCATGGAAATCATATCATGTTCTTAATGTTATGCCATAATTAAAAGTTTTATTCCCAATGTATTTTATCATGATTGATGTTCTATTATGATCTAGGACTTACGTACTACCATGTTTTATGTCATTGCTCAATATTTTGATGTCTAAACATTATGTTCATGTTTTTAAGTTCAAATGTATATGATTTGTTTTATTTTATCCATGATTACCCTTAATGAGGATTTGAGCTCACACTTTATTTGTTTTCTTTTACCCATGATTTAAAGAAAGTTTTTAGGTAAGAAAAAAAAGGGCACGATCTTTATGGGAGATGTTGAAGATCTTTCACCATGATTAGAAGATTATGTTCCGAGTTTCCAAGGACACTAAACTATTACGGTCCTTGAGTGTTGGTTTTTATTATGTATTAAGTATTTCGCAAAAGAAATGAAATGTCCATGTACGTCAAGCTTCGGGTCTCTACATTAACACATGTCTTAACCTTATTTTATTCGTAATGGCCGACCATGGACATCCTTAGGTCAATTTGGGGACCCGATGTAGCAACTTACGAATGATAATGACACTTTTGATTAATTAATTTAATGTAAAGGGAAAATTGACATAAACCAAAATCTTTTAGTAATTAAGTTTTATATGGTGTTATATAAGTAATAATTTTGACTATAAATATTCATTAGAAATATAGATGGATTTCCTACATCATTGTAATTTTTTATAATTTTTAGACATCGAATAAATTATATTTTTTATGACAAAATAATGATGCAGTATTTACCTCATTAATAAATGATTTAAAAAATTAGATTATAAATATTAGAATAATATCCAAAACATGTTCAATTTAAATTTTATGATTTTATTTCAACCATTGGTCATCTTATCTTCATCCCTATGAATTTTTGGACCTTTAGAAACCAAAAATCATAATATAACAAAATAATATTTTCACACTTTCTTAAACAGACTCTCCTCTCCTTTATAAAAGGAGACCACTTCTAACCAATTCATCACACCTATAAAGCCTTTAGGCTCGTCCAATATATTCTTAATTTAGATCCCTAAATCTCTGTCTGCCTCCTAGTAGCCTTAACTTAGGCAGAAGGCACTTTAAGAATTCATTTTGGTCCAAACCAAAGGAAGTTACCAAAATTAATGGTAACAGTTTCTCTTAACTTCTTTTATGTTTTTTTACTTCTCCAACCCCTAAACTCATTTTATTACTTTATTTTATAACAACACCAGTATCCTCAATATACTAGGATTTTTTTATGAGAAATATTCGAACTACACTTACACACACCTCCATCTAATGAGTGAAGAACATAATGTTTTTGTGGATGGAAAACTAACACCTCACGAAACAATGATTGTTCAATTACCTCTTACCGCCTCTAATGGCGTCCATTATGATGGATCTGTATTTATATATGATATATATTATGTTTATTTTTTATTCATTCTTCTGTATTTTTATTTTATAGCATATCTTAATGGTTTCCATTATGGGTAAACACGATAATTTCATTTGAGGAAGTGTGGACCACCACCCCCTCAAAGTGATATGACTCATTAATACCATATGTAGGACGTATAAAAGATGTATTTAGTGATATTATATATGATATTATACTATAATTATAATATATCTATTTATAATTATGTTTTAATTCCATTAAAATAAGAAATAGAAATGAAAGTAGCGTCCATGCGTCCGTACAACATTCCATCTCCATTAATGGTGCATTTCATTTCTTACCCCAAAATGATATATACTGTTATAAATAAATGTATATACTAGATATATATGATATATATGATATATATAAATCATGAATATCATTTTGGATATAATGAACATTTGACCATGTGAACAAGTTGTAACTATAAGGTGTTCATTTTTTACTCAAGTGCCAAATATCGCCAAAACAACTGTTATTAACTTAAATGATTACATAATGTTTATAACATGGTAATAAGTGATATAAAAGGATTAATAAAATTGAAAAAGGTGCTTAAAAAGTATAAATTAACTTTAGTTTATTATTCAGGATATTAAATAATGAATGGGTCAAGTCAGACATGAGTTAAGGGGTTTCTTATCTAACTTTTAGTTATGTGAGATTACCATTGTTCACCACTTATTAGTTGCATGTGGTGTATTTTGTACTGCCATTTGATATATATTATCATGATTATATTTATATTCAAGATATTTTGTGATTAATTTGGTTTTTATTGACTATTTTTCATATGACTCGGTTGATTACAACGAGGTAATGGTTATTTCCTCAATCTCATTGTAATCCAAGATTGTTTATGTGTAAGTATTTTCCGGGACATACTTATCATAGACACCCATATATAATAAAAATAATTTCCAAAGGAATATTTTACGGTTTTATGAGATGTTATATTTAATAAGATCATCATTTTAATTGTTTTCAATATTTTTATTTCTAAACCCTTTTAATTAATGTCCATGTTTTGAAAATGATTTTAAGGATTTATTTATATGAACATTAACGTTTTGAAATGATAATTCTTTTAAAATGTTTCTAAGTGGTATGGGACACTTTTATTCAAAAATTACTTTTAAATAACTACCTTTATAAATTGTGATAATTTTAAACGATTTCATGAAAAGGGGGAATTTCTCTCAAAACATTTTATAGATCATTTTCATCTATGTCAAAATCTGTTAATGGATTTTAAGCTTGTTTGAAGAATATTTATTATGATACAAGTCTTCCATATTTGTATTGAATGTTTTGTGATATATTTGACAATGGATGTGTTAATTTTATACAATTCATGGTTTTATGATAATGTATTGACATTTCGAATGCTAGTTTTAATACAAATGTTTATGTTATATTTTAACCTTTTCTTATGATGAATGTATTGGACTAGTATGTTCTGGGTTGGGGATCGATAAAAGTAAGCCCTCCGGGTTGGGGTCTGGTTAAAACAGACCCTCCAGGATAGAGTCTGGTTATAGAGGCTCTCCGGGTTGGAGTCTGGTTACAAAGGCTCTCCGGGTTGGTGTCTGGTTATAGAGGCTCTTCGGGTTGGAGTCCGGTTATGGAGGCTCTCCGAGATAGAGTCTGGTTACAAAGGATCTCCAGATTTGGGTCCGGTTACAGTTAGCCCATAGGTCCTAGCACGAATCATTGACACATAAATTAATATATGGTATTATACATTTCCTCATTATGAAAATAATATTGATGGGTCATGTTGTCCTTCGACTAGTAGAATACACATGATTATGTTTTATTATGGCATTATTTACTCAACTCATATTCCTTCCATATAAGATTTAATTTTTACTATTAGTAATGGAATGTGGTTTCAATTAATCATTATGATTAATATTTATGTTATCTTCTGTTGTATTGCTTACCCTTACTAAGAGTTTGAGCTCACCCCTTTCGATGTTTTATTTTTCCCAGGATTCCAAGAAGTGTATTGTGATTGATATACAGGGTTAAGCTAAGGGAATAATGGAATTCATAAATGATTAATTTTGTTGAGTTGTATGTTATAATGTGTAATGTAACATTAATTTATGTAATATATTTTCCAAGACTACTAAACCAATCAGTCCTTCAGGACTTGATTCCTTGTAGTCATGCTAATGTATTAAAATAATGCACTGGGTCTAGGTAACTGGGGTCGGGGCATTACAGTTGGTATCAAATGAAATTTAGAAATAAACATGGAAACAACATTTATATAAACTCTGATTAGAGCACATTACCCTAATCTAGACTTGGAGTATTAGTATAGAAGAACTTGTGAGAATTTTGGTAATGTAGAGATTTTGTGAGTTTTTGAAGCAAATGCATCCATGTCTGGATACAAGCAGGTAAAGGAGGCTCTGGCACAGATGTACCTAGGGGTAAAACCCGAAAACACCACTTTGAGCTATACTCGAATGGGAAATGGTGCACGACAGCGGGCCTTGCCACACTCTTGGTTACGACACTCCCAGGGGATATGATTAGTATAATTCTCGTTTTCTTTACAAATCATTATGAAGGGTTTATGAGTATAAACTTCCTTAAAGAAATTTTTTTTTATGATTATGGATTATATCCATAAATTGTTCAATTTATGTCAAGTGTTTTACAAGTTTCGAATTACGTATTTTGATTTATAAACTAATCTATTTTATGCGATTTTATAGAAATGGATCCCAATAGAAGGATTGTGAACGCTAGAAATATGTATGATCCAAAGAGTAAGAAGGATCATATCTTTCAGGGTATTAATCCAACATTTGGAAGGGTAATAATTTCCTTTGTATTCTCAACATGTGAAAAAATAGAATCATGTGTTAATAAGATAAGTAAAGAATTCTATGAGTCCTATGGCTTTGAAGGGAAGTAAGAGAAGAAAAGGATAGAAGATAGAAAGATGGATAAAGGGAAGGGGGAAATGAAGGATTTTCTAATATGTGATAACTGTGGAAAGAATCAACTTGGTAAATGCTTGATGGGAATTGGAGTTTGTAATAAGTGGGGAGAAAATGGACACCAAGTACATGATTTCAAGGGAAAGAAAAAAATTTACCATTGTACAATGCTTCATTAGAAAGGAGTTGGGACACTACGTGAATCAATGTCCAAATCATCAGAGTATACCCCAAATACTGCTGTTGGATAATAATAATGTTATGATACTACCAAAGATGAAGAGGAATGATTAGATTTCATACGTTGTTATTAAAGTATCTTGTCATTTGAGTATTGTATTAAAGATTTACATGTTATAAGAATTATAGAGTATATAAGGATTGTAATGCAGTACTATTTCTTTAAGGACTTGAGATTGTGTGGAACCAAGAAAAGTGACTCAATTGCATGTTAATTTTTTGGAAAATATATGGCTAAGATAATGATAAACCATAATATTGTTTTGATACCGAGGTAGTGATTTTGGAATAAGAGATGGTTGATTTGGATAAATTATATTTGATATTCTTGACTTCCTTGGAACAGATTAATAGATTTTTTATTTCATCATTGTTGGAATATTGAATAATTTTTTATATAAGGAATATATCCAATATTATAGAAAGGATAAGGGGGCATGAATGTAATAAATAACGTTTTATGGTAATTCATGGTGTTACCATGTTTTAAAATAATATACGATAAAGGCTTTCAAATGTTATTACGTGGAAAAAAGGATCTTCATTGTATTTAACTTACTTATAACATTTGGAATGTGAGTTTGGATAGATTTATTTTGGATAAGTCTAAAGGTTGGAATGGATTAAGATACTATTGTAAAGATTAATTTTGGATTTTTATAAAAAGGACAACACGTAGACCATGTGAAAACCTGTCACGTCGGACAAAGCTGCAGGAATGGAACCCACAACCATAGTACGATTGAGATTTATCGCCTACCACTAGACTACGTGGAGTCCCTGAATTGTATAATGTAGTTTTTTTAAAGGGTCTGATAGGTGAATTTTAAATTCATATTTTTTGAACCTAATACGAATAGGATAAATAAAATATTTTTTTAAGTTCTTTTATCTTTTAGAGTAAAATATGAATTTGTTGTAGGAATTAGTTAAAGGATGGAACTCTACTTGTCAAGAATATTTTTTCTCTTCTCGTGTTATATGAGGAAGTTAATTCTTAAAATTTAGGTAAGGGATCTTAAAACAAAAAATTTGTTATCCTAATACCTTGTGTTTTGTTGAACTGATGATATTTTAATTCATCATAGATTGATGGCTTTGAGGCACTAAATTCTACAACTGTTTGTAACTGATGACCTCAATCAGTCCCTATTACATTCTACATTTTTCCTCAAATTATGTGTCTTTAATTGAAACCAATGTTCTTTTAATCAATATCATAATTTGGTGGTGAATTTTTAATTCCCCTTTTCCACTTATAAAGACTGAATTTTATTCACCCATTTTTTGATGTGGGGTTTCCCACAAAGGTATTTTATATTTTTAACCTCTATTTTTGAAGAACAATTTCAAATTTTGAGGATGTAATTTATTGAACCAGAGAAGAATGTAACACCCCATGATTTCATATTATGTTATTTCTTCAATGTAATTCAATAACCTACACTACACACAACACCAAGTTCAAGCAAACCACGACTTTCCAATCTAGCCGTTCAAAAGAGGTTATGCATAGTATTATCTTTATTTTGAATTTTATATACTCCATATAATTTTAAAATCCATATTATGTGTTTCTTAGACATAATATAAGAACAAATTCAATTTTTTAGATAAAGGAAGTATTTTTCAGAAAATGAAATTTTACCGCCTTTTGTGGGAGATCCCATTTTAAATCCAATATTTGACACTTATATATATTCAATCTGACAAAATAAACTTCTTTTTTATAATTTATAGATAAAACTTTTGTTTTGATAAATTTAAAGTATTTTTCTGATAACTCTCATATTTTGGTGAATAGTGAAAAATACTAAATTTTAATTAATTTTTCTTTAATCAAAATAATTTATATTGTTAATTATTCTTTTGATTAGTTTTGAAGTATAATTAGATTATATTTTTATAATTTCATACAATTTAGGTCATTATAATTAATTTCACATTGAAATTGGACATAAACAAGTGTCAATCTTTTGATAGATATTGTTACTTAAAAACACGCTCGTTGTTTTGACAACAGAAATTGATTTTAAATTAAATAATGCAACTTATATGCTTTTAAATTGGTACTATAGACATCAGTTTTGAATTTGGAATATCAAATATAGCTTTGGCTGAATTTTTGGTATTTTTCTGAGAAACAACAATTTTTTACGTTTAGTAAAAAACACCGAGTTATTGGTTAAAAACTTACTTTTTATTTTGATAATTATTTATTTTATTTAAATTTATTTTAGATAAAAATTGATACATAATACCTATATATGTTCAAAATAATTCATTGGATTCATTTCATAATATGTTTAGATATATAAAATTTTTATTGAACTTTTTACCGTATTTTACCCACCTCATGGGAGTGTTTGAAAATTTGCATAAAACATAATTTTACCGCTTTTTTGAGTTGAATTTTAAAAATAAAAGAGACAAAGTTAACCTCAGAAAGTAAATTGTGGTTCAATAAGATAAAAATAATTTTTGGTGAATAGTAACTTTTTACTTTTATTTACCACGGTTAAAGGTAAATAGGGTAATTCAAGGTAAAAAGAATATTGTAATAATTAAAAATTATCTTAACACATGTCCTAACCGTATTTAATGAGTAATGGCCGACCATGGGCATCCTTGGGTCGATTTTGGGACCCCATGGAGCCACTTATGAATGATAATGACACTTTCTATTAATTAATTTAATGTAAAGGAAAAATTGGCATAAAGAAACGCCTTTTAGAAATTAATTTTTATATGGTGTTATAAAAGTAATCCTATTGACTATAAATATTCATTGGAAATATAAAAATATTTCCTACATAATTTTATTTTTTAATAATTTTTAGACATCTAATAAATTAAATTATTTATGTCACAATAATGATGCAGTATTTACCTCATTAATAAACGATTTCAATAAATTCGATTATAAATATTAAAAAAACATCTTAAACATGTCCAATTTTTATTTGATGATATTATTTAGTCAATATGTCGTCTTATATTTGACCCTAATGAATTTTGGATCTTTAAGAAACTGAATATCATTATATAATAAAATAATACTTTCACACCTTCCTAAAGTGCCACTCCTCCCCCATACAAAAGGAGACCCCTTCTAACCGCTAACTCACACATATAAAACCTTTAGGCTCGTCCAAACTCTGCCAAATTAAGCTCCCTACATACCTATCTTCATCTAAGAATCATTAACTTAGGCAGAAGTTACTTAATGAAGTCATTTTTGTTTAAACAAAAGGAAGTTACCCAAATTAAATGTAACAGTTTATCTTAACTCATTTTCTTTTCTTTTACTTCTCCAACCCCTAAACTCTTTTTTTCCTTTGTATTATAACAAAACTAGTATCCGAAATATACTAGGATGTTGTTATGATAAGGATTTTAACTACACTTACATACACCTCCATCTAATGGGTGAAGAACATAATGAATTTGTAGATGGAAAACTAACACCTCACGAAATGTTGATTGTTCAATTATCTCATATCGCCTCTCATGGTAGCCATTATAATGGCAATATATTTATATATTAAATATATTATTATTAGTTTTTCTTCATTATTATGTATTTTTCTTTTAAAGCATACCTGAAAAGTTTCCATTATGGGTAAACGCGATAATTTCATTTGAGGAAGTGCGGACTACCGCCCCTCAAAGTGATATGAATCGTTAATACCATTTGTGAGATGTATAAAGGATGGATTTAATGATATTATATATGATATTATACTTTAAATATAATATATCTATGTATCATTATGTTTTAATTCCATTAAAATAATAAATAGAAATAAAAGTAGCGTTCATGCGTACGTACGGCTTACCGTCTCCATGAACGGTGCATTTCATTTCTTACCCCAAAATGATATGTAATGTTATAAATTCATGAATTTACTGAATAAATATGATATATATGATATCTAAATCATGAATATCATTCTGGATATAATGAACTTTTGACCATGTGAACAACTTGTAACTATAAAATGTTCAATTTTGACTCAAGTGCCATATATCCACAAAACAAATGTTATTAACTTAAATGATTACATAATGTTTATAACATTTTAATAAGTGATATAAAATAAATAATAAACATAAAATTATTCTTAAGAAATTATAAATTAACATTAGTTTATTATACAGGATATTAAATAACGAACAGGTCAAGTCAGACACGAGGTAAGAGGTTTCTTATCTCACTTTTAATTCTGTGAGATTTCCATTGTTCACCACTTATTTATTGAATGTGGTGTATTGCGTACTGCAATTTGATACATATTATCATGATTTTTTTATATTCATGATATATTTTAATTCATTTTGTGGTTATTGACTATTTTCATACGACTCGATTGATTACAATGAGGTAAGGGTTATTTCCTAAATCTCATTATTATCTGAGATTGTTCATGTGTAAGTATTTTCTGGGACATACTTATCATAGATATCCATATTTTATAAAAATGATTTCAAAATGAATATTTTATGGTTTTATGGGATATTCTATTTAACTGGATCATCATTTTAAATGTTTTAAATATTTATCTTTATAAACCCTTTTAATTAATGTCCATGTTTTTCAAAATGATTTTAAGGATTTATTTATACGGACATAATTGTTTTGAAATGATAATTCTTTGAAAACGTTTCAAAGTGGTATGGGACACTTTTGTTCAAAAAACCATTTTAAATGACTACATTTATAAATTGTGATAATTTTAAACGATTTAATGAAAATAAGGGAATTTATTTCAAAGCATTTCACAGATCATTTTCATCTATGTCAAAATCCATTAATTGGTTTTAAGCGTATTTAAATTTTATTTATTATGATAAAAATCATTCATACTGTATTGAATGTTTTGTGATATTTTTTTGACTGTGGATGTGTTATTTTTAAACCATTCATGGTTTATGGATAATGTATTTACATTTCGTATGCTAGTTTTAACACAAATGTTTTTGTTATATTTGAACCTTTTATTATGATGACATTATTAGACTAGAATGTTCCAGGTAGGGGACCGGTAATTGTAATCCCTCTAGGTTGGGGTCCAGTTACAGAATACCCTCCTCGTTGGAGTCTAGTTCGAGAGGCTCTCCGGGTTGGAGTCCGGTTATAGAGGCTCTCCGGGTTGGAGTCCGGTTACAGAGGCTCTCCGGGATAGAGTCCGGTTAGAGAGGCTCTCCGTGTTGGGTTCATGTTTATTATTGGTAACGGAATATGGTTTCAATTATTCACCATTATTAATATTTGTGTTATCTACTTCTTTATTTATTACCCTTACTAAGCATTTGAGCTCACCCCTTTTTATGTTTTATTTTTTCCAGTATTCCAAGAAGTGTTTTTTGATTGATATGCAGGGTTAACCTAAGGGAATAATGTCATTAATAAAGGATTATTTATGTTGTTTTGTATGTTATAAAGTGTAATGTAACATTAATGTATGTAATCAATTTTCCAATACTGCTAAACTGATCGGTCCAGCAAGACATGATTCCTTGTAATCATGCCAATGCATTAAAATAATGCACCGACTCTGGGTAACTGGGGTCGGGGCGTTACACTATACATAATATTTATTTCATATTTATGAAAGTACCTTCTTAGTTGTGTTTTTATCTTACTAAGAATTACATCTCACCCATTTTTATAATTTTATTTTTCCTTTTTTAAAGGAAATTATTACACAGGTTATTTATAAAATTATTGAATATCTTTTGGGTTTTTTGTAGATGTTTTGAAATTATTTTAGATTATCTAGTATATTTTATTATGAAAAAATATACATTACTTTTGAGAGAAAAAGTATTTACTTGTTTATGTTTTTCCTAACTCTCTTATGTTCTAATAAAAAATGGTATTTTTATTGAATTTATTTAAATACTTTCATTTTCTAATTTAATTAGGGTATAATATGTGTTGGAGTATACAGTTGGTATAAAAGACATATTGTAAAGTATGAATTTATTACATTCGATCAATGAGTAAAAGTATTTGGCACTATAGTTGGTATCAAATCATGTTTTAGGAAATTTTGAAGAGTATATATTTATTTGATTATAATTCAAAAATGGAAATTTTGTAGTTGATCAGAATCTCAATGTTATTTATAGCCCATTATTATGGTATATGATTTAATCTTTATGGAACAATAATAATTTTTTAAGGTTGGATAAGATAAATGATTCTGTAATGTAATTATTTTTCATTTCTCATATAAATTGAGTCCATAATCAGATAATAAAGGTCAATGTATAATCTAGAACCGATGTACTAATTGGTAATACCCCAAAATTGTGGATTGAATGTCTACTCATGTTTATCTTGTAGTAGAAAATGTTTCCTAGAAACATGAATAGTGTGACACTCCCAAGGGATTTGTTTTCATTGTTCATATGATCTTTATGAACAACTATGAAGGATTTAATTCCTAGTTAAATCATGTGACTGGTATAAGGAGTTTATGAAAACCCAGACAAAGTGAAACCGATGAAAAACATATAATGATATATGTTGATCGATATATGGGAATTATTTAAATTTTAGAGACAAAGATTGAATAAAATGATATGTAATCTAATAATGATAATAAATATATGTGTCTTCTGGGTTAAAGGAAATAACAAAATACATATTCTACTCCCACTAAGGTAATTTGGTCATTAAATTTAATGGAAGAATGTACATTTATTATCTACTAAGTAATTGTATATTAATGATTAGATTATTATTATTATAGACACTATAACGTGATTTGGATATTTCTAATGACTATTAAATCCTTCCCTTGATGATTCTATTATTGTAATAAGTTTGATTAAAAAATTATGAAATCTTATTTTAATGTTTAGGGATATATTGATATTTTTTATTCTATCAAATTGAATTGATGTAATTATATTAATGGACTATAAATTTAATCATAAAATCCATGTTCCATGAATCATGTTCAAACTAACCAAAATATTATCATTATTCTAAATTTGATTGGGGTGGAGATAAAAAACATCATCTTAAACCAGGATATCTTAATGTAACTATAATGGTTGAAAACAATATTGAAACAAATTCATTGAGAGACACTATGAATTTTAATTATTAATGTTACATTAAATTTTCAATATGAAATGAAACAAAAATATTTTAAAATAATATTACACCATAATAATGGTGATATATTTAATTATTAATAAATTTGGTCCCTTCGATAGCTTATAGAACACATAACTGTGAATCTAAATGTAGTGTAATACTGCATTCCATTTAAACCAAGTCGTTCAATTGATGAGTATGAATAGTAAAAACAATATTTCAAAATTTACATAAATTTCATATTTATAAAATACATTCAATGCTTATCAATGGATTATAAACAAATTAATAATTATTTGAAATTAAATATTCATTCCAAAATAATAATAATTTTTCAAAAGAACTTTTATCACTCCTTAAAGACATAATATTAATTTAATTATTACCACTTTTAAAAAATTTAATTAATTATCTTATATTTATATGTAGCATTTATATTTTGGTTATATCTTAATAATTCACAAAGTATAACAATTTTTTTGAAGAATAATGAAATATACAACTTTTTAATGAAAACTACATTTTCATTGAATGGTTTTATAATGCTAATTTATATTATAAAATTATTTACAACAAAATTAGTTAAATTTCATTATAATTTATCTAATTTTGGTAATATTAATAAATATCTTATTAATTTTGATATTAAATAATTCTACACAGGAGGATTTTTTTTCAAACATTCTTATTTATAATATCTGCAATTATAATGTGAATTGAAATTTTTCCACATTTATGAAAGTAATTTGAAAAAATAGATTTCATATTTCGAATAAAAATAATTTAAATTGAATAAAAATTTCAAATTAATTTTTAACCACTATGTAATGTATTTGGAGTAATTGTTAATTACAACAGTTAAGGTAAAAAATGATTTTCAGGGGATGGAAAAAAATGTAAGGGGATAAAAATAACCAATAAAATTCTAAAAATCCATTTATACAAATATTTATACCTTATAACATCTAATACTATATAATTTAATATTTTTTTATTTTTTTTTAATGATAAAATTTTGGGTGTAATTTTTTTATTCGAAACAAATAGATGTGTATCATTTCCCCACCTATAAAAGGACACCATTACTCCTCCCTTATTTACTCTTTCTATTCCATATGGGTCCTCCAATACCTCACAAGTCACATTCAAAATACTATAATAACATAATAGAGACCTTATTTGGATCACAAATCCATCTTATTAAGGCTTTTATTGGAAAACCTAATTAATATATCTAAATAGATGTAACATTTATAATCAAGGATTTTGTTTGTTTCTTATTCCACCTCAATAAAATATTATTAAACCCAGATTTTATAGTTTTAGATGTATAATACATATATTTATATGTTATTAGGTTATGAAAATGACTTATATCTACAATCACTTCAACAAAATGCTAAATGAAACATTCAATCATTTGTACGAACACTACAAAATATTTAGATTTTCTCAAATGAGGTATATCTGTTGGTCAAATTCATTTTCTGTTGGTAAAAACATTTACCAAAAAAATTATCATGTTACTAAAATATTGGTAAAAAGTATATTTCTAAATATTATTGCAACTAATAAATTTTTTTTGTTACTGTTATAATAAAACCAATAAAAATTATTCATGTTGGTCAATATTTTTACCAACATATTCATATAACAGATATATCTATTGGTAATAATATTACCAACATATATTATATGTTTATAAATTATATTTAAATAAATATTATAAATTTTCATTGTTATTAAAATTTCATATTATATATATTAATTTATCATATATAATATACATGTATTAATTATCAATCCAAATACTATTTTCACACATGTTCAAATTCAGAAGAAGATTAATTACATTAATAATTTAATTTAATAAAAAATGAATCAATACATATTTTATGTTGATTGATATGACCATAAAAACACAAAACCCCAAGATCCATCTATGTAGATGTCACCACCGCACCCCCACCACCCATGTCATCTCTTACCTACAATCCTCCAACACTCTCATCTCTTTACTGCAATCCTCCAACACTCATCATCATTGATGAATAGATACTTCATCCAAAGTGCTTTCATCACCCCCAAGTAGTCCACTATAAGAAAAAATCCATGTCAACTTCAAGACCATAGAGGAACCATAAGTCGATGTTATGAGACAACCTTGAACCCCAAGATCTACACCACACACAATAAAAAATCCTACCCCAAAAATTATAGAAAAATATCAGCATGAATTAAAACCTAAAAAATTAATAAAGTATAATAAATTGAATGGAACATATTTATGAGATTATGTAAGAAAAAAATGGTACATAAATTATCAATTTCTCCCCTAAGAAGTGAGGCTTTAATATATTGGTTATGTCAATAAGAAAATCCACCTTTATCTTGAACGAAACAACATGTTTAATTACTTTAAATCACATACACAACAAATTATTGAAAAAAATTATAGTAATAGTATTATAATAAAGGAAAAAACATGTTTTAAATTAAAGAGTGAAGTTAATCCTAAAAGATCATAGTAGTATCCAACGATTTATCATTGTAGTCGTCCATGTTGAGGAGTAATACTTATAAAAACTATTGGTTTTCTTACATGATTTATAATTATGAAAAGAGTAACCCACCATCAAGCTTTGAAATCTAATCCATAGAGATAAAAATATAGAAGACCCTCAGTATGACTAGAATGATCAATAATTTTTCCATCATGAGAAGGCCTGCCAACAAAATGAGTTCCAACATCAATAGAAAGAGACAAATATGGTGCACCCACAATGAAAAAGGTTGAAGGTTAGAAACATTATTTTAATGACGAAGGTAGAACATTATGAACGTGTAATAGAAAAACATAGAGAGAACACATACTTGATACAGTTTAATCTCAAAATAATTTTAAAATAAAATAAAAAACATCTGATGTATCCCTTAAGGAAAAACACAACCTGAATTTCAACATCTTAGATAAATGATTCAACAAGCACATTTTAGCACAACCATCAAAAAAACATGACCAAAAATCAATTAATGAAAACTAATATTTAACCACACATTAATACAAAACCAGAAAGTAAAGAATACAAATAAACCAACATGAAAATCAAGAATTATCCAACTAGACCATCTGCAAATTTCTTGTCGATACATCACTATGTTAAGTAGCATAGAAAAATAGTGATAAAAACTACATCCATTTTAACCACATAATATCTAAAAAATAATAAAAATAAAAATAAACATATTACACTCTAGAATAGTTCATCAATAATCAAAGCACTGTCTTTTTGTTCTTCCATAAAATTAAATCCAACAGTATCATCCCCATTTATATTTTTTAATGTTAAACCTAATTGGTTCATTCAAAACCAATAAGTAATATATGATTAAAATAATTAATTTCACCATCGATATTAATAAAACCATTAGCATAAAGCACGAGGATAAGAAATAATGACCATTGAAGCTACCTCGGATTCACAAAACCATAAGCATCATTCTTGAGACAAATTTCGACAGTCTTTTCAATTAGATCAGTATCAAATTTAGCACAATGAAATCAATAATTTTCAAACCCATCAATAGTTGAGAAAAGAATCTATGGAATGTATTTCATGTTATAATTACAACTCATGAGTATATCCAGTAAAAATGTATTCATCATGAAATAAATTCCCTTTACCATACATATCACATTATATCATCTTGTAAGAAGGGTCTAAAATCATGTAGGAAGATAATTCAATGTATATGATGTTAACCAATGAATATTCAATCTGATTTCCAACAAACAACCCATGTATAATACCTGTAAAAACAAAAATATCACGAATTTACACTCAACACCTATCATGTATTACAAGAAACCATGTGGTTTTCTATTAACTACGTTGTACATACTTAGTGCAATGATTATTTGAATGAAAAAATTAAGCATCAACACACATGCATCATAAATAAGGACGTTCCATTAAGTATCAGAATGAATTAAAAGTTCAATTAAAATTATAATCAAATGGAGAAAGTATTTCCCTACAAGGAGAGGTTATTATCCTTTAGTAAATGATGAACCATACATCCTTCTATTTTTTTAAATTGCACTAAATCTGATTTTTCTCATTGGAGTGCCTGCAAAAAACAAATTCGACATCAGATTCAACCATTTTTGTTCATGAAGGATAAAACGATATAAAAATTGAGAATGTAAAAATATAGTCTAGGATCTGTCAAAATTGATAAAAAGAAGACATAAAGAGAAATAAAAAAACATAAACAACACTAAAATTACTATACCTGATCGAATAGGCATAGCGTCACAAGAAGAAGAATTCCACCAAACATTAGGGATGATAGAACAGATGAGGTAGTGGGATATGATACAACAGATGTGACACAACCAACTCTAATAATGACTCTAGGAGAGTCCCCGATAACCACAATCCGCTCCGAAAATATCAGTCATCTTGTCCATCTCTAACATCAGTCCCACCCAGATACACCTATAACACAAAAAATACAGTCACACCACCTCTCCAAAGTACTATAAAAAATTTATATTTGGTTTTTAAAAAAATTTGATAGAGAACTACTTTGTAGAAGATATACAGTAGTGAATGGGAACACATATGCATCCTTAATAAGTGAATCAATAAAAAAACATATAGGGAGTCACAATTCCGTGAATAAATTGAGAGTGGTTCACACATATCAGCATTGATATACCAAAAAATTCATTAATGTGCAGAGTGAATCCAATAGAGTAAATTAACTTTGAACGAGAAAAATTTCAACTAGTACCTTAAAATAATTTTTGATCATGATTTTTTTATTCATAAAAATAGTAAAAAATCTTTCCAGTCATATTATACATTAATATGGATAGAGACAAAAATATCTCCCAGTGACCAATCAGTGGAATCAACAACTATAAGAGAATCTAACTTGATATCACAATAACCAAAAACTTATCCATATAGTGACCACAAAAATAATATATAACCAATGACCAACAAAACATCCATAATTTTTGATATAAAAATGAACACTGAGAACAATAAAAAAATTTATTAGAAGAACCAGTGACTAA
This sequence comes from Viscum album, assembly GCA_963277665.1. Classification (NCBI taxonomy): domain Eukaryota; kingdom Viridiplantae; phylum Streptophyta; class Magnoliopsida; order Santalales; family Viscaceae; genus Viscum; species Viscum album. The sequence continues at coordinate 1,238,920,969 of OY728157.1, read as the reverse complement.
AAACATAACAAGTGACCACATTAGAAAAAAATAATCGCTGACCTCAACAACTGAAAACAATAATGTGTTATAATAAAATAATAAGAAGATTATCTAAATGGTGACCACATACCATTTATAATGACAATGATTTCAATTAATAGTGTCCCATAACTCATGATTCTATAATCTATTAACAATACATGCAAGTATATAATAATGATAGCGTGCCTTCAATTTGTAATGACACTACTTTTCAATTTATAATGACACTACTTTTCAATTGTGAATGACACCTATTCCAATAAGTGAAAAGCTATTTAGTGTAATGAAAAACCTTAGGCACTCTGGATAGAGCTTCAATGATAGTCTGGAAGGAAATTTACAAATTTTATCAATATAATTGGGATAAATATTTGATCAATGATGTAAATGTTTTAGAATCTCCATCATAAATGGAATTTAGATATAATGAAAGATGAAACATATTGTCTTGAAATGTCAAGCGATAATCCTACAAAAATCATACAGACCAAAACATTAGTAAGTTTAGCACATGAAATGTTTTATTCCATGTATAAATATGATAAAATAACCAAATAAAATACCAAAATATAAAACATGATATTCAGTATCATAAAATTGATAGTAGAATCTGAAAATTAATATCCATAATTTGAATATAGATACTTATATGTGTAAATCTAGATATATGATTTTTAGGATTGGAAGCATTGCTGAACATAACTGAGTGTAGTTGATACAAGGGGGAATTAGAGTCTTCAAATCTTCTATGAATCAGAGTTACCAGATGCTTACTTGTCCGACCTGAGGATGAATACCATCCAACATAAATAATTAATGAACACTAAGTGAACTTGATGGAAAGTGGGAATCATATCTAGAATAGAGGGTGACAGGGACTCGAGGATGCCAATTCCATATGATCTCATTCTTCCATTAAAATATCTCAAAGTGAAAATTCTCAATGGATCCACAATTATAAAAAATCATACATCTTCCCAACATCCACAGACACCAAAAATCCATTGATTAGATAATCATAACTTGATATGATATGAAAAAAATAACAATATAGAAAATTTCAAGCCTTCAATGCTTTATTTGGATATTTCATAGATTTTATCAGAGATTTTTCCTCTTCCCACATGTTCTATGCTTTCATGGGAAACCATACAGGAATGATGATAGGAATAATGCCACCTAGACAAATTTTCACTCCAGGAAAAATATTACCAAGCTTCTTATCATTCCTCATGGCCAGGAATAGGTGTGTCAGAAAAATCATGTTCTTTGTTATGAGAAACCACATTCCTAGTAAATTCTAGATACTCAGTAGCTTGGTATTCAAGAATGGAGACTAAATTAATTAGAGCACGAGTACTGACGCATTACGACTAACATGATTTCTTTTGGAAGGAACCAATCCTACCTATGGGAAATTCAAGACCAAACATTGTAGAGTGGGAAACCAGTTTCCTCTTTTGATAACCCGTCGTCCTACCCCTGACACCCTACTTTTCCCAGACTTCATCTCCTTCCACTCTGCAGGAAGTAAAACATCGAGAACCAAAATGGAAACAAGGGTACTGGTTGCTGCTAAAAGGTTATGTGATTCTAATTGGACGACTATACATGATTCTAATTGATAAATTTCAACTGAATCATTAATAATGAATTACTGACATTACTGTTGGATGAAAAATATAAAAAAGGTCGGGAGATTGAAAAAATGGTGGCTGATCTATAGTGTCTTCGATAGTCGGAGATGCGAGGATGCTCGATTAGGGTTTTGGACACGAAAGAAGTCTGTTGGGGGAATTATAGAGTGGTATTCCATTTTTTGGATTTGGGAGAGAGGCAATCTGATTGTTATTTTTCAATAATTTGAAATAAAATTTCTAAATGTAAATATAATTAGTAATAAAATAATAACACTTAATTTAATTTAATGTTTTTTCTATGTTATTCTAATAATTTATTATGTTTCAATTGATTTATTTTATATATTTAATAGATTTAAATTTTTAAAAATTAATCTCAATAACATTATATTTTAGCAAAACATCCAAAAATGATAAATTGAATATCAACTTTGGAATTAAAATTGATAATATACAAAAATAGTTTTCAAAATTGGTTAATGATGAAATATATTTTTTATTAAATTGTTTATTGAATCCAAGTTTTATGATGTAAATAGAACTATTGGTAATAATGGTAATTAATAATAGATTTCGGTGTTGGTAAAAATATGTTTTTATTGGTATATTAAACTAACAGATTTAACTATTAGTAAAAGAATTATTGGTATTGAACAATTATTATTAAAAGATATTTTCTTGGTGAAACTATATGTCGGTATTGTAAATTAATATAAAAACGTAATATTTTTTGGAAATAATCATTTTACCGAAAAATATATTATCTGTTACTTAATTAATGTTGGTTTATGTCAATTTTGTGTAGTGGAAATACTACATCCTCTAAAACCAAATGTAATTATTCTTGATTCCCCCCATGTTAGGGATTCATATAATGACAGAATGTAAAATTTTATATGTTGTTTAATAGATTATTAGATTTATTTAATTATAGTATCACATATTCCTTCTTCACTTCTATTTTGTTTAAATTGAGATAATGTCGCATTTGTGTATAGTAGTTTACCACACCACAATACGATGCGATTAATTTTACAACTACGATTTACATGGAATGTAAGGTTGATAAATTTAATGAGTATATGTGATATATACTACATGATATTAATTATGTAAAATTAATAATTCTCTTATTTCATTACTCTCTCACCCATTAAATAAATGATAGTGTCCCTCATGCGTATGTATGACCTACTGTCTCCACAGAGTAATTTTATCGATTATCCATCTTCAAATTTCAATAATGAATATAAAATATATACAATGAAAGAAATGTTATTTGTAAAATTAATATCATTATATAAATGAGGGAATTATATAATATTGAAAAACTATATTTTTCATGAAAAAACACACATGAGATAACAAATCATTTAACACCCAAAACAATGAAAATAACAAAAAATTATTAAAAAACAACAGGTAAAATGTTATAAAAGGAGAATATATTAAATAATAAATATGTAAATTGTTATTTTATAAATTAATAACATTATTAAAAATGTTATACAGTTTCTAAAATCATGTTCAACAAAACCTATGTGTGAGGTAAGGGACATCATCTCAATTTACCATAAATGAGAAATACTATAATATTATTCACATAATATCATTTATATAGTGTATGTAATTCACCATTGAATGGATATATAATAATTCATTAATAATTAATGTTATTTTAAAATAAAATTTGAATTATTTCAACTGAGGGTATTTGAATTGAAAATTACCATGTGAAAAAAAATATCATAACTCAATTCTGTTTCATTAGGTTATATTAATTCTTAATTATAATTTATATTATATGATTATATATATATTGAAATTTTAATAAATTATTATTTATTTAAACTTTTATAAAGATTATTTACATTTGTTAAACTTAATTAAATCATTGGTTAATTATTACTTCAACATTATGATATTTCTAAGGGTTTATTCTATAATATCATTTCAATCGGGGTGGTTTATGCTTGAATTTTCATTAAAAGAACTATTTAAAAATTTTATGATAAAAACATATTTTTCATATACAATGTTTATTTAATGTTGTATCTTGTTATAGTACTATTTTTTTTGTCTTTGATACTTTTACTGATTGAGAAATTGTTTTATAAAATCTGACTACAAAACTATATTTGGGTAAAAATAATTTTTATTCCAAAACTGTGTTTTCAAAATATATATCCAAAACACTTGTTAAAATTCATCATGTTATTTCATAAATACATTTTTTCTATTTTTTAAATGTTTTTAAAAATTATTTTAATGTCATATTAATTATTTTTTCCAATACAGTCTCATTTTTCATTTTATAAAAATTTGAAAGGAATCTTTGTTGTTATTTGTACAATATGTACTTGATTACATATAACATAACCCAGAAATGTTCTAAATCACCCTATATAATATATAAAGGTTATTTGGAAAGTAATGTTTTTTAAAATATTTCAGGATTTTTTATTTCTAATATTATTTCAAATGTAAAAAATGTTCTTTTCCTTAATAAATTTGAAATGTAATTTTGATGGTATTTCTATTCATCCACATCAATACCCCTTAATTCAACATATTCACCAAAGTGGACATGGTGTACTGATACCATATGATTATAGACATTTTGAAAAAATAATGTATATACATTCTCATTCTAGGTTCAGTTTTGTATTAATTAACAATTTATTGAAATATTTACATTTTTTTGATCATTGGACATTAAACATTCCATAAATATCAATATTAAATGACATATTCATGTTTATTTCAAATACTGTATATCATTTTTATATACACTCATCTACATTTAATGTTATTTTATTATTTGGGAAAATATTGATAAATATTTATATATTACTCAATTATTTTATTGGATGACAATAAGAATTATTCATGACTTAAATATATTATTCCATAAAAGAAAAATGATATGGGTATAAAGATATGTGTGGGGAATTATTATAGAGATCCCAATGATGCATCAATAGTCTCATGATATGAATATTATATCTCATCATAGTTATATTGGTTTTTAGTGAACAATTACCAATAATTTTTAAAACAACTTGTGAAATGTCTTGAGAGTAAACATATCCTGAGGACTAAAAACGTAATGTCCAATAATTAATCATTTCCTTCATTAAGAATTCAGTTATTCTAATCTATGAAATTTTCATAATGAAATTATCAAAAGATCCATTTTATTTTTTGTTTATTTATTACATGGAATGTGTTTTCTGATATTTACCTTTTTATATTGATTATTTATTTTCTCATCATGTTTATCAAGTTATTAATTAAAGGAATACATGTTATGATATTAAATATTAGTATTGATTATTACTTATCTAATCTTGATATTCATGTTATTTAAATGGCATGTGTGTTCAATTGTTTACTTTTCATGTTAACAATTCAATATCTATTTATGAAAGTAATTCTATTTAAAGGGGATGTGTGTTAAATAATTTACCATTCTATATAGATTATATTATATATAATAATGATAAAGAATTTTTTTTATTGGCATGTGTTTTCATATATATACACTACCATATTGATGATAACTTATTGATTATTCTTTGTTCAGTCATTTTATCATACTCTTTACAAAACTCTTACTCTGAATCTAGTCCAAACAGTATCGTTATTCCTTTCCTATGAATCTATAATTATTTTGATGAATGTTATGCAAGGATATTTTAGAAAGAATATTGATATTCTCCAAGAAATTATTTACCAATTTTTGTATTCAAATGTTATATATGGTTCATGTATATATTTGATAATCATTATTTGTATTTGATTTTAAATAATGACCCATATTTTTAAATCATTTAAATGACTATATGGATTTCCTACTATGAATATTTTTACATTCATATTCTTTCTGGTTTTAGTCAATTTCAATAAACTGAATGAATCAGGTTAACATTGAATATAAATGACAAAGTGATGACTATGATAATCCAAATGGTATAATGTCTATTATAAAATATATCATGATTATTCCATAGAAATAATCCGAAAATATTATTAACAACCTATATATTAATCAAAAACTTGATTCATCGTTTAAAATAAGGATGCAGTTTACATAGAGACCATGTAATGGGGACCATGGAGGAAAAGAGAGTCATTTTTAATTTTTCTGGAATTCTTTAAATATATGTGTATGAAACTCCCTCAATAAGATCTTAAAATGTTTTATGTTTGGGAAAAATGAATACATAAATTAATTTCTACAGAAAAATTATGTGTATAATAGAAGGAAATAAATTTCATTGGTGAGATTCATGTATATGTTACTTTATTAATTTTGGGGGACCCAATTGTTATAAAAGTCAATTACCACTTATAATGGTTAACCGTAATACCATGGAAGGACCTATATTGAAATAAATATATTCAATTATTTATATAATATATTTTCATAATTATATTATATAATTATTTTTACCAAGGGTATTTTAATTATATTATTCATTATGCATTTTAGGATTCTACTAAGTTTTAGAAAAACTTATGTCTTAAAAAAATATGATTTATGTCATCTATCAAGGATTTATGAGATAAATGATGATAATAAGTAAAAATTATAAATGACCCTTGTTTATGTTTTATGTGATTTTACTCCACCATGACTAACAATATTTGGAGAGATATGTATTCAAACAAAACACATTGGTTGACAATATGCTATACTAGAAATGACTTCTGAGGAATAATTCCTTTACATTTTTTGACATAATATTAAATGTATTGGTATCCATTATGGACTATATTTTATATTATAGTGTAGTAATTTTGGTACATTACAATATAGTAGTGCTATATGAATTATATTAATATGGTTTTTGAAAAATGATGAACCACTTACTAGGTCAAAACCCATTACATCATGTGAATGCTGACGAGAATGGGCCAAAAACTGAATTACGATAATGTTTTAGTGCCTAACGATTTCAAACTTGAAGTTCTATATAATAATTAACTCTCTGTAATTAAACGATTTTATTGATAAATAGTAAAATCATATGGGTGTTTTTAATTTTTTTATTTAGAAATAAATTTCATCCTATAATAATATTGATTTATGAAAATATTTATAAAGAGGATGAAATTACTTTCACCATATTATGAAACTTATGAACTTTTAAAAGTTAATTTTAGCATTTGAAATGGAAAAAAATATTTTTGGATATTTTTTATTGGAGTAATAGATTACGTGAAAATTGATTGAGGCACAAAAAAGGAAGAAATTGTGATTATGAAATTGTAATATGTCCAGTATTATAATTTTATTGTATATGTTGAAATTATTATAATTCCTCAACATTGGAAAAATGATATTGAAACAAATTTTTTACCTATAACATTCAAATTCAATAAATTAAAATATCAAATAAATCATTATAGATTTAGTGTTTTTAGGTCATTGATTTTCCATTGATAAATCGATTTCTTGTGATTAATGATCTCTATCAATATCTGTAATTATCTACTCTTCTCTTCAATGTCAATGTCATAACTATCCTCCAATGTTATACTATTTGGAATCCAGTTGTGTGTTATTCAAAATTAAATTTTCACTTCACATTCTTCCTTAATAACAAGCTTTTGATTAGCCCATTCTATAACATAGACATAAAACAAAGGTATTTTCAAATTTCATTACCTTGTTTACCACAATCCTGTCAATGTTGTGAAGGGGGGGGTCGTGAGGAGATCTCTTTACCAGTGGAAGAGCTTCCCAGCCAGGACTTTTGGAACTTGAAAGGCAAAGAAGAGGTAACTAATACAATGGAAGAGGGTGAGGGGAAGGACTCTCCTAAAGACAATGGAGATGTGGTTAGGTGTCGTTCAGCGATTGAATGCAATACACCTAGTACGAGGAAGGGTAGGAATGAGGGATTCAAGAAACATGTTTCAGGGATTCATTTTGGAAAGTGGGGGTACTCATCCAGGGGTGATAATGAAAATCTAAGTGAATTTGCGACTCGATCCTTTAGTGATATAGTTCAATGGTGGGAAATGAAGTTGAATGAAGATGTTGTAAAGTTGTCAGATTACCATGATGGAAAACAAGGAAGGATTATTCTTATCTTCTATGCCCAGCGATTACTAGAGCTTCTTCTAAGCGTAATGGCGGGGTGATTCTGGCTTTCAAAAAAGTAAGAATATCCATACAACCGAGCCAGGAGCAGCGCTCTCTGGATCAAATGAGGAGTCGGGTCCAAGGCAAAAATATCTGGAGGAAATATAAACCAACTTCTAAATGGAAATAAGCCACGTCAGAGGAAGACACTTGTGGCGGGTGTGGTGATGAGTATGGGTATTATAATTATTAGGTGTTTTGCTGGTTGTTCATGTTGTTTGTTTTGGTGATCTTTGCTGCTTGTTGTGTCAGTTGTGTTCTTGCGCTGTTGTGTTCCATGGGTTCCCACTTTCCCTAAAAGTGTTTTTAAATAAAAAAATTAATTTTCAGTCAGATAGAGAGAATGCATAAACTATAGAATTTAAAAGAATAAATTTTGCTTCAGTAACTTATATGACACACAACACCAATATTATACAGTAATTTAATACCCATATAATTTATGATATATTTCCTTTTAAATATAATTGATCCCTTTGATAGCTTTTGTAACATGAAACCAGAAGTCTAAATGAACCCTAATATAATATACAAATATAATATATATCTTTAATTTTTTGCTATGAATAAAAATATCTATATTATAAAATATACATTTAAAAAAATTATCAGATAAATTACTAGGTTATCTATTTATTATTAATTAAATTAAAATCTTTTGAAAGAAAAATAAATATCTTCTATGAAACTATAATTTTCTAAAATATGGTTTAGTTTCACTTTTCAAGCCCAATTGAAAAGTAACAATTCCAATTTAATAAAAAATGTCTATAAAAATAAAACTAAGTTTATAAATATACATTTCAAATTTATCGTTCGATTAATTTTTTATAATTTCATAAATATATTAATTTTTTGGTAAATAGGGAATAATACAAATTTTTTATGAAACCGGCATTTTCATTGATATTATTTTCAATTTAAAATAATATTTTAAGTTTTTTATAAATTAATATTTGTTTAAATATATTAATATTTATCAAACATGGTTCATTTGAATCTATTAAATTTTAAATATTATTATTAAAACATTCTATATTTAAGAGAGATTCTATTTGGAAACCCACTTTTTAATCGATTATACGAAAGTAATTATAAATTGTGTTCTTCCAAATCATTGAATTAAATTTGGAAAAATTGATTCCATATTTATATTAATAATTATTTACATTATCAATATGTTCAACCTATTTTTTAACCATTATGAATACTAAAATAAGAAAAAACTAATCAATATTCTTATGGGAAAACATATTTGTTGGGGGATTTTACAAAAAATATAATTGTAAAAAATGACATGAAACATAGTAAAAAACTTTTTTAATGACATATATTCTCCTAAAATCCTTTAATGTTTTATAATAAAAATATTTTGACGATTTTTGGAAAGTTAAAGGAATTTCTGTAATTGACTCTTTAAAAAAATTACATTAGTGGCCTCTTCCCACTTATAAGTGGACACCCCAATCCTCCCCTATTTGAACTTCAAAAATCCAATAATATTAGAATATATAAACTATAATAAACTCTTAATTACTCTACCGACATCTTATTTCCCTTTTTTTCAACATAAATCTATAGTATGAAGGCATTTGATGCAATCCAAATCATTTTTTCTCAAAAAATAGATAATGTTATTAAATGAGTCTTTTTTCTATTTATTCTTCCAAATCCTTAAAATTTTATTAGACCATAAATATATTATAGCCTCATTATATTAAATTAAAATATTTTTTAATATTAGTGTAACTTACTATATCCTTATCCTCTTCCGTGTTGTTGGAATTGAAACCATTGATTGTGTTTATGGAAAACTACCACCTGGAGAACAGATGTAATGAATTCTCCATATCCACCTTTAATGACTGTATATAATGATAGATTTAACTCATTTTTAAAATATATATTATATTTTTATACATATTGAATTATAATATCCCATATTACTTAATAGTTTACATGTAGATTAAATTACGATAATGACACTCGTGTGTTTGGAAGACTAGTTCCTCACAAAGCGGTTGATATGTTTTTCAGTTTTTAATTACATTAAATGTAATAATGATAAATTTAATAAATTTTTGTGATATATATGACAATATATTCACTATTAAAATTAATATATAATTTACATAATTTTCTTTCACCCATTACGGAAATGATATTGTTGTATATGCGTATGTATGAGCTGCTATATCTTGGAAGCGATGTTATCCATTTTAGCTTTTTAAAATATTAATACTTACTGTAAATTATATATATTAACAAAAATTCTAAAAATTGTATAATTATTCATATTAATGAATATATAGTATTCGTTAGAACCTAAACATTCATGAGAAAATGATCATGTGAAAACAAGGAAACTAACATACTAAACAATGAAAATAAAGAAATATTATAACCAAATAAGTGGTCAAAGGATTAAAGAGAATGATAAATGATATTTTATATATTATAATGATTATTTTATAAATAAATAAATTATTAATACAATTATATATAATGATCAATCACGTTCAACCAAATTTAATTGGGGGGTATTAGAGTTTATCTCAACTTCCCGTTATTGAGGCATATTTTAATGTTATGCACCTAATTGTTTAGAAGGTTTATATATTTCCCATTTGACATGAAACATTACTTTTAATTAATAATTTATTGTTTTTTATTTTTCAATATTATTTATTTCAAAATTGGGTATTTGAATAAAAATTTACCATGTGGTAATGAATTTCAAAACTCAATCCCTTTTTTGTTGAGATATATTAGTAATTAGTTATAGTTGGTATTATATGAAAATGATTGTTTTGAATTTTTACATAATTATGTTATATATTTAAATTTTTTTTGTGGATTAAAATTGTTTACCCAAGATCTAGTCATTAGATTGCCCTATATAAAAAATTATTATATTTTTAAGGGTTTATTCAGTAATAACATTTTAATCAGGATTATTAATCCATGAATTATCATTGAATGAAATTATGTAATAATTATATAATAAAAACATTTCAATTTATTATACACTATGAATTTAAGAATCTTATTTTAAAATTTCCAATTTTCACAATCTCTAAAGTAAAATGATGGAAAACACATAGTTAGTAACATCTTAAATTGTTTCTCTCTTATGTTGATAATCATTTTTCTTCTAATAATTTGTTTTAAAAAATGTGATCAAATTTATTTTTAAAATCATATTTTTGATTTGAAAAATAATTTTTATATATGATTCATTATTACCAAACCTAAATGGAATCATCAGGTTGTTTTTCAAAAAATGCATGTTTGGATTGTTCAGAGAATGTGAAAGGAATTTTTAGTTAAATATGTATGATATGTAATATAAAATCTATATTCATGACCACTAAATTTTTTAATGAATAATTTATTAATTTCATTATTTACATTCAATGAAAATTATTTCAAATTTTTTTTATTTTATTATGAATATGATATATAATGTAAAAAGTATTTTTCCTTAAATAATAAATTCTTAGAATTTTTATTGTATCAATATTCATCATTTACATAAACCCATTATTTTAGATATAATCCATTGGGGATATATTTTAATGATATCATTTTTATTCCAAATATACCATGATTGTGGAAATTTTGAACATTTCATGTAATTGCAATAACATTTGTGACTCATATTTTAGTAACAATATTTCACATGAAATTTTTTCTTTATTATGAATTTTCTATAATAAATTTACACTTAATATCCATGTTACATATCATCGATATGTTGATTTCATATTCCAAAAATCGTATCTATATGTGATGGTTCCCATTAATTGTTCTTTGATAATATGGGTAAATATTGATATATATATATATATATATATATTCATTACTAAATATATAATGGACGATAAGGAAAATACATTAAGAATTAAATCAACTATTTGATATATAAGGAATGAATTGGACCTGAATATATTGGAGGGTATTGGGTATTGATTTTTCCAAAAAAAACCTTAGTAGTCTAATGAGATGATTTAGATTCTTAGCTTAGTTAAATCTGTTTTTGTTGTATACCTAAAAATTATTTTTAAACATTATTGTGAAAGGTCTAGATAGTATCATTTTCAGGATGCATGAGATCATGACATCCAATAAATAAAAAATTATTTCGTTAAGAATTTAGTTATTATCATCAATGATATTGATCTAATTTTTTTATCTCTTGATGTTACACATTCATAGTTTATTGATTAAATTGAATTATAAATAATATTTACCCAATCCTATTAACTATTTGATATCATGGTATGTTTTTCAGTTTATTGGTAAAATAAAACCTATTTTTAGATATTTTCATTACTGTATTGATTATTATATATCTGATCATGATAATTATTTTATTTAAATGACATGTGCCCATAGTTATTTAAAATAAAATATTGATTATTCCTTATATTTTTAAGATAGATACATGTTCAGTTATTATCATTTCTATATTAATTATTCTTATCTATTCATTGTTGCTGCTTTATTTTTAATGGAATGTGTTTTCACATATTTAACATTCTATATAGTATATTCATTGTTTATTATATTATTATTACTCATGATAGCCTCTCCTTACTGAACACATATTGATATTTTGATATCACCCTAACCCTTTTTCATTTCCATGGATTCTTGGATATTTACTATGAATGTTATGGGAGTATATGTAAGTGGGAATTTTGATATTCTACAAAAAAATCAATTTATGTATTAAAATTTAATTTTGGATTTATGTATAAATCAAGACAAAAAAATCCATCATTGAGGATATAATTGAATTAATCGTATACCAATGTAATGAATCATAAACTAGATCTAGCATACTATGGTTGGGTCTTTACTCTCATCACCAATCACCAATATAATTCCACTCTGAATAGACCCCAAATTTTTTATGGAAGTAAAAATAACAATTCAAAAGTATTGAGAACAATAAAATCCATATATAAAACAACTAGATCAATAGGGCACAAAAATGAGGTGGAGAAGGGGTGGTTTCCCAATTAACCCTTAAATAAAATCTATTTTATACTATGGTTTATTTTCTAGAGTACATGATACAATGAATAATTTGTGGGAAATAGTTCATGTCCTTAATGGAATAGTTATTTAAAATAAATATACGATCGCATCAGATGTGGTAGGATATTCATACTCAACCATTTTTCATCCAGGAGGTCTTCATGGAAGAAAAAATAATATTCCATAGCTAAATAGGTGGGTGAAGATATTGATTATTATTCATTTATGTTAGATATGTATGTGAGGGATATATTTGAAAGGTGGAATATTTGTGTGGTTGAGGTGGAAACATTGACATTTTCTGAAAAGGGTTTGAATGTGGAATTTATGATATTTCTAAAGATGAGAACAATTATCCAATGAATTTTAAAATTTCACCACAACATCCAAATAGTGTAACAGAGTTTAGGAAGTGTAAGGATAATATATGGACGTGTGTGGTATTTCTATGAATCATTGTCAAAATTAATTACCAAAATAGGTAATTTTATTTCACAAAAATAATTAATAATTTTCTAATGGTTATCTAAATAGATGATAATTGAAATAAAAAAGGTTATAACGCAACACCATTAGAGGTATTTTTCTCTAACGGATTGAAGAAAACTGAATATTGATATATGAATATAGGTGACTTTCATAGCCTTACATATACTTGAAATGTTGATAGAAGAATTATATTTATAGATTATGGATACCATTATATATATATTGTGGTTTATAAATAATATTACATTGATGACATTTCATTAATGGGGGAGCATATTCCAACCTGGGATTTTAATACAATACTTCATAAAAAATTTCCAAATATGTTTGATTTCTTTCTCCACACACAACACTGAACTAAGATGAAAATGTGATATATATAAATATATATATATATACATATATAAAAATATAAATATTATAAATGATCATTAAAATCAAATAGAGGTAACATAATTATATAATATATATATAATAAAAATAAAGGATTATTTTATTTAAACGTATGTTAAATTATTTTTCAAAAAAATGACTAATGAAGTCACTTTTTAGAAATGTGTTTTCTAATAAAAATTATGTGATTTGAATTTATATTATAAGAAATGACTTTATATTGAAAATAAGATACGATTCATAATAGTGATTGTTAATCAATAATTTAGTTGTTAATTGATATTGAATAAGAATATATACTTGCTAAAATTTTAAAAAATTATTTTTCATAAAAATGGGATTTAATTATTTTAAAACAATGAATTTATTAATTTTATAATTTGAAAACATCAATAATAAAATATATTTTTATACTAAAAATATATAATCCTAGGATTAATTATTTGGATTTTTCTAGAATGACTAATTAGATGGTGAAAACTGAAATATATCATCTTTAAAATTAAAATGATTTAATTAAAATTGCATTATATATTTATGGAATATAATTTTTTTAAAACATTTTCCTGAAAAAATATGTGTTATATAGGTGAAATTATATATTCTAAAAAATAATTTTAAATTAAAAAACCTATATTTTAATATTTCAATCATATGTTATGTTTTTTATAAAAAACAATATATAACATAAATGTGTATTTTTTTTAAATTAAACTGTATCCTATATAGAAATTTAATTAGGTAAAATGTTTTAACATTTTGGAAAATTTTGGTAAAAAATATATATTATGTATAGATTTATATTTTTTTCATAATGATATGTTACCTTATGTAAATCATAACAACTATGATATAGTAAAAATGGTAAATGTTACAACATAAGGGTTAAAGGGATTAAAAAATTATACAACAAGAACATATTTGAGATTACTAGGATTGTATTGCATTATATCTCCCACATTCAAATATTTACTCATTTTGGAGATAGTTTCTCTAGGATTGAAATCTCATTTATAAAATATATTGGTATTTATAAAATCGGAATCCCATTTCACATATAAAAGTGCATCTCATATCCGAACATCCTATCACACAAAAAGAAAAATATTTATAACAAAACCAAGAAAAATCCTTTTTATAAAATTCATAAAAACATTGAAGTGATTATTTAAATCCTGAAAACCATCCCCTAATGTCATAACACCCCTTACAAAGAAGATAATGCAAGAAATGATGAATAAATTTTTAATTGTGTGTTTCTCCCTTCTATTTCCCTATATGCACAACCACATCCTAAAATTTAATTACACTATATTAAAATTACATCATCAGTATCATGAATATAGTGTTATTTTATTTGAGGGCACAATCAATTATTAACCAAATTTTCATTATCCATTGAAAAATGAAAAGGCAAATCATGTGTATGTATAGAATACGATCTTGAAAAAGTAGCAAGATTATTTTCCTACCCTACCTAACTTGGATTATCTAAAAGTGTAATTTAACAAATAGTTATTTTATTTATATCTTATTTATGATTCCTTAAAAATAATCCATATTAATATTTCATCACTTTTGAAGAAAAAAATGATCATCTGTGTGTATGTGAAGACTAATGCCTTCAGGGAATAATGTTTTCCATTTATTATGAAATTAAATCATGGATATATATATAATTATGGATTTAATGAATAAAAAATATTTTCCTGATATCATTCTATTTCTATTTTGGACTATTGGAGAACCTATTTATCCTATTATCAATGTCTCATGACTGTTAGTTCAATCCTTTAAATGAGCCAACAAAATAAAAAATGATCTCTTATTTATTTATAAAGAATTTATATAAAAAATATCCACGTTATAAAAAATTAAAATTAAAATACATAAAACTGGAAAACCACCAAATATGATCATCATGATTTTGGAATAATTCAATTAAAAATAATCCTCATCATATTCATTTGTTAATCAGGGTAGGTTAATGTTTTGGTCAGTTAATCAACCTAGTATGAGGATTATTTATTATATAGATTACTATGAGAACATATTTATAGGTATAATATTTTATAAATATTTAATTTTAATTTTCTAGTTTTGGTATGTTTATATCAACATTTAACCCATTAATTATGAAATGTCCCTTCATTCATTATGAGTCACTAAAAAATGCTCATTAATAATTTCATCCCCAAGGATCACAACCAAAACTAAGATGAAATTGATTTATATATTTATACAATATCATGGAAGATATTTTAATTAGAAATTTATTTTATTTTTTAAAAAAATTGATGAATAATAGATACCCACACTACATTTATGAAACTAGTTCGATGAGATTTTGATTATTGGTACCCAATGATGAAAATTGGTAAAATGCATCTAATTTGTATGTATATAATGATTATAAATGAGTATAATAAATTGTAATACATGTGAATATGCTTATTTGGTATCTATGGAATAAATATAATTTAATTATTTTGTATATTGAGTGCAAATACATAATGAATCGGAACTAAAGAAAGGGCATTTTATCTCAAATTCCTCCCTTTGAGATATGTCTGATATTGAAAAACTAATTTGAAATATTTTATATATTTACTAAATATTTTTTATATCATATAATTATTTTTTGTCTTAATGGTATTTTATATTCAATTTCATTCCCTATCATTCATGGGTATATTATAAAAATGTTACTCACGTTGGATAGATTTTTTTTCTAGAACATTATTACAATGAAACATGCTTATGTTTTTACACATGTTTTCTATGTAATAGTGTCTTGAAAACTCATGAATATATATTTTTATAATATATTGTTTGTTTTATTTATAAACACTGATGAAAATTAGTTAATGTTCATAAAATACATTTTTAATTAGATGTTCCAAAAGTTGTAAGCCCTACTAGGAACTGAATTTTTATAAATTTATTTTTGATCATTTCTCCTTTTCTTATTATAAATAAATTGATGATGTTCAATTCATTGATTTTGTTATGTATTATTTCATTTTTTTTATATTTTCATTGCATAATACAACTTTTTTAAATATTTCTCACATCAAGAAATTTGTTTACAATATGTTAAATTTAAAACTCAAGTCACATTTCATTTTGTAATATTATTTCTTCCCAAAATCCTTTATTTTTTCATACCTTATACCGCAGTAATACTTTATTTTATGTTATTTTGTTTTTAAATTTTAAAAATTAATATTTGATACAAATTAATTTTTTATGTTGTGGATTTTTAATATGAGTAATTTCAATATATTAAAATGGTTACTTTCATAATAAATTATTTTATGTTTTCATCCTTGTTTCCTATATAAACCATTATATCATTCTCAGGGATCCATTGTTCTATATTTTGTTAATTATATGTTTCGAGAAGCACTCACTGCACCATTTAAAACATTAATTTTTTAATGTTACCTATATTATTTTATTTTAAATCATTGTTATTTTTTCATCAAAAATCCCTTTTATATTTTAACAAACATTAATATTGTAATATTAAAATAGATTTACATTCATGGGATTTATGTTTCAATATTCACCCTCTAATATATATATATATATATATAATATTGGATAGAACTCGTTGTATCAATCAATTAGATTCTTTACCCCATTTTGTGTGATACTTATTAATCAATTATTTTTAATAGCTATTTTTCAATATGTAGAAACCATTTCGGGTATATATTATTGTACTATAGATTTCATCCTTAAAAACAACCCACATTTTTTACAAATTCCTTATATAATTTTGTTTTCAATCAATGATTTTATCCATTTATAAATTTTTCTACAATAACCACCAATATTTAATATGAATATCATCTATTCTGATTCCTTATAATTGTTAATAAATTTTTATTTGTTTCATTAAATGAATGGAATTCACGTCAATCAAATATGGTGATTGAATGTAGAAATTATTTAAATTAATTTATTCTATTAATCCACATGGTAATTTCTTGTTTGAATCATATATTGATATAATATATATTTATTATTTTGGGATGTATTTAAAATATATGATTTTTTTATTTTAATGGATTAATGAATAATGTTGACTATGTACTATTTTACCATCCATGTTATTTATAAATATGTGTAATCATCATGTTGTCTACAATTACAAACTTGTGAAAACCGATTGACATGTATTATTATTTTTTGTAATATGGATGTTTATTGGATAATTTTAAGATATATTTTTTATTCATTTTCTAATTTAATAATGGATTGGACATATATAAGTGACACATGTGGCATGAAATTTTATAGCAATATAATATAATGATGGTTATCATCAGAAAAACATGTTGTAGTTTGTTGTTTATACCCGACCAAAAATCATTACAGTTTTCAATCCTATTTCCATGAAAACATGAATTGATGTCCAATAATATGCATTCTATCAACATGAATTCAATTATTTTTATCAATGATATATATTTATTTTTATTGATATTAATGGATATATTATGCTCAATATGCTAAGTTATTATATCATTTTGATGATTACTTATTCCTTCTATAGTTCATATTCCCTATTTATTCCATGAGTACCACTATTTAATGATATCATGTATTGATCATTTGACATAAACATAATTTTTGTTTGGTTTCCTCAGAAAATGAAAAAATGAATTACAAAATATATGACTTGATGAATAACATGTGTTTTGGATTTTTTTGGGATTTTCAATACTAATTATGGATTATGTTTTTTCTTTTGTATTTAATAAGAAAATTCCATCATCTCACATTAGAATAGTATTTAATATATTATTATTTTTCACAATTTATTACAAATCAAAAACTAAATGGACTTGGGAGTGTACAAAATGAAATAATTTATTTATCCTGTGTAATTATTGGATTGTATGTTTGTCATTCTAGAGTTGGTATTGAAGCTAGTATATAATCTATGAAATTATGGAACCAGATATTGGAGTTTCGGTGTAATGATTTATACTCAATAAAAAAATCTCACTCCTATTTCGCCTAAACATTACATACCATGGGGACTCTATCATACTCCCATTGTAAAATGGCATTCAGGACGATCAACCAAAAACAGTCCATCAAATAATATATAGAAAAAACCCATAAAAATCATGAGTAATTTTTTACCCTACATACCATGTCAAAACCTGTCCCCCGGGGACCATGCCAGGGCAACCCCAAGCCCGCTTCCCAATGAAAAAGGTCTAAAAACTAGAACTGAAGGCATTAAATCATGAGTGAGTGTAATTTTACTGAGTACTTGTAAATATACACACACACACAACCACGTCTTTTTGGAAAAGTAAAATATGCATGTCACTAAACAACCAATGAGAAATGGTACATGTTGCAAGAAAAATGTTCCAGAATAAAAACCAAATAAATGAAAAACTAAAAATGAGAAAGAATAAAATATCTCCGAAAAGTGGTCCACTAAAAACCCCACCTGTTGGGTAAGTGTAGAGTAGCTTCCAGAAGTTGTAGAAGTATGCCCCAGCTGCCTGACCTCACTAGGAACCACCAGGTCCACAGAAACCATGTCCTCATTCAAGGCTTCGATCATCTACACCAGACACAACATATGTGGGTGAGGCCCATGCAAGTTTGTGTAACAAAATACTTACTAGAGACCACAAACCACAATGAATGAATACAAAGCAATCCACAAAAAAACAATGAAACATGATTACAAGGAATGAGAGATTACACACGTGTAACTAAAAGTATGAAAATCCAGGCTATCAGTCTTAACAGGAACCACCTTTGACGGATGAGGTACACATCCCTAATGGGTACTATGTGTATGCTAGGTCACATAGTGATTCTCCCAACTTTGGGCATGTCGGGTCACAGAGCGTCACTTCCAACTAAGGCCATCGTACTCAGGTACTCATCCCTGATGATTACCTTGGGTCTACTGGGTCACACATAGCTACTCCCCACTGGGGGCTTGTCAGGTCACATAGAGCTGCTTCCCACATAGGACATCATATCCAATCAACATAGGGTATCTTCGAGAAGATCATGATGGAGACGCTTTTCATCAGTATTTGGGTCTCAACCAGCCACAAGATTCCCGCATATAGTTCGCATGATTCTGGGAGAATCCCCTAATCAAGACATTCTTCATATTTCAACATCCAATAAAACCTCTATAAATCATATCAGAAGAACCACATCATCGTGATGGTCCCTACTTCACAAACCACTCATCAGTCAGATGCTCAGTCTTGAAGATATTAGTGTTTTAGTAAATAGGGATTGGTTGTACCTGGTCCTGGTCCGACCAGGTCGAACCGATCCAAGCATCCCAGTTCGGGGGGCTTTCATGTACTTTCCATGTTTGACTAACCCATCCCAACAATTTTCGAGTCTTGGCAAGGCATATTGTTCCTTGTTGGACCTCGCCCAATTCGGCATGGGGTCTAGCCCACCATGTCGCTTAGCGACCAAGATATATTCATCCCAACCCACACTGGGAGGCAATTTTTTCACATCCCAGTTTGCCCAACAGCCCACTGTTATCCCTCCGGCCTGGCCCACAATAGCGGTTCAACTTCCTCTAGACCGGGCTTCATAGAAACCTGGTTTGAACCCCCCCCCCCCCCCTCTCGGCCTAGCCAGCATAGTCATCCAGTCTCCTCGAGCACGTACATAAAAGGGTCTCCCTGTTCATGTTACCTAAGGAAATTATAGTTGGATTCCATGTTCGGTCCTACGCATGGTCCCTACAAGACCATGTTCCAGCACGAAGCTGTAGGTCCCTCAACTAACATGGTTGGTTGGCCGAATCCCACCTCCGTCAGCTGCTACTCCGAGCGCTGGCGGCTTCTACTTCACCACCGTGGCATGAGCCGGCCGCGTCATCCTCCATGGTACACCGTTGTTGCATACTGTTAGGATTTTTTTTAGATTATTGGGTATCCTCCGATGGTCCATTATTCGGACCATGTGCGCTTCTAGCCTCTATGGGTTGTCGTCTTCCCAGCTACAAACTAGGTAATGATTTATATACCATCGGAGGTTCGCCCATGAAGAAAACACAATAATCTACAAAGGAAGCGGGACTCAGGCCTTGTTCGGGTGGCCCGCACCTTCTATGTTTGAGTTTTTTTAATAAATTATGGGGATAATATTACAATTCTATAAAAATTAATCTGGATTCAAAACACTAAGAATATGCACCCTTCCTCAAGAACAATTTGTCCCTGGATCAAATTTTATAAGGGTTGATCCGCATTTGTTATTTTAGAATGAATAAAATGAAAACTCAAATCACATTAATTAAATACCTACATTGGTTAGATTAGTATCTATTGTGATTCATCGACGAGGATTAATGTTCTGTTCGAATCTGTTTTCATTCATCACTCTTTAGTCCCGTTCATCGAGGAGCGTCTTTGTCTCTTACAATTCACCATAATTCATCATTTGAGGGAATTTCCACATCCTTCAAAGAAATTCAACCTTTTATTATCCATCATGTTATCTCATTAAAAGATAAACTAGTCACAATGTTTATGTTATGCGGTGTCATCACATCATTACGTTGTTTCTTTTATGATACTCTTTATCTGTTATGCATCATTTAAGGTGTCATTACGGTCCATATTTAAGAGCCTTATTAATGGGATTTATTTAATGTGACTCATTGTCGTATCATCATCTCACCACCTTTCTTATGGTCTTGTACTCAACGGCAAAGAGAAACAAATAAAATAACATTTTACATTATTTTAGTTTTCATCCAAATAATATGAAAACAATCATTTATGGTCGACCCTTGCTAGTCGAAGTGAAGTCCTTTCAAGGTGAATCCCATCATTTTGAGTTCAACATTTCCCTTATATTTTGAATATAATAACTGGTTTAAAAGTCAGAAAAACCCACTCTCATTTTTATTTAAATAAACTAGGTTCAAAATTCTATTATAGTATCACCGGTCCTCGAAATCCGGTGTCGTCTGAGCATCTGGTCCCGAAATAATCCCATATAATTTTAAAATAAATTAAATAGAATTTATGGGACATTATACTACCCCCACCATTAAGGATTCACATCTTCATAAGCTAAAACAAGTGATAAATAAACCCATGGAGGGGTACTAACCACGAATATGAGACTACCAATCTCATGTGATCTCTTTGATATTCTCATGATGTCACTGAATGTGCACTAGAATAATTAGGTGTCCATTAAGGACCCGCTCCTATGGATCCTCTATCTCAATTAGGAACTCAATAATATATTACCCATTATCAATGTCCAACTCCCCCTCGGCGATCACATGTGATGGATCATGCATGTATCTCCTCAGCTATGACATGTGAAAAAACATCATGCACCTGGTGCATTTGTGGAAGAATATCAAGCGGGTATGCCACCTCACCAACACTGACCAAAATCTAGAAAGGATCAGTGATCCTTAGAGATAATATTCCTCCCAAGTGAAATATACGTATCCCTCATTGAGGAGAGACTCATAGTAATAAGTGGTTCCCCTCCTTGAAAACCAATGGTCTATGTTTTCTATTGTCATATGAATTTTTTTGGCTCTGTGTCATCCTTATCCATTCTCGGATGAAAAACACCTTCTTAGTGGTAGCCCATACTAAATATTGACCCATGAGTGCTGATTCCCCTAGGAATGTCCAGTATGGAGTTTATTTTCTTGGTCACATGTACAAGGCCTAAAAAAATCCATTTCAATTGTTGGGTGATATCTATTATTGTACGAAAACTCCTCTAGTTATAGTTGGTCCACCCAAATACTACCAAAGTCAAGGATGACAGTGCGAAGCATGTACTCAATGATCTGTATGGTCTGCTCCATTTGACCATCCGTCTGTAGGTGAAATGCTATGAATAGGAGCAACTGAGCCTTTAATCCCTCTTATAGTACCTTCCACGAACATGATGTGAAGTAAGAATCATGTTCATAGATGATCATTGAAGTCTCCCCATGTAGCCTCATTATATCCTTGATAGAGAGGCATCTCAATCCCTTTATCGGTCCCTACTCCCTGATGGTTTGAGAGTGAGCCGACATGGTGAGTCATTCAATGATAACCCAAGTAGAATCACAACCCCCAGATATGTGTAGAAATCCTATCATGAAGTCCATTGGGATAAAATCCCACATCCATTATAATACCTCAAGTGGTCAGGACAAGCCTGGAAGCAAATTCTCAACCTTAATGTGATGAAAAGTGAGGCACCATGAAATGAACTCTGACACCACTTTCATTATCCTTGGCCCCTAGAATTGAAGTCGGTGATCCTGTTACATCTTTTACAATCTTGTATGTACCTCCAAATGAAAGGTATGGAACTCCCTCAAAATATCTTCTCATAAATCCCCCAATAATATTGTTCATCCTCTAAAAATGATGGTGTGCTCCCCTCCTTTTGAAAATCCATCATTAGCATGCCCCGACGATAACATACCACTTTGGACATTACAGTCAACATCCACATGTTGTTCATCCCTAACTCACTGTAAGAGTTGGAAAGTTACATTCATCAACTGAAGGTAATAATCTCCATCATCATCCATGATGGATATCTACATTGCCGCTAGCTTCTCTGTTGCCTCACTAAGTAGCTGTAAAATAGACCTTCTGGTGAGCATGTCTTCTACAACATTCCCCTTCCCAGGAATATATACCATCTCGAAATCATTTTCCCTATGTAATTCTCATCGTTACCTCTACCTCATGTTCAATTCACTATAGGAGAATATGTACTTGAGACTTCTTTTGTAGGAGTATATGGATAATTGTTCACCAATCAACTAGTGCTGCCACATTGTCAAAGAAAATACCACTACTACAAACTCCAGGTCATGGGTATGGTAGTACTACTCATGATTCCTCAATTCCCATGAACCAAAGGTGATCATTTCTCGCTCCTGCATTAGAACACTTTCCAATTTGGTCCTTGATGCATTTAAGAAAACTATATACCAAACTACCTCTCCTGGTAGTCTCAGTATGGGGGAAATTACCAGTATCTTCCTTAAGTCTTAGAAACTACGTTGTCACTTCTTCGTCCACAAAAAGTGATATACCTTCCATGTCAAATCCAATAAGGGTTCTTCTACTCTGTAAAATTAAGGCATGAACCTATGATGATATCCACCCAACCCCAAAACACTATTCACCACAATCATGCTCTTGGGTGTCTCCCAAACAAGCAGTGCTTCAATATTCGATGAATCCACTGCAACTCCAGCCTCTTAGATGACATGCCCCTTTATATGGACCTCCAAAATCACGAACTAGAACTTATAGAGATTCACATAATGCTATTAATAATAGAGTGTATACCTGACTATCTGTAGTGAAGTAGTTTTCTCCTCCTATGACACCATGTACTCCAAGATGTCATCAAAAAAGAACATCATGAAATGGTAGTGGTAAGGTCAGAAGATCAAGTACATGAGTGCCATGAAAATAGTTCAGACATATGTCACGGTGAACTGAATCACCAAGAACTTTTAGTGTACATATCGTCATTTAAAATAAATCTTCGGTACATCCTCATCCCATACATGATGCTGATGATATCTTGACCTAAAGTCTCCCTTCGTGAACCACCTCGGTCCATTCATCTAGTCAAAGAAGTCCTCAATTCGTAAAACTGGTTATTTTTCTTCATGGTCACTTTGATTAGGTGCGTATATTCCACGCATAGCCAAAATCTCCCACATTCCGTCTTGGCGAATAACACTGGGGCTGCCCATGGGGAAATGTTGGGCCTCATAATGATCTTCTCTGGAAATTCCACCAATTGTACCCTCAACTCTTGAAACTCTACATGACCTATCTGAAATACTGTTGTAGATAACAGTGTCATCATGGGGTACATGTTGATGCATAATTCTACCTTCTAATGAGGAATTAGTCCCAAAACATCAATAGAAAATATTTCCTCGTACTTATTCACCACTACAAGAATTCTTGGACTTCTCTCATCCACCACAACAATTCTGATTCTATCCAACTAGTGAGTGATCATCTACACCCTCTTCTATGAAAATCAATGATATGCTAAAAGAGTTCCATTATCTTTGGTGAAGAAAAACATGGTCCCTTCTTTAAGGACACACTGCACTTTATGCCTAAGACATTCAATCTTAGCATGGACTGAGGATAACAAATCCATACACTAGATGACATCATAAGGCCTCAACACCACTACTAGGAGATCCCATCCAAAGCTCTCACCACTAAGAGTAAGCTCACACTTCTAGAACCAGTGTGTAATTGTCAAATCCTCTCCTGTAAGTGTCTCTAATAGTAAGGATCAAGCCAGTGTCTCCGCTGGAATCTTCGACCCTTGAACGAGGTCATTGGAATGTAAGGAGTGACTTGAACCTATGTCTATGAGAACTAAAAATATGGTGGAGAAGACGTATATCATACCACTAATCATCTCTGGATCCCCATGGACATAGTATAGCACTACATGAAGCTGAGACCACCCATGTCCACCAGCTCTCTGAGGCTATGGTGGACCACATAGGGGTTGTGGTGGTAGTACCTTGAACCATCGACCATCACATACATCTCCGAATGATCTTTTTCCACATCTACCACCCTATTGGCCTCCACACTCATACCTCTTCCTAGTTAGTCCCTATATTGACCATTGATCTTCTAGGTGATAGGTTGAGAAGTAACATGCCATGTGTCCCAACCTACCATATGAGAAACACACCCTTCTTCTCTACTTACTTGTGAAAACATGGTGGCCTCACCTTACCAATCTAGTGGCATGGAGTCACCCTCTAGATGGTGAGGCCTACATTGAACCATGATTCATCGGGTTGCTTCCCTCCACGAATTTCATGGCCACTTGTCGCCCAATGGTTTATCCAATCGTCGATGCATGCTCATCAAGGAAGCTCTCTAATAGTATATCTCATCCATGAACTCCATCCTATGTGGGGATGCTAAGAAAAATCATCAACTCCATATTCTCCAGTAATATTCCTTTATCAAATGTCTGGGACCTAGATAACATTTCCAATTCCATATATATAGAGTAGATATAGAGGTCTGTAAGCCTGGTAGATTACTCAGTGAATAGGCCTTCACTTCTGTAGTTGAAGTAGCTCATATATGTGTATTAATCTCCTGATTGCAGGGAAGATCTCCCCCAGATAATCCACTAGAAGATAGTCAATTAAAGGGTTTCCTCAGCTTGTGTCTGAATGGTAAAACCCCACCATCTCCCTACCAAGCCCTGCATAAGGCTTGTGGCTAGAACCACTATCTGGTCTGGTGGCATACTCACTAAGCGGAATACTCATGTCAGCACCTATAGAAATCCCTCAGCGACCTGTGTATATGTCTCTACCATAAACCTGTGAGGTCTCTATCATTGGAAATCATGTAGGCTGTTGATCTTGTGTGCATTCTCCACCGGTAGTATTGAAAATAACTGTTGATCAATGGGTGGTGTTAACACTGGTGCACCACACAACAAGTCCATCTCTAGCACGAGTCCAGAAATCGATGCCTCCTTGATTGGTGGTCTATCCTCACAATCATGTATCAGAATCAATGTTGGTTGTCTGCGTATAGGAATCCTGAAACACATCAAGATGTATCACAGTAAATAGATTATACCACGTGATTATACACTAATTCAATATGAAAATGAGGAAACATCCAATTTCTATATGATTTAGGAAACCAGTGTTTTCATTGTGTATATAGTCAAAAATCAGAATTCATGGTCCTGGTGTATGAATACGTTGGTTGCTGAAATAACACTAGACTCCCTGAATATGAATTTCAAACATGAATCATTTAACAATATTTCCCAAAACCAAACAATAGATCCCAGTCTTTGAGGATGAACCAACCATACTCCATCACCACATTATCATGTCTTGTCCCTCGGGTCCCATGTCAGGCCTACCCAAATCCCGCATCCCAATGGTTAGGGGCTGGATACTTGCACCAAAGACATTATCCCTCGAGTGGGAGACATTTTCTTGAGTACATGTATTCATGTACACACACACAACTATGTCCCAAAAATCTTTAAAATAAACATGAATGGCACAAAACAACCACTATGAAAAGGTGCAAGCATTAAATTAAATTGTCTAGAATACAAATCCAACAATAGAAAAACTAAAAAGAGGAAAGTACAAAAGATCTTTGAAAATGCGTCTGATGAAAACCCCACTTAATGGGTGAGTGTAGAGTAGCTACCGAAAGCCATATAAGTATGTCATGATTTCCGGATCTCACTGGGTGCCCCATGTCTTAGACCACATTGTCCTTTGTCAATGCATCAGTCATATACAACAGACACAACACATGTGGGTGATGCCCTAGTAGGGGTGAATAAAAAAAATACTCAGTAGGGACCAAAAAACATTATTAAAGACCACAAACTAATCCACAATGAATATCCTGAAGCATGATCATTAAAAAAGACATCTCACATAGGTACAACTCTACATATTGAATGAAATCCTATCATTCGTAATTGTGAACACCATGGATTTTTGAGGTACTCATCCCTGACCGGTATTGTGTGTATTCAAGGCCACACCAAGATACTCACCATTGTGAGCTTGTTGGGATTCATAAATCTACTTCCCACTTAGGCCATTGTACTGAGGTACTTATCCTTAAAGAGTATCGTGGGTCTGTTGGGTCACACAGAGCGGCTCCCCATTGTGGGATTTCTAGGTCACATAGAGCCACTTCACCCATAATCCATCATATCTCTTCTATATAGGGTCGATTATAGATGATCCACATAGGGTGTCTTGTCAGTAGCCTTCAGGGCTCAGTGAGCCACATGATTCCCACACGTAGTACGCTTGATTCTGGTAGAATCTACTACTAAAGCCATTATTCATATTTAAAATTCCATAAAAACCTATTTGAATAATTCCAAAAGAACAGCCTCATTGTGAGTATTCCAATGCCAAAAACAGCTCCTCAATAGGATGCAATGTCTGAATGGTATTGGCATAGTAATTTATAAGGGCCAGTTCGGTTTGGGTCCAGGGCCCCACATCCCCTGACCTTTTCCGACCGACCTGAACTGATCTGGTTTTAGTTTGAGATGGACTAATCTAGCATTTCTAGTGGCCAGGGATCATTGGGCCTTACTGGACCCGACCCGATTCGGCCATGGTTCCATCCCATTGGGTCTCCCAATGACCCGAATATATCTGGCCCGACCTGCACTGGTGGGCTGGTTTTCTTCTGTATCATGGGTCACCTAGTGGTTTGTATTTTCTGACTGTTTCACCCTCCCACACCCCCACCCTCGGTCCAAACTATATAGTGGGATAGTATCCTTTATCTCGGATTCCAAGAAAGAATCTGGTTCATGATCTCCACAACCGACATAGTTGGCCCCCTATCCGGCCCTGTACATGGTCTCAATCAGACCTTTTTCCATCGCGTAGTCGTGGCCTACTCGGTGTGTGCTGCTCCATGGATGATGTCGGTTGGCTATGTCCCACCTCTACATGTCGTCGCTCCAAGCGTTGGCAACTCATGTTTCATCATCATGGCCTGATTCTGCAACAACATCCTCCTCAGCACACCATCATTGAATGCCACCACCAACCCACAACCTTCATTATGGGACAACGGTGCTGCCTCTGGCGGCCTCTAAGGATTTTTCAAAGACCACCAGGTATGATCTAGTGGTCAATTCGTCAGAAGACTGAGGCCTTCAGCGTCTACGGGGTGTCCTCCATAATGGCCTCAGAAACGCTTCACCATCTATTTCGATGTTCATCCACAAAGAATGCACAAGAACTCAAAATGGCCGATTTGTCTTGGTCCTTAATCCAATTATCCTACACCTTCCACAATAGAGTTTTTTATAACATGGGGGATAAGATTACGATTATATCAATATTAATACCGATGCAAAACCCTGAGTATGAATACCCTTCCGAAATAATTAACGATCTATGGATCAACCTATTTGTGGGTTGATATTCTTTTATTATTTTATAATTATAAATGGTAGAACATGAAACAAAAAAATTAAACCACTACCTAGGATAGATTCACTTTTGAAGAAATCCGTCCATGGGGAATCATGATCCATTCACAGTAGTTAGCATTCATTTCTCTCTTGTCTCGTTCTTCATGGTGCATCATTATCAATAGATATTTGTCAGTGTTCTTCACTGGAGATAATTTCTTCATCGTCCACCAGTGAAATTATAGATCTAATTCTCCAACCTGTTATCTCATTGAAATAAAAACACATCTAAGAATTTCTGTTATGATGTGTTTTCTCGTCATTATGATGATTCATTTTAGAAAAAACTTATTTGTTACCCTTTAATTAATGAGTCGTTACACATCAAATTTAATATCCTCATTAATGGAATTCATTTAATGTGACCCATCATCACCTCATCGTCACACAATAGTGATGATGTGACACCATTAAATGGTGAAGAGTAAAAAATAAACACAATTTTTTTAGTAATTCTTTTATCTTCCAAAAAGTCTAAAACTATATTTTTCAGTCGACCATCATCTCTCAATGTTATGACCTTTCGAGGAGAATCTAGTACTTTTGAGTTTGATGGTGCCCTATGATTTTTTATCTGATACCAAGTATAAAATCTAGAAAAACCCACACTCACTTTTATTTAAATGAACTTAAAAAAAGTTCATTATTCTATTTTAGGCTAACCAGGCCTCAAAATCAGGTGCCTTATGAGAGTCTGGTCTTAAAATAATCATATATAATTTTAAAAAACGTTACATGGAATTTTGGGAAAATACCATACCAATACGTTCAAAAATCAATGAATGGATTTCAGTTATAATCTCATGTAATATAACTTCTCATTTATACCATTACGAAATGAACTATGGTTCTTGATATCCTTATATGTTTTTCATATCAATTCTATATCAATTCATTATCCTCTCTTTAAAATCAAAACCTATAGTCTCATATCAAACAAAAAATCATCAATCTCGAAAAAATTCTTATTTACACACCCAAAAAAACTTGTACATGCTACCCATGGACCATCCTAAGAAATTCCTCTTGATTCTTCCTCAGTAGACACGTGAAAATTCCTCAACAATTCCCATGACCTTTATTAGGTTTCATCTCAAATCTCTTAAGGGAGACCACCCAACCAATGAATTTTTTGAAATACAACTCCATCACATAATTGTGTCCCTTGTCATTTTTTCATCTCCCAACAAACACCAAACCTTAATAAACTATTTTTAGGGAGTCACTAGCCTCGTGTGAGTTGTATGGCCATCTCACAGTTACTATTAAACAAATAAAACCATGCATATCTACTATCACTATGAACCAAACCATGTGTATCAAATGTCTCATAAAAAATCCAAACACATTCTAATGGTCTAATATTATATCAACCAATAATTTTTTATTGAGGACAATGGCCTTCTTGTGATACTAATCACCTTTGTGCTAATGATCACATATCCAAAGAATAAAATGGATAATGCCTACTTATCACTACTATCCAAGGAACTAAAAATCCCTATTATACTTACATTTCCCTTTAAACATGACTAAAATATTAAAACATTCCTTGATTTAATATGATCATATATTTAAGTGGCTCACTACCTTCAAAAAGTAGTTCAAACCACATAGAGTTATGTTAATCCACACTCAAGCTAATCAATGATTTTCGAAGCCTAATACCAATTCTATAGAACTTATCTCATCCAATTTATTGTAAATACTTAGTTAAATGAAAATATAAATAATTAATTCAATTTATAAAAATAGGTATAATAATTAAATCTATGTCCAACTACTCACTGAAGGTCCAAGTATCAAAACTAAAACCACTCTTCCCAAAATATCTATCACACAAGATAATGTTAATCCCCAATGTCACTAAATTCAATCAAATACCTAAATTAATTATCACAAAAAATATCTAAAATAAAATAGTGAAAAAATACATTTGATAAACTACCTTGTTTATCTATTGGATACCGAAAATATAATCTCAATCACACAATAGAAACTTCAAAATGAAACAGTTAAATCATTTCCAAATGCTAAATTAAATTCGGAAAAATTAGTGACTTATAAAAACAAAAAAACTACGGGATAAAGGAGATATAAATACCAATAATTATTTTTTAGAAACATATCTCATTATTAGTTATACCTTCTTCAAAACCAATACAATGAATAAACCAGGGTTCATGACATTAATGTATTCAACAAACAAAACATTATCTCCTATGACACCTATCATTTCATCGATTCCCACCTAAATACCCAAGTCACTAAAGGTTCCTCAAAAAATATAAAAAACCATTATTTAAGGAATTAATAAACCTCATAATCTCATTCCATGTCCCTAATTAAG
Organism: Viscum album; assembly: GCA_963277665.1. Classification (NCBI taxonomy): domain Eukaryota; kingdom Viridiplantae; phylum Streptophyta; class Magnoliopsida; order Santalales; family Viscaceae; genus Viscum; species Viscum album. The sequence continues at coordinate 1,238,889,801 of OY728157.1, read as the reverse complement.
AAATGAAATTTCAATAGAAAGAAAATTCATATTTATATAGGAATGTCCATCCAATAAGGACACATTTCATGAAATATTTAGTATAAGACCAGTACATGTTTACTCTTTTTAGATTCACATACTACCCAGGTTGCATTATTTTAGAGTTACCAACCCTTATTATATTAATTGATATAAAAAAATAACCAATGCATTTTATTTCTATATCATATAGTATTCCACATAACAATAAATCATAAATTTGTGTTTTATATGAAATTAAAGAAATTCAATATGCCCTCAAAGTATATTTAACACATGGGAATGATATTGTTTTCTTAAAAACATTTATAATATAGTATAATAATTCATATAATGAATTATAGTTGATAATGTAATATTAGAATATATCGAGTGAATTGTAAGACAAAATAATGGTTTTTGACAAAGATTCCAAAAATTCATGTCCAGTTGAAAATTTTATTTAACCATAATTAAGTAAACATATATTTTTTATATTTTTTTAAAAATAATATTATAAAAATGGGGGATAGATACTTATTTTAAAAAAATGAATTATTGAATAGAATCCTCATAATAAAAAATAAATACAATCAAGGGAAAATGAAGATGCACAAAAAGTGATAAAAATGAAGATTATTTTAATATTATTTTATAGTTTTGTTATGTTAATCATAAACAATGTCACAATTTACATTCAGATTATATCATAATTAATGTTATACTAAAACAAAATAAATATAAAGAATATAAAACATTAATTTATAGATAAAATATATGATAGTATGACGAAATAATTTTTTCATTTTTAAATAATTTTAATGAAACATGTATCATTGTAAGGACAAATAAAATTTCCTTCTAAAAAGTGGAAAAGATAAATATATAGAGCAGTAGATTATATGTAATTATAATCTTAAATATGGGATGAAAGAATTTATAGAACTAAAGAGTTCAATCATTGGTGAGGGATTGTTAATATAGAAGATAAAATGCATTATAACAAAATATATATTTTACGATGATAAAATTTCATTAACCAAATGTATTGGATGATACAAATTATTCATAATAGTAGATGGAAATATAATATAACACAGTAAAAGTTTAAATGAATAACAATTTTAAGAATAGAGATCAAGATGAATTATTGTAAGTCAAAGATACGAAATTAAGTTTAAAAAAACATCTTATGACACTCAAATTTTATGATGACTGAATCCCTTGAAAACGGGGTCATGAAAAAGAAATGAAAATTAAAATCAATTGTAGAGGATATATAACATAATTAAATTATAGGATAGAGTAACATCTAAATAATGGTTCATTTTAAATGTATAAATTTTATGAATCAAATCACATAGTTTAACTGGTGAAGTACTATTAGATATATTACACATAAGTAGAATTCAGAAAAATATATTTTGAAAAATTGGTATTTCTTATAATTAAATCCCATAAAGGAAGGTATTATTCCACCTTCATATAACCAGATAAATCTAAATGAAAAATTGGAAACTAAGAGAAAAAATTGGAATAGTACTAAAATCTAATTTGAATGAGATATGTGGTTTGGAAGGGATTTAAGGGAGCTCCTATTAAAAGATAAAATGACCAATATTTCCATGGAATATTGATTTAGGTGATTTAAAAGAGGAAATGATATTATGAATTATATAATTGTCCCACAAAACTAATATGGACTTATAGATTTTTTTATTTCATTATAATTGTAACTTGTTCAAGGAAGTTCATATTACCCCCCATTTACCCCATTTAGATTGTTTAATTTTCCACCATCCTAATTATTTTAATTAAAAATTATGATTCTTGTTAATTAAATTATTTGAATTAATTATCCCAAATTTTATCATTATTTAATCTAATTTCATTTCTATATATGAAAAAATTAACTTCTAAATTTAATCATTTGTTATAATGATATTACTAATTTCGTAAAAAATAGCCATTCCAAACATTAAGGTCAATATTTCTTATTTTCCTCCAATTAAAAGAAAATTGTTGTTTTTATATATATATAATATGAATCATAATTTAAAAAAATTACCTTAATGTTTCTATAGAATAAATACACATTTCAAATAAAATGAATTCAATGAAAAAAAATTCACCCTTACCAAGGTAATTTTATTTCACAATGGTAACATATTCTTTCCATAATAAAGAAATTTTACACAATTCTCAATTTGAATATGATAAAAAAGTAATAATAACATATTATTTTTTTAAAAAAATTATAATTGATGAAAATATTTTTCATTTAAATATTCTTTATAATATATAGAAAAATTTGTTTTTGTTATTTTGAATAATTTATAATTAATCTGGAAAAATTAAAAATAGTTAGAATTTAAATAATTTATTTACACATATTATACTTGTATTTAAATAATAAATTTATCCATTATTGTTCAATTTCATTTGTTATAATAAAAATTAATAATAATTTATAATTGTTTTCAAAAAACTCATTAAAATAAATATTTTTAATTATATCCTATTAATAATTATTATTCATTTTCTAAACCATTATTATTAACAATACATTGGTATTGGAATATTTCATTGAAATTTACAAATATATAAAATAATTCATTAATAATAATAATCCTAATTATTATTATAATATTTAACATAAATATATATATATATTTATAATAAAACTTTTAAATTGCATAATTTAATAAACTACAAAAATATATTATTTTAATTATTTAACAAATATTTATACATATTGGATATATGAATACTAATAGAAAATATAATCAATTACAGTTTTTTATGACAATAATTGAAACTTATAGAATATATATCAATATATATTTTTTAATACTAATTTAAAATCATTCAACTTATTCATTTAGTATTCTCTCAATGTGTCTAAAATTATTTTAATACTTTGTGATATTTGAATTATTGAAATCATGATTGTAATATTCATCTAAAAACATTATGACAAGGTAGTCATTTTCATGACCTTTTTATTTAAATTCCATTTTATTCCATTTTTACTTTCAATAATTTCATTTAATAATGAATTTTTATTAATTATTTATCTTACATTGTATTATTTTTATCTTGAAAGTATTTTATATGTTTTTTTAATATTTTAGTTGCATGATGAAAAAAATATATTTATCAATTTTTTTATTTTAAGGAAATTAATACTAAACATTATTGTGTAATATAAATACATATGCTTTATTTCACTTTTTATAAGGGTATATGAGTAATATAGACCATGGATCTCCACAAATATTTATGTCAATGTTTAAAACCAGAATTCGCTTCTATTGATTTTATTATGGATTTGATATTTGAGTTGGGTGCTCAATCAGAAGATAGGTCTCAGTTTATTGATGTCTTACAATGAAATATATGTTCATCAAATGGACTAAGAAGATGAAACAATGAAGGATATTTTAGGAATCCCTTATTTAGAAGCATCATTACTTATCTAAGTGGATTTAGTGGCCCATATTTTGGGATGATTGTATGGTGTGATGAATTTTCATGATGATTTTAGAGGATAATGTTGTCACACTATGATAGGGGTGAATCTATATATTCATCATTTAAAAAATTCTTTAAACATAAATATTATAATAAAATATTATTCTTACATTTTCACTAATTAAGATGTTTAGATCTCGTATATTCACAAGCACATTCATATCATATAGAAGCATGAAAATAAATAACATTAAATGAATTGCATTTTTACAATGTTTTATTCTAATTGGGTTATCCAATAATTGATACGTTTGAATCATTTAGGATACCTAGAGATAAAATATATTACACAATTGAATATAATGGGAAATATTTTGAATGGTTTCTTCTTTCTCAAACCTGGTAAAGAGTCTCACGAATTATTATTTTCTCTAGCTTCATCCTATTATCAAGATTGACTCAAATTAAACATATGATATCAGTTATCTTCATGTTTCTTCCACAAAATAGGTACATCATTAGAATATAAATTTATCTATAGAATCGTTATATGAAATTTAAAAAATCATATTATAACATTATTTAAAAACAGTTCATGTTATCCCTATGAATGGTCAAACTATGTATCCTGATTGAAAATTTATGTGCATCATAAATAAAATGTTATTTGGGATTAGAACATTCTCATTTTAAACAATGATCTAAAATCTCATATTTCACAACTTTTTAATCATTATGTAATTCATAGTTTTGAACTTTTGTGGGTTTTTATAGAATATAATTCTCTCTTACTAATATATGGTTCTACATTATAATGAATATTACTACTGAATAATATGCACTCCTTATTCAGAATTCTCATAATTTTCAACCTAATCATCTTTTGAATATATCATATCAGCACAAAAGTCTATTATATATTCATCATTTACTATAAAAACCCAAAATAATGATACCACTAGTATAGTAATTCAATATGTGAAACACACCTAGAACATAACCTTTAAATAAAATATATTTTGAATTTTTTATCCTTAAACAATATTAACCATATTTCAAATTAATTAATTCATACCTTTAGACTTATCTATAACACCTATGACAAAACTCACATTCCAAATTTTTAAAGGATGGTATACATAATGAATATCACTTTTTCTACGTAAGAATATTTGAGTATATTTATCTTGTATTATTTTAAAACATGGTAACACCATGAATTTCCATAAAACCTTATTTATTACATTCATGCATCTTTATCCCTTATAGAATACTGGATATACTCCTTATATGAAAATTTTTTTTATACTCCAACAATAATATAATAAAAAAACAATTACTTAGTTTTAAAGTAGTCAATAATATAGAATATAATTTATCTGAATCATCCATATCTTATTTCAAAATCACTACCAAAGTATCTGAACCATATTAAGGTTGATCTTCCCCTCTTCCATGTTTTTTCCAAAAAGAGTAACATTTTATTGAGTCACTTTTCTTGGAATCATATAATCTCAAATCCTCATTAAAATAGTATTGCAATGTAATCCGTATTTATTTGTATAATTCATATAACTAGAACATCATTGATACATCACTCAAATGAAATAATAATTTCAAAATAGCATAAGAACCCTAGTCATTCCTCTTCATCTGGGGTAGTATCATAACTTGATTATTATCCAATAGCATCATTTGGGGCATACTCTGATTATTTGACCATTGATTCGTGTAGTGTCTCATCTCCTTATAGATGAAAAATTATACATTTCAAACTTTTTTCATACCCTTGAAATCACGTACTTGGATTCCTTTTTCTCCACACTTATAACAAACTCTCATTCCCTTCAATCATTTACCAGTGTGATTCTTTCCACAATTTTCGCATATGGGAAAAACATTATATCCCCTCTTCCAATTATCCATCATTATCTCTACCATCATTTTCTTCTATTGCTTCCATTCAAATTCATAGGACATAGAGTATTATTTACTTATCTTATTAACACATTATAATATTTCTCCACATGAAGAGAATACATTGGAGAATAGTTCCCATATAATGATGGATTAATAGAATGAAATATATGATCTTTCCAATACTTTGGATCATGCGTATTGATGGAGTTCTCATTCTTCCGACTGGGCGTCATTTCTTAACAATGGCACACACATGGTTAGTTTATGAATCACTATGTATAATTCCAAACATGTAAAATACATAACGTAAATTGATATGATTATGAAGATAATAAATAATCATAAAAAATGTTTTTTTAGGAATTTTTTACCGATAAATCCTTCATAATTATTCAAAAGAAAATGTAAATTATACAAAGCATATCCCTCAGGAGTTATATAAACAAGAGTGCAGTAATGCCCTTTTTCGTGTACCTGGTCACCCTAGGTCATTCCCAAAACACATTGTCAGAGTTTTCAATCCTAGATATATCTTTGTCATTGCCACCTCTACCTACTTATATCTAGACATGGATGTATTTCATGGAAAATACCCAAAATCTCAACATTACCAAAATTCTAGAGAGTTCTTCTATACTAATCCTCAAAGCCTATCTTAGGATATTGTTCTTTAATCAGAGTTTTTCTAAATCTAGTTTCTAAGGTTATTTCTAAAGTTCCTATAATACCAACTGTAATGCCCTGACCCCAGAAGCCCGGAGTCGGTGAATTATTTTAATAAATTGGCATGATTACAAGGAATTAAGCCCCTAAGGATTGATCAGTTTAGCAGTTTTGAAAAAATAGATTATATAAATGAACTTTACATTACACATTATAACATACAAAAGAGCATAAATAATTCTTTTAGAGTGCTACTATTCTCATAGATTAAACCTGCATATCAATCGTAATTCACTTCATGGGATCTTGGGAAAATAAAACATAAGAAACGGATGTGCTCAGATGATCATTAAGGGTAAATAATTTAGCAAAATTTATATACTTTGACTTTAAGATGTGTAATAAAAAACATTTATACATAGACATGAAAATAATATGAAAAAAAATCAAAAAATCACCTTATAAACATGGACTTGGATATTCTACATGTCGAATAATCACATTTAATAAATAATTTCATATTTATGGAATGCCTAATGCAGGACATAATTACAACATAGTCAAGGAATTTTTCCAACACTACAAATAAAATTTTTTTCATGGCCTTGTTGGAAGACAATAATTTGTCTAATGGGACCTACCGATGCATCGAGGGGCTATAGAGGGTCCCACCCATAACATACTAAGTCCATTGCATTCCTCATATAAAAATTTTGAACCATAACATAAACATTCGTATTAAAACTATCTTACAAAATTTCAATACTTCAACCATAAACCATGAAAGGTTTAAAAATAGCCCATCCACTTTCAAACAAATCACAACTCATTCAATAAAATATGGATGATTTTATAATAATAAATGAACCTCAATCAAGAATTATATCTAGTAATGGATGTTGACATAGTAGAAAATGATCAGTAAAACTTTTTGAGAGAAATATCTGTTTTTGTGAAATCATTTAAAAGTAACATATTTATAAAGGAATTCATTTAAAATAGATTTTTGAATAACAGTTTCCCAAAACCAAACTGAAACTTATTAAATGTATTTACATTTTAAAAAAATCCTTTTTATATAAATATTTCCTTAATACTATTTTTAAAACATGGACATTAATGAAAAAATGACAGAACAATAAATATTTAAAACATTTAATATGATGTTTTAGTTAAAGAGTTTCATAAAAAATCATTTTGAGAATGTATTTTATAAAACATGGATAGGGATAAAAAATATTTCCCAGAAAATATTTATACATGAACAACCTTGGACAATAATGAGATTGAGGAATTAACCCTTACGTTGCACATTTCTTTTGGTCAAGGGTACATATATCCTCCTCTTATTTTGGGGATTCCTTTTGATTTGATCAAAAGGGATCCATTGGTTGGATTTATGATCAAAGGAAGGCCTCTAGGATGAAGTGAGGGTAGTTGAGAGGATATTTGAGTAGGGATTGGCTGTGCAAAATGGCTTTAGAGATTTGAAATTAAGAGATGGGGAAGTTCCCTTTTATAAGAGTGTTGAGGGGTACCTTATGAAAAGATAGAAATATTATTGTATTATAAAATAATCTTCGGTTTATAATGGATTCAAATAGATTTATTTCAAGGATAAGGTAGTGATTTGTCGAAACCCTTTCAACCAATTGGTTTTGTACAAGTTTAGGTCACCATATTAACCTTATCTTTTTGATTTAACTCTGTTAAATAGTTAAACATTTAACAAGTCTTCTTGTATTATTATAATATATGGTTAAATAACATACTATAAATTTAAAAGAGAACCCCAAGTGGTTCATTGTGGACATATATATCATTATAAAAGTCATTTTTCCAAACCATATATTTTTAGAATATTATATCATTTAATAATATAGTCTTTGTTTTAAAAATTCAGTTTTGTCAATTTTGACACTATTTAGTATTTGGTTTTTTAAAATTTATAAAAATATAATTTCTCCAAAAAATATCAATGATTCAACCATAAAATAACATATAAACCTAATAAATTAGTTTAATTTATCATAAGTCTCAATTTTCTTTTATTTTAATATATTATATCAATTGTTTTAATCATTCATTAATAATGTAATTAATGAATCATCATTATTTCAAAAATAAATTTAATTATAGACATTCTAAAAATTATAAATAAAATACTATTCTATCAGAAATTCTTTTAGCTTTCAAATAAAATTTATAGTCGAATTTATCATATGTATAACCATATATTAAATTTTTTTTATTTATTATTTATTGGATTTGACCTTTTTAATCTTCATTAAATAGAATAATAATAAATATCCTAATCTAATCCAAGTGGACCAAAAGGATCATATTTTATTCCTAAGGTTGTTTTTGGTCTAAATACACTTATCCAGTGGAATTAGGACATGTGTTAGGGTAATTATAATATCATTTTTTCCTTTAATTGCCTTATTTATTTTTTATCGTGGTAAATAAAAGTCAAAAGTTTCAATTCTCTGAAAACTATTTTCATCCTATTGAACAAAATTTTATTTACAGATTTCAAATGTGTCACTTGTTATTTTTAAATTCAATTCATAGAAGTGGTAAAATTATGTTTTATAAAAATTTGCAACTGTGCCTAAAAGGTTGGTAAAAGACATTTAGAAGTTCAATAAAATTTTATACATATAATTTTCTTATAAAATCACTCTAATTAATTACATTGTACATATATAAGTATTATAAATATATTTTAAATTAAAAAAAATTTATATAAAATAAATAATTATTTAAATAAAATGTCGGTTTTAAATAATTACACGGTGTTTTTCATTGTTCATCCAAAATTGAATGTTTTCAGAAAAATACCAAAAATACACCGTAAGCTAATTTTTATATTCCAAATTAAAAAATAAAATCTATTTCAAAAAATTAAACACATAGATTATTCATTAATTAATTTAAAATTAGTTCTCATTGTCAAAACCAAAAGGTGTGTTTTTAAAAAGTAAAAACTATCAAAATATTGACAAGTGTTTATGTCAAATTTAAATATGAATTTTCTTATAATGACCTAAATTATATTAAATGATAATAATATAATCTAATGATACTTAAAAACCATTAAATTTAATAATTTTACACTATAAATTATTTCTATAAAAATATTGTTTTCCATTAAAACTTAATATTTTTCACTATTCATCAAAATATGAAACTTTTTAGAAAAGTACAAAAAATTTAACCTAAATATATTTATAGATCCCACATCTAAATAACAATTTAATTTCATTATATTGAATATATAAAATTTTCAAATATTATTTTTAATAATGGTTCTCTATTAAAAAGTGGTAAATTTTCATTTTTTTTAAAATATATATTTTATCATAAAAAATGAATTTGTTCATTTATTATGACTAAGAAACACATAATATGTTTTCTAATATTATAAGAATTATATAAAATTTATAATTTATTTAATAATATTCATAACCACTTTTTGAACGACTAGTTGGGTCATTCGTGGTGTGCTCAAACTCAGTGATGCGTATAGCGCAAGTTATCGAATTAATTTCAAGATATAACGTATTATGAAATATTGGGGTGTTACATTCTCCCCTCCTTCAATAAATTGTTTCCTAGATATTATAAATTATTCTTCAAAAATAACAGGTTAAAAATAGAAATATACCTTTGTGAAAAACCCACATCAGAAATTTGGTTAATATAATTTTGTCTTACTAAGAAGGAAAGGGAAATAAAAATGTCACCACCAAATTATGAGCTCGATTAAGAGAACATTGGTGTTAATTAGAGAGACATAACTTGTGTAAAAACGTAAATATTTATAGTTATTGATTGATTTCATCAATCACAAACAATTGTAAAAGTGAGGGCCTAAATGCCATCAATATATGTTGATTTAAAATATCACTGGTACAACAAAACATAAGGTATTAGGACAACAAATTTTTTGTTTCAAGATCCATTCCTTAAATTTAAAAATTAAATTGTTCATATAATAAGAGATAAAAAATATTCATGACATGTATGGTTACATCCTTCATCTATTATCTAAAACAAACTCATCGTTCACCCCAAAAGATAATAGAATTTAATAATATTCTATAATCCTAATCGTATAGGGTTCCAAAAATAATGAATTTACAATTCATCTATCATACTATTTAATAAAACTAAATTATACAAACAAGGACATAACGTAGGCCAGTGGTAGGTGAGGCACCCTTTTCTCTTTTTTGTTGTGGGTTCAAGTCTCGCAGCCCTGCCAGACACGACGGGTTGTCTCCTGACCTTTGGGTTGTCATTTTTATAACAACACAAAAAAATATTAAGAAATTATTTAACATTAAACAATAGAATAAAATTTCTAAATTAATTCATTCCAACCTTTATAATAATCCAAAATACTTTTTTCCAAACTCACATTGCACAGTTTATAAGGAAGGTAAATATAATGAAGATCTCTTTTTCCACATAATAACATGTGAATACCTTAATCATATATTCTTATAAAACATGGTAAAAAATGAATTACCATTAAACCTTATTGAATACATTAATTCACTATTATTCCTTATAGAATACTTGATATGATCCATACATCCAAAAATGTTATAAACTCGAACAATAATGGAATTAAAAAATAAATTAGTTTCAATGTAGTTAAGAAATCGAATATAATTCATCCAAATAAATCATATCTTCTTCCAAAATAACTACCTATGTATCAGAACCATATTATGGTTTATCATTCCATCAACCATGTATTTTCTAAAAATATTAACATTTTATTGATCCACATTTCATAGAACCATATAATCTCAAATCCTTAATGAAAAAGTACTCCATTTCAATCCTTATTTATTTCAATAACTCATATTACCCGTACATCGTTGATAAAACACTCAAATAAAATAATCATTTAACAAAAACATAAAAAATCTAGTAATTTTTCTCCATATATGGTAGTATCGTAACATTATTATTATCAAATAGCATCATTTGGGGAATAATATAATTATTTGGACATTGATTCATGCAGTGTCCCAACTCTTTGAAGTTGAAGCATTGTACATTTGAAACATTTTTCTTACCCTTACTATCACATACTTGGTGATCTTTTTTCAACACTTACAACAAAATCCCATTCCCTTTAATAATTTACTAATGTGAATCTTTCCACTATTATCACATATAGGAAAATCCTTCTTTCCCCTCTTCCCATTATCCATATTTCTCTCTACCATCTTTGTTCTTCTCTTACTCTCCTTCAATGCCATATTACTCAAGGAATTAATTAGATATCTTATAAATACATGATATTATTTATTCGTATGATGATAATACATGGAAGATTGGTTTCCTTCTAAAGTCGCTTAATATCATGAAAGATATGATACTTCTTTCTCTTTGGATCATGCGTATGGCTGGAGTTATCACTCCTTCTACTGGGCACCATTTCTACAAAATGGCATAGACAAGGATAGTTTATGAATCACAATGTATAATTCCAAACTTTTAAAACACATAACATAAATTATAATGATTAGGCATATAATCAGTTATCATAAAAAATGTTTTCTTTAAGGAAGTATTTACTCATAAATCCATCATAAAAGCTTGTAAATAAAATATTATTTATCCTAAGCATATCCTTTAATAGTGTCGTATTTAAGAGTTTAATAAGGTCCATTGTTGTGTATATGGATACCCCATTTCTAGCCCAAAAATCCTTGTCAGAGTTTTCACTTCTAGGTACATCTGCGTCAAAGCCACCTCTACCAACTCGTATCCAGAAAAGGATGTATATCTTGGAAAATACACAAAATCTATACATTACCAAACTTCTAGGGAGTGCTTATATACTAATCTTCAATGTCTTTCTTAGGGTAATGTTCTATAATTTGAGTTTTTCTAAATCATGTTTCCAAGGTTATTTCTAAACGTTTTCTTAAACCAACTATAATGACTCCACCCCAGAGTCCTGGAGTCAGTGCATTATTTTAATACATTGGAAAAATTATATGGAATCATGTCCCAAAATACTGATTGGTTTCACAGTCTTGAAAAATAGATTACATACAATAATGTTACATTACAATTTATAACATACAACCCAGTAGAAATAATCCATTTAGAATTCCATTATTCTCTTTGTTTAACCCTACATATCAATCATAATACACTTATTGTAATCTTGGGAAAATAAAACATATGAAAGGGGTGAGCTCAGATGCTCAGTTAGGGTAAATAATTTAGAGGAAGCTATTAACATTTAATGAAAGATGTGTAATAAAAACAAGAACCTTTTAAACATAAACATGAACAAAATATGGAAAAAATAAAGCAAACATAACCATATAAACCTGAACATTTATTCTCTACTAGTCAAATAATCACATGTAATAACTAATTTCATAATGAGGTAATTCCTAACGATGGACATCATTAACACATAGCCAAGGACTCATGCCAAGACCACGAATAAAATTTTTGTCATGGCCTTGTTCCAAGATAGTAATTTTTCCATGAGATATACCGATGCATTGACAAGATGTAGCAGGCCCCACCCATCACATATGATGTCCACTACATTTATAATATGAAAATTCTGAAACATAAAATAATCATTTGTATTAAAACTACCATAAAAAATTTCAATACATCAGCCATAAACCATGAAGGGTACAAAAATAGAACATCCACAGTCAGACATATCATGACTCATTCAATAAAATATAGAAGATTGTATTATAATAAATGAACCTCAATCCAGAGTAATATTTAGTATATTATGTTGACATTGTTTAAAATGTTAAATAAAACTATTTGAGATAAATATCCTTTTTTGTGAAATCATTTAAAAGTCACACATTTATAAAGGAATTCATTTAAAGTCAATTTTTTAATCAATGTGTCCCAAACAAATTTGACACTTTTGAAATGAACTAACTATTTAAAAAAATCATTTTCATGTATATATAAATCCATAAAACTATTTTGAAAACATGGACATTAATGAGAAATATTTAGAATAATAAGCATTAAAAACATTTAAAATTATGTTTTAGTTAATGAGTACCACAAAAGAATCATTTTGAGAATGTCTTTTATGAAACATGGACATTGATAATATATATGTCCCAAAAAATACCTACACATAAACAATCTCAGATAATATTGAGATTGATGAATTACGCCTTACCTTGCACATTCCATTGGTCGAGGGTACATTTAACCTCTTCTTCTTTGTGTGATTCTTTTCGGTTTGATCAAAAGGGCTCCATAGGTTGGCTCTCTGATCAAAGGAAGGCCTATAGGATAAAGTGAGGGTCAATTAGAGCATTTTTTCATAGGGGTTGTCCAAGCCAAATGGCATTGGATGTGTGAAATTAAGAGAAGGGGAAGTGACCTTTTATAAGAGAGGGGAGGGGCACCTTATGGATATGTTTAAATATTATATTATTAGGAAATATTTTTTGGTTATAATGGCTCTAAAAGGAATTATTTAGAGGATAAGGTGGATATGGTTTGAAACCCTATCAACCAATAAGTTTTAGACACATTTAAGTCACCATATAATCCTAATATTTTATATTTAACTATTTGTTAAATAGTTTAACTTTTGACTTGTCTTATTGTATTATTATAATAAATGGTTAGTAAACTTATTATAAAAATAAAATAGAACCCCAAGTGGTACATTATTTATATATGTATCATTATATAAGTCTTTTTTTATCGTTATATTTTTAGGAATATTATATCATTTAATGGTATAGTATTTGTTTTAAAATTCATTATTGTCATTTTTGACACTATTTAGTATTTGGTTTTTTTGAAAGTCATAAAAATCTGATTTCTTCAAATAAATTTCATTTATTTAACCCTAACATGTCATATTAACCTATAAAATTATTTTAATTCATCATAAGTCTCAATTTACATTTATTTTAACATTTAAAATATAAATTATTTTAATCGTTCATTAATATGGTAATTATTGCATCATCATTGTGTCATAAATAAACTTAATTATTTAAAGTCTAAAAATTATAAATAAAATACCATTATGTTGTAATTGTATTACCTTTCTAATTAATATTTCTAGTTGAATTTATCTCCTTTATAACCCCATATTTAAAATGGTTTTATTATTATACTACGAATTTAACACTTTTATATCTTCTTTAAAAAAAATGTCCAAATCTAATACAGGTGGACCAAAAGGACTATATTTTATTACTAATGATGGTTTTTATTAAAAAAAACAATTATCTAATAGAATTATGACATGTGTTAGGGTAATTATAAAATAATTTTTACCATTAATTCCCCTGTTTACTTTCAACCGTGGTAAATAAAATTTAAAATTTACTAATCAAAAAAAATTCTCCTTGTGGAAACAAATTTTATATACTGATTTCAACAATTTGTCTCTAATATTTTAAATTAAATTCATTTAAGTGTTAAAATTAAGTTTTATGCAAAGTAGTAAATGTGCATAGAAGGTGTGTAAAAGACGTTAAAATGATCAATAAAATTCTATAAATCTAATTTTATTATAAAATGACTCCAATTAATTAAATTGATCTTAAATAGGTATTATATATATATTTACATAATATAAATTTAAATAAAACAAATAATTATATAAATAAAAATTCATTTTAAACAATAACACAGTGTTTTTCACTTTTAATAAAAATGACAATTTTTATAAAAATACAAAAAATTGACCCTAAGATAATTTTAATATTTCAAATTCAAAAATTAATTATATTTTAACCAATTCTAAACATATACATTTAATTAATTAATTTAAAATTAATTCTCATTGTCAAAAAGAAAGAGTGGGGTTTTAAAAAGTAAAAACTATGAAAAGATTAATGTTTTTTATGTCAAATTTAAATGTGAAATTACATATAATGACATACATTGTATTAAATGATAAAAATATAATATAGTTGTACTTTCAATATATTAAAATAAATAATTTAACACTATTATGTATTTCAATAACAATAGTTTTTTTCAATTAAAAATTAGTATTTTTCATTATTCATCAAAATATGAAAGTTATCAGAAAAGTTCCGAAAAAATTTCAAAGCTATATTTTTATATCTAAAATCTAAAAAAAATTCATTTCATTAAACTGAATATATAAATGTGTTAAATATTGGTCTTAAAATGGTTTTAGCATTAAAAGGCGGTAAAATTGCATTTTTTGAAAAATACATCTTTTATCTGAATGAAATGAATTAGTTCTTATATTATGTCTAAAAAAACACATAATATGGATTCTAAAATTCTATGTAGTATATAAAATTATAAATTCAGTTAATACTATTCATAACATCTTTTTGAACGACTAGTTTGGTATGTTGTGGTGTGCTCGAGCTCAGTGTTGCGTGTTGCGCAAGTTATTGAATTATTTTGAGGTGATAAAATACTATGAAATCTAGGGGTATTATATAGTAGGATAATATCTTAAAAGGTGTAGAATATTTCATTTTATTCATCACTGGTGAGTAATATTTATTTTGAGAAAGGATTATTCCCAATAACACATGAATAAATCATTATTTACTATTAAATATAGTATATCACTCATCCTAAGAGATATCTCTTTAAGAGGCCCCTAAAAAAATATTTCATCCACTATCAAAATTTATATCTAATAATAATGTAGTAGAAAAAATATACAATTAAATATAATGGGGTTTTATAAAATATATGTAATTTATATATTGATATATGAATTAATTTGAAGGATATAATGGTGAAAATTTGTGAAAAGTTTCTAACATTGTTGTAAATATTCTCAAGAGTTCCAAATGACACCATTAAATATTAATTTGAATTTTAAATATCACTATCTTATTCAATGATTTGATTAATACATTAGAATCTACACAATCCTTCTATAAATGTTATTGTCCAATATTGAGGCCTCCCTACAAATTAAACTTTATCCAGAACTATAGAATGAAAATATCATCATTACACTTCATAACCATATTTCAACTCCACCACAAGATTCTTTATGATTATTTTTTTAAATAAATTAAGAATAATAAGAAAACAGAAATATCTATATAATGGATTCCACAAGAACATTCTGGTCAATGACCTTATAACTCTTAAAATAGTATATTATGAAATAGTTTGGAAAAAATACTCATTAAATCCCTATTTACATCCCATATAATTATATAAATTCAAAGATCCTTATATTTTTTGAGAGTATTATATTATCAATGGAGTGACATGAATAAAATTACATGATATAGATAATTAATAAATATTATTATTTAAATGAATAATTGTAGCAAAAGAGAACACTAATAAAATTATCACGGGAAATGACATGTGTTAAAATTTGTATCTATTTCAAGAGCTCATGGAACTATTTTATATTATAAAGAAATAAAATGATAAATAATGGTCTCTATCATGTTTTATTATGATCATAAAGAATCAAATTAACCTCTAAGGATGTCTTCTAAATAATTCAATCAAGTGGCTGTGATATTTTATCAATCAATTAAATTCATCTATCATCTCAAGGCATTAATAAATTAATTTAATGATATATTTTTAAATTTCCCATTAATTATTTTTTAATATATTAATGTTATTTCTAGTGGTTACATTCCATTATGAAATATTTATCTACATAGTTTGTTTTTTTGGTTCCTTCTTTTTATAAGAACATAATCATTAAATATTTTTTAATAATATTTACATATTAAATCCCTATTCGTTATGAAAATTTACAAGAATCATATATATCATCTTATTTGTAATCCATTATACACATAACACTTATATATTGATGTTATCCTTATAGTTTCATGGGAATCTTAGACATTTATGGTCTATAAATAAGGGGAAATATTTTATGCATTAACTAAAATAACACATAATTGTTACCATTTTTTCCACATTGAAATATACCAATTCATTTAATATTCTGTTTTCTATAAATTTTTATTAACTTATCAGCTCAAATTATAATTTTTTATTAGTCTCTTCACGGAAATTATACCCTATGAGAATGGATTTGTCTTTAATTTTTTTACCCACTAGATTACATTAATACATCTGGGTAATTTACTTCATTCATTCCATGATATTTTAATTTCTCTAACTCTCCCTTTAGAATAACATTTACATATGTACTTATAGAATAACACTTTCATTTTCCAATTTCAATAATAATATTTGAAATATTATACCCATTTTATAATTATATCAATAGACAACATGAAGTTATTCCTTGTTTTATTCAAGAAAACACTATTTTCTTTACATGTATTCATATAATAGAGTATATAGAACATAGGAAACATTTATTCACATACCTAGAACATCACCACACACCAATATAAATTTTAATATCGAAAAGGAATAAAATGTTTTTATTATAGATTACTCTACAAAACATAATTTCTATATTTTAGATTTTATTTTCTAGATTCAAATTAGCAATAAAAATTATGAATAGATTGTTAGGACATTCAAATTAATTTAATAATTATAACAAAAGAATTATATATTTTTCTTATTTTTATTATAAATTGAATATAACTGACAAATACTAAATAAATGATAATAACCCATGAAATATGAAAATCAGGTAAAACGGATCAAGGAATTGGTGTTTTAAAATGATAAAAATATTTTCCCAATCAATCCCACACATAATTAAATTACTCTTTTTACGGATATATAATACTATAGACAAAAAGAATTATTAAGTCATAGTTGGTAGAAATATTAAATAATTCAATCAATGTAAATTTCATTATTCTTATATATATCTCAATTCCATAAATATTAATTAATCATAAAATTTATTCATTCTATTATTATTCTACATGTTCATTTTTTAATAGTATTTCGTAAAATTTTAATTTCATCACAAAATACATTTCATATACTCTTTTTATCAATATAATTTTCATGAATTATTTTCATTAACACTTTACTAAGTAAATATGCACTTTATATATCATGAAATATAATTTCATAATATGAAAGTTTTACTGGTTATTATATGTTTAAATATTGGATTTTCTTATTGGTGAAAATTTAAAAATATTTATAATGAGGTTTGATAATAAAATTATGTTAAATCCATGATATTAAGTTTAATATCAATAATAGAATACATACTCTTGTATATTAATATAATATAATATAAATTTTTTTTCCTTCTTTGATGTTGAGGTAATAAAAATTTAGCAGTATATGTTTTCATCTTCTCTTCACATTACCTCATTCTAGAGTGTTTCTAATTTATTTTATAGATGAATTCATGTGATATAAAATGTTAAACTATAGAGAAACATATGGTATGAAAATAGTAATTTGAACTCACGTAACAATTTATGATACATTTTTTCATTTAATAATTTTATCACTGATGTTTTCTAATATTTATACCAAATCACATCAAATCATTTTGAATCCAAAAAATTGATCCCAAAAAGGCATCTCGTGGTTAGACGTCAATATTAATTATATCATTTTTATTTTTCATTTCAAATTTAATCATGAATTTACTTATTTATCTAGTTGGATAGGGATTTCCGTCCAATAATGATGAATCAAAAAAAATTATTCATGGATTTTAAGGTATAACATGGGTCATATATCAGTGTATGTTAATTAATGTCCTTATAAAAATTTAAACTAATTAATGACTTAATTATTATTAATAAAAATTCAGGATTTGAAACAGATTTTTGTTGAGTCAATAAGGTTTTCCTTATGACTTTTCCATTCCTTCTTGTTTTGAAAATCACAAACACCTTATCTTTAAGGAAAATCGCTTTTATAAGGAAAAATGCTTTCTTAAGGAAAATCGCTTTTATAAGAAAAATTATCCTTATCATATTTTCATTAATATTTTTCTTAAGTATGAAATTCGGATTCACTTTCTCGGAATCATTAAAACTGATAAAAAGCATTCTGTTTTAGGGTTCGGATTCTGGACAAGAACTATAAGGAAGTTTCACTCCGAATTCCGGTTATGAATTCTGACTAAGTTCTATTCCAGATTCAGGATACGAATTCTGAAGAAGAATTCCCATTACGAATTCTAATGAAGAATTCTCATTACGAATTCTCATTACGAATTCTGAAGAAGAATTCCCATTACGAATTCTAATGAAGAATTCTCATTACAAATTCTCATTACGAATTCCAATGAAGAATTCTCATTACGAATTCTAATGAAGAAATCTCATTCCGAATTCTCATTACGAATTCTGATGACGAATTCCCATTACGATTTCTGATGACGAATTCCTATTCCGAATTCCTATTCCGAATTCTCATTCCGAATTCACTCATTAAACAGAATCTGGATATCATTGTTTTATACACTCTGAATTTGTTCACTCCGAACTTTCACTCCGAAATTTCTATTCCGAACCTTTATGTTAGGTTTTAAAACGATGTCGTACTTTCTGTTACACTTACTTTGTTATAAAACGATGTCGTCCATTTTGTTATAAACTAACCGTTGTCTAAGTGACACGTGTACAGGTCCCTCCGAACTTTAAGGGAAATATGACCGTTGGAGAAGGAGCCGACCTCACCTATAAATAGGAGCTCATTTGAAAAAGCTCATAACTGACGGACGGATGGATGAACATTTGGACTTTGTGCATACATGCTGTTGAAGTGATTTCTAGAGAGAGAGTCTCTTATTAACTCTCAAAGCTTCGTGCGACTCCGAATGTTGGTGATTACATTCGAGGGCTTCCGGGGATAGGAAGACAGAGGTGCCGACTACCTTAAAGATCGAGGGCTTTCTTGCTGAGAAAGACAGAGGTTGCCAACTACCTTGAAGTTGAGGGCTTGCGGGGATAGCAAGACAGAGACACCGATCTTCGTATCGAGGGCTTACCCTGGTGTGGGTAAGACAGACTTGCTTGAAAGTATAAATCAAGGGACCTTTATCCAAGGTTGTTGGATACCCTTCTCTTTGGGTTAAAAGACTATTATCTTGTTGCTAGTAGTTTTACTACTCGTTTCTATTCCGCTGTAATTTGTATCTTAAGGAAAGTATAACATTCTTATACTTCCTTACTTACTCTGATTCATTCAGATTCTATACGCTTTAAGGTAGAATCTCATATTGTAACTTTTGTTAAGTTTCAATTTCCGGAACCATATTTCCGGAACTTACTTTTGGAATCTCTTTCCAAGTTTAGTTCGGTGTTAGAGGTGTTGTGAATTTACTTAGTTTAACTTTGTTAAACTTAGTTCTTTCCTTTTCTTAAGGAAACTCTAGTTATTCATAACTAACTTTAAAGGTTCCTAAGGAATTTTTAAAGTATACAATTCACCCCCCCTCTTGTATTTTGAGCATCTCATATTCTATTTCGATCCTACAATTGGTATCAGAGGTTGGAAACCTCTTACTCTATACCATTCTTACATTTGGTATCAGAGCCAAGGTTACTGAAATACTTGTACTCACGTTCAAGTTTTTCTTGCTCACTTTTCAATTCCGAACTTTTTCATTCCGGATTATCCATTCCGAACCTTTTCCTATTCCGAACTTTTTAATTCCGAATTTTTGTTATTAACAAGTTTGTCTCCAAGTTATTTTCAAGAATGGCAGGAATGAATGTTGGTTCGATAGACAATTTGAATCCTACAAGGCCACCAATATTTGATGGTAATGATTATGAATACTGGAGAGATCGTATGAAGACGTTTGTTATCAATACTGGAGTAGATAACTTTGTCATGCTTACTGGTGATTACAAAATTCCTGACAAGGAAGTCAGAACCTTTACTAACCAGGAGAAGCAAGAATATCAACTCAACTACAAGGTACGCAACACTTTATTATGTTCAATGACCAGAAATATATATAGCCAAATTTCTTCTTGTGAAGCAGCTAATTGTATATGGAAGAAGTTAGAGGTTACTCATTTTGGGACTTCTAAAGTGATTGAAACTAGGAGAGCTATGCTTAGAGCTGAATATCATGGCTTTAATTTTCCTTATGGAGAACCTATCTGTAAAGTACAACAAAGATTTATGACAATCGTCAATAGTCTACAGTCTATGGGAGAGAAAGGTTTAGATGATGAAGCTCTTGTGGACAAGATAATTGACATTATGCCCAATGAGTGGGAATCCAAGAGAACAGCTATAGATGAGAACAGGAAGGTTACTCAAATAACTCTTGATGAATTATTTGGAACTCTTCTACAACATGAGACTAGAATGAAGAGAGATGCTGACAACATCAAGAAGAAGAATGGAAATGGTACTGTTGCTTTTACTACAACTTCGAATCAGATGAAAGCTAAGACTCCTGAGAGAGTAACCAGATCCAAATCGAAGAAAGTCATTTTCCAATCCGAATCTAGTGAAAGTGAAGTTTCAGAAAATGAATTAGCCAATCTTGCTCGAAGGATGAACAAGATAGCTGGACAAAGAAACTTTCAATCCAAGTATAAGAAGAAGGATAGGAAAGATAAGAAAGATGGAGAAGTTACTTGTTATGAATGTAAGAGAGCAGGACATATTAGACCAGATTGCCCTATGCTCAGAAAGAAAGAAAGAAAGGAAAGGCATTCAGACAGGAACAGGAAGAAATATTACAAAGCTAAAGCTAAGAAAGTTTTGAAAGCTAATGACACCTGGAGTGCCAGTGGTGGTGACTCTTCAGATGAATCTTCTGAATATGAATCTTCAGGACAGAAGAATCTTGGTCTTATAGCCAGATTACCTATTGATAATCATTGTCTTATGGCTAAGGTACGAAATGCTGAATCTTTGACCAATGTTTCTTTAAATCCTAATGATAGTAAGTATTATAACTCTTCTGATGAAGAATCAACTTCTGATGAGGAAAATACTTTACCTACTTTTGAAGAAGTCTCTAGATTTGCTGAACTTCTTGAGATTGAGAATTCCAAACTCAACAAGAAACTTGATAAGGCAAATTCTAGGAATTCTATTCTTACAAAAGAGATATCAGATCTTTCTAAAGATCTTGATAAGAAAAATGCTGATTTTGAAAGTATTTCAAAAAATCTTGAGGAAGTAAGTTCTGAGAAGAATAAACTTTCTAAAGAGTTAGAAAAAGTAATTTCTAATAAAAATGTTTTCGAGCCTAACTCTAGTTCCAAAACTAATGATTTTGAAGATAAAAACTTGGTTGTAAAACTCAAGTCCGAAATTTTTTCCTTAAAGAAGTGCTTATCAAACTTTACCCATGGTAAGGAAAATTTTGATAAGATGTATTCTCAAATACGACCTTTAAGAAATAAATCCGGATTTGGTTATACCCATGCAAAACCTGTTTTCAGCAACAATTATTTTGTTCCTCAAAGTGCCCCATTTTGTACTAAGTGTCAATGTGGTGGTCACTGGGCAAGAAATTGTTCCTTAAACAAAACCCAATCCTTAGGTTTTCATAAAGCTTATTTTTCCAAGAAAATGTGGGTACCTAAGATTTTATTGTCTAGAAATCTCGGATCCAAGCAAGTTTGGATTCCGAAAGTCTAACTTTGTTCTTAATTTCAGGAAAATAAAGAAAGTTCCAGCAACAATGTTTGGTACATGGATAGTGGATGTTCCCGGCACATGACTGGTAACAAAAGCTTCTTTGAAAAAATTATCAAGACGAAAGGAGGAAAGGTAACTTTCGGAGACAATGCTAAGGGAGAGATTGTTGGTATTGGTAATATTGTTCTTTTAGGTAAAACTTTGATTTCAAATGTTCTTTTTGTTAAAGGTCTTAAGCACAACCTCATTAGCATAAGTCAGTTATGTGATGAAGGTTACCTTGTGAATTTTAGGAATGATAAATGCTTAGTTCACAATTCCAAGGAAGAATTTATTCTCTCAGCCAACAGGCAAGAGAATGTTTACACCTTAAACTTAGAAGACCTAAGAAGCCAAGATTTACCTTGCCTAAGTGCAATGGAAGATCATTCTTGGTTATGGCATAGAAGACTAGGACACTGTAATCTTAGAAACCTATGTAAACTCTCTAAGAAGAAACTAGTTAAGGATCTACCGGAGCTTAGATTTGATTCTTCTAAAGTTTGTGATCCTTGTCAATATGGCAAGCAACATAAATCTAGTTTTAAGTCAATCAGTGAAGTCTCAACAACCGATGCATTACAGTTGGTGCACATGGATCTTTTTGGTCCTACACAAACTGGAAGCATTGGAGGCAAATACTATGTGTTTGTTCTAGTTGATGATTACACTAGATTTACTTGGGTCTATTTTCTAGCAAGGAAATCTGAAGCTTTTTCTTATTTCAAAAGTTTTAGAGCTCAAGTTAAAAATGAGAAAAACCTTCCATTGAAAACTATTCATAGTGATCATGGAGGAGAATTTCAAAATTCTGATTTTGAAACTTTTTGTAGTAAGAAAGGTATTACTCACAACTTTTCAGCACCTAGAACTCCTCAACAGAATGGTGTAGTTGAAAGAAGAAATCGAATTCTTCAAGAAATAACTAGAACCATGTTGAGTGAATATTCTATTGCTAGACATTTCTGGGCTGAAGCTGTAAGTACTGCTTGTTATACTATAAATCGAGTTTTGATTAGACCTTTTCTTAATAAAACTCCTTATGAGTTATGGAATGGTAGAAAACCAAGGCTTTCCTACTTCAGGGTTTTTGGTTGCAAAGTATTCATTTTGAATACTAAAGATAACTTACATAAATTCGCACCAAAATCAGACGAAGGAATTTTCTTAGGATATTCCACAACCTCTAAGGCTTATAGAGTTTTTAATAAAAATACTTGTACTGTTGAGGAAACAGTACATGTGAAATTTGATGAGTCAGATCCTTTTGTTTTTAAAACTTCCCAACTTACATCTTCGGATGTGTTTTCAAAAACTGATTGTCAACCTTTGTTAGAAGAACCTTCTGATAAGGAAATTGTTCTAGAAGATACTTCTGAAACATTTACCCCAGAAGACTTTCTACCTTATGTTGATGAACAGGTTTTACAAAACCCAAATCAGATGTTTCTTAAGAATCATCCCAGTGATAGTATTATTGGTGATGTAAATCAACCTGTAAGGACTAGAAGTTCCTTAAGAAATGAAGTAGAACATCTAGCATTTCTTTCCCAACTAGAACCTAAAAGCACTGATGAAGCTTTAGGTGATGATGATTGGATCAAAGCAATGCAAGATGAGCTAAATGAATTCGAAAGGAATAAAGTCTGGACCTTGGTTGAAAGACCTAAGGAAACTTCTGTTATTGGAGTAAAATGGGTCTTCAGAAACAAATGTGATGAAAATGGAGTCATTGTTAGAAATAAAGCTAGACTTGTTGCTAAAGGCTATAATCAGCAAGAAGGAATAGACTATGAAGAAACCTATGCTCCAGTAGCTAGACTTGAATCTATCCGTATTCTACTTGCCTTTGCAGCATTCTTTAATTTCAAACTATTTCAAATGGATGTGAAATGTGCTTTTCTTAACGGTTATGTTCAAGAGGAAGTTTTTGTTGAACAACCTCCTGGCTTTGAAGATACAAAACATCCTGATCATGTTTTTAGACTTACCAAAGCTTTGTATGGCCTTAAACAAGCCCCACGAGCATGGTATGATAGACTCACTGGATTTTTGCTTCAAAATAACTATGTTAAGGGAAATGCAGATCCAACCCTTTTTATAAAGAAAGATAAGAAAAATGTTTTGATTGTACAAATTTATGTTGATGACATTATATTTGGTTCAACTCAGCAATCTTTGACTGATTCTTTTGCTAGTCTAATGAAATCTGAGTTTGAAATGAGTATGATGGGTGAGTTAACATTTTTCCTTGGTTTTCAAATTTCTCAAAAACCAGAAGGAACCTACATATCTCAACATAAGTATATTAAAGATCTTCTTAAAAAGTATGGTTATGACAACAC
Source organism: Viscum album (assembly GCA_963277665.1). Lineage (NCBI taxonomy): Eukaryota > Viridiplantae > Streptophyta > Magnoliopsida > Santalales > Viscaceae > Viscum > Viscum album. The sequence goes on along the minus strand of OY728157.1, from coordinate 1,238,864,812 downwards.
GAAGAGTATAAGTACTCCTATTGGTACCTCAAACTCTTTAGATCTTGATGAAGCTGGGAAACCAGTAGATCAAACATCTTTTAGAGGTATGATTGGAAGTCTACTTTACTTAACTGCTAGTCGACCAGACTTAATGTTTTCAGTATGCTTATGTGCAAGATATCAATCCAATCCTAAGGAATCTCACTTAAAGGCAGTTAAAAGAATTTTTCGCTACCTTAAGGGAACCATGGATCTAGGATTATTTTATACTTCTGGAAATGATTTTGTTCTAAAAAGCTTTTCTGATGCTGACTTTGGTGGTTGTAGAATGGATAGAAAAAGTACATCCGGAACTTGTCATTTCTTAGGAGATTCATTAGTTTCTTGGTCATGCAAGAAGCAACATTCTGTTGCACTCTCCACTGCTGAAGCTGAATATGTAGCAGCTGGAAGTTGTTGTGCACAAGTGTTGTGGATGCAACACACACTCACAGACTATGGCTTGAGTTTTACTAAAACTCAAATTTTGTGTGATAACACAAGTGCCATTGCTCTAAGTAAAAACCCTGCACATCACTCCCGTGCAAAACACATAGATATTAGGCATCACTTTCTTAGGGATCACACACTTAAAGGAGATATTATTCTTCAGTTTATCGGAACGCAAGATCAACTTGCTGATATTTTCACAAAATCTTTACCTTCTGATAGATTTGAATATATTAAACAGAAGTTAGGAATGATAACCGTAAGGTAATCTTCCTTAATTAACTTTCTGTTGGAAAAATCTTCTCACAGTAATAAACTCCTTTTCATAGGGGGAGTACATTTGTTTGTTTATTTAACAAAGTTTTTCAAAATTTGTTTTCAAATTTTTTCGGAACGAAATTTTCCGGAATGGAACTTCCGGAACTACAATTTTCCAGAATGGATATTTCCATACAAAATACTTCTGGAATAAAAGTATTCGTATTGAAAATTTCCGGAATGGAAAATTTTCGTACTGGTATTTTCATAATAGAAAAACTTTCGTATTGAATCTTCCATATCAAGTTTTTCGTATCAAGTTTTTCGTATTGAGTTTTTTTTTTTTTTTTTTTTCGTAGTCGTCTTTACATTACCCATTACGAATAACTTTCCTAAGCTAATCCGAAAGGTATGACTTCCTTACTGAAGTTTTCGTAATCATATTTTACTTGCTGGCAGTTTCTTATAGTTTGTTTTCGGTTTTTTTTTTTTTTTTTAATTTCTTGAATTTTGTTTTAATAAAACCTCAAAAAGATCGGATTCAATCTCTCAACCGTCAGATCTGATCTCAGATCTTTCTAAACCGTTAGATCAACCGAGGAAGTTGAACCGTCATTCCAAAGCCTATATAAAGGGGACCCTATTTTCTCGTCCCACATCGATCTCAAGCTCTTGCGTGCTGAAGCTCTGTTTCTCTGATTTAAGGCTGTTCCGAACTACAGTTTTCCAGTTCCGAACTTCAGTCTTCTCAGTTCCGAACTTCTCAGAGACTTCTAATCCGAATGTCTGCAGAGTTAGCTTCTCAAGAGATGTCTTCAACAAAGCCCATTTCACAGTGGTTAGTCTACAGAGAGCGGTTAGTGCATCCGAATTTCTTCAGCAACTATGATTCTATTATATCAAAGAATATCAAGCTCAATGGCTGGGAAGATGTTGCGATATCAAAAACTGGCAACCAAGATGAAGTTTACCCAGACTTGCTTGTTGAGTTTTATGAGTCGGTTGCTTTCTTCGTGGAAGACAATAGAGAAAAATTTTCCTTCAAATCGTATGGCAAGACTTATAAGCTATCTTACACCAAGGCTGCAAGCTTGGTAGGGTTGAATTATGAAGGGGAAGCTGAGTTTATCTCGCATGTTCTGCCAGACTCCTTGGGTAGTTTCAACAAGGAGAAAGCCTTAGAAATTCTCGGACTGGATGATGATAAGGCTTCGAAAATTGCAACCCTATCTACAAACTTCCGGATTCTGGAGTTATGGGTGCAAGGGCTTATTGTACCGAGAAAAGGAGACAAGGACAGCTTGAAAAAGAGTGAGATATACATCTTAGATTTCTTGATAAATCAAAGGAAGTTCAACCTGATGAAGCATATCCTTCTTAATCTTGAGAATTTAAAGAAAGGGAATCTGAGAGCTCAGATAGTAATGTATCCGGCAATATTGTCGAAGCTGATAGTTCGGTGCCTTGAGTCCTTCAAGGTTGCTTGCAGTTCTAAACCGAAAGTTTGCAAGATCATGTTGCTCAGTGATGCAACTCTTAAAAGGATGAATATAGCTTTTGACAAGAAGTCTGGCATGTTTATTGATCTTCCTCCTCAAGAAGAAGTGACTCCGAAAGTGGCTGATCCGGAATCGCCTAAGCCGGTAAGGAAGAGGAAGCTGAAAGAAGTGGTAGGTGAAGCTGAAGAACCTAAGTCTAAGGAAGTCCATTCCGCACCTCCTAAGCCTAAGAAGAAGAAGACATATACTGATGAGGTTGCAGCGAAGTGGAGAGCTGACAAGGAAAAGAGGAAGGAAGGAGATCCGCAGTTCGGATTGGATCCCGCAGAGGCTAAAGCTCTGAAAGAAAAGGCTGCTGATGAGCTCGAGAAGCAAGCTAAGGAAAAGAAGCTGAAGAAGAAGTTGTCAGAAGCTGAGGCTGTGCAAGCCTTGTTGAAGTTTAATGAAATGGTTTCAGCAACCATTCCCGTTCCGAGAACTTTTTCTTTGGACTCTCTACCTGAGACTCCAGGAAGAAATCTCGATGATCCGAAAGAGGCTGCTGCTAAGAATGCTGAGGAAGTAGAGCTAGTGGAAGAAGTGCAAGAAGCTGCTGAAGGAAGTGGTGAGACAGGAGATGTGCTCAAACAAGTAGATGAATACAAGGGAACTCCTTCGGAACACCTGTCGCTCCGAACTTCTGAAGCCGAATCTTCAAAACTAGTTACTCCAGTAATAGAAGGAAAGGAAGGAGAGGAAGAAGTTTCTTATCATGGAGAAGAAGAACATCTTTCACTTGATGCTGCTCAGAAAGAAAATATAGAAGTTGTTGATGAGGAAGATTTGGTTGTTCAAGTTTCTGACAGTGAGAAGAAATCTCCGGAACAGGTTTCTATTCCGAAAAAAGATAAGGGGAAACAAGTTATTGCTGATACCCCGAGTTCAGAAAAGAGTATGAGGAAGGAAGCTGGTAGTTCTTCAAAGAGGAAGTTGGAGCTTATTGAAGAAGAAAATTCTCCTAGCAAGATGTCAGATTCGGAATCATCTTCGTTGGGGCACGATTTTGTTGTTCAATCCTTGAAGAAGTTGGTGGGAACCATTCCGACTTTCTCCAGTATTGATTCTCGGTGCCAGATGCTCCAACATACGCTGAATCAGAAAACCGATTCCGTATCCATGGTAATGGATAAGTGTGTTGAGATAGAAGCCCAGTTCAAAAATTTCTTCATTGGTTACGAAGCCCATAAAAGATCTTGCAAAAGGATGACTAGCTGGTCGAAGAAAAATGTGGAAGAGATGAGGTTGCTGGATGAGTTTCAGGAGAATGTTAAGGATGCTTTTCAAACCGAGGATAAGAAGTTTCATGAGATAACTGCATCATTCGATGAGAAATTGGCAGAGGAAAAGAACATTCGGAGTCAGGAAGTAAGAGATCTGAATGGAAAGCTCAACTCTGTTAATCAAAGTTGGAAATTTGAAAGGGATCATCGGATCAATTTTCTAGAAAGGATAAAGTCTCAGGAAGAGAAAATGGAAGCTCAGGAAGAAAAGTTGAAGGCTCAGGAAGAAATCATTCAAGCTCAGTCAGCAAGAATAGTTGCCTTAGAAAAGCAAGCAGAGGAAGATCATAAGGACCTCAAAAAGATCAAGACTATTCTCAAGGGGCTTATGTCAAAGGAGAAAGATCCGAAATAATCAATCCGATCTTTTTGTTGTAATCTGTTTTTGTTGCTGACATTTCAAATTTAATGAGAATCGTGCTTGTTGTTCTGTTTTGTTGTTGTTACTAATCTTTCAGGTACTTTGTTATTTTTTTCCATTCCCTCGAAATTCTTTTTGAAAATCACAAAGGGGGAGAAGGAAAAGATCCTTAAGAAAAAGAGGAAATCTAATAAGTGCTTATCAAAGGGGGAGAAAGAAAAATACCCAATGAGATAGAACTCTAATAAGAGTTTGTTTAAGGGGGAGTTTTTATCTTAAAGAAATATCACTCCGGAAATATGAATACGATCCTTAGAGATTCAAAGCCTAAGGGGGAGTTAGTCGTATTCATCTATATTCTTAAACCAAGGGAGATAAGCTTTATTGTGTTTCTTTCTTCCTAGAAATAGCTTTTTCGTAAGGATGTTTGTGCTTTCCAAAAAGGGGGAGATTGTTGAGTCAATAAGGTTTTCCTTATGACTTTTCCATTCCTTCTTGTTTTGAAAATCACAAACACCTTATCTTTAAGGAAAATCGCTTTTATAAGGAAAAATGCTTTCTTAAGGAAAATCGCTTTTATAAGAAAAATTATCCTTATCATATTTTCATTAATATTTTTCTTAAGTATGAAATTCGGATTCACTTTCTCGGAATCATTAAAACTGATAAAAAGCATTCTGTTTTAGGGTTCGGATTCTGGACAAGAACTATAAGGAAGTTTCACTCCGAATTCCGGTTATGAATTCTGACTAAGTTCTATTCCAGATTCAGGATACGAATTCTGAAGAAGAATTCCCATTACGAATTCTAATGAAGAATTCTCATTACGAATTCTCATTACGAATTCTGAAGAAGAATTCCCATTACGAATTCTAATGAAGAATTCTCATTACAAATTCTCATTACGAATTCCAATGAAGAATTCTCATTACGAATTCTAATGAAGAAATCTCATTCCGAATTCTCATTACGAATTCTGATGACGAATTCCCATTACGATTTCTGATGACGAATTCCTATTCCGAATTCCTATTCCGAATTCTCATTCCGAATTCACTCATTAAACAGAATCTGGATATCATTGTTTTATACACTCTGAATTTGTTCACTCCGAACTTTCACTCCGAAATTTCTATTCCGAACCTTTATGTTAGGTTTTAAAACGATGTCGTACTTTCTGTTACACTTACTTTGTTATAAAACGATGTCGTCCATTTTGTTATAAACTAACCGTTGTCTAAGTGACACGTGTACAGGTCCCTCCGAACTTTAAGGGAAATATGACCGTTGGAGAAGGAGCCGACCTCACCTATAAATAGGAGCTCATTTGAAAAAGCTCATAACTGACGGACGGATGGATGAACATTTGGACTTTGTGCATACATGCTGTTGAAGTGATTTCTAGAGAGAGAGTCTCTTATTAACTCTCAAAGCTTCGTGCGACTCCGAATGTTGGTGATTACATTCGAGGGCTTCCGGGGATAGGAAGACAGAGGTGCCGACTACCTTAAAGATCGAGGGCTTTCTTGCTGAGAAAGACAGAGGTTGCCAACTACCTTGAAGTTGAGGGCTTGCGGGGATAGCAAGACAGAGACACCGATCTTCGTATCGAGGGCTTACCCTGGTGTGGGTAAGACAGACTTGCTTGAAAGTATAAATCAAGGGACCTTTATCCAAGGTTGTTGGATACCCTTCTCTTTGGGTTAAAAGACTATTATCTTGTTGCTAGTAGTTTTACTACTCGTTTCTATTCCGCTGTAATTTGTATCTTAAGGAAAGTATAACATTCTTATACTTCCTTACTTACTCTGATTCATTCAGATTCTATACGCTTTAAGGTAGAATCTCATATTGTAACTTTTGTTAAGTTTCAATTTCCGGAACCATATTTCCGGAACTTACTTTTGGAATCTCTTTCCAAGTTTAGTTCGGTGTTAGAGGTGTTGTGAATTTACTTAGTTTAACTTTGTTAAACTTAGTTCTTTCCTTTTCTTAAGGAAACTCTAGTTATTCATAACTAACTTTAAAGGTTCCTAAGGAATTTTTAAAGTATACAATTCACCCCCCCTCTTGTATTTTGAGCATCTCATATTCTATTTCGATCCTACAATTTTAAAAAATAGAAGAAAACATGCACGGTCACCTGGAAGTCCTAGTGACTGTCTAGACAGTTTTAAATTGATTGGGATCTGATAAATGACTACAATATTAAATGGTTAGGAAATATATAAAATCGACAACACTTGAATACATGTGATTCTCAACTTACCAAATTCCTATAAATTATAAAATTTTAAATGAAGGCACAAAATCCATTTTAGAAATTACATAAATCATTAATTTTAAAATAAAGAAATTTTTAGAAAAAAATATAGTGAAAATTAAATGGTGTATATTATAATAGTTACCATTATATAAAATAATTCACCAATAATTATCCAACTGGATGGTGTACCACATATTCAATTTCTTCTATATAATCCTTAAATTATTCCTGAGATAATTAAAATAGATTTCTCCATGGGCGGTTCATATGATTCCTTTCAATCCCAAAAATATAATTTATAAAATGTGGTGGTATAAGTTTTTCAAATTCCTCATTTTTTTCTAGATGTAGAAATTGTATTTCCTTTAATATTGTTGGAATTCATTTATGTTTTCATTATATATAGAAAATAGATTTTACTAATAGTTTATATATTGTAATATTAGTTTATATATTTTAATTTTCACTTTTTCAGATGTCTCATCAACAAACACTAATTATTTATGGTTTTCAAAATACTCAAACAATTTAAATTCATAACCATGGAGAAGTAAAAAATTATATTCATTTCTTGTTTTCATAGAGGTATATGCAACAATGATCATTTTTATAAAAACTTATTTTAATATAAATACATATATTATTCTTTGAAAAAATTATCTTCATGTGATGGGATATCCCATTAGTTGTTAATTTTCTTTGGAATCCTATATTGTGAAGCCTCTGTCTATAATGTTTGGGATAACAATGTTTGAATTTTATTGAAAAATATTTTGGTTGTTCAATAATGTAGCAAACTCACAAATAATATAAATCTACATTCATTATTTATAACTAACTACAATATAAAAAAAGTGAAACATTATAATAGGGTGTTTATTAAATTTATGACATATAAATATGTGTAAGAATGAAAATAAAATAAGAAACGAGAAAAAAATTATTTTATTATGATAAAAAAATTTCCCACTGGTATTTCTAAATAATTCTTATGAAAGGGAACATAAATATAATTTTTTATTATCTCATTCGATGTAGTGATCATGAAATTGTGCATGACACACTTCTACAATAACTATGAAAATCCAAAAAAAAGGAATTATTATTTTTAAAAAATACCTCTCAAATAGTCGAATACCAATTTTTACCCAACAAAATAATCCCCATAATTCTAATAAACCATATATACTTTCATGAAAATGAAAAATATGAAAACTCAAAAAATATTTAAAATTAATAATAGTACAAACATAACATCAACTCTATGAATACTATTTTTATTAGATACTAAATGCATATAACAAAATAGGAAGATATATTTGAGAAATTAAACATTTAATTAATATTTCTCACTCTCATTGAATAATTGAGATGGTTACTTCTACCTAACTATTGATATAATAGAATTTTAATTGGAGAAAAATATTTTTTTTGATTATTCGATATTAAAAAAAATCATCATTAAATTATATAACTATTATAATGGAAAACCCAAATATAAATTTCATAGTCTAGGGAATTGTTATAAAACAATTACATCTATCTAGGAATTTAGATTTTTTAAAATTAAGGAAAATTTATATTAGAAGTAGTGCGCACCAGTATGATCCATCTAGTGTATGGGGAATGTACACAACTCATCCACAACTGTTTTAGATATTTATTCCAAGTGACAATGAGATTTCTTCCAGAAATACTAATTTATAAATTAATACACATGTTCGATAGATTATATATAAATATTTTCATTTAAAGAAACCATGATAAATTAAATGCAACGATTGTTATCTTCATGATATTATTCTTGGGTTTTTTACATCATTTAATCAGTAGAAGCATTATATAAATAAGTTGGATAAAGAGTTTCCTAAAAAAATATTACATCATATACGATTAATATTTTTAACATATTTGTACTATCCTTTCTATATCTATAAAGATTTACTTTCTATTGTCACATGGAATCAGAAATGCCTGGTATATAAAATATCTACATCGTCTCCCAAAAATTTAATCACATATAATATCCTTCTTAGACATAACAAATATAAAATCATTCATTATATCCAAGGGAAAAGGAAACATAATAAATGGTGATATAGTAATTTTAAAATAGATAATAAGGGAGTTATCAAAAACAATTCATTTGTTAATAATTAATTGAAAATAAGGGTTTCAAAGAATGTGCCTAATAATTCAATAATGTAATATATGATTAGATGACCGTAATAACGAGTTTGGAAATGAGGATTGGTCATTTATAATATCTTATAAAAAAAATAAACAAAATAATATGAGTCATTATCGAATAAATTTTCTTGAATATCATTTCATAGAAGAGTTTCATAATTATTGTAATAATAAAAATGATAACAATATTCTGTAAAATCACCCAGAAAGACATTCATCACATTTTAGTCATGGGATAATAACCTGTGTACATACAATGGGCTTCAAATATCCTATTATTTATCCCTTTTATGATTGAGATAATCTCTTATCTACAATTTTAGATCATGAATAAATAATCTTTACTGATTTCATTAGAGGGATATAACATAACCTTACATTAATTAATTATAATCCATTCATATGTTTTCCACATGATCATGAAAAAAAATATCATTTAATAATAGCTTGAAACATGTATAATAAAAATATTTTAATTAATATATCTTCATAATATTATAAATCATCCATATAAATAATTTGGAATGTTTCATAAGTTTATATCAACAGTGAGTCATTATGAACATCAATATATATTAACATAGATTAAAAATTCTTCATAAATATTACAACATTATTTCATGATGAAAATGTCTTTTTTATTTTGTAATAATATATTTAAAATTTGAAAATTTCTTGAATATTAGGAAAAAAATTAACTAAAAAGAAAAATAGTAACAGATAAATATATATTTAATGGAATGAGTAGTATTTAGGGTTTGAATAGATGTTAGGGTAGAATAATTTAAAAATTAAATTCTGTTCAAAACATTAGTTAAGTGTACCTCCATTGAAATATGATAAAGTGATTATTTTTGAAAATTTAAATAGAAATTCAAATGTATGTAAAAGTTAAATTATTAAATTATTGGAGAATTTAAAAAACATTATTCAAAAAATAGTAATGAAAATATGTGTATTGATATAAAGTATAATGACCAAAGAGAAAAATAAAGTTAGTTTTCTATTAAAACATTCCTTCAAACATTTGATTACATACTGAGAGAAAAAGTAAAATAATAAATCTAACATCTATAAATATATAGAACATATAAAATGATCTATGATTTATAAAAGGTAGCCCATTTAATTTTTAATTTTGAAATTTTGATCATAAATTATCTTGTTAAAAATTCTGATTGTAACCTAAATCCCATACCTAAAGTTCGATATGCACCCTATGGAGTATAAGATTTTATATAATAAAATTAATTTCACTATAATTAAACATTAGATCAATATTAATAATTTTTATAACAAACATTTGAAAAATATATCATCAAATCAGGTGTTCATTAAAAAATTTTAAATCACTATTCCCTATGATATTTGTTTAATTTTTCATGTTTTATTCAATTCAAGTATTATGTTCTATGTATAATCATCATGGTTCTATAACAAAAATAATTTCAATCATGATTTGAATATCATGAAAGTTAATTATATATATCTATATGGGAAAATCCTTAATATTTAGTGATAGAAAATTATTTTCACATCTTATGGATATGTTAGTCATTACATAAATATGAATACTATTTTAATTTTATAACAAAAATGATTAACAAAATATAAATAATATTTAATCATTAAAAAATTATTACGTCATGATAAATATCACACACACACATATATATATTAAATCGCTCATTTTAACAAGTCATGTTATGTGGGCTTGTAAATTTAATCCCATTACCATGTGGAGACAATAGTCTACACATACACATGAGAAATACATCATTTTCCATTTGGTAGAATAGAGGTTGAAATTGTTGTTATATACTAATAATAACATCATGGTATATTATGTTGGATTGGTGTTTCCCGATCCGGTTAGGCCGATTGCTTGTGGCCCACAACTGAAGCATCTCTGACTGTTGTAGCAGAGCCTACCGACCGACACCGATAGGCACTATAGCAGTGCAGACATCAGAATCAACTTCACTGTAGTGCTTTTGACAAAGCCAGTCGCCATTCACTATAGCGACAAGGACTCACTTTACGAACATTGACCGTCTTCTCCATTGTCTTATAGCCCATTTTCGGGCTACGGTTACTTCTGAAAATCCTCTGTATTTTTTGTACTCCCGATATAGTGAATTTTTCCCCTCCAATGGACGTAGCGGTTTTTCCCGAACCATGTAAATCGTTGTGTCCTTATTTTCTTTCTTCCTTTAGTTTTCGCGTTCTGTTGTTGTGTCTCCCGACAATTCCACAACATATTAATGATACTAGAGTAATCAATCTAGGTTGAATCCAATTATTATAGAGAATTTAGAATATGAAATAAATTTTTATAGTCCCGGTTATGATTATACCTCTTCTTTATGAGACCTCCTTTCGGTTAAAAATTAATCCTTGAATGACTATTGTAATGGGAGTATCTAGGTATCATTGATGAAGGTATGTAATTTTTGATGTTCCTATGGTATGAATTTTATAATATGTAAATCTCAAATTCTTTGAGTGTTGTAGTAGATGAGGTGCCTCTTATATTTGATTAAAAGGGAATCAATGGAATTACATAAAAGATTTATACAAGATGAATACAGTTTATATTGAAATTGGAACCAAATGGGCATATAATAAAATTAAATATAGTTTATGGTTGATTTTTCTTCATCCAATATGAATTTTAAAAGTTTATTTGGAATTCATATACTTTTATATTAGTTTAACCTTCAGTATTATCATTTTAACATTAATATTGGAAACAAAGTATTATCATTTATATTATTAATTATTTATTTTGAACTGATTACTCTATATTTTGAATCCGTTTTTCATATTTCAATTTTAACATGGGAAACAATAAAATTTTATAATAATCAATAAAAAATTAATGTCTCCATATTTTATAAAATATAAATTTATCAAGATATAACTCAATTAACATTCATTTATATCCATGAAAGATATATATAATTAATGTTAACATAATTTATTTAAAACATAATATATATATTTCGTTATATGAATCGCTAATAGTGGATTATTTAATATCATATTGAAAAACTAATTACACACAATAATTGTTTTTATGAAAAATAACACTTTTAACATTTATATGGTTTTTTCTTCACTCCTAAAATTTAGATAACTAATGTATACATGATTATTTAAAAATTAAAAATGAACTAAAAAATATTGAATAGTTATCAACATAATTAATCATATTAAATTTCATAACATCAAAAAAATTGTATATCTTAGTTGAAATAGGATATTTCATTATGATATCATGTAATTAAATATAACATGATTACTTATTATGAATTAATCATTGTATTTGAATTATAAAGAAATAAAAATTAAATTATTTGATAATTTCATTAATCATATTCATTCCCATGAATCCAATAGCTTTATTTTCAATGTTATCATATATCATTGTTCATTTAACCATGGGGTTCTGTGTAAAGGAATATATAAAATACCTAATGTATACTTTTAAAGAAACTTAGATAAAATAATTTGATACTACAATATACAAAATAATTATTATCATTAATGAAATTTATTCACTTTTATATAGATAAATGAAGATATACCTATTATATAAAATCATTTATTTACAATATATATTCCAAAATATTATGATTTCTTCTGTGAAACTTAACTCATAGGTATTCATGTTATGTAACACTTTATCTATATTATTCATGATTTATACTATTTTTTGTTCATATGAGATATCATAATTCAATGGCACAACCTCTCGGTACATTACATGTGAAGGATTGGGTGTGTACTTCCAAACAATTGATACATTGAACATGTAATGATCTTAAGAGAGGTTATGTTTATGAAACATCAAATCAAAAACATTACTAATATAAATAATAATTTCTTATGTTAAGGTAAATCTTAGTCTTTTCATGCCACTAATTACAGAATGTATGAAATTTTTCCATTGAGATATTCATTATAAGTAGTTAACACCAATAAAAAATTCATGATCTCATTGATGACTATTGGAATAAATCTTATATTGAATATTATCCACATTACTATCCAAAAATGGATCGTAGATTCTGTTCCATTTATAGAGCTACCTTAGGTCTCAATATCTTCATTTATCAATAATCATCAATACATATTGAATTTATTCACTTCCCTCCATTGATGGATTCATAAGGATCCATATAATGATTTATAGAAAGCTATTGTTTTAAAAGAATTGGAAAAGTGGATGTGTTCATCCCAATAACCATTCAAATCTATAGAACATGATGATCGAATATCCCTTAATGTATAAACATATATAAACCATCAATCTAATGATATAATATAGTACTTAATAAAAACTCAATACTTATATCATGCTGAAGACATCACCTGAATATTAGCATAAAACATAGATATTGATTAGATATAATACAATTTGGTACTCTAAAAAACAAAACAAAAAATTATTTAATGGGTATACATAAAAGTAGGTAATGAGAGAAATAATCATTGATAGAAATAAATGGTTTTGATATCAATAGGAAATAAACTACAAAAAATATAAATATGCCTACTGAATGTTTTAGAGAGTTCACTGAAAAAATACATGGTGATGTTTTAAAATTTACATATTAATATAGTTATTATTTTTAAAATTCCATTAGACTTATTTATCTTAGACATAACTTGAAAATATACCAATCTTAGATATTCCAACTCTATAATATCTCTCTTCATGTTATTGAAATGTAATTAGACTTTAATATAACAATATATCTGAACAAAATGAAGATAAATATTGAATTATTATTCATTAGAATATTACAATTTATCATATTATTTTAGAAAACTTTAGCTTAATTTAGTACCCCATTAATATTCACATGGATATTCTATCATGATCTTGTGAAATAAAAGTATCATACATATTGATTTCTTTACCAGTGTAGAAATTTATTTTGAATTTATAATTCCACATTAACTCTAACCATCTTCTCTTCTGCATATTCAAATCTCTACGAGTGAATATATATTTAAAATTTCATGATTATTTTATATGTCACACCATTCTTCATAAATAAAATTACTCCATACATTAAATAAAAATATCACTGTTGAAAACCCCGAACAATTAGTATATTAATTTTTCTCACAATCCTTCAATTTTAAGTCTATATAAGATATCAAAGTATCAAAATATAAAATAAAACAACAAAACACCATCTTTGATTCATCTTTGTAAAAAATAATATTTTCTCAGCTATGATATTATCGTACTATAAGTTCACTAAATAACATTGTAATCATTTCCATAATTTTTTTTCGTATTCATCATTCAAAAGGAAAATGAATCCCTTCTAAATTATGTGATGAGTTAAAGGGATTTATAGGATACTTTAATCAAAATGCATTGATAAAGTAAATCCAATATAAGAAAACAATAAAAAAATCAAACATGATAGATCAAGAAAATGAACAGTAACACCCCTCATTGATAGATCTAATGATATCCACTCACATGAGATTATATGAACCAAAATAAACCATTCTATAGAAAATATTAATGCATGTAATACTTTTTATTGAATATTTTATTCTTTAGGGCCTATTTTAGAATCATTATGAAATAATCAATCTCATTCACCCTCTTGGGATTCATATCATTTTTGTCTATGAAGAATTCTAAAAATATATCATGTTATTATCAAATTTACCATTTATTAAATCCATGAAGATATAAATTGTTTTAGTAAAACCAAATTGAATCATTATAATTTCATAGTGTCTATATGAAATATACAAGGATTTGTTTGGTATGCCTTAATATTTACCCTTAGATTATAGTATCTATAATCTAGATCGATATTTGATTAATATCTATATCATCATAATTAAAAATAAAATCATCTATATATTGTATACGGTAATTATTCTAGATAATGATCCTGATATGTTCCCAAAATTCATTGTTGGGTCATATTAATCCATAATTATTAATAAATAATTTAATAGGTTCAACCAATGGTGATTCACATATCCAAACTAATACATTACCAATATTACCCTATAGTTTTTTCTATTATTCCTCTATCTCAATCCATTTTATTCAATATATCTTCTCTGAAATATTTATAGATTTATAAAAAAATTATATCTACAACACTAAATAATTATTAGGTTGAAGAGAAGATTACTCTTTTGGAGATACATAAACAAAGACCCAAAAAAATTGTCTTAACGTTAATGTTGACAATCATTATACCCATTCGAGATAAATATCACCTTTAAATAAAAATTAATAACCATATAATAAATGTAAAATTTTTAGATGTTCATTTGTATCTTCAAACTAATAGGCAATCTTAGGATGATTTGGAATATCATATATTACATAAATTCCTCACAAATTGATATGTGATATATATAATGAAATCCAAACCATCCCCATGATAACATTAAATTCAAAACATGGGAGAAAAAAAGATTTATAAGAAGAACCTTCCAATTAACAAAAAAATGAGAAGAATCATAGACATAAAAAATTAGGGAAATTTCATTGTGTGTTGTCATTATTAATTCAACATCTAACTGTTGAGGTGGTGATGTGATTCACTTGAAAACACATAAGATATAATGTATCAAGATCTAGAATCATATAAAATATTAACAGTTTCATATTGGACTGATAGTATACCATTCCCCAGATCATTCTTATATACAACATCAACAATAGTGATGACATGATATTTCCATTTGTCTATGTGATTAAGAGGTTTCAAATAGTGAGTGTCGTTATAATTATTCATATTCAACCACTGTATAGTATAATGATTTTACTCCATGAATTTGAAATGCTAATTTGTGGTTGCTTCATTCTATTTATATTTCCCTATATTCACATTAGTATATAAAATCATCCCATAAAATAGATATTATATTTCCCAATGGAATTAACCTCCACACATAATTAAATAACATATCCTCCTTATAGAAATTCACCCATGTTTCTTTTCACAAAAAAATTCAAATTGATTACTTAACTTAATCCATATATAGTGTGTGTTATTACATTTTCATTTAAATTACATTCCTTATATCATATCTAGGATAAGGGATTTATATATGAATCTTCTCTCCATTTATAAATTGAAACAACATCAAAACAATTCATCATATCTACAAAATATTATTAAGGAGAATATCTTTTGTTGGAATTGTTTAATTCCACTGGAGAATCATCCAATATTTCCTTCCATTTGGATAATATTACATAGAGATTTCATTTCAAGTAAATTAAATTTATCATCATATGTACTAATTGATTAATTATATTTCTTCTTCAACTCTTTTAATTCTCTTCCAATTTCTTATAAAGAATATAAAGAAACTATATATTGAAAAATAATCAAATATACCCATCCGACTCCAAATATTTAAGTTTTAATCTTCCCATGTTTTATTGATAATTTTATGTCATTGATCTAATAAATCGTCCAAATGACGTAAAATTAAAATGAACTTCTCATACCTGTAGAAGTTGAAAATTGAAATCTATTTTTCGTGGTATAGTTAAATTCCTCAATAATGAATGGATCAATGGTACTGCTAAAATAATGAGAAAGTGTTTACAAGAAGGACTCAATAATTTCATGAACTATATTTTACATGTTTGGAAGCTCATTATTGTTCATGAAATGATAATTTTTTTCATTCATTGGAGATATAAATTTCATTCCTACTCCGTTAAAATTAATTTGATTAGGCGGAAAATCATTTCATTTTCTATAACATTCTTCATTAACATTGTTTCTTCTTGCTCTTTCCATTTAATATAAACAAAAAATCGTAGCTAGGAAAAAATAATTATTATAAAAAACCATATAATCCTAAAAATAATTTATATTATTTTTAAATCATGACACATTATATTCTATATAATAAACAATATGTTAAAAAAATTTACCCATGGTTATACTGTATTAAAATACTTTGTGATGTTTGATAATTAAAATTTTATTTCACCAAATAATATTCCCCATGAGTGTAAATATATGTTTTTGGTCTTTGGTTCACTCATAGTTTATTAAGAAAAATCATTTTAATACCCAATCGAATCATATTAGTGTTGTGTCCCCTAGCTTTATCTATTCCACAGCTCTACCCGTGTTCCAATATCTACACATGGTTGTATTTTCTTGGGAAACTACTCCTAATTCATTATAATAACATGGGATGTGCTCAGATACCTAGGATTATCCTATGGTTTATCACTAATTTTTTCAAGTGATGTATAAGACCTAGTTATCTCAATAGTAATTGAACCTGGTTTGACACATGGTATGAGCATTCCCCTTGTATTTCTGAGGCAAAAAACTAGAATCAATGTTCCATGGTGGTATAATGGGCAAACTATACCCTCATAATCTCATAATAGATCATAATTATAATAATATTTGTTAATAGTGGAATCATATAAAATAACTGAGTAGATAAAAACAAAAATACACCATATAAATAAAATATTGTTCTCATCCAACAATGGCATAAAAAATGTTGATTATTAAATTTTATAAAAAGATATGTAGTATATGGAAATATGAATCTACTAAAATGCATGTTTCAAAAGTACCAAACACCATAAATGAACTATCCCCATATAGCACCATGATCTATAGACTAGTCATGTGCTCACATTCATTAATGAAACCACTAGTTAAGTAGTAGTAAGTGGGTGATTTCCTCTATCCCTAACTATATCGATGATGTATGTTTGGGTCTCCAACTATGGCTTGAACAATGTTTGACATAACACATAGTAGGACACCATCAATCATTTCTATAATTGTTTCAATAATTCTATTTAATATAATTTATAGTTCATATATATTAGAAGAATAAATGATAATAATAAGAGTGGTATTTTTCATTTTTAAAAGTCTTATATTGATAATGAAACTAAATAATAAATTCTATTTATAAATCTTGTCATGCAACATAAATGTATTAATCATTGTAATAATGTATTAAACTGGTGTAGTCCTTATTGAAAGAAGTAGTAATGTCCAATGAAACCATGTAAACTCTTTAAAAATATAAATTTTATCCAAGAGATAGGAATGTCCAATGCATCTTAATAGGTAATGTAAACCAGCTAGATCATACCTGTAGATTTGAAACATCCAATAAATCCTATTTTTATTATTGTATCTGGGGAGTAGAAATTTCTAACGAATCATATTATGGTCATCATATACAAAGTGAAAAAATTTCTAAGGAAACAATTTTTATTGATTAAATAGTATCCTTAATTTAGAAATATCTATGTCATCTTAATATGAACATCAAATCATATGAGTATAATTTTATAATTCCTTCAAATATGGTCATTGGATCCATGGAATAAATATTTACATCGATTCTTAACATGTAGATTAAATTGGATTGAAAGAGTTAAAATAAAAATGTCATCCTAATGTGATCATCATATCTAGGGAATAGAAATATTAGATGTATCCTATTATGATCATTATTTAAAAAGAACAGAAATGTTAAAAGCATCCTAAAATTTTAATTAAATAAGATCCATGGAGTAGCATCTAATTAATTATAGAATGTAAATAAAAATGGCCGCAAAGAATATATATGTATATGGAAAACTTGAGAGATAATTAAATATAATCCAAGGAGCATAATATTGGAACCAAGGTTGTTCTTTGCTGGACAAAAAGTTTGGTTTGTGTTTGTTGTAAATCTACTTTGGATTGATATGGGCTTTAGTTTGTTATTATCAACCCTATCATTGAATATCAGGTAGATTACACAAAAATTGGTCATATGTTTGATATGAAAGTAGCATTGAAGAAGGAACCATTCTCTAATGTCTGCCAAATGTTTTGGGTGGAAAATCCAAAAATGGTGAGACATTTTTTTTTGAAAAGGAAGGTATGAGAAATATTTTAAGTGTGAACGAATGATTGGTTTTTCTGTGCATGATTGATGGTGTTTTTCGAACTTATTTTCAAGAAATTTTTTAGGATCAAAATGTCAAAAAATGGACAAGTCATGAAGTGCGTAGAAGATAATGTTGGGAGGAAGGTTTTGCACACCCAATGGGACATCAAAATGGGTTTTGGGTGCTCATGAAGAATCTTGCATGCACCGATCAAGAAGTGTTGGGATCTATCACACATGGTCATCAAGGTCCTATATATATGTGGCTACCCACAAGTAAGACTTATGAATTTTCCATCGAAAATTTTATAGCTCATCTGCACGAAAGATTTGCACGGGAAAGATTTGAATAGAGTAAATCTTGTGCACAAGGTGTTCCTTTAGACTAAAAAATATCAATTGAACACTTTGGGAAGTTGTGCAAAAGATAAAGGGTTGTGCGGAAAGTAGGTGTTGTGTGAAAGTCACATTCTGTGACACTTCCTAAATCTTGATCGCAATATGGGGTATTGCATGCAAGTGTGGTGTTATGATTGTAACAAGATTATAATTATCTAGTTTTGTAGTTTAGTGATATCAAGTGAATCAATAGAGGACTTCGATGATGGTAGTGTCTCATGCTGAACAGATACAAAGCCGTCATTGCAAATCTTTTCAAGAGGCCTTCATGTTGATAAAATATGTTTGAATTCTCTTAAGGTAGTGAGTTTGGGGGAGTTGAAAGAAGTGATCAAAGGGATGCAGTGTGTGTCCCCTGAACCTTTGTAAAGGCAGTTTCCCTGGTACAGAGTGCTTGTGACAGAAACATGTAATCCATAAACTAGTTAAGATTAGTAGATTTTGGTATGATCGAAACATTTTCAGCGTATTCTCCATGGACAAAGCCCTCTGTGGTGAACTAAGTAAAAGTGTGGTGTGAACTCCCTGCATTCATTTGTTTGACATATTTAACAAATTCCTACCAATGTGGGAACAAGATCAACACCATTAAAAAGAAAAGATTTACACCCTGATTAACCCCTCCCCTCTCATGGTGTTTCAGGGTACTTCATATAATTTAACAATGAATAATAATAAAAGAAGAACCATATATTATAATTTTACATTTCATCTAAAATGTTCACTGGTTTTTTTTTGAGAACCCTCTATTTTTGTAATAATCAATTACATCAAAGATTTGATCAATAAATTGATAATAATTTAAAATTATAGTCATTAACAATTTCAAATTATTCATAAAAATGATAAGGTCATAAAATGTTTTTACAACAATTAACAATTTCATTATATACTATCCTTAATTTATAGTAACACAAGGAGATCCCATTGTACCCCAAGGGTGGAATATTTTTTAGTAAAAATGGTAGAACCCACACCATGTGCGGTCTGGGTTGAGGTTAAAAACAACCACTCGTTCCAAAATGTTTCCTATAATGTTTGCAACATTATTTTTAAATATGATGTAAGGACTCATAAATTTAGGGAGGAATGTATAGAATATCTTGTTTGAGACAGAACTATAACATGATATAAACTAATATACATTTAGGAGGAATTTATAGAACACAAACCATAATCTGATAGATGAACACTAATCTGAAATCGGCCACTAATTTTAATAGTATTGAAAAATATTTAATGAATAGAATAATTCCCTACCAATATGACATAATATCAGGCACCAAAATAGAATCACCAATAATGTGGAAGTCAATGAAAAGTGAAACATGATTACAAAACTCACTATTGGATATTGAATGAGATGAATGGAACTTCAACAAAACATCATATGATGAATCTACATCAGACCCAACTCAATGGAATAAAGAATATCTATATGAGACAATTAAGGAATGATCCATGTAGAAAATACAAATGGATGATGAGAGTTTAAAATTTTAACCCATTATGGGAATAATGTTCACATCCCCTTTAAAAACTAGGTCTCATAGATTAGACACATGATTACCCAAATAGTACCTACATCTTTGCCTCAAGACCCTCTAATATTTTTCATGGAATAATATTAAAAAATGGTGTTTTAATTGTTTATTTAGAGACTTCGATAATATAGGCATTATTTTCATGGGAATCTACCCCATGTTGCACGTTTTCATCAAACAATATGGACATAGACAATGGACTGGACCACCATGCATTGTTAATCTAATCCTTGTGAAATAGGAAGATTGGTTTCAACTAAGCTTTTGGCCCATCTAACTACTCCAAAAAAATTTCTTATTGACTCCAAACAAGACCACTACACCCCTATCTCCCCCATTACAGCACTAGGCATACCCAGACGGATAAAATTAAATAAAACATAGATATAAAACAATTTCATACATCATATAAAAATCTAGTTTTTACCATCATCTCTCATTTATGATAATGTGTCCCAAAATTTCCCTTCCAGTGGTAGTCAAGCGACATTTAAGAATATCTATGCCCACATGGCACATAAGTTAGCCTCCCCCTCCCAATTCTCATTAGGTACATGGTCGTGCTACTAGATCACATGTATCATGGGACTAACCAGACATGTTGAACCTTAATTCTGTGATCAACTATATGGATATAATTCTCCTCAGTGGAAGAATAAATATCCATGCATATCAACCTCAAGATGAATAATATTTTATGGATAAGAATAATATAATCAATGTAGAGATATGGGGAGGGCATTATGAATTTATTGGTACCTCTGAGGTAACTATCACCAAAAATCTATTGAATCAACTCTCAATAGAATTGTGATGGGCCCAACAAAACATGGTGATAGTTTACCATGATTATAAATCCTTGTATTCACTAATATATCATAAACACATAATAAAATCATACACCCCGCCATGAACTCTAGTAGTCTATTATGACGATTGGTGTATGAATTCAATCTACAATGAGATGTATCCATCCTCTATCTATTAAGGTGAACCTACATTGATGTCTCTTAAAGGATATTAGGATCTAGTAGGGATGAATCTCCTTCCTCTATCCAGCACACTGGTGAAATGAACTACCTATTATAAAGGGCCTCATAAGAATCTATTTGTATGGTCTCTTGGAAACCAGTATCATAAGTGAACTTTTTGAGAGGTAGTTGTTTCTCCCAAGAATCTATAAAATAAAGGATGCATGTTCATAGAATATCCTCTAAAACATGTAACTTATACTCATACACACCTCCAGTTTATGGGCTATGTTGTGTACTCAATAATACCAATGAACCCATTTCCCATTATAAAACCTTCATAATAACAACAACATGAAACAAGCATCCCTTTCTAACATGATAAAACATGGATCCCCATGTAGGCATATCATCTCATGAATGAATTACCTCTAATGATCATCCACTAAAAGTGTCTCCCAAAAATGAATAAAAGGGAAGAGAATTTCTAACCTATCTTTGATCACCCCTATAGTATCACAACCTCAATTTTATCTAGTAAGGATTCTCATTAAGTATTTGGCGATGTCATCACATTCCAATTTAAGAATGTGTAATGGATATAAAACCCCTATGAGTAAGTATCCTTCTCCCTTAACCAATTTGAAAGAGTAAGATCGAGTAATAAACCCAACTATCTCCACATTGTTTCACAAAACCTATTATTTATGGTTTATGTCATGACAAAACTTTGTAAAACTAAGATTTACTGCCGAGTTAGATGTATAAAAGTGTAGAATAAACAATTCTAAAACATATATTAAAACCCATATGTTTCTTCGAATAAACAAAATCTCATCCCCATCAATGACCAAAATAGGTGGTGGGCCATCTTTTATAAGGCTCTCACGTGGGACCAAGCCATCATAATCTCATAGTTATATCATCATCACTCTATCTAGAACTGAATAGGACATAGATAAATATGCATTTATAAATTTTCCATGATAACCTTGAACCTCTATATGAATATTATAAAACATGTATAAGTGATTTTTCTAATTACAAGTATCTTAAACCACCAATTTTTTAATCCTTATACTCAATGAATCTTTGACTATATTTCCCTTCCTAGGGATATAGGAAATCTCGATGTAAAATAATTATAAGTAACCAACCCACAGTCATTGGTAATGGTTCAATTGACACTGTGTAATGTTGGACTTAAGGATTTTGTGGTCCACATGTGCCAAAAAATTATCTCACTTTAAAACATTCCTCCAAAATCACAAGGTATGTACAATAGTGGATAACTATAGATCACACAGAATTTAATTCCTTTCGATCAGTCAGAAATGATGATACTCGTATTCCAAAAATCACTACTCCAATATCAAAAATTCTCCTTGAAAACTACATCATGGATAAAAAATATGTTGTATAACATATTCCAATCTATGGACGAATCAATATTGGCATAGAATCCAGTCACCCAATTTTTCATTGAAAGGTTATCTCACAAGAATCTAACCATATCATATTCACAACCTTATTAGTAATCCCTATTAGAGAAGATTATAAAAATTATTTGAATTTGATGAAGAACATATAATTACTTGATAGCCCCAATAAAATCATTATGTCAAAGGTGTTCATTTGGTGATCCTATGAAACTAAATCTCTCAATATCTTTAGGACAATAGATACATATCACTTTGAGATAATTTAACTTAGTAAGTTATTATTATCCATCTGAAAGTGGAAGTTTGTGATTTTTTCATATAATAGGTTCTCTCCATGTGTGTTCAGAATTATCTCAATATTTTTCTTATGGTCGCATTGAGTGTGTCAGCTCATCGAGATATCATATATTAATACCACCAAAAATGAATCCAGATATGGATAGAAACATGGTTCGTAAGTTCCATGAAAACAGTTGGTATTTTTTTGATATTGATTGTAAAGACCAAATACTTGTACTAGCCATTAATAATATGGGTTGTTGTACCTGTTATATCTGATAATATAATATATATCAGATGATAACCTAATCTCAAATCAATCTATGATAAAACCCGGTCTCCTGCTATATGGTCAAATAGATCAAAAATTTGATGAAAAATATAATAATTCCTAATCGTTACCTAGTTAAATTTCCATTCATCAACACATAAACGAAGGCTCTCATCCAGATTCATGTAAAAGAAGGATCTGTTAAACCCACTAGGATGTATTGTATTATATAATTACCTTTTCTTCAAAGTCCAATAGCAACCTCTAGAGCTCCTAAAATTCAGTTGTAGACCATCTGTAAGAAAGAATATACACCAGTTCAGTTCTAGGAATAAGATCAACAAAAAAATCATCCTCTCACTTAGGAGGTAGTCGTGAAAATCCATGCTGGAAAACATCCCTAAAATTAACAAACACTATAAGAAGTTCCACCTAACATGTTCACTGATCATCTAGTAGTATGCTTGCAATCTGGGTTGTCCTCCCACCTAGTCCATGATGCTCTGTTCTTGCTTATCTCACTAGAAAACCCACTCAGCATTGGAAAAAAAATATGATTTAGTGGTGATTTAAACATAACCCTTCGGTGAAATTAGTCCATTTAATCATAATAGAGCACTATCCAATCCATCCTAAGAATGGTATAAACCCCTTCCATCTCTAGGATAAAGAGGTCCCATACGATATGACACAGACCGATCTCAATGGGGGAACTCTTACACTAGTGAACAACCTCTTTTCATGCCCTCATTGGAGTGTCGAGTTTCATAACACCCCGTGATAACTAAATATTGAGCCTAAGGATCTATAAAACATGATGAAATATAATGTAATCAAATTCAAGGATATCAAAAATATAAAGCACTAATGGAGAGGATACCAGAATAGTACATCTCACTATATATGTTATGGGACTGACCTCCTCAGGTATCAGTATAACATTATATATACGTCCTGATCTATAGCCCTAATATATTGCATGACTACCCTTTCTAGGTCTTCCCTCATTTTAAAAAATATATGGTGTCTCGCAACCTTACTCACAACTACAACCTTTGCCTAACTGAATGATTTCACTCTTAGTCTCTACCTAATGAGAAGAAGTTGACCCCATTCCTGATTATGGAATTGGAGAAGACACTCTATCACAACCAATTGTAGAAAACATCTTACAAAACATCTGAAAATGTCGAATCATTCAACATGCTCAGCACTCAATTCGATTTATACCAAAATTTATCATCATTCTCCCCTTTATCACACACCAGTGATTGAGAAATGAGATATCATTACTCATTATTTGGTTATATTTTTCTCATGATATGTCTCATATCATCTCTTCCAACCACATGATAGAGAAAAAAGTACTGGATAAGATGATCTATTCTACTCTACACCCCTATATTCAATTAGTTTATGTTGAGTAAAAAGAACATGGTTTAACATATCAGATATATTGGTATTTCAAAAGCGGATAACCATTTGTCATAATTCATACATTATAAAATATACAAATCAACTATATATATATATATATATCTTATTACCTTATAGAATTAGTGTGAAAATATGTAGCTCTTTATAAGGGGTATACTAGTCCAGGAATAATAATTTCCCCCTTTCTAGATTAATACAGTCATAGGATTTGTCAGCCCTCAGTGTCTTGAGATAGAAATAGTCATTAAATGACCCTTGGAAATCCCTTCAGGTGACATTGTAATAATTATCCAGCTGAGTAATATGTCATATTTAGTTGCTGTGCCTCTCTTCTACTCTAAAAGTCTTGTCAATATTACATACATATCATAATGAAAATCCATAGACACTACCTGATTCCCACTATAGAGGTTTGGTTAGGGGTATGTTCTCAACTTTAAGACATTGGCCTCATTATACATAGTGTCAGTTTTAATTTATATAGGAAAAACCCAATATATTTTAATTTTTATCCCCATTTAATGATGACCATTGATTCTATAATTCAATTCTATTTAAATTCATTTTCATTTTAAAAATATTACTCTTTAAAATTGTTCAACTATATGGATCACCACATCCTATTTATAATGTCTCAAAAAACCTGAAATTTTATGTGTTTCATCTTTTTAATTCCAAAAAAATAATTTATTATTTCTAGAAAATAAATGTTATCACAATTTCATGAAAATCAATATAATATAACCAAAACAGTATACAAACAATTCACAATGTAAGTAAACATGGCATGTTATAATTCCTGACATATAAAACCTGGTATGGCTATGTTGATAAATCATACTATACTTCATTCCAATGAATTTCCAATGTTATAAACCTATAATCCCCATAAATATCCAACATCATGATCATAAACCCATGAGTTCATCCAAGGACACTATTATATGAACAATACAGAGAATGATGTCTCATCCTATGTAATTTAGTATTTCCCTATATCTGGGTTAGCTACTCCCAAGCATGTCACATTAGAATATTTCTTCACATTCCAAATAACCAACATAATATTAACAAACAATATGATAATAAAAAAACACTCCTACACCACTTTTTGATGTCCAACACATGGGTCACTTAGTAGTAACTGAACCTAGATGGCCATATACCCTCAAGTGTGCCTCCACATACACCAGAGGCTGCCAGCTAGAAATGAGGAACTGTGGTGGAATATTTTGGAGACTGTACACTCATTATGAAAATGTATCACAATGGTATAATGATATTAATAAATAGTGGATGAATATTAAATAATCGAGAAACTGGTGAAAAAACATCTGACATATAATAAACCATGTGTTCTCATACAACAATTTCATATAGAAATGATGACTATGTCCCGATATAAAAAATATAATTATTACATGGAAATATAAATCGAGTATAGTTCATGTTCCAAAAGTACTAAAATACCTACAATTAACTATTCTACGATTGAATCCTATGAAATTTTCTACTTTGATTCTCCCTTAATCATATAAATCAATCATCCAAGAATTTGAATGTATTTTATTTCCTATATCTATACCATCATTCATTAATTATTTCTAGGTACCCGGTGGAAAAATTAATAGGGAGTGAGATATCACTCAGTAGGACACCAATAGTGGTGTTCATGAAAATTCTAGTCTATGCATATAAGATGGAGTACTGTACATATATAATATGTGTACAAATGTTGATAATAATAGTGATATTCTCTAATCTATCAAGTCTAAATGTTATATAAATACTAAATAATAAGGATTATCTATAAATCATGTATTGAAATATCTATGACCAACACCATTGACTAATTTTTCTAGCCTACAAGGACTAAGGCCATG
Source organism: Viscum album (assembly GCA_963277665.1). NCBI lineage: Eukaryota > Viridiplantae > Streptophyta > Magnoliopsida > Santalales > Viscaceae > Viscum > Viscum album. The sequence goes on along the minus strand of OY728157.1, from coordinate 1,238,838,283 downwards.
GAAGTATTAATTTACAAGGAAACCATGAATGCTGAGAAAAAAATTAAATCATAAACCCAATAGTAGATATGTTCATGTAATCCTAAGGGATCATGTAAACTATGTCGATCAGTTTCATGAGTTGAGATGAACAAGGAATCCAAAAATGATCATCCCATCCAAAGATTTGAAATTTCTAATGCTTAAAAACATATTAATTGGATCCATGGAGTAGAAATATACATGGAATCATAACATGTTAATTAACTACGATCCTAGATATAGAAATGCCCCTTAATTCAAAATATAATCATCATATTCAAAGTGTAGAAATGAATGGGTAAACCTAATATTCTTGTTGGATCCTATGAATAGTAGTTCTTAAAGAATCCAGATAGAATCATCAGATTCATGGTGTTTAAATGTCTGAGGCAACTTAAAATGCTTTTTTGATCCAATGATTAGTTTTTCCCAAGGAATTTTAACATGTTGACTAACTATATCCATTGAGTAGAAATTTCCTTGTCATATTAATATGATAATCAATTCCAAGGAGTCGAAAATACAGAGGTATCCTAATATGGTTATCTGATCCAATGAATATATATTTAAAGTGAATCTTAATTTATTTACTAAATAGGATCAATGGAGTCAAAATTTACAAATAATTCTTTCATATCATGTAAAATAGGTCCAAGGAGTATAAATATACAAGGAATCCAATGAATCCAATTAAATATGATCTATGGATTAGATATTTTCCAAGTCATCCTAAGTATGTCAGATCCATAGAGTACAAATGTCAATGGAATCTAAGAGGGCTATCTGTTCCATACAATGTACCTATAACTATCATCAATTAAACATTACATAAAACATTTCTTCAATCCCTTCATAATCATTTACATTCAATGGTAATTTACATTCGATACCATTATGTTAAAAAACATAGAGTTATAAAAATTCAATACAACCTTTTACCATTTCATTTATTACCATATTCCTTTCAAAATTATGCATGGTGAGACCATTGCACCACTCGAGGCTATTAATAACAGTAAAAGGATATTACCCACTTCATGGGTGGTTTCATTAGGGGTAAACAACCCCTAAAATTGAAGAAATATTTCATGGAATGTCATCAACCTGATTTTGGCATTCAAATTAAGATTTTATCAATTTGTAATATAATTCCTCGAAGGATCAATATTTTGATAAAAATGAACAAGATGTAAACCACAAGAATATTTTTCAAAAGTTATAGAACACATACCTTAGGCCCATAGTGGAATACTCTTCCACTCTAAGCCTCCAATTTAGGATGTATCAAAAGACAATTGTATAATAGGTGAAACCCTTCAAATTAGTGCATAATAGCGTGTACCAATTTAGCATTACTGAAAGAATGGAAAATGATGGAATTTATAATATGAATAGAGAAATTCCCAGAAGATATCAAATGAGATAAATGGATCTCGAATTGGATGTCTGATGAATATACCATATGAAATTCTTTTAAAAATATTAAATAAGCTCAATTAGGGAGATGAAGGTCTTCCCAATCATGGAAAATAGTAATTGTGGATGAGGGATTAAAATTTTAATCCATTATAGGATATAATTTTCATTCCCCACTTTAAAACTAGCTTGAATGGTTTAGGCACATGTTTGGGCTGCACAGTGGCCAAACCGTTCTATAACAATGTAACCCTTCTATGTCTCATGAACATTCTAGCATGGGGATAACAAAGGGTTAGAAAAACAATGCACCGACCATGTGATTAGCCTCTATCAAAATGTATGAAACACATGAATAAGTATGAATCCAATTTTGTATGGTTTTCTCAAATTGTGTGGCCAGGGATAGTGGACTCGATAACCCTGCGTGTTTAAGCCTAATAATGTTTCCTAGGAAGCTTGGTTTCTACTAACCATGAGGCCCAGTTGTCCCCTCCTAAAAATTAGAATATGAGCTGTCAATAACCAAAGATAAATCCATGTTTCTTCTATGATTTAACTATGAACATTCAAAAGGATAAATTTAAAGAAATTCATGGAAGTGATATTGTTCTATAACACAATGAAAATTCATTTTCTTTCATTTATAACCGTCATTTACAAAAATAGATATATCATTCTTTGACTCTAACAGAAGTGAACACATTATTTAATAATGAAATATTATATATTATTATATTAATATCAATTAAATATAATTAAAATCCACACTAGAACTTTAAAGGTATGTTGTCCTTAGAATTTGGGGTACATAAATTATTGGTATATAAATCATATAAATCATTTTTCATTAATTTATTAATAAATATAATCCTTATTAGATGTATTATACATAAAAATATTCTTTATGTAAAGGGTAAAAGGCCACATAATAATAATTGTGTTTTGATTACCAGCATTATTAGACAAGGGATGTATTAATCAATGATAATTTGTAAGAATAACATGGTCATTAGGGTATGTGGAAATTCCTTTTTAAATTATATAATCATATACCCCAATTACTATATCATTATCACGAGTCATCACAAAATGTTTGGAAATATAAAAGACACGAATAAATATGTAATCAAATAAAATGATCCAAAAGGTATTATAGATGGAGTACGAAAATTTCATTAAGCATTGGAATAATTTTCTAAATAATGATTGTAATATTAATATTATATCAAAGATACCCATCATAAAATTATGTGCATGATAATATTGGGGTAACCACTGAAGTAACTTCTCTATTTGTGGGACAACCTCCCATGTAACCACTATTGGGAATGGGTTGACATCATGTGTACCCATAGTGAAAATAAAACAATACACTTTAACAAATTTATTGTAGTAATATAACTAACACATCAATAACATAATGATAATCCATTCATGTTTATACCACAATATTGTGAAGACAAATATAATTTCATCATTGTTTACCTCATGGTTAATGAAATAATTTTTATTAAAAATGCATCGTAATTATCATAAACCATATCAAAAAACAATAATTATGGTACCATATATTCATTTCCTCAGTGAATCATACGTGAAATCAATGGATATTATTAATATATTTTAAATTCTAATTAAATTCCATTGAAACATTTCTTGTGGACGAAACAATGTCTTTATTTAAATAAAATATATAAAATATCAAAATTATAGAATATTAGAAATATAAATTATTTGAAAATAACCCTATAAATATCTCAAGTAAGACTCAATGAAAACAATATTCATGATGGTAGAAAATTTTGTTTATGTACTCTATATTCGAACAAATATTTAATTTGACACCATTGTAAAAAATTACATCATTAAGACAAATTAAAGAATATTATATTTAGACCCATTTATATAATGTCAATTATGGTTAAAATTTTAATTATTTAATATTTGGATAGTATTGAAAACATTATTAAAAATATTTTACTGAAAATATGGACATTGAATGAATTATTCTTGATGTAAGTGAAAAATAATGATGGTTTTCCATAATAATATTGTGTTTATATTTTGTGTACATGAAGAATACAAATTAGTGGGAGACATTTAATATAACAAATAACTATATAGTATTTAAATGAATAATATATTTTTAGATATAGGTCATATAAATTCATCATTAAAAATGATAATCATAAATAATCCTATTAAATAGGTATATTCAATCATAAAACCCTTATCTCATGTTTGTGTTGCAAAATAATATCTATAAAATATTATTAAAAAAACAATTTATTATAATTATATAACATAAAAAATTAATTTCATATACTAAAATATTTATTTTACATAAAAATTTGAATACCCATTCATTTAGAATTCTTTATCAAAATCATCGTTTATGGTGATTATCATGTCATTTTTCGTATATATTTTGATTATTTCATTATGTTCCTTTCATATTGATCATTATTCCATCACATCCAGAATTATAATAATGTTATAAACGAAATTTATTTAAAAAATATACATTTTTTTGACAACCAATAAAGGATATATATTTAAAAATTATAACATCATTTATGGAGACGTTACTTTGTGTGTACACATGAGCTTAGTTTTCATTTACTACTGAAATGAAGGAAGGAAGGATTAAAATAATATTGTCATTCAAAAAAATTATAAAATAATAAATATCATAATTATTTGGAAAATACAACATTATAACATATCAATAGAGCGGTGATGTAAATTTAATCACATCTCTCTATGGAGGTGGTAGTCTTCATATATCAATGAGAAACACGTAAATTTCACATTTGATTGAAAAGAGGTTTTAAAGTATTATTATATAATAATAAAAAAATGTCATATATTTATAATACCAAATTAATTAGATTATCATTTATATAGAATGTTTACGAAATGCTGAATATGGCATTACATTTAAAGATCGCAATTAAGATTAGACCTTTTTTTGAGAGACTTCATTTGTCTTACACCATTATTTCTATAAGACTAGTCTTAATTGAATAATGAGGAATCTATTATGATGTTAAGGAATATATTAATCGTTTTTACATATTGCAAGAGTTATAATGATTAAAATTCATCAATAATGAAGGAGAAAAGGATCTCTTTTATATCTGATGGGGAAGAATAATATGGAGTCACATAAAAGATTTATATATTATGTAATTTTATCTTATAAATGTGGATCCAAATAGAAAAATAGAATTTATGATATTATTGGTTAAAAATAAAATCATTACATTAAAAATAGAAATGTTAAAATGTAATTAATACAAAATTATTTTAGATTATCTCCTAGTAAACTTGTTATAAAAATAACTATGTTAACAAATTTCAACATATTTTACCATTAATTATAAAAAATAATGAATATTTACACATTATTCATGTTATACATCATTATTAAAAATTTGAATTCAATTTTTTCAAATTCTAATATTAATATTTGGAACAAATTATATTAATAAAAGAACACATAACTCAATGAAAATATAATTTAAGACACATAAATTATTATGCTTCATATAGAATTTACAATCATTCCTTACCAACTATAATTTATAAAATTAAAATTAAATTATTTTATTGAATATATGTTACATATATTCCAATAAAATCATTTATCAGTAATTATTAATTAAGGTTATTATAATAAAAAACACATTTCACCCTTAGAAACAAAATTTTTCTAAATTTTCACTTTTTACCATTAATTGATTTTAGCTTCATTCAAATAAGTATTATTACTAATTTTTGGATGATTATTCATTAATTTAAAATAAAATAAATTAAATTATAAATATTTTTAAATATACTTTGTTAAATTAAAAAATAAATCCTCCCAAAATAATATAATTCATCCAAATATAGGTTACTTATTCTAGACATGATTTTATTAAAAAATTAATGATTATTTGATAGCCATTACTCCATAAATTTGAGTAAAGTAAAAAACATAAAATTAATATCATAGTTTGGCTAATATTATTTATAACTGTATATAAAATAGTTAGGTTTTAAATATTATTCTATTATATGGTTTATTTAGAAGTAATATTTTGTGTAAATACATATACCGAATACCGTAAGATTATTTTAAAGAAAATATATATAAATAATCATGGGGACTTATAGAATTTATAAATGACCTTTACATATTTTCAGATACATCTTCATCATGAGAATGTATGAAAAATTTCAATATTATCATTATTATTGTTTTATATGTTTAGGACCCTTGTTTATTAATGTTACCCCCTCCAACTCTCTGGTAATATTGGACATTTAATTTCTAAGAAATTTCTTTTAAATTTACATATAGTTTATAATGACCCTAATGTATTATAATTTCATCATCATAGAAAATTCCATGACCATTACATATCATGTATGATATATGGATTAATTAATATATCTATATTCCTTAAAACTACATATGAGTTACTTATAAAAAATTCACCGTAGTGAATTAAAAATTATGTTTTATATTGTAGTGTATTCTTTGGGATACATTACACATTATAGAATATAAAATTATATACTCTTATAAAATTCATGTTTCCATTTTCAAAATTATAATGTATTTTACTTATGAACATGGGGACTCATATATACCACATTCCCAAGAAATTGTTTTCAACAATAATCAATCTGTTATCTACATACTTACAATTTCGTCAATAAGATTCAAAATGAAGAAATTGATATGTTGTTGATCATTGTTTTATTACAGTAGATTGGTTTTTACATATTCCTATCGGACATTTATATATTACCAATGATTTTTAATTCACTTTTCTCAATATATTCAACAGTGCTTTTAATATAAATGAATAAAATGTTTTTCAAATAGTTTTAGCTAAAAAAAATCATTTTAAAAATTATAGTTATGGTCTTGTTGGTCTTTTATTATCATTAAGAAACATTTAAATGATTTTATGAAATTATAATTATCAATATTATACCAATTTAGTTACTCAAACGAATTTTTTTTTATTTTTAAAATAAAACCAAATTATTTCAAAAAAACTATAAATTTACTACATTAAAATAAAATTTTATATATGAAGAAATAAATTTAGTGGATTAAAAATTAAAAAGTACTGAAAATAATTTCACAATAATTTTGGAATCATTTATGTTAATAGACCCTATTTATAATTACCCATCATTAATTATTTTCGTTTTCATTATATTTTTACCCTTCTTTCAATTATAGTATTACAATAATGGTTGCTATGTGAAATCCAAGACGCATCAGAACAATTATTTGTTTTATTACAGCTTCAATATAATTCCCCACGTTAGTAAAATAATTTCAATATAAATAATCATAAAATATTAAGTTTAAATTAATTGTAATATGAAGGGTTTTTGTTGACCTTATCACTCCAATAAATTAATATATGTCATAATTATTTTTTAATATATAACATGATATAAAATTAATTTATAGACTTGTTTTCAATATTTTATTACTATGAAAATTAGAAAACTGATCATGATTTGATTATTTCTAAAACATTATGTGAAAGATCATCTCTTTGTTTTATTATGGATACAACACCTTACTTTTGAGATTATTTCCATGAGATAATATTATTTTCCAGTTATATATCCATAATAATCATTCTTACTGATTTATGACAATTTACCTCCACCCTTATTAATATGAAATTTCCATTATAAAACAAATTAAAAAAAAAAATAAGAAAAAAAGGAATTTTTGAATATAGTGTTACCATATTTTGATAAAATTCATAATATTTATCTTCCAATTATTTTCATCTCTTTCATCCTCCATGTTGATACATTTTATATTTAAGACACTTTTCTGATAAAATTAAGGAATTACGTATTCATTCATCTAATTGTGATATATTCTGTTGATCATCTATGAGATTAATATTTTTACATAATGTTCAATACATGTAGTGATAGGGGTTTCTTCATAAACTCAACGGATCTTATTAACTCTACCCATAAAAATTTATATTATCATTATGTTATTTATAAAACTTATAAATTTCATTTAAGGATATATCATTCTCTTTCTCCTATTTCATGAAAAATTAAAACTAATAATTACACATATCAATAGTTCATAATGATTATTTTAGTGCATGGATTGTCTATTCACAATATCTTTTTTATATCAGTTTTCCAAATAAATATAATTTTAAATGACATATATTTTATGGAGAATAACTTTTCCCCTTTATTTAACCCATTTATAATAAGGGTTTCATAATATCTCAATTCTATAGTTTATTTATTTTATACTTCCTCTTTCACTGTCCTAAAATTTTTCTTTTCATCCTATAGTTGTCATATACACCCAAATATATAACATAGATTAGTAGAAATTATTTTTATTATATAATCCTTAACATAATTGAAGTTGACTTAAACTAATTTAGTTGATCCATTTAATTCGTACTATTTACTTCTTGAGTTCAATTCTTATAGAGGATAAAAATTAGTAGATTTAACAAAATGAGTAAAACTATAATTATCAAAAAATATTGATTTTTATACTTTCACGTTTTTTAAATATAACTTACATTACATTAAATATTTTCTTTAAATATTTTAATATTTTGAGGAATAAACAATATTGTAATTAAAAAACATACTTCATTTTCCTCAACACTTCAATATAAATAAATTACTAAAACGTAAACTTATTTTGATAAAAATCAACAAATTAAAAGAAAAAATATACATTCAATCAGTTAAATATAGATATTCATTGATTCATGTTATTTTACCAAATGAATCATTCTTCAAAAATTACTTTTATGGTTATTAATTATTGATTTATTTAACTAAATTCATTCAACACAATCTATTTACTCTATGATATACTTTGAACTCTTATTTATGTGAGGATGTGTTTTTATATCTAATAATTCCCTAAAAAAATACCAAATGTAAGATACAAAATTAATAGTTTTAATAAAATGTTATTTTTTTAATTTTTAATACCAATTGTGGTTTTTACTTTTTAGTGTGTTCTGGTTCGAGATATTAAATAGATCTAAACTATAAATCAAATAAAAAATAAAAAAAATATCCCCTTAAAATAAACTAATATTTATTTACTATTTTGTAGTCTATAAATTATTTCTATAAATGGACTCATGCATGACTAAAATGTTATCTCAATTAAAATAAATGAGATCATTTATCATATTTTATTGATACAAAATTTTTTAATTTAAAAAAAAAATATTTTTTATATTAAAACATCATGGTAACATGAATAAAAAAGGTTATCTTCTTAAATAAGTAATCATTAATATATGAAATTGGATATAAACATCCCACATACTCACTTACTTTATCACAACAACATTAATACATTATAAAAGATTGGAACATCATGTTTACTCGGTACATTTTACTATCAAATTCTCTATTTTATATTCTTATTCAATTATATCAGTGATCAAAAAATATATAGGTCATTATTAAATGGATGTATTCCATACTAAATTTTAATTTCTATACCTCTAGTGTCATCATACAACACCATTTTAAATTCATGTTATATGAATTATTATTTTCAATTGAAATGATATTCATAACATACTAGATATAGAAACACCCTATTTCATATTCTAAAAATATCAATAATGATCTTTGAATGATGTCCCTCATAGTATTGTAATTATTATTCTATCAAATATGGGAAACACAAAAATAAATTCATAAACATTCTTCCCTTCACAATTCATAGTCAAATACTAAAAACACCTTTGAAAATATATTAGATGAATTATTTTATGAGACAAAAAATATATGTATTTGAAATCATAGAGGCTTCTGACAATCTCTTGTATATCAAGTTATAATCATCCTGAATTTGATATTAATAATTTATAAAATTTCATTAAATAATTGAAATTCAATTCATAAAAATGTTATAAAAAATATATTATGTGTTCCATATCTCCATGTTCTATAACATTCTATTTCAAAAGAATGTTATTATACCATCCTTATTCTACGTCCACTTGTAAATCATTATATTCCAGCAAAATACCCAGTCAATTACACCCCTAGGATTGTTGAAATTATTCTTGTGAGTCATCATAGATTCTATTGTATTTATATATATCACATAAAATTATTCAAATAGTGTATTATGAAATTTCAACATCATAGTACATTATTCCATCTCCATAACTTTTTTCTCCATCAACTTCATATCTACTCAATGTATAATAGTCATAGATTCAAATCACCCCTTCATAAAATCATAGCAGCTTATGATATCCTCATATTTTCATTTTATAATTATCAGAAACAAATAACATAAATACTTTCGAGTACTATGTGATTCCTATGAATCGTCTCTTCATAAAATATAATCTTACAGAATAATGAAAAAAAATATTGTTGGACTCCTCATGTATTAATCATGTATTAATGATCACAAATATTATTCAACCTAGTTAAATCCTATAATTTATATCCTATCATGTGTATTTATGTTTAAAGTTTTATCATGCTTTAAGAAGAGCCATGCAAGATCTTTATTGCTCAATATTCAATTTACTTACTTTACACTATATTTGATCTACTCTCAAAAAACCTTCTTTGACAAATGATTAAGTCTAATCCTTTCTATTATCATAATTATTTATGTCTGAACATAGTCACTTAAAAAATTCTGAGACACCGTGAGTCTGTCTCTGGCTATGTATTTCTGGTACCGTGAAAGCTAGACACCGTGATGCCGGACACCGTGAAGCTAGACAACGTGAATCCAGACACCGTGACCACAAGACACCGTGAAGCAATACACCGTGAAGCCAGACACTGTGAAGCCAGACACCGTGAATCCAGACACCATGACCACAAGACACCTTGAACAAGAACCCATGAAGCATACACCGCAACCATGAGACACTGTGATTAATCTAGACCCTGTGTGAAGGAGACACCGTTTCCATGACTTATTGTGACACCATTTCTTAAACTATGTTTTCATCTTTCAATTTAATTTCTAATGGTCATATTTGATGTTTTTAATGCACTGACATAATTAATGTTTCTTTGTAAACATGTCATTATACCGAACGAGGTATGAGGTGCAGAACGCATGCATCATGTCGACTCCAACACGTGCATTCCAAGTTAAAAAGCAAAGTTTGACCCAGAATCATTGTGCGCGAGACAAAAATGAAAAGAATGGTTGTGAGCACAACAATGAAAAAAATACTTGAAGGAAGTATTGAAATAAAGGCAAATTGAATTTAATTCGACATTGCTGAACACACAAAGCATATTTGAATCTTAAAGAACATCTTCGATCCTTGAACCTCACAATGAACACAAGATGGCTCGCGGTACTCTGTTTTCCACACAACTTCTAGAGAAGGACTCAAAGATTCATTTTCTTTAATCCAAAGGAGTCCAGAGCTGCATTGACATCACATAAGAGCATTCTAACCTCATCTATATATTCTTGCATTGTTGTGATCATCCTTTTCATTACGTTACGAGAAGTGTGTGCTTATGTCTGTTTAGACACACACTGGCTCCTAATATGAATTGTAGGATACTGAAATCCTTAAACCAAACTCTTTATACCTTTGTCTATCCCACGTAGAACTTTGGTAGAGGTCTGAGGACCTGGACAGCTTGTGGGCTGTTGTTGTTGTTTTTTTCCCACATAGAACTGTGGTAGAGGTCTGAGGACATGGAGAGTCTAAGTATTGTTGTAAACCCTGATCTTGGGTGTGGGTCAAAGTTTATTTATATAAACTTCTTGGTGGCAGGTGATCACTAAGTGGAGTGGATTAGGTCTCATCTTGATAATGAACCACTTGTTTCAGATCCTTTGTACTTCTTAATTTAGTTATCTTTGTTTTATTTCTTTACTCAATAATCCAGAAATCAATAATTTCACTTCGATAGTTAGTCATGGAGAGAAGTTATAATAGGAGTGTCTTAGTATAATAACTTCAAAAGTAATATTAATAACACAAATTAAGATCAATGATAATTAATCAATCTTCTAACAAGTTATTTAAACATTCAAACTCCTATAACAGTATAACCTTGATTATCTGTGATGTATTTAATCTTTGTGGAAAACCTTTTAGAAATACTTTTTAACAGAAATTTTAATAGGAAATCAATTTTACCTCTCTTGATTATCCACTCCAACCAACATTTGGTATCAGAGGTGTTGAGAAAAGTTTTTCAAAACACTCTGTTTGTGAAAAGTTTTCAACTGTGATTTTAGTTGTATCTTAAAGATCTCAAAATTTCTGTTAATTGTAAATATTTATATCTCTATTTATCTTTTTAAAACAAATTTATTATGAATAACATATTAGAATTTGTATCTACCCATAGGAAACCATTCTATAATGGTGTCAATTATGCCCAATGGAAAATAAAAATGAAAATTCATTTTGAAGGTATGGGATTTGACATCTGGACTGCTATAAAGAATCAGTATAAGATTCCAGAAACTATTAGAACAACTTTGTATGAACATAAGAAAGCTACATACAATAATAATTGTAAAGAAATAAATTCCATGTATTGTGCTTTAAGTGATGAGGAATTTAATATAATATCTTCATGTAAGACTGCTTATGAAATAAGGGATACTCTGGCTATTTCCCATGAGGGAACAACCAATGTTAAGGAAATGAGACTAAATACATACACTATTAAGTATGATAATTTTAAAATTAAATCTGATGAATCTATTTCTGATATATATCTCAGGTTTAATGAGACAGTCAATACAATGAGTTAACTGGGATAAGTTGTTCCATCAAAGGAGAAAATCATGATGATACTAAGATGTCGACCATACAAATGGAGATGAACCTCTGTCTGTATACATGAAACTGTGACATTGGAAAGCTACCTGTCAAGGAGCTGATAGGTAAATTGATTCTGTAAGAAGAATAACTAAAGGTAAAAAAAGAGGAAGATAACGAACCTAAGAAGAAGTTAGTGGAATTTAAGTCTATTGCTTCAAGAATCAAGGACAAAGGAAAAGTTCACGTAACTGAAGAAAGCTCAACTAGTGAAAATTCTTACTCATACAGTGATGAAAAAAATGATAATACATCGAGGAGATTCATTAAATTCTATAGAAAGATGAAATTTTTCAGAAAATAAAATTATAAGGGTAAGTATGACCAACAAGGTAATTGGAAGAGATATTGGAAGAAAGATGATATAAATGATGAGATAATCTGTTATGAATGTAAAAGGAAATGACATGTTATGGTTGACTATCAAAAATTGATGTTAAAGAAAAAATATGATTATAAAGACAAAAAATATAAGAATGTTATGAAGGCAACATGGAGTGCTTCGAAAGACAGCTCAAGTGGATCTGAAGCATCTGAATTTGAAGAAAAGAATCATGCCAACATGTGTTTCATGAATAAGACATCTGAGGTACATGTTACCCCAATGTTGAATGATTACTATTCTGGAAATGAAAGTGATTCAAATAATGATTATTATATGTCTAAAGATGAATTATTTGAATACTATAATATTTTAGAAGATACTTTTGATGAGATAAATGATAAGTACAAATCAATAAAGAAAGAGTATGCCTTGACTAGTACAGTTAAATCTTATCTTAGTATAGAAAAGGAAAAGAATTATCAACTATTAAATAAGAATACAGAACTCAAATTTTATCATGAGAAAATTAGAAAAACTTTAGAGAAGTTCACAAATTGAAATAATACTCTAACTCAAATGCATGGAAAAATATTTGCACCAAAGTATACTACTGGTTTTTGTTAACAACCTGGATAGAGACATATTGCTAAGAATAAATTTATTCCAAAATCCGGACAGTGTTCTGCTAGTTCATGTTCTTGAAACTGTTATGATTTATCTAGCTATTCAAATTATTACAGACCAAAAAAAGTTTACTTATCAAATTCATTTGAATATTTTAATTATAGGAAACCTATTAGACAAATATGGGTTCCTAAAGTTTTACTTTCTAACCATTTTGGACCCAAGAAAACTGGGCACCAAAATTATCTTTTTTCTAAATATATTTTTTGGGAAACATTCTTGAATATTTTATGTAGGAAGATATGGTACATGGACATTGGATGATCAAGGCATATGATAGTAGAAAATTCATTATTTAAGAGGACAATCAATTTTGATGGAGGACATGTTACCTTTGGGGATAACTCAAAAGAAAAAATCATCGGCTAAGGCCAGATTGGTAACATAGATAGAATTTTAATTTCTAATGTACTATTTTTTGATGGATAAAAATACAACCTGCTAAGTATTCCTCAGTTGTGTGATGATGGTTTCAATGTAAAATTTGAGAATGATTCATGTAATGTTTTTAATACTAATTTTTTTTGGTATTTCCTACATTAAGAAATGAAAATGTTTATGTTGTAGATTTGAATTCTTTATCTAAACAAAATGTTACATGTTTAAATTCGTTTATAATGAATCTTTTCTATGGAACAAAATACTTGGACACTCTAATGTGCACTCACTTAGAAAACTGACTAGGAAAGGTTTTGTTAAAGATTTACCTAAACTGTAATTCCCACTTAACAAAGTGTGTAATCCTTCTAAAAAGGGAAAACAAAACAATGTTTCTTTAAAATCAATGAAGGAATTTTCTACTTCTCAACCTCTTTATCTGGTTCAACATGATTTGTTTGGACACTCACGAGTTTCACGTCTAAATGGGAAGCACTATGTCTGTGTTCTTGTGGATTATTTTTCTAGGTGCACTTGGGTATATATTCTTGGTCTCAAATGTGAAGCCTGTTCTTATTTTATTAAATATTCCAAGTCTGTAGAGAACCTTTGTGGACTTAGGATTAAGACCTTGAGAAGTGATCATAGCCATGAGTTTGAAAATCAAGAGTTTGAATCTTATTGCTCGCACAATGGTTATAGTCACAACTTCTCTGCTCCCAGAACACCTCAACATAATGGTGTAGTAGAAAGAATAAATAGGACTCTTCAAGAAATTACTAGGACAATGCTCAATGATTATGATTTTCCAATTTAATTTTGGGTTGAAGCTGTTTATAAAACCTAATACATTATCAATAGAGACTTGATTAGACCAATTATTAAAAAGACCCCTTATGAGCTTTGGAACAATAAGAATCCTATGGTTAATTACTTTAGAGTTTTTGGTTACAATGTTTTTATTCTTAACACTAAAGATAATTTTGACAAATTTGCTTCCATAAATGATGAATGAATTTTCCTAGTTTACTCAATATCAAGTAAGGCCTATAGAGAATTCAATAAGAGAACCAAATTTGTGGAAGAATCCATAAATATCAAATTTTATGAAACTGGTCCACTTGAACCTAAGAACCCTCTTAAAAATCATGAAGATGATATGTCCATTCTAAACCATAATCACAAGAACAGTGAACATGTTGTTAAGAAAATTAGTTCTGGAAATTTTCCAGAACCTGTTTCTATAGACCCCAAACCTGTAAATGAAACTGGAATTTCTATCCCTACCATATCAAGAACAACTAAGATTCTTAAAACCCATCCTTTAGATGTTGCAGTTGAAGATTTATATATAGGGACACAAAATAGAGCTTCTCTAAGAAACCAGGTTGAACATCAAGATTTTATTTCACAGCTTGAAGCTAAAAATAAAAATGATGCAATCAATGATGAATTATGGGTGATGGCTATGCACGAATAATTGACTCAATTTTAATGAAACAATTTTTTGAAATTAGTAGACATAACTAAGAACACATGGACCATAGGCTCTAAATGGGTTTTTAATAATAAAGTTGACGAAGCTAGTACAATAGTTAGAAACAAGGCTTCACTAGTTGCACAAGGTTATAGTGAAGAAGAGGGAATTGACGTTGAGGAGACCTTTGCACCAGTATCCAGGCATGAAGCCATCAAAATCTTGCTTGCCTATGCTGCACATTTGAATTTAAAACTATATCAAATGGATGTTAAGAGTGCTTTCTTAAAAGGGTATATAGCTGAGGGTGTTTTTCTTGAACAACCCCCTGGATTTACAAATCCCCATTTTCCAAATAATATTTTTAAACTATCAAAATCCGTATATGGTTTGAATCATGATCCATGAACTTGGTATGACAGATTGAGTACTATTCTTATTTCCAAAGGTTTTACAAAAGTAATAGATGATTCTACCCTTTTTATAAAACGAATTTCTAATGATGTTTTAGTTGTTAAAATCTATGTAGATGACATTATTTTTGGATAATTGATGAATTCTTTATGTGTTGATTTTTCTAAAATGATTCAAAGAGAATTTGAAATGAGTTTACTGGGAGAACTCAAATATTTTCTTGGATTTCATGTTTTTAAAATGAAAATGGTATTATTATAAATCAAAGTAAATATAAAAATAATATTTTAAAACATTTTGGATTGGATAGCACTAAAATTAGTGACACTCCCATGAGTACCACATGTAAGTTGGATCTTGATGATGATGGAAAATCAGTTTATTAAACCACATATAGAGGAATGATTGGAGGTTTACTTTACTTAAATGCTAGTCATCCTGACATTATGTTTAGTGTGTGTATGTGTGCTCGTTTTCAAGTAAACCATAAAGAATCTCATTTTAATTTTGTAAAGAAATTTTTCAAATACCTCAAGCATACACAAAATCTTGGACTATTTTATCCTAAAAGACATTAATTTTGAATTAGTTAGTTATTCTGATGTTGACTTTGGTGGCTGTAAGATAGATAGAAAAAGCACCTCTGGAACATTTAAACTTTTAGGCAAGTCACTAGTATCATGGTGTAGTAAGAAACAAAATTAGGTTTCATTATCTACTGCAGAAGCCAAATACATTGCTTCTGGAAGTTGTTGTGCACAAATTTTGTGGACGAAACACACATTACTAGATTATTGATATCAATTCAGACACGTAACTACAAATTGTGACAATAGAAGTCCTATTAACATCTCAAAAATTCATGTTTCACATTCCAGGTCAAATCTTATTGATGTAAGACATCACTTTTTCAGAGATCATTATAAAAAAGGTGATATCACTTTGGAATTCATTGGTACTGAATATCAACTTGGTGATATATTCACTAAGCCATTTTTTTCTGAAAGAATAGTCTACATCATACACGAACTAGGAATGATAAATCTCAAATAGATACCTTACTTGTTTCTGTTTCAAGTATTACTGTTCGATATCTTACAATGTTATAAATTACTATTTCATGATTACGGTTTCTCAGTTACTATCTCTCATGTTTACTATCTCACTATAATGTCTCATGTTTACATTCTCACTGTTTGTATTTTGTACATACAGTCTAACATTTACTGTCTCACCTTAATGCGCACTGAGAAGTTCATTCACGTTCACACTGTGAAACTCATTTACTGTCTCACCGTAATGACCACTAACGGTCACATCGTAGAAATTATTTATTTATTTTAAAACCTGTACCGTGGTAATTATCCTTTTCACCAATTTTTTTTCTCGCTTTTTTTTTTGCAATGTTTGGAATTCCTAAATGATAAAACAAAGTATGTATCACTCGATTCTTCACTTGAGGTTTCTTCTACCTACTCCTTTCGAACCCTTCTTCATCCATGCAACCCTTCTTCATTCATGAGAAATAGATTTTCACCAAATGGATTCTTTCTAGTAAGTCTCTGGTTTTCAATGTTTTATAACAATAAGGCAAGTTATAATTGTTCTCGAAGGAGGATAGACCCATCTATCCTAGGTTATTAGATCATTTTTACCAATACTTATAGTTCTCATTTGATTCTCGTAAGAGTTATATTGTGAGAATCTGGGTCAATGTCGAGATATGCTCATTCTATTTGACATTATGGGTTGCATGCCTTACGATAACTCATGTATGCATCCGTGAGGATTATCAGAGAGTACCACCACCTTCAACAGATTTCTGTGATTTAGAAGATTCCATGAAAAACATAACTAGAAATGGAACCCAGAGAAGTGTCGTTATAAGGCCCCAGCCTTAAACCTTACTTAATCTTGAGTTATTACAAGATTACACATTGAGGATCTTTTCGGGTTTAGAGTTTTAGAGAATTAGATCATAAAACATGCATTATATTCCACATATAAACAAAGTGGTTACACAAAGATAGTATTCTTCATTCCCATCAATGGAAACATATTTAAAATAAACATGGATTCTTTCTTGACACTTCCTTGACACTATCATCATATCATGTACCTTTCCCTTGACCTGTGAAAAACATTTCAAAAAAAACATGGGATGAGCATAAAAAGCTCAGTAAGGGATATAAAAATATGGAAAGGAAACATGGGTACATATATACATAAGGATGAGATCATACTTTACACATAAAACATAAGAACTTTAACATACCTCATCAAATCATGAATAAATCATAAAAATCATAAGACATAAAGGTAACTTGAGGTATTCATAACTTTCTTACGTAGGGAGTAACCCTCTTGGTTACACTTGGAATACCCATCACAGTATATTCCCTAAATCTCTTCGGAGAAACCTTAACGTTTCACTCATTCATGTAACGCAATGCATTGGAGAGCTATAACGGGCTCACCCGCCCTTAGATTATCACGGAACCACCCATCTTCATAATAATTCCCAAGAACCATAACATAATCATATCACATAAAACATGCATAAAGGAAACATAACATTTCCACATTTCAATCATGAGATATCAATAAAACACATTGATATAATAAAAACATTATGAAAACCATTTTCAATACCAATGTAAAAGAAAAGTAAAACATGGTATTTATTTTTCTTTTTTAAAAAAGGTATGGCTTGTAAAGGAAGCCGAAACTCAAATAACGGTCACGACGGCGGAGAAGTCGTTGTCGCCGCATACGTAAGACAAAAACATTCCCTTTTGTCGTTTAGTAAAATGCTTCGTATAAAAAAGATTCCTTTTGGATAAATGTAAAAGTGAAAGGGGTTTATACACCGTATAAAAGAAGGTTGTGTATAAAACAAAATATGCCTCAATGAAAGGAGATTGAGACGAAGTCCCATACCTCGTATTCGACATGACCCGACCGTTCTTTAATATCCTGAATAATAAACTTGAGTTAATATCTACTTTCTTAAGAACCTTTTTCAAGTTAATTATTCTTTTTATACCATGTTATGAACATCATTTAATCATTTAAGTTAATAATGTTCATTTTGTCGGTATTTGGTTCTTAAGTCAAAAATAGACTTCTTACACTTACATGTTGTTAATTTGGTCAAAGGTTCGTTATATCCAGAATGATATTAATTATTTGGATAACATATATATCATATATATTCATCATATACATGTATTTATAATATTACATCACATTTAGAGGTAAGAAAATGAAATGCACCGTTCATGGAGACGGTAAGCCGTACGTACGCATGAACGCTACTTCCATTTCTATTTCGTATTTTCTGGAATGAAATCATAATGATATAAGAGTATATTATAATTCCAGTATAATAACATATATAATATCATTAACTTTATCCATTACACATCCCACATATGTTATTAACGAATCAAATCACTTTCAGGGGGTGATAGTCCGCACTTCCTAAAATGAAGATATCGTGTTTACCCATAATGGAAACAACAACAGTATGCCATAAATGAAAAATACAGAAGCTTAAGGAAATAATAAACATATTATATATCATATATAAAAATAGTGACATCATAATGGCCACCTTTGAATGTGTTAAATGATTATTGAACAATCATCGTTTCGGGAGGCAGAATATCGCCATCCACAGAAACCGTATGTTCTTTAACCATTTGATGTAGTTGTGTGAGAGTGTTGCTCGAATAAATCTTATAACAACTTACTAGTATATTTAAGATACTGGTTTTGTTACAAGAGAAGTAAATAAAAAGAGTTTAGGGGGGTTGGAGAAGCAAAATAAAACAAATGAACATGAGAGAATGAATTTCCTTTAAAAGTGTAACTCCTTTTGATTTGAGCCTAAAGGCTTCATTTGAAAGGATTCTGCCCAAAGGGAATCCTCTAGGATGAGGAGAGGGATGTGGAGAGAGTAAATGGGCAGGTGATGGCCGATACAAAGGCTTTGGGAGTGTGGGTAATGAGGTAGAGGTGGGGGCCTTTTATAAGAGGAGAGGAGGGGCACTCTTGGAAAGTAAAGATAAGTTACATTATTTTAAAAAGAGATTCGGATCCAAAAGATCCCACATTGATATAATTCGAGGGTAAGGTGATAAGGGTTCAAAATCCAATCATCCAATTGGTTTTGGCCATGTGTAGGTTTTAGATCTTACATTAACTTTCCATTTTATTTAAATCGTTAAATAATGAGGTCATCGCTGCGTCATCATGATGTCATAAATAATTTAATTTATTTAAAGTCTAAAAAATTATAAAATAAATACTATGATGTAGGAAATATTTTTATCTTTATAATTACTATTTATAATTCAAATATGATCTTTATAACCCCATGTAATAATTGTTTTCATAAAACATATTATGTTTGTGTCATTTTTACTTTTACATTAAATAAAAAGTTATTTATGTCATTTCCTAACCAAAGTGGCTCCATGGGGTCCCCAAGTTGACCCATGGCTTGTATTGGTCGGCCATGACACAACCAATGAGGGTAGGACATGTGTAAAGCTCATCTAATTTTATTAAAGCATTATTTTTACCTTAAACTACACTAATTACCACTAATCGCGATTAAAAACTTAATAAGTTACTATTCACCAAAAAATTATTTTAATCTCATTGAACCACATTTTACTTCTTAATGAAAACCATGTATGTAGGATTTTTGAAATTCAAAACAAAATGATGGAAAAGTTTTATTTAAACGGAAAATCAGTTTTTATAAGTACCACTTAATGGTTTCACTATTCATCAAAAATTGAAGTTTTTCAGAAAATTACCAAAAATTCACCTTAAGCTATATTTGATATTACGAATTAAAAAATGAAGTCTATTTTACAAAATTCAAAACATATAAGTCACATTAATTAATTTAATAATAAATTCCCGCTGTTATTACAAATAGCGTGTTTTTATGAAACAATAAGTATCAAAAGATTGACACCAGTTTAAGTCTAATTTCAAAGTGAAATTGATTTCAATGACCACCATTGGATTAAATGGTAAAAATATATTCAGATTACACATTAATACCAATTCAAAAGATAATATAATCATATAAATAAATTAGATTAAGAAGCAGTTTTGATGTAAAATGCAGTATTTTTCACTGTTCATTAAAAAAATGAACATTGTCAGAAAAATACCAAAAATTCACACAAAGTAAATTTTGATGTCCCAATCATAAAGAATAAGTTTATTTTGACAAACATAGCTTATAAAATTGTCAAAAGATAGATTTAAAAATGGTTTTCCATCAAAAGGCAGTAAAATAATCTTTTAAAAATATTAGTGTATTCCATGCTTAAGATTGGATTTATTTTCATTTTAAGCCTCTAAAACACTATCTAATTAATTAATAGACATATATAAAAATATATATTATCCATTACTTACTTGGGATGTTACATCCTTTCCCCCTTTTGAAAATTGCATCCCCGCAATTTATTTACTTATCGAATAAATGGGGGTACTTATCCCTCATTGCATTTTCAGATTCCCATGTTGCCTCTTCCATCGTGTGGTTTTTTCACAAAACCTTTACCTGCTTAATCACCTTATTCTGTAACACTTCCTCCCTGTGGTCAAGAATCTGGACCGGTTGTTCCTCATATGATAGGTTCTCTTCCAGCTGAACTACCTCTGGACTCAAAAAATGAGATGGATCTGGCATATAATTTCTCAACATCAAAACGTGAAAAACATTGTGTACCTGAGATAAACTCGGAGGTAAAGCCACTCGGTAAGCAACTGATCCAACTCTTTCTAAAATTACATATGGTCCAATGAACCTTGGACTCAACTTTCCTTTCTTACCAAATCGCATCACACTTTTCCATGGTGATACTTTGAGAAAAACATGATCACCTACCTCAAAAGATAGATCCTTCCTCCTGTTGTATGCATAACTCATCTGCCTACTCTGAGTTGTTCTCATGTGATTCTGAATCATCTGATCTTTTTCTGCCATCTCCTCTACCAATTTTGGTCCCATCAACTTCCTTTCACCCACTTCATCCCAGAATGCTGGAGTTCGACACTGCTTCCCATATAATGCCTGAAATGGTGCCATCTGTATACTGGAATGAAAATTGTTATTATATAAAAATTCAAACAAAGAAATATGTTGGTCCCAACTTCCCTGATAATCCATAGATCAAGAACGTATCATATCCTCCAAGGTCTGAATTGTTCGTTCTGACTGCCCATCTGATTGAGGATGAAAAGATGTACTAAAATTTAATTCAGTACCCAATGACTTCTGAAGGCCTTTCCAAAAGTTAGAAGTGAACCTGGGATCACGGTCAGATACAATGGAGAGAGGAATTCCATGTAACCAGACTACCTCTTTAAGATACAAACGGGAAAGTTGATCCCGGGAAAAAGTATCCCGTATGGCAAGGAAATGAGCATATTTAGTCAAGCGATCGAAAATAACCCAGATTGCATTATTACCTCAAGATGTCTTCGGTAATCCCACAACAAAGACCATGGATATATTCTCCCATTTCCACTCTGGCACTGGTAAAGGCTGAAGCATCCCTTTCGGTAACTGCCGCTCTTCTTTAACATGTTGACATGTCAAACACTTCACAGTAAATTCAGCAATATCCCTTTTCATTCCATCCCACAAATAATACTCCCGCAGATCTCTATACATCTTAGTACTACCAGGATGAACTGAAAACGGAGAACTATGAGCTTCACATAAAAAATCTCTCTTCAACTATGAATCACAAGGCACACAAAATCTCTTCCCAAATCTCAAAACACAATCATTATCAATGTTGAATTCAGGAAACTTACCTTTCTGAACCAGCTCTACCTTTTTCTGCAACTCACTATCTTGCTTCCGTGCTTGCTTGATTCTATCTGATAGAGATGATCTCACTGATACCTGAAACAAAACAGAAGAAATTCCAGCACCAACAACTTCCATTCCAAATCTCATCAAATCCTTAACCAAAGGATCACGTTCCAAACACAACATTGCTAATGAAGCATTACTTTTTTGACTCAAAGCATCAGCCACTTTATTTGCTTTTCCTGGATGGTAATGAATTGTACAATCATAATCCTTGATTAATTCTAGCCATCTCCTTTGTCTCATGTTCAATTATTTCTGAGTTAATATATACTTTAAACTTTTATGATCGGTATATATTTCACACTTTACTCCATACAAATGATGCCTCCAAATTTTTAAAGCAAAAACAACAACAGCTAATTCCAAATCATGTGTACGGTAATTTACCTCATGAGTTTTCAACTGTCGTGAAGCATAAGCAATTACTTGATCATTCTGCATTAGGACACAACCAAGTCCTTTCAATGAAGCATCGCTGTAGATGACAAACTCACCATTTCTGGAAGGTGATGCCAAAACTGGAGCATTCACCAATCTTCTTTTTAGTTCTTGAAAACAATCATCACATTCTTTTGTCCAGATAAACTTAACACCCTTCCGAGTTAGCTTAGTTATTGGACTATATAACCGTGAAACTTTTTTAACAAACCTTCAGTAATAGCCTGCCAAACCAAGGAAGCTAAGAATCTCGGTTACATTTGTGGGTCTGGTCCATTCTTCCACAACATTTGTTTTTGTAGGATCAACAGTTATTCCATCTTTAGAAACAATGTGACCAACGAAATAAATTCGTTGCAACCAAAACTCACACTTTCTAAATTTTCCATACAGTTTATTTTCTTTTAAGGTTTGCAAGATAACCCTTAAATGTCTTTCATGCTCCACTTTACATTTAGAAAACACCAAAATATCATCAATGAAAACCACCACAAACTTATCCAAGAACTCATGGAAAATTCTACTCATTAAGTCCATGAATACAGCAGGTGCATTGCTTAGCCCAAAAGGAATTACTACAAATTCATAATGGCCATATCTCGTACGGAACACGGTCTTCGAAATATCTACCTCCTTTACCGTCAGCTGATGGTACCCCGATCTCAGGTCAATATTTGAAAAAAACTGAGCTCCCTGGAGCTGATCAAAGAAATCATCGATATGAGGCAAAGGATATTTGTTCTTAATAGTGATGTTATTCAAGGCTCTATAATCAACTCAAAGTCTCATAGAACCATCTTTCTTTTTAACAAACAAGACAGGAGCACCCCATGGTGATGTGCTAGGTCGAATGAAACCTTTCTCTAATAAATCTTGCAATTGCTCCTTCAACTCTAAATGTTCAATTTGAGCCATTCGATAAGGGGATTTTGAAATTGGCTTAGCATCAGGAACTAAGTCAACAGTAAATTCAACTTCCCGATCTGGTATTATTCCAGGCAACTCATCAGGAAAAACATCAGGATACTCATTTACCACTGGCACATCATTAATCTGAACAGTTTCTTTATTTTCAACGATGTGTGCAAGGTAACATTCATTTCCATCTTTTACAAGTTTCTTGGCCTCTTGATAAGTTATCAACAGTAAGGGTTCATTCTTGTAAAAAACTGAAAGTATTTCTGAAAAAAACTTCTTTAGCTCTACATTCAATCTTAGCATGGTAAATAGAGATCCAATCCATACCCAGGATAACATCAAACTCTACTAGAGGTAGAAAAATAAGGTTTTCAAGTAGGTTCTTTCCACAGATAAGGATATGAAGATTCTTATAAATTCTATTTGCCTCAACATTCCCCCCATGTGTTTTTACCAAAAGTTCAGGAGTCATTTCTTGAGATGGTATTCCAATTTTACTAGAAAAGGTTTCAGAGATGAATGAATGTGTAGACCCTGAATCAAACAACACACTGGCATAATCTGAAAAAACAAACAAAGTACCTGATACAACTTCATTTGATGGCCCGACATCTGCTGAAGTAGTTGCAAAGGATTTCACCACCCCTTTCTGCTTGTAGTCTAACTGCTTCCCATCACTCAAGCTCTTTGTCGGACACTCATTTGCATAGTGACCCATCTCATTGCACTTATAACATTTCACTAATTGTAAATGAAATTTGGTCTTACCATCACCCAGATCTTTTTCAGTGCAATCACGAGCCTTATGTCCCATCTTACCACATCGGTAGCACTTTCCAGAATTCAGAAGACATTCCCCAGCATGCCTTCTGCCACATTTATCACAAACTAGAAACTTAGTTTTCATACCATCATACTTTTTTGAAGAATTCTTACCTTTCTCCTTCCACCTTGGTCTCTTCTTCTGTTGGTTGTTATAGAACACTTGATCATCAGAAAACTCCATTTCCACCTTCTCATCACAACGAACATGCTTTTCATAACTTTTAAACTCACAAGAAGATAACGCCCTTCGATATTTTTTCTTTAATCCAGAGTAAAAACGATTGATTTTACTATCAAGGTCTCGGATAAAATTTGGAGCATACCTTGCCAATCGAGTGAAACTTTCTTCATAGGTAGCCACTGAGTCCTCCTCTTGCCTCAATTCCAAGAATTTCTTTTCCATCCTAAGTCGAAGAGCCTTAGGGAAATACTTCTCAAGAAACATACCTTTGAATTCATCTCAATCGAGAGCATCAATATCATCAGCGTCCCTGATATTTTTAACCATCGACCACCACTGATCTGCCTCACCCTCCAAACGGTAAATATCAAGACTAACCTTTTAATTTTCTGAACACCCCATGACATCGAAAATCTTCTCCAGTGCTTTAATCCACCCTTCAGCTAGCACAGGGTCTAATGATCCTCTGAATGATGGGGGATATTGCCTCATGAAATGTTCCACCACTAACATGTTCCTCTGTAGTTGATCTGGCTGATCTCGTGCATGGATACCACCACCATTTATAGCCTGAGTCAACTGCACCATTACTGCAACAAACTGTTCAATTACAATTCCGACCATCTCAGAATGCGGATTCGGAAGGTAATTTCCTACGGTATTCCTTCCTAGCACTGCTTCCCTGTTTCCTCTGTGGAAAACCATTCTGAACAAACATGTCTTAGATGAAGCAACATGGTAATCTTTAAATGCTATATAATATCAAAAAAAATATTTTTGGATAATAATTTAATAGAATTCTAACTCCTAAAGTTATCTAAACCTACCTTTGATACCAACTATAAGGCCCCAGCCTTAAACCTTACTTAATATTGAGTTATTACAGGATTACACATTGAGGATCTTTTTGGGTTTAGAGTTTTAGAGAATTAGATCATAAAACTTGCATTACATTCCACATATAAACAAAATGGTTACATAATGATTTTATTCTTCATTCCCATCAATGGAAACATATTTAAAATAAACATGGATTCTGTCTTGACACTTCCTTGACACTATCATCATATCATGTACCTTAACCTTGACCTGTGAAAAACATTTCAAAAAAACTTGGGATGATCATAAAAAGCTCAGTAAGGGATATAAAAATATGGAAAGGAAACATGGGTACATATATACATAAGGATGAGATCATACTTTACCCATAGAACATAAGCACTTTAACATACCTCATCAAATAATGAATAAATCATAGAAATCATAAGACAAAAAGGTAACTTGAGGCATTCATAACATTCTTACGTAGGGAGTAACCCTCTTGGTTACACTTGGAATACCCATCACAGTATATTCCCTAAATATATTCGGAAAAACCATAACGTTTCACTCCTTCGCGTTACCCAATGAATTGGAGAGCTATAACGGGCTCACCCGCCCTTAGTTTATCACGGAACCACCCGTCTTCATAATAATGCCCAAGAACCATAACATAATCATATCACATAAAACATGCATAAAGGAAACATTACATTTCCATATTTCAATCATGAGATATCAATACAACACATTGATATAATAAAAACATTATGAAAACCATTTTCAATACCAAAGTAAAAGAAAAGTAAAACATGGTATTTATTTTTCTTTTTAAAATATGTTATGGCTTGTAGAGGAAGCCGAAACTCAAATAACCGTCACGACGGCGGAGAAGTCATTGTCGCCGCATACATAAGACAAAAACATTCCATTTTGTCATTTATTAAAACGCTTCGTATAAAAAATATTCCTTTTGGATAAATGTAAAAGTCAAAGGGGTTTATACACCGTATAAAAGAAGGTTGTGTATAAAACAAAATATGCCTCAATGAAAGGAGATTGAGATGAAGTCTCATACCTCGTATCCGACTTGACCCGACCATTCTTTAATCTCCTGAATAATAAACGTGAGTTATTATCTACTTGCTTAAGAACCTTTTTCAAGTTCATTATTCATTTTATACCATGTTATGAACATCATGTAATCATTTAAGTTAATAATGTTCATTTTGTTGGTATTTGATCCTTAAGTCAAAAAAAGACTTCTTACACTTACATGTTGTTAATTTGGTCAAAGGTTCGTTATATCCAGAATGATATTAATGATTTGGATAACATATATATTATATATATTCAGAATATACATGTATTTATAATATTACATCACATTTAGAGGTAATAAAATGAAATGCACCGTTCGTGGAGACGGTAAGTCGTACGTACGCATTAATGCTACTTCCATTTCTATTTCGTATTTTCTGGAATGGAATCATAATGATATAAGAGTATATTATAATTCCAGTATAATAACATATATAATATCATTAACTTTATCCTTTACACATCCCACATATGGTATTAACGAATCAAATCACTTTCAGGGGGCGGTAGTCTGCACTTCCTAAAATGAAGATATCGTGTTTACCCATAATGGAAACAATAACGGTATTCCATAAATGAAAAATACAGTAGCTTAAGGAAAGAATAAACATATTATATATCATATATAAAAATAGTGACATCATAATGGCCACCTTTGAAGGTGTTAAATGAGTATTGAACAATCATCATTTCGGGCGGCAGAATTTTTCCATCCATGAAAACCGTATGTTCTTTAACCATTTGATGTAGTTTTGTTAGAGTGTAGATCGAATAAATATTATAAAAACATCCTAGTATATTGAAGATACTGGTTTTGTTACAAAATATGTAAATAAAAAGAGTTTAGGGGGGTTGGAGAAGCAAAATAAAACAAATGAACATGAGAGAATGAATTACCTTTAAAAGTGTAACTCCTTTTGATTTGAGCCAAAAGGCTTCCATTGAAAGGATTATTCCCAAAGTCAATCATCTAGGATGAGGAGAGGGATGTGTAGAGAGTAAATGGGCAGGTTATGGCCGAGACAAAGGCTTTGGGAGTGTGGGTAATGAGGTAGAGGTGGGGGCCTTTTATAAGAGGAGAGGAGGGGGACTCTTGGAAGGTAAAGATAAGTCACTTTATTTTAAAAAGAGTTTCGGATCCAAAAGGTCCCACATTGATATAATTCTAGGATAAGGTGATAAGGGTTCGATATCCACTCATCCAATTGGTTTTGGCCATGTGTAGGTTTTAGATTTTACATTAACTTTCCATTTTATTTAAATCGTTAAATAATGAGGTCATCGCAGCATCATCATGATGTCATAAATATTTAATTTATTTAAAGTATAAAAAATTATAAAAGAAATACTATGATGTAGGAAATATGTTTAGCTTCCCAATGACTATTTATAATCAAAAATCTGATCTTTATAACCCCATGTAATAATTGTTTTCGTAAAACATATTATGTTTGTGTCATTTTTACTTTTACATTAAATAAAAAGTTATTTATGTCATTTCCCAACCAAAGTGGCTCCATGGGGTCCCCAAGTTGACCCATGGATAGTATTGGTCGGCCATGACACAACCAATGAGGTTAGGACATGTGTCAAGCTCATATCATTTTATTAAAGCATTATTTTTACCTTAAACTACACTAATTACCACTAATCGCGATTAAAAACTTAATAAGTTACTATTCACCAAAAATTATTTTAATCTCATTGAAACACATTTTACTTATTAATGAAAACCATGTCTGTTGGATTTTTGAAATTCAAAACACAATGATGGAAAAATTTCATTTAAACGGAAAATCAGTTTTTATAAGTACCACTTAGTGGTTTCACTATTCATTAAAAATTGAAGTTTTTCAGAAAATTACAAAAAATTTACCCTAAGCTATATTTGATATTCTGAATTAAAAAATGAAGTCTATTTTACAAAATTCAAAACATATAAGTCACATTAATTAATTTAATAATTAATTCCCGTTGTCATTACAAATAGCGTGTTTTTATGAAACAATAAGTATCAAAAGATTGACACCAGTTTAATTCTAATTTCAAAGTGAAATTGATTCCAATGACCACCATTGGATTAAATGGTAAAAATATTTTCAGATTACACATTAAGACCAATTCAAAAGATAATCTAATCATATAAATAAATTATATTAAGAAGCAGTTTTGATGTAAAATGCAGTATTTTTCACTATTCATTAAAAAATGAACATTGTCAGAAAAATACCAAAAATTCACACAAAGTAAATTTTGATGTGCCAATCATAAATAATAAGTTTATTTTGACAAACATAGCTTATAAAATTGTCAAAAGATATATCTAAAAATGGTTTGCCATCAAAAGGCAGTAAAACAATCTTTTAAAAATATTAGTGTATTCCATGCTTAAGATTGGATTTATTTTCATTTTAAGCCTATAAAACACTATCTAATTCATTAATAGACATAGATAAAAATAACTATTATTCATTACGTAGTTGGGATGTTACATTCATTGCTACTGAATTAGATGGAGGACCAAGGCTTTTGTTCATGTTGTTACAGAATTTGGTTAGTCAAATAAAAGGTGATTTTGTTGTTTTAAAATATCAAGATGTGTTTTTGATTCACCTCATGAAAAATGGACATAAGATCAACGTATTCATGTATATCATACACCACATGTTTGAGTTGATAAAAGTCACATCCAAGTCAACTTCTCTATTCTACTCTCGGCTAATCAAGGACATTCGTCTGGCCAAGGGTATGATTGGACCTAATAAGGAAGTAATTATGGACTGTGAGTACTGTATCTCAAAATACATTATCAAAAGAATGATGATAAACTAGAATCCTTGGAAAAAGGAATCAGTGGAAAAAAATTATAGAGTTTACGAGAAATTCAATCTTGTGGATTATCCCTCAATACCAAAAGACATTTCTGATCCTGGTTTGGATCTAGATGAGATTTTTGAATATCCTGATGAAGTAGAAGAAGGGGTTATAGTGCCACCTAGGGAAGCTGTTACTATTGAGGAAGACATGACTTCTATTCCTCATGTAGTTCATAAAGAATAAGTAACTACTCCTAATGAATCCGTTAATTTGGAAAATCATCCCAATTCTATAACAGAATCAGTTTCCAATGAATCTGAAAAGCATTCCCTGGAATATCCTACAGTGGATGAACTACCTCTTCTACAAGAGGTCAATATTGAGGAAATCCCTATGGAATAATATGTTCCTAAAATCATCCCTCCAGGTGATGAAAGGATGGAGCTGGACATTCATCTGGCTATATCGGAAATGAGTGAGGAACTTATAGCTGAGTTTGTGGAATTATATCAAGATCCTAATCCTCTCAGTCCTAAGAAGGAGGCACCTGTTGAAGGGGAGAAAACCCCAAATCATGAGTATATTGAAGTCTATAATCTAACTGAGTCAAGTCATTTAGAAACTCAGTATAAATTTCCAAGTTTCTATTAAGTGAATGATTCTTAGCAGGTTACAACAATCGGACTTGATAATTCCTCCCTATTTTAGTTGAAATCAGTCTCAAATTTTTCACCTGAGAAGGAACTTGAACCTGTACCAGTCCCTACTCCTGAACCCTTTTCTAAACAGCCATCCTTTGCGAGTAAGGATGATCTGAAAGAATTTGGTGCTATTATTTTATCCGGAGTTGAGAAACTCAGGAATACACAACCTCATCCTATGACAAATTTATGTGAGATAGATGCCTCACTCTTGTTGGATAAAATTCTTAGCACATTACAACAACCGGACTTGATATTTCCTCCCTATTTTAGTTGAAATCAGTCTCAAATTTTTCACCTGAGAAGGAACTTGAGCATGTACCAGTCCCTACTCCTGATCCCTTTTCTAAACAGCCATCCTTTGTGAGTAAGGATGATCTGAAAGAATTTGGTGCTACTCTTTTATCCAGAGTTGAGAAACTCAGGAATACACAACCTTGACCTATGACAAATTTAAGTGAGAAAGATGCCTCACTCTTGTTGCTCCTCCTGTAGAACTTGATGCTCCTCAAGTCCCAAAAGATGGTGTGTCTCAGATTCATCCTTATCTAGCATCCTTAGATGAAAAGATTGCTGAATGTAACAAACAAATTTTGAAGGAAATGAAAGTGCATGTTTCCAATCATAATAAACTCATTGATGAGTATATATGATGTCTTCAAAAGGTCCTGAATCAACTGAAATCTCTGACCACGGCTATCAAAGCATCTGGTCAATCCTCCAAACCCTCCTTGGACAGTGATTTGATCAGAACTGTAGTCAAAGAAGAGCATCAGAATGTACTCAGTGGCTTTAATGAAACTTCTTTATCTAAAGTGGACAAGAACAGTGATAGAGTTCTTGACCTAGTAGAAATCCACTACAAAATTTCTAATGATGCTCAGCAATAGATTGCCCGAAAAGTGGATTTCTACTTCAACAGAATCTTCTCCAAGACAGATATGAAAAACCATTTCAAGTACCTTGTATAAAATCTACGGATTTCTCTTATGACTCAAGCTTTCAAGAACCAAGTCCAGAAGCTCATCGAGGTTACTCGATTATAGGACCAGTTTATGGAGAACAAGGTTGATTTGGAGAAATCCATGCAGTATGGGGGGAAATCATTACAGATTTCAACAATAGCTTGATGCCCTATCTTCATGTCCAGTGTACATCAATTGTTGCTCCAGCAGCTGCACCTCTCAATCATGGGCTTCCTACCTTCTCCTCTGCTATATCCTCAACCACCAAGTCCGTCGGACAAGCACTCAGTCAGATCAGGCATGTGATTCTAGATCTACAACTACCTAGATCCTCTGCTGCTCCGACCTTGGCTCTCTCAGTCTTTGAATTCCTTCATTTACCCACCTTATCAACCACCTATCTTCCTTATTCTACCTCAACCACTACCCCTATGACTTCCTCATCTAATAATGCTTATGTCAAAGAAAATTTCGACCCATGAAGAAGAACAATGATTGCTTTTTTTGATAGGGATTCTATTGATTTTGTATTCTTTTTTTGTTGTATGATCACTTATTTTCACTTAATAGGATGTGCAATTTTTGACTTCTCTTATTCCATCATTTTGATAATCCCAAATGGGGGAGAAGTTTCTATATGTTATCCTTTTATCTTTATAGTTGCATCCAATATACACATTAATTGTACATGATTTTTGATCATCAAAAAGGGGGAGATTGTTGGAATACTCATGTATTAATCATGTTTTAATGATCATAAATATTAATCATCCTAGTTAACTCCTATAAATTATATCTAATCATATGTATTTATTTTTAATGATTTATCATGCTTTAAGAAGATCCATGCAAGATCTTAATTTCTCTATATTAAATTTACATACTTCATACTATCTTTGATCTACTCTCAAAATACATTCATCGACAAGTGATTAAGTCAAATCCATTCTATTATAATAATTATTTAAGTCTTAACATGGTTACTTTGAAAATTCTAAGACACCATGAGTCTGTCTGTGGCTATGTATTTCTAGCACTGTGAAATCCAGATACCATGAAGCAAGACACCATGAAACTACACACCGTGAATCCAGACACTTTGACCACAAGACACAGTGAAGCAAGACACCATGAAGCAACACACCGTGAAGCCAGACAACGTGAATCCTGACACAGTGACCACAATACACCATGAACAAGACACCATTAAACAGACACCGTGACCATGAGACACCGTGACCATGAGACACTGTGACACTCAGACTCTGTTATCAATCTAGACACTGTGTGAAGGAGACACTGTTACCAAGACTTTCTATGACACTGTTTCTTAAACTATTTTTTCATCTATCAATTAAATTTATAACGGTCATATTTGATGTTTTTAAGGAACTAACATAATTAATTTTTTATTGTAGCCATATCATCGGACAGTAGGAGGTACGAGGGGAATAACACATGCTTCATGTCAGCTCCAACACATGCATTCCATGTTAAAAGGAAAATGTGACCAAGAATCAACACGTGCATGAAAAAAATTAAAATCAAGGTCATGAGCACAACAACGTAGAAGATACTTGAAGGATATTTTGAAAGAAAGGAACACTGCATTCAACTCGACACTACTGAACACATGAAGCATATTTAACGATTAAAGAACATCTCCTCTCATTGAACCTCACGAAGAACACAAGCTAACCTGAGACACTATGTTTTCCACACAACTTCCAGAGAAGGAATCAAAGCATCATCTACTTCAATCCAAAGGAGTCTAGAGCTACATTGACATCACACAGTAGCATTCTAAACTCATCTTTATATTCTTGCTTTGATGTGATCATCCTTTTCTTTACAATACGAGTTGTGTGTGCTTCTGTCTGTTTGGACACACACTGACTCCTAAGCTATACTAGAGGATACTAAAACCCTCACACCAGACTCTATATACCTTTGTGTATCGCATGTAGATCTATGGTAGAGGATTGAGGACCCGGACAGCCTGTGTGTTGTTGTTGTTGCTTTCCCACAGAGAATTGTGGTAGAGGTCTGAGGAACTGGACAATCTGAGTACTGTTGTAATCCTCGATCCAGGGTGTGGATCAATGTTTATTTATATAAACACCTTTGTGGCTGGTTATCACCAAGGGGAGTGGATTATGTCTTGGATTGAGACTGAACCACTTGTTTCATATCCGTTGTACTGCTTAATTTAGTTATCTCTATTTTATTGCTTTATTGTATAATCAAGAAATCACTAATTTCACTATGATAGATAGTCTTGGAAAGAAGTTATAATTGGATTGTCTTAGTATAAGAACATCAAAAGTAACATTAATAACACAAATTAATATTACTGAGAATTAATCAATATTCTAAGAAGTTATTTAAACAGTCAATCTCTTATAACAATATCACCTTGATTAACTTGGCTGTATTTAATCATTGGGGAAAACCTTTCAGAAATACTTTTTAAAAGAAATTTTAATAGGAACTCAATTCACCCCCCCCCCCCCTCTTGAGTATCCACTCAAACAAACAAATATAATAAACACAACCAAAAATAAACTAAAAATAAATTTTTATAGTAGATATTTCTTAATTATAAATCCATTAATAATATCTTTCTATCATAAAATACAACAAAAATTATTTATTAAATATTACTTGAATCATTCTATTAAATTTGATATACATCAACATGAATTATCATTATTTCTAAAAATTATTACTTTATGTGTATTATTCCTAAGAAAACAACCATATCATATTCCTCATTCAGAACATCCCATAGTATGAGATTAACCCTAACCATACTTAACAACTTATAATTCTTAATCTTAATTCAACTTCCATTAATACATAACACCATCCATCTATAATTTTTCCATTCGATAATACAAATCCTAGTGAACAAGATTTTATTATCAAACCATGATGAATATTGTTAAATTTTATGAACATCCTAGAATCATTTTATATAACAAGTTGTACTATATTCTAAAAAACAATAATTTCTCAAAAGAATTTAATTCATACAACTCTGTGAAAAATGTGATAAAAATAACATTCAAAATTATTAAAAATACATATTATTTCAACTCTCCTCTCTATTTTTTGAATTATTTGTTTGGAATCCTTATGTAAGTATATATATTCATATGTATTATTGATGATTATTCTATTTCATTAATTTTCAAGAACTATTTAATCTTATGTATAGTTTTTTATGGATAAATTCGAAAAAATATATTGATAAAAAATATTTAATATTCATTCAAATTAATTATATATAAAGTAAGATTCATTCAATTGGTGGTTTTAAGTATACTATAATATAACAAATTCTAAATATAAATGTTGTACAACTCGATAAACATTACATAACATCTAAATAATAGAATTAAAAATAATTCTGAGAGATCATCAATGTGATATTATTTTGTAAATTTTTCATATCTAATTTATCTAAAGTATTCTTTAATCCATTAATTCTCTTTCTAAAGTAACACCCTAAGAGAAGAAAATCAATATTACGATTCTTCATTCCTAACTCAATTAACATCATCCATCTACATTTTAACATTTTTCATCATATTCTATTGATTTATAGAACAAATGTTTCATTCACCTGTTATTCAAATATATTAGGTTTTTTAAAGTAGATTTACATATCAACAGCTGTATTCATAGATTCATACTTACTATCGAATCATAAATCATTATATATTACTGTTTCATTAAATATAAAACTGCACAATAAAATATTATTAAAATTATCATTATATTTTACAAAGAAACATTATTTCATAATTTTTATATGTTTTCAACCAGCAGTAGATATATACTCTACTTATATTTTGGAGTGTTATTTTCCAAAACAAACCATTCAGAATCTTTATCTTTATCCTCAATATCACTTTCATTACTAATTGATTTTTCAAAAAATTATTATAATTAATAAAAAACTAACAATCATAATCCATTATGGTATTTAATCAATATATTACAATAGAATATGTTTTTTTATTATACGCTACTATAATAAACTAATTTAAAATGGATTTATATAGGTAGGATTTTTCCAATAAGATTTCCTTAACATCAAGATGATAGATTTATAATGAAAAAATAATTGATATTTTTGGTATAGAATGAATTAAACTATTAGAATTTTTTATTCAATACATCCACCACAAATTTTGTAGCAGTGTTAAAATGAAAATATTGTCTGATAGGGAAAGGATAAAATAATATGATAGTAATGATTATGATACTATCCATTCATCATGAGGACTAATTTCATGAATACATTGGAGTCAAAATTTAAAATATTTCATCTAGGTAGACCATTACTGCAAGGGATGATTTAGGGTATCTTATTTCTAGTAGAGCATGGTCTAGTTGAAAAAATACATGATCATCAATGAATAGTGGTAGGTGTTGTTTTATTTTTCTATAATTAAAATATTATTTTCAGATGTTTTTATTATTTAATTATTTAAAAAATACTAATTTAGGTAGGATTGTGAGTAGAAACAATTTTACATGATATAAAACGTCAATTATTGTTTTATTAATTTAACTATATATTTATATATATATAGAAATAATTGTTTTTATCCCTGAGTATGGGGCCATGTATCCACGAAAATGTTTAAAATAAATTAATAAATTTCAACAGAAATCGTTAACCCGCATGGTTACAACTAACTATGTAACAACCATGTATTTGGTTCTAAAACCGTGAGGTTCCATTTTCCAGGGATAATGCCTCATTTTCCTAACCATGAGGAAAACACTTGAAGATTATAGGTGAATATTATTGAGGTAATGTGGTTACTACATTGTTTTTTAAACCAATGCACTAAACACTACTACTTATTTCTAGTTGAGCGTTGGGTTTCTATATGATTAGATTATAGATATTCATTATGGTGCATCATTTACTATTTAAATAGTATTAACACAATTTTTTCTATATTCATTGTGATTTTTCTCTTTTACTAAACCATATTTAGGTAATTTGAACTTATATAATGTTTTTTATGTTTTGAATTTTTGGTATATTAAATAGAATTTGATATTTTCATATTTGATTGTTTTATCCCATTATAACATGTATGAGGTGAGTATATCTATCATTTCCATTTTCTAAATCAATTCATGTGATTTATTGAATATTATAACCTCATGTTTAATTAAAAAAATATTGTTACTCTAACCATGAATTGATTTTCTATGTTTTTGGAGTAAATGTTTTATTATATGGATGTTTTTTTATATCCATATAGTTATGTATTTATCTCAAAATGTATATATACATATTCGATATGTTTGAAACAGTAACCATTAAATTTATAAAAGGATACCAATTTTTATGTTATTTTTTTCTTTATTGAAATTGTGTGCGATATTTTATTGGGATATATTTTTTTCTTTGTTTATTACCAATTTTTTTTTATGATCTTACATTAGATTTAATAAGTGATAATGTGTTATGTGAATTATGGTCCATTCTTTAATTCATTCATATTATTTATATATATTTTTATTATAATTGATTTATTTTTACAAATGTATATGTTCATATACATTAACATATAGATATGTACATGCATATATTTATGGAAATTTCATCAAATGATGTTAATAAGACATTAGATCTCTCATTTTTACATGATTTTAAAAATATATGTCATGTATCAAATGAATGTTCCATACAACATAGAATAGTATATTTTTAACGCATAAGGAATATTGATTAATTATTTATTTAGATTATAAAATCGAATATGAACAAATAAGCATTTCATTACTAAATGATTGATACTTTTAAATGTCAATTCTCAATTTGTACTATGAAATATTTCTTAAATGGAATTTTTATACCATGTAATCTCATTACTTCTAAATATTTTAATGAATTTTTTTTATTTTAATGATAAGTTTCACATGGATGGTAAAGGGGCATGGGTTTTGGAGTTGTATTTGAATTTCATTGATCCATGATTAATATAATTTATGTCAGTATACCGTACCTCTTTTTATTTTCATCATGGGATACCATGATTCATCAATAGGAATGGGAGAGGAATAATATCTATTTTAGATGGGACATACTAGAGTCACACTACAATGGATTGTTTATTAGGGAGTTTCACTTGTAAGGCTAGTTAAGGGAATCTTGTTGGTTATAGTCATAGGAATGAATTGATATTCCTTTAAATGGTTTTTAACTCAGTACATGTGGAGTTTCCTCATGTGTTTTTTATAAATTTACCTTGTTAATATATAACAGTGTTTTCTTTCTCAATGATTTTGGTTCTATTTAATCCCTACATATTTATGGTTCTTTTAGGGTATGATTTTATCTTATAATTTTATTAATACCACATTAATTTCTTTGTCTACAATTTTTATTTAAATAGGGTTATTGTTTTAATAAATTATTTAAAATGTGTAATTTAGAAATGTGCGGAAATTAATTAACTTTAAATACATCCATAAAAAGTTTTATTTGTGTTGATGTTCATTTCCTAGGAAAAAAGATGTTGTTTTATTAAAATGAAGAAAATAATATTTTATAATAGTATTTTCAAACTTGTTCTTATGATTTTATTCTGTAAATCAAATGAATGGATTATATGATGATTAAAAACAATGATTTTTTATGAATTTTTCTTATATATTGAATCGATGGTTACTAAATCATGCTCTGTTGGACATAATTCATATTTGGGATAACATTTGGAGTAGGTTTTTATTTTGGATTTATGGTGATAGATACACTGCATAGAGATAATGTTGGGTATTTTTTCATTCTTTAGTTCAGGATTTATATCATCAATATTGGATTATTATATTTTTTTGTTTCTTCCTTAATCAATACTGTTGTATATGGATTTTGTGACTAATGTTATGTTATTAATTTTGCTTGATATATTCTTCTTTTATTCTAAATTTTAATTTACATGTATTATAAATATATATTGAATGGCGGATCATTGTATATAAACATCATATTGAAATTATTTGAGAATTCAATAATGTTTTAAACCTGAATTATAGAGATAAATTTTCCCCATTGACTGAATTTGATGCCCGCAATGATTATTGTTATAATGGGTGGATCCAAGATGCCCTAGTTTTTTTACATGGCCACACTCAGGAGTCATCATCGGATAAGATAGTATAAAAAATTACCACGTCAATGGGTATAATGTGTTTCAAGGTTCGAGTGATAAATGTTTCATTTTTCAATAATATTTGAATAGATTAAAAGTATAAGAACATGATATGTTTTGATGGGATGTTCCAAGATAGGTCCAATTCATTATGATCCTCATGCGACAAATGAACCATGATATTTGAGTTAATAATAACGATTTATAGTTTTTTGAATTATTAAATGGTTTCATTTGTTTTGAGTTATGATAATGGTAAATAAACTTGTTTTTCCTTTTAATATCACAGGGATTCTAAAATAATATGGAGCAAAACTTCCTAGAATGTGATAACACCATGTGGGGTTTTAACAATTGTCGAATGATCAACTAAACATTTTTTACTTATCATGCATAAAAATAAGTCATACTTTCTTGGCCATTATTGTTATGATATATAATTGAATGGGGTTTTGTCATTATTTCTTAGTCCCAAATTGAATTTTTCTATTTTTAAATCTACTAAGGGTGTTTTATGATAAATTATTCGATTCTAATAAAAAGTGGGATATTGAGAGTTGAAAACTGTCATTAGAATATAACATTTATTTGAAATTCTAAATTTATTTTTATAATGGAATTGTTGGATAAAAATATGGGTTTGTTGTGAAATAGTGCTTGAATGATTTTTCTAAATAAACCCGAGGTATTTAAGAAAATTTTATAAAGAGTGATCTATTTATTTAATGATAACATTTTATTTATTATTTCAATATAAATATAAAAAAAAATTTGGTTATTGTATATATTTGAATTAATATTATTGTATATTCTCAAAAATTACTGCTTTGATTGGAAATATTTTTATTTGGGTATGATTTAATGATTTGGGGTGTAATTGATCATGTTATTTAATTTTATGCCATTTATTGTATGGTTCAATGAATGATCTTGAGGGGTCATAAGGGGTTTGTCTCCAATAGTTTTGACACCCTCAATCCAGCATCGAACTCTATTTGGACACATAGTATAGTCGTGTAGTCAAAATGTTATAAGTTTTTAACTATTTTTTAGTGATCAAGGTACCTAATAAGATTAGTGGTATTTATATAAAATAGATGAATTTTTTTCCCTGTAGGGACACTATAATCCCAGTTGGTGAAATATCACCCATATTTTGAGGTAGTGGGTCTAGATTAGTCATGATTTAATTGTTCCATTATCATTGTGTGAAGGTTAGTCATTGGTGTCTATTAACATCACATTCATTTGGTTTTTTCTTCATGTGGAACTGATTGTTAGAAAATTAGAATATAATATGGGTATTTAATAAGGATTATTGGTGGTGAAGCGGTATAGTGAAAATGTTAACGATATGGTTTATTTTTTGATGGGATATGGTGTTGGGTGATTCATTTAAGTGTCACCTCTTCCTAATGGTTCCTCTCCTAGATCCCAAAGATCAAGTACATTCATCCAGGCTGATTATTAATGAATTATTTTTATTATAATTAACTAGAAGGTATGGTTTTTTATGGTGATCCATGACTGGTGATATGGAGACTCAACCATTAAAATAATATTATTTCCTAAATGTTGAATTATTTTATATATAAATATATTCAGTGATGTAGATTTTAATTTAATTAGGTGATTGAAGAGATAAATACAACATTTTCAAACATAACATCATTGTCTTTATTTAATCTGTGTAGATTTATCCTCAATCCCATATGAAGTATTAATAATATATCGAAAAAACTTGGGGAAATACTTATGGAAATGGCTTTATAAAAAAAAATCATGAGAACGAACATGGTAAAAGTGTATAACATGGGAGGTGAAACATGATATCATAAATGGAATGATCGTACGATTGTAATGCTGATATATTGAAATTTTAAAATAATATTTTGGAGTAATCATGATCATAATAGTGCTATTTGTAATCATATTAATCTATAGTTAACAAAATCCTTTCATAATAAGATTAATTAAACTCTCCCTACATCATTATGTAACATTGATTTCTTGTTTAACGTTCCAATCCTATAGTTTTCGGGGTTCTATATCTAAGCACTAGAATATGTGTTGAAATTATAACATTACATAATGAATTATATGTATATATAAAATAAATCCTAAATATAACATAATGAAATGTATAAAAAGTTATTTAAAATGTGGAAAATAAACCAAACATAAGACACATAAAATGTAAAAACCCATCTAAATGAACTGGTAATCAAGATCATGTGTCGATGAATATATTAATGTAAATACATACAAAATCATAATAAGAAGTAGGAATTTAAATTATTTTTGAAATTTATATTTTAATGCAATATAAGTATTCTTTAGCCAGTCACATAGAAGAAAAGATGACGAATCATATAAGAGGTAATAATAAAAAATGAATCTCTCTGGTGATGAATTTAAAAAAGGAAAATTGCTATTATTAGGGGTGGGGAGATAATTGTTCATTAAATAAGAATTTTATGTGATGGATTATATACAAATTAATTTAAATATTTAAAATATATCCATGTTTCAAAATCTTTTTATAAGGGTTTTGGTTTAAATGACATAAGAAGATTGAAGATACCCTTCAATTTGGATTCTATAAAAGTTATTTTTTAATGTTAACATAAAATATGTATTCCCATAGTAATTAAAAGGATATTAAACATGGTATATTCGATTGGAAAATATATAAAAATGTAATTTGTAAATTAATAAATGTTAGAATTAATATAACCAAATGGAAATGAACATCTAACATGAATGTTGTGAGGAGAGTATAGGCAATCCTTTACCATTATATCCAAAAGCATTGTGAAAATGTTCTTAACTTCAGGTATAATTATATTAATACATATATAAAATAAAAAATGATCATTTTTTCATCAATAATTAGATTCATATTGTCTATATTTCATCATATTTTATTCATTAATTTATTATTTTCTTCGAAAATCGATTCCTCGATGGGGTTAGGTAGATTTTTACATGAATATCTTGGAATAATATACACGGTATTGTTTGTTTTTTGAAAAAAATATTGACAACCTCTATTATATAAATATTTTACAAAATATATTTTTACACATGAAATTTTTTTTAAATACATTCATCATTTGTGGTAAGATAAATAAAAAATCATCGATACATGGAGGTGGCAATCTCGCACGTACACATAGTAAAAAATTATCTATTAGACATGATGGATGTATAAAATTAAATAAATTATTATTTTATAGTCTAATAATGTTATAAATATAATATTGATACATGAAAATTTATTTTGAACAAAACTTTCAAGTATATGATGAAAAATAAGGCATGTCATGCATGGAGGAAATAGTAATCGCATACGCATGGTGACATTACAATTTCTCAAATAGTTTTGGACAAAGTCATAAAAGGTATATTTTGTTATTATTATAACATAATATAGTATAGTTAATCATTATTTTTAAAAACTCTAATTGATAGACGGAAGTTTTGTTTCAAAGGAAATAATGAATAAGAATAAATGTTTCAGAAAGATGATATACAATCATCAAGACTTTGAAAATTCTCATTAAATTATTGGTTAAATGGAGTCTGTAAGCTATCATATGGTAAATATTGGATTGGGATAATTTATTTTAATACCATGGGAGTTAATTATGGAAATTTTACAATAATAATTCTAATGGGATATGAATACTAAAAGGTGTGGAAGTGGTCTCTTTTTTTGTGTGAAGAAAAGGAAACTTTCTACGGAAAAGAATGTAATGTAAGGGGTAAGAATGGATGTTCATGAAATATAGTTGAGTTAGAAATTATATGGTTATTAAGTCATGGTCATATTTATTTCCATAATAATAATAGTCTATAAATGATATGGAGGTGAAGTAAAATTAAGAATATTTGGTATACTTTACAGTATTATTTTAAATGCTTATTACTATTAATACCATATTAATCATGTTGGGGATTTGATTTCAAAAAATATAAGTAGACCCTTAATACCAAATTTATAAATTAACATTCATAATTTCAGCTCAATTTAATATATTTCAGATCACAATCTCATAAAAATGTAATTTAAATTAAATATAAATAATATATGATAATTTTTTTCTATGAAAGGTTTTTTAAAAACATTTGACTAATGTATGTGATAATATTTTTATAGTTTCTGATTTTTATGATGTTAATTTATGAATAATAATATAATTAACATTATGGGAATAGAAATCAATCTGCAAACACATTTTAATAAAATATTTATTATTCAAAATAAAATATACAATATAATTTTCATTGTTAACATAACCATTTAAATTAGTTTAAAAAAAATTCCATGGATTCTACAAGTTCTAATAATATTTTAAAATAAATAAAAACACTATTTTATTTTCATATTTTATCACTTAAATTGTATAATGGAATTATAGGTAATTAATATATAATGAAAAATTTAACAATAATATATTATTTAATAAAACCCTATTGATCAAGTTAAAATAAATATTTTCAAAAAATGATAAGAAAATAATATTATATATATTATGATTAAATAAACTAAAAAATTAATATTATATTATTTAAATAAAATTTTAAAAATCGTTTAATTTATTATTAAAATTTATTTAAAATAAAATAGATAAATAAAATTTATTTATATATGAACTCGATATAAATTAATTGTTTTTAATTTTGTTTAAACTAATTTGGTAATTTCAATGTAATTGAATATTTTATATCACATATATGTATATATTTAATAAATCCAATCATGAGGACATTTTAATGATGACTAATTTAATTCGAAAATCTATAATGACCTTCACACTATTGTATGTGAAGAAAGATACCGAAGTTTGTATTATTTAATGAATCAATACATACATATATATATG
Organism: Viscum album; assembly: GCA_963277665.1. Classification (NCBI taxonomy): domain Eukaryota; kingdom Viridiplantae; phylum Streptophyta; class Magnoliopsida; order Santalales; family Viscaceae; genus Viscum; species Viscum album. The sequence continues at coordinate 1,238,794,934 of OY728157.1, read as the reverse complement.
GGGACATTACATTATCAACACAATTAAAAATTTCTCCCTGTAATATCATTTCAAATAACAATATGAAAATAAAAGAGTGTGTTTCTATTTAATAGTCTCTTCATGTTCCCAAATTTCTTCAAACAATATTTCCCAATGTACATTGATAAGGTGATTAGTCTTGTAGAATAAAAAATTATATATGTTGTCCAATATCATCATAAGTTTCATCACATATGGGAGATCATACTCATGTTTGACCACCGTATGAATCTTTTCTTGTTAGGATTCTAGTATATACTTCCTTAAGAGAATTACGTGTAACACATCGTGGACTTTTCTAATATTCAGATATAGTGTAATTCGGTATTCCATTGGTCTTATGTGATCAATGATCTCATTGTGGCCAGTGAATTTCAGACATAACACCACGTTCATCCCATACCACCTGAATATATTAAATGATTATATTTAGAGAAAAAAATATCTTAATCATCAAATATCATTCTCATTCATGGTTATAAACATAACACTTTTTTTGATTATACAATGAATTGATATGATATTGAATTTTCTTGAAATTTTATACCATTTAATTGACCATCACATGATCAAAAAACATTCATTAAACTACTACATCCTAGAATGGATGTGTTCTAAATAACCTCTTATAAAGGAAATAATATTGGGAATGTGGTATTATTAAATTGAAACTATTATTGTGAGTGAACTCGACCAGTGCAGTATATCAGTCATGCCTCATTCAATGTAAACAGATCTTGATATCAATTTTTCCTAAATTTTTAACATAATATATTCAGATTACTAATTATTCTACGGATCATAAGTCATATTAAAATTTAAATCTTGATTTAGGGTATATTGAAGAATCTTCAATAACATTTAGGTGAGCCTTGGATCTCAATAAGATATAATTTATAATGGTGTTTTGTGAAACCCCACCACATCACTAATGTATGTCTTTTAAAGTAGGCTGAATGAGTTGTTCTATAGAATATAAATAAAGTTCATAGTATGTTAAAAAATTTCAACCACAATACATATATAATTTATTCAATTTTTATTCCTTTGGAGGACCTACAAAAATCATAGTGATGTTATCCCACTCAAATATAAACATGTGAAATGGTTTTATAATCCCTGTAGAATTTTTCCTCTTATATCTTACTTGCTTAAATATAAGACATGTTGATATATATTCACAAATCACCTCATTGTTATTAGCCCAAAAATATTTCTCTCAATAATTTATATAAATATTTTTTCTTCCAAGTTTGATGAAGATGGCCAAGATTTGAAAAGTATTCATAAACTATGGTTAACAGGGCACTGATATCCATTTCCATAATCTAGAAATGCCCTCCACATTGATCCTAAACCAAGAGTATATGAACTTTCATATGTCGAACACCATCTTATATATCTCCACATCATTTTCTGGTGGATTCTTATAATCACATGTAGTAATGGATGTGAAATAATTTTGGAAAGGTAGGATGATGTTCCTTATGTTATGAATACTCAGCTTATCCTTCCCATAATTATGATGATTGGGTCCCTTTAAATTCCAATACTGTATATTACTATGGGATCATTCCTAAATCTTGGATCATCCACATTGTTTTATTTTCTAGAACAAAATTGGATTAAGAATTTGGTGTCCTTGATTAGATGTAACCATCATCCTCAGAACATATTATGCTCTCTTTTCTGTGAAAATATTTTAGAGATAGTTTTGATCTATATATTTTTTAATATATCCCCACTAGTGTTAATGAATCCAAATTTTCAATGAGAATATTATTATATCCACCTTTAGATCATGTGTTTTATAGTTTTACACGTGATCATTCTTTTTCATTGAGGTATAGTTTATCCCAATATCATTTTGCATGGGTACACATCATGAGACATTCATTGAGGAATCATTGTACTCTATGAAAATATTTCTACATGTGGGTAGTGAAAATCATTTTTTCATAATAAAACACTTTAAATTTCATAAATCACTATTTTTAGTCATTGCCCAAAAAAAATTATTCCCTTTTTTGGGAACTTTGTTAATTGGATTAAATCTCATGTGATGTTTTTCATGAATCATCAATAATACCAAAATTATTCAGGTAATGTATAGTTATCTTTTAGAATATGGTTTATAATTACTAGTATCTAATTACGCTATTTTATAATAGGAATTCTGATATAATTCATTGGAAATTTTTAATCACTCATTCCAATGATATAATGACTCATTTATCGTTGAATAATTAATGAAATTATAATTTTTTCTATATAATGGGATGATCGCGAATAATATTAGAAGATTATATTGACACACAATATCATCATCACCTCTATCAAAAATTTCTATGTGGATAGTCTATATTAATGATATAAAATTCATTTTATTTTATATTAGAGAAATATGAATAGTGGTTGATATAAATAATATTAAATCAGTTATATTATTAGAAACATAATTTAATTTCAAGAAAAAAATTCAATTTTTGAGGACTAATATAGTATAATTAATTAATTATTAATTATTTATCATTATTTTCATTACATATGGTTGTTTTTATGAGAAAGGATATTATAATATTTTGTACTCCTCGATGGAAGAAATCATATGAGTAACTAAGGAATAATTTTACATTATCTCCCATTGTTTTAATTACAAAATCATGTTATCTAAATTTTCTATATTATAATGTATTAATAAAAAATCATAAGAACATAAATAAATATATACATGTAAGAATGAATTTTTCAAAAAAAATTAGGGTCTATGATAGTAACATCATAAAACATTAAATTATTCATGGTGTGGTAATGTGTCCATTGATTATATGGAATGCCTACTCATTTAGAGAGAATATTTTAGGGTACAAAAATAAGAAGATCTAGATTTGTATCTTATTAATAGGAGAACACTATTAGAGTCAAATTTGGTTGATGTGGTACATTAAAAAGTTTATTTATACCTATTAACTTAATTTTAGAATTATAGTGTATCTACAAATGCATTTAATTTAAAATCACAAATTTATGTAGTCAGTAATTCATTGAATGAATGATAAATCGTTTCTATATTCATAGATCTATGATTAAATTTTCCCTTTAATGTTTTGATAATGGTTTTATTTTGTATCATTGATACCCCAACCATGATATTATGGATGAGGTATTCTATATAATCATATTGATAATGAATGGGTATAAGTGTCTTAATGATTTTTTTGGAGACAAAATATGGATTTTGAAAACATTTGATTTTTTATTCTACTCCAAAATGATACGTAGAATTCCAAAATCAATATGAAAAATCATCAATAAGTAATTTCACCATTCTGATTAGATCATTTTTTCTAGTTCTATAAATATTTGAATTAAATTGTACTGAATTTTTTGATGGAAATTTAAAAATAGATTTGTTTCATAAAATTTAATTATATTCCTTTATTACATTAATTGTTAATAGGAAATAAATTGAAAATATGGTTTTTTTCAAGAATTTATAATTATATTTGGGATCTATAACCATGTTTATTGAGATTTCAGGGTGTATATTATGTTGATGTAAGGAAAAAAGACTCTGTTTGGAAAATCTATGTTAAAATAAAAAAAATGTCACTTTGTATATAATTTTGAGACAATAAATTATTTAATGGGTATTCAATAGTATTTATATTAGAGAATTTAAAATATTATTTCTTTCAAATTTCATTTATTTTAGGTAGGTATCCTTAGTTAAAGTTGTGTTATTTTAAAGATTTATAACAAAGGATTGATATAATGTTGTATTTTAAAACTATTAACCATCACATGGTGATTGGACAAAATTTGTACGAAATAAATATATTGATATATATTCCTATGGATTTTTTGATTTATCTTTCTAGTTCTTTTGATGATTATTTTTATTTATGGTAGTTTATATAAAACCACATTATATAACACATGGTTATTATTTCTCCCTAGTATGAGCATTATGTGATAAAAAAATAATTCTCCATTAAATTAATAACATGAATTTTAATAAACCATTGTTGTACATTGACTTTTTCTAGAGATAATAAAGACATTCTATTAATTTTGTTTTAGATTGTTATATAATAGTGTGGGAAAATGAATAATACAGATCATTATTGTTGGCCCATATATTTCCCCATCACATGTTAGATTATGTTTAATTATTTTTTGGATAAAGTAGCTTGCGACAAAGAGATATTTGATTTTAATAGAATCATGATATACTATTTAAACATTAATAGTTCATAAAACAGTTGGCTATTAGCCATTTGATAAGTGGGCATGAATATGAGTAACTAAATAACGAAAAAAATTGGGTTATACATGAATAAAAATAAATTCATTTGCTATCAATTTTTTTCAACTAAAAAATAAAAATAATTTTCAAGTAAAATATATTTTTTCAGATAAATGTTTTTATGCACACAATGTTTTTTTTCTTAAAAAATAAATTAATCCCTATTTATGAACTATTTTAATAGAATATTTATATTATATATTTTATAACAATTTTTGAAAATAATCTATTTTCTCTATACATGAGGTAAGAATAAATATTACATTACACTTAAAATATACTATTTTAAAGTGGTTTTCATCATGTATTGGAAACTAATTTTAAAATAAATTTATACCACATATTGAAAATATATATCAAAAATTGGATCTCCTTTTCATAGTAACAATAACAAAAAAAATTAAATTCATCACTTTTATAATTAGTGTAATCGCATTTTTGATGAAATATTGTATTTAAAAAATTGTTGATAAATGGAGGATATTAATGAAGTGTTGATGTTTTATTTTCAAATTCATTATATTTAAGGACTCATTAAAAATCAAATTAAATCAAAAATTACAAAAATATTATTTCCAATTTATTATAAATAATATTAAATTTAATGATTTAAATATCCAAAAAATACATCTTTAGCCAATAAAATGGAATATAGTTGAAAAAATAAAAGATGGTCCATTTATGGGAGTCTTTTTTTTCTGGTAACATTCATGATCTTGAGAGATTTTTTTTACTTATCAAAAGGGTGAGGTATGGGATAAAACAATGATATTAGGGGAATAATAAAACCTATAATTTTTCATTTTTTATTCGATGAGAGGATTTTGAATCATCCACTTATTATTTTACCATAATATTTTTTTTCAGGAATTTTTTATTATTAATTTAACACTTTACGTTATTTCAATCCTCTTATAATCACATATAATTGGGGTCCTCTCCTTAATTATTAAAAATGATTGATCCTTCTATATAAATCAATCCCTATCATATTCTATTTTTTATTCCTTTACAATATCCTGTAAATTATTTTATTTCATAGAGTCTATTCTTTTAAGGGTTAAGGTGTATACCAAAAAAGATTTCTTGATGGATATATATAACCCTTAACTAGGTGTTTTTAATATTATTTATTATTCTACCTCTCCAAAATATAGTGAATAAATTTTAAAATAATGACTTCAGTTCCATTAATATAATGAATTTTTTTATGATGTAACATCAATTACCCACATTTATAGTATCTCTTAGAAAATAATAATGATGCTCATGCATATGTGGACACAATAACATCAACAGTGCGATCTGATTTGTCTTATCATTTTTTATTTAAATTCATTTTAATAAGGATATATTAAAAGAATACATATTTTATAAAAATTATCCTTTAATAGAGAAAACATATTTTCCATTCTTTTGATTCATCCATCAAAAAGTGAAAACATTGTTCATGTCTACGTAAGTCCTACCATCTAGATGATCAATATAATTTATTTTGATATCTATATAAAAAATAAATGAATCTATATAGATATATTTATTTAATTAAAATATATAATACTTATGTCATTACTAAAATTTAGGATATTATGGAACCATGATCAATATAAAAGGTCCAAAACCATTGAGATGGTATTTTCTTTTAAAATAAAAGAGGTAACACCATGAAATAATGATTTTAATATGGAATATTAAATATATATGTGTTGAAAGGTCTTAATTATATCATAAATTATATTGTTATTATATAAATGAATCTTCTTTAAAATTATAATAATTTTAAATTTATTTATAGGAGATAAATATGTTTCAAATCAAGTCGAAATTAATGTGAGAGTATAATTTTACAATCACAGTTTTTATGAATATTTTAACTTATTGTGCTTATTATGGTAAAATTATATGATCCAAAAATCAAAAAATCTCATGAATTTCTTTTCCTCTAGTTATTTCTATATATTTTACATCATCCTTTTTTCTCACTTGAGGTTCATATAAGGGAAAATTTAATTATGAAATATTGACATTAGTCCCTCCTTTTCTTAAAATCATATTTAATCCATGTCCATGTTTTCTAAAAACCCAATTTATTACTATTTTATTATTATTTAATAAATAGTTTTTTATCAAAATTTTACTATTAATAAGATGGATTATATTGAATCATATTTTCCTTATCAAAATGATTAGATTTAATTATTTTACTAAAAATTAAAAGGGAATACTTATTTTAATGTACATGAAATGAATATAATTTACCTTCCTTGTTACCACTAAATTATTTTTAGATTTATTATCATGAATCCATGTTTATTTTCAAATAAAAAAATTCCAAAATATTTTTTCCCTTTTTAGATTTTAAGGACGTTATTTCAATGTGAAAAAGTGTATTTTACTCAAGAACATTCCCATGTGATCATTTAAATGTATATTAATCTACAATGACATCCTATAATAATACATATTCATCATTGGAGTTATTATCCATTCTTTAGGAGGAGTATGATTATGATAAAAATATTATAATGAAATCAGATCATTTTCTTAGGTTATGTAGTGATGAAATATTTAAATGCTTATGAAATCCATTTCTTTTCCATAGGTTATGATAATGATAAATGATTTATGATATTATAAAACATAGATGAAAATATTATTAATTTGAAATGGGCGGAATAGAAATTATATATCCTTCCAAAGCATTGATTAATTATAGAGATCTCATTAGATAATAACGATGTCAATGGGGAGTAAACATAGTTCAATAATGGACTTTTTCCTCTATAACAGTCATCGGTGTTAACATAGAATACATCGATGGAATTGAGAGTGAATATAATATAGTTTGATAGTCTGTGTAGTTATTCTTGAATACTAGAGAAATGATTTATTATGCTTATAATTAATCAGTAAATCTATGTCTTTAAGAAATTTTAATTTGTCTTTCAACATACTATTTTATTCCTTAATTATTTTTTTCTAAGGAAGTGAAAGGATTTATTCCATAACTCAATATTGTGATATATGATATATAGATTTTTTTTAAAAAATTATTCTCTTTTTATCATTATCTTATAATCCTTTTGTGTTTATGTAATCAATAATATATTTAATATTTACCATTATAGAGCGTTATAGATCAACCATTCTTATATTACTTTCCCCTCTATATAATTAAAGGTTTTATGTCTGATATGAAAAATATGGATGATAGTTATGAAGAACATTTTGGAAGATGATACACTTCACATTTGAACCAATTTTTTATATATAAAAATTTTATTTGAAAATAGAACACCAGGATTCTGGAAATTATCATAATGGTATATACTAAATATTCTTCTATAAAGATGGAATATCTCTATATAAAATGATTTTATCAAAACATAAGGAATCATAGAACAGTTTATTTACCTTGGGAAAAAGGAATATAAAAATGTTTACGAGAACGCTTTGGATAATCTTGTGTGTTAGAGAATTCCCAATGCCATGGTAATGATATGAGTGTAGTTTTATTAACAAACATCTATATATTGACACTATAATTGTAATTGTTTTAGTTTATAAGCATGTAGTTGTAATGTCCTTGAATTTAGATAGTTTTTTATATTGTGGCCATCATTCTAGTTCGTGGTGAGTTTTCCCTTTCTACTCACCTAGTTTGCAACTCTAGTGAGATATTCTTGGGTAACTCAACTTTTAAATATAAAACATGATAAAGCACTTGAATATTATAATGATCATGGATGAATTATTTGAAACTGATTGTTTCATATAATGAATAAAATATTTTATTATTTTGGCTTCCAATAGATTAGTTTTCATAAATTAAAGGTTTACCACAGTAATTATTAATTATCACACTATGACTATTGGTTTTGGCAAATTTCATAATCCAAAATGAAAAATATTAATGCTGGTTGTGATAGCTAATAAAATTATTTTTCTATTAGGAAACAGAATATTATGGTATCTATACACTAAAATTGTCATTTTTATGCTTATGTAACTTATTTGATCTATAAATTCTGTTAATTATATTAAAAAAGAATATCATTTAATTTAATTTGTTAAATAGAAAAATCCACAAACTTATAGTGGGAATGTTGATGAATTAGTTATATACAATACATCAGTACCACTGAATTGATATTTCCCATACCCAAGTGTTCAATTCGTGAAATTTTTATTCTATATTTTCCTCATTTTGAAGGTGATGTATAGTATAGTGGACTCCATTCATAAACTTGATGAAATTTATATAAATTTACTCCTTAGAGTTGAATGAGATTAATATCTTATTTTTAAATAGGTACATTAAATTATTTATTAATTATAAAATAGATAAAAAATTATATATAATAAACAAGAAGGATGATGAATAATTTTTTAACTATGAGGATAAATTTACAAAACATGTGAGGTATGGTTGTTATATTATTATCCATCCAGAAAGTATATATGAGCGATTATTTAGTTTCTTAAATTTCTAAAGTGATGTATCCACAATGTAAATTTGTAGGTATGAATAAATCATTTGATTTTCTATCATAGATGAAATAGATGTTTTCTTTTCCCACATATATCATGGTTTTATAAAGAAACAGATTACATAATTGAAACAAAATTCTAAAAAACATGGAAGGAAGAATGTGATAATTCAAGTTTTTAGTGAGTGTCGAAGGATCCATCAATGAAATCTTATTAATATAATTTATGTTTTTTTAACTATATAGAGTATTATCATAGGGAAATTGAATGTCAATGTGATAGGAATGAGTTAAGTAAGTTTTAAATAAAGACAAATCATCACAAAATTCACCCAACAAAGTTTAGTGTTCCAATTGTCATCTTTAGTTTGTAAGAATTATTTCCAATAAATTAAACTTCTTTGATAACTTGTGTTACATGAAAAAAATGTGAATGTTGCACTATATTTAGTAGAAGGTTAACATGAAATACATGCTATAATGAATTTTAACGAAGCTAAAATATATTATTAATATATTTATTTAAACACAAATATTCTAAACTAGTCATTAAACATATTGATATTAATAATAATAAATTATTTTTGAATATTAATTATAGGGTTTTTATATAAAGGAATCATAGTGGTTAAAAAGTGTTTTTTTGTAAATTCATTATAAGTTTCTGAGATACTACATTATCAAAATACCCCTTTTTATTTATTTTTTAAACATTAATAAAATTTATTTATCACACTTTTAAAAAATTATTTTGATTATTGAAAGTTTAATTTTTATATATTCATTTCATTCTATCTTAGGGTGATTTTTTGGGATTCTTCTAAAATTTTTCATGTTTCGATGAATATAAAAAAATTGAATGTTAATTGAAAAATACATTTTCCATTAATTTTTTTATAAAGGTAAATTATATTTTAGAATATTTTTAAAGTAAAATTAGTTCAAATATATATCCATTAATCCAATTTAGTTCATTTTAATCATTTTAATTATTAATTCTCATATAAAACCATTGTATGTTTTTTGACATTTTCCCTTTAAAACCTTTCTTTTTAATCACTTTCATGGGACTAAATTGAAATTAAAATTTTATACATCTATGAATCAAATTTCTAAATAGGGATTCCATATTTGGAATAAAAATAATTTATATTTTCTAATAAATTTGTTTTTATTTTTATTGAAATGAATCATAAATATTATTTACCATTGTTATGGTAAAAATGTCTATATCAAATTGTAAAACTATAAAATAAGGGTTAAAATAAATAAACCGTATCCATAAACCATTGTCTGCAAAAATATTCAACATATATCATCTAGTATACATAATTTACCATTATTTGAAAATAGTTACATAATTAAAATATTGGTGTATTTCAATCATTCGGATATTTCTAAAATTCTGATGTTGTGACTCATGTCTTTTTGTGCATGACTTCAGCATATTTTTAAGAATATTTCTACACCATGGATATGAGTTGTAATGGGAATGTAGATACTATAGATCCTTAATATGGGGATCATAAAATATTTAAATATATAGTACCATGTGCGTACAGATTCATAATCATGGAATAATTGTACGCCCTGACCCCAGTTACCTAGAGTCGGTGCATTATTACGTATTACTGGCATGATCACAAAAGATCAAGTCTCAAAAGACTAATTAGTTTAGTAGCCTTGGAAGTACTAGATACATTCATAAAGTTTACATTACATCATAAAATGGAAAACTACAACAACATTGTTTCATATACAACACTGAGATACCATAAACTATTCCTACAGGTCTGTCATAATATTCTTCTTTGTATCTTGGAAAAAATAAAACATAGAAATGAGTGAGCTCAGATGCTCATTATGGATAATAATATAGTGTAACATTTAATAAATAATAATAAACATTTATGTTAATGTATAAAACTATAACAAAAGCCTTTTCAATATAAGCTTCATCATAAAATTAATAATATAAATCAAAATAATTCCATTTACTTACTCACATGGATATTCTAATAATCGAATAATCACATGCAATATGAATATCCACTTTCATAATGATGGAATGAATAATGCCATACTTTCATAACCACATAGTCAAGGCCTTGTGCCAAGACTACAAATAAGATTTTTTTCAAATCCTTGTGCAAAGAAACTAGTTTGTCTCATTAGACCTACTGATGCATCGAGGAGCTATATCGGGCTCCGACCGTCCCTTACTAAGTCCAATGCATTCCTCATATGAAATGTTTTAAACATAACATAAACATTCTTATTAAAACTAGCATAAGAAATGACTATACTTTATCCATAAACCATGAATGGTATAAAAATAACACATCCACAGTCAAACATATCCCAAAACCTACAATACAATATGGAATATTTGTATCATATAAAATCAACATGAAACAAGTTTAAAATCCATCAAAGGATGTTGACATAGATGAAAATGATTTGTAAAATTCATTGTGAGAAATATCACTTTTTCATGAAAACATTTAAAAGTCACACAATTTTGAAAGGAAGACATTTAGAGACATTTTTTAATCAAAGTGTCCCATATGACTTTGAAACTTTTTAAAGGAATTATCATTTTGAAAACATTCATGTCCATATAAATAAATCCATAAAACCCATTTTGAAAACATGGACATTAATGAGAATGATATGGAAGAATACATATTTAAAAAATTTAAAATGATGTTTTAGTAAAAAAAATGTCCCTTTAAAATAATCCCTTTAAAACTTTTTAATGAAACATGGACATGGATAATAAATATGACGCAGTACATACTTACGTAAAAACAACATCAGATAATAATGAGATTGTGAAATTAACCATTACCTTGTACTCTTTATTGGTCGAGGGTAGGCTAAACTTCGTTATAATGGAGAAATAATTGTTATCAAATTATAAATGAATCATATACATTAATATGATATCATATATGGCCTTTTCACATTGATATGTTAATAATATCTCAGTATTATCGTTGTTTCTGGTGTTAACTGATTCGTTTTCCTTTATATGATTTGTTACATAAGTGATGTTTTTTTTGTATAGGATTTATCATATTCATATTCAGTTTGATATTAAGTCATTAATCATTATTTTTAATCATCTAATAAAAATTATTCTGGAATGGATACGATGGGGAATGAATATAATCGCGTTCATGGAGATGGTAATCTGTACGTACGCACGAGCGACAATATCATTTTTTTAACATTAAAATAAAATATAATTGGATGTTATATCGTATATTCAGAATCATTATCATGTATAATTTATTATTTTCATCAATGAAACATCATTATTATACCCATCCAAATAATAATGTATTGAATAACAATAACACCATGACGTGGAGATAGTAAGCTGTACGTACACACATATAGTGACATGTCATTCAAAGGATAGACACAATATTATATATGGTTGTACTATATTAATAATAACATCACAGTATATATAATATAATGTATTTATTATTTTATAATGGAAATAACAAATAAATAGGAAGTTTATGAAGAAAAGAACTTTAAAGAGGTGATGAAATACTTACCTCTTCATTGGGTTATTCCTATTGATTTGATAAAAAGGCCTCCTTATGCTGGATTTTTGCCTAAAGGAAATCCTATAGGATGAAAGGAGGATAGTTGAGAGTTTTTTTGGGCTGGGTTTTGATGAGCCAAATGGATTTGATGTTCTGATTCAGAGAGAAGGGTGAGTGCCCTTTTATAAGAGGGGTTAGAGTCACCTTAGGAAAAGCTAGAAATATTATTTTATAATTAAACAATTTTCGATTTATAATGGCTAAAAAATGGATTATTTAATGGGTAAGGTGAGTATTGGTATAAAACCACTCAACCAATAGGTTTTATATAGGTTTGAGTCCCTATATTAACCTTATCCTTTTTATTTAACTCTTAGTTAAATAGTTTTCCATTTACCATGTCTCTTTGTATTTTTATATTATATGCTTAAAAAATATAATATATAATTCCAAGAGAACCCTGAGTGGTTAATTAATGATAAACCTATCATTATATAAGTCTTTTGACCGAACATTGTATTTTTAGGAATTGAATATCAACTATTAATATAATATTTGTTTTAAAAACTCTTTTATGTCAATTCTGACACTATTTGGTATTTTGTTTTTTCTAAATTCATAACAGCATTATTAATTCAAATAAAACTCATCTAACCAACCCTAATATTTCATATTAACCTGGAAAGTTAGTGGAATTCTTAAAAAATCTCAAATTACATATATTTGGATATTTATAATATCAATTATTTTTATATTTCATTAATACAATAATTACTGCATTATCATTGTGTCATAAATAAATTTAATTATTTAACGTCTGAAAATTAAAAAAAATTACCATTATGTAAGAAATAGTTTTATCTTTCTAATTAATATTTATAGTAAAATTTAACAAATTTAATACACTATATTAAAATTTTTCTAGTTATTATACTTTCATTTAATAAATTTTAACCCCTATTTAATTAAAAAATATTAATAATTGTCTTCATCTAATCCACGTTAACCAAAAGGATCATATTTTATTCCTAAGTTTGTTTTTGGTTGAATTATACATATCTAATAGAATTATTACATGTGTTAGGGTAATAATAATATCATTTGTACCCTCAATTTCCATATTTACTTATAACCGTGACAAATAAAAGTAAAAAGTTACTATTCACCAAAATTTATTTTCATCTTATTGAACCAAATATTAATTACTGATATCAACCATGTCTCTCAGATTTTTCAAATTCAATTCACGTAAGAGGTAAAATTACATTTTATTCAAATTTGAAAATAATCCTAGGAGGTGGGTAAATGACGGTAAAAAAGTTCAATAAAATTTTTCTATATCTAAAATTTTTATAAACTAACTCCAATGAATTAAATTGGACTTATATATGTATTATGTATCTATTTTGACCTAAAAAAATTTAAATAAAATAAATAATTAGTTAAATAAAATTTCGGTTTTAAACTATAACTTAGTGTTTTTAATTATTATTCATAAATTGAATGTTTTGAGAAAAATACCAAAAAATCACCCTATGATAATTTTGATATTCCAAATCCAAAAATGAAACCCATTTTGAAAGGTAAAATTTATTAAATTTCAAAAAGTGGGTCTTAATATTCATAATGGCTAGTTTGATTGGTCGCAGTGAGTTAGAATATTGATGTTGCGTACAATGCAAGGTATTACATTATTCAAAGGAAAATGTACTATGGAAGATTGGGGTGTTACATTATGCCCCCCTTTTGGAAATTATGTCCTCACAATTTATAAAATTAGGCTTGGGAACATAATTGAATGTCCCACATTAGAAAAAGTGTCAATAAAACAATCACTTTAAACGAAAGAAAGATAAGTACAATTTTCACCTGAGATAACCCATACTAAGATTCCATATAGGAAAACATGGATATGAAAGAAAAACTAGGTTTCAAGTTCGGAAGGAGAGGGATAAAAACATTATAAAGAGATATTTAACAACAAGAAAACCACAAACATGTGATTGGAAAAATGTTCATTAGTTTCCCAGTAGGAAAAGTAAACAGACAACATTTTTTGTTTTAAGTTACATTTCATAAAGATGAGGAATTTATTTATGAGATAGACTAGGATCATAATGATATATTCTTACTTTTTATGTAGAGATTCATTCCTTAATATATTTCTACCACTAACTCATTTTTTTTAAACGGTGAGTATTCAAGATGACTTTGTCACACCAGAAGAGATAGAATCAAATTCTAGATAATCACATGATCCACAAAGGATAAACTATATATATTTACATGGTATTTAGTGATTAATCAATTCCAAAATAGTTAGTACAAGATCAGATGATCCCCCAAAAGGATATTCCTTTTGAGAAAAAACACTAATATTAATTTCTAAAATTAAACCAACAATAACCCAAAATTAAAGAAATACCATTCAATAAACAATTGTCCTTAAAATCCTTCAATATAATCCAATATAATATTGAAACCCAAAAAATAGAAGAATTTGGTTATGTAGTCTTCCATGTTAAATTGTATCTCTAAATGACATCGACTACTTTAAAGTCACATTCTTAAAAGTAATTAACATAATCACATATTCTCTTTTATAGGTTAATTATCTCCATAAATATCCCAAATCACTATAAATCCACAATACAAACATAGATAAAAATCCACCATTTATCGTTAAATTAAATCTCATTGTATTCTATTTTCCTTAAGCATATATTGTTCCTAACAGAGTGAACGTATTCCAAAATAACATTTATCACTTAATCACAAAATCATTTTTCTATACTAATGGTATTCATTTGATAAGACATAAGATCCTAGGTCAACTTATTATTGATCAATAAAATCATTTAACTAAAAATAATAAGTCACACTAACTAGGGACTTCAAGTAGTCTAGTGGTAGGCGATAAATCTCAATCGCACTCTAGTTGTGTGTTTGATTCCCACAGCTTTGTCATACACGATGGGTTTTCACATGCTCTTCATGTTCTCCTTTCTCAAAAACTATATTTTATAACATTACCAAAATGAGATAAATTCCTCAAAATAACTATATCATAATTTAACAACAAATGTTATCTCATACATTTCATTTTCATCCTAAAATATAATAACGTCTAATTGCCTCAAACCCAATGATCATATAAAATAAAATGGGGTTTTATAACTATATCCACAAGAGAAAAGATAATTATTCCTCAAATATCATTTTCACATGACAAACTGCAGGTTTACAAGTACAAGAGAAAACTATTCCAAATTAATCCCATCAACAAGGAGCATGAATAGTTTTAAGCATTTCTCCAACCATTTATTTCCACATCGCTTATTCATTGAACAAGAAAATATCCTATAGAATAGGGAATTCACTCGGGTAATGGCCAGGTCCCCAAAATTTATGAAAAATGATTGTAAATGGATTTTTGGGACCATTTTTATTTTCTTCTATAGAACTCTTCATTTTTCCTCATCAATTCATTACTTTATGTCCTTCTTTCTCACACGTAAATCATTTCTTTGTTTCATTGAGACACTTTCCTGGGTGTCTCCTTCCACATTTCCTGCATGATGGAAATTGAGGATTCTTTTCTTCATGGTCTCCACTCCTAAAGCTCTTATCATTCATCACCTTTCTATTCTTTGTTGAGTCCAGGAGTTGGTTAATATATATGTTTTTGATCATATTTTTGGAAAACTGCTTTGAAATGAACATGATATCTTTTACGCCTATCAATATTCCATTATTTTGCTCATTTCCACCACCATTCCCACCTTGTACATTATAGTCAAAGTTACAATGACTTCCTTGGAACCCATTCATTGACTAAAACCAGAAATCATTGTGTGAGTAACATTAGTCATAAAATCATTTAGAGAAAATCAAGAAACCATATTTTCAAGTTGAAACACCTTAGGAATAACCAAGGTCATTTATTCTCATCTTATATTAAAATCCGTCAAATCAGTTAGTAATGAAAATGTATAGTATCCTAATCATATCCCCCGGGAGTGTCGTAACCAATAGTGCATCAAGGCCCATTATTGTGCACTAGTTCCTATTCGATTCTAGCTCAAAGTGATGTTTTCGGGTTTTACCCCTAGGTACATATATGCCAAAGCAGCCTCTACCTGCTCGTATCCATTTAGGGATGTATATGCTTGGAAAACTCACAAAATCTCTACAAAACCAAAATTTTAGGAAGTTATTCTATACTAATTCTCAAAGTCTCTCTTAGGGAAATGTGATCTAATCAGAGTTTATCTAAATCTAGTTTCCATGGTTTGTACTAAACTACCTCTGATAACAACTGTAATGCCCTAACCCCAGTTACCCAGAGTCATTGCATTATTACATATCATGGCCATGATAAAAAAAGATCAAGTCTCAAAATACCGATTAGTTCAATAGCCTTGGAAGTACTAGATACATTTATAAGGTTTAAATTACATCATAAAATAGAAAACTACAACAACATTGTTTCCATAGACAACAATAAAATCCTATAAACTAACCCGTCATAATATACATCTTTACATCTTGGGGAAAATAAAACATATAAATGGGTATGCTCAGATGCTTATTAAGGATAACAATATAGTGGAATATTTTATAAATAAGCATAAAAATTTAAGGCAATTTACAAAACTAAAACAAAATTCTTTTCAACATAAACATCATCATAATATGGAATATATAAATCAAAATAATTCCATTTACTTACACACATGGATATCCTACTAGTCGAATAATCACATGCAATATAAATAGCCACTTTCATAATGATGGAATGCATAATGCCTGAATTTAATAACCACATAGTCAAGGCCTTGTGCCAAGACTACAAATAAGATTTTGTCAAGGAAATGTGCTAAGACACTAGTTTGTCTCATGAGACCTAGCGATGCATCGAGGAGCTATAGCGAGCTCCACCCGTCACTTACTATGTTCAATTAATTCCTAATATTAAAAGGTTTAAAAATAACATAAACATTAGTATTAAAACTATCATATGAAATGTAAATTATTTATCCATAAACCATGAATGGTATAAAAATAACACACCCACGGTCAAACATATTACAAAACCTACAATACAATATGGATGATTTGTATCAAAATAAATCAACTTCAAACAAGTTTAAAATCCATCAAAGGATGTCTACATAGATGAAAATGATTTGTAAAACTCCTTGAGGGAAATATAACTTTTTCATGAAAACATTTAAAAGTCAAACAATTTATATAGGAAGAAATTTAAGGACATTTTTGAGTCATAGTGTCCCATACCACTTTGAAACATTGAAAGGAATTACATTTTAAAAACATTCATGTTCATATAAATAAATCCTTAAACCCCATTTTGAAAACATGGAAATTAATGAGAATAGTTTAGAAGAATAAATATTTAAGACATTTAAAATGATTTTTTTATAAAAAAAATTCCCTTAATAAGAATCCCTTTTAAAACCCTTTTATGAAACATGAGCATGGATAATAAATATGTCCTAGTAGATACTTACGTAAAAACAGCTTCGGATAATAATGAGATTGTGAAATTAACCCATACATTGAACATTTCCTTGGTCGAGGGTAGGTTAAAATCTTTTATAATGGTGAAATAATTGGTATTAAATTATATAGTAATAATATACATTAATATGATATCATATATGTTCTTTTAACATTGCTTTGTTAATAATATCTTAGTATTATCATTGTTTCGAGTGTTAACTGATTCGTTTTCCTTTATATGCTTCGTTACTTTAGTAATGATTGTTATGGATAGAATTTATTTGATTCTTATTCAGAATTATATTAAGTCTTTAAACTTTATTTTTAATTATCTAATGAAAATAATTATTGAATTGATACGATGGGGAATGAATCTCATCGCGTTCGTGGAGATCGTAATCTGTATGTACGCACGAGCAACAATATCATTCATTGGACATTAAAATAATATATAATTGGATTCTATTTCATCTATAAGGAATCAATTGCATGTTATATTTATTATTTTCATCAATGATACATCATTATTATACCCATCCAATTAATAATGTATCGAATAACAATTACACCACGATGTGGAGATGGTAAGCCGTATGTACATATGTATCGTGACATGTCACACAAAGGAATGATATAATAATGAATATGGTTATACTATATTTATAATAAAATAAAATTATATATAATATGATGGATTTATTATTTTATAATGTAAATAACAAATAGAGAGGAACTAGAAGAAGAAATGAACTTGAAAGAGGTGATGAAATATTTACCTCTTCTCCGGGAGCTTCCTTTTGATTGGAAAAAAGGGCTCCTTTGGTTGGATTATGACTAAAGGAAGCCCTCTATAATGAAGGTAGGATAGATTAGATGGTATTTGGGTAGGTTATGGCAGAACCAAATGGCTTTCATGGTGTGAATTAGAGAGAAGGGGAGTTCCCTTTTATAAGAGGGGTGAGGGGAACCTTAGGAAAAGCTAGAAATATTTTTTTATAATAAAATCATTTTCAGTTTCTAATGGCTAATAAATAGATTATTTTAAGTATATGGTGTTTATGGTTCGACAACCACTCAACCAATAGGTTTTAGACAGTTTTGGGTCACTATGTTAACCTTATCTATTAGATTTAACTCTTAGTTAAATAGTTTGACATTTACCATGTCTCTTTGTATTTTCATATTATATGGTTAATAAACGTACTATATAATTCATAGAGAACCCTATGTGGATAATAAATAATACAGCTATCATTATATAATTATTTTTTCTGATCCTTATACTTTTAGAAGTAGAATATCAATTAATATTATAATATTTGTTTTAAAAACCCTTTTATGTTTATTTTGACACTATTTGGTATTTTGTTTTTGCTAAATTTATAACAGCATTATTAATTCAAATAAAAAACATCTTAACAACCCTAATATGTCATATTAACCTATAAAGTTAGTGTAATTCATAAAAAGTATCAAATTACATTTATTGGGATATTTATAATATCAATTATTTTAATATTTCCTTAGTACGGTAATTACTGCATCATCATTGTTTAATATATAAATTTCATTATTTAATGTCTAAAAATTATAAATAAAATACCATTATGTAGGAAATATTTTTATCATTCTAATTAATATTTATAGTAGAATATATATTAGGTATAACCGTATATTAAAAATGTTTTGTTATTAAACTTTGATTTTAACTCTTTTAACTCTTCTATAAATAAAATAATAATAAATGTCCTAATATTATCCAAGTAGACATAAAGGATCATATATTATTTCTAAGGATCTTTTTGGTCGATCTATACTTATCCAATAGAATTAGGACATGTGTTAGGGTAATAATAATATCATTTTTACCCTTAATTGCCATATTTACTTTTAACCGTAGTAAATAAAAATAAAAAGTTAATATTCACCAACTATTGTTTTCATCTTATTGAACCACATTTTACATATTGATATCAACCGTGTCTCTAATATTTTTTAAATTCAATTCACATAAGTGGTAAAATTAAGTTTTATTCAAATTTGTAAATGCTCCTAGGAGCTGTGTAAAAGACGGTTACAAAGTTTTATACAATTCTTATATATCTAAAATTATCATGAACTAACTCCAAGAAATTACATACAACATATATAGGTATTATGTATCTATTTTGACCTAAAATAAATTTGAATAAAATAAATAATTATTTAAATAAAAATTCAGTTTTAAACCATAACTAAATGTTTTTCACTATTCATAAAAAATTGATAGTTTTCATAAAAAAACAAAAAATTCACCCTAAGCTAATTTCGATATTCCGAATCCAAAAATGAAGTCCATTTTGAATGATAAAATTTCATAAATTTCAAAAAGTGGGTATTACTATTCACAACATCAAGTTTGATTGGCTGTGGTGTGTTAGAATCTTGAAGTTCTATACAATGAATGTTATTACATTATTCCAAGGGAAATGTACCGTGTAAGCATGGGGTGTTACAATAACTATCGGGCAGTGAATCATATTGTACACCTGAGAATGTAGTTATATTCAAAATGCAATGTTCACCCTATATGTGGTATTAATATTATACTATTGGTGAAGGGTAAACTGGGTTTAATTCATTTAATAAAAATTAAATGATTTAACTCTTACTCCCACACCCCCACATTATCTACGCACAGTATACGAGAGCCCCCCTATGAAAGATGACTCGAGGTGAAACCAAGTAGAGGGGGGACCAATGATCATAGATCAAGATAGTAATCACTCCCTGATCAAGGTGAAATAACTTCATTACAAGGATCTACAACAGAAAAATCAACATTTCCCAATGAGGTTAGTGTATTTGTGTATTAAGACCTAATATCTCTTATGATGTGTTGTTTTATGGTTTTATTTCCCTAATATGACTACTAGATATCACAGGTTGTTGATCTGTAGGTTTTGTTGGAAATTACGGTGTTTTGGGTGGCCCATAGGGGATTCTATTTTTATTCTAGATTGTATGGAATTTAGTGTAAAGGAACACAACATGTGATCTTCCCATTTAGGGAAATAGAAAATTTGGGGACTACACACCATGTATTAGGGGTACATGCTTTGTAGAGAACTCATGTCATGTTTTCGGGGGACATGAACTGAGTATCCATGTCTAGGGACATGATTATGCAGAAGTGCATGGCCAGAATGATGGACACATGGTTCTATAGAAAAAAACGGGATGAGAACTTGGCCAAGAGGATGGTTATCTAGGGCATGTCATGTACAATGGGTACACACCAGGTAGAAGCCATGACTAGTCGATCCTTTTCAAGATGACCATAGAGTAGCCCCAAGTGAGCTGAGACACAACCTATAAACCACATACACAATATATTAGCTCACATGGATAGCTAATACACAAGGGGGTTGACACGTCTTGGGGTTCAGGAGGGTTCACCCATCGTGTGGTCCCTATTATACAATGTGTACTAAAAATGGGTTATTATACCTATCATATCTTCTTCTTCAAGGATCAGATTTAGGACTATGAGTGTCCAATCCCATAATGTTTTTAATATTGAATTTGATGGGTGACCTCATGATTGATTTATGGATACAGTTAACCATTAATCAAACATGACATCACAATGAAGTTATTAATCATGGATAGTGTTCATGAAGGATCATTGGGAAGAAGATGATGCTGGTTCCCATCATTTTCCTCTCAGAAGGCATGTCTCATTGACTCATTAGGTCACTAGAGCAGTTATCCCTTCTCATATCAGGGCATGGGTCTACAACTAGTGTTTCTTTTTGGTGTGGGAATAATGATCCTAAAGCTCCTTTTATTTATTCTTGAGTGAAACGTGATATCAGTTTGGTTTTGGAGAAATACATTGGGACTGCATGTCCCATTGAATATAAGAATGTGGGTATTCCTGTCATCTTAGACTTGAAGAGAATGAATTATCTCATAGTGGTTCAGGTCCTCTTCCTATGGAGTAGTTCTATGGGGATCAGTACACACCCGATGGACAACGGTGCGAGTCCAATGTATCATTCATGTAGCTCGATAGGGATATCCCCTTTCAAATCGGGGTGTGAGCCTTCTAAACACGGAATGAAAATAGAGATTGTAATCCCATAGTGTACCAGGGTGATCATCTTCTATCAAAAGAGTTGGAACTACCCTGTCAGAGAAGGGAGTGGAACCTCTATATGAGTTGTACTCATAATGTTGGTATCCCCAAAAATATTATTGTGTGGTTCCACTGCTGTTATCAGATAGGCAGATTTTATACTCTACTATCATATGTGGTATGTGTCATCTAGCCTAGTGTTAGTTATCCCATTTAGTGTCTGATTGTGGGTCCCATGTACTGATAAAATATATTGAGAAAAGTTATAATACCCTATTCATAGGGTCCCAATCCTATATCTATGGATTTGTACTCCCCTTCCATTCTAGAGTTTTGGTCCATTATTGATGGAGTATTAAACCACATTCTTCATGTATAGGTGGGGAGTAGACCCTTCATATGAGATGGAGCTCCCATGATTGTGGAGTGCAGTTTTGAGAAGAGGGCCACTCATCATGTGATGTGTTACATATTGTTTGGATACAATGATCCCTTGTTGTGGTGATGTGTATGCATCTCTCTAAGGGTACATTAGAGTTTTCATGAGATGGTTAGGAGATAATACTCCCTTGGATGTGGGTCAGTTGTGATGTGTGGACCCCTCCTTACTCTCTCTAATGATAGTATTCAGGTGGTGCATATTATATTGTATTGTACTCTTGTTTGTGTGATGTGGCGTTGGGTGGGCCACTCTGTTTTGGTTTCATTGAGCATGTGTGGGCGCATGAAAGTGGTGTTAGGACGAATGTTAATGGGCACTATAGATATACCTAGTTCGGTTCTGTATGGATTGTGTTCTCTCTGATGTTCTATAGAGGATTTAAATTTTGTTCCCAAGATAAAATATCTCTCAAAAAAATTTCATCGTGTATGTCAGATCTCGATTTGGGTGTTCTCCCCATAGCGTGTTACTATTGATCCTTGAGTAGAATCTTGTTGATAGATGTGAGGCTGGGAGCTCATGATAGATTGAGTCTAAGATTAGTATATTTATGGGTATCTAGGAATATATATGTAGTTCTCATATATCTTGGGGTAAAACCCCATATAGAATAAGAAAGGTAGTCATGAATAATTAATGATGGGTAGAGATGATTTTTATCACTCGCTTGGGTTCCCTCTAGCTTCAGTTGAGTAGATAGTTTCTATTCAGTTGATCCCCATTATTTTGAGATTTGTGGAACCTCTTCAGTATTTTTATTATCATGCCTACTTGGTATTTTTCTACACATTTCATTTCTTTTCTAAAAGACATGAAAATCAATAGAGTCCTAAGAGGGGGCCATAAGAATGAATATCATAGTAGGATATATAAACCGATTAATTTTCTAGTGATTATGTTAGGATAATAATTATTATGCTTTTAACAGTGATCGCCACAATTTGTGGAGGTTTGAAATATTTATAGTATTTATAGGGCTTCTATTATACTTTTTTCTTATGATATACTCTGTTTGTGGGATAAAAGTAAACAAGAATTTGTAGTTTTAGTTTTATTAACATTTCACACTTTCATGGAGATTTTTGTACATGACTATGTATATGTACCAAAGGATATTCCCTCACATGTGTATGATAAAAAAAATTAGCAATGGATGGTAGTGCATAGAATATTGGAGGTGGTATTGGGGAGTCATGGATTGGGCCACGAAGGGTCGGGTCACTATAGAGTGGTATCAAAGCAGGTTCCACTTTTCCACTACATTGAACGAGTTGTCTACCTATAATTTCTGATTGGGTTATATGTAGATATATTTAATTTTTTTTGGTTTTATTCCAGACCAATGACTCTATAATTTTTTTAGTTCCCAGAGTGTCCATTCACTAAGAACTTAATAATCTTCTTGTAGACTCGGTGCATTAAGTCACTAGTCATAATAAAATATTAGAACATGCATCATATAGGACTTAGTTGGGGGTTTTCTGTCTTTGTTGAGAATATCGTAAGATATACTCATTGATAAAGGCATGTATTGATTGTATTTTCTAATTCTACCATGATGGAAAAACACATGGTGCAATGGAATAATTATTATGATAATTCTCTTACTGATGAGGCTTTAGTGCAGGGAACATCTCCTAAGGTTATGCCTCCTGGTGGTTATCAAGGTAGCCACCAACCATTGAGTAGATGGTTTTTTCTGATGATTTGGCCCATTATTTTCATTGGATGAGAAAAATTTATTAGTTTTAGATGTATAGTCCTCCCTTGTATCAAGGAAATCTAAAAACCTATGATGATGATGACTGACTTGAGGTAGTCCCCCATGT
The DNA here is from genome assembly GCA_963277665.1 of Viscum album. Lineage (NCBI taxonomy): Eukaryota > Viridiplantae > Streptophyta > Magnoliopsida > Santalales > Viscaceae > Viscum > Viscum album. The sequence goes on along the minus strand of OY728157.1, from coordinate 1,238,770,637 downwards.
TTTCCGCCTTGTGAGGAAAACTTCTAATCATATAGTTGTCCAATAGGTGAGAATTTTTCAAGGCTTGATTGGGTGTTGGTTTAGTCTAGTAGTTAAGACCCATGATGAGTTGATGTCATATTTAAGAGGGTTTTAGAAACACATTATTAATGGTTTTTATCTAGCCACATTGAGATTACTTCTTATCCACGATTTTCATGAACATAGGCTGTGTAGCATGTCTTTCGTAGATTACATGGTGAGGTTGAATGGTCATTCATGTTACTCCATGTATATGGTATGCGACCCATTTTTTGATCCCAGAACATTTAGATTATATTATTAAGATACATTTGAATAGGTGTGGTCTCCCTATTCTTTCCACCGTATATGATGGATTCTTGAGTGATCAATGTTTTTATAGGGATTCTTAAAAGAGGGTCAGAAGGATGTAGTTGGAATCATTGTTTATATGGTGGATTCATTTGTAGTAACTAGCATGTGGTAGTTTATAGGGTCGTGTCACATGATTTCTTCCCATGTATAGACTCATACACATTAGTCTACAACACAGTAGTAGCATCAAGTATCAAATCTTCTATAGGATAAGTGGTGTTATTCCTGTGATAGGAGTGGGAATCATGCTCGAGAATATCTCACCTTCCATGATGTTGAGAGGGATATGGTCAATGGGCCAATATAGTAGAGTCAGTGTCTGGTGAATGGAGTTTTACATAGTAAAGGATTTGGTTTAGGAGTGGGGGAGTGGAAGGAGGTGGAAGATGACTCATGATATTGCCTCCACAAGTCCCATCTGGTCTGTTCTTGTCTCTTGAAGCCAAAGTATGGTTGAAAGTATAGCTAAAAGAAGTAGATTCTTCGGTTATATATGATCTAAGGATGACTGGATGTATTCTCTTGGATCATTCTAATTCTGCATTTCTATATTTAGACACTGTTTTAGGAAATATGTTGTTTCTAATTATTTCCAAGGTTCATCTAAGGTTACGTTGGGCATCATTATAGAATTGTGATGGTTTGGTTGGTAATATATTTTTATGCACATGGAAGTGGGATGCCTCCCCAATCAAGAATTTTTCCAATTACATGATCAAAACTGTGAAAGTGAGTTAGTGAAACCCAAGTAAAATAGTTTCAGCTCAGGGGGGGATGAGTACCATTGTAATCTAAATTTATGGGTTGGTTCAATTATGGAGTGTTAGTGAAGGACATATGACAATATATGATCATTTTAGCTCCATACCTATTATTGGTGGCTCTGTTAGTGGTATATCATCATGTATTAAATTTTAATAGTTTCATAGAGAGGCCCTATGATGTTTCTTATGTGTGGAATGGTTTCATACTATTGATGCTACAAGGGTTTTCCACTATTATGAGTGGAAGAGTTTTTAGATTATTGAGATATGATATAGATGCAATTTTGTAGACATTCTTCTTGGGAAGACCCAGTGTATACAATTGGGAGGCTATGTGTTGTTCATTGGTATCCTCATGTACTCAAGAATTAGATTTGTGTGAGCAAAAAATAAGTGTTCAATTGGGGTTGTTTTTCTAATTGTGGATAATAAATATAGTGTCATGTCAATATTTATGTCAGTATTAGAGAGTTTGTGCATCGCATGACTACATAACCGAATAAAAACAATATTTTTGGTGTTTCCCACATTTCGTAGTAGAAAAGATATGTTCCTTATTGGTTTAACAACATTTACCTAGTTGGAGTAAGACAATAATTGTGGTTTGACCTTAGTGGTTCCCCTATATGTGTTATTTTAGGCAACACAGGAACCCCATGGAAGTCCCTCTAGCATGGAGTCTTATTATATAGCTCAGTTTATCAGCTTCTTTCTTGGGATTTTAGTCTCTAGTGAACTAAATCCATATACTGGGAGGGTGTAGGGACAACGTTTTTTCCATGTAATACATTAAAATATTTTTATGGATAATTCTGAAGCCATGTGTTATGTCAGCATGGGATTCTGGGGCCTAGGGAGAATTGGTGGGGTTATATTAAAATATTAAATATATTATACCACATGCATTAGTTTTCTTTGTAATCATGTAATAACTCTTAGTTTAATCTCAGGTAACAAATATAAAACTGTTGTTGAGTTCAGCACATCATGTTTACCATATGTGGGATAAATAATTTTTCTATGTTAGGTGTTTGGTTGAGGGAGATCATTCATATAGTGTTGTGAAACGTTTTACAAATTTAATAAAAAGTAAATGAATACCACCATTTTTTGTTTCTGGTTAAATGGGAGAGGATCTCACCTCATATACTTGGGTGATGGATGAACCGAGGCCAAACCAATGATAGGCCTGTAATAAAGATTCGTTCTAGAGGGAGATATTTCCTTCATCACAGTGATGTTGTTTTAGGGCATGGACCTTCACCAATAGATTCAATGATACTTGATGAAGTATTCATATTTTGTTCATATGACATCATCCCCCTTTTAATTATTATTAGTATGGTTTTATATCCCGATTATGAAAACTACTGATCCCAAGGGGGTCGATCTGTAGGATTTGGTGGAAACCTAGGGATTTTGGGTGGCCTATTGTGAATTCCAATTAAGAATTCCATATCAAATTGTGTGTAGAGTATAAAAATATTTCATGTGTTCTTCCCATTAAATGAGTAATAAATATTTCGAACTACATGATTGTGTACTAGAAGAACATGCCGGGTGGTGAACCTAGGTGATGTGGTTGAGTGACATGACCAGAGTAGCCATGACAAGGGACATGTCTGTGTAGATATACATGACCATTGACATAGTCACAGGGTTTAGTACATGGGCATGTGAAAATAATGTTGCAAAGAGGCATGTTATCTGAGACACATTGTGTACCGAGGATACAAGTTGTGTGGAAGAAATTGTTGGCCAAACCATTTGGGTAGAAACATGGACAAGGGGCCTAGTGTGGTGGGACAATCCATGTAAACCATGTATATTCCCTCTATGATCGCATATCTAGCCATTCTTTATGACACAAGACATTGAAAAATAATTAGGTTGGTTCACACAAAATGTTGTCCTACTAATTTCCATGTACATATATTTTGATCTTTCACTGATAATATCTCTTTTTTTGGGCTATAATTCCAGCTTGCGAGTAAATTTTCATAAGGATATGTCCACATAAAACGTGATAGTACCCCTTTTGGTGAATATGGACATAGAATTTGGGGTTATTATTTCATAACATGATTTGAAAATCTTTATTCATGGCTTGTGTTCAACGTGGATTATTGGGGAGATTCCAGGGTCAATACCAATTGCCATCATCATAGAATGCAAGTCCTCCATACTCTTTAATCTGGTAGAGCAGGGCTCCCCTGTAATATCTAGGAGTGGGTCCCCAATATGTGGATATGGATTTTAATGAGGGGTGATGAGCATGATTCTCTCTTGAGTGATGATTGACCAATGCAGTATCTCATATTTTTATCATAGAAATGCTAGGATTGGTACTCCAATGATGTGCGAGGGAAATATTTTCCCTTTCCTCTAGGGCCGATAGAGATCGATCTCCTCCATAGTGTGTGTCTGTTTTGATTCCTATAGATTATTTATCATAGGGTAGATACTCCCTTGATGGACTAGGGTGCGGACCCCTGTACAATTTTTGTATTTGGTTATAATGCTACCCTAATATATCATGGTCCATCCTTTCCATACCCATTATGTACATAGAGTAGGTAGTCCAGTATCATACCATGGTGGGGGTGCTCTATGTGTGGAGTCATAACTCCCTATATGCACCAGTGTGTAGGTCATCCATATTTGATTATATAATAGGGTTTTTACTCCCCTTTAATTTCACAGTGAGGGTCACCTACTGATATCATAGAGCCTTATTTAGTTATTTTATACCACACCAGGGTGTGAGTCCTCTAGATAGATGTCAATAATACCCAATTGAGTCATGATGTGGGTGCCCCATAGTGTTCAAATTGGTAGAGATGGAGTGATACTCTCATATTAAAATGGTTGTGGTACCCTATAAATAGATGTTTACTCCCCTTTCATTCCCTGGTGAGGGTCCTATATCAATGGAGTGGTTCTCCCCCATCATTGATTAATGGGTTTGGGAGATTCCTCTAAGCTAGTTGGATCTCCCTTGACTTTAGATATTAGATTTTAAGAGAGTTACCCTCCAATTTTTAGGTGCAACACCATATTAGGATATATGTTTCCCTCAAAATGGTGTGGTACTGGTGTCTCTCTGTTGGTACATAATAGGTATCATAGGATTGCTGTGAGTAAATACTCCTTAGAGTACATGGTGGTAGAAAGTTCAGAGTCCTTCATTAATCTCTCTATATAGAGGATTCATACCATGCATAGACTATGTTATCCCACCCACATTTGTATGAAATGGTGGGTGTGGTCCTCTATTCATTGGTTCATATGAGCTTCTATGAGGCGCATGGCATTTGAGTCAAAAACATTTTCACTAGGCACAACAGATGTAGGTATATAAGTACCGATTGGAAAATTTTATCTTTGATGGGAAATCAGGGATAGAAGGGTTGTTTTTAATGTATAATATCTCTTGGTTGAGTACCATCTTGGATGGAAGATCTTTAAGAATGTGTTATGTTAGATGAAGGTTGTGGTTGAGACTTAATTAGAATCAAGTGGCTTGTTATGAGGTTGGGACCTCATGATACATGATTTGTAAGATGAATATTTCTTAGTGAATTTGGGATTCCTTTTGGTTTTTTAACATATATTGGTTGAAAAAACATGTGGAATAATATTTCTATTTGTGTATAGCTATGTATGGATCTATATAGAGTTTTTATCTCACTTGGGTTGCCTCTATCTTGGGTCGGGAAGACTATTTACTATCAATTGATCCATTTTATTTTGGGATATGGGTTTCTAGAAGGTATTTTTATACTCACCACTACCTGGGGATTTTCTAAACATGTTATTTCCATTCTAGATTAATGGCCTCTTAGTGGAGTCCTAAGAGGACCCAGTGTAGGTGTAGCTTAGTGAGCTAGAGAGGATTATGTTTGTTTGGTTCTTATTCGAGATGCATTCCAACTATTACATTTAGCAGTGATCCCCTATATCTGAGGAGTTTGGGAACATTTATAATTTTTTGTGGGATTGGGGTTTTCCATTTCATACATCTTCTATACGTTGTTTTTGGGATCGTTATATGCATGAATTTGTCTTTTTAGTGTTATTATCTTTCTAGTTTTTCAGGTATGTGTTTGTGGGTCTATGCATACAAGTACTATAGCATAAGGCCTCCCATGTGATTAATATGCCTACATGGTGTTGAATTCAAGAACCTGCCAATTCGAGGTGGTTGTGGGGAGACATGGCTTAGGCCATAGAAGGTATGTTCTGAAAATGTCCCACTCAATTCACTTATAAAATTCCCCCTTGTCTTCTCCTCAACACACATTAAAACCATTTTGGGTCCAGAAAACCATTCTAAAATCACATTCCTAAATACATATTCTCATCCTAGAAGCCATATTATGCATAGAAAGCTATCCTAGGATGTTTTTTTCTACAAACCGAATGAGGATAATGAAAAAATATGTATCCTTCAAAAGTGATTTTTTTTTCTACCCACAGCTCTCTGAAATATTATTATAACATGATGATAAAATAACTTCATTATAATATATATATTAGGCTATTGTTATGATTATTTCAGGACTTATAACCATCCCCTCTTTCAACAAATTGGTAGGAAATCATCATTCTTTTGTACTACTGACAATCACCTTACAAACCGATGTCATTCATATTTTCATTACCACATATTGAGGTTTGATATTATGATGTATTAATTATTTTTAATATTATATTTATGATATTATTATACTTATGGAATTTTTATATCACACGTACCTTCAAACACACCATTTTTTGAGTAAGCTAACATTGATCGTGTGTGTATTAGACTACTTCATCAAGATGTGATATGATTGTAACGTCCTGACCCGAATCACCACTAAACCGGAGGCCGGACCGGTCGCCACATGACCTCAAGAGCGCCTCCCCGTACTCCAGACGTTGTCGACTAGCAGCGTGGGTCTAAGGATAGTCGGTAGGGAGACTATACCCTCATTTTAGTGTTCAAAAATAGACAAAGGAAATAGATAGCGGAAACGGTATAATAAATTAATAAGTAGCAGAAAGTATATTTTATAAATCATGTAAAAAAACAAATGGCCAATGCCAAAGTGTACAACAGATGTATGCATGAATTGAAAATGATTCAAAAGTAGAAAACAGTGAACAAAACATCATTCTTTACATTTCAATGCATAAATAAATAAATAATGACTCAAATCCCCATGAGCAATCTCCTCGAGCATCTCGAGCCTCCGCTCCGTCCTGTGATCCTAACTCCCAAGTAAATGCAAACAACATATTTCTGCAACCAAATAGAATCTACTTGGGTACCCAGTGCAATGGCAGCCTGAGTAGGGTGTGATATATAAATCTCGGTAGGCCGGGACCACGGGTGTCTACCCCAAACCCGACATTAAATAAATAACATATAATATGTGAATGCATGCATAAATTAAGTAAACAGTACAATGTAACTATATACCCAAGTACCTACTTCATCCCTCAGCTGGTGTCTGAACCAGTATTATACATTTTTCATATATACTCAATATTCATTACATAATCATCCATCGGTTATTAATTATTCCAATTTTAATAAATTATTAAGGTCTTTAGATTCGGCCTACGCCCAACATCTCCTGTATAAATCACTCCCCAGAGATGTATCTAAGACCATCTATGTAATCAAAATAAAGACTAATTCCAACATTGTGCTTTGGCTTGGATAACGTGTCATAAGTCATTGAATTCAAACTTTCATATACTAAGTCTGATCTCACCCACTAAATGTGGTTCACCCCAATCATAAATAATTCTGAAACCATCCTCACAAACAATTCACAAATCATCATGTCTCAACCGCCTTCATTAACCATTAACCCATTTCATGCATGAACAATTGGACCCTCAGTCCAATGTTAATTAATGGTTGTATAAAATCAAGTATAGCACCCTCGTGAGTATTTGGATCATCAGTCCCCGTCTCACAACCCATGGGTATTTGGAACATCAGTCCTTGAACTATAAAAGTATATTTTCTTGCAATCTGGGTGTAGAACGCCATGTCTAGAACCCCGTGAGTATTTGGAGCTTCAGTCCTTGTCTCACAACCCATTTATCAATCACACATATATATTTAGCATCGGTGTAGAACACCATGTCTATCACCCCGTGAGTATTTGGAGCTTCAGTCATTGTCTCACAACCCATTTATCGATCATACATATATATTTATCATTGGTTTAGAACACCATGTCTATCATCCTGTGAGTATTTGGAGCTTCATTCCTTGTATCACAACCTGTTTATCAATCATACATATATATCAACCGTTGGTGTAGAACACAATGTCTAACACCCCAAAACCATCCATTAATTAATTCATCAATTCATTAATCCAAACTGTTAATTAATTCAACAAATAATTAACAACATAAATCACCCGTCAAAAGTCAACCCTTAATTAACCATTCAATATCCCAATAGTAAATAATTAATTAACAATTAATTGTTCTTAGAAATCCAAATAAATAATTAACTCAACATTTAATTATCCAAATTTGTTAACAAGTCTCAACCGGTCCACTCAAAAAGTGATTCGTCCAGGACTCTAATAATTTACATGCACGTCATAATCATCACAAAACATGCTGAAGAAGCCCATATAATTAGAAACCATCTCAAGCATCATCTCATAATATAGAACAACTCCATCCAAGACAACTTAATGCATTGAAATTTAACAATTATCAAAAATTACCCTTGGCCAACAGTCATAACAAACAATCAATTCACAATATTAATTTAATGAATGCAAATTAATTAATTAAAAAACTAATTAATTAAATATTATCGCGTACAAAAATCATAAATTAATTATCCATTTAACATTTAACATCTAATAATTAATCCATCCATTAATTATTACCAATTTCCAATTTATACTTTTAAACATGTCAAATATTCAATATTCGCAATCACAATTAAAAGCCACAAATTTTATTCCAACTCATGACTTGATAATTAATTCTATAATTAATTACCCTATTATACATTCTACCCATTCAAATCATTTAATTGTTTAATCATATAACTTCAACCAAATTATAAAAACATACTTAAAATCAACACAAGTTCAAGCCCTCATTTATCTCACGTGGGCGGCATCATTTAATAACATCTAAAGTGTCATGCATCGACATATCATAATCAAGGAAACATACATTCTAAATTAATTTAAAGAAACTATAATTATTAAAATAAAGTGTTAAGGATTTGAGACCCAACATCCGGGTGGCACCATTTTAAATCCGAAGCGCTTTAATGTACGTGGCTGCAACCAGTCCACTTCTGGTCTATAATCGCACGTGTTCACACCTTTATATATATATATATATATATATTTATTTATTTATGCGCGTTGTCTGGTTGCTATGCACACGTGGTTGAGAGGCCAAAAGAAATGGCACACAGGGATGGCCACACATCGAGACTTCGAGAGGATAAAAATCAAAGATGATATGAAAATAACATCCCGAGAAATTCTCACACGACCACTCTAACCCGCAACTCAAAAAAGGGGGTGTTATAAAGAGATCTATAACCGTTCAGATTCAATTAAAAACCCTAAATTAAAACTCTTAATTTGATGTCAGTTTGATCTGTTTATTTATGGCAGAGACATTTATTTCACTCCTAGAAGTCGTTTTAAAATTTACAGCGTTTAAAACGGTCCATAATGGGGTTCCAAAAGCTTCCACGGATATAAAAATTGAAAACGGCGTATATTGAAGATAATTGAACAGTAAACATGATATTCATTAATTTATTTAATTGTTTAATTAAATTAATCAATTTTAATTTGTTATACTAAATAAATGTTCATTGCGAATAATAATTATACTTTGCATAGGGTAAACCCCCCATTTCAAACTCATTGGTGGTCTCAGATTTCTCGTACCATTCACGTTTTGTGAGTTATTATTGATTTAATCTTAAAAAATGGAATAAATAATTGATTAGAAAATAATAATAATTTCTTGTGAGCGAGGTATCCAAACGCTCGATGCAAACAGATGTTATACCTTCTCTGGGGTAAAACCCTCATTCCAGATCCATTGGGGGCCTCAGATTTACCATAGGATGCACCGTTTGAGAGATATTTAATTACTATTAAGAAAATAATAAAAAACTATTACTTAATAACCACACTCCTTCATTAAATAACCACCCTCCTTCACTAAATTCAAAACTGCTTATTTAATTAAGAGATTCAACAAGATATCCAACAACCTCATTAAATTCACCTAAAAATTACACATCAATAAATAAAAACAGATCATTGACAAACCCTGTAATTAAATTGTATAAAAATACAATAAACGCCAATTTTAATTATGTCCAACCTCCCCATTTAAATCCACATTAATTATCCAATTCATTTTTAACCTTCATTTATAATTCTCGTAATAAATGTTTCGTAATTAGTTATAAAGCTCCATATTGATCGTTAGATTCTTTTAACGTTTATTTAACTTAGTCACCACAAAAATAATAATAACATTATTATTATTATTATTCAAATATTAATTTATTTAAAAACCCAAACCCCAAATTTATTACAATATCTTTAATATGATAAAAACTCCAACCCATAACCCCTCATTTGATTAATTTTTTTTTTGAGAAGCTCAAAAGCCACATTTAATTATTATAAAAGATACACTCCATTAACATGAAACTAAAATCTCAAAGTATAAAAATAATTTATTACTCCATAATAATAATAATGAAATTATTATTATTACCACATTCCTCCATTTAATAAAAAAATTTCCTTTAATATTTCTAAAAATCATAATTTAAAAAAAACGGTTCTTTCATAGACCAAAAATCCATTTGAATACCTTCAACTGAAATTTAATTAATTCTTTAACATTCTATAAATTTAACAACCACAGTAATAGTAATAATAACATCATATTATTATTTTTATTAAAACATTATTTTAATTAATCCAAAACTTTCATATAATCATATTTAATTAAATAATAATAATAATAATTTATTTAATAATATAAACTCCACAGGTTGGACTGCTACCATGCGCTGCCCATGTCGATCCATTAAAGTGGATTTTTCCGGATCCGGTGCACCCGACACTCATCAGGACACCCGCTAAATTTTATCGAGTAATTAAGCAATTCCAAAAACAATACCATTAGGAGTTCCATCCCTCAGAATAAAATTATGTATCTCTCTTTAAAAAAAATGAACCGTTGATAAATCGAAAAAAATTCGAAAAGATTCGTATTTTAAACCGATTCAAAAACACGGGACATTACAATATAACCACCTTAAAAACTTCTCGTCCCCGAGAAGCCATCGTGAACCACTACTAAATCAACTGACCTACCAAGGTCATTTAAGAAGATCAGTCAAAATATTACCAGACAACTCCATTCTAAAATCTCAACATCACCTGCTGACATATTTATAAAAAAAATGATGCAATAATACCCACCTGAGGATTTTCCTTGACATCCCAATAAAAGATTAGCCGCTCACTAGTGCATGTTTTTAGAATAAATTAATGCATGTGTGTGACATTCCTCGAACCATGTTCACCACATGAAACATTTATCATAAAAATCCGTAACATAAACCTATCGGTGTGACAAAACAACCGAGTCCCAAGAAGTCCTCTCGAGTAGTGGGACAAACATACTTTAATAGCCTTAAACATTCTATGGGCACTACCTACCACAAGTTAGACCCTTACGAAACATTAACATTAACCCTCTCTCATGGTCACGCAAAACTGGAATCACAAGATTTAAAAACCCCTTTTTCTTCTAGTAATTTTAATTAATTTATTTCAACATTTTATCATCTGAATGAATTTCAGCATACACACATGTACATATTCACAACAAGTTACTTGGTTTTCAAAATAACAATCTATAGAAAAAATAAGCATGTTATCACAAAAATCCTCTTTAATCACCATTCAAAGTTATTCAAATATAAACAGGAAATTTAGCAACTAAATTCCTTTTACAGAAAAGGTGACCTCCAAAGTTCTCATTTATTCAATCTGGGTTCTTCTAAAAGCAACCCAACAACAGTTCATTATAATCAAAACTCAGCAGTTTTACATTTGTAACCATTTTCAAAAATATTACGGTTGTATAAGGATAAAACACATGGGTGGCCATCTACAAATCGATAAGGCGCTCGTACACCTTATCGTTGTAATTTGGCCCCCATTTATCACCATCAACATTTAGTTAACATTTTATCTTTAGCACCCCGTTCACATATCCAAAACATCTCTAACATGTTAGCATAAGCTGTAACACAACAACATGCTATAACACAGAAGCATGGCACAACAACAAAACATACTAATAACTGAAATAGTGTGGAATATAACCACTCAAGCATGTTAAATCTATTATCGAAACAAGCTATCTAGAGAGGAATGCTAAAGCAGATCAAAACATGGCATTGCACCCAAGGAACACAATCCAAATTAGTAGGAATCTTACTAATGCAACTACATGGCATTTTATATGCATGACATGTGAATCTATAAGTGACTAAGATGATGCATGTACGAAACATCCTTTCTATATCAGGACAAGAAAATTATATTTCAAAATTCTCAAAATCAATAAACAACAGAAAATACGCCAGTCACTCAATGTGAAATCATATCAACTGTAACCTCTAATAGTACAAACATCAATTCCCATCCCTGGCCACTCGGTCATTTCCCGTACATAAGGTGATCAGTCCAAATCATGGCTATTAACCCAAGCACCGACACATTCTTAGTCTCCTGTCTACAAACCCCAAAACAGAAAGACAAAGGAAAAGAAAGAAAACCTAAACCTCCCTTTGATACCACTTTGTAACATCCCGACCCGGCACACCACTAAACCAGAGGTCAGACCGGTCGCCACAGGACCTCAAACGCGCCTCCCCGTATGCCAGAGGTTGCCGACTAGCAGTGAGGGTCTAAAGATAGTCAGTGGGGAGACTATACCCTCATTTTAGTGTTTAAAAATAGCCAAAGGAAATAAATAGCAGAAACGGTATAATAAATTAATAAGCAGTGGAAAGTATATTTTATAAATCATGTAAAAAACAAATGGCCAACGCCAAAGTTTACAACGGATGTATGCATGACATGCTAATGATACAAAAGTAGAAAACAGTGAACAAAACAGCATGATTTACATTTCAATGCATTAATAAATAAATAATGACTAAAATCCCCATGGGCGATCTCCTCGATCATACCGAGCCTCTGCTCCGTCCTGTGCTCCTAACTCCCAAGTAAATGCAAACAGAATATTTCGGCAACCAAATAGAATCTACTCAGGTACCCAGTGCAATGGCGGCCCGAGTATGGTGTGAGATATAAATCTCGATAGGCTGGGACCACTGGTGTCTACCCCAAACCCGACATTTAATAAATAACTTATAATATGTGAAAGCATGCATAAATTACGTAAACAGTAAAATGTAACTATATACCTAAGTACCTGCTTCAGCCCTCAGCTGGTGTCTGAACCTGTATTATACATTTGTCATACATACTCAATATTCATTACATAATCATTCATAGGTTATTAATTATTCCAATATTAATAAATTATTAAGGTCTTGAGATTCGGCCAACGCCCAACATCTCCCATATAAATCACTCCCCATAGATTTCTCTAAGACCATATGTGTAATAAAAGTAAAGACTAATTCCATGCTTGTGATTTGGTTTGGATAACGTGTCATACGTTATTCATTTCAACCTTTCATATACTACGTCTGAGCCCACCCACTAAAAGTGTTTAAGTCTGAATCCTTCCTCATAAACAATTCACAAATCATCATGTCTCAACCGCCTTCATTAACCATTAACTCATTTCATGCTTGAACAATTGGACCCATAGTCCAATGTTAATTAATGGTTGTAGAACATCATGTCTAGCACACTTGTGAGTATTTAGAGCATCAGTCCCTGTCTCACAACCCATGGGTATTTGGAGCATCAGTCCATGACCCATAAAAGTATATTTTCTTGCAAGCTGGGTGTAGAACACCATGTCCAGCACCCCGTGAGTATTTGGAGCTTTAGTCCTTGTCTCACAACCCATTTATCAATCATACATATATATTTATCATTGATGTAGAACACCATGCCTATCACCCCATGAGTATTTGGAGCTTCAGTCCTTGTCTCACAACCCATTTATCGATCATACATATATATTTATCGTTGGTATAGAACACCATGTCTATCATCCCGTGAGTATTTGGAGCTTCAGTCCTGGTCTCACAACCTATTTATCAATCATACATATATATCTATTGTTGGTGTAGAACACCATGTCTAACACCCCAAAACCATCCATTAATTAATTCATAAATTAATTAATCCAATCTGTTAATTAATTCAACAACTAATTAATAAGAGAAATCACCCGTCAAAAGTAAACCCTTAATTAACCATTCAATATCCCAATAGTAAATAATTAATTAACAATTAATTGTTCTTACCAAGCCAAATAAATAATTAAATCAACATTTAATTATCCAAATTCGTTAAAAAGTCTCTACCGGTCCACTAAAATAGTGATTCATCCAGGACTCTAACAATTTACACGCACCTCATAATCATCACAAAACATGCTGAACAAGCCCATATAATTAGATACCATCTCAAGCATCATATCATAATATAGAAAAACTCCATCCAAGGCAACTTAATACATTGAAATCTAACAAGTATCAAAAAGTACCCTTGGACAACAGTCATAACAAACAATCAATTCACAATCTAAATTTAATGAATGAAAATTATTTAATTAAAAAATTAATTAATTAAATATTATCTCCTATAACAATCATAAATTAATTAACCATTTAACATTTAACATGTAATAATTAATCCATCCATTAATTATTACCAATATCCAATTTATACTTTTGAACATGTCAAATATTCAATATTCCCAATCATAATTAAAAGCCAAAAATTTTATTCCAACTCATTACTAGATTATTAATTATACAATTAATTACCCAATTATACATTCTTCCCATTCAAATCATTTAATTGTTTAATCATATAACTTTAACCAAATTAGCAAAACATGCTTAAAAAAACACAAGTTCAAGCCCTCATTTATCTCACGTGGGCGACATCATTTAATAACTTCTAAATTGTCATGCATCGACATATCATAATCACAGAAACATACATTCTCAATTTATTTGAAGAAGCTATAATTCGTAAAATAATGTTTTAAGGATTTGAGACCCTACCACGGGGTGGCACCATTTTAAATCTGAAGCGCTTTAATGTACTTGGCTGCAACCAGTCCAAAACTGGTATGTAATTGCATGTGCGCACACCATTATATATATATATACATATATGTTTATTTATTTATGCACGTTTTCTGGTTGTTGTGCACACCAGGTTGAGAGGCCAAAAGAAATGGCACATAGGGATGGTCACGCGTCGGGACTTCAGGAGGATGAAGGTCAAGGATGTTGTGCAAATAACATCCAGAGAAATTCACACACGACCACTCTAACACGCAACTGAACAAAAGGGCGCGTTATAAAGAGATCTATAACCGTTCGGATTCAATTAATACCCCTAAATTAAAATTCTTAATTTGATGTCATTTTTATCCGTTTATTTATGGCGGAGTCATTTATTTCACTCCTAGAAGTCGTTTTAAAATTTGCAACGCTTAAAACGGACCATAATGGGGTTCCCAAAAGATTCCATGGACATAAAAATGGAAAACGGTGTACATTGAAGATGAATGAATAGTAACCATGATATTAATTAATTTATTTAATTGTTTAATTAAATTAAACAATTTTAATTTGTTACTTTAAATAAAAGTTCGTTTCGAATAAAAATTATAATTTGCCTAGGGTAAACCCCCAATTTTAAACTCATTGGTAGTCTCAGATTTCTCGTACAATGCATGGTTTGTGAGTTATTAATGACTTAATCTTTCAAAAACGGAATAAATAATTGATTAAAAAATAATAATAATTTCTTGCAAGCGAGCCATCCAAACGCTCGATGAAAACAGATGTTATACCTTATCTTGGGTAAAACCCTCATTCCGGACCCATTGGTGGCCTCAGATTTACCATAAGATGCACCGTTTGAGAGATATTTAATTATTTTTAATAAAATAATAAAAAATATTATTTAATAACCACACTCCTTCATTAAATAACCACACTTCTTCCTTAAATTTAAAACTGCTTATTTAATTAAGAGTTTCAACGAGATATCCAACAGCCTCATTAAATTCACCTAAATATTACATATCAATAAATAAAAACAGAACTTTGACAAAACCAGTAATTAAATTGTATTAAAAGAAACAATAAACTCCAATTTTAATTATGTACAACCTCCCCATTTAAATCCACATTAATTATCCAATTCATTTTTAACATTCATTTATTATTCTCGTAATAAAAGTTTCGTATTTAATTATAATACTCCAATTGATCGTTAAATTCTTTTAACATATATTTAACTAAGTTACCACAAAAATAATAATAACATCATTATTATTATTATTCAAACATTAATTTTTTAAAAACCCAAACCCCCAATTTATTACAATATCATTAATATGATTAAATCTCTAACCCCTAACCCCACATTTAATTAAAAGTTTTTTTGAGATGCTCAAAGGCCACATTTAATTATCATAAATGATACACTCCTTTAACATGCAATTAAAATCTCAAAGTATAAAAATAATTTATTACTCCATATTAATAATAATAACATTACTATTATTAGTACATTCCTCCATTTAATAATAAATGGTCCTTTAATAATTCTAAAACTCTTAATTTAAATAAAACGGTTCTTTGATAAACCCAAAAGCCACATCAATACCTCCAACTAACAATTAATTAATTCATTAACATTAAATAAATGTAACAACGACAATAATAGTAATAATAACTTCATATTATTATTATTATTAAAACATTATTTTAATTAATCCAAAACATTCATATAATCATATTTAATTAAATAATAATAATAATAATTTATTTAATAAGATGAACTGCACAGGTTGGATCACAACCATGCACTGCCCATGCAGATCCATTAAAGTGGATTTTTCCAGATCCGGTGCACCCGAGACTCATCGGGACACCCGCTAAAATTTATCGGGTAATTATGAAATTCCAGAAACGACACCATTAGGTGTTCCAACACTCAGAATAAAATTACAAAGCTCACATTAAAAAAATGAACCATTGATAAATTGAAAAAAAATCGAAAACATTCATATTTTTACCCGATTCAAAAACTCAGGACTTAACAATAATTCATTCACACTTTATATTGAAGTTAATATAAAATGTTTTAATTAAAATATGTGAAATAAATTTCATAAAGATAATTCAATAATTAAAATATATTTTTAAATTTCATTCTTTCAATCAAATACTCTAATTGAAAGAACATTGATGAGTACATACAACCAATTTTCTACATAAACTAACTATTTCATTTTCTATCACTAATATTTATGGATTACACTAAATACATATATACTGAAAATGTATAATATTTATTTAATGGTTAAAATTCTTGATATGATAAAATCATGATCACATTAATTGGACTAAAAATAAAAAATCAATTTTTATACTAGAATAAATGTGGTTATTACCCATAACATAGGATTAACATTGAATAGTTAATAAACGAGTAATAAATGGTCATAAGAATTTAATATATGGAATGATATATATAAATAAATTTTAATAATAGGAATTTCATTATATTTAATATTATATAGGTTTGGATGTGTACAACTGTGGGCACATAATTATCTTTTCCCCAAGAATAGTCAACAATGATATGGGCAATTCCAAGTAAATCCAAGACAAAAAAGCCCCAAATCCCTCCTAATAGTCTTCTTCATGGTGCCCAATTACATAAAAAACCATTGAATCTTAAAAATATACATATCTGATCATTCCCTTTTAAATATCATAATGGATTGATCATAATTCTCCAAAGAGATACAACTGAATTCGGGGAGCGATTCACTACCGTGTGAATTGCTGTTATTGTCTTCACGAGTCGAACACTTAGACTCACTATTGTGTGCCCCTTCAAAAATCTCAAACCACATCATGAGGGCCTAAAATATTTTCCCAAAACCCTTCTTATAAATACACCATTCATTCCATTATTTTATATATGATTCATGATTGTTTGACTTCAGAATCATTTCCCGAATCACAAACCACTCGAATATTGCGGACCAATGAGAACTAGAAAACTCAAGGTATTAATGGTCCAAGAATCCAATTTCCACCAATTCATAAGAACATATTTACCAGTGGAGAATAATTTCATGAATTTATATGCCCTTTGAGATTTAATAATGACCAATGAGGGACTCGGGGCTTCATAATGCATTCATCATTATTGATGCACTTCTTTTCCAAAATCAAGACTTCACTACAGGGTGTGGGAACCCTGTTTCATGAAGAAAACCCTAAGAGAACCTATTATATAATAAGATCATGAGATGCAAAAATAACAACTCTATGGGGATCTAATATTCATGAACCCTCTCTTCTAGTCCTCTCTATGTTTCCACCCTTATGCTAACACCTCACCATAAAGGTTGAGTTTTCAGAGTCCCCACACCAATCCAAGAACAGTCTAGCTATAAATTCTTTCCCCATGTTACATGTTTATCCCACTCATATGTATCCACACATCATCACAAGTAGTGATCCATCCTCAATCCGACCACTTGTTCTTAATCGTTTGTACTGTAATCCATTTTTCATCTAAACATTGGGACCCTAACATGAAATTTGTGATTGGTTAATCCTCACATAATTGTGCCCTAGAAGTTATAAATCCTTAACCCAACCAAAATACCATGAGATATGGTCATTTATGAACATTGTGCGAAAGTGAGTCTCCCCATGTTCGGTTTGTATTACACAAAATTTCATATTTCCATATCATAGTCATACGAAATCAAACTACACAACGACGTCCTCAGTGCATGGCATAATTGTTTTTTCCAAAATCTATATGAAGAATGAATGTATCTACATATATGACTATAATGATATGACACACACACAAACCACCCACACACAAAATGCTAACATCCGTGGGTATCATCAATGTATATTCCACATCCGTAACCTCATCGCAACTAGTATCCAGTGGTTATCTTCCACGTATAAACCCAACATCATTGTAACCAAGAGAAATCCTACTATGAAGGAATGATTCCTTATGTATGCCCCACACCATTTATATATAGAGGTTTTGGTCGATGTATTATAAAAAGGGTACATAGGACACCCCAATCAAAAAATCCAGAAAAAAAACAACCTAATGGTGTTCCCTCATAGGGATATATTTCTTATATGCTCCTATATGGGGTGTTAGATCTAACCATCCTAGTTCTACCTCCATGGGGTGTTATATCCAACCAACCCTATTCTGCCTCCATAGGAAGGTAGATCCATCCAACTAACTTTCATCCCTATAATTAATTAGATTTGACCAGCCTAATTTCTCCTCCATAGGGCATTAGAAGCAGACATACTTGTTCTACCACGATGGGGCATTACATCCAATGATCCATGATTCTCCTACAATGTGATTTAAGTCCATAAATCATAGTTTTGCATCCAAATGGTGTCACATCCAATCATCTTGATTCTACCTTCATGGTGTGTTAGTTCAAACAAGCCAGGTTCGTCCTCTTCATGGCCTCTAGACCCAAACATAATCGTTCCACCACTATAAGATGTTAGAGAAATACATAATGTTTATGTAACCATGGGGTGTTATACCCAACCAACCCTTTTCAACATCCATGTGGTTATAGATCAAAAAATTCAAGATCGGTCCCATGGTGTGTCTAATCTATCCATCCCATCCCCACAAGATTTCCAACTCATTTCTATCTTTTATCCAACAGTTGTTCGGATCCATCTCAATAGGATGTTGAATTTGTGATATAACCGAAAATAAAACCCTCATGCTAATTATGGGATTCCTAAGGAAATATCTATGGATTAATTTTGCATATCATGCAGTTATCTCATGAACAGCACAATATTCTTTAGGATCCTTGCCTAAGACGCCCCCATGAGATTCCATCCTTATATAATGAATACAGGTGACTACTAAAACCATTGTTTGTACATGCCAGTGGTGCCCAATGTGAATACTCCCCTCTATTATGGGTATTACCATATCAAGAAGTAATTATAAGGTCTAGATATAATCATCGTAATTATGTGGCATCCACAACTGGTTGGACCCCAAACTATTTCACAAACATGAATTCAATCTACGAGGCAGACCATGACTATATGAAGTGCTCCAATCAAGAATCCATGGAAGGAGTAACCAACATATCATTATCCCATTTCAATCATGAAGCACAAATACATGATTAATGTGATGAAATTCTCCCACCATTAGAATGTTGGAATGTGGTGATACATTATCCAGCGCACACACACAATCAGTATTGATGTGTTAGAAGGCCTTAGTGAAACCTTTGGTAAGCGAAATTGTGAACTTGTTAATAAAATACACTCCTAGACATGGGAATATTAGTGTTGGAACATTAGTAGATTTTCATGTCACTTAAACAAGATATTGTGTGCCATGTGCCACCAAGATAATGGTGGATCAATCAAGGAACACACTAGAATGTTTGGATGCTAGAATTTGGGAATCCATTTCATATGGAATAATTTTCATGGATCCATCTCTGTATTATAATTATTGTATGATGATTGGGAACTGAGCAACATTTTCCATAAACAATGCTGACTACTGAGTCCACATATATTTTAGGACTCAAGATACTATAACTGAGTCTCCCAACATCAAAAATCAGTTGGAAATTAGAAATGACAATGCAGAAACCCCGTATAATATGACTCACACTTAAATAATCCACCACTACTCCTACTACTGGGTTCCCATGACGTGTCACATCACCATAGTTCATTTGAAAAAGAGTGGTGGAATCTCTCACACATCGGTATGAGAAACAGTGGTCAAGCCTACAAGTATATGACCTACTAGGATCTACATTAACAATGTTTCACTGAAAGCAATGTCCCGATTACCACGTTGGGAGAAATCATCCTGATTTTCAAAATAACCCCCATAATGATTATCTCCCCAGAGAGATCCTATCAATATATACCCTATTCAGTGGAAGTAAGGGATTCCCAAGTCCCCCTCAGATGTGGAAACTTGTCGAGAGCATCCAATGAGGGATCTAGTGGGTCTCATCAGCACCCACTGACTGACAATTTCTTTTTTTTTTTGATTTTCAAATAGTCCACTTTGTGGGTGAGCGGAAACCGAAACAACAAGTGTGGGTTACAAATTCAAAGAATCGAATAACAGAGTTAAAAATAAGAAATTAGAAATTCAAAATACACAAAATCTAACTGACCCTCGACATGATCGTCGTCCCTCCATCACCATCCAGATATCCGAAGAATAAGTCAGAGTCAATTGATGTTGTTCCGTTGCATATCATTTTTTCATGACTGCAGAGAAACTCATCGGGTAAAGAATCAATGTCTTCATACAAGGAAAATATTCAAGAACCACATAACAATCATCCAAACTCGTAGACCAACCAGAAAAAAAAATACGTAAATGCATGACACCACTTCAACCAGAATGAACACAGTCTTCAAAAAATTCAAAAAAAAACCACGAGACGCCAATCCAAAATAAACCATGAATCCAAAACCCAAAGTGAAAAAAAAACCATAGCAGATCCCGATCCAAAACCCGAATCATGAACCAGAACATTCAGCAGTTTCCAGAATCAAGGTTGGAGACCCACCTCCAACCAAGCCCCAACCGGCCGCAGACGCCCGATGAACATAAGTCTCATCGGAGACCGAACCGCAAACGGGAATCGGGAAGGTCGAGCATGGAACCTTCATCGATGACGCCACTGCACAAAAACCTCACGAATTTCGGACATCAAAGCATCAAACACAAAACCCCTTACTACAAGGACCGTCAAAGAAGAACCTACGATGGACGAAGAAGAAGACCCACCACAAGCATGGAAAATCTCATCGCCACCTTCGAAATTGCAAACGGAGACCAGATCCGCCCAATGCCCCCCCCCCCCCCAGCCGATTCAGACACGAATCACATCCTTCATGGCAACAGTAGAAACTCAAACTCACCGCACTACCAAGAGAAGAACCTGGATAGAAAACGAAGATATTCTCTAAGAGGAATGAGCCCACAGAGTCGACGAAGCCGCCAAAGGAGAGACACTGCATTCCACGATCCGCCGGACTTAGGCAATGAAGAGGAGATTCCATCCAAACCGCCACGGGAAGGAAGGCGGAAGCGGGGAGGAAACCCTAGCTTAGCAACCCTTACGGGTGCATCTCACTCTCACAATGACAAGTTCCTCAAGCATAATAACATTTATAATTATCCTATACTCTTATAGCCCATGATTTATCCACTTGATACAAGTGTAGGGTGAAACCACTAGACAAAACCTAATAAGGGGAATTTACATCCATGGATCTAGTGGACCTTACCACAACCAGCACATTTTGCCTCATCCTTACAATTGATGAACATATGTCTATCGTTTCTCAGTTGGGATTGAGACCTCATCAACCTCACATGTAGGATGGGTTGACATAATAAATTCAAATGTGAATTTCCAACTTGAATAATCACAATACCAAGTGGATTCAATCACCACTCTTTCAAAGAACTGTAATGATGGTCCACCAATTCAAGTCTTGACCCCATCGGAGGTCATTCCTACTCCAGCACCACCCAAGGTAATGTTCCTCCACGTTTTTTCAATAATAATTAGTATGATTCTCCCTATACTCATGCTTCCCAACATATATGTCCTCCACATGTCTCATGCCACTAGAGTGGTGGTCCTCCATGCTCTATAAATATTCATCATGTTGTCCCTCCCCATGTTCCCACTAACCTAAGCAAAGTCCCTCCCAAATTTATCAACAACCAAAATGTAGGTTATCACCATGTTCCCACTATCCCAAGTGGAGGTCCTTCATTCTACATCACTGTCTAGTATTATGGTAAACCTCATACTCCCACATATTATCATAGAATAATTCTCCATTTCTATTTGAACAACATGAAGTCCCTCATTATTCCTCATCCTACAATAGGACAACGCTCATCATGATCTAACCTACTCGGAAAAAGGCCCTTCTCATGATCTAATATACCACCACGAAGGTCCTCCTATTACTCCAACATACCATCACTAAGGGACTCCTCATGATCCGACCTATGAGTATGAATTTTTTAAATGATCTCCAACATACCAGTATAGAGGTACTATTTGTGATGAAGGGGTTCCCAACCTCGAACAACTATCCTTAGGAAGAAGCGAGAAAAATCACCACTAATAATAAATATTGCGAAACACCATGTCAATGATCACATCATAAACCGATCTGATTTTGAGGAAATAGATGTCTTATTAATGGAATTTCCACACTGACTGTCAGAGTCTATGGTAGGTTCCCAATAATTGTGATTCTATATCATGGATGGTGAAACATGGAGGATCCCTAGATTTATTTGTAGGTACATGATGGTGGAAAATGATCTACCTCTCATCCAAGAGATCATGGTGAAGCCATCCCCAACACGGCTAGTCTCCCACATCGGTTCCTCTACATTAGACGTAGTGAAGATGATGTGGTTTGGGCTTACAACCCCAAAAGGTTAGTACTTGGTTAACCTACTAATGGGCATCGTCTCTTATGTGCATAATGCAGGGGGGAACACCAAATCCTACAATGAAATTATTATGTGGTTTTTTATTCCCCCAATAGATTCTCTAGCATGTAGTGATCATTCATTTTGTACAAAAAATCCTCTATCATCCAAACAACCACAAAACTATTGTAAATCAGTGTCTCTACCAATCATCAGAGTAGAACCAACTAATGGGTGGGATGACCATGATTAGGAACCTTATTCCAAAAAAGAGATTATTAGGGAGACCCTGGTCTCCAACAAATTTTCTATGTTGAATTGAAAAAAGAAACCCTAGACATCGACATCAAAGATTCCATTACTGAGGGCCTTACCATGTGATTCTATCATACTAAATAGAAGAAGTTTCACTGCCTCTGGTATTACCAGATTCCATTCCCAAGAATCCAAAGTAATCATGAAGATATCGATCAATAGTTTAAAAGATTTTTTCAAGAAGTTCTAAATGTAGATCAGATCCCTAAGTCAGCTAGACAATGATAGACCATCCAACATATATTAGTTATAGAGGCCATGGTTTTTCTTACATTACTAATACATTATTTTAATGATAAAAAAATAAAAACATTACATAATGAGAATCCAATGTTTTGTTTCATTGCAAAACATGGACTATACATATCTTCTAAAATATATAACATAAACATTTGTTTAATCCCTTATTGTTTATCTTCTTATTGGCCCCTAAATTCTCATTAGTACAATTAGTCAACTAAAAGCCCAGTACAAGGATTGAAAATAATATGAAACCAAATAACCTGGGTTGAGCATAATAAATATTAAAAAATATTAGGTATCTATTTTAATAATGAGAGTAACATTTATGAAAAAACATGGAATGTGAAAAGGAATAAAAATAAAACATCGTGTCTTAAGGGTAAAATACCACACATTGTTTTGAACAAAACTGGCATCATGTTCATGTAGATTTCACATTACTCATGAGGTTTTTGTGTTACCCCATTCATTGGAGTGATATATAATTTTGGTTGCACCCATCACATCCTATAATTTATATTGTGCTATATAATTCAGGGTGCACTCGACACATCATAACATTTGCCAAAACATACTTTCCACATAGAACATATCTCAACTGTGATCGTAAATAAAAAATAGAATGTGATGGGTTTAATTTATAATAATACATTCATAAATATGGGGATCACAAATTAAAGAGGTTAAAACATACTTAAATCATCATCCTTGAGTGAATAATAAGCAATATCTAGAAGACAAAAGTGTGTTTTTTTTAAAGAACTGTTTTAGTAAACATTTTTTTTCATTAACTCAATTATAATACATGAGTATTTGATAATATGTAAGATAATTATGAAGAAATGATATTTATGTAATATACATACAAAAAATATGTAACAAAGTAAGGTTTTGAAAATAAATATATAATTCAATTTTATAATCTATCCCATATACATAACTTTGCATCTTCTATGTTTTGAACTTCGAAAAATGGTCATCTAGAGTAGTGTTTAGTAAGTCATTTGGAGTCTGATAGAACAAACATGATTTTTGGTGAATAGTAACATACCCTTATAAATAGTAATATGAATAGTAATATGACCCTAATGAATAGTAAATTCTATTATTATTTTATTTTCTTAAGGCTAGAAGATAATAATGTCATGGTTGATTTTTCATTGTGATAATGAAGTAGCTGTAGAATTAGAACAGTTAATTTATGAATTATGTATGCTTTTATTTAAAATTTAAATTAATAATATAGAGAAAATTATTTTTCAAAAATGGACTTCATTTTTGTATTCTACACCTTAATAAATTTTTAGGGTAAATATTTGGGATTTTTCTGAAATTCAAGATTTTTTTTGAATAGTAAAATATGATAAAATACGATAAATGCTAAATACTTGATTTACTGCATCATAGGTGATTAAAATATGATGTAAGCCCACATGGTTCGAACTAAAATTCCATTATTACTATTAGGGTTCACATGAACAATATTATTGGTTGTCTTGAGGGAAATAATAAAATAATGAATTAAATATTCAAATTTTAATCCTCTCCTCCACAATAAAACCCCTCACCACTCCCTCTTCTCTTCACTCTTCTAAGACTTGAAGCTCCTCAATGTTCTTCCCAATTACACTAACCTAGTATATCCCTACGTGAAATAAGCTTTTGGTCTTTCCAAAAGTACAAAACCACTTCCCATAAGGAGTTTCTCAAGGAGGCTATTTCAAGAGGTAATGTACCCTTCTTTTTCATTTGGTTTCATTTTAATTTATCTTCTTTTGGTATCCTCTCCTCACCTCCTCTGTTCAAATGAACATGATAACTCCAGTTACATCTATATACTAGAATTATATTATGTTAATGTATGAACCATCATAAATATGCTTACTCCCTCCCTTTTATTTTATAAACAAAATCGATATCCATGAGGTTCCGATTTATAACCTTCATGGACGACAAAGTTTCTTTATTCAATTTCTTCTTCATTACTGGTCATGAAACCATATTCATGGTTGAAACAGACTATAATATATGTTTTATAACCTAATTAATATTCAGGAACCAGAATATGTACATATAATTAAGTTATATGACAAAACTAGTTCATAATATTCCAAATACCGCAGAATAAACGAAGTAGTGGTCATATAATGATTCATCCTCATTCAATGTAACCAAATGATAAAAATGGAAATTAACAATTCTTAATGATCATAAATAATATTTAATTTCAACTTTGGATATTTACATCCATTCCACTTCAGGACATAAATGCAGGTGAACCGAATATAAAAATAAAGGAAACGTACACTCCAGAATGACGAAATTCAATACAGTAACTTGAAAATAACGACATAAATGAACTAACCATAATTATGGTAAAATAAATAAATATCTAATAGGTTTTGAAATAAGTTATTAACAAGTATAATTTCATATTTCATGAGAATATGTACAAGATAGGAACACGTTTGGAGTTAAGGTAAGGGGTTTTTAACCCGAACTTCCATTTTCATTCAGGATACTTCCATTATCTAATTACCTTAATGAAATTATGATGTATTGTTTTGTAATCATAATATATTCTGTGTCTCTATCATATATATGTGTATAAACCAGAACCCTTCCATATTTTATGGATAGTTACACATTTTTAAGGGACATTCAATGTTTTTTCCAAAATTCAAGCTCAATCCAAGGGAATTTCCCAAATTCATTCCTATTTTCAAGGGTACTCTTTGATCGGTTTATGGTAACCTTTATATTTATTAAATCATTCATTTTATTATGAAAAAACTATCTTACCCCACTTATGGCTTTATTCAAATATTTTTCAAAAAAGAACTCTTATTTTCAAAATAAAAGAGTATATTATCTCTTCAATTACTTAATGATTTTATAAGAGTGTTTTCGTCTAATTAAACACTCTTGATGATTCAATGGTATTATTGGGTTTAATAATTTATGAAGACATCTACCATATTCTATTTAATGGTTTATGACTAACTACATTATGGATGATCTGTCCTAAAACCATTCACCACATTATTCTGAATGGTTAGTGTTTATGTTCAATAATTCGGGAAAGTTTGTTACATTTCATATGATAGTTTCAATATGAATATATATGTTGTATATGTTTATCCCCAATCATATGAGGAATGCATTGGACTTATTATGTGATAGGTTGGGCCCGCTATAGCCCCTCGATGCATCAGTAGGTCTCATGAGACAACTAGACGAGGAATTGGCCGAGGCCTTTCCCAATGTGATATGGATTTTGGTCGAGGCCTTAATCTGTAGAAGTATTAGACGAGGCCTTGAAAAAATAATTTAGAATGTCAGGCATTATGCATTCCATCATTATGAGTTCAGCTATTGATATTCCATGTGGTTATTCGACTAGTAGAATACCCATGATTATGTTTTGTTATGGCATTATTTACATTGCTCATATTCCTTCCATAATGTGTTCAGGTTTATTATTAAAGGCATGTGTTAAAAAGTATTCACCATGTATATAGTTTATATTATCTTCTTCTATATTTATTACTCTTACTAAGCTTTTGAGCTCACCCCTTTCTTATTTTCATTTTCTCAGGACATGAAGAAGTATTTTATGAATAACTTGCAAGCATAATTTAGGAGATGTGATGACTATAGTGGAATAAATTAGTGTTGTATTTCCTTTCCTTATGTAACGTTGAACTTATGTATGTATCTTGATTCCAATAATACTAAACTACTTGGTCCTTTGGGATTTGTATTCCTTGTATGTATTCCAATGTAATCAAATAAGGCACCAACTCCGGGCAACTGGGGTCGGGTCCTTACAGTTGGTATTAGAGGAAGTTTAGTAAAATACTTGGAAAATTGATTTAGAAAACGTAAAATTATGGATGATTTCCTAAGTTAGTCTTTGAGGATATACATACAATAATGTCCTGGTATTTTGGTAAGGAATAGATTATGTGGATCTTTCAAGCAACACAACCATGTCGGGATACGTGTAGGTAGATGCGGCTCTGACACAGATGTATCTGGGGGTAAAACCCGAAAACACCTCTTTGAGCTAGACTCAAATGAGAACTGGTACATGACAACGGGACTTGCTGCACTCTTTGTTACGAATCTCCTATGGTATATGCTTAGGATAATTCACATTTTCTTTACAATCCATTATGAAGGATTGAAATGTAAAATATTCCTCAAAGAAACCATATTTGTGAATATGGGATTATCCATTCGTAGGATCTCAAATGTTTTCTAAGTTTTTTTTAAGTTTAGATTATACCTTATGATTCATAGCCTAATGTAGTGTGTGCCATTATCTATAGATGGTGCCAAGTGGACGGAATGGAAATCGAAAGAATGCACGTGTCCCCTATAGGTATTTTCCTCCGACACAAGATAATGATTTTGGATCTAGTGCTGTGACTGGTGCTGAGAAACTCATAACTATAATGGGACAACTTACTCAGCTTATGAATAATAACCTTAACTATATGGAGCATCTGGAACCACAATGTGGAGTTGTCATGCTAGATCTCTTTATGCGACAATAGCCTCCATCATTCAACGGGACTATAAACCCATTTGTAGCATAGCAGTGGATATGCTCCCTTGATAATGTATTTCTCACTTTGGGATGTAATGAAAGAAAGAAGGTTGTCATGGAAGTATATCGTCTATTAGGAGATGCGGATCAGTGGTGGTCCTTAATTCAAACCACAAAGGAGGAGGAAGAGATATAAGAGATGGAATGGAGGGAATTGAAGGAAATATTTTTAGAAAAATATTTCCTTCATGAGTAGCGAGTAGATATGGAGAGAAAATTCTTGAATCTGAGGAAGAAGGATGATGAAAATGTTTCCAAGTACAAAGCCAACTTCACAAGGATAACAAGAAATGTTGTGGACTATATATGAAATCCAAGGAAAAAAATTGATCTATTATTTGATGGCTTAATGCCATTCCTCCAATGGGCATTGGTCCCCCAATGTTTTTCATCATATAAGGATATAATTTCATGTTCCATCAAGATAGGAAAATAATTATCTAAGTCTTATGACTGTAAGGGAAAGCAAGAAAAAAAGAGGGCTGCTGAAAACCCTGGGACAAGAAATAAGGAAACGAGGAAGAAGGGAAGATTTGAATTTCCACCATGTGAAAATTGTGGAAGGAAACACCCAGGTGCATGCTTAAAAGGAAAAGGAGTAGGCTATAAATGTGGTCAGAAAGGCCATCTTACTGGTGATTTCAAAGGGAAGAAGGAAGCCAATGATGTTCAATGCTATTGTTTTAGGGAGATAGGACACTATGAAAATGATTATCCAAAGCATCAAGGAAATATACAATAGAAAAGGCCAAGGGATCAGGGACAAGCTTATGCAGTCACACTGTAGAGGTTTAAGGTCCTAATGACGTGGTTGCAGGTACTTTAATTGTTTCCTCAAGTTTATCCAATGCATTATTTGATTCTGGATCATCGCATGGTTTCATATTATCCCAGTTTGCTATTAAAGTTAGATATTTCCAATTTGATTTCACAAGGGAGTTTTCAGTCAAAACTCCCAAGGGAAGTATCATTGCTAAAAAGTTCTTGTGAATTAGTTCCCATTATGGCATATAAATGTTCTTTATCTGAAAATCTTATTGGCATACCCATGATTGAGTTTGATATAATCCTTGGTATGGATTGGATTTCAGACCATGATGCAAAAATTTATTGTAAGAATAAGGATATTACGCTTTTTGATGATGATGATGATAAATAACACATTATCTTTAGGGAAGAATTGTCACCACCTGATTCTTATCTACATCCACCCCTAATAGCTCAAATAAATTCAATTATTGGGGTGGAAGAGATTGAAATAACTATTGGTGAGGAATGGAATGTTCAAATATAGGATGTACCTATTGTGAGTGAAAATGTTGATGTGTTTCCAGAAGATTTACCAAGCCATCCTCCAGAATGAGAAATTAAGTTTTTCATTGATTTAATTCCCGGTTCAAGGCCCATAACGAAGACCCCTTATAGAATGGCCACTGTGAAATTAGTGGAACTAAAGAAACAACTTGTGGAATTGAGTAATAATTGATTTATTTTCCCTATTGTTTCTCTTTGGGGAGCCCTTTTCCTTTTTGTTATAAATAATGATGGATCTATGAGGTTATGTATCGACTACATGGAGTTCAATGCTATTAAAATAAATAACAAGTGTCCCCTACCTCACACTGATGATTTATTTGACCAACTGCGTGAAGGTAAATACTTTACAAATATTGACCTTCGATCTGGATATCATCAGTTGAGTGTGAAGAAGGAAGACATTCCGAAAACAACGCTTCGAACTAGGTACGGGCATTACGAGTTTATAGTGATGCCTTTTGGATTGACTAATGCACCCTCTATCTTAATGGATCTAATGAACATAGTTTTAATGGAATATCTCGATGAATTTTAGTGGTATTTATTGATTATATCTTGGTATACTCTAAAAGCTACGAATATCATGAAAATCACTTGCGCATTAGCCTGAAGACTCTTAGAAGTCATGAATTATATGGGAAGTTTAGCATGTGTGAATTCTGGCTTCAAGAGATTTATTTTCTTGGCCATATTGTCTCTACGGATGGAATCCTAGTTGATCCTGCAATGAAAAAGGCAATCCAGGATTGGCCAACACCAACAAACATAACTAAGGTACACAATTTTATTGGCATAGTAGGTTATGATCGGCGTTTCGTGCAGAATTTTTCCTGAATGGCTAACCCACCAATGAATCTCACACATAAAGGGGTTAAATTTGTTTGGACAAAATATTTTTAAGATTGTTTCAAAGAACTGATGAGAATATTAGTCAATGTTCCTATATTTACTCTACAATCGGGGAATGACGGGTTTGTTATTTATAGTGATGCTTCAATGAAAGAACATGGTTATGTCCTTATGAAAAATGATAGGGTTATTGCTTATGAATCACGACAGTTAAAAATTCATGAGAAAAAATATCCTACTCAAGATCTTGAGTTAGAAGATTTAATCTATTCTTTGAAGATAAGGAGACATTATCTCTATGGTGAAAACTGTGAGATTTATACTGATCACAAGAGTTTGAAATATATTTTCTCACAAAAAGAAATCAACATGAGGCAAAAGAGATGGCTTGAACTACTCAACGATTATGATTGCATGATACACTACCACCTAGGGAAGGAAAATAAGGTGGAAGATTCTTTGAACAGAATGGATCATGGAGTTTTGAACAAAAAGAGAGTTGAAAGATCCTATTTTCATGGATCTTGTAAAGATGGATATGGGAATAACCATGGAAGGTGAAACATCAATGATCATTCAAATGGTTTCCAAACCATCTTTACTATAAAGGATAAAGATTTCTCAGACTGATGATGAGGTGTTTCAAAATAATATTAAAGCTTTGAATGATGGGAGATTGAGTGACATCATATATAAAGATGGAATTTTGAAATTTGGGAAGAGACTTTGTGTTCCCGATATACCTGATCTAAAAAGGGAATTGTTGGACGATGGTCGTAGTTCCAATTTCTCTATACACCCTGGTAGCACTAAGATGTATAGATATTTTAAGGAATATTTTTGGTGGGACAATATGAAGAGGGATATTTCTAATTTTGTGTCATGATGTATGGTTTTTCAACAAGTGATAGCTAGAAGGCAATAGCCTGGAGGAGTATTGCATCCTTTTCCCACACCTGAGTGGAAATGGGATAATATCACGATGGACTTTTTCCTGGGAATACCAAAGACTCCTAGATGGAACGATGGGATATGGGTCATTGTTGATCGTCTTACCAAGTCAGAACATTTTCTTCCTATAAGAGAATATCTACCACATGAACGTCTAGCTAGAATTTTTATTAATGAAGATGTGAGGCTTCATCGAGTACCCCTATCAATTGTTTCTTATCGTGATCCACGTTTTACATCAAGATTCAGCAAAATTATTCATAAGTCCCTAGATAATGATCTTTGTTTAAGCACTACCTACCACCCACAAACAAATCGACAATCAAAGCGGACTATTCAAACATTGGAAGACATGTTGAGATCTTGTTCACAAAATTTTCAAGGCATATGGGAATAGTATTTACCTCTCATAGAATTTTCCTACAACAATAGCTTCCATTAAAGTGTAAAGATGGCACCCTATGAAGCATTATATTGGAGGCGATGTCGTACACCAACATGCTGGGATGATTTTGGTGAAAGAAAGCTCGTGGGCCGAGAACATGTTAAACAAACAACGGAAAAGGTAAAGATTATCTAGAACCACACCAAAATAGCTCAAAGTAGGCAAAAGAGCTATGCAGATAATAGATTGAAGGATTTGGAGTTTTAAGAAGGCGATCACTTTTTCTTAAAGGTATCTCCATGGAAGGGTATTATACGATTCCGTAAGAAGAGAAAATTAAGTCCTATGTACATCAAACCTTTTGAAATTCTGGAAAGAATTAGAGTCGTAGCTTATTATTTGGAAATGCTGCCAAGTCTCTCCAAGGGTCACAATGTGTTCCGCATGTCAATGTTATGAAATTACCTGCCAGACCCAACACATGTACTCACTTATGAAGAAGTGTAACTTGAGCCCGATCTATCTTAATATGAAGAGCCTATCAAGATTCTTGATACTAGAGAACAAGTATTGAGAAATCGGACGACTCGACTAGTAATGGTTCTATGGAGGAAACATAAGATGAAGGACCCAACATGGGATCCTGAAGATCTTATGTTAAAGACATACCCGAATATTTTTAGGTAATATTCTAAAAATTTTGAGGATGACATTTTTGTAAGGAGGGGATAACGTAACACCCCAAGGTTTTGAAAATAAATATACAATGCAATTTTATAATCTAACCCTTATATATAACTTTTCCACTTCTATGATTTGAACTTCGAAAAATGGTCATCTAGAGTTGTTCTCAGTAAGTCATTTGGAGTCTGATAGAAAAAATTTGATTTTGGGTGAATAGTAACGTACCCTTATGATTAGTAATATGAATAGTAATATGACCCTAATGAAAAGTAAATTTTATTATTATTACTTTTCTTAAGGCAATAAGATAATAACATCTTGGTTAATTTTTCATTTTGATAAAGAATTAGTTGCAGAATTAGAACAGTTAATTTTTGAATTATGTATGATTTTATTTAAAAGTTAAATCAATAATATATATAAAATAATATTTCAAAAATGGACTTCATTTTTGAATACTACACATTGAAAAATGGTTAGGGTATATTTTTGGGATTTTTCTGAAATTCAATAATTTTTGTTCAATAGTAAAATATGATAAAATAGGATAAATGCTAAATACTTGATTTTATGCATCATAGGTGATGCAAGGATGATGCAAGGGCACTTGGTTCGAACTCACATGTAATTATTACTATTAGGGGGCACATGAAACAATACTATTTGTTGTCTTAAGGGAAATAATAAAATAATGAATTAAATATTCAAATTTTACTTCCCTCCTCCACTATAAAAACCCCTCACCACTCCCTATTCTCTTCACTCCTCTAAGCCTGAAAGCTCTTCATAGTTCATCACAATTACCCTTCCATACTCTCTCCACACATCCTATAAGCTTTTGGTTTTTCCAAAAGACCCAAACCCCTTCCCTTAAGGAGTTTCTCAAGGAGGTTATTTCAAGAAGTAAAGTTCCCTTATTTTTCATTTGGTTTCATTTCAATTTATCTTCTGTTGTTATCCTCTCATCACCTCCTCTATCCAAATGATCATGATAATTCTAGTAACATCTATATACTGTATTTATATCATTTTAATGGAAGAACCATCATAAATATTTTTACTCCCTCCCTTTTATTTTATAAATGAAATCGATATCCATGAGGTTCCGATTTAAAACATTCGTGGACAACGAAGTTTCGTTCTTCTATTTCATCTTCATTACTGGTCATGAAACAATATTAATGGTTGAACCAAACTATAATATATGTTTTATAACCTAATTAATATTCATGAAGCATAATATGTACTTATAATAATGTTATATGACAAAACTAGTTCATACAATTCTAAATACCGTGGAATAATCGAAGTGGTGGTCATCTAATAATTCATCCTCATTCAATGTAACCAAATGATATAAATGGACATTAAAAATTCTGGATGTTCATAAATAATATTTAATATTAATTCTGGATATTTACATCCATTCCACTTCATTACTTAAAAGAATGTGAACCGAATATGAAAATAAAGGAAACGAACACTCCAGAATGACGAAATTCAATGCAATAACTTGTCAATAAAGACATAAATGAACTAACCAGAATTATGGTAAACTAAATATGTGTCTAATGTATTTTTAAATAAGTAATTAACAAGAATAATTTCATATTCCAGGAGCTTAAGTACAAGGGAGGAACATGTTTGGAGTTAAGGTAAGGGGTTTTCCACCTGAACATCAATTTACATTCAGGATACTTTCATTGTCTAATTACCTCAATGAAATTATTATGTACTATTCTGTACTCATCGTATATTCTGTCTGAGTATCATATATATGTGAACAAACTGGAACCCTTCCTTATTTTATGGATAGTTACACATTTTTATTGGAACATTCAAAGTTGTTTCCAAAATACAAGCTCGATCCAAGGGAATTTCTCAAATTCTTTCCTATTTTCAAGGGTACAATATGATATGTTTTTGGAAACCTTTATCTTTATAAAATCACTCATTTTATTAGGAAAAAACTATCTTACCTCACTTCTGGTTTTATACAATGATTTTTCGAAAAGAAATCTTCTTTTCAAATTAAAAGAGAATTTATCTCATGAATTGCTTAATGATTTTATAAGAGTGTTTTCATCTAATTCAACACTCTTGTAGATTCAACGATACTATTGGGTTTAATAATTTATAGTCATATACCACATTTTATTTAACGGTTTATTACTGACTCTATTGTGGATGATACGTCCTAAAACCATTCACCATATTATTCCGAATGGTTATTGTTTATGTTCAATAATTGGGGAAAGTTTATTACATTTCATATAATACTTTCAATATGAATGTATATGTTGTTTATGTCAATCTAGGATCATATGAGGAATTCTTTGGACTTATTATGTGATGGGTGGGGCCCGCTATAGCCCCTCAATGCATCGGTAGGTCTCATGATACAACTAGACGAGGAATTGGCCGAGGCCTTTCCCGATGTGATATGGATTTTGATCTAGGCCTTAATCATTAGACGTCTTGGCCGAGGTCTTGACAAAATGTTTTAGAATGTCCGGAATTATGAATTCCATCATAATGAGTTCATCTATTGATATTTCATGTGGTTATTCGACTAGTATAATTCCCATGATTATTTTTTATTACGGCATTATTTACTCAGCTCATATTCCTGCCATAATGTGTTCAAGTTTATTTTTAAAGTCATGTCTCTTAAATTATTCAACATGTCTAATGTTTATATTATCTTTTCCTGTATTGGTTACTCTTACTGAGCTTTTGAGATCACCCCATTCTTATGATTAATTTTCTACGGACATAAATAAGTATTTTATGAATGACCTGCAAGAATAATCTAGGAGATGTGATGACTCTAGTGGAATAAATTAGTGTTGTATTTCCTTTCCTAATGTAAAGTTGAACTTATGTATGTATCTTGTTTCCAATAATACTAATCAATATGGTCCTTCGGGATTCGTATTCCTTGTATGGATCCCAACGTAATCAAATAAGGCACCAACTTCTGGCAACTGGGGTCGGGTCCTTACAAAATTGGGTGAAATATTGAAACACCAAATAAAGAGAGTTGGGTTTTAGAATTCCACTTACATTTAATCTGAAAGAATCTATCGTGTTAATATCATGTATAATAACATTAGATTCATTAATTAGAAATTAAATAAAAAATTATAAATTAATATGATTCATTATTTTTAATTATTTTCCTTTATGGTTTTTCGGATGAGTTACACAGTTTAATTTCATCATTCAGTGGAATTTATTTTTAGGTTTTTCATTATAGGTTCACTTGTTTTCATGAATGGATGTTCTTTTATAAAGAGAATGAACATCCAAAATTTATATTATATGTTATTAATGGTACTAAAAATATTAAATGATCTTACAATTTATTCTTTTATATACAATGCTTATTATTCATTATATCGATATTACTGATGATAATTTTAGGTTAATTTAGGTTGGTTTTCAAAAACCTCAAACTTATTTTATTTTGTCATTTAGAGTTTTGATTATAAGTTATCTTCAGAACATAAATAGGGTTAAAAATTAGACATCAAAATATTTTTTGAACCATTTAATTGTATTATTAACACCCTGGAAGGTGTTCAAAGAAGATAAACGTTCATGACCCATGATGTCGGTAAATTGACACATCATGGGCATAGATTACATTTTTTTTGATAAAAGAGATATAGGGTGGAGTTTAATGTTGTCAAATCCATTAACTTATTATAATTATATTATATCTAAGGTAATGTAGTTATCATGAAATTTTTATTAATGTAGGAGAGGAGAGAATAATAAATGAAATTAAAAGTGATAAGAAATTTAAAGGAAAGATATAAGAGTTACCTTTTGAATTTTCCCCTAGAGAACCTCCAAATGAAACCTAGGATTGGTATTTTGATGAGTACTAGAGATCCAAGATGTAGGGGATGGACTAGGGAAGAGTATTGGAAATTATATAGGAATTTCTCAAATCATGAGATGTGTGGGTAGAATAGGGTTTGTGGGGTAGTATTAATATTGGAGGAGAGGGGTGTTTTCTTATAATTATAGTCTTTATTTTATTATTTTTTTCAATAAAAGAAATATTGAGTTATATTGTGAATAAATTCATAAATTACTGCTTTTTAGTTCTACCCAATGGTCACTTAAATCTTCTATGACTCACACATGAATCATAAATTCCATTTTCTGGCATTTATCGTAAATTATCATATTTTTTTATTCATCAGAAAATCCATTATTTCTGAAATATCCTAAAAATCCACCATGAACATTTATTGATGTGAAAATTAAAAAATAAACTTCATTTATTTAAAATAATCTTCTAAATGTGAGTAATTTATGATTAATTTAAATTCTTCATTTACTTGGAAGATACAAATTTTAAAATTATCACTGATTTTATAATATATTAAAAATTACTTAAGATCTCATAAAGTTATCTTAAAATCTTTAGAATACACAATATTAACATATGAATACAAATTATGAATATAAATATTCTAATAAATTATTAAATTGATTTTAAAATTGTAATTTAATATTTATTAGTTATAATAATACCAATATATAATAAATAATTATTAAAAAATTTATTTACAAATACTGTGATATAATTTTATCATATATTCACTTCTAAGATGGATAAAGTCTATATATACTTTCATTGGTATGGTTATTATTCACTTTGTTGAATTTTTATTCTTAATGATCATATTACTATTCATAAATGTAACATTACTATTCATAAGGGTATGTTACAATTCACTAAATATTATGTTTTTTCTATCAAACACCTAATACCATACTGATCACAATTTTCTATGTCAGGTTTTCGAAATTCCAATCCCAAAATTAGAAAATTTCTGTTTAACAACTAGGATATAAAAGACACATATCATATACTAGTTTATGTATGCATTATGGGGCAATGTTTTTCCTAATGTTATATTATGGGACATAATTATTACAAGGGAATTTACATTGATAAAAAAATTGGTAAAAATATTCATCCCCCCATTTTAAATTTACCCCTTCAAATTTCATCTTACAAAAACAGGTGAGGTTACATCCCCTTCATCGTCTCCTACGGATCCCAAGTAGCTTCTTCATGCCTATGTTTCCTCTACAACCGATTAACAAGGTTTTTTTCTTGTGGTGTAGAATCATATCACTCATGTCCTAAATTCTCACTGAATCTTCTTTATAAGATACATAATCTTCCATCTATACCACCTTTGAGTTCAATACATGTGTGAGATCTAGTATGAAAAGGTCCAGACCTCTTCAGTCCATAACATTACTAAAATATTTTTTGTGGGGTATTCTAGGTGGTCAACGTGAGTTATCCCTTACAGTTTTCCAAATTTCTAGTTCTATAAACAATGATTCCAATTTTGTGAACAGTTTCATCAGTGAGATAGCTATAAACAGTGCCATCAGTGACTCATTTTGTGAACAGTTTCATCAGAGTCAATCAGTTATTTTGTGAGTAGTGGCATTTGTGTTGGTGTGTCGTTTGGTGAACAGTGACCTCGGTGTCGATGAGTCATTTTGTGAATAGTTCCATCGGTGTTTGTGAGTAATTTTTTGAATAGTTACGTCAGTGTTAGTGAGTCATTTTGTTAATTGTGACATCGGTTTTATGGAGCCATTTTGTGAAAAGTTCCATCAGTGTCTGGGAGTCATTTTGTGAACGGTTCCATCAGTTTTGGTGAGTCATTTTGTGAACAGTGCCATCATTTCTGATGAGTCATTTTGTTAACAGTGGAATTGGTATCAGTGAGTCATTTTGTGAATAGTTTCATCAGTGTCAAAGATTCATTTTGTGAATAGTTCCATCAGTATCGGTGGGTCATTTTGTGAACAGTTCCATTGGTGTCTGTGAGTCAATTGTTAATAGTCCCATCGATGTTAGTGAGCCATTTTGTGAATAGCCACATCAGTGACAGAGATTCAATTCTGAAATTTGTTTGGGATTTTGGTGATAAAGATTTGAATAGTGTTCCCAACATTGATAGGTGTGGATTTTTTCCACCATCCTACAGTTTTCCCTTTATCGTTTTCTTTGTCAAAAAACACATACAAGGCCTTGTTTTGAGGTATTTAAGGTTGATTCAAAGTCCATAACTCCTATTTTAATTTTATTAAGTCTTGGGATGCCTTTACATGGTCTAACAACATGTATTAATGCAATCCAATTTTTAGTACAAATCCTACATATATTAAACCACTCCTCTGTTAAATCATATAAAGGGACGACCTTTCTTCCTCCCTAGTTCTACATCATCTTTCACTGCTGAGAGATTCTTGAACCTTTCCTTCTTCCCCTAAAAGTGGAATGATATAACAATAAATCGTGGATCATTTCCACTTGATGATTCTTCCTACTACATGTGCAACCCCTATTTTGGTGAATATAGCAAGCATCGATCCGTCATCGATAAATGGTATGATCTACCTCTGTTCTTGTGTTTTCCTGAATCCTTCTTCTCTCATTCTCCATTAAATTTTATGGAATGTGGTCTCCATGATCCTAATGTATTTTTCCGGGGTATTTGTTGGTGTGGTCATGTCATGGTGTCCTCTAGTGGATGCATTTGTAACGAGATAGGTGATTATGATTAGTTGCGTGGATCATTCTCATGTAATGAATGCCAAGAACCTTTTGATTTAGG
This sequence comes from Viscum album, assembly GCA_963277665.1. Lineage (NCBI taxonomy): Eukaryota > Viridiplantae > Streptophyta > Magnoliopsida > Santalales > Viscaceae > Viscum > Viscum album. The sequence goes on along the minus strand of OY728157.1, from coordinate 1,238,731,648 downwards.
TGATTCATTGATTCTATATTATTTTATGTGAAACTGTAGAGCTAGTATTTTTTAGACCACGAGAACATAATAGAATTTAAATAATAAATATTTTGACTGGATAAGTCAATTTGAATCAATCGTATGTTATTTCCTCTTGTTTTTATAGAGAGTGAGATACTATGATTTCCTTGTTTAGCGTGATGTTTTTTACAGAAATTGTTAAGGAATGTAAATTGGGATTAATTTTAATTATTTTTCAAAGATAAAGATGCATGTAAATGAATCTAGTTGTTTGGATTTAAATTAATGGTAATCAAATTGATTTAATAAGCATATTTAACTGATTTTTGAAAACTATGGTAGCTTGCTGTTTAGGTTTCTCATATTGGGAACCTACAAAAAAACAAATCGATTAATTCTAGATGGATTAAAGAACCGGCTATTTGAAAAAAAAATGATAATTCTTGGTAGGATTCTTAGTTACACACTTTTTTTGTAAGGCCTAGTTCCTTGTGATTTAGAGCCAAGAGTTCTCATTATGTTTGATGGTCAGATGCCATGTTTAAGGGCCAAGATCCCAATTGATATGTTTTTTGTTTTACTGATAATTGTGTTGTGATGTGATCCTAGATGGATGTTGTGATATGTGGGAGTAGGGAGGCTCATTGGTCATGGCAGTAGTTGATGCCTAGTGTTGATATGTGCGTCGGTTTATGCATGTGGTTGTCGGGGAGGACACTAGATATGATGAAATGGGATAGATGTGATTTTTTGGATTCTTACTGAATCTTGTTGGTTGTTTATCTATATTACATGCCCCATAGTTCAATGAAGTTGTTCTTTCTTACCCTCATTCCGAAAAGGGTTGATGATTCGCGAGGTATTCCATGTGATTTCAGTGTTTATCATATCTAGGGAGGATGGGTCTATGCTCCTGCTATATGTGAAAAATACTAAACGGGTAGTTCACCTACTCACCGTGTTGAGCCCTCTACGTTTGGTTGATAAGAATTTTTTTCTAGATTGTTTGGGAAATGGGAATGTAATAATTCAATTAATAAATTATTGAATAAATGATGTTAACTCATGGGGTTGAAGCTTGCTCGGTTGAATTACTGATGTAATATTTCATAGAAGCTGCGGACTTTGTTTGGTCATTCCTAGAGGGCATTAAACATTAGTGTCATGCCAATGAAATATAATGTGGAATTTTTAATAGATAATTAATGCTTAAATTATTAATTAACATAAAGTGAAACTAATAAAAATGGAAGAAATTATTATAATAAATCTATTTAAATGGATTTTTTCTATAGGATATCTATTAATAGTAGTAGCAACAAGGAGTCCGAGAGACATTAGTAGAATTTGAGTCTAATACTATGTTATTTACATAGTGTGGTTATGAGATAAAGTATATTCTATACTTTCTGTGTTTCTAAACGCTACTCCACCCCATCAGTTATTGAAACTGACACCCCATGGATTTTGATCCCCATGAGGTGTTTTCCTCAACATGCTGGAGGGGGGTTGATGGTTGACAACCCCCATTGGTACTACACAATTCTCATGGTAGATACATATGTTGGCAGTCACAAAAAAATATTTTCCCCCATGTGCGTGTAGAGGGATGTAATGGATTTTTGTTATTCACACAAATAAATTCTTGATAAAGTTTCCTAGAGACTTCTATAGGTATAATGTTTATTGGCTATGATGGCTTGAGGATCCTTACTCAGTGTATGGATTGTAATAGATTGAGGTATAATACCTAACATATGATACACATTGTGCGAGATATGGTGGCTCATGGAAACTACCTGGTTAGATGTGATACAAGGATGTGGTGGTTGTGTCGCATGAGGTGCGTGTTGTGGTGCTTCGCCCAAGTGTCTCCGGGAAATTCGTTTTGGAGAGAGATGATCAGGTCATGCGACAAAGAAGTAAAGCATCAAACCATTGGGGAAGTTGTAGTAGGGTACCCTTAATATTCATTATTATATTTTATACTATTTTATGTAATACTAGGTTAGAGTAGACCTGGTGAGGATTCGAACTTAGTACACTTATTTTGGTGATGAGTTAGTTTCAGTTGTTGTTCGCTATGATTTAGCATGGTTTCTTTAGTTTTGTATGAGGTGCTTCAATGAGAATACTACTGGGTATATTTTAATACTCACCATACATATATGTAAACTGATTTCTTGGTAACATGATGTAGGTTGGATATCAGGATGGTTATTACTAGCTTAGTGTTGTAGGAGCTGTTCAGGCTTCGTGGTTGCTATTGTTTTTTACTTTCCTTTCGTACTAGTAGTTTTTCTAATAATTTGTAGTAGTTGTTGCGTGATATTACATATGTGAACATGGGATTTATTTTATATTGCAGTATGAGTTGTAGTTGGTCGGTTTCAATCTACACTCTCTCTTTTTCATTGTTCTCTTAAAGGGTAATGCATCCCAATTTTGTGTTTACTATACCCTCAGTTCTAGTTTCCAACACGGGGCATTCAAGATGTAGTAATCGAGGGTCACTATATCCCTTCACACATTTTAATCCTTGGATGGTTACAACTTGTGGGGAGGTGGTCATGGATGAGTGGAATCAAAGGTATAGTTGAGGGATATGATGGATTTTGGTATTAGGAATAGGTGGGTAGCATCTGTTGGTAGGGAAATATTGCCAGTCATGTTTAGAAAGTGATGTAAATACTAGAAACTGGCTTATACATTGGAATTTAGGTCCCCCTATTATTTAATGCATGAACTATTAAGTTTACAGTGGCTACTAATCAAAGTGATAATAATTACAGTGTAGTGACATGGTAAGGGATCACACATCATGCTTCTTTGTGCCCGTGTTTGAATGGGTAGACCATGGAATATGATAACCTAATATGAATAAAATAAAAAAAATTAAATAATTAATGTCGAGTCTTCCAAATTCGTGGTCTATGAGCTATAACTTTTTGTTATTTTACATGTATGGCACTAGGTCGACGTCCTCTTCAGGTTTCCATAGATGATGTTCAGCAGGCTACGACCGCATATCACTACGAGGTAGAGGTTGATGATGTTGACACTTGGAGGAAAAAAAACATGAGTGTTTCTATGCCAGAGTCTATAGAAGTACAATAGGAATATTTCAGATGGAGTCATGAAAGACTCATTGGTAGTGTCTGAGATTTCCTTTAGTTGATTCCGTGCTCATAAGGAGCACTGGGTATCATTGGTTGTGACAATGTTTTGTGGGGTGGCGAGGAAGTGGTGTTTCTAATTCCTCAGGGATCTCGGGATATTGTATATCCAATGGGAGGAGTTTCAAGAAACGATCAGAGTCAAGTGTCTTGGTTCGACTATGAAGGTATCTAGTTTCTATGATCTTCTTACACTTTGATAGGGTATCAATATTGTGTGAGATTTTGGAATCCGTTTTAGGAACCATTTATGATATTCTTTGGGCCTATTTTCTTATGAGGAGGTAAGGGTAATGAATTTTGAGGAGGCATTGCATCCAGAGATCCAACGCCAGGTCACCCTATTTATGATGAACACATATCGTGTGGTGTTGTAGAGGGCAGTGTTCAATGATATAACATTGGAAATAAGCATTTCATTATGAGAGGGGAGTCATCATGATTCCCCATGAAGCAGAGATGTGGTCATGGGTTCCTATTTTTATGGAATAAGTGTTTCTGTTAGGCTGTGGGTAATCCCCAACCCACAACATTTTGTTTCTCTAGGATTGGTGGATATTAAGCCTATTCAAATGGTTCAAGATGTTATTTTTCTCTTTGAGTTCTAGTTCATAAATATCAAGAGTTAACATCCTTTCAAATGAGTCGTCGTTCACCAGGTGTTCCACTTCTGGTTCCTTCATTGATGTAGATCAAATTGAGGAAGTATAAGTAGGACACACCAGCTATGGATCAGTAGAGGGTAGATGGGTAAGGAATAGGACTACCTCGTGACACTACCCTTCCTCAAATTGTAGAGAACTTCTATGGTATTGGTCATCATAAGGGTAGGAGAGGTCCTGGAGGAGGTCGTGGTCAGCTCAATGCTTTATTGTTGGAAGTGCCAGGTGATCCAGATGTTAATCAAGGTACCCTTTCATTTTTTTTCTACAAGGGTGTGTGCCTTCTTTTATTCAGACGAAATTCATTCCATCATATCACATACCATTTTCCATGATTTGGTACTTTAGTGAGAGAGTCTTCTTGTTCCCTTGTTATTGAATACTCTAGTTAGAGGTCGAGCTGATATGTTTATAGTATATAGAGACTGTGAGATTGTTTTGGAAAGCACTGCTCTAAGGAAGATTTATTATTTTTATGGATACAACCATATCATGCAATCCTCGTCATATTTTGGTTTTATTCTATATAGTATATCGTGAATTTCTTCAGGAAGTAGGTGGTGTTCATTAATGTTGATGGGGGAGCCATGGGTGTTTGTTGGCAAGTGAGACCCTCGGATGGGTCATAGGTGTGTTCCATCCATGTCATCCTTGATGGCTAATATGATTCTATGTTTTTCATTGGTTTAGTAGTTGGAATTTACTATTGTCATAGAAAAGTAAAATTATGTATTTTTAGTAGAGGATTTAGCATTACACCCTCCACAATTGATCGAATTTAGGATTCAGCAATATCCAAGAGTGTATCATATCTCTATGTCTCCATATACAATGTCCCCGTATGAGTTCTGAGATCTACGTTTGTAGCTTAATGGTCTATTATAATATAGTTTTGTTTGGCCGAGTGTGCCAACATGGGTTGCACCGGTTTATTTTGTGAAGAAGGATGATGTCAGTTTGTAGTTGGGTATCAATTATCATTGCTTATAAAATGTGACAGTGAAGAATCGTTATCATCTTCCATGGATGGATGGTTTCTTCGAAAAAATAAAGGGTGAAATTTTCTTCCGAAATATCAACTTGTGTTTAGAATATCATTAGATACATGAAAAATGATGAATATATTATAAACACAACTCTCCGTTGTCGTCATGGGCATTATGAGTTCATTGTATTGTCGTTTAGTGTGACGAATGATCCAACTGTGTTCATGTGGTTGATGAACTCTAAGTTTTGTGAGTTTATAGATACGTTTGTGGTGGTTTTCATCAACAACATCCTTTTGTAAAAATCATCTGAGTAAGATCATACATAGCATGTGCACTCCATTTTGGGAGTTCTTCGTCAACATCATCAATATGGTAAGTTGTTGAAGTATGAGTTTTGGGCTCGGGGAGTTCATTTCATGGGTAAAGTGGTGTCTTAATATGGAGTAGTTGTGGATCCATGGAAGAGATAATCAATTGGGTCATGGGAATCCACCAATAATGTTTTAGTGGTTCAATGTTTTCATCTTCTCATGGGATACTACAAGAGGTTCATAACCGATTTCCCTCAGGATGTGACTCCTATGATTACATTGACTAGGAAGGGTTTGACATTCTTGTGGTCTAAATTGTGTTAGGAAGATTTTAAGTATCTAAATGAGATGTTGGTATGTTCTCTAGTTCTTTGTCTTCCAGCTGAGTGATTTCAAATTGATGTTTTCTCTGATGCTTCGCATTTGGTATTAGGATGTGTTCTAATATAGCTGATATCCATTTTTTCTTATAGTTCTCAATATTTTCATCCCCATGAATGTAAATATTCCTGCCATGATCTTGAGTTTTAGGCTGTAGTGTTGTGTGTAAATTTGAAGAGACATTACCCCATTTGTTAACACATTTTTTTGTTTCACTGATCATAACATCCTAAGGTATGTTTTCTACAAGCGTAACATGAACTTGGGGCAGCATTGGTGGAAGGAGTTCATATAAGAATATGACTTTGAAATATCATATACACTGGGAATGAGGAATTTTGTAGCAGATACACTTATCATGAAGTCACATTGTGATGAAGTTCATGCATTTGGGGAATCTTTGGGAGTGATTTAAGAACATTCAACATTAAAAATCGATATGAGAGATGTTGGGGATAGAGTTGGAAGTTTTTAAATGATCATAAAGTCATCTCTGGTGATATATATGGAAGAGTCCCAAATATGGGATCTAGAGGTGGAGGTGTGGAGATGACAATTTTTTCTGTGTTGAGGCCCATGATGGTTGGACTGAGGATGAACAACATCAAGTGTTGTTTTAGGGTAGTCATTTCATTCTTTTGGATATGCATGAGATGGGTCTCAGAGAGTTCCATAGTTCCTCTATAGTAGTGCATCTTGGTGTGACAAATACATACAATGACTTGAAGAGTCATTTTTTGTTTTCAGGGAAAAGGAATGCAGTTTCGGAGTATGTGTTTCGATGTTTGGTATGCTATAATGGAAAGGATGAGCACTATGTCACGGGTGGTTTTCTCCATCCATTGGATATTCCTCTCTGAAATAAGGATGACATCTCAATGGATTTTGTTACCTGTTTACCTCGAGATCATGGAGTACATGACGCTAATTGGGTTTTAGTGTAATATTTAATGAAATCATCCCAATTCATAGAGATAAAGTAGTCAAGAAAATATATTTTTTGTCAGGGCAGTATCTAGAGGAGGTGGTGAGACTCCACGGAGTCCTGAGGATGATCATATTCAATCAAGATCAACGTTTTACCTCTAGTGTATGGAGAGGTCTCCATCATGCTTTTGGTTCACAATTATGCCTTAGAAATACTATTCATCCACAAATGGATAGTCAAATATATCAGCCCATCCAGGATCTTCAATACATGTTGGTCTCATGTATCATAGATTTTGGAGGTTTGTGGATGAGAAACATGGCCTTTATGGAGTTCGCTTACAAAAATAGTTTTCACTTCACCACTGGTATGACACCATTTGAAGCTTTGTATGGTCTAACATTCTATTTTCCATTGTACCAGACTGGGGTCGGAGTGTCAGTAATTCTCAAATATGAACTAGTGCAGAATACGAAAATGATGGTTTAGATGATTCCTGAGAGGACGAAGGCAACACAGGATTGCCAGAAATCATTTTTTGAACTAAATAAGAGACTGTTACATTTGGATGTTGGGGATCACATGTTACGGAAGGTGACCCCCTATCATGGGCAGTGATGTTCTGGTCATGGGAGTAAGATTTCTCCCTATTTGTTTGGGCCTTTCAGGGTGTTGTCTCATTTTGGAGCAGTGGAATATCAAGTATAACTTCCCTACCTAAGAGTCAAATACATGATGTTTTCCTTGTGTCATAGCTCTATAATTATATTCATGATTCCTCTCACGTCATCGATTGGGGGAAAATCAATGTTTATGATAATGAAACCTTTGTAAAGCGGTCTGTGGAGATCCAAGACCACAATGAGTATGTGTTGTGTGAGTGTTCTATCAACATGTTCCATGTCATGAGGAAACAATGTTGTGTAGAGGAGAGTACCCGGGAATGTGAGACATGGGTAAGTGCTCAGAACATAGAGTTGTTGGATGTTTAACATTTTTCATGTAACGATGTCCTCTTTGTGTTTGTAGACCTTTCGTGTTTATGAGATGGATTTCTTTTGTTGCATTTTTTTGGATTTCTCTCTTTTGAGAGGTATCTCAATATTTGGATGTTCGGACCACTTTTATGTTTCCTTTTAGGCTGGTTTTGAATTATCGAGGATGATAATGATTTGAGAGGTATCTGATGTAATGGCTCAGACCTCTCTGCTCCATTCCTTCGTAGAAATCTTGTGTCTGAGTTTTTCTGGGAGGTCAAGGTAACTTATCCCCAACACATTTCCATAATTCATGTTCTATGAATAGTGTTTCTAGTTTTGTAAACTATGTCATCGGTGATACATTTGTTAATAGTGTCCTCAGTGAGTCATTTTTGGAATAAAGCCATCGGTGTTAGTGGGTCATTTGGTGAACAGTGAAATATGTGTCGGTGGGTCATTTTGTGAATAGTTCCATCGGTGTTGGTGGGTCATGTTTTGAATACTTACATCAGTGATGATGAGTAATTTTTTGAATGGTTTCATCGAATTTAGTGAGTTATTTTTTGAATAGAGCTATCAATGTCAATGAGTCATTTTGTGAATAGTGCCATTAGTGTTGGTGAGTCATATTTTGAACAGTTCCAACTGTGCCGGTGAGCCATTTTTTGAATAGTGACATTGATGTTAGTGAGTCATTTTGAGAACAGTGCCATTATATTTGGTTATTCATTTTGTAAATAGTTCCATCATTGCTGGTGAGTCATTTTATGAAGAGTGCCATAGGTGTTAGTGAGTCGTTTTCTGAACAGTGCCATCATTATCGGTGAGTAATTTTGTTAACAATGTCATCAATATCGGTGGGTCGTTTTGTGGACAGTGTCATCGGTGTTCGTGAATCTTATTTGGAATTGTGACGTCTATATCGGTGGGTCATTTGTGAATAGTGTCATTGGCGTCAGTGAGACAGATGTGAATAGTGTTTCCAGCATCAGTATGTGTACAGTGTTTCCATCTTCCTAACGTTTCATCCCTCTAGTGTTTTCTTTGATGAAACATGCATTAAAAGCCTTGTTTTACGAGTTTAAGACCTATTAACAGGCCATAATTCCTATATTAAATTTCTTAAGGATTGGGATACATTCACAGGGTCAAACCTCATGGTTTAATGCGGTCCACTTTTAATGGAAAATCTAGTGTATCATCAACCACTGCTTCATTAAGTCTTATAAGGGGACATGGTATCTTCCTCCCTTGTTCTACCTTCATGTTAAATGGTTCTAAATTCACAATCCCTTCCTTCTTTCCACATTATTGGAGTTATAAAACCACAACCATTAGATTCTTTCCCCTTGAAGTTTCATCCTACTGCATGCGCAACCCCTGTATTGGTAGAAGCTGAATGTTCCGATCTATGATCGATATAAGGTATGATCTACCTCTGTTCAGGTGTTTTCTTTAATCCTTCTTCTCCATTTCTCCTTTCTAGGTTATGAAATGTGGTCTCCATGTTCTTAATGATGCTTTATTGGGTGTTGGTTTTTGTGGTAATGTTGTGGCATCCTCAGGTGTATACAATTGTTACGGGGGAGGTGAACATGATTGGTTGTCTGGATTGATCTCATGTAAAGAGCATAATGAACTATTTGAGGTTGGGGATTCATTTATTCTCTATTTTTTATGTGAAATTGTAGTGTTAGAACCTTTTAGACCACTTAAATATATTAGAATTGGCATAATAAATATTTGAAGTAGATAAATTAATTGGAATCATTCATTTATTATAGCCTCTTTTTTCTAGATAATGTTATATATATATGATTTTTTATTAGCATGTTTTTCTAGATACAAATTCGTAAATAATTTAAACTGGGATTAATTGTAATTATTTATCAAATATACAGAGTCATGTAAATTAATCTAGTTGTTTCTATTGTAAATTAATGGAAATCAAATTGATTCAATAAGCATGTTTAATTTAATTGTGATAACTATGATATCTTAGTGTTTAGGTTTCCCAGAGTTGAAATCTACAAATAATAAATCGGTTAATTGAAGATTGATTAAATAATGGCCTAATTAATAAAAAGATAATTCATGGTATAGTTTTGAGTTACCCTCTTTCTTGTAAGGGTGAGTGCCTTGCACATTGGATCCATAAGTTCTCATTTTGTTTGAAGGTTGGATGCATTGTTTAAGGGCCAATATCCTAGTTAATATGTTGTTTGTTTTCCATCTACTGGTGTGCTGATATGATCTTGGATGGCTATTGTGATATGTGTGTGCATGTAGTCCAATTGGTTGTGGTGTCAATTGACTCCTAGAGTGGAGTGATGCATCAGTTTATGCATGTGGCTGTCAGGGAGGGCACCAGAGGCGATGAAATAGGTTGGATGTTAATGTTTGGTTGCTTTCAGAATCTTCTTGGTTGGTTATCTATTTTACTTTCCCAACTGATCAAGGAAGCTTCTCTTGAATCCCCTCCTTCCAAAAAGAGTTGAATACGTATGGGGAATGCCACATCCTTTCCATATTTAGGTTATCTAGGTAGGATGGTTCATCCATATTCCTATATGTGGAAATGAATTGATGGTTAGTTCACCTAATCGCCATGTTGAGCTCCATGCACAAGGTAACATAAAAACTATTTCTAGAATGTCTTGTAATATTTTAAATTAATAATTATATTAATAAATGATTGAGTAAATGATTTTAACCACTTGGGTTGGATCTTACTTGGATGAAATGATGAGGTAATGCTTTGTGGAAGTTGTGGACTTTGTTTGGTTATACCAATAGGGCATGAAACATTATAGTGATGGAAATGAAATATAATGTGTAATTTGCAATAGATAATTACTTTATAAAGAATTAATTAACATAAAGTGAAACTGATAAAAAGGGTATAATGTAATATAATAATTCTCTTTAAATGGTTGGGCGCTTATAGGATACCTAGTCTTAGTAGTGGCAGTTGGAAGTCCAAGAGATGTTAGATACAGTTGATTCTAAGACAAGGTTATGAAAAAAGTGTGGTTCTGAGATATAGTATATTATATAGATTTTTTGTTTCTATATGATACTCCACCCCATCAGTTATGGAAACTGACACTCTGAGATTCTGAGCCCTGGGTGTTGTTTTCCCCAATATTCTGGTGGGAGAATGGATGGATGACTACCCCCTTTGGCCCCTCTCTCTTCTCTTGGAAATTATATGTGCTAGTCGAAAAAATGGGTTGTTTTCCCAATATATGTGGGAAGAGGGATGTAATGGATTGCAGTTACTCTCCCACGTATATTCCTAATATAGCTTCATGTGGACAACTATAGGTGTAACATGTTTAGGTTGTGATGTCTTGATAATCCTTACACAATGTATAGGATGTAATGTATTCTGGTATAATTCATGATGTTTGATGCACATTATCTGATCTATGTTGGCTCCCATAAAATAGATGGTACATTGGTTACATTGAGTGGTGGTTGTGTTGCATGAGGTGTGTGTTGTGGTACATCGCCCAGGTGTTTGTGGGAAATCCATTTTTGGGAGAGATTCATAGTACATGTGATGTTGGGGAAAAGAAACAAACCCATGGGGATGTTGTAGCGAGGTACCCATAATATTATTTGTTATATTATATACTCTTGTATAAGATACTTGGTGAGATTATACATGGTGAGTCTGGGATCTTAGTATACCTGTTTTGGTGATGAGTTAGTTTCACTTGTTGTTCACAGTGCTTTAGCAAGATTTCTATACTTTTACATGAGAGGCTATGAGGAGGATCCTACTGATTATATTCTTATACTCACCCTACATATATATAAACTATTTTTCACATCACTTGTATTAGGTTTTAGATCAGGCTGGTTACTACTAGCTTGGGGATGCAAGAGAATTTTGGAATTCATGGATGCTATTGTTTTTACTTTGGAACATGTAGTTCTTCTGTTTTATTGTATAAGTTCTTGAATAGAATTACATATGTATACATGGGTTTTTTAGATTACAGTATGAGTTGGAGTTTGTTGGTTTCTTTCTTATCTCTCTCTTTTTCATGTGTTCTCATAGAGGGTAATGCCTCCCATTTGTGTGTTTACAATACCCTTATAGCTAGTCAGTAACTGAGGTCCTAATAGAGGTGGGACTTGGGTGTCACTATCTCTCTTGTCACATTGTTGGCTCAGGATGTGTATACCTTGTGGGGATGAGGTTATGACATGGTATGTACTTCGTCAGAAGTGATACATGGACACATCATGAACTTAAGCAATATTCAATGGATGTGAAAGCCAAAAGTCCATAGCTCCTATCTGATCAAGGACCTCAAAGGGGAAAATTTACCTTGGGCATAACATCACGTTATTTTCCAACCACATTTCTCTCTTCCATGGAGATATTCTATGGAAGACTCTATCTCCATTGTTGATCTCAATGTCTCTTCAACGGTCGTCAACATAGCTCTTTTGTTGTCTTCTAGAATCATTGGTATGTTGATAGATGTCTTGAACATTTTATGTTATCTCTTGTAATATATAAGGTCCATGTATTTTTCTTTCTCAAACCTTATCCTAATAGTATGGATTTCTACATATTGTTCCATAAAGATATTCATATGAATCAATATGAATACATTAGGGGATACTATTGTTGTATGATAACTCAAACAATGGGAGATGCTGATATCATACTCTTTGAATTCTATATAGTTGGATATTAACATATCTTCCAGTGTTTAAATTGTCCTTTTAGATTGGCCATCAGTATTGGGGTGATAGGCTGGTACGAAATTCAATTTAGTACTCAAGGAATGTCAGAGACTCCTCCCAAATTGAGATGTGAACCTGGGATCACGATCAAAGATAATTGTGATTAGAAGTCCTTATAATCTTACTAAATCCTTAACATATATATTTTCAAGATTTTTAACTTTTAGATATTCTCAAACAGAAATAAATTGGTAATTCTTGGTTAGTGGTTCCACCACAACCCATATCACATTATTACCATTGGATGTCTTTGAGAGACCCATGAAACAGTCCATAGTGACATTCCGCCATTTCATTAGGGGTATAGGCAATGGTTCCATCATTGATTTGTACTTTTATCGCTATTATTAAAATTTATCATATATCAAGAAGCTCTAGATATATTCTGCAATCTCTATCTTCATGTAATCCCACCAGAGGTGTTCTTGGAGGTCACGGTACATCTTGGTACTCCCTGGATGGATAGAGACTGTTGATCTATCTTTATTTTCCAATTTATCTTTATTTATCCCTGGTGAAAAAGGCACAGAAAGCCTTATTCAAAACTGAATTACAACATAATCATTGATATAGAACTCTTGTAGCTTCCCTTACTACACTACATTCACCATCTTTTTGAACTCCAGATCATCTGTTTAGTCCTACTTAATCTTATCTTGGATATATTGTTTGATATATTTAGGGAATGGTAGAATTTATTCCCTACCAGTATGATTTCTTGATCAATCCTTTTCATGTATAGGCACAAATATGGATAGAGGAGTATGTTCATTTATGCTAAGAGAATAAAATACCTTGTTCGCCTATCCAAGATGATAGTGAATAGAGAAATTGTAGACATTTATTAGATACAACCTTCTCCTTCGATGCGTGTTGGGATATTTTTTTGTGAATATATAATTTAGTCTTCTGTGATTGGTATATATTTCACACTTATACCCATAATGTTAGGGCCACATGATTTTTATTCAGAAAAACATAGCTACTAGTTATATATCATGCATCAGGTTGTTATGCTCATGGATCTTCAACTGTTGTTTGGTGTAGGCTATCACATTATAATTACTCAAGAGTACAAAACCAAATACATTCTTGGAAGCATAACTATATATCACAAGTCGTTCTCTACATTTTGGTAATGTGAGTATAAGAGCAGTGAAAAGCCTTCTAATTATCTCCTTGAATCATTCCTCGCATTCTTCCATCTAGACATTCTTTAAACATTTCCCTTTTCACTTAGTTAGCGGGATTGAAAATCATGGAATGTTTCTAAAATATGTCTATAGTACCATTATATGCTAAGAAAACTATTTATCTATGTGGCACTAGTTGGTCTAGGCCATTCCTAAATCGAAATTTTTATGATTCTATAAAAATTCCTTCACTTGTGATCACATGTCCCAAGAATATGACTTCCTGCATAAAAATAATACATTCTAAACATGGTGTAGAAATTCTCCTTCCATAGTGTCTCCAAAAAAATTCTTATGTGTTCTTAATTTTCCTCCTTTATCATGGAGTAAATGATCATTTCATCTCTAAAAACATCCTCAAATTAATTGAGGTGATGTCTAAAGAGTCTATTCATAAAATCCATGAAGATTGTAGGGATATTACTAACTCTGAATGGTGTCACCAAAAAATCAAAGTGCCCCTAAATTCTACAGAAGGTAGTCCACTAAATATATTCCTTCTTCACCTTTATATGATGACATCTAGATTGAATATCCACCATTGAAAAGTACTTATATCTTTTCAACATCTCAAACAAGTCTTTAATCCCCATAAGAGGATGATTATTCTTTATGGTGATCTTTTTGAGTTCCTAATAATTTACACACAATCACAATGATCCATCATTTTTTACTATAAAGAGAACTATAGCATCCCAGGTTCATGTACTAGGGTGTGTAGACTCTTTTTCCAAATGCTCTTAAAGATTCTTCTTTAACACTAAGAGTTTGATAAGACCCATACAATAAAGAGACATTGAGATAAGCATGGTTCTACATATGAGTTCAATTGTTAACTCTAACTCATGATCCAGGGTAGCCTATTTAACTCTTCATAAAATAAATCATTGTATCCCCTCATGATGGGAATTTACCCTAGGGTGCAGCCTTCAAATGAATGAACCATTTGAGTGAGTTATTCTTCTTCATGGATAATCAACACCCACAACATTGAAAGATTTTTCAAAGGATATTCCTGATCATCCATGCATTTGTTGAGGTGAATGGTTTGGTTTCAAATAAGAGAAGATATTTCCATTTCCCAAAATTTTGAAATGTGCTCTAAATTATAGAGAGCCACTCTGTCCCCATTATAATCTCAAATTCTACCAAGGGAAGTATCACGAGATTCACTTGAAAAATATTCCCACATATTCCAATAAGAGTGGAATCCAACATCTTGGTTGAAATGATTTCCCCTCTAGTTTTTTTAGATATCTCTACATCATGGTTTTTTGGAATTGATTCTATATTTATGTAAAACATTCAAGATAAAAAGAAATGTGTTGATCCAGATTAAAAAAAGACCTTTTCCATTCTGTAGTGAATAGGAAGTGTACCATGAATAAACTCTTTATCTCGCTTCACTTCAACAGTATTTATGGAATATTTCATCCCTTGAATTTTTTGATTTTGTTGATGATGATGTAGATGAACCTCAAGGACATGAGGATTATTTCAATGGATTTTATAGTTCCCTTTCACCCTTTTGTTATAGAATTAGAACCTGGGTGGTTCTCTCCTTTACTCTATCACATTATCATGCTTCCTCATGTCTTTTCAAAACATTTATCTTGGTGTAATTCTCTCCCACACTTTAATAATTTTTCTATCCCATTGATGTAGTTCCCATCATCCTTCTTCCCACATTTTTGACATGTGGGTGGCTGTGTTTTCCTTCTACCATTTTCATTAGATCTGCCAGCCTCAAAACTCAATCATTCGTTTCTTATCTACATATCCATGGTACCAGTTTCCAAAATCCATCTCTAGTATGATATCACATCTAAAAATGTATTCATACCTCCCAAAATATCTTATTTCAAGTGAATTTTGATGGTTTGGATTTATACCACTAAATAATATTTTAATTTTTATATCATTGTTGATATTAAAACCTATAACTGTACCTTGCAAGTCTTATGAAATTTTTTTCGTAGACCATGAAAAATTATCCTTCCATTTTCTTCAAGTATATGAATTATCTCATCATCTTAGTAGGATTATTTTGAGTGAAATACGTATTAAAAAACATTATATTAATGTCTTCCCACTCAATCTCTTCAATTTCGTCCATCAGTATAGCGTTCTTAATAATCTCCCACTACTGGTCACCATCTCCATATAGATGATAAACGGCTATGGTCATCTTATATATCTCATAAAAATGAATCATAGAAAATATTATCACCAATGATTTGACCAACTATTCTACAACTAGTGGATTGAAATATCTACTACATGTCGGTGATCGTTTCCACATAAAACACTCAAATAGCCAGTTGATCATTCTTAGGTGAAGGCCTACAATCCACATTATTCAGTTTATTGTTCATAAAATGATATAGATGTCTACGTATCACCATGAATCTTTGAACTCAACCTCCCAAAGAAATGGGGATATTGTTTGGGAAATCACTGCATTGTCCCAAGCATGAGTTGTTGGCCTAGTTTATCCTGGTTCCAAATTTTTTCTAAAATAGAGATGGTGTGATGAAAACATAATTCAACAATTTATCATTAATATAAATTTTTTAAAATTAACTCTAAATGAATATCTTATGGGGCCCCTTTCTTTAAATTTTTATAAAACAAATATTTTTGGGTTCTCACTTATTCTTATCCACATAAAAATGTTTTTCACTAAGGTTCTCTAATCTCAATTCCCAAATTAACTATAGCATCTTACGATAAAAACTATAGAGACCATTAATTTTTATAAATTACTATAAAAATAATTTTAATGATAAATAATTATATAAAATTACACAAAGGGGATCCAAAGTTTTAGTGTCTTAGTCAAACTAAGACCATACAAAACTTTTACCAGATAAAATATAAACATTTTTTTAATTCTTTTTTCTCAAGCATCTTATTAGACCTCGAATTATTCATAGAGAAAGTAGTCAGATGCCTATATACATAAAAAGGGGGTGATATAAAGTACAAGTAATATGATAGAGAAGAAGATAAAACAAAATAACATGGGGGAGAGTAGTCAATATAATCAAAACATTGGCCTTAGATCATAATCATGAGAAAATTATTATGAAAAGGCTTAGAATATGGCAATGCATAAAGATGAAACCTCATTTCTAAGTTCCCATCTGACACACATAATTGTGAACAAAGAAAGAATCATGTGCATGAATATGTCACTTTACTCTTGAGGTTCTTATAATTACCCAATTAATTGGAGTATAATATAGTTCCACATGCACCCTTCACATCATAACATTTACATTTCACAATATCATCCAGGCACACCTGTTACATCAATACATTTACATTTTCATGAATGGCACATAGAAAATATATCAACCATGAACATAAATACCCATGGAAATGATTAGGTTACATTTAATTACCATACATTAAAAAAATTATTTTCCCAATAAAAATGGGAATAACATACATGAATCACTATCCTTGAGTGAAGATGAAGCAATATCGAGATGTAAAAGGTGTGTTTTTTAAATGAATGGTTGTTTTGGAAAACATTGTCTTTGTCATAAAATCAAGTAAAAAACATGTCTATAATGGAAATTTCAGATAATGTTGAATTAATTATATTTATAGAATATCCACACTGAAAATGGTGTTAAAGTGGGAAAACCGAAATAAATGGAGTGTGGTTTGAGATTCCCCTTACATTTTGTATGAAATCATCATTCACATTAATATCTTGTATAATCACAGTATATTCATTAATTAGAAATTTTATAACCCTTTATACATGAATTTGATTTAATATGGTTTTATTGTGTTCTTTTATAGTCCGTTGTATGAGTTATATATTTTAATTTATCATTCAGGGACATTAACATTCATGATTTTCTGGATTAGTTCACATATATTCGTGAATTGAATTTCATTTATAATGAGGATAAACATACATTAATGTTATTATATGTCATTAATGATACTAAAAATACTAAATTATATTAAAATGTTATTGGTTATATTCCATGAGGGTGATTTATTGTATAGAAGTTAATGATGACCATTTTATGTTTATTTTAGTAGTTTTTCGAACACAATGAACACATTTTGTTTTAACATATATAATTATTTGTATAAATTATTTCTAGAACATAAAACGGGTTATAAAATCAAATTAATATTTTTTAAAACTATTTAATATTGTTATTAACAGCCTTTAATGTGCTTAATGAAAAATAAACAGCATAGCCCATGACGTCAGTAAATTAACACATCAAGGACAATGATTCCATTTTTATGATAAAAGAGAGAGAGAGAGAAAGAGGGACGAGTTTAATGTTATATATTCCATTAACCTGATATGATTATATTATATAAATTGTAATTGCGTTATCATTCCATTTTTATGAAAAAAGGTGTGGATATAATGAGATAATTAATTGAAATTGAACGAAAATTAAAAGTAATGATAGTGGATTTTACTCATGATTTATCCTATTGAGATCCTATTCAAGGCACCTAGACATGGTCTTTTTAGGAGACCATGAGATTCTAGATGCGGGGGATATAATAGGAAAATGTATTGGAAATAATATAGGAAGGGCTCAAATTTTAAGAGGTGTGAGGAGAAGAGGGTGTGAGGGACGTATTTATAGTGGAGGAGAGGGGTGTTTTCTTATTATTTTAATGATTTGTTTATTATTTTGGAGAAGACAAGAAATAATGAGGATTAATGTGACAAAATTAATAAATTAGTGAATTTAAGTTCTAAAAAATGGTCACTTCAATCATCAATGAATCATCATGACTCAAAAATATATATTTTTAGCCTTTATCATAAATTATTATTATTTTAATATTCACCAGAACATTCAAATATTTTAGAAAAATACCAAATATTAACCCTAAAATTTATTTGATGTGTAAAATTTAAAAATTATTTCCATTTAATGAAAATAATATTTGAAATATGTGTAATTTAATTTTTAATTAAAATCATCATTTATATGGAAAATACAGGATTTAAAATTATAACAAATTTTATAACACGTTGAAAAATTACTTAAGGTATCATAAAATTATATTAAAATCATATGAAAAATATATTAATTTATGAATATATTTTATGAACAAAAATTATTTTATCTTATTAAATAGATCATAATATTTTAATTAAATATTTCTAATTTATATAATAACCAACACTTAAATAATTATTTTTAAAACATTTATTTGCTTCTAATATGATATAATTATATCATATTGTGACTTATAAGATGGATAAATTTTATTTATACTTTCATTTGAAAGGTAACTATTCACATGGAAGATTTAAAATTCATGAGAGTCATATAACTATTCATAAATGTAATAGTACTATTCATTAGTGATTGTTACTATTCACAAAAAATTTAGTTTGTCATATCAGACTCCAAACACCATAATGATTGAAATTGTGTAAGAAATATATTAAAAATTCAAATAAAAGATGTGGGAAATCTATGTTTAACAGCTAGGATATAAAGGCCACATGGTATTTAGTAGTTCATTTAAGCATGATGTGCCATAATCTTTCCGAATGTGATTTTATGTGACATAATTATAAGAAGGGAATTTCTATTGATGAAACATTGGGTCATTACAGGCGTCAAGAGAATCATAGTTCTCCAATAAATCATGGAAGATCGATCTTTTCATTTTTAGATCAGTGTTTAGGGATAATACGTTGTTCTCCACTTTTTTCTTATTTAGTGACAACCAAAATTACCCAACGATGAAAAAAATATACTCATGGTATAGTCATAGTAAGTAGGGAAATAAATAATTTTTCACAGTATAGTGACTCTAGTTTGGGGTTTTATGGTGAAAACCCGCCCCTTGGGGCATCACACTACTATGTTGACCCTCATACAAGAGTCCTCACATGCCAACAATGGTATGAACTCAGGCTTGGGGGGTCCCGTAGGGCCATTGCCTTCCCATTAGAACATGAAAAAGGGTAATAATTATGTTTTTACCTCTGATTCACCTGATTTTCTACTAAATACAAATATAGAGCCCACTGAGTACTTTTATTTATGAATCATGTATAACACAAGAATCATCTCACTGAATTCATGGTAGGCCAGTGACCAGATTATGTCATAGCCTTAAAAGACCCCATTTTCCCTCTAATAGGGAAGCCACTAATCATTATTATCCAGTTACCCATAATCAATCCCTTTAATCCCACACATACAAACAGGGTAGCAGTATGTAAATAGGCAAGAGACCATTGAATGGGTCGCTAAACCCTCCCAAGCACTTTGATCCCAATCCTTAAGATGTAGACAGATCAACTCCACATGTTCACAAACATTATTGCCTAGTTAATGATCCCTTCCACACATTTGTTCAAGATTCATGATCAACAGAGAAAACCTATCCAAGAATATTTTATTTCCTCTCTCAATTCTCACCTTTCGGCATTGGAGATGTGATAGTTGGTGATCTCACCTAATAGGACACCATACCTATCATAGGTGGACGATATGCGAGAACCCCCAGATTTTGGAAACACAATATCTTCCCAGATCAATAGTATGGGTGGACCTCTATTTAATTTTTCAAACATAATATTAATGTTCGAGCTTATGTTGGGGAACCCCATGAAATAAGAGCCCACTAAGCTCTAGTGTTATGTTCATACATTGGAAGGACCTATGTTCCTCTGGTACAAACAACCTCCCATAGGGTTCATCAATGGTTAATAAGGCATTATCATGATGTTCTTATACTATTTCAGCACCACTACATGGAAAATAATTATTTTCGTTCTATTAAAGTGTAATAATATTCCTAATGAGTGAGTCTCATATTTTTTCACCTTATAAAATGACCTCACGTACACCCTCAAAAATCGAATGACCTGGGAGAAGTTGATCATTATATGAGTGGGGAATGTTAAGACTGAGTTATTCCATACCCTCTTCTACAAGAACAAACCATTTGGGTTCTAAGAGTTATTTTACAAGTCCTAACATCTAGAGGAATCATTACATTATCCTAAAGATGCTTGCTCACTAGAACATCCAACTTCAGTGAAAATAGATGGAAAACTAATGATTACCTCCACCGCATAGGTAGTGACCCCAAAGATGAAGGAATTGTTGTCAATTCAACCTAATGATCCATAAAACATTTATTATCCGTACTGGGGATATCCACACCCTTCACAAAATTGATTGGGGTTGCCTGACCATGCACATATGTCTAAATGAGAGAATTCATGACCCTCATCAAGATCTGACCCCTCAATAGGGCTAGGTTACAATAATGAACTTCCATAAATATGAATAATACATATTCATTCAATGAATAATATCTCCCTGTTGTTTTCCTCAATGCCTTGGAGTTAGGGATTCTGATACTTCCAAATTGAAAGCGGTCGTGAGAAGCCGGACACACTGACTTCCTTGATCATTTCCATTACAACTAGATCGAGGGACATGCAATCTTGGAATACTATGTGTTAATGGATCGGATCTATGACCAAGTGGATAACATTACTTTCATGTTTGTAAAATGCTAGGTGTGGGTAACACACATCTCTACCAATCCTAAATCTAACAATGAGGGTTCTAGTCAGGTAAAGCAAGCATCTACCCGTCGAGTCCCAATGTATGATGAATATTTTTCCTACGGAGTAGTTTCCCACACCCATGGTGTCATATGTCTATACTTATGTAGTATATAACATAAATTTATCACCCCACCTTCTTTAGTCAATAATTTTTTATTTGGATTGTAGCCTCCCAAATCTATGAAAAATTTGTAATGATTGAGAAATAAAAATTTGAGTCCCAATACGATGTTGAATCCATCCACATGCTCAATTATTTCATGACTCAAGATTTTCTAATCATCCCTAGGGTAATCCTAGCATTGGAAGTCCCCTATGATTATGTGGAGTATGCCTTATGAATGTCTTCAAGTTGGTGGAATGTATCTCTCTTCCCAACTATTAGAAATTCCTTATTAACCCCAACCCCCATTTCTTTGAGGTGTCTTCATCATATGAGATGTCAAATATATGAGAGATATTATAAAATTCATGATAGTTATCCAATCAATGTTTTTCATTAAAAAAAGATAGATAGTAGGTGTTTCACGGAGCTTACCATATGTAGTGTTCCTATCCCTATATGTCAGAATTATATCAATTGTTGACCATGCTATTTGATCACGACGATTGTCCATAACTGACCATGCTAACTGAATGATAAGACAATCCATAACCTAAATGAGATCGATACATCTTGGAAAATATAGACCCAAACTAGATTATAGTCAAATGATATTACTTCATGGAATGTTAGACGACTATAAGTAGAATATTTCATGTACTTTCTAGAAACTGATGGTAAAAAATGGATGCACCCATACTTCCTAAAAAAAACAGATTCCCCATACATGATGAAACATTATCATTTCATAGAAGTATAATATTTTGAATCACCACTCCAACATACCGTCAAGGATCTTGACCCTCAAAAACCTTCTCATATCGACTGAAATATAATAGGCCCATAAAGAATCCTAGAAGAGATCCCTTTAGTTTAAAATAAAGATAGTCAGCGTTGATGTCTACTATGAAGAAGGGTCTAGTAATGTGGAATGTAAACCCATCGTACTGTTCTCTGAAGTGGATGTGGTCCCCCTTTTACATGGTCAAATACTTTCATTGTGACTCAAATGATAGTTCAATGTTGTGGAGATCGTCCATTACCTCGTTGACATATGTTCTGGAATTAACCTCATCCCGACCAAGAAACTCCACATATTGGGTCTGACTAAAGTAGTCCTAACTCCCTCCGGCCTAATTATTCAGCGTTAGGATAATACTAAGTAGAGGCTATGTGGAAAGGCCTGGTTGATGACCATGTTTGGAGAATTTGCGGAATCCATTGAATTCATAGTCATCTAACATTAAAAATCTTACAATCAGTGCTGGGTATGATCTGGATTCATTTTAATGTGTTGGTAACCTTTTTGTATCCCCAGTTCTTCATGTACTCTCTCAATGTTGGAGTATGGGTTCTTCATGGTGATGTGTCTCCCATTGACTCATATAAATCCCAATATCTATATAGTATCTATTATAAGAGAGAGGGAATGTAAGTTCATACCAAGGAGTTTGATCACTAAATGACTATTTCAATTCCATGGGTTGACTTGGAACATTATTACATTCACTGGATTTGTCAACTAGAGGCCACAACAAAAAACATTGATGGATGATTTGTTTTTTCCAAGAAAAATGTTCGTAACATCCCTAAGTATAAGGAACATCAAAATATTACCTCATTCTCTTAAATGGTAAAAGACTACATAGTTATAGATGTTGGAACCAGGGTCTTCAAAGCATGATTTGGCGTATGGTTTGTGTTTGTCGTCAATCCTCAGTGGATGTTCAGGATGTGTACCAACAAATAGATCATATTGTTCAAGCAGAAAACAATAGTGAAGGTGGCGCCATTTCCCAGTGTTTGCCAAATTTTTGGGCCTGAAAACCGGCCAATAAAGTAAAGTGTTTTTGGAAAAGGTACTTGCGTGCCTAGCTCTTGGAGGATAAAAGACTTGCATGCCATATGTTTTTGAGGATCAGAACATCAATATTTGGCTAAGGAAAGAAGGTCGCGCAAGTATTGGTAGGGTCGCGGAAGTGAGTTGCGCGACAGAGGTTACTGGAGACAAGACTTGCGCGCTGCTGAGGGACTTGCGCGCCTCCGCGCAGGGGGTCCAGTTTGCCTATAAATACTGGACCACCCCTCCTCATTTGCAACGGAGTTCGAGGCTTAGAGATTGTTCGAGCTCTCGTCGCGCAGGTGGTTGAGTTGTGCAGGTGGTAGTTTGGTCGCGCAAGTAGAGATTGCGCGCCGGTTGTCTGCTGAGCGCCCAAGGCGGTTTGGGAGAGAAAGGAAGTAGACCGCGCAAGTTTTTTGTCGGAGAAGGAAGCGTCGCGCAGGTGCATTGGTGACACTTGCGCACCAGTTTGGACTTGCGCGCCGTATTGGGACTTGTGTGTCCGGATTGGAGAAGAGCGCCAGGTTTTGCTGAAGCCCGCCGACCTATTTGGAGCTGCACGAAAGCTAGGAGAATACCCGATACATTTGAGGGAAATTGATATTCAAAATCTGGTGAGAATCAGACTTCAATAGAGCATCTACATACAACAAAGAATGCATTCTTATGAAAATTATGAAGATACCTTCACATCTATAAACTGAGTGAGACTTCACCAACGGCAGTGAGCTAGGGGGAGTCAACGGGAGTGACCCGAGGGAGGCAGTGAGCTATCCCTGAACAATTGTAAAGGCAGTGAGCCTGGGATAGAGTGTCTGTACCTGAACCGTTGTAATCTACAACTAGTGAAGCATAGTGGATTTTGGTACGACCGACAGCCTGTCGGCGTATGCTCCTTGGACGTAGCCCTTAGTGGTGAACCAAGTAAAAAGGGTTGTGTCTCCTCTGTGCATGTGAATGTTTGCTTTCTAATAATAATCATCATACAGGTTCAACGAGTTCCTACCAACGTGGGAACAAGATCCATCACATTAAACAAAAAAGTGGTCACCCTGATTCACCCCTACCCTCTCAGGGTGTCCCGGGGTCCTTCAATAAAAACTCCCACATCTATAAGGTACCAAGATGTTCTCCCTAAGGCCATCATTCCATAACACTCGTGTCTATTTCATATAATAGAGTTTATTCATCTGAAGATGACCCCCCACCATTGCTTCAACATCAATGCATACCACCAATGTTCAATGTACTGATCACATTGTCTTAATAATTCTTTTAACCTTGTTTGAATAGATAGATAATGACTTTTTAATGATTCTATATTTACCAACCGTTTATTCTCTTTCTTCGTACATAGAAGTTGATTTGGAAAAATCTCCTCTTTCATTTTAAGGGAGTCCCTCCTCCATAATTGAGGAGCTGGTTTAGGTGACCCTTGCTACATAGAGAGATCCAATACTAACATTGATCATTGAATGTGTTCTCCCAGAGGAGAAAAACATTATGTGGCTATTAGAAAGCAAAATATTAAAATTTTCTCCTGTAGATATAGAGAGATGATCATTTTATACCCTTAGGTTATCATCCATAGATTATCATCTTAGAAATTCAGAAAGGATTCAAGCATCCTCCCCAGAACATGAAACCTTATCACAGTTCCCTAGTTGGGGATGAGTTTGATAATAATTTGAAATCCAACATTATCAGGGAATTATAGTACCCAAAATTTCTATCCAATATCATCCTAGTCAGAAATATGAATAGGATGATCATGGTATTCATTGACTTCCAAGATCTTAGTATCTATTTTATGAAATATTATTTCATCTTCAAATGATGTAGAAGTTGATTGATAGTAGATAAAGGATTCATAACCTCTCTTTTATGGATGGATATTTGTGGAATAAACTAACTTGGATGACCCCTGTGGAATTATAGCGTACCACCTTCAGATCTCCCTAAGTGAAATTTTTATATTAGGTGATTACCTTCACCAAGAAATAAGCATGATTACCCAATTTGTAGTCTAGGAACCAAATATTCAATCCATTCCTTAGGATGTTAGTGGAATGTTAATTGGATGACATGGCTATCAAATACCACCAGTGCCTGCACCATATCAAATATGGGATTTTAACATGATGTTTTTTATATCGGGACATGATCCTCATGATATTTTCCTTCTTGTTTCTTCTATGGAAATATATCATGGTTTGAAAACATTGGATTAATTTCTAGCCGCCCTACCACCTCCTTAATAATTACCTCAAGATTTCTACTTCCCAGATTATTCCATATAGTTAGGGGATCATGAAATGCCCTACTGGTAGTTTTATATTTATGGTTCCTTCCACATAATAACTAATAGAAAGAACAATGATCCCTAAATCAATATAGGTGTCCTGGGGATCCTCTTCATCTCCCATGGAGCAAGATGTTTTCCCATACTCATTCTTAATATCATACGGCTCCTCGAAAAATGAGATAGAGTATCATGATCCCATTAGTGGAATCATGTTCTCCCTAGATATTAATTTCCTCCAAATTCATCTAATGGGTGAATCTGATTTGGTCATAAAATAGAATAAAGATTATTATAACATTAAAAATCCAAAGCATGTTTCCCATGTAGAGATCAATCTATATCTTATGGCCATGTTCCATTCCCAAAATGAAGTGACTCATGTTCTTTAGTTACAGAATCATCAATTTGAATCCTTGTACAGTCTAGATTCCTCTCTTGAAGTGCCTGACTATGATTACATATTCACTATTATTGCACACAAGAGGGTCATCATGCCCATCATCCTAGATGATGATGAAATCCAACAGGTAGACTAGCTAGATTCTTGGGATTCCACATCACGAACCATGAGTTCCCATGTTGTATTGAAAACCACTAATTGGGAATCTCCTTTCATCCAATATCTCAATCATGGAATTCTCCCTCTAGAACAAGACGATCATGATCCGAACAATCAACATGTAATGTAGTTTACCCTCTAATGTGGTCCTAATTGTGAAACAACCGACTACATACCATGATTTGATAGCATTGTCCTTATATTAATCTAATTATATCAGACTATCTAGGTTTTTCTAGATGAAAATATCAGATATTTTTCTTCCATCATGCATGATTGATGTAATCCCACCAGAATCGAAGGCCAGAGTATTTCATTCCAATCATGATGCATGACTGAGGAGACATTTCAAAGAGGTTTAATGCAGTTCAAATCCATGAAACCTTTTTTTACCACAGGAGCCACTCCACACAAACATGTATTCATGTCCATTTATATTGTGGGGACATGATTTTGTTGGACCTTATCCTACGCTAATAGATTTTAATGCATGTTCATTCAGATCCTAACAGATATCTTATCCAAATGTGAAGAGATGATTACACTAAAGGTGATCATTGCCTAGTTCATGATTGAATTTGTGATCTGCCACTATTTTCACTAATATAGACTTCCTCATTCTATTCTCATAGATATTGGCTCCACATCCAAGATTATAAACTGAACTATTTGTATTCCATGTACGATATCATGGAAAACCATACTTCCATATTCTATGAGTGGACAAATGGGCTGATCACAGAATTCAAAAAAATCAATCTAACATTTTGTCGAAGATTGTAGGATTTAATAATAAGGGATGGTCAGACATGCTTGTAAATTCCATTGGAAAAAATCAAAAAATTCTTCAGAATTCAACCTAGGCTACCCCATACTCATTAGTGTATAGAAAATAGGTAGTCTAGCACATTGAGGTTCTATTTACATAACTCTAGATGATGGTTTATGATCACTAAATGATGGAAAAATAATATATGTTCATCATCTTGATCTGAAATCCCTCAATGATAACTGGATCTACGCCTTTCATAATCTAGAGAGCACTAGAGTAAGATAAGAAGTTCATTTGATAAGATGATTTTTCTCATATCCGTCCACTAGATTGATATGGTATTGTCTCTAAAAACATAAATGATACCCCGAATGAATCATGAAATGTTGGGAACCAAATGGGATGGACCATATATCATTCAGAACAATTATTCAAATAGTTCTTACTATTTTAGCCCCACGGAGTGAGGGTGAATCCCGCCTCTCACCAACGCCATGATTCTAAATACTGCTACAAAACGGTTCACTAACATTGTTGGTATTTATCAGTAATACAAGAAAGATCTGATAAATGGCGTCCTGATCAGTTCTAAGGAAAGTGGTGCAAAATTTAACATTTAATCAGGGTTTTTTAGAGCTAATAAATTGAAACATTATCATCCCTTTATTTTTAGCATTTATAAATTGTACCTTTTAACGATACATTTTTTTGTTAGCACTGTATAAGGACACCGTTTAACAATATATTATTTAGTTCACTTGTAAAGATATTTTTTATCATTTATTTTTTAGCACTAATAATGGTCTGCATAAATAAAATGAAATAATTGAATAAACATATAAAAAAATGTGTTTTAAAAAAATTATAACAAGATTTATTAATTAAATATATATTGATAAATATTAATAAAGTGATTATACATTATTAAATATTATACAATTTTTTAATTAGATTCTTATGACACTTAATATTAATAATTTCTATATTATATATATATTAATGTACATAAGTATGATTTAAATATTACAATATATTTATTAATTTTACATTAAATTTTTATACATTTAATAATAATGGTATATAATTAAAAATTAATAAGAATTCAAAATACATACTTATTACATATTGAAATGGGAATGTCATCTATTATATGATTTGAATTTTCAATAAAACATAGATCAAATGTGTGTTATATTTATTGCACATATATTTAAATAATTCATTTTGTATATATAATGTACACATAAAAAACATATATAGTTTTTCAATATTGATAATGGGTAATTATTTTCAATTTATTCAATTGCACTCATTTTTATCATATAAGCATATTATTTCACATAAAAGGTGGTATAAATTTTATTTTCCAAAAATATTATATAATTATAAGTAAATAATTAAAAAAATTATAGTAAATATATTTAAAAATGTATAAATTTACAATATTTATCTTTAAATACATTTAATAAGTATATATATTTATATTTCTTAATTTGAATTATAATTATATATCATTTATCAGCACATCAGTTATAAGTACTGATAAAGGATGGTCTTTATCAGTGCTTTTCTCACACCTATAAATATTAGGTTTTATCAGTTATATAAAAGACCTGATAAAGACATACCTTTATTAGTGCTAAAAAAGAGATGATAAATATTTATTTTATGAGTGCTTATTAATTAATCAATGTTAAATGTTTACCAATCTATTTAAAAAACCCCAAATAATTTGAGAAACTACCATGATATCATAATGTTTCCATGAAATCCATCCAAATCCATCGCTCCTCATTAGTTAATTGATGCTTGAATCACACCACATAATAGCCTCCAATTTCATTACATTTCAAGTAATCCAATGTTTGGTTACAGTTAGGGTTTCCAAAGTAGATATCTTTCAACCAAGTGAGGTAGGCCTTGTGATTTTCAATGTGTTTTTTTCATTTATTTTTTATTTCTTATTTGATGATGTCATGAGTTTTTTGGGGTTCAGACCTAGTATGCTATTTAGTTTTTAGATTATGAATAAAATGATTTGTTTATTATCTATTGTTTAATTGACTACCGATTTGGATATACTATTTTGGCCATTAATATTTTATATTTTGAATCAATTGTCTTCATTTTTTTCATCAATACCATATCTTCCTCTGCAAGAATTCTTCCTAGTTTTTATCATATATTATTCAGTGGTTGATAATAGTTCCAAATATTCCATATGTATTTATACATAGTGATCTTAATCATTGATAATTGTTCAATATTTCATCTTATCCTAAATAATAAATGTATTTTAATTATAGTTCCATTGTGAGATAATACATTCAATATTCATTCCATGAATATTTCTGGTATGGTTCCCCAACATAAATCCAATAAAATGCTTGTTCTAGAATTTTTTTAGAATCATGATATAGCTTATTAATAAAGGGTTAAATTTTTATGTCATCTATATAGATCCATAAATAAGAATGCATTCCTTATAAATATAAATATTAATTATTAATTATTATTTCACTAAAATACATGATATCATTTTATATCATCCATTATAACAGTGGTTAAATTGACCGCAAAAATTTATCTAAAAATGTAAGGATGATAATTAATATGATGTTAAATTTATAGTAATATATTTGTTATAGAAGTTTTAATTTTTATTAATGTGTGAAATTAGTATTAGGAAGAGTTTTTTTGAAGCAAATAAATAGAAAAAAAATATAATAAATAGTTAATTATTCTAATTGAAAACCTATATTCTATTCAAATATTTCATCATACTAAATAATTTAGGTCATTTGATTAATACAATGACCTCTAGAAAGTATAATGGATTAAAATTATTTTGATTGTTTGTAGATATTAATGAAGGATCCTAATTTTAGTTGATGTTATAAAAGTATGGAGGAGGGGTTCTTATATAATTAAGAAGGTGTTTCATTTTATAAAATACCCATTCCCTAATGTGTGGTTAATAAAAATATGCATCTCTTGTAGATCCAATCTGATTAAATAATAGATATGTTTTTTGAATTGCTTATAAATATAAAGGGTGGGTATGCTTCATAGAAAATGAACTGAGGATGAGTTGTTTGTAATACTCACCGTTAAAGTAGCTCATAGAATAACTCCATCTATTGTGGAGTAATTCTTTTCTTAAATCCAATTACCCATTTTTTCAACATGGTTAAATTATTTGAAATATTCAAATGTTTATTTTCCCTTATTATAATTTTCTATAACATTCCCCTTTCATAATGAATATCTTATGTGTATTTATTTTTATATTCTACAAAATCCATCTTTTATAAACCAAATAATATAGATATGAATTGAAAATGGATGAATTCTAATTGTTTGACAAACGATAAAGAATATGGAGTTACAGAGTTCATCATGTTTGCAAGAGAGCATAAGGAAAACCCTTTTAAAATCCATTGCGATTGTTTATGTTGTTTTTATTCAAGAAAAACTAGCCTGAAACAGTAGGAAGATCATTTGACTTGAAATGGAATATAAAAAATATCTAATTTTACGACTAAACATGGAGAAAAATTAAAAGTGGACACTGATTAGGATTATACAGTGGTCTATTAAACATTGGATATGAATACTTTGTAAATGATGATAGAGATCACATGGATGAAATTAAAATGAAAATTGAAGAAGACCACCATGATTTTCCAAAGTTGATTGAGAGGATAAATAGATATTCCATGAAACCATTGTATATGGGTTTTACTAAATACACAATATTTTTAGCTGTATTAAAGATAAATATTATGAAAATTTGTAGCGGATGGAGTGACACTAGATTTACAAAACTACTTGGTCTCTTGAATGATATGCTAATATAAGAAAATGTACTACCATAACAAACATACGATGCTAAATGAATGTAATGATCAATGAGCATGATCTCCAAAAAATAAATTATTTTCTAAATGATTGAATATTGTTTCGCAAGGTCTATGAATCACTGAAAAATTTTGTTATGTGAGGTGCGTATAGATATAAGAAATATGAATCATGTCCATCAAGATCTGTATGGTACATTCCAATCATTTCATATTTTAGAATAACATATGGATTTTAGGAAACCCTGTGACAATTAATGTGGCACGTAGATACATGATATGATAATGGGAGCACACATCTTCTAGAATATTCTCCTCAGTGGAAGAAAATAGATAATGAGTATCCTAAACTAGGAAAAATGCACAAAATCTTATGTCTTGCAATTTCTATATATAGAATAAATTCATTTTGGTTCACATAGTAGTACTCATAGTATAAGTACCATTATGTTGGTAAATTATAACATGCCTCTATGGTTATTCATGAAGAAAAAATACATTATATTGTATCTTTTTATATATAGACCAAAGAAACCTAGAAATGATATGGATATATATTTGGCTAAATTGATCAATGATCTGAAATTGATAATGGATATATGTGTTACAATGTATGATTCCCAAATAATTGAAGAATTCACATTGACTTCCATATTGTACAGAATTATTAATGACTTTCCCGCTATTGTAAATTTATCATGATATAGAATTAAATGACTATTGTGGTGTCCCATTTGTGAGAAACAAACAAACATAATCAGTTGAAACATTCCTCAGAGACTATGTTTTTAGGAAGTCATAATGTTTTACCTTGATGAAATAAATACCAATCTATAATGACATGATTCTATGGGAATATAAAACATGTTACAACCTCGTATCCTATAATAAGTGATCAAATGAACAATAATGTAAAAAATATTGACACTGTTTTTGGAAATCCTTTTTAAAAAACCTAACAAAATCAGGTTGAATGTGGAGATAAATTTTCATTGAATTTCAATATTGGAATTTTTTATATGTAAGACATTTTATTCATATCATGAATATAGAAAAAATTTATTTTATATTTTTATCGGCCCGTTACTAAATACTCCTTGAAAAATGAAATATGACATCATGGCTATGTTGGACTTGATTGAAATGGGGACAAGGGAATAGAAGGCATGGTTAAGGGTAATAGGTGGAATTTTCTTCCTCTGTCTTCTTACACTCTATTCAAATAAGAAACAATTTAGTTTTTCCTTTTACTTACTTGTGTTGATGTTTTACAATGGTATTCATCAAATATCAGGAATGTCGCTTCATTTACTAATTTTAATATATAGAAACTAAAATGACATCAAATTCATGTTATGATGAAAATTTTAATTCTTTTTTCGTTCTATTGATTTTTGCCTCCAAATGTATGTCATACATTAATAATACTCTGCTTCATTTTCATATCAATATGTAGTAAAGTTATAGACCTTGTGAAGTTTCCCATCATGAATAAGGATATTTAAGTATTATTTTGTGATTTGATATGTTATTTCCATTATCATTATTCGATATAATGGTCAACCTAATGGTTCACAAGGTTTGAGAGGATTAACTTTGTGATATTTTCCATTACATATGGATGTACCCCAGTAAATTGAATACGAAGATATTGAAATGGTACATCAAGAATCAAATTCATCCCAAAGTTTTTATTACAAAATGATATATTTTTAAAGAATCCATTGAATTTTGTAGTGATAAATTATCAGATTTTGAATGAATTAGCCTCCCAATGTCTCATCATAACTACTGCCTTCTAGGAAAAGGGATTTAAAGAAGGGATATTTTTACAATTACCTTGATAGAGAAAGATCAGTCACACCATTAAATATTAAAAAATAGTGAATATGATGATCCATACATTGAAACCCACAAAACAATTCTGAGAGATTTGAATCCATCCAAGAATGAAGGATGGATAACAAATAAACATAATTAATAGATCATAATATAGTTTATTGATTAAATTTATAATGATTTATCTAAAAATATAAATTCAATTTCTAAAAGTCATCAATAGATAATTTGAATAATGAATGAAAATGTTATATCTTACTCTTGAAATCAAATCAGTGGTTATATATTCTATAAAAAATAAAACAATTAATTCTATACAATGATAAAATGTAGTGTTATTTTTGTGGGTGAAGTGATGTACACATCAGGTTCCATGGATAAAAATCTATTTTATGAAAATATTTCATATTTTGGAATTAATTAATAGTTATATATGAGTTGGATTATACACCATTTTAACTGCCACATTACGTTTGCAAATAGTTTGACAATATTACCAACATGAAAGTTGATGAAATGGCTTTTTAGATGGTGAAATTCTGCATGGAACAGGATAAGTATGAGACATTAATAATGGCATCACAAGGATTGAAAGTATTTTATGTCTCTAATTCAACAAACACGAATTTGAAAATTATCCTACTGGTGATTGAAACAAATGATGATTCATATGAAAATTCAATTGATTATGACACATTCATTGGGAAATAAAAAATTAGTTCATGTTGGTCCCAATGTAGGAAATTTCTTGAAAGTTAAAGGGTCCCATAGGCAGGGGATTTGGTTTCACCGTATAGAAACAAAATCCTTGGAACCAATTAAAAAAATTATGAAATTAATATGATAAGGTATATGTGTTTTTAATATATTACATTATTCATCATAATAGTATACGTTTTCTAGTCCATTTGCCTAATTTAAATTAAATGTTTACTACTCTTACAAATAATGTTTTCAATACATGATTATTTTACTAATCCCTCAGAAGAAAAATCAATAATGAATGAACCCCTTTGAAAAGATGTAAATGTAATTTTATTATATACACTCTCTTTTTTACTGAAAAAATTATATAATGATATTTTGATTTAATTTTCATTATTCCTTGCAGATTTAGTTTATTTTAAAAGATTTATTTTCTTATATCTTGTATTTTCACAAGGAGAAGTGATTTTGTTTCTGATTAATCATAGTTATAATCTTCATATATCTATAGCGAAATAATTTTCCATATAATTACGGTATTGTTTCATATTAATGTTTAATTTATTTCTTTTTAGTATTACTCACTTAATAATTTCTTCTTATACATGTGGATTCTATTGTATGATATAGGGTTGTCTATCCATATTTTATTAATTTCTACACCAAAACATTCATATAATTCGTCTCCCCCAAAACCTTTTCACCCCAACGGTGTTTCATTTATCACTTTCATTCATGTATTATCCAATACCATTGTAGGAAGAGAAAAACCACTTCCTTGTCTCATGTATAGTGGTAATATATAGGTTTTACTAGTAAAATCATTATCCATCAAATTAATTTATAATTTCATATATATGATTATTTAATTTCTTTTCTGTATTACATTATTTTTTATTGTTTTCTAATATATGTGGATTCTTTTATATTAGTTGAGATGTTTTTTCCATCTTTTATACATTTCTAAACAAAAACATCCATATAATTCATCTCCCTCATATCCTCTTCACCCCTGTAGTGTTGCATTTTCGAATTTATTTCATGATATCTCAACTAACTTTACAGGAAGAGAAACAATTCCGCCTCTACTAAATTATATAGGTAATCTTGATGTTTTCATAGTAAAATCATTGAACATATAATTTATTTATTTTTTTCATACTTATATATTATTTATTTCTTTTAATTATTACTCATACAACAATTGATTTTTATTCACGTGGATTATTTTGTTCGAGTTGGGTGATCTACCCATCTATCATTCCATTGTGTAGAAATACATCCACATATTTCTTCTCCATCAAAATCACTCACCCATGAAGTGTTGTAATTTAATAGTTTCATTCAGGTTATCAACTCAGATGTAAATTGATATTTTCATTGTAAAATCATTGTCCATACAGACAATGAATCTATTCATATATATTTTTAATTTATTTTGTTTAGTATTAATCATAACAATTTTTTGCTTATACAGGTGGGTATATTTTTTAATTTTATGTAGTTTCCTCATAGATTTTCATTCATCATTGACAGTTTGACAAAAAAAAATCATTGAAATGGTGTGACTCCAAATACGTCTCTCTATTTACAATTGACATTAATTTTAGTAAAAAAAAATTCTCAAAACTAAGAAAACATATTTATATTGTTTGGATTCTTTAATAAAATTATCCATAAGTCATTTTATGTGTAAAAATTATCCACACATCAATATAATATATGATGTTCCCGATATGAATCAATGTGTCAATTATCAATTTAAAATAGACAATTTAATTTACACATTGGAACTCACAAAAAACTATTCAAAAACACTATTTTTATCCTTATAATTTTGGGATTCAATTCATAAATAATTTTTTACATGTATGAATTTTCCTCACATCAAAATAAAACATGATGTGATCTATATGTCTCAATGTGGGCGTTTGAAGTTTAAAATTACATTTTAGTGAAAAAAGCCAAGTGACAAACTCAAAACCATGAAAGCACATTAATATTGTTTTGATACATTTGGAAAACAATCAATATTTTATTTGGAACTTATAGGAACTTGCCTCACCTCAAACATGATGCACGGTGTGACTTGTGTGACTTTATTTTAGAAAAAACATTGACCAACTCAAAACCAAAAAAACACATTCATATGGTTTTGATACATTATGAAAATTATCCATATGTGATTTGGGACATGCATGAATTATTCACCCCATAATATGACCCAAAATGTGACCATTATGAATCCATGTTCATGTTTTTTTTAAACTGACAATAATTTCGGTAAAAAGGCAAACGAACCTACTCGAAATATAGAGAAACATTAAATTGATTAAATACTTTAGGAAAAAAATCTATAAATCATTTATGATTTGTAAGAATTATACATAACTCAATGTGACACAAAATGTGATCAGTATGATTCAAAGTGCGTGTTTCAGTTTTGGAATGATATTTTATTAAAAAAGAAAAGAATCATACTCAAAACCTGGTTAAATATTTGAAATTTTTTGATACTTTTGTAAAATGTTCAGTATGTTATTTGAGAATTGTTGGAACCATTTACACCTCAATATGATAAATGATGTGACCGGTATGACTCCATGTGCACCTTTTCTATTTAAAATTTTCATCAATTTTACTAAATTAGGAAACTTTCCTACTCAAAACTGAGAACAAATATTTTTATTGTTTTTATAAATTACAAAAAAGATCAATATGTCAATTTTGATTGGGAGAAATTATCCACATCACAATCAGATACATGATGTGTCTGCTAAGACTCAAGGTGTTTGTTGCGAGTTTAAAATCGATATTTTATATAAAAAAGATTCACTAATTGAAAATAGTTCAAATTTACTTATATTTTCATGATTATTTGGTAAAATTATTCACATGTCAGTTGTCATATGTAGGAATTAATATCCTGTTAAATGGATATAAGACGTGATCATATGGTGTCAAACGTTTTTTTTTTCAGTTTAAAATTACATTTTATGAAAATTGACAACGGACGTACTAATAAATATGAGCACATTCCTATTATTTGTATCCTTTGTGATAACATTCCATAGGTCATTATAGACATGTAGGAATTATTTGTAACTCAATCAAATTAAAGGGGTGATCAAAATAACTTAAAGTGACTATTTTAATTTATAATTGTCATCAATTTTAGTAAAATGGTCAATTGTCTTACAAAAAACCAGAAAAATATTTTTGGATTGTTTTGATACATTACATCAATTATCCATGTGAATGTTTTTAAGTTTAAAAACATCTACACCTCAATATAATTCACAATGTTCCTGGTATAACTCAATAGGTTTGTTATCTGTTTAAAATTGATATTTTTGTTCCAAAAGTGTCACTCAACAAAAATATATTAAAAATGACCGATTATTCTTGATAATTTTGGAAAACAATTCATATTTTATTTTTGATGCTTATGAATATATTTTACATAAAACTAAAACACGATTTAAACAAAACGAGTCAAAAGTGCGTTTATCCAATTTGATATGATATTTTACTAAAAAAGACAACTAACGTACTAAATACAAAAAACAAAAATTTGAATTGTTTTTAAAATTTAGGAAAATGGTCCACATATAATTTGGGACATGTATGAATTATATCAAACTCAATCTGATGCACAGTGTGACTAATATAACTCCATCTGCATCTTTTTATTTAAAATTGACCTCAATTTTAGTATAATAAATGATTTTTGTTAATATATTTCATATAATATTACTTATATTAGAATTTTTTACTTATACATTTGTGTTATTTTTCATTAGTATGGTGTTTTATTTAGTAATTTCATGAGTTGGGTCAGTGTTAAAAGAAAACACAACATTTATTTTCTTAAACGTATATAATAATTTGTATTTTTGTAAATTTATAAACATATGTTTGATATGTATAGAATTTTCAGTGTGAATATATCCCTCCTTGGTCCTCATTCACATGGGTTTTTTCATTCCTACCCATCACACATATCCTCTTGAGACACTCAGTCTGGGGTCCAAGCACTGTGACCATAAACTATGATCCCACATTGTTTAGAAGACCTTTGTCAATGAGTTTCGTTGGTATGAGCATGAAGAACATATACTAAAAGTAACCATATTTTCCATGAATTATAACAATAAAATAATTTTCTCCCCTATTGTCGAAGTTGTATGAATTTAAACTATGAATCCTAATATCTTCAACATGTGATGTTAAACTATGATCCTTCCACAAATAAACATGGTAGTCCTCTTGATAAGAGAATTTATTTACCCAATGCATCAAAGTTGGGATTCCCCAACCATTTGTAGGATGATTCAATTCACTCTCTAGAGGAAATTTATCCCACCAGTTTTGGCCTCTTAAAACATATTATTTCGAAACAATGTGTGGCTTGATTTTCAAACTTATGGGATACCTAGTGATTCATGGTATTCTAATACTTAGATCCAAAAAATAATATTCACACCTCATCCCCTTGGGCTCATATTGGGTCCAATCATAAAAAAATAAATTCTATATCATTTTATTCACAGAATTTATCTGGCATGTAGGCCTTCATAGGCCCATTTATGCCAGGTTTTATCTTTTTATGACCCACATATACCCTTGTAGTAGTCATTTCCCCCATAATCTATGAAACATGATTTTAAAATGTTTTACTCATTCCCATTTTAATTTGTAATTATGATAACTTCCCTAAAACAACATGTGCATTGATTCTCATTCATATAAGATACATAGTGGTTTCAAAAATTCCCATATTCTGGCCTAGCCAAAAATTCACTAACTCAACAAGCCCTTGTACTTATTCATGTTCCATGCATTACGACCATAAATTATTCTCTATTTATTTCTTGTAATATTCATGGTTTGTGGAAACCATTGGCCCATTAATGTAGGGAATTATCTCCATCATGACATTTATAATATCATGAGTCCAATATTTCCCTATGTGTAAGAATCCTTACTTGAAACTATTTACATTTTTCACTTCGGTCCAAGCATTATAACCTTCAACTGTATGCTATTTCTTTTGTAATACATTTTCGGTAAAAGATCCTCATTATACCCATTCAAATTATTTGTTTCCACTTTCAATATAATCTTTCATCTTAGATGAAAACACTTTTGTTGACAATGTTTCATGAATTTAAACTGATTTCACATTGTCCAAGGGATACGACTCTTATCATTCTTCCATTGTCTAAACCATGTGACCTTAGCACATGCGCAACTGGATTTTGGATCACTTAATATGGTGGAGGCCCTCATGGGATTTTTTGTGTTGTTATTTAACTCTTTGTCCACATGAACATACTAGATCCCCCTTACTGAAATGCCAATATTTTATTAAGGGTCCATACCCTCTGGGGATATGATATACGATTTTCTAATTCCAATTGACACAATGTTGACATGAGATATTTTTAATCAAAATTTTTGTGGTGATATGACTCCTTAAACCTCATTCACATTGGTTTATCACTCATCCCAACAACATATTCTTCTATATGACACCAATTTTCCCCATTATTGGATGTTTTGCGACTTCAAACTACCAAGCGTGTTGTCTTCAAAGCATGAAATTAAACTATAGTTCTATCTTGAATCTTATCAGGATTTTTTATATAAAATGTATGAGATGAAAATGATACCCTATAAAAACAAGGATGCCAGGAATGTGAGATGATCATATCCCCTTATTCATGAGAATGGTCTCGATCCATCTTTCTAATACTGCCAATCTGCGATATCAGGTGCATTGTGGCATGGAATCTAGGCATTTGAATCCCACAAGAAAATTTATTCAACCCATACCCACAATTAGATTATTTATTAGTTCGGGATTCCATTAAAAATAAAAAATGGATTCTCTTCATGTTGACTATTTATTTCTTATTTCGCTCATATCACATCCTTGGCCAACAACCTAATGTGTCTCCATTAAAAAATTGTGAATCCTATGTTCTGAACATCATAAATAGTAAATCCTTCATTTTATCTCAACATTCATGATTGGTGAGTTTTTGGATCATGTGTTTCAATCATTTTTAAAATTGAACCCATGACCAATATATTCCCCTTTATCCAGGCCTTGAAACATTTGATTTAACTATTTTACACTTCCATGTGTTTTGATGTAATTTAAATCCTCTTGGTGTTACCCTTCCATGCATCTTCCCAGTCGAGTAATAAATTAGGTCTTTGGGACATTCTCAACCTAATGATTATTGTACCGTGTAGTTCATTTCCATTTAAGATTTAAATTCCATCACAACTCCCTATTTATTAGACTGAGCCTGAATCACATGGGCATAGGATACTAGGTGGGAAGTGTACTAGTGAGGTCAAAGTGTACAACAAATTTTTTAAGAGTCAAAAAATTAAACTATTTTCAAGTATCTTTGAGAATATGTGTTATTGATCTTCTATGACTTGGTACCTCATTGATGTCAAGTATTCAACTCCCCACTCTACGTGTTTCCATTTTAGGTGAACCATGGCCCAAAAATACTGACCTTAAACTATCTATGGTCTATTTATGGGTTTTTCTATGTGGCATAAAGTGGCCTTCTAGTCCTAATATCATTTATGTCAGTTACGATCATTCAATGTTGCACATATTCATTTGAGGTACACCTCTCATGTTCTAAGGGTCAGAACATGAAACAATTTCCATACAATTTAATTCCATTATCCACATGTGACATTCATTCATATTATTTACATTCAAACAAGATCATATGAACCAATTCAAATTTCATAAAACTATGAATATACTCTATCTAATGGACATAAAATTCCCTCTTGACCTAAAATACCGAATAAGTAGTAGTCAGCTAAATGTGTGATCCCCACATAGAATGCCCTGATCACATAATGATAAAGAATACAATTTTTCATCCTCACTATATGATGTTACACTGCATGTCCAATGACCTTACCATTTGACGTAAATCATTGTGTCCATCACCCACATTACACAATGTAAAAAATCATTGAATCATATGTTCTTAACCCAAAATCCCTTTCAATCATTTCTAGTCATCTCACGGTCATTCATGTTCTTGTAGAGCATCTCACCATCTGAGATGAAAATCATTTGGAAGATGAGTTTGATTTTTTTTTCAGGGAGATACGCCGACAACAATGTGCTATAAGACATGTGGGGAAAATTTTGATAGTAATAGAGTCTATTAGAACATTGCAACACATCAATATCACACTTCTCACACCCCTTCTCTAGGTCCTTATCCTCCTAGAAATCTGAAGACTACCCCTAATTGATGGGTGTTTGGAAAAGGATAACATACCATACTAGGATAGTGTCTCAAAAAATGATGGATGACACTTGGTGATAGGTATTTCATTATGAATATTTTCAATTACCAACCATCTATTTCATTTTCCTTCTTAATGGATAAGAATTAGTGGTTCTATGTTTAGAACATTTTCAGAAGTTATCATTTATCATCATGAAACTCCCATGTGTTATAGATATTGGGAATAGTTATTTAAACTCTTCATTCCACTATTTTGGGTAGAACAATTATCCCCTTGAATTATTCCATTCATTAATTATAGATCATTTAATTAAAAAGTCGACTATTATATGAGCCATGTTCTCCAACCACATCCTCTCTTAGCCCGGGCACTCTTTTTGGTCAGTAAACAATAGTAGAACCTGAGTGTTTGATGGTTTTCTAACACTTCAAATGAATGTTAAATAAATTTTTCATAACTGTTTCCACACAATAAGAATGACTAAGGAGATCTTATGGATTGTTCATCAGGTTTCATAAGAATGTGATCACTATGGTGTTGTAAATGA
Source organism: Viscum album (assembly GCA_963277665.1). NCBI lineage: Eukaryota > Viridiplantae > Streptophyta > Magnoliopsida > Santalales > Viscaceae > Viscum > Viscum album. The sequence continues at coordinate 1,238,690,820 of OY728157.1, read as the reverse complement.
TAGTGAAATATGTTTGAGTATACCAAAAAAAAGTCATTGTGTTAGAGTGCCATCCAAATATTGGAGCCTCTCATTTGATGAATCTTTTTAGATATTGACCCCAGATAATGAATGGTTATGTTCATATAACCTCTTTTGAGTTTCCCCTTTGATCTATTGTCACATTGCTATGCCTTATTTCTCCTTTTTATCCATGGAGTGGACATCATAAATTCCAATCTTCTTCCAATTCTATCCATCCCAGACCTAATACACCAATGATGTCACCTAAAACACCTTTCTTAGGATGCTTCTACCTAGTTAATAACGAAATTAATCACATCATCCAAAGTGGCTATACGTGTCATTTTCTCTTGCACCAGAAACTTCATACCATAAATATCTCTCTAAAAATTCTCATGCACATTGAATATATTAACTTGCTTTCTCTTACTTGTGTGGTTAAGTGTCACCGATTTTGCATCCTCCCACTCGATAAGGAATTCATGAGATAGATCATGGAACTTATTGTGATTCACCCCACCAGACCCTAGCTGAACATCCAGTGGTGGAGGGATCCCACCTATTATGATTGTTCAGTTTTCATAGTGTGTGTAAGGAAATTTTGAACGTACTTCCTTACCTTATAGTGAAAAATAAAATTATCATTTGAGGCCTCTGAGCTGGAATCATAAAAATTATCATATGGTCTACGATCATATAGAAGAAATATGGTTAATACATTATCATTTATATCCTCTTGATATATATCTTCGGTCGCAATAGGATTGAGAACTATCTCCATAGACAATTCCTTGCCAGCCTCTGCACCAGCTGTCATGTCCTCCACATATCCCGATGGAACCTCTAAGGTGGATTTAATCACCCCATCTTCTTTGTCAACCCTTACTGGTATTGAAAACTCATATTCATCTCCTTTATCCACAACTAGTGGAAATTTAGGACACATGCATCCAATTCAACCCTACATTCACTTAGGGCCCTACCATACTTACAACCTCTTCTCTTAATATTTCTTCTTCAATGGATACCTCTGGTAGTATCTCAAGTGTCATATCATCCACCTCATCTCCTTTATCCATCCTTATTATTGACCATTCTTCAATAACCTCCATTGATTTAATGATCTCAATAGTCTCCTCAAATGGACCTCCTCGGTAGGATTGACTACCAAGGTCTCCTATTCTATTCCTATTGGTAGAGGAGAATTTTACATTGCCACCACAAACACGAGCACAATTAGTGAATGTTTTGGTGTTGATTGATGAGTCTCAAGCACTGTGTGAACTACCATCCCAAAATGAATCAATTAATTCATATGAAATGAATGTGAAGAGTTATTGGTGTAATGTAAGAATAAAGATACATTAGTTGTTAACTCTACTAAGAATATCATGGAAGATAATATGCAGTTCTCTGGGTATGGTTCCTTTCATATCCCCTTCCATAGTATCATTTTATGATGGTTGGATTCTTGTGACAACAACATCAGGGAGGCACCCCATATTCACCCCTTCTAGGTTTGATGTTCCACCGCCTTTAGCATTAAGTTTGTCATGGATCTCCCCATCCTTGGTATCTAACTATTCAATAAAAAATTCTATATCGGTGAAAAATATAAGATATTTTTATGCATGAATCGTGTAAAATCATAATATTTACCCTATTAACTATAATTATTCCCCTCAAAGAACATACTGAATATGCATCGCTTCCTGATGATTTGTCATTTTTCCTCAACAATGGGGGGCACACAAAGACAGCTCCAATACAGATAGTCATGGGACCGATTTCATGACAAAAAAACACATTTACCTAATTATTTATAGGGAATGCAGAAAATCAATTATGGACGATGTCCAATTTTTCTTCCATGTATCTCCATTTATCATCACATGGAATAGGGAAATCAACCATAGCATGGAAAATATGTTTGAGATGCATCCCCTCTCTATTTAGATACTTCCAAATTCCTTAAACACTAGAGAACAACGTGAATAAATCCGTGGTATCACAAGTTTTGAGAAATATGGTGTCACAGGTGATGTCCACATGGTATAACTACTTCATGAGAGATTGGAAGTGTCCCCGTGGGACAATCCTAGAAAGCTCCCCTTTGTCCTATGATGTCCTGCCAAAAATTATTAGGTCAAATGTTGTTTCAACTCTTGTTGCAGCTCTTACCTATACATTCCCATGAACTACTCGTCCCACCATTGTGGATATTACCACTAGGCAAACTCTTCATCCACAAATTACACCTACCACCACTCAGATCCAACCTGATTTTTTATGGTCCATCACTTCATTTTATCGGGTGGCCCACACCTCAACATATCGTAGGTATGTGTTATATCCAAACATTACTCATATCCGTGGAAGATAATATTCACATCATTAGGTGGAAGAAACACATTCAACATAAGGACTCATATTTTCCCGAATTTATTTTTAAAATTTATTTGGAAAAATAATAATTCCATGTGCTAAGATGACATCTGATTATGTGGCCCATGGTTCCTAGATAAGTTGTTTGAAAAAAGTTATTGATTTAAAATCACGCATGAATGAATTTTCAAAAAAAGTTAAATAACTCCTAAATTTGGGAATTGATTAGAAATCATAGGAAACGGTTGATCATATAGTAGTTTCTTTACCCGAATCATAACCTAACATTGGTTGGTGTAGATCATATGAAGAAAAAGTCACCAGGGGAATAACTATATATAAAATAATTATATAAAAATAATTTTATTTTGTAATTGTAATTATTCATAAACAGTATATTGGATTGGAAATCTAAGACCACCTTTGTGTTTGTAAGGGGTGTTTTCCAATGGTGCGGTCAGACATCTATCGGTGCAAGTCAATTATGAATGTTAGAAATTAGGCATAGTTTTCAGAAAAATATTTTTATTAAAAATATTATATTTTATGATGCATTTGGCACTTTTAATATTATGCCTTTTTCATAAATATTTTATTATCACCATGGCCCTGAAGTTTCCCTGCGACATAGATAAAAAGGCTCTCCCAAAATTTTTGGTGATTCAATATCGATAGACTGATTGGATCATGATGGAGGGAAGAACCCCGATAGATAGATGACCGATGATGACATGGAACCTCGTTCTTATTCAATGAATCATCCAACATTGTGGTAGGGTGTTGATCTCTTTGTGATTTCTTTTCCCATTATTAGAATCATAGAAATAATTAAGACAAATCCTTGAACATGTTGATCTTTGGTTCGATCGTTCTTACGAGAGGAATAATTATTGCATGATTAAAGGGAATAGTTCTTGGTGATTATTCTGTTGTTGGTTTCATTATTATCCCTCTAACATGAATAGTTCAACAAAAAATGGAACAAGGCCAAGATCTATTCACGGGGTGTTCATTTGCTTAATCTCTCCCCCCTAAATCTATTATGTTCTTCATGTGTTCTTCACCCTGGAAACCCAACACGAACGATCGATAGTTGTTCCCACAATCCATGGCACAATGGACTAGGATAGAATAATGTCAGGTGTGGGGGCATTGTAGAGGATCGAGGTGTTGGAAATGCAAGGTGGTGGCTCGAAGATCTGACTCCTTCAGTCTTAGGTAGAGAACAACTAGGAAAGGCCAATGGAGGGGCAACCAACAGTAGAGGATGCATTAGCACGATAGGGGTGGTCGGGTCAGGTGAGTCATAGCAAGAACGGATGGCCGCTAGGGTGGCCGACAATGGTGGAAAGACATGATCCAGTTAAAAGATAATTAGAAGAGACCATGGTGGTGGAGGCCATGTAAGGATGTTGTGGCAGCTACGGTGGGACACAACTCGAAGCTGCATCCGAGGTGGAACCCACATTGTAATTTAAGGTAAAAATAATGTTATAATAATAGTAAATTACATTGACACATGTCCTACCCTTATTGGATGACTCATGGCCAACCAAGACAATCAATGGTTCAACATGGGGACCCCATGGAGCAACTTGGGTATGAAATTGACATTAATAAATTTTTATTTGAAATAAAATTGTCACAAACATGTGTTGTTTTACTAAAACAATTATTATGTGGTGTTAATTGAGTTAACTTTTCAACTATAAATATTAAATGGAAATATGAAAATATTTCCAACATCATGGTATTTTTATTATAATTTTTAGACAGTAAATAAATTAAATTTTTTATGACACCATGATGATGAAGCGATTACCTTATTAATTAACGATTTAAATAAAATGAAAAGATAATGTAAAATCTAAGAAGTACACTTGTCAAAAACCTATTGGATGAGTATATTTTGAACTCTTATCACCTTATCCTAGAAATATATAGTTGTTGGACCTTTTAAATCCGAAAATTACTTCATAATAATGTAACATTTCATGACTTTCCAAGAGTGACCCTCCTCTCCTCTTATAAAAGGCACCCACCTCTACCACCTTATTCACACCTTCAAGCAATTTGGATCAGTCAACCTCTACCCAAATACTCTTCAAACATCCCTCTCTTACTCCTAGAAGCCTCACTTTGGGTAGAAGTCTTCCCAAAGAAGCCTTTGGCTCAAATAAAAAAGAGTTACTCGATTTTAAAGGAAATGTCATCACATTAATTCGTTTTATTTTGCTTCTCCAACCTCCTAAACTCTTTTTATTCCTATCTTTTGTAACAACACCAGTATATTTAATATACTAGTATGTTTTTATGAGATGGATTTTATTTAAAATTACACTCACCTCCGTCTAATGGTTAAAGAACATACTGTTTCTATGGTTGGCGAATTACTATCTCACGAAACGATGATTGTTCAATCTTATTTTAACACCTTTCATGGTGGCCATTAAGATGTCACTCTATTTATATATGATATATATTATTTTTATGTTTTCCTTATTATTATGTTTTTTTCATTTATGTAATACCTTTAGGTTTTCCATTATGGGTAAACGTGATATCTTCATTTTAGGAAGTGCGGACTACCGACCCCTCAAAGTGATTTGAATCGTTAATGCCATATGTGGGATGTATAAAGGATGGATTAAATGATATTATATATGATATTATACTGGATTTATAATATAACTTTATATAATTATCATTTTATTCCATTCAATACGAAATAGAAATGAAAGTAGCGTTAATGCATACGTACGACTTACCGTATCCATGAACTGTGCATTTCATTTCTTACCTCTAAATGTTATGTAATATTATAAATGAATGTATATATTGGATATATATGATGTATCTGATATATAAATCATGAATATAATTCTGGATATAATGGATATTTTACTACATTAACAACATGTAATTATAAGAAGTTTCTTTTTGACTCAACTACCAAAGATCGACAAAATGACCGTTTTTACCTTAAATAATTATATAATGTTAATAACAAGGTAATAAGTGATATAAAAGTAATAATGAACTTTAAAAAGGTTTTTAAGAAAGTAGAAATTAACTCTAGTTTATTATTCAGGAGGTTAAAGAATGATCGAGTCAAGTTAGACACAAGGTAATGGACTTCGTCTCAATCTCCTTTCATTGAGGAATATTTTGTATTATACACAATTTTTTTTATACAGTGCATAAAACTCTTTAAATTTTATGTTTATTCAAAAGAAATCTTTTATACAAATCATTTTTACTAAATTTGAAAAGGAATGTTTTGTCTTACGTACGCGGTGACAATGACTTCTCCGCCGCCGCGACCATTATTTGATTTTCGGCTTCCTCTAAAAGCCATAACATTTTTTAAATTAAAAATAAATACCAACTTTTACTTTTATTTTATTTTGGTATTGAAAATGGTTTTACAATATCAATGTTTTGTATTTAAATCTTGTGATTGAAATGTGGAAATGTTATGTTTTTTATGCATGTTTTATGTGATACGATTGTTTTATGGTTTATGATATGTTTAAACCTTTTCATATAATGTATCTATTGGACATAGTAAGTGACTGGTGGAGCCCGCTATAGCACCTTGATGGATCGGTAGGTCTCATGAGACAAACTATTGTCTTGGCATGAGGCCATGAAAAATATTATTGGTAGTTTTGGCATGAGGCCATGGCTTCATGGTTATGATAGTTTGGCATTATGCATTCCATCAATATGAATGTGGTTATTGATGTTGCATGTGATTATTCAACTAGTAGAATATCCATGTGAATAAGTAAATGGAATCATTTCATATTACTTTTTCCATATTATTCAGAATTTTAAGTTTAAAATGATTTTGTTTTAGTTATACATTTCCTCAAATGTTCATGTTTATTTATTAAAGTTTTTGCTATATTGTTATACTTACTAAGCATCCGAGCTCACCCCTTTAAATGTTTTCATTTTTCCAGGATGTGAAGAAGTACTTTATGAGTGACTTGCAGGGATAGTATGAGGGGATATGAAGACAAGATGTTGTTGTAGTTTTGTTTTACATTATGATGTAATGTAACATTTATGAATGTATCTAGTGTTTCCAAGGCTACTAAACTAATTGGCCTTTTGAGACTTGATCTTTTGTGATCATGCCAATGTTACGTAATAATGCACCAAATTTGGGAAACTGGGTTCGGGGTGTTACAGTTGGTATTAGAGGTAGTTTCGTACTAACCATGGAAGCTAGATTTAGATAAACTCTGTTTAGAGAACATGTCCCTAAGATAGACTTTGAGGATTAGTATAGACGAACTTCCTAGAATTTTGGTATTGTTGAGATTCTGTGAGTTTTACGAGCAATACATCCCTGTCTGGATATGAGTAGGTAGAGGCGGCTTTGGCACAGATGTACCAAGGGGAAAAACCTGAAAACACCGCTTTGAGCTAGACTCAAACGGGAACAGGTGCATGACAATGAGCCTTGCTGCACTCCGGGTTACGACAATCCCGAGGGATATGCTTAGGATAATTCACGATTTCTTTACAAACCATTATGAAGGTTTTATGATTATATACTTCCTCAAAGAATTTTTTTATTATGGATTATATCCATAAACTCTTCAATTTCTATTAGGTGTTTGGAAAGTTGGTTATTTTTTATTTTGATTCATAAAATAATCTATTTCATGCCATTATATAGAAATGGTGCCCAGTAGAAGGAATGTGAACTCCAGCAATACGTATGATCCATAGAGTGAGAAGGATCATATCTTTCATTGTATTCAGCTGACATTTAGAAGGGAAATAGTCTCCCATGTGTTCTCATCAAATGATGAAATAGTATCATGTGTTAATAAGGTAAGTAAAAACTTCTCTAAGTCCTATGGATTTGAAGGTATACAATAGAAGAGAAGGATGGAAGAGAGAAATATGGATAAAGGGAAGAGGAAAAATAATAATTTTCCAATATATGATAACTGTGGGAAGAAACACCTTGGAACTTGCCTGAAGGGAATGGGAGTTTGTTTTAGGTGTGGAGAAAAAGGACACCAAGGGCGTGAATGCAAGGGTAAGAAAAAGGTTCCAAATGTATAATGCTTCATCTGCAAGGATTGGGAACACTACGAAAACCAATGTCCAAATCATCGGAGTATGCCCCAAAATGAAGTTATTAGTTAATAATCATGTTATGATACTACCACAAATGAGGGGGAATGATTTGAGTTCTTATGTTGTTATTAAATAATTATGTCATTCGATTGTTGTTTCAACGATGTACTGGTTATAGGAATAATGTGATATATATAAGGATTATACTACAGTACTTTTTTCATTAAGGTTTTAATATGATGAGGGTAATATTATTTTTAGTATGTGACAAGAATAGAAACATTAATTTGTTTAGGGAATCTGATGTTACAATTGATTTTGGAATTTAGAGACCTTTTAGAGAAAGTCTGGACAGAGGTATTTTGGATAACTATAAAGTTTGGAATGGATTATATTTTACATTGGATACTATTGTTAAGGTTATTTTTTGATATTTATAAAAAGGAAAACATGCTGACCGTGTGACAACCCATCGTGTCGGACAAAGCTATGGGAATCGAACCCACAACCATAGTGCGATTGGGATTTATCACCTACCACTGGACTACGTGAAGTCCATGGAGTGTATAATGTAGTTTTTTTAGTTCTCATAGAGGAATTATAAATTTATTTTTGGAACCCTATACGGTTAGGATAAATAGAATATTTTTGAGTTATATTACCTTTTGGAGTGAAATATGGGGATGTGGTAAAAATTTAGTAAGGAATGAATGTCTACATGACAAGTAAGTATATTTCCTTACATTCTTAGTAAATCTCCTAAATAAATTCATCAACATTATTGAAGATAATGTAAAACAAAAACGTTATTGGTTAGCTTTTCAAATTGAGAATCAATGTCCGTTTAACCGATCACATGTTTGTGATTTTCTTGTAGATAACTTTCTCCTAATCCTGTTTTTTATAACTCTCCATCAGACCTTGATGGTTTGTCTCTCCTCCATATCCATGCTTTCATAGAATACTAGTATGGCCTATCTCGGGTGACCTTTGTACTTCCCTTTCTTTCTTTTAATGATATATTTTTATTACCCTTTTTCCGTTGTGGGTTTTCCACAAAGGTATTTTTTATTTTCACCCATTTAATTTTGAAGAAAATTTTCAAATTCCAAGGACACAATTTATTAAAGGAGGGGAGAATGAAACACCCCAAGCTTCCACAGTACGATTCTCTTTCAATAACACAATAGCTTACATTGTACGTAAGTTTGAGATTCTAACAAACCACGACCAATCAATGTAGCTGTTATGAATAGAAATACCCACCTTTGGATATTATATAAATTATATATTTCAAAATGGACTTCATCCTTGGATTCAGAATATCAAAATTATCCTATGTTGATTTTTTGGTATTTTTCCGAGAACATCTAATTTTCGATGAATAGTGAAAATTACTTAAAAACCACATTTTTAATCAAAAATATTTTATAGTGATAAATTATAATATTGAGTTATTTTAAAGTAAAATTAGAATATATTTTTAACATTTTATCCAATGGTGGTCATTAGAATTAATTTCACTTTGAAATTGGACATAAACAGTTGTCAATCTTTTGATTGATATTCTTTCTTAAAAACATGCTATTTGTTTTGACAACGGGAAATAATTATTAAATTAATTAATTAAAATTATATGTCTTTAATTTTGTAAAATATAAATCATATTTGAATTCATAATATCAAATATATATTAGGGTGAATTTTTGGTATTTTTCCGAAAAACTTCAATTTTTTATTAATAGTGAAACCACTAAGTGGTAGTTAAAAAAACTTATTTTTGGTTTAAATGAAACATTACCACTTTTGTGATTTGATTTTAAAAAATCCGACATACATGGTTTTCATTAAGAAGTAAAATGTGGTTCAATTGGATTAAAATAATTTTTTGGTGAATAGTAACTTTAAAGTTTTATTAATCACGATTAAATGTAATTAGTGTAATTTAAGGTAAAAATAACGTTATAATAGGAAATTACCTTGACACATGTCCTAACCATATTGGATGAGTCATGGACGACCAAGGAAATCAATGGGTCAACTTGTGGACCCCATGGAGCCACTTGGGTATGAAAATGACATTAATAAATTTTTATTTAGAGTAAAAATAAAATTGTCACAAACATGTGTTGTTTTACGAAAACAATTATTAAATGGGTTTATATGAGTTAAATTTTAGACTATAAATATTCATTGGAAATCTAAAAATATTTCCTACATCATGGTATTTTTTTAATAATTTTTAGACATTAGATAAATTAAATATTTTATGACACCATGATGATGTAGCGATTACCTCATTAATTAACGATTTAAATAAAATGAAAAGATAATGTTAAATCTAAGAAATACACTTGTAAAAATCCTTTTTTATGAGTAGATTTCGAACTATTATCACGTTATCCTAGAAATATATAATTGTGGGACCTTTGAAATCCAAAAAGCACTTCATAATAATGTAACATTTCATGACTTTCCAAGAGTGCCCCTCCTCTCCTCTTATAAACGGCCCCCAAATCTACCACCTTATTCACACCTTCAATCCATTTGTACCTCTACCCAAATACTTTCCCAAATTCCCCTATTACTTCTAGAAGCCTCATGTTGGTAAAAATTCTTCCCAAGGAAGCATTTGGCTGAAATCAAAAAGAGTTAGCTGATTTTAAAGGTAATGTCTTCACTTGGGTTCTTTTGTTTTATTTTGCTTCTCCAACCCCATAAAATCTTTTTATTCCTATCTTTTGTAACAACAACATTATCTTAAATATAATAGGATGTTTTTATGAGATTTATTTGATTTAAAATTACACACAACTCTGTCTAATGGTTAAAGAACATACTGTATTTGTGGTTGGCGAATTACAGGCTCACGAAACGATGATTGTTCAATCTTCTTTTAACACCTTTCATGGTGGCCATTAAAATGTCACTATATTTATATATGATATATATTATGTTTATGTTTTACTTATTATTCTGTATTTTTCATTTATGGAATACCCTTTATGGTTTCCATTATGGGTAAACGTTATATCTTCATTTTAGAAAGTGCAGACTACCGCCCCCTCAAAGTGATTTGAATCGTTAATGCCATATGTGGACATATAAACGATGGAGTAAATGATAATATATATGATATTATACTGGAATTATAATATACCTTTATATCATTATGATTTCATTCCATTAAATACGATATAGAAATGAAAGTAGCGTTAATGCGTACGTACGACTTACCGTCTCCATGAACGGTGCATTTCATTTCTTACCTATAAATGTTATGAAATATTATAAATGAATGTATATACTATATGTATATTATGTATATGAAATCTACATCATGAATATAATTCTGGATATAATGGATATTTTACCACATTAACAACTTTTAATTATAGAAGTTTATTTTTGACTCAAGTACCAAAGATCGACATAACGACCGTTATTAACTTAAATAATTAAATAATTTAAATAACATGGTAATAAGTGATATACAAGGTATAATGAACTAGAAAATGGTTCTTAAGCAAGTAGTAATTAACTATAGTTTATTATTCAGGAGGTTAAAGAATGATCGAGTCAAGTCGGACACGAGGTAAGCGACTTCATCTCAATCTCCTTTCATTGAGGCATATTTTGTTTTATACACAACTTTCTTTTATATGGTGTATAAACCCCTTTGAATTTTACATTTATTCGAAAGGAATATTTTATACGAAGCATTTTTACAAAACGACAAAAGGAATTTTTTGTCTTACGTACGCGAGGATAATGACTTCTCCACCGCGGCGACCATTATTTGAGTTTCGGATTCCTCTAAAATCCATAACTTTTTTTAAATGGAAATAAGTACAATGTTTTACTTTTCTTTTATTTTGGTATTGAAAATGGTTTTACTATATCAATGTGTGGTATTGATATCATGTAATTGTAATGTGTAAATGTTATGTTTCCTTTATGCATTTTTTATGTGATACAATTATGTTATGGTTTATGATATGTTTAAACCGTTTCATATAAGGAATGTATTGGACATAGTAGGTGATGGGTGGATCCCGCTATATCTCCTCGATGCATCGGTAGGTCTCATGAGACAAACATTTAACTTGGCATGAGGCCATGACAAAATATTATTTGTAGTCTTGGCACGAGGCCTTGGATATGTGGTTATGATAGTCTGGAATTATGAATTCCATCATTATGAAAGTGGTTATTGATGTTTCATGTGATTATTAGACTGGTAGAATATCCATGTGAATAAGTAAATGGAATTATTTCATTTTACTTTTTCCATATTATTCTGAATTTCATGTTTAAAAGGATTTTGTTTTAGTTATACATTTCTTCAAATGTCCATGTTTATATACTAATGTTTCCTCTATATTGTTATCCTTTCTGAGCATATAATCTCACCCCTTTCAATGTTTTAATTTTTACAGGATGTGAAGAAATATTTTATGAATGACCTGCAGGGATAGTAAGGGGGGATATGAAGAAAATATGTTGTTTTAGTTTTATTTTATTTTAAGGTGTAATGTAACATTTATAAATGTATCTAGTGTTTCCAAGGCTACTAAAGTAATCGGTCTTTCGAGACTTGATCTTTTGTGATCATGCCAATGTTATGTAATAATGCACCGACTCTAGGTAACTGGGGTCGGGGCGTTACAAGTTTAACCAATTCTACCTTTTTTTGTAGCTCACAGTCTTCCTTTTGCACTTGCTTAATTATTTCTGACAACAAAGACTGCACTTAAACATGAAACAAAACATATGTATTCCATGCACTAACAACATATAAGCCAAAATTCATTAAATCATTAATCAAGGGATCATGTTCCAAATGTATCATGGTTAATGATGCATGATGTTTCTGACTCAAGGCATCTTCTACTTTGTTTGTTTTTCCAGGATTTTTATTGATCGTGCTGTCATTATCCATTATCAGTTCAAGCCATCTTATCTGCCTCAAGTTTAATTCATTCTGAGGACATATATACTTTAGAATTTTATGGTCAGTACATATTTGGAATTTTGTTTCGTATAAATAATGCCTCCAATTTTTCAAAGAAAAAACATAGAATCTAATTCCAAATCATGTGTGGGATAATATAGCTCATGAGGTTTAAGTTGTCTCGAAGCATAGGAAATTACCTGATCATTGTGCATCAAAACACAACAAAGTCCCTTCAAAGAAGCATCACTATAGTTGACAAACTCACCATTTCTGGAAGGTAAGGCAAAAAATAGAGCATTCACCAATCTCTTCTTTAGTTCTAGAAAACAAACATCACATTCCTTTGTCCAAACGAATTTAACACTTTTCTGTGTTTACTTAGTTATCATGCTAGATAACCATGCAAATTTCTTAACAAACCGTCTGTAATAACCTATTAACCCATGAAAACTATGAATCTCAGTAACATTTATGGGTCTTCTCCATTCATCAAATACTTTTGTTTTGGTCGGATCAACTATTCATCCATCCTTATTTACAATATTCCCAAGAAAAGAAATCTGTTGCAACCAAATATCACACTTTCTGAATTTTCCATACAGTTTCTTTTCATTTAAAGTTTCCAAAACAACCCTTATATGTTTTCAAGCTCCTCTTTGTTTTTATAAAATACCATAATGTCATCAATAAACACACCCACAAACTTATCCAAGAATAGATGAAATACTATATTAATTAGATTCATGAATACAACAGGTGCATTAGTTAATCCAAACGGCATAACAAAAAATTCACAATGCATGTATCTAGTGAGAAAGGATGTTTTAGGGATGTCATCCTCCTTCACCTTCAGCTGATGGTATCCAGATCTCATGTCAATTCTCGAAACATACTAAGCTTTTTGGAGCTGATCAAACAAGTAATCAATATGAGGAAAGGATACATGTGTTTAATTGTGATGTTATTCAAAGCTCTATAATCAATGCAAAGTCTCATGGAACCATCTTTCTTTTTAACAAACAAAATAGGGGCTCCCTATGGTGAAGTGAAAGGGAGAATTAAGCCTTTGTCAAGAAAATACTGCAACTGATTTTTCAATTCAAGATGTTCTATTAGAGCCATACAATAAGTGGGTTTTGAAATTAGCTTAGTATCAGGAACTAAGCCTATTGTGAATTCAACTTCTCGATCAGGTATGCCACAGAGTAACTCACTAGGAAAAACATCAAGGTATTCATTTACCACTAGCACATCATTAATTTAAATAGTTCCCTTGTTTTCAATAATATGATAAACCTAACATTAATTTCCATCTGTCAATATTTTCTCAGCTTCCTAATATGTTATCAATTATATGGTTTCATTCTTGTATACAAACTGAAACTCTTTCTAAAAAACAACTTCTTTAGCTCTATAGTCAATCTTAGAATGATAATCAGAAAGCCAGTCCATTCCCAGAATAAAATCAAACTTGACTGAGGGTAAAACAACTAGCTTTTTAGGTAATGCCTTTCCATAGACCACGGTAGAAATATTCTTATAATTCCACTTTTCTATAACATTTCCCCCCTGATATTTTAACAACAAGTTCAGGTCTCATTTGTTGAGGTGATATTTCCAATTTAGTAGAAAATTTCTTCGAGATGAAGGAATGTGTAGACCCTGTATCAAACAAAACATTAGAAAAATATGAGTGAACAAATGAAGTACCTGATAGAACTTCATTGGATGGCCCGACATCTGCTGACATAGTCTCAAAAGATCTCACTACACCTTTCTGCTTGTAGTTGGGATTCTTTGTATCATTCGGATCTCTCTTTGGGAAGGCATTTTCATAAGGACCCATCTCACCACATTTAAAACACATTACATTCTTCTTATCAGGATTAGTCTTTGGATCATTTTCATTAAAATCTTGGTCCATATGTCCAAACTTACCATATTTAAAACACATCCCCGTTTTTCTATGACATTTCCCAAGGTGCTTCTTTCCACACTATTCACAATCAGGAAATTGGATTTTCTTACCATCAGATTTATTTGGTTGATTCATACTCATTGCTTTCCAAGTGGACCTCTTCTTCACATTTTTGTCAAAATGCACATGATCATTAACAAACTCCATTTCAACCCTCTCAGCACATCAGAAAAATTTCTCATAACTTTCGAATTCACAGGAGGCCAACGCCCTTTGATAACTTGGATTAAATCCTATGAAAAAGCGGTTGATTATTCTATCATGATCCAGAATAATATTTGGGGCATACCTCACCAGTTGGGTAAAGGTTTGTTCATACACAGCCACTGAATCTTCCTCCTTCTGTTTCAATTCAAGGAATTTCTTCTCCATTCTACGTCCCACCCACCTTAGGAAAATATTTTTCAAGTAAAAGACTTTTAAATGAATCCCACTATAAGGAATCAAAATCTTCTCTACCCCTGATATTCCTTACCCCCGACCACCACTAATCAGCTTCCCCTTCTAAACGATAAATGGAAAGACTTACATTTTGATTGTCTGAACACCCCATAACACCAAATATGTTTTCATGGGATTTGATCCATCCTTCAACTGCTACTGGGTCAGAAGATCCATTGATTATAGGAGGATTTTGTCTCATAAAATCTTCCAATACTATCATGTTTCGTTGTGGTTCCTGTATTGGTTCTCTTGAATGGATGCCCCCACCATTTATTCCTTGCGTTAACTATTCCATCACTATCACAAACAGCTCGGTTCCAATCCCTACCATTCCGGGATGTAGTTCCGGAAGGATGTCATTCGGTCGGTGCCTCTCCTCTTCAGCATCCATGTTCCTTCTATGGACAACCATTCTGAACAAACATGTATTAGATGAATCAACATGGTAATCTTTAAATTCTAAAACATTTCAAATTAAACATAGAGTGAAAATCATTTATGGTATTCTATAAACATCACCGTAACCCCTAAGGTTATCTAAACCATCCTCTGATACCAACTATAAAGACCAGACCTTATTACATACATAATCTTGAAATTAGTCAAGAATACACTTCCTTTTACATTGATGATCTTTTAAAGTTTAGATCTTTAGAGAATTAGGAAAATACATTCATAACATTACACATTATTACAGAGTGGATACCATAAAAACAGTTTCCATTTTTTTTAAAATATAAAACATTAAAACATAAAACAAGACACCATGACAATTCTTCAACATTTAATATGGATTCCTTCCTTGTCTTAAAGATCCATTAACCTGTGAAAAACATTTCAAAAATCTGGAATGAGCATAAAATCTCAGTAAGGGATGAAAATAGAAGGAAAGAGCGCATTAGTCCATGAATACTCGTAACGTATGAAAACATTTTGAAAATAGATTCTTGTCACCCATATATACTTACATTGTGTAACATGATATTTACACAAGATCCAAACAAAAAATGAGAACATAAATATAATCATAAAGGTATCTAGGGGCATTAATTACATAATCCTGTAACCATTCTGGGCTACCTTATAATTTGTAACCCTCATGGCTACCTTACATTGAGTAACTGTCACAGTTACACATGGAGTAACCATACGGCCGAGCTCCAACTTACTCATAACCAATGAATTGGAGGGATATATAGGTCCCACCATTAATCATAAATAATTCACAAGAACAAAAACATAATCATACAACATGAATAATTCCTTCAAAACATTTCTTTGGAATTTCGTAAAACCAAATTTAAAAAGATGATTTTTAAAGAAAATCCCCTTATAATTATCATACAATTGAAAAGAGACATAATAGAGAAGATGGAGTTTGTATATATACTATAAATATACATAATAAAACATAATATAAACATAACCCATCAAACAAAAAATTATAATAGCACATAAATAATGAAGTAGAAGGTTAGCCCAATGAATGGAAATCAGGGTAAGAATTCACTTACCTCAGGTTTGTCTTACTTAAAACTTGTTTAAACATCATATATAATGGTTAAAACAGTGTTATTAATAGTTTAAAGAAAAATTTTAATGTTTATAACATCTATTATTATGATTTGATAACATCATTTCACCCATTATTTGAAATTATTTTGCTCCGTGCACTGTTTTTGGGTGAGTTCTTAACATGATTTCCAGGATTGGTTCATGGTGGATATTCTTATTGATTAGAAGTGAAACTACAGAATTGGATGGAAATTTATTTACATATTTCCAGTACAATAATTTATTACATTTATTTTTTTATGTTCAATATTAGGATGATTTATAATTTAAACATTAATGATGTTCGTTTAGATCATTTTAGTGGTTCTTTGATAATAACGACCTCGTTTTATTTTATAAATTAAAACCGTGAGTACAAAAGAATTCTAGAAACATGGATGAGACATAAAACATATATTATAACTTTCTTCAATCATATAAATGGTTTCATGACCAGACTTGAAAGAGTTAAAGGAAACTGAAATCACATCGTCCACGATGTTCGTAATTCGACACATCACAAACAATGTTTTTATCCCTTAAATAAGTGTAAGAGGAGAAGAATAATGATGAGGAATTTTCCATGAACATGATAACATCCAGAATATACATGATATCTGGAGATTTCATGCCTCTGGGGTACAGATATATGATGAACTAATAAGGAAGGAACTCAAAATAAAACAAAATATGAGAAATATCATACCAAAATTCGGCAGCCTAACGGCTACGCAACATGGTTTTATAAAATATTATAAAGATAGGGGAAAAAGGTCACACATCCAGAAATTAATCATAATATAGAGTAGATCATGAATAAGAAGGAAATAAGTACATGGTATGGAAAATTGAATGTTATAGCACATTGAAGAGAACTTGAAAGAAAAAAGAATTAAATTTAGAATTTTCTTACCATGTAGTGTAACACATAGAACATGACGGTTGGGACCTTGGGGGATTGAGGAAACCTTGGGAGGACTAATATAAATGTAATGAGGCCAGATCATCTTTGAGGGAGAATTATGAATAAATTAAATGAAGGGAAGAGTTGGTGTTTATAGGAAAAGTGAGGGATTATTTTAATAATTTTCAAGGGACACCTCATGAGTGGTATTTGAAAAACCATGGGCATGCCCACGGTATTTTCCCATGGTATAAGCCACTTGGGACACATCACATCGTATTTAACTATACACATGTCTACCAGATTTATGACATCATTATTATATAATTAATGATGTCATTAACACACCGAAACTAAAAACATTATTTTTTTCTATTCACCGAAAAATCAAACTGTTTTAGAAACAATTCCCAAAATTCACCATAACCATTTATTGATGTGTAGAATTCAAAAATGAAGTCCATTTTCTGAAAATAATTTTCTAAATATTATTAATTTTATTTTTAAATAAAATCATACTTAATTCAAAAAATAACAATTCTATTTCTATAACAACATCTATATCACGATGAAAAATTAACCAAGATGTTATTATCATAAATTCTTAAGAAATTAAATTAATAATAAAATTTACTATTCATTAAGGTCATACTACTATTCATAAGGGTATGTTACTACTCACCAAAAAAACAAGATGGTTCCAATAGAATCTAAATAACATACTGAACACAATTGTAGATGACCATTTTTTGAAATTCAAAACATATAAGAAATAAAATTACGTTTAATGGATATTTATAAATATCTACTTTAAAAAAAGTTACAAGAATTTATATTTACTTTTATAAAATCTTGGGGTGTTACATGTCAGCAATGGTTGACTCTAGTAGAGAGAGGCATGATATGGCCACTAGTAGGGCTGCTGACAAAGGTGGCGACACCAGCTGGCTGGGACGACTGGGTTATGTGAGGAATGGAAAGAATTGTCCACCAGTATGGTGTCCGAAAATAGATTCACGATGGAATCTAGATAGGACCACATTAGGGGATCCCATGGTTTTAGTTCCAGTCGTGACACAGGCTACGGGCATGGACCAGAGGTCGTGGTAGGATACCACGACGTGTGTGGAGGGATGCAGATCGAAACCTCATCGTAGGTGGATCCCATGGATCTGTTCATAGGGTAAGAGATATGTAGGGTGTTCATGTTGAATGTGTAGGCTGGCTATGTGGAATGGGGGAGCTGGATGGCCACGCAGTCAGGCGACTGCGTAGACTTGTTTGACACAGCTAGGACAGACTGCATCCGGTGGAGCAAAACCAGTCAGCACGACGTGTGCTGGGCTGGAGAACTAAGATGCTCCAATAGATCTATAGAAATTACTATTACTCTTAGTGACCCAATGGTCTGCGCTATTTTATGATGGCATAGACTTATCGGGTCAGGTCAGGTCAGACCCGGACTAAACCAAACCCTTTTTACTAAATAGCCCATATCATTCAAACTCTGTATCTTTTTTATGATCTATTTATTGGTTTGGGACCCTTAAGATGAGTTGTTCATTTAAAAATAATATATTTATGTTTTTTTGGATGTTTTTTAATGAAATAGTAGCTTATGGAGTCGGTTCTCCTGGAAAAAGTGTGCTACGAGTGGAATTTTGTGGCATGCTGTGACTATGTGATCATGGTGGCTATGTGACCTAGGGGTTTCATGATGCTTCAAAGCTCCATACTTCATCAATTCTATTTGTTCTATCAACTATCTGTTAGCCATTGATGCTATGGTTTCCATCGATGTCCCAAACGCCATATCCGCATCATGAACCATCGACGTTCCATGCGCCATCAATGGTTCATGCACCATTGACGCTATGTGTGTCATCGATGCTCTATGTGTTATTGAAACTCTGTGAACTTCTTATGTCCTAGAAACCATCGTCTCTCAAGAGGACATCGATTCTCATTGCACTATTGGTGATTTTTGTGCCATTAAAACTGTATGTTCCATCAATTGTTCATATTCCATTGGAGATACGTGTGTCGTCGAGACTTCGAGTCTCCTATAGATTGGGAGATTTGTTGAAAAAAACTATAAATCCTCTTCTAAAAGCTTTGTACGTGTACATGTGTTAGATGATTGTATTTAATATAATTAATGTCTTTTCGGTGTACTTTGTGTGCCTCCAAAGTGGAAATCTTCATGTATTTCATAGTGTAATTTTTTATTACGTTTTTGAAGTCTCTACCGACTATTGTTTTACTCACCCTTATATAGACTATCCCTCACATGTAGTTTCTTGAGTAGAATATTAATGTATTGATAGATTCATTGGTGTACTAGGGAAAGGTGGTTCTTAATGGGGGTCTGAAAAATGTGGTGTGCTTCAGAGACATCAGGATGGTATTTATGTACCTACCATTCAATTATGATTTCATCTGGACGTGTCTCATTAACAATGGAATTAGCCTTGGAAGACATTAATTTTTTTGGGCTTGTATTATGGCCCTATTTAATTTATATTATCCAATTAATGTCCTTTTTTGTTGGTATCATAAGTGTATTCATGCTTTTTTATTTATAGTTTTTACATTTAAGTATTTTGGGCTCTTAGATGTGTGTTTGTACATGTAGATAGATAAATTCATACCATTTGTGGGATTTTCTTTAACGGTTCTAGTCACCAGACCCTGACCTATTAGAGGAAGGCCAGGGGAAGTCATTATATTGTCCCCTCTAAGATGGGTCATGAAATTCCACATCTACCCATCCATGCAAAATAACATGCTACAAATCTACCTCATTACCAAATGGTTACACTGATAATGCAACTATGAGTATAAATTTGGTGTTATTCCTTATAAAAATCTGAATTCTATTGAAAAATAATGCTGGTTTTGTTGTTCATAGATTGGATCACAGTCTACACTCGCCACCAAAACACCACCTTGAAAGGCCAGAATAAACGTTATCTACTCAACGTTCCATGTTCTGTCATTGGTCATCATCACTGTTGGGAGGGGGGAAAGGGTGAAATATGAAATTTTCTACCACAATTACCTTCTCCATCAAGTCTTCCAAACACATATTTAATGGGATACTCTGTGTAATGTTTGAAATCACTGGTGAGATGTTATTTGATGGATGAAGAATGGGGTTTGGGAACTTGAAAACCACCCATGTGTGTGGCCACTAATCATTATGAAAGTGGATAGGTCCACACACACATTATAGGATCTTCCCATCACAAACGTGGAAGGATAATTTTTACAACATTACACATATTTTGATAGTAATGTTGACATGATTTCCCATAGAAAATAGAACCTCATGATAATGGTTCTTGGTTTAACCACAATGTGACCCTCGATCACTTGGAGAATCAAGAAATAGATGAGAATGGTGTGGATTCCTAGAAACCTCACTATATGTTGATTTTATGGATTAATTTTTTTATCTCCATATCATCCAATGGCTAGCTTCCATGATCTTCAAGTAAGATCCCTCTATTCCCCATTTAATTCCCAAGGACATGTATATATCATAAATGGAAATTTATCGTCTGGTTTCTCCCCCTCCTGAGGATCTTCCACTAGATTGTTCAAAATATATCTTAACTATTTATTGAATGGTGAATACTTCATACCTAGTTTGTTTTCACTTGTCCCCTACACTGTATCCAACAATTCCTTCACCATAGATGATATATGTTCTTAATTTTCACACACATTTATTATAGGGACGAAATTGTCATAAATATCTTCCAATAAAAGGTTTCTACTAATTTTATGAAGTTCCCATACACAAACACTGACTTCCCAATGACGAATGTGAAACATGTTGGTCCCTAGTGGCCATTTTCTCAAAAAAACATGTATGATCTCTTAGAGGGGGTAGACCCAAAAAAATGAATCCCATGTCACCATATATTGTCCATCTGACTATAACTCTACCTCAAATTCATTTAATTACACACATAACATGTAGGCATAAAACCATTCATCATTGAATTTTCCACCTTTTTATAAATACTATTTATCTTTCCATCCCATCAGCAGATCTCCTATACTCACAATGGGAATCATCTCATACTATGCTAGGGATTAATCAACCTCTAGTTTCTCCCCACAAGTTTTTTTGAAATAGAGAATTTCCACTATTATCAACACATGATTCTTGTATTTGTGTCATGAAACATCCTTATTCAAATTGTATATACATAACATGCCTCTAAACAAATAGTGTGGTTAATATCTTCTCTCCATCGAAATAGAGACCTCATCTTTCTTTCTTGATCCATAATGTGGGTTCCTCATTCACATAGGGTACTACCTATGATCCTCTATTATAAACATTGAATTTTTTTCATGGTTCTATTATTTTCAGTCACCCGCCCCGATTATGATGTTTCCATCCAAGTCTTCACTCTGAGCAATAGTGGATGAAACTTCTTGAATGACCATTTAGTTCAATCCATAGTTGTTCAATTAGTTTGGTTTTTGAATGTAGATCATGAATATTGTTATCGAAGTTCATTTTAATATCCATGGTTCATATGGATCATGTTGAAAATTTTAAATTTTCATATTTAAATGTCTGGTTTTCTATGAAGTGTTTTCATGTAAATGATCATGGAGTCTAGTTCACTAAGAAGCGTTCATGTAGTAATTTTTCATAAGTGAAGAGATTCACGAAAAGAGATAAATATCTCATTACTCATCATGGATGTTCCATTCCATTGACCTTCCCCTAATTCTATAAATAGGCATTTGACTTCTTGAGATTGATGATGGAATTTTCATGTGTATTTATCATGTGTGAGAATTTTAAATTATCTTCAAGGGGTTAATTTCCCATTTTTAGTGATTCTCCATCAAAATACAACAATCTTGTTTCCCCACTAGCTCCCATTATGAGGGGATGAATTTTTGGTGCCAATATATATGTTCCATATGAATATTCACAGAATTTATGGGTGTGTTGGAGTGACTGAAAACAAATATAGCCCAAAATCATAATTTATGGTATTGTTCTTGAAGCCCAGTACCTTCACAAAAGGAAAAATATTGTGAATCTCCTAGTCTAGGAATTCCATTGATGAAATAAAAATTGTTTGATGGAAAGCCTCTCCATTTTTATTTTCACAATGGAGGAGTTAATCATTAAAGTGAAAATGAATGTTGTTGTCATTATGAGTCCCACTCTCAGACATGCTAGGTGATTCACATTCTTTAATCATATACCACATTGTAAATAGCATAAATAATTACAAATCACCTCACCGATAAATACCCCCATCATTATGATATTTTAAAGATGATGTTTGACTGTTTGTCATATAAAATCATGCAAGATTTGTAAATCCCATGAGCATCACAAACCAATTATTAATGGATCACTCGACATATCTTAGCTTCATGAAACCCATTTCCTTTAGTACATAAGGCCATCAACCCTTATGGATATTCCTTTTGCAAAGTAAATTTTCCCTCACAATGTTTGAATTCCCTATGGGGAACTTAATGATTTTAAAAGCATTCAGCCTTAGTGAATAACTTATTTCCCAAATAATGATTTCACTCTAATGTATGGGAACCCTGTTTCATGAAGCATACACCTTTGTGAACCCCATGTTCTCAATGAATCACCTTAGATATGTAATGCACCTCTCTTCAAGGACCTATGATTTTTGAATACTCTCAATTGGGCTGCTCCATTTTCCCTCACTTCTGTTGACACCACTTCATGAAGGATTGATGTACAAATCCCCAAAACCTTATGAGGACTGGTTCAATAACACCTTGAGTCCCCATGTGATGCATAGAATCCCACTCCTATGTCCTCCCACATCATCCCTAGTGTAGCTGGAGCTTCCCACCTACCTATTTAATCAAAGCATATTTACCATGATCCCTATTTCAACTAATATAGGGTAACTATCATGGACCTCATTATTGGACACTCCTCCCATCATTGTTCCCTAGAAGTTTAAATACCATTATCTTCCCAATGGTGTATTATCTATTGTATGTAATCCCTGAGGATGAGTAATGAGTCCCCGTAGATTTCATTAGCATGGTGTAAAAATAACAATATCATAATTATAGATTCATGAAAATATAATAGATGATAATATCCAAAACACATGATTTTTAATTTTGGACTTACCTTACATTACTAACAAAGGATGCCCCATGTATGGCTGTCAAGGGATGGTCCTCACCCCACCCACACACATAAGAAAAAATATCCTCCATAGGATGTTTCCACATGTAAGCCCCATCAACAACTTCATTTCTCCTAATAGTCCCTATGTAGCTTACACATGTAAACCACACATCATTCCAACAATGAATGATACTATTATGAAGGGTACCGTCCACATATAATCCCCACACCATCAAACTATGTAGTTTTTTATCTATATCTTCTATACAGGGTATGTAAGATGCCTCCAAAGGGTTCCAAACTAAAAAAATGGGAAAATCATGTTATTACCTAATAGGGACACATTTTATGGTTTTGACACCAAAGATAATTAGATCCAAACAGCGCATCTCTTCTACCATGGTGTGTTAGAAGTAACCATCATAGTTATACCACTATAGGGAGTTAGATCACACAATCCTATTTCAGAATCCATAAGGAGTTAGATCAAACCGTCATGGTTTCCCATACATGGGGAATGAGACATAGCCACCATAGATTCTCCTTAAAGGGATTTTAAATCTAATTTTCATGATTCCTATTCCATAGAGAATTACATCCAACCCTTTTAGTTCTACATACATAAGGTGTTAGATGTAAAAATCCTTGATTCACCTCCATGTTGTTTTATATCAGACCATCCTGGTTCCTCGTCCCCAGGGAGTTAGACCCAACCATCTATGTTCTACTTTCATAGGGAATTTAATTTTTCCATATAGGTTTTACCTCCATATGGTGATAGACCCAACAATACGAGTTCCTTTTCCATGTGGCATTACATCCAACCATCCAATATCTATCACAAGGATTGTCTCAACCATCCACCCCATATCTAGATGACATTAAAATCATTCCCCAATCCACCTAAAAAAAATTCTGATCTATCCCCACATGACGTAGAACATGTGACATGACCTAACATACATACCTCATGCTAAGCATGGGATGCCTTAGGAAAAATACATGGAAGAATCACGCCTTAGAAAATTTTTACTCATGATATACATGATTTATTTTTGGATATGCACCTAATATTCTTCTATGAGGATCCATCCAATGAGAAATAATACACATGACTAGTTTTCCAAATTTTTTTGACATGACCATGATGCCCAACGTGACTACTCTCATAACTGAAGGTTTCATTCATAGAAAATTAGAATTAGAATGTCTTAAAAAAATAATTGTAGTTCAACAGTATCCATAGAGATATTGAACTGGGAATGAGTTCCATGAACATTTCATATCTTAAGGAGGGAGACCCATACATGGAAATGATCTCCCTGTAGGATTCCACGAATGGAATAACCAACATAACATCTTCCCATTTTGATCAATGAGAAGTCATTCCAATGATGGTAATAAATGTTATGCCACTTTGGAAAGCATTAATGTTGGGCTATAGTATCCTACAAAAACACTTAGTCCATTTTGATGTGCATACATGCCAAAATGAATGAATCAGAATGAACGATGGAAGTCAACACTTATGGTAAGGGATTTCTATCTCATTTTTTCTATACACACACAATATAAACAACATGTTTCTTTTTTATATATATAAATTTCCAATGAATGTATTATAATATTATTATCCAAAAATTTAATTTATTGAAATATCTATTTTAGGATCTATCATTCATAGGGTCTACAGTTTCAAATATACCAATGAATAGTGGGATTTTTATCATCATTTTCCATCATTGGGGTATTTTTTATTCTATTCACCAATATTTGTTCACGTGGTGTATATAAAGACCCTATGTGATTTAATTTCATGAATTTATTTATCCACATGACATTTTATGATCCATTTTATGTTATTCATTTAGTGTCACTAAAATTAAATGTTACTAAATTGTTAACGATTTTATGTTACAATCTTATAATTTGTTGGGATTATTTGAGATTGTGTTGTGTATTATAAAGGAAAATACCTAGCTCTCATTAAAGTTTTTTTGTATCCTTTGGTTATTAATGATAACTTCAAATAATAATACCAATTTTCTGCTCATTAATAATTAAAATAAATGATAAAATTTTATTAATAAAATCATATGTTATTTAAATATTTAGTTCAATGTTTATTTTAGTCCAAACCCATATTTTTTAAAAAAGTTTTTTAAATTTTATTATTATTATCATTTGTTTTCAAATTGACATTTTACCCATGTTTGACTTTTTCCAATATTTTTTTGACGGGAAGCATAATTTCATTTTCAAATAATCCATGTTATTATTCTACAAAAAATGTGAAATTAATCATTGTTTTAAAATTTATGACATGAAAAAAACATATGATCATCATTGTAATTTTTTTTATTTAATATTTCTCTATATATTTTCATAGTGACATTAAAATAAAAAATTCAAATATAATTATTTTATTGGAAAGTGTTTTTTAAATAGGAATATATATTTTCATAATAAATTCTTTTGAATGATAAACAAGAATAATTTTCCATCTATTATGATATTTTTTGATGTTACCAATTCTTTAATGGAGACATAATCCAAAGATAAAATTAATATTTATTCCATAAATTGTGTATGATTATGATGGAATTATTTTTATGAAGTTTGATTCTCATTAACAAGTCATACCATGATATTATTCTTATGAAACCCACTCCAATTTAATGGGGTTTTATATGATAGATTTATGACATGATTATGAAACCTATCTCTTTTATATAGGTCATAATGCCATGAAATATTTTTGAATTCCATTTAATTTCATATTTTAGGTTATGATGACTATTTTTATCTTTTCAGTGACATTGTTATTGTTTTAATTATGAGACAAGTGGGTGATATATCTCCCTCTAATGCATTGGGTAATGATTTATATGTTCTGAGATAGACATGGCAACAATAGTGACTGAACCATATTTATTAGGGGATTTTTTCCTTCATGATACTATTGGGAGTCAACCATCACTACTATGATGGTTTGTGGAGGTAAAACATTAGACTATGACATCCATGGAAATGACCCTAGACTAATATGGAAATAATTATCTATGATTTTGTGTGTGACACAAATATGTGTCATAGGCCAATTTTATTCTCTCATGGATCATGTTTTTTTCAGCTTAGGATTATTGTATTATTACCTACAAATATTTTTTACATCACTCAAGATTATTATCACTAATATGAAACATATGGTTTTCAAATTTAAGATCATTTTCCAAAAAACATATGTTAATGTTATTCCTATATATATAACTTAATTACCATTAATTAGAATATATGATCCTCTTTTCAATGTTTCCTTTCATTGTGTTATGAAGAAATTTATTTTGTATGGTATGTCTAATAAGGGTTATGGGAATGAATACTATTGGGGGATATTATGTCATTTACAATTAGACCATTTGTTGGAGTTTTTATATTTCAAATGACTGAAAACTATTTCTGTACTCATGCGTGGTTTTGTGTAATGTAATAAATATTAATAAAAAACGATGTAATACTAATGAATAATAATACCATGTCACTATAGTTGGTATAAAAAGATATGAATAGTTAATCTTTGTAATCTATGATGATAAAACCATTTTGGGATCCCTAAATAATTTTTTAAGGATATGTATTAGGATGATTCAATGTATTAGAAAATGTCCTTGAATTTTTGGTAAATTACTGAGTGAGTGGTTTCCAAATAATTAAATCTTCTATGGATACAACATGTTGATGTGGATTTAAAATAGAGATATATACAGAAAATTAATTTCAAAATGGAACATTGAGCTAGACTCAATCATCACCTGGTGCATGAAAATGGGCATTGCCACACACCTGGTTTAACACTCCCAGAAGATATGATATGTAAATCCCCAAACACTTTTAGAACCATTATTATGTTTTTAAATAAGGGTTTTCCTTTAATGGCCACGATAAAACTAAGGTGACAAAGATTGCTTTATTTTTCATCATCTAGACATACTATAATTGGTTTCTCATGATTATATAGATCCCCATCATGATTTTTGTTTCTTACACTATGAATATTTATTCAATGTATCGTAACCAAATGACCCATGTTAATGTTGAGAACAATGGAAAAATAAATGATTTTACTGTTGAGATTCGAAATGTAATAGGATTTGTAATGAAAAATCATGTTTTTATGATTACACAACTATCTAAATATATGAATCATATAGTACATCCAAATGAAATAGGGTGGAATAACATTATATTGATTCTTTTATGAGTAAATGTTCACTATGTGCTAGTTGATATTCTGATCCTCTAGTTTTTGACAAATAGATCAACACCATGGAAATGGTATTTCCCATTATACAATTTTTGGAACATGAATAATCCGTTTTTCAGGATTTTTTTTAGAGGGTGATGTGGATTAATGGTGTTCACTAATCATGAATAGAAGAAAAATTATTGAAATTGAAGCCATTGATTGGGAAGAGTTTAAGAACATTTTTTAGTATGGATATTCCTTTTATTATTCATACAAATTTGTATAAGGGGTTCAATTATATTGTGAAAAATGATAATGAATGTATTTGTACCTATGTGGAAATATAATTATAATTTTAAGGTATTATTCTCATAAAATCATCCAACCTAAAATTACAGTTGTTTAATTCTTTATTGGATTAAACAGAGTCTCTCAGCAGCATTATTAAAAAGATTCTTGTGTAGATATGATGATATATTTTAATGTTATTTCATGGTGTGAATAAAGGATTTAGATATGTATCCATCACTTTATTTTGATAAGATAGGAAAATTAGAATTCGAGGAAAAATATTAAGAACATGGAGAGAATAAGATTAGATTTACATTACTCTCAATGTGTGGGAAGAAGAATGGAGGAAATGTTTTTAAGGGGTCTATTTTAATAGAAATGGAATGGAAGGGATGTTAATTGAGTAATAAAATGATGAAGTGGTTAGAAGAATTAATTAATGTATGTGAATTTATATAAATATGTCTATAATGGACACCCAACACCAAATGTATCAAATGAAAAGAGTATGGGAACTATGATAACTAGTTCCAAAATTCTATGGGTAATGATGTTGATTAATGACAACAACGTCTGTAATGAAGAGTTAAAAGGGAATTATCATATAAT
Organism: Viscum album; assembly: GCA_963277665.1. NCBI lineage: Eukaryota > Viridiplantae > Streptophyta > Magnoliopsida > Santalales > Viscaceae > Viscum > Viscum album. Next base: position 1,238,662,177 of record OY728157.1, on the reverse strand, counting down.
CACTATATTATATTAGGTGTTAAATAATGTTGTTTTGAAAGATAAACATATAATCAAAACTACAACTGCTAATGTATAACTTAACTATATGTTTACCTATTAATTCATATATAATGAATTTTATAATTTATCACGATGCCACCAAATTGGTTAGATGAATAAATATATCTGAAAACTACAATGTGTATGCTATCCTCATTGCAATTATATGATTCTTCATCAGTTTATGTTGCTGTTAATGTGCTTCCTAAAATTCCATTCATACTTCCTCTATTTGAATATGATGTTTTTATGGGAATTGATTGTATTTCTATAAATAAATCCCAAATTAATTATTGAGAAAGGGATTGAAATTTGATATTCTAAAACAATAGCTGATCATTTATCAGTGTGACAATAAGTACAATCACTCTATTGAGATCACATCCATTGTTTGTGTCTTAATTACCATTTATAAGGGTTGTTTTTATCAAATTGTTATGGAGAAACATTACATCAATGTTTTTTATAATATTCAGTATATTTTTTATTCGTTTCCAAATTAGTATCCCAAAATTCCTCCAATACATGATGTTTAGTTCTGAATAGACCTCATACCTAGTGCCTTACCAATTTCCAAAAATCCATGTAGAATGTAAAAATTGATATACATGAATTATTGAAGAAACTCAAGGAAAACAATGACAAGTGATTTATTAAACCAACTGTGTCACCTTTGGGTTTACGTGTTCCTTTTTAATGATAAATAGATCAATGATATTATACATTTACTTTTACGATATGAACAATATCATAATTAGGGACATGTATATCATAACCCTTATTTATGACTTGTTTGATCAACTTTATGGAGCTCATTAAATTTTTAAGACTTACCACTATTCTCGATATTATAAATTGAGTGTTAACAAAGAGGTTATACCAAAGAAATTATTAGGTATAATTTATGGAAACTATTAATATATATTTATACTATTCAGTCTTACTAATCTCCTCTCTATAATAATAGATTTAAATAAAAGATTGAATAGAGATTAACATGATTAGTTTGTGGTATTATTTATAGATGATTTTATTTTCTACTCAAAGAGAAAGAAGGATAATTAATTACACTTTATTAATATTGTAATTAACATATTTAAAGATAAAGTACTTGATAATTTTTTTTTAAATTATTCAGCAATTTACAGTTTTTTGTCATATAATCTCACTAGTGGGTATATCGTTACATCCATCAAAGAAGGAGGCTATTGAATAATTCCCCAGACAACCCACTGTGACTGAGATCCAAAGTTTTCTTGGTTTATCTAAATATTATTGATGTTTTTGGAAAATTTATCATGACTATCTAATCATATGACAATGTTAACCCATAAAGAAGACAAGTTCCTCTAGAAATATTAATTTGAGTAAAATATCTAGTTAATGGAGATAATATTAGTGAGCGCATTTATACATACATTACCTTATAATAGAATAGTGTATATAATCTATAGTGAAGCATCAAATAACAAATTGGAATTTTTTATTATTTATAATGACATTGATTTATCTTATTACTCTAGATAACTAAATATTGATGATGAAAATTTGCAAAGAGATTATTTTGAGTTAGCTATTTTAATTTATTCAATACAGATATCAATGCATTATATATATGCATATAGGTATAATATATATACCAGTAATATTTTTGAATTTATATATTAAAAAAATTAAAGTTGAATATGTTCCAAAGAAGTTGTCTAGAGATGATTAAATATTATAAATTCCCAATTAATTACCACCATAGGAAATAGTAAAAGGTGTCCAATGCATTGAGTAGAAAGGATATTGATATATTATCCTTGATGATTATTAAAAAAGGACCATTATTTTTTGAATTTCATAGGATGGATATGGAAATATTAATGGAAGGGTAAATATGTATCCTCATCAATTTTTTGTTCGAATATTTATCCATGTAGTGATTAAATATGTACATAAGAATTATTTAATGATGAAAAAGATGGTAAAAAATATTTACGTGTTTGACCTTGATCGTGATGTAATGATATGGTTCTTGAAATTTTTATTTTTCCATACCATATCATATTTGAAAAATGATTTCTTAGTGTATGTAAATTCTTTGTCATTCTTCATTCAATGAGGAAGTAAAAAGATACATAGAGATTTTAAAGAGTACTTTTAGTTGGTTGTTAGGAAGGAAGATGACACATTTTTGGTATATTGGTACATACTATGTCAATATGATAAGGTTGGGAGGAAATAGATTAAGGGTATGTTCCATCCATTACCCGTACCAGAATTGAAATGAGGTAACATCACCATAGTTGTTTTTTAGGTCTCCCAAAAACATCTAGAGGTAATAATGGTACATGTTTTGCTTTCGACCTCCATACAATGTCGGAAAACATGATCACTACAAGAAAAGTCTTCTCCCTCAATTGTATTTCCATGATATACATTAATAATGTGGTAATTTTTAATCGAGTATCATATTCTATTGTATCTAATTGGGATCCATGGTTTACCTCAATGTTATTGGGACTCTTCTATAGACTATACACATGGAGTATATTTTCAGAAATTCGTATAATCCATAGATATTTGTTTCGACTATGTGTAAAATCTCAAACCTATAAGATATTTTTATATATTTATCTTCATATTTGAATGATTTTTGGGATCAAAAACATTCTCTAGTTGACAGTTCATTAATTAAAAACTTCTAGTTGAGCATTCATATGGCTCCGTACAATGACATTTATAAAAAGAGGTATATAGATCCAATGTTCTAGAATAATGTTGGAGAAATAATGTTATTGGGACCTAATATAGAAAATGATATTATAGGGATGGATAGATCTTTTCTGAACAAACATCAATTTAGCATAGAGTTATAAGAAAATGTATAGAGACAATCGATGGTGTAGTATATAATTTGATGTTTGTGATAATGGGTCTCTATGGATTTGTCTATGGAAGAATGTTTTGATATTCATTAAGAAACGAGAACTTTGAATATGACATATCAAATCATATAAAAGTATTGATTGTATTGATATGGTAGAATTTAACTTGGAACACTCACTAAAACTCTCTCAACTCCATTTTTTTCCATGTATCTCTCTTAGGGAAGTATATACTGGACCCTTCACATGCACTGATCTCAGAGGTCATACCATATGAGAATGAAAAATCTTATTGTGAACAATCATATGGGATTTCAGATCACGCAAAGAATGTTCTTTGAAAAATTAAAACTCACCTATTAATTGTTTTTTAGTGAAACCACTTGATTGAGGAGATTATATGGGAACATGAGGATATAGAGATGCATAATTGACTACATTTATTTGTATCAGAGGGATTAAATTTCATGGTGAATATAAATTTAAGTGGGGTATTATATAAAACATTTTGTTTTTACAAATTGTTTCCACTACATTAAATTTCTCTTATAACACTCCGTTCATGAAAAAAACTCATCTTATGCTTCATGAGAAACATTGTTATCTTGTGTTACATGCTACAATGAGATTCTAGAAATTCATGACACATTATTAGTATACATTGTTAAATGTGACCTTTATAACATTGCTATTAAACTTAGTGATATGAATAATAGTAATGACATTTTAAATATCAGTTATAATGGTTGTATATAGTTGAATAATATTTATAAAAAGAATATAATTTCTGGTAAATACATTATATTATTTGAAAATATTATTTTCTCAACAAATTATTTTAATTTATTTTTGTGTGTAATAATAAAATTAATTTTTTCCAGTTGAAAAAATTTCAAAAATTAAACTTTATTCTGAAAATCATTATTTTAAAAATTATCATATGTTGAATTTTTTTATGAAACAATAAATTTTTTAAGCAATAATGAAAAAAACATATTTGTAATTGAAAATATATGTTTTGATTAAATTAATTATAATGTTAAATTATATTTTCATTTGTTTTTAATGTAAATTTTTATTAATTATATATCTTTTAATTCAATTAACGTCATTGAAATCAATTTCAAATTTATTTTTGATATAAAAACTCTGTAATATTTTGAATATTTTTTCTATAAAAACTCTTTTACTCATAATATCTAGGGAATTTGTTATAATTTATATTTTTCAACTTATAAGAATTGAATTTATTAATATTGGTTATATATTTTGATTAGTGGGATTTATATTTTGTAAGTGGTTTAAATTAATTTTGACATGAATGAATATTAAAAAACCATAATAAATATTTATCATGGTTAAGGTTAAAATGAGTTTATTAAGTGGTTAAAATAAAATGATAAGGGATAAAAATAACACCAAAAAATTCTAACATAAATTTTATGGATATATAAAAAACTTCTTTCTTCTGATATTAAAAAATATTCATTATATGAGTATTTTTACATGAATAAAATGTTGTTGGAATTCATTCATTTTGAAAATTAAATTTTTTCCACTCACGTGGCTTATAAAAGGGAACCCATTATCATCTAATAATCCCAACAAAAAACCTAGTTGGGTTGGCCAATAATTTATCAAATCACTTTCCAAATATCATTTTATCATCCTATAAGATAAATTTTTATATATATCAATCATAAGAATCCATTCATCAAAAACATATACAGGATACTAAAAGAATCGGTAACGTTAATCAATTAGTGTTTTTATTTTATTTTATCCCCCACATTCCTAAATTATTAGTATAACAAGATGATATTATATCCTCAATATAATCCATATACTGAGATATTTTTCTTCTAATTTCCATACCTATAACTATCTCCACTTCAATCAACTGTGTTACAAAATCATCGCTTGTGTCAACAAAGGACTTCTACCTCGTGAATCAAATTCATTCATTTTCTAAATACCAACACACAAGGCTATAAATAATGATGGATATATGTTTTATATATTAATTTATTATTATTTTAATTTTTAAATTATTATATCACATATACCTCCATTCTCTCTTTTTTTAGGTAATAATATAGCGTAGCTTGTGTGTATAGCAGGCTACTGCCTCACAAATAAATTTGGTTCATTAACACTGTACAAGGATGGTGATGGGGATGATTCTACAAAAATATGTGATTTATTTGGAATAAAAATTATTCTTGAATGAAAATCTATTATTTACCTTTATTTCTTTAAATCCATTAATAAAATTGAGGCAGTGTTCATGTGTATGTGCAGACAATTTTCTCAAAAAATGTTGTATTTCATTTTCACTTTCTAAATTTTATAGATCACTATAAATAGATATATATATTTATTATATATAATATTTGTACCATTGTTAAAATTAGTTATATAGTGAAATAATTTTTAATTTAAGAGTATTAAGAATAAAAAATACAAACATATATGAGAAACAAAGAGATTATTTTCCAAAACAAATCATTAACATTGAACTATTAAAAAAAGGGTATTAAATGTCATAAGAAATTAATAAATGTTATAATATATTTAAATATTTATCAATAATAGGTCTATAATCCTATTTCATTTATTATTTGACATTTTTTAACATGTACAAAGAATATAAATACATAAGGTAAGAGCCTTTCATATCACTTTTATTTTTTATGAGACCTACGCCACATTCACCACATGATTCTTTTAATTACTGTATGTACTTACAATAAATGTATTTCATTATTATTATCCAAATTTGTTTTGGGATTTTATATCTATTTTATTATATCTCTTTCATGGGGTTTACAATTTCAAAGATACCAATATGTAAAGGGGATTTTATCTCGATTTTCCATATTTGAGATGCATGTAATGTCCCAATCCTATATTCTTTAATGATGTGTATATATAAAAAATTCCATATAAAATCATTGATAAATTAATACAATTTGTATTTTATATTTAATTTTATATTATTATATAATGGGTAATATAAATAAATGTTAATAATGTTTCTAGTATTCCTTATCACACTCATATTGATTATCAGTATTGTTTTGGATTAAATTTAAATTGATAAGATTCTATTTTTCATATATTAATAAAATAATAAATTTTCATATAATATAGTTTTTATGATATTTTCAAGTTATATTACCAATTTTTCACTTATTGGTATATAAAATAGTCCTGATTTTTTTAGAAAATAAAATATTACTTCTATATTTAGTTGGAAATAAATTTTTATTCAATACCATGTTTTCTAAAAATGTTCTCGAATTTTTTTAATCTCCTATTATATTTAAAAATAAAATTAACTTTGTTTTTTCTTTTTCTACAGAAATTATTTGAATGTAATCTTGAGGTCATTTTATAAAGAGTGATCATTTTTCATTTAAAAATATTGTGAATATAATTATAGTGTTTTTTTAAATGGAATGAAAACATAACATACCGCCATCTTTCCAATTATTTTCATATAATATGTTTTCATTATTATATTCCATGAAAATAGTTTCCCAAATTTTTTCTGTTTTATAATTTATTTTTCAAATCATAATGAATTTTTTCTATATAAAATGTTTATATAATCGATCAAAAACATTTTCCATCTAAGATGACATAAATTGATATTACTTATTCCTTAGTGGGAATATAATACATGGATTCCATTCTTATTAATTCAATAAATGATTTTTTAGGATATACTGATGTTTATGAAACCTTTTTCTACTCAACGGGTTATACATTGATAAAATTCATTTAAAAATGTTTTTTTTCATTATTCCTACTATGATGAAATGTTGAAATGATTATAAAACCTATCTCTTCTATATATGTTATAATATCATGAAATATTAATGAAACCATCTTCGTTTAATGGGTAATTATGTGAATAATTTTTTATGATCTTATTAAACACATGAATATGATTTTAATAATGATATATATGATACATTTACCTATATAAAATGTAATAGGAAATTATTTATATCCCAAGAGATGGATATGTCTAGAATAGTTAGTGAACCTAGTTTAGCTAGAAATTTTGTCAGCTATGATTTTATTGGGAGAGAACCCTAACTACTATGATGCTTTAGGGAGTTATAACATTCCAATATGACATCCTTGGAATCATTTTTATACTAATTTGTAAACTATTTCTTATAATTATTTATATGAAAAAATGTATGAATTATTCAAACGTTATGCTCCTGTGGATCATGTTTTTTAACCCTTATGGTTCATGTCTTTAGGACTAACAAAATATTCAACGTCAAATGATTTTAATATGTCTATCAATATTATGGCTTCTAAATGGTATGCCCATGTTCTAATATAATTATGTTCATGTTATGATTATATATCTCCCAGTATTAACCTTACTTAGCATTTGAGACCACCCATTCCTATCATTACTCCCTATATTATGAAGGAATTTATTTGTTATTATATTTATGAGATGGGTTCTAGTATTGAATACTATAGTGGGGAAAGATATGTCGTATATATAGGCTAGTTTTATGTGTTTCCATGTTTCCAATTTTAATAATCAATTATTGATCATAGGAATGTGTATGTGTATTGTAAATATTATTCAATAAAAATTATGTAAGGTTATGATAAGTAAGTACAAAATGGTACAATTTGTATCCAGTTTATACATGAATATGCCTTATTTTTTTAAGGGTCTGATAACTCTTTTAAATAGGAATAATTCTCAATGTTGTCAAAATTAAATCTAAAATATTATATGATTAATTATTTAGGAAAACTCTTACTTGTACGATGATCACAAATCAATAAAACTATTCTTCATAGAATATATTTTATGGGAATATGCTTCCTAAATATATTGTTATTATCTATCTAATTTTGATATATGTTTTCTTATGAATGGATTAGATTTAATTTCATAATTCCCATATTTATTGTTGATGATGGGGATTAATGTTTCATATTCTATGTAACTTATATATATTTTTAAGCGTATAGATTAATATAAAAATCATATTGAAAAAAAATCTATTTTATGGATCTCGATTCCTATTTAAAAGTGTTGTTTATCTCATATTGTTGGGGAGAACCTCCAAATATATGATATGGCTACAGTGTTTGAGTTTTTCATTTTTTTTGAAAGAGTATTCTAATATTTCACTAAATTTTTAAGATTTTTTTTCGTTATAACTCATTAATCATGAAACCCTTATTCTAAAGAATCGATATAAAATAGACAAATTTGTGTTGTTGGAATTTATGAAGGAAAACTCGGATAATCCTGATATGTGACTCAAATGTCCATGTGTGTCAATATAGGGTAACCATGATCAGTTTTTATGTTTAATTATCTCTAAATATTTAGTCACATTGATTATCCTAAATATAACAAGATCACAATGAATATCAAATTTCTATTACCCCATATCAATGTTTTGTTTGATCAGTTTCAATGAAATCAATATTTTTTTATATTAACATTCAGTTTTTATGTAACCAATTGATGATTAAGAAAGATGATATACCCAATAAAATATTTCATACTATCTTTGGAAACAATAGGTTTACTGTTATTCCATTTGGTCTTACCAATTTTCATGATATCTTTATGGATTTAATAAATATAGTATATAGAAAATCTATTTATCTACTTGTGGTATCCTTTATAGATGATATTATTATATTTTTATAGTAAAAGTAAGAGAAAGAATATAACTTGAGGATGTAACTAACGAATATAATTTATTTGATAATTTTCTAAAGGTTATTTTTTACTGAAGAATGTTTAATTTTTTTGTCATATAATTTCAATATAGGGTTTATCAGTGGATCCATGAAAGTTGGAATTTAATGGGTTGTTGCAAAAAACTAATAACTATAAATGAGATATAAAGTATTCATTGTTTTGATTATTAAATTTTTTTTCCTTGTAGAAATTATCTTTTATTTATAATCAAATCATTAAATTAACTAAGAAGGTATACATGTTCTACTGGAGTAATGAATGTGAAGAAAATTTCAAATAACTAAAAAAAGGTTAGTCGAAACATCTATAATTAAAATACCATACTTTTAAGAAATTACTGTGACCATTAGTGAATAATTATATAGTGGAATAGGATTCATTATCACATAGAATGATATGGTTATAGATTATTCCAAAAAATAATAGAGGTTTCTTGAAAAAATATTCAAATCATGATTTTTATTTAGATACATTAATTATTTTTTTAATGGTATAAAGGAATTAACTTTATGGAAAATTTTATGATATATAATTATTTATAATAAATGATTACTCTATATAATGATTTATAATTAGAATAATATTAACAAGATAATATGTTTGGATTTGATTTCTAATTAGAAATTCTAAATATGCTAGAAATGTTTCACCCTAACCCTAGTTACCCAGAATCAGTGCGTTATTACATATCATTGACCTGATACAAGGATTCATTTCTTAAAAGACTAATATGTTTAGTAGCCTTGGAATTAATAGATACATACATAAGTTTTGCATTACATCATGAAATAAAAAAACAATATGTCCCCTTTGAACAATCTTATATCCCTTAGCATATTCCTATAGGTTAATCGTAATATAATTCTTTGAATCCTTGAAATAAATAAAACATAATAAAGGGTTGAGCTGAGATGTTCAGTAAAGATAACAATATAGCAGAAACTGTCATAAATAAGAATAAACATTTAAGGCAATGTATAAGACTATAACAGAATCCTTTTAAACATAAAACTTCAGCATAATATTGCAACGATAAATCAAATAATTCCATTTACTTATTCACATGGTTATTATACTAGTCGAATAAACGCATGTAATATCAATATCCAACTTTATAATGATAGAATGCATAATGTTGGACATCATAACCATATACTCAAAGCCTCATGACAGGACTACAAATAAGATTTTGTCTTGGCCTTTTTCAAGGATACTAGTTTATATCATGAGACCTACTGATGCATCGAGGATCTATAGCAAGATCCACCCATTACTAACTATGTCCAAAGAATTTTTCATATGAAAAGGTTGAAACATAATCTATAAATTCGTATTAAAACTAGCATATGAAATGTCAATATATTAACCACAAACCATGAATGGCATAAAAATAGCACATCCACAGTCAAACATAACTCATTTAATACAATATGGATGATTCTATTATAATAAAACATCCTTAATAAAGAATAAAAAAATGGATATTGATATAGATAAAAATATTCATTAAAACTATTTGATAAAATATCCACTTTTCCTTGAAAACAATTAATTGTCGTATTATTATCAAAGAAGTCATTTAAAAGAAATTACTGAATCAAAGTGTCACATACCACTTTGAATCTTGTAAAATAAATTTGGATTTCAAAACATTCATGTCCATTTAAATATATACATAAAACCATGTTTAAAAGATGGAAATTAATGAGAATGATTTAGAAGAATAATTATTTAAAACATTTAAAACAATATTTTAGTTTGAGTTCCTAACCAAATAAGAGATTCTTGAATATAAGTAATTGATGAATAACATTAATAAAAAATTACAATATCATGAGACTAAAGTAATTAATGATATAATATGTTAAAGGACAGTATATATACACCATATAAAATTGAATTAGTGCATAATGACAAAGAGGTCTCTAAGGAATGTAAATTGAGACGAAATACCTTATAAAGACTATATTCATAGATTAAGAATAAATCAATGAAATAATTATGTGTGAAAAATATAAAGACACTCAATATAATTGGATATTTATTGTAAATAAATTAGGTTACATTCAAACATATTCTTGTAAAAACAAAACCAATGACATGGATGTTTAACTCGATGAATGGAAAAAGAGATAAGATTACCCTTAAAAATTTCATATCAATGGAATGAGAATTTATCAATAGAGGGATTATGTGCATAAAAGGTATATCAAAATAAAGGTTAGTAGAGATTACAAAAAAAAAATAATAAATAGTGATTCTGCACTTAATCATGGAGGAAAATAATCAATGTAGTATGCATAAAGCCCAATAAGTGGAAATTGAAATTTGAAATTCCCAAACCGATTTGGTAACTTACAAAACAAGAACCCCATGAAAAAATTATCATAAAATTAATATGTAAATACACATAAATCAATTTATATTACCCAAAGAATACAATCATTGTCAGTACATACACCACAAAAAAAAGAAATATTGGCAATATAGAATAAATCTCACGAGAATAAGATGTGAGATGAAAACCCATTACATTATACTTTTCCATAGTATTGGGTAGATTACACTCCTATATATTAATAAAACAATTGTTATTAAATTATACTGGAACCAAATACATAAATATGATATCATATATGATCTTCTTTTATTACTTTCTTAATGATATTTTAGTATTATCATTGTTTTGGTTGTTAACTAATTCGCTTTCCTTAATATGTTTTGTTACGTAAGTCATGTTTATTATGTATAGGATGTAGTAGATTCATATCAAGAATGATATTAAGTTATAAAATATTATTTTTAATCATAAAATTAAAATTATTCTTGAATGATTATGATGAGGAATGAATCTCATCGCGTTCGTGGAGAAAGTAAGTCGTACGTACCCACACGCGACAAATATCATTCTTCTGATGGTGAAATCAAATATAAATATATGGTATATAATATATAAAGAATTATTAACATGATATATTTATTATTTAAATAAGTTATACTAATTATTATACCCATCACAATCATGATGTTTCTGAATAACAAAATACACCAAGACGTGGAGATGGTAAGCCGTGCGTACGCGCATATGGATACTTTGTAATTTATAGGATGGTTAGAATAATGAATATGGTTGTACCATATTTATAACAACAACACAGTATGTAGGAGGTACGCGAGTTTTTATTTTTTTATGGAAACAAGAAAGAAAGAGGATGTGGAAGAAGGGAAGAAAAAGAAAGAGGGTGGGGAAATTATTACCTCTTCTTCAGGTGTTTCCTTTTTAGTTGATCAAAAGGGCTCCATAGAATGGCTTTAGGATCAAAGTAAGGACTCTATGATGATGTGAGGGATGTTGGGAGGATATTTGAATAGGGTTTGGTAGAGCCAAAAGGCTTTGGAGGTGATATTTGGTGAGAAGTATTTTTACCCTTTTATAAGAGTGGTGATAGTAAATTTAGGAAAACCTTGAATTATTATATTATTATAAATCATTTTAGGTTTCTAATAGATCAAAATTGATTTATTTATAATTTAAGGTGAATATGTGACGGAATCCTCTCAAACAATAAGTTTTCGACAAGTCTATGTCTCCATATTAGAATTATCATTTAGATTTAAATATTAGTTAAATTGTTTAACTTTTACCGTGCTTTCATGTATTCTTAAAATATATAGTTAATAAACTTACTCTAAACTTCCAAGACAACATTAAGTGGTTCATTAATGACATATATAAAATTATTTAAGTGCTTTGGAAAAAACTTATATTTTAAGGAATATTATATCAACCAATAATATAGTATTGGTTTTAAAATCTCATTTATGTCAATTTTGACATTATTTTGTATTTGGTTTTTGTAAAAATCATAACAGCATGTTTACTTCAAAAAAAAATTATTTAACCAAACCTTGAATGTAATATTATCATAGATAAATAGTTTAATTTATCAAAAGTCTCAAATAACATTTATTTGGATATTTATAATATAAATTATTTTAATCTTTTAATGATAAGGTAATTACTGCATCATCATTGTGTCATAAATAAATTTAATTATTTAATGTTTAAAAATTATAAATAAAATTCCATTATTTAGGAAATATTTTTTTCTTTAATATTAATATTTATTGTCGAATATATCTTATGTATAACCCTATATTAAAAATGGTTTTGTTATTCAGCTATGAATATAACACTTTTTACTCTTTTTTAAATAAAATAATAATAAATGTCCTAATCTAATCTAACTAGACCAAAAGGATCATATTTTTTTTCCAAAGGTTGTTTTTGGTCTAATTATACTTATCCAGTAAAATTAGGAAATGATTCATGGTAATTAGAATATAATTATTACCATTAATTGCACTATTTACATGTAAATGTGGTAAATATAAGTCATAAATTACTATTCACCAAAAATTATTTTCATCTTATTGAACCTTATTTTAATTAATTATGTCAACTGTTTCTCTTGGATTTTTGAAATTCAACTCGTAGAAGCTATAAAATTATGTTTTATGCAAATTTTCTAATGCTCCTAGAAGGTGGGTAAAATACTGTAAAAAGGTAAATAAAATATTATACATCTAATTTTATTATTAAAATGACTCAAATGAATCAAATTGAAATAATATATTTATAATGTTTATAAATTATCTTAAATAAATAAAATTAAATATTTTTTAAATAAAAAGTTGATTTTTAAACAATAACCTAGTGTTTTTCACTATTCCTCAAAAATTGAATGTTTTCTGAAAAATACCGAAAATTTTACCCAATCTAATTTTGATATAGAAAATTGAAAAATAAATTCTATTTTAAAAAATTCAAAACATATAAGTAGCATTAATTAATATAAAATTAATTCATGTTGTCAATACCAAAAGTTGGGATTTTAAGAAGTAAAAACTATCAAATAATTGACATGTTTTTATGTCATATTTAATTGTGAAATTACTTATAATGACCAATATTGTACTAAATGTGAAAATTATAATCTTATTATACTCTCAAACCATTCAAATTCATAATTTAACACTATAAACTATTTCGATTTAAAATGTTGTTTTCAATTAATATTTCTTATTTTTCACTATTCCTCGAAAAATGAATTATATCAAAAAATTACCAAAAATTAATCAAATAAAATGTTTATATCCGGAATCTAAGGATGAATTGAATTTCATTAAATTTCATACATAAACGTTTCATATATTGGTTTTAAAAAGTGTTTTCCATTAAAAGGTGGTAAAATTGTATTTTTCGAAAAATACTTCTTTTATCTGAAAAAATGAAGTTGTTATTATATTATATCTTCGAAATACATAATAGGGATTATAAAATTATATGGTGTATATAAGATTCAAAATTAGTTTAATACTATTCATATATGGTTTTTGAATGGCTATTTTGGTATGTCGTGGTGCGCTCGAACTCGGTGTTGAGTATAGCGCAAGCTATTGAATTACGTTAAAGAAAATAACATACTCTGAAATCTTGTAGTCTTACAACCAACCATGGATGAGAAAAAAGAGATTATATGATTTGAGTCCAAAGAATCATGGTAGAAATTCTATGATGAAGAACAAAAAAGATCCAATGTTTTTTAAAAAAACTATATCAATAAAACATGAAGAAATAAATGAAATATTATATTTCTCAAATTACTGGTCATCCTTTATTCAAGTAAAATTTAATGTGGTGAAAATAAAATATGAGGATATTTAAAATATGGTCCAAATTATTCCAAATTTAACCGTTTTTTTGAATTGTTGATATGTTTTATGAACCATTTATTTATGTTTTTAATAATATAATTGAAGAATGAGTATTGGAATATTGTTTGAAAATCAACATTCCCTATTTACAATGGAAATAAAGGATTTATAGAGATATAAAATACTATTTATGGTGGAAAAAATAAAGATAGGTATTTTTAGGATCTATTGTCACGACCCGTCCTCGGGGCTCGTGCCGTGACTACCCCAAGCCTGCCTTCCATAGGCCAGAAGCTGGAAACTAGCACCAAAGGCATAAATCCCGATAACTAGGAAGGGATTTCCTTTATAAAAGTAAACAAAAAATCTCAGAGTACAAGCATAAGTAATACACTAAGTACAAAAGAAAGTGTTGAAAAGTAATTGGTCCAGAATACTAACCCAACTGGAAGTATAGCTACAACTGAATGAAAGTAGAATAGAAAAATACAAACAGCTGGAAGAATGGAAGAAGCTCCTGGGTCGTCCTTCTTGGATCCTACCTGAAGGGTATGTACAGATAACGCAACTCATGGATCGTCCACCACGGATCCTACCTGAATGGTAGGTACAGAGAGCCTCCATAATGCTCTCGCCTGTCAACCTCCTCCGAGTATCGTCTCATCATGAAGTCCACCTTCAAATACTGACTCGACGTGAGATCCACCTCCAGGTACCATCTAGCTCTCGAACACTCGGCCTCTATCAGTGCTGCACGTCGTCTATAACCAACACAACGAGGTGCGGGCATAGCCCATGCAGGGGTGAGTATAACGATACTCAGTAGGGACCCCGAGACCCTCAAGGTCTCACTAAATCCAACAAGTATAACCACAAAGAAGGATCTCAACAGATAACCCTTACTTAGGTATAAGCCCTTACTCATACCTATGTTATCAAGTAACCCATCCCAATAATGAGGAAGCACAAAGGTTATGAAATCAACGGAAAACCACAACCCAGGTATATGCCCATACATATACCTAAGTTATCAAGTGACCCATCTCAATCATGAGGTAAACACAAAGGTCATAGACTCAGCTCAAACCATGATTTTCATTATCGAAACCGTAACTGCTGAAGAGCCCTGTCTCTGGAGTGTACAATGATCCTGTCACGACTCCGAGGTACTGCTCACTAACCTAAGACTGCTGAGGTACTCCTCCTGTCGAGTACCGTGGGTCATCCACCCAAACACAGTAGTGCTTCCTGCCGGGGTCTGCCACCCAAACACAGTAGTGCATCTCCCCTAATAGCCTACATAGGTACTCTCCGGACGAGTACAAGGGTCTGCACCCAAACTTAGTAGTGCTCCGTCCGCCATCAGTCTGCACCCAAACAAAGTAGTGCTCCATCCACTGGTCTAGTCAACTCACTCCAAGTCGAGTGGGTCAAGCAGTCGTCAGGTCTCAACTTGCTACACGGTATCTGTACTCCGTACAATCGTCTCCGGGAGGGTCCGCTCCATGAGCTACTGTTCGATACTCAAAGTATCACAAATTTCCACGAATAAGTATTTAAAAGGACCACCCCTTCATAGGGGTCTCAGCGCAATAGACGGTGTGTCAATCGGACGCCCAGTCTGTGAGTTATTAGTCTTTTCATCCAAAGGGCCAGGTTGGTTTCGTGTGCGAACCAACCCGGCCGTATCTCAACTATACCCCGAACTCTCACAGGGTATACTCATAGGGAATTTTTTTCAACATGATCACCAATGCCACTGACGGTTCGTCAAACGGACGTCCGGTCTGAAAGTTATCAGCTTTTCCGTTTCAGGGGCCCGGTTGGACATTGGGTTCAATGAAACCCGGCCATTATCCAACTGCGTCCAAAACTCAGTCAATGTATGCCAAATGTTCTATCTCATCAAGAGGAATCGAACAAAGTTGACGACACGTCAATCGGACGCCCAGAACTCACGATATAAGCGTTTTCCCTCTGAGGGCCCGGTTGGTTTCATGTTCGAACAAACCCGGCCACACCCAAAGTTCTCTGAAACCCTGAGTGTAATATACTCAATCGACCGTCTCGATCCGAGGATCGCATCGCAACTGATAGTGCGTCGATCAGAGGTACGTAGCCTAAATTATGGGCAAATAAATGAAAACTGTCCGAAAAAGGGAGTTTTGGGCCCGGACTGACCCGGCCCGAGACCCCCTGGGTCGGCCCAAACTGGGTCGACCCGACCCGGGTCCGGGTCCGCCCCGGCCCGGCGCGCTAGCGCGCTGGCGGTCCCCTGGATGGCTCGGTGTAACCGAGATGGGTGGTCAAGGGGGGGGGGGCTGCCCCCCTATTCAATTAAATGCGCCCCACACGTGGGGGGCCCTACTGTTCAGCCAGCCGGGGGTTACGAACCCCGGCTTCTCCCCTGACTGGTTGGCCCGCTCCGGCCGGCCGGCTGCTGCCACCACGGGACCGGTGGGGACCCGTCCCTCTGCTATGACGCTGGCGGCCAGAAACTGGCCGCTGCTCCCTGCTCTGCCGCGACGTGACGACGCCACGCCCCTCCGCCGTGGCCCCGCTCCGGATGCGGTGCCTTTGTGGTTCTCTGGTGCGGCATGACGGCGCCGCGGCCATGTTCGAACTCAACGGCCCGACGCGACGGTGCCACGCATCCTTACCGCACAATCCCACACTGTGCGACGGCTCCGCGCCATCTCTGTTCCAAACCACAACAAGGTCAACAACAGAATTAAGGGATGGGGGTCGGCTGAGTTTGTGTGGTTTGGCCCCCTCCAGTTATTCGATAGCAAGCGGCTAAGATTACGAAGAATGCTAAATTATTCACAAACAAAAATAGTAAATCCCCTACCTCAAAAAGATGTCGCATGTCATCGAGCCACGAGAAAAGGAAAGCGTCGTGATGATCTGTCGTCGCGGAAGATCAGTGTTGATTCCTTTGTCGTCGGAGGAAGAGCCGTCGTCAATGGCGATGTTCCCCGCGGTGGTGTCTCCTCCCTTGACGCGGAGGAAGAAGAAGAGATGGCACGTCGTCTGTGTCTTCGCATTCTCCGTCGGAGGTTTTCTTCGTTGAGAATGTTCTATGTTAAAGGGAAAGTGGTCTTCGTCGAAGAGGAACTGTTATTCATTAAAGATGCGTCATTATTCGTCGGAGGGAAGTTCTCTTCTTCTTCACACCAAAGATCTCCCAAAAACTCCCGAATGTTGTTAAGGTTTTCTCACACACCAAAAGCTCCAAAATAATATCCCATGATATTATTTTTATTCACACCTCAATGATTTTAAAATTCAAACCAAACCACATAATTAATTAAAGTGATTTGGCATGAATAAAGAGGAGAGTGGGGTAGGTGAGAGGTCTCACATTAAAGGTTAGTTTCAAGGGGTTATGGGGAATGTGAAAAGGTGGGGGATTGTGTGGGCCCCACCTCTCATTTATTCTCCCAAGGGTAGTTACCAACCCAACTTCCACACAGTGGATAAAACTACTTAGAAGAAAAATAAAATTGGATTACAACTTTTATTTATTCTTCACTTACATCTCAAAATTTAAACAACTCTTCCTGAGAAAACGCACCATCGGAAAAGGTCTACATAAACAATTACCGGTGCTGTGAGTTCATCGGTGCCCTTGGATTTCAATTCTGAGCACCGGTTTAAAAGTTAGAAAAATCTGCTCGTTCATTCAGTGAACGTACCCGAGCCTATCTTCGGAAATTAATTCCGGGCACACCGGGCCTCAGAAGCAGGCGCCGTCAGAAACTGCGTTCTTGTAAAATACAGAAGAAAATTAAGAAAAAAAAATATCCCTTGAATTTTACGGGTCTTTACATCTATATTTTTATGGTTTTTTCATAATTTTAAGGGTGACAGAAAAAATTATAATATAACGTTACAACCATTTTCCATTCTAGAAATTTAATAGAAACAAATCACCATAGATTTTATCTTTAATATCCCAAAACATCAAAAGTATAAAATTATATTTGGCTAGTATTCAATCTCTATATAATGTTTCAAAACATCATCATCATGAAATAATAATTATATCCTGAAACAATTTCAATAAAATACATTATAACAGTTGTATGGTTTCATGGACATCCAAATTATTTTGTATGTGTTCAGGATTTGAGGTTTTACATGATGTTTTAGTGATGTACTCTGCTATCACTTAATACATAGTTTATTTTCAGTTCAATTTATGATCCTAATAGAAATACAATGTTTGATAGAACCATTAAAACCCTAATAATATGATGAGAAAATTTTATAAAGATTTGAATGTTGGTTGGGGTCAACAACATTCTATAATAAAGTTTTTTTAAAACACTAACATCAATTGAGCATGCAAATGGATCCAATTGAACTCCTCATTAAGAAAAAACTATAGAAACACAATGTTTTGAGGTGAACATATAGAATTAAAGCTATTGGAATACATGATATATGATTAAATTGAAACTAGTATCAATGTTATTCAGTACCATATTAAAGAAGATGAGATTCAACATAAATGTTATTTTGAAAATCATCAATGAAATATGGAATTCGATGTTTGTTAGAAATAATTCCATTTAATTTCAACTGGAAAAATGGTATGAATTTTAAAAATAATGTAATATTTAACCTTGGTAAATTTTCCCCTTTGAATGTCTATATAAGGTATGGAGGGTCTCGTATCACTTAGTGCTTCACCCAAACTTATCTCATGTGCATGATGTGTTCCATGTATCTATCATGAGAAATTACATACATGATACATCACATGCCCAAAACTCAAAATACTCACCTCTAAGATATAGTCATTCCTATGAAAAAAATTCATTAGAAATCTTAGATCATATAGATAAATTAATAGTAACCAGAATAATGAAATGGCTAATTGTTTTTAGAGACATTAAAATTTTCTAGAATCCACACATGAACCGAATGATGTGATAAAACCAATATATCCTCATTTTCAAATAAATATAAAATTATTTTAAGAGATAAATAAATTCTAGGATGGTGTAATGTAACACCATGACATATTATGATATAAATATTTTTAAATAAATATCATATATTTTATAGATTTTGAAATATGAAACATCGTGTTTAAAAGAACTGCTCTATACTATTGAAATATTATTATTTAATGAGACTGTTACTGCCAATATATTTGATTATTATATATGAATAATTCTAAATAAATTATAAATATATTATGGTTAAAATATTTATGAAAATAATTAATTAGTTATAATTTTTTTATAAATTATAATAAAAAATCAGTTGGATGTAAACGATATGTTTATCAGAAAATCCTATTTTATCCAGACATTGTTTTCTTCCATATGAAATTAAATTAGTCAATATTATTGAAATTTTATCATCGAATTTATATATTTTGTACTGGAAAAAATATTTTCACATTCATAATGTTTTTTTCTATCCATGGAAAAATATTTAATTATGTATTATTTTTAAAATTGTATTTTTCTAAAAATAGTTTTCATCATTATTTGAACATTTATTATAATGTGAATTACTAAAAATGATAAAAATTAAATTTTTAATAATAGATCCCTTATTTGGAATTATGATATTCAAATTTTTTATATTGGTATTTTTATTTTGTTATGAGTTCTATCTTTGATCAATATTTTATTGTATCATTACAGGTAAAACATATAAAATATGGTTAAATCATTAAGAAAATGCCTTAAAGTTTCCCTACCACTTTATTTTCCCCCATTGGATAAATGGATTTTATAAATTACAAATATAATTCTTAAATATTTTTCCACATGGTGCCATTTTTATTTAATTATTACGTTCATATAAATTTAATAATTTAATAAATACAAAATGTCACTCCCCGGAATATATTATCTCTTATATTTTTACAAAATGATAAAAAGAGGATAATTTTTTTTAATTTAAAATATAAATTACATTTTTTATGGTAATTATTTTTAATTTATAGTTATTTAATAATTAGATTCAGTTCTTACTCAATGTTGACAAGGTATTTATTCAATTACTATAAAAATAAAATATATGATTAATGAAATATAAAAAATTAACATAATTTAGATGAATAATTGTGGTACATGATTTTTATAAATAAATTTAATATTTTAGGTATGTTTGAATTGTATGTGTTCTAGTTCTATCTCTCTCATATTTCTTTCATTTTTTAATTAAATAAATTTTCACAAAGTATAAATTTATTATTATCTTAAAAAAATATCATTAAATGATTTAAAATTAATGATATTATATTATTTATCCAAGTGAATTGTAATTGGATTGAAATATTTACCATGGCCATTTTGGGAAGATTCAATTTTTATGGAATCATTATTGACATAGAAAAAATTAAAAAAATTGTTGGTTTGTGGTATTTTTAAATAGGATTAAAAGGGTGGTTAAATACATAGATAAGGTTCAAAACAATATAAAAACCTATAAAAAATTTATTTTATGAGATGATATAGAATTATTCTCCTTATTAAAAATAATTATTTCAATATTCATCCATATTTACAGGAAAATTAATTTATATTAATTTAATATATTAGTTAATGTCAAGAGTGGCCCATCTCTTACATATAGTCAATAACTTCATCTCCTTCATTATACACTTTTATTTAGTCTTATATATTAACAAATATATACCATAATAGTTTTATATCTTCTTTCTTCCACATATTATAGATTATTTTAATTAAAAATATCGTCCTTTAAATGCATAAGGTATAATCTAGAGAAGGATTCTCAATAAAGAGGTATAACTCTTAACTGAATATTTTCAATTTTATATTTTTATATACATCATCAAAATCCATTCAATACAATATTAAATAATTATTTTATATCTTAAATATACAATTTTTTTTTTTATTATTATTATGATGTTATAACAATTTTAAATTGTCTTCTCATCAGTTGGAAAATGAAGATACACATTGTTTTTATGGGTGGACTACCCCCTACAAGAAGATTTTTAATTCATATTACAAATATCATTTACATGGATGGTAGTAAGGGTATATTTAATCAATATATAAGATATAAATGAAATAAAAATACACTTGAAATGGAGATTTATTATTCTCTTTCTTTTAGTTGGTCCAATCCAAAAAAATGAAAATATGTTTCATGCACATGAAAGGCCTACAAACTCCCTGAACAATGTAATTTATTTTTCTATATTTATCACTTATTCTTGAATATAAATATAAATATATATATATTCAATTATTAAATATAATATTAATATGATTTTTTAAATTGTACAGATTATTAACCCATCTGAAACTAGAAAACTGACATTCTCATAAATAATGAAACATTTAACACTATAAAATCAATATTTTAATAATGAATTATTTTTAATTGGTAATAAAATATTATTATTGGATTACATATGTCATTATATGTATATAAATTATTATTCTACATAATTATATAAAATTTAAAAAAACTATATAGGAATATAAGTAACATTAAGTGAAATAAATCATTGATGTAATGATTTTATTTTATAATGTCATTATTCACTATTATTGTTTTAAAATAACTTTTTAATTATGAAATTCCATGATATTCCTATACATCATTATCATAAAATATTGCATCCTTTATTGATATATAATTTTTACATGTTTTCATTTTATTTTCCTCTCTTTAATTACTCATTATAACAACTTTTTTTAGTAAAAAGTGAATTTATTTCTCCATTTGTTTGAAAATATTGTTTCTTTTAATATCCACTATTTATAAAAAAAAATAATGTTTTCAAAATTTTAGCATAATTAATTAAAATCATTTTTACACAAGTTTTATTTTTACTAAATGGTTTAAAAGTAATCTTCTTGCTATTTTCTAAAAAAGTGTATTTAATATTAACGAAATAATGGAGATGGATTTTTATTTTAACATAAAAAGCATGATCGGAATAAAAAAATTCATGAAAACACAATTCACTAAAGCGTGATTTAAATGTTAGAAATTTATTTTGAATGAAATTATTTTCAACAATAATTTTGGAAAATATTACATTTTAAAGATTCTCTTTCAATGTTGAAAGGGTATTTTACCCAAGAAAAAATTCATGTGATATTTTAAATGAATTTTAATATAAGATTAAATTATTTTATTTCATATATGATTTAGTAGATATATGATCCAATAATACCATCATTATTATTTCTCTTGCTAGATTAATATTATAATTATAATATGATTAGAAAATTAAATTATTTTCAATGTATCATGTTATAATTACATGTTTAAATGTATATGAAACTTGTTTTCTATTCAATATATTATGATATATTATAAATAATTTGGGATTTTTTGGAACAAATATAATGTTATTATGATTGATTTATGTGTGGGACCAAAATTATATAATCTTCTAATTCACTGGGAAATGATTGATATCTTATGAGATATTATAGACTAGAATGGGCTGTGGAAAAAATAAAAAAAGAGCCTATGCCCACTATGGTAGTATTTGGAGTAAAACATGGATAATGTGATTAAATTGGGACTAAACAGAATCAACTTTGATAGTCTTGTATGGGATCCATTACTACTAAGGAAATTATATTCTATGGTTATGTGTATATTAAAAATATATTTACTTTGAAAAGGTTATCATATAAGGGCTCATTCTCATTGATTCTATTACGATTCATGTATACTGAACTGCCACGATTTATTCTAAGACTAATGGTTATGATTTTTGATATAAAGGGAATGGTTTTAAAATGTTATTCCCTTGTTTTCATAAAATTATTGGATGGTTTATTTAAGAGATCATTGATATCATACTTTTTTACCCATAATGTGATACAGAGTTCTCCCATTCTTATGTATCAAGTTCCCAATGTAAAAATAAACGTAGTTTAGTATGATATATCTAAAAATGGTGATAGATATGAACACTATAGTTGAAGACTATTTATATCACTTATGAACAATTTTTTATTTATACATGTTTCAACTGATAATATACATATATGATTCATTCCATTAATAAATTATTGTTTGATATGAATTCATTGAATATAATGTGATATCCATGTATGAAAAATAAAGGTCGTTGTGGGTTATTTTTAATTCGATATATATAACAGTATTCTGTTGTTTATCATATTAGGTATGCGGAATATATGATTGATATTGGAACCCATTATATGTTTTTACATGATTTAGTTCATGTTTATAGACATCCAAAACACATATTTGTGACTTTTTATGTCATTTATAATACTCTAGTATAGTTAGATCAAAATAAATTTCTAACAATATATACAATTTTTCATAATGCGTGAGTTTATTCAGTGGTAAATATATTAAATTAATATACATAATATGGTAATATAATATAATACACATGAAAAAATTGGACTGGTAATCTTGGTTCTATCATCAAGGTCATAGTCATTACAGTCGAAAAACTAACATCACAATCTTAGGTTGAGAAATTAAATAGTGCTGAATGTTATTGGAAGTTTCATGAGGTCCTAAATTTCAGTTCAGGATTTAATTTATTTTTTGGATATATAATTTGCAGTTTTGTGTTTAGATTGTTTTTTGGGACACCAAATGATGTTTATATGCATGTGAATATGTATTATTAATATGTGGTCATTTAGGTCATTTATGGAAATATATAATAAAATACATTGTCGAGCGCATGAAAAATATTTCCATGTATTTGATAAATTCTTCTAAAAACTATAATCTAGTATGTCACACATGATCTATTGACTTCTTTATTGTTCAATGTATTTATGAAATGAATTTACTTTAATATCCCTATAAATAATTATTTTTTTAAAAACCAAATTATATTTTTATGATTTTTTAAAATATTTTTTTTCTTTATAATGTTTATTTAGTTTGTTTTATATTATATTTTAGGGTAATTTATATTTATATTTTTATTTGAATATTTTTTTAACTTCATCAATGTAAAATGTGTATATACATTAATTATAATCTTAGAAGGATTTTAATTATTAGTGGAATCATATGTTCAAATCATTGATATTTTTTATATTTTTTACAAACTAATATATTTTCTAACAAATAGTTATCAAGAATCAAAATTGGTCATTCTGAAAAACATGGTTGGTTGTATGGTTAGGAAGAATCATTCACGTCTATAACATTTACCCAATAGATAAATATTATACATGATTATCCTTATCTCTCTTGAGTTTTCATTAAAATATATATTTATTAATTGTAATAAAATTCAAATGATGGGGTGGAATAGAATTTGGATTTTTAATTTTTTAAATGTGATTCGAAATATCAAACTATAACATCAAAAAATGATTCTGAAATCAATATCAATCAATTTTTAAAAAAATTTATAATATCTGGAAGAAATAAACATACATAATTCTTTAATTAACTGAGTAGTACTCATATATTTTAATAAGTAATAGTATTAAACTTCATAAGTGAAATATTGTATAAATTGTTTAATAATTTAATTAAAAAATTATTTTAAAAAATATATCATTATAGGGAAACATTTCACTAACCACTGATAAAAAGTAAAATTAATCCCGAAAGTGTGTTTTCCAATATTTAAAAAAATCAAATTATATACTGATTATTATAAATACAAAAGTTATTCTTACATGCTATGGACTACTGTTTAATACATAAATATCAAAAATACACTTTGAAATCAAAAAAATAGGAGTATCCAAATTCATTATCATATTTATTAACTCTATATTTATTGATAAACACTATAAGAATGATAATGAATTAGATATATTGCTATCAAATAATGGAATAAAAAGTTATATTAAGTTATAATTGTAACTAGGTATGTCGATGGTCCAATTCCCCTATTCTCTTGAATGAAATCGATAATTTTAATGTACCCACAACCTATAAAAAAATAATTTCATTCTGTTAGTAATATACCATAGGGCACACCAAAATATTGATGTCATCCATAAAAACATCAACTAACAATAAATCTACGTTTCCAATGAAAATTGTAGTAATCATATTATTGAGACCCTGATTATATGAATATGAATCTTGAATTGAAAAAAAAAACACTATTAAACACTCCTATATCAACATGTATTGATAAGTAAAATGTAATTTCCAATATTATTACAAAAAAATGAATTTTTTTCATAATATGTATAAAATTTTTATTATATCCCCCAAATCCCCATTGATAACAATTTAGGAAATAATTATATTTGAGAAGATGAATATATTTCATGTTGTCGAAAAACTTATCAATCATAAATGAGAAGAAATTCCATAAATTTCATCATTGATTTTATACGGTTATTCCATGACCCATAAAATCACTCAAGATAAAACCATTATCTTCTTATATTTAAGATACTTTCTTATTACGTCTATATAGGTAGGTAGGAAAAAAACACACATGTTGTAAAAAATTTAATTGTAAAAAATAATAAAACATTCATGAAAAATATCCGTATCACCTTCCCTAGTATGTTCAATGTCATTAATAATAATAAAATTCGAATCATAAATATGAATAATATTTTCCCCTTACTAAAAATCTGTGAACTCATATCTTTTATCCATTTTTTGGGGTTTAGAAAAAATCATACTAAAAATATGTGAATCGCTATATAGTAAATCAAATCATAGGAATAAATTTTCTATAAAAAATTACCAAACCATTACTTCAGCATTATTTTAAGGATATATACTCATGACTTCAATTTATATTATTTGGAATATTAATCCAGCTAATAATAGTAGGAATAATATTTATCAACTCCTTAAATCTATATATTCCAACATCACCCATAATGTAATATTTTTTCTGTATATAAAATTCCAAGGTATTATTTGCCTAAATATTCCTATTCAATTTTTTCATACCCCATAAATATTTTTAATTCCCACTATGAATAAATTTTAAAATTGATTAAACATACATTAATTCATAAGTACAATTTGTTCTATATCACAGTCATGACACTAATCTCAATAATTCATTAAGTTTACATCCATATCCTCATTTGTTTTAGAACACCACATGTATTTCATATCCGTACAAAATAAAAAAAATTAAAATAGAACACCTAAAAATTACATCTAATTAATTAGAAAATCTTTATTTATTATAAAAATTAAAAATTTAATCAACAAAATGAAATTAATTTCACTACATCATTATTCTAATATCATTTATTTTTATAAATTAAATTATTTTTTTTAATCCAGTATTGGAAACATTGATTATTTTGATAATATTATAAAATATTAATTAAATTGGTCTTCCTGGTTCAATATATACATTTTCACAATAGCATGAATTCACCTATGTAAATATAAATTATTTCAATGTCAAAAATATTTTAAAAATTGAGAATAATTTAGTAAAATCATGGAAAATTTAAAAACACATAAAACAAAATAATTATATAACAATATACAAAAGAATATTCTAAAAATTTAAATTAAATCCAAAATTCTCCTAGAAAAAAGAACTTATATTATGTTATGGTTTTTCTCCCATACTATTATGGATTTATAACAAAAGTAACAAAAACATTTTCCATCTCTATATAGTTTCCCATGTATTCAAATTATATTAAAAATAATTATAAAATTTTTTTAGTGTCACTCGTTAAATAACCATGAAAATGAGACAAAAATAATATATGGACACATATTCAGTCATCAATAACTATATACTATGGGTTGGAATTAAGGATTTAGAATATAAATTTTTTAGTGATTTTTTCATTAACTTAATAGTAAAATCAACTACATGATTATTTTTTTAATAATAATTTGTAGTTTTATGTTTCCAACACCAATAAATGAAACCGAAAAATAAATATTTTCAACATCCAATATATGAAACAAATATATATCATGTAAAATATAATTCATTAATTCTTATTGTACTATATGTAATGAACAAGTATGGACACCCCTAATCATATTCTTTAAATGACCTAAAAACGGATCAATATTTATTCACATTCCTATATGTATATGCATCATGATATATTATAATTAACAAACTTATTTATAATGAATTTGATATATTAAAAATTTAAAAAATGATAATTCCATATAGAAATATTGTTTGATTATTTAATATATCAAATAAAACATAATTGAATTTAAAAAATAAAATAATAAAAGCTTAATGAGATATGAAATAGGTAGTAATCTCTCAATAAAAATTATAATCAAAATCACATCGATTAAAGATTTTACATAATACTTTTTACACATATTACTATCATATAAAAAAATTGTAAAAAATGAGGATTATAGAACTTATACTGTATAATAATTATACTAAAATATGGGAATGCAAATAGAAATACAATAAAAATAAAAAAGTTATCAAATGTTATCTATATCCATGTGAAAATTGTTTATCTCACAAAAATTAAAACATATCCAAACAAAATACAATCTATCTAACACCCACAATTTATAAAATTCCAATATTGTAAATAAAAAAATATAGAAAATCTTATATACCTAGTAAGTATAATTTTTGTTTGTGAAAAAAACATTCCTTGTAATATTCAATCACATGATTGTCGAATAAACCAATAAAATAAAACCATTATATAGTTGTTTGTAATATAATCTAGAAAAGGCGTTATTTATGGAAGAATGTAACAATCAATAATATTCAGTTAAATTTTTACACTTCATCAGTTATTATTGTTTACCTAGTCTATGTTTTCAAAATAATATCAAAATATTAATCATTAATGAAAAATATTTAAATTCGAAGGATATGTTATTTTTATTTAGATGGTTATAGTTAGTATGGTCTATGAGTAAATTTATAAGTGAAAAAACATTTTATAATTGGTCAATAGGGATCTCTTACTCAACATAGACATACAAAAGAAAGAACATATCACACCAGTAATATAAATAGTAATTGACATTTTTTTATATTTTATTTTGTTGAATTCATAAGAAATATGGAGAGAATCATAGATTAAGATGGGAAATAATATATCAATATTATTATTATTTATTTCACTTACTGATTAATACATGGGAATTTGTGTAGAATGACTTATAACTTTAAAAACCTATTTATTAGTTTGTGATCATCCATTGGATGGTACAAGATATATGATAATAAAAATATTGGGTAGAAATCCTCCCAATGATTCCAATAGAGTATCCTAGGGATTCCAATGAATTTTACTATGTGGGGCCAAGTTAAAAAATTATTACAATTATGCATTACAAATTTCATAATTTCACACATCACATTAAAACACACATCAATTAAAAAATCCTTTCATTAATACAAAGGACCCATATCCAACCATATCACAATTAGTTTATTTATTTTGGAAAAAATCAAATTGTATTTTCATGAAAAGAATAAAAAATTATATATAAATAATTTCCTAAAGTCATATAAAATAATACATTATATTTTGAATGAAATCATTATTACATTCATTAATAGTTTCACTAAAACTGTTAAAAATGATGAAAAGTTGACTAAAATAATATTGAAATGGAAAATATAATAAATAATATTCAATGTTTATTAAAAAAATTTCTTTTTAAAACATCATTGAAAATACAATATATACATTTTAAAATTGAAAAAATCATTCCAATAATTACACTAAAATTTTCACCATAAACCCCAAAAAAATAGTTTTCACAACCACATATTTTTAAACATATATATTAATAAAAGAATTATATATTTTAGATTAAATCCATATCATTTTTGAATAAACAAATATTGGAAAACAAATCCTTACTATCACCATAAAATTATAGACATCCAATATAAATTAGTTATATGAGGAAAAATTAATTTAAATTACGTATGCACGCTTGGTTTTTTCTAAAATTGGTGGTTCATGGATCAAACATTGGGGATCCAAATAAATTTTTGTCATGAAATACTACTCAACCTTAATATAAGAGTTTATGACCATTTTATTCTTATAAAAAAACAAAGATTCAATTACAAAAATAATTACAATTATGGATCAATATAATTTCATGACCATATTAAAAAAGATAAATTGTAATAGTGGGGAATAATTTTACGTATATGGAATGTGATTTATAATTTCTAAAAATTAATAATCACAACACATTGATGATGAATAAGCATTTATTTGAAAAATAATTTATTTAGTGATAGGTGTGCGATATATATATATTATTCATGAAAAATGGAATGGAAAAGGAAGCATCATAATTATATGATTTTTTAGAAAATAAAAATATATAGGTTTTTTGATGATCATATATCATATATGTAAATTCCTAAAAACCATGAATGAAACATGAATATGTCAAAAGAATTGGATACTAGTGTCATGTGGATTATTTTTTGGTTTAAGGTAATTATTCATAGAAACCCTGAATTAAGTTGTATTACAAAAGATACAAAAGTTTATCTCAATTATTAGTATAAATGATGGAAAAAATGAAAATATATTCAAAAAAAATTTACAATTTTATTGTCAATATTATACCAACCAAATACACTTACTAACCTCACAATTTCGAAATGATGTTTACTAAACAAACATGATATGTTCTTAATTATGCCTCATTTAAATCATTTGGTCCGACTTTTATGATAAAATATATAATAAAATAATATGATTTGATTTGATAAAAAATGTGGATTTTTTATTAATTATTTATATTAATGAGAATTTAAAATGTTTATAATTTAATAGTAATATTATTAAAAGACATAATGATTATTATATACTGAAAATGAAAGGATATAAGGTGATTTTCCTTGATATAGGGAAAATATGACATGATATGACAGATGATAATTAAAAAAGTAATGTTATTCTTCATAAATCCATTCCTGGTCTTAAATTATCCACAATTAAGTTGTCATGCCATTATGTGAGCTTAAAACACATTCCCAACAATATCTAGGACCCAATCTTAGCGAAAATTCACATCACCCAATCACTCATATCTTCAAAATAGTTTTCACAAATACCCAACATATTATTTATAGTGTAAATCTGGAGTTATGATAAATTTTAATGAAATTTTCTTCAAATAAAATATTCCATAGTACAAATTGTACCAAAAAATTTTATTATATCTAAACAAATATGTTATATATATGTATGGGAAATATTAAAAAAACAGATATATTTTTCATTATCCTTTAATTATCAGCTAAAAAAATTCTATTCATTATGAGTTTTTGGTAACATTTTATTTATTTTTATAAACACCTCATTATGTTTCATATAATAGACTATATAATAAGGGATATTTTGATGTACTTTTAAAAATATTCCATCATCTACTATTAATAAAAATATGGAAACCAAGATCAATTATAAATAGACATTCAAATCCACATATATTAAAATTGTAACACCCCAAGATTCCACATTACATTTCCGTTTGAATAATACAATAGCTTGCATTGTACTCAACTTCGAGATTCTAACACACCGCGACCAATCAAAGTAGCTGTTATGAATAGTAATACCCAATTTTTGTAATTTTATACATTTTATCTTTCAAAATGGACTTTATTTTTGGATTCGGAATATTGAAATTAGCATAGAGTGAAATTTTGGTATCTTTCTGAAAACTTTCAATTTTTTGATGAATAGTGAAAAACACTAAGTTATTGGTTAAAACCGACTTTTTATTTAAATAATTATTTATTTTATTTAAATTTAATTTATTTCAATAGAGATACATAATACCTATAAAATTTCAATGTAATTCATTGGAGTCAATTTATAATAATTTTATACATAAAAAAATTTATTGAACTTTTCACCGTCTTTAACCCATCTCCTAGGAGAATTTGCAAATTCACATAAAACATAATTTTACCTATTCTGTGAGTGGAATTTTGAAAATACAAGAGACAAGGTTAATATAAAGGAGTAAAATTTGGTTCAATAAGATAAAAATAATTTTTGGTGAAAAGTATCTTTTTACTTTTATTTACCGCGATAAAAAGTAAATTGGGTAATTAAGGGTAAAAATGAAATTATTATTACCCTAACACATGTCCTAATTCAATTGGACAAATGTATCTCGACCAAAAACTATCATAGGAATAAAATATTATCATTTAGGTCCACTTGGATTAGATTAGGACATTTATTATTATTAAAATCAAAGAAGAGTTGAAATTGTTAAAATCAATGTTTAATTACTAAAACATTTTTAATATAGGGTTATGCATAAGATAATTTTTCCTATATATATTCACTAGAATGATAAAACGATTTCCTACATAATGGTATTTTATTTATAATTTTTAGACATTATATAATTTAATTTATTTATGACACAGTGGTGATGGAGTAATTACCCAATGAATGAAATATTAAGATAAATGATATTATAAATACCCAAATAAATTTAATTTTAAACTTTTTATGAATTAATTTAATTTTATAGACTAATATCACATATTAATATTGGTTATATGAATTTATTTTGAAGTAATAACGCTTTTATGAATTTATCAAAAACAAAATACCCAATAGTGTCAAAATTGACATAAAGGAATTTTTTTAAAAATATTATATTATTCATTATTATTCTATTCCTAAAATTATATGATTCGTCCAAAGGATTTATATAATGGTAGGGGTACTATTAATGAACCACTTGTGGGTATTTTGGAATGATATAGTATGTTTATTAACTAAATAATATAAAATTACAAAGCGACATGGTAAGTGTCAAACTAATTAACGAAGTGTTAAAACTAAAAGATAAAGTTAATATAACGACCCAAACCTGTCTAAAATCTATTGGTTGAAAGGA
The DNA here is from genome assembly GCA_963277665.1 of Viscum album. NCBI lineage: Eukaryota > Viridiplantae > Streptophyta > Magnoliopsida > Santalales > Viscaceae > Viscum > Viscum album. Next base: position 1,238,629,948 of record OY728157.1, on the reverse strand, counting down.
TTTCGACCCATCCCCACCATAGACTTTTAATAATTCACTTTGAATTCATTAGAAACCAAATATGAATTTATTATAAAATAATACTTTAGGTTTTTCCTAAAGAGCCCCTCCTCCCCCTTATAAAAGGACACAACTTATAACCAATTATTAACACCTTCAAAGCCTTTTGGTTCGGAAAACCCCTGCCAAAATACTCTCTCAAATTCCCTCAATTCAAATTAGAGGCCTTAGTTTGATCATAAAGTCATTCTATGGAGGCCTTTTGATCAAATCAAAAGGAAGAACCCAAAGAAGAGGTAATGTTTTCACCACCCTCTTTCAAGTTCCTTTATTTTTCAACTTCTTCTTTCTTTGTTATTTCCATTCTAAAATAATAACTCTAGTATCTTCAATATACTGTGATATTATTATAAATATGGTAGAACCATATTCATTATTCTATCCATCCCTTGAAAGACATGTCACCATACGTGTGTACGTACGACTTACCGTCTCCGCGTCGTGGTGTAATTTTTATTCAATACATTACTATTTGGATGGGTATAATAATGATGTGTAATTCATGTAAATAATAAATATAACATTATAATTACTCTGTGTATATAATACAACACCCAATTATATATTATTTTGATATAAAATGAATGATATTGTCGCTCGTGCGTACGTACAGACTACCATTTCCACGAACACAATGAGATTAATTCCCCATCGTATCCATTCAATAATAATTTTCATTTGATGGATAAATTTTTTTAAGGACTTGGTATCACTCTGGATATGAATAATATATAACCTATCCATAACAAACATGGCTTATGTAACAAAATATTAAAAATAAAACCAGTAAGTTAACACCCGAAACGATGATTATACTAAGATATTATTGACAAATCAATGTTAAAAGAACATATATGATATCATATGATTCTTGTATAATTTAATAACAATTATTTCACCATTATACATGAGGTTAACCTAACCTCAACAAAGGAAAAGTACAAGGTAATGGTTTATTTCACAATTTCTTCATTAACTAAGGTTGTTTATATGTAATTATCTACTGGGACCTATTTATCATCCACATCCATGTTTCTTAAAAATGTATTTCAAAACATTATTAATATTTCCCAGAATATGGGTTAATGTCATTTATACCCTTATTTTACTTTTTTATGAAGTTTACAAAGGAATCTTTCTGTCATTTTCCAAAGAAGGCCTTTTTGAAACTTTTCGACCGAATTAAGGTTGGAATGTCTTTTTTTTAAAACTTATACAGCGGGTGTGGCTATTTTCCGCCATTATAAAATTGTCGAAGATTCCCTTAAAAGATTATAAGAGTATTTTTAATTTAAAGGTTTTCTTTTATAATTATGTGACTTCTAAATGATTTCAAAAAAGAGATATTTCTCTCAAATAGTTTTGATTTCATCTATGTCAACATCCTTTGTTGGATTTTAAGTTTATTTGAAGTTGATTTATTATGATATAAAACTACCATATTTCATTGAATGTTTCGTGATATATTTCACTATGGATGTGTTATTTTAATTTCATTAGTGGTTTATGGAGAATTTTTTGACATTTCGTATGCTAATTTTGATAAGAATCTTTATGTTATGTTTAAACCAGTTCATATGATGAAAGCATTGGAGTTAATAAGTGACGGGCGGAGCCCGCTATAGCTCATATATGCATCGGTAGGTCTCATGTGACAAACTAGTGTCTTGGCACGAGGCCTTGAAAAAATCATATTTGTAGTCTTGGCACGAGGCCCTGGCTACGTGGTTTTGATAGTCTGGAATTTTTCATTACATCATTATGAAAGTGGTTATTGATATTACATGTGATTATTCGATTACTAGAATATCCATGTGAATAAGTAAATGGCATTATTTCGTTTTATTTTTTCCATATTAGGCTTAAGTTAAAATTTAAAAAGATTTTGTTTTAGTTATACATTGCCTAAAATGTTTATGATTAATTATGAATGTTTCTACTATATTGTTATCTTTTCTGAGCATTTGAGCTCACCCCTTTCAATGTTTTATTTTTCCCATGATGTGAAGATGTAATATATGAATGACCTGTAGGGATAGTATGAGGGGATATGAAGACAAGATGTTGTTGTATGTTTTTTTACTTTATGATGTAATGAAAGACTTATGAATATATCTAGGGTTTTCATGACTACTAAATTAATCGGTCTTTCGAGACTTGATCCTTTGTGATCATGCCAATGTTATGTAATAATGCACCGACTTTGGGTAACCAGGGTCGGGGCGTTACAATTGGTATCAAAGGAAGTTTAGTACAAACCATGGAAGAAAGATTTAGATAAACTCTGATTAGAGCAGATAGACCTAAGATGGACTTTGGGGATTAGTGTAGAAGAACTACCTAGAATTTTGGTATTGTAGAAATTTTGTGAGTTTTCCAAGCAATACATCCCTGTCTGGATATGAGAAGGTAGAGGTGGCTCTGGAACAGATGTACCTAGGGGTAAAACCTGAAAACACTGCTTTGAGCTAGACTCGAACGGGAACTGGTGCACGACAACGAGCCTTACTGAACTCGTGGTTACGACACTTCTGGGGGATATTCTTAGATTAATTCTCATTTTCTTTACAAACCATTATGAAGGCTTTATGAGTATATAATACCTCAAAGAAGACATTATTGTGATTATGGATTATATCCCCAAACTATTAAATTTAGGATAAGTGTTTTACAAGTTTCGATTTATGTTTTGGGATTCATAAACTAATATAGTGAATTTACTTTGTTTAGAAATAGAACCTAGTTGAAGTAATGGAAACCGTATCAATTCATGCATTCCATGTAGGGATTTCCCTCCAGATCAAGATAATTCTAGTGGTGCTAGTGATGAAACTGGTGCTGATCAGCTAATCACCATACCGGTACAACTCAATCAGGTTATGAATAATAACCTTACCCGTATGGAGCACCCTAATCCGTAGTGTGGAGGATCAATGTTAGATCACTTCATGAGGCAGAAACCACCAACATTAAATGGGAGTAAAAATCCATTATTAGCTGATCAATGGATAAGTTATCTAGAGAAAATATTTCAGGATTTGGGGAGTAGTGAAATGGAAAACGTTGTCATGGCAGTTTATCACCTCATTAGAGATGCTGATCAATGGTGGTCATTAATTCAAAACACAAAGGATGATGAATAAGTAACAAGCAAGGAATATAAGGAGTTTAAATATATTTTCATAGAAAATTATATTCCTCATGACCATCGAGCAGATATGGAAAGGCAATTTCTCAGTCTAAGGAAAAAGGAGGATGAGAATGTCGCAATGTATGAAGCTAACTTTACAAGGTTAGCAAGGCATGCAGCAGATTATATACGTAACCCGAGGAGTAAGATTGATCATGTTTTTGATGGGTTAAAACCATTTCTCCGTCGAGAATTAGTCTCACATTCATTCTCGTTATACAAAGACCTTTTCTCATGTGCTATAAAGACAGAAATGGAAATCTGTAAATCTTATGACAATAAAGTAAAGAAAGAGAAGAAGATAACGGTGGAACAAGAGACAGATAAAGGGAAAATGAAAAGAATATTTTTCCATTATGTGATAATTGTGGGAAGATACACCCTATTACATGCCTAAAAAGAATGGGAGTTTGTTACAAATGTGGAAAAAAAGGACACCAGGCTCGTGATTCCAAGGGAAAGAAAGATGATGTCAATGTTGAATGCTAGAATTGTAGAGAAATGGTTCATTATGTGAATGAATTCCCTAAAATCCAAGTAAACTTATCTCAAAAAAGGCCAAGGGATCAAGGCCAATCTTATGTTATTACTACAGTTGAAGTAGAATAATTAATGTATTTGTGTTTTTGGACTCAAGGATTATATGTTGGTTATAAGAATAATGTGATATATATGAGTATTGTACTGCAGTACTTGTTGTTTTCATTAAGGTTTTAATATGACTATGGTAATCATATTTTCAGTATGTGAAAATAAGATAAACTTTACTTTGTCGTGGGAATCTGATGTGAAAATTGATTTTGAAATTGGATACATTTTACAGAGAGTCTGGACAGAGGTACTTTGGATAACTATAATGCTTTTAGTGGATTAAGTTGAACTTTGTATAGTATTGTTTAAGGTTAAAACAATTCTTATGATCAATGTTTTGGAATATTATGATACTATATTTTTAGGAAAAGGACAACCTGCAGGTCGAGCGATAACCCGTCACGTCGGACAAAGCTGCAGGAATCGAACCTACAACTATAGTGCGACAGGCCTTTATTACCTACCACTAGCATGCAGGAAGTCCCTGTTCATTACAAAGTATTTCTCTTCATTTTAATGGTATATGTTTATGTTTGGATCCTTATACGATTAGGATAAATATAATATTTTTGAGTTATGTTATCTTTTGGAGTGAAAGGTGAGTTTGTGGTAGAAATTAGTTAAAGGATGAAACTATACTTGTCATGTATATATATATATAAATATAAATATGTATATATATTTCTCTTATTTTATGAAGAAACTAATTCATAAACATTAGTTAATGAATCTTAAAAACTAAAATGTGTTATCCTAATATCTTATGTTTTGTTGAATCAATGATATTTTAAATCACCATAGATTGATGGCTTTGAGGCCCTCAATTCTACAATTTTTTGCGACTGATGACCTCAATCAATCCATATGAATATTTTCATTTTTCCTCGAATTAAATGTCTCTAATTTCCCCCAATGTTCTCCAAATTGATATCATAATTTGCTGGTGACCCTTTCATTTCTCTTTTCCTCTTATTAAGACTAAATTTTATTAACCCAATTTCTGATTGGGTATTCCCACAAAGATATTTTCTATTTGCAACATTTTATTTTTGAAGAACAATTTAAAATTGTGGGGACACAATTTATTGATGGAGGGGAGAATGTAACAACCCAATATTCCATGGTACATTTCCCTTTGAATAATACAATAACTTGCATTGTATGCAACTTTGAGATTCTAACACACCGCGACAAATCAAAGTACCCGTTATGAATAGTAATACCCACTTTTTGAAATTTTATACATTTTATCTTCCAAAATGGACTTTATTTTTTGATTCGGAATATCGAATTTAGCCTACGGTGAATTTTTATTATCTTTCTGAAAACATTCAATTCTTGATGAATAGTGAAAAACACTAAGTTTTTTATTAAAACCGACATTTTATTTAAATAATTATTAATTTTATTTAAATTTATGTTAGGTCAAAATAGATACATAATACCTATATAAGTTCAATGTAATTCATTGGAGTAAGTTTATAATAGTTTTAGACATATAAACATTTTATTGAACTTTTCACCGTCTTTTACCCATCTCCTAGGAAAATTTGCAAATTCACATTTAACTTAATTTTACCACATCCATGAGTGGAATTTAGAAAATCCAAGAGACACGGTTAATATCAAGGATTAAGATGTGGTTCAATAAGATAAAAATAATTTTTGGTGAATAGTAACTATTTACTTTTATTTGCCACGGTAAAAAGTAAATAGGGTAATTAAGGGTAAAATGAAATTATTATTACTCTAACACATGTCATAATTCTATTGGACAAGTTTATCTCGACCAAAAACAACTTTAGTAATAAAATATTATCATTTAGGTCCACTTAGATTTGATTAGGACATTTATTATTATTTAATTCAAAGAAGAGTTAAAAGACCTAAAATCAATGTTTAATTACTAAAACATTTTTAATACAGGGATATATAATAAATAAATTCGATTATAAATATTCAATATAAATATAAAAATATTTCATACATATTAGTATTTTATTTTTTATTTTTAGACATTAAATAATTTAATTTATATATGACACAATGGTGATGCTGTAATTACCTAATTAATGAAATATCAAGATAATTGATATTATAAATACCCAAATAATTGTAATTTGAAACTTTTTATGTATTAAATTAATTTTCAAGGCTAATATGACATATTAATATTGGTTATATGAATTATGTTCGAAGTAATAATGATGTAATGAATTTATCAAAAACAAAATACCCAATAGTGTCAAAATTGACATAAAAGAATTTTTAAACAAATATAATATTAATAATTGATATTCTATTCTTAAAATTCTAACAATCGGCCAAAGGACTTATATAATGGTACGTGTATTATTAATGGACCACTTGGGGGTCTCTTGTATGTATATACTGTGTTTATTAAGTAAATAATATAAAAATACAAAGTGACATGGTAAGTGTCAAACTAATTAACATAGAGTTAAACTAAATGATATGGTTAATATAATGACCAAAACAAGTCAAAAATATATTGTTTGAAAGGATTTAGACCCATCCCCAAATTAAACTTTGAATAAACTACATTTGATCCATTTAAAACCGAATATTAATTTATTATAAAATAATACTTTAATTTTTTCTGAAGATCCCCTCCTCCCCCTTATAAAAGGATACCACTTCTATCCAATTTTTAACACCTTCAAAGACTTTTGGTTCAGAAAAACCCTGACCAAATACTCTCTCAACTTCCTTAAATTCATCCTAGATGCCTTAGTTTGATCAGAAAACCAATCTAAGGAGACCTTTTGATCAAATCTATAGAAAGAACCCAAAGAAGAGGAAATGTTTTCACCACCCCCTTTCAAATTCCTTTCTTCTTCAACTTATTCTTTCTTTGTTATTTCCATTCTAAAATAATAACTCCAGTATATTCTATATACTATGATGTTATTATAAATATGGTACAACCATATTCAGTATTCTATCCATCACTTGAATGACATGTCACCATACATGCGTGCGTATGACTTATGGTGTCCACGTCGTGGTGTAATTGTTATTCAATACATTATTATTTGGATGGGTATAATATTGATGTGTAATTAATGTAAATAATAAATATGAAATGAAAATTATTCTGTATATATGATCCAAAACCAAATTATATATTATTTTAATATCAAAAAAATGATATTGTCGCTCGTGTGTATGTATGAACTACCGTCTCCACGAACACGATGAGATTCATTCACCATTGTATCCATTCAAGAATAATTTTTATTTGATGATTAAAAACAATATTTAAGGACATGATATCATTCTGGATATTAATATGATACAACCTATCCATAACAAACACAGATTATGTAACAAAATATATAAAATAAAACGAGTAAGTGAACACTTGAAACGATGATAATACTAAGATATTATTAAAAAATCAATGTTAAAAGATCATATATGATATCATATAATTCATTAATAATTTAATAATAATTATTTCACCATTATACATGAGGTTAACCTACCCTCAACAAAGGAAATTTACAAGGTAAGGGTTTATTTCACAATCTCTACATTATCAGAGGTTTTTTATACGTAATTATCTATTGGGAACTCTTTATCATCCACATCCATGTTTCTTAAAAATGTATTTCAAAACATTTTTACTATTTCCCAGAATATGGGTTAAAGTCATTTATACCCTTATTTGTCTTATTTAAGAAGTTTATAGAGGAATCTTTCCGTCATTTTCCAAACAAGGTCCTTTTTAAACTTTTCGACAGAATTGAGGTAGGAATGTCTTTTTTTAATCTTATACGGCGGGTGGGGCTATTTTCCACCATTATAAAATTGTCGAAGCTTCCCTTAAAAGCTTATAAGAATATTTTTAAATTAAATGTTTTCTTTTATAATTATGAGACTTTTAAATGATTTCAAAAAAAGATATATTTTTCTAAAATAGTTTTGATTTCATCAATGTCAACATCCTTTCATTTGTTTTAAGTTTATTTAATGTTGATTTATTATGATACAAAACTTCCATATTTTATTGAATGTTTTGTGATATGTTTGACTATGGATGTGTTATTTTTATACCATTCATGGTTTATAGACAAAGTATTGACATTTCTTATGTCAGTTTTAATATGAATGATTATGTTATGTTTAAACTCGTTCTTATGAGGAATTCATTGGACTTAATAAGTGATGGGTGGAGCCCACTATAGCTACTCAATGCATTGGTAGGCCTCATGAGACAAAATAGTATCTTATCACGGGGGCTTGAAAAAATCTTATTTTTAGTCTTGGAATAAGGCCTTGGCTACGTGGTTATGATAGTCTGTCATTATGCATTCCATCATTATAGAAAGTGGTTATTGATATTGCATGTGATTATTCGATTAGTAGAATATCCATGTGAATAAGTAAATGGCATTATTTCATTTTATTTTTTACATATTATGTTGAAGTTTAAGTTTAAAAAGATTTTGTTTTAGTTATCCATTTTCTTAAATGTTTATGCTTAATTATGAAAGTTTCCGCTATATTTTTATCCTTACTGAGCATCTGAGCTCACCCCTTTCAAAGTTTTATTTTTCCCATGATGTGAAGAAGTAATTTATGAAGGACCTGCAAGGATAATATGAGGGGATATGAAGACAAGATGTAACATCCCAAGTAAGTAATGAATAATAGATATTTTTATCTATGTCTATTAATGATTAAGATAGTGTTTTAGAGTCTTAAAATGAAAATAAATACAATCTTATGCATGAAATAAACTAATATTCTTAAAAGATTGGTTTACTGCCTTTTGATGGCAAACCATTTTTGAAACTATATTTTGACAATTTTATAAACTATGTTTGTCAAAATAAACATATCCTTTATGCTTGGGACATCAAAATTTACCTTGTGTGAATTTTTGGTAATTTTCTAACAATGTTCATTTTTTTATGAATAGTGAAAAATACTGCATTTTACATCCAAACTGCTTTTTAATCTAATTTATTTATATGATTAGATTATGTTTGGAATTGGGTTTGAAGTGAAATTAGAATATATTTTTACCATTTTATCCAATGGTGGTCATTGGAATCAATTTCACTTTGAAATTAGAATTAAACTGGTGTCAATCTTTTGATACTTATTGTTTTGTAAAAACACGCTATTTGCTCTGGCAGCGGGAATTAATTATTAAATTAATTAATGTGACTTATATGATTTGAATTTTGTAAAATAGACTTCATTTTTGAATTCGGAATATCAAATATAGCTTAGGGTGAAATTTTGGTAATTTTCTGAAAAACTTCAATTTTTGATGAATAGTGAAACCACTAAGTGGTAATCAAGCAAACTGATTTTTCAGTTAAATGAAAGTTTACCACTAATGTGTATTAAATTTTGAAAATCCGACATACATTGTTTTCATTAAGAAGTAAAATGTGGTTCAATGGGATAAAAATAATTTTTGGGTGAATAGTAACTTATTAAGTTTTTAATCGCGATTAGTGGTAATTAGTGTAGTTTAAGGTAAAAATGATATTATAAGAATGTGAAAACACCATGACACTTGTCATACACTTATTGGGTGAGTCATGGCCGACCAAGAAAAGCCATGGGCCAACTTGGGGACCCCATGGAGCCACTTTAGTTGGAAAATGACAATAATATATTTTTATTTAATGGAAAAGTAAAATTGACACAAACATGATATGTTTTACTAAAACAATTTTTAAGTAGGGTTATACAAGTCATATTTTTGATTATAAATATTCATTGGAAAGCTAAAACCATTCCATATATCATAGTATTTTTTTTATAATTTTTATACATTAAATAAATTTAATTATTTATGACATAATAATGATGCAGCGATGACATCATTATTTGACGATTTAAATAAAATTGAAAGATAATGTAAAATCTATACACTAAACATGTCCAAAACCAATTGGATGAGTGGATTTCGAACCCTTATCACCTTATCCACGAATTCTATCAATGTGGGACCTTTTAAAACCGAAACACATTTTCAAATAAAGTAATATTTCTTTACTTTCCAAAAGTGCCCCTCCTCTCCTCTTATAAAAGGCCCCCACCTCTACCTCATTTCACACAATACTCAAGCCTTTGGCTCGGCCAACCCCTGCCCATTTACTCTCTCCACATCCCTCTCCTCATCCTAGAGTATTTCCTTTGGGCAGAATCCTTTCAAAGGAAGCCTTTAGGCTCAAATCAAAAGGAGTTACACTTTTAAAGGTAATTCATTCTCTCATGTTCATTTGTATTATTTTGCTTCTCCAACCCCATAAACTCTTTTTATTTACTTCCTTTGTAACAACAACAGTATCTTAAATATACTAGGATGTTGTTATAATATTTATTTGAACAACACTCTCACACAACTACATCAAATGGTTAAAGAACATACGGTTTCTGTGGATGGTGAAATTCTGCCTCCCGAAACAATGATTGTTCAACACTCATTTAACACCTTCAAAGGTGGCCATTATGATGTAACTATTTTTATATATGATATATAATATGTTTATGTTTTCCTTAAGCTTCTGTTGTTTTCATTTTGGTCATACCTTTATGGTTTCCATTATGGGTAAAACACGATATCTTCATTTTAGGAAGTGCGGACTACCACCCCCTGAAAGTGATTTGATTCGTTAAATACCATATGTGGGACATATAAAGGATGGAACTATGATATTATATATGATATTATACTGGAATTATAATATACCTTTATATAATTATGATTCCATTCTATAAAATACGAACTAGAAATGAAAGTAGCGTTCATGCGTACGTACGGCTTACCGTCTCCATGAACGGTGCATTTCATTTATTACCTCTAAATGATTATGTAATATTATAAATGCATGTATGTACTGGATATATATGACATATATTATATCTACATCATGAATACCATTCTGGATATATTTAACTTTGACCAAATTAACAACATGTAAGTGTAAGAAGTCTATCTTTGACTTTAGAACCAAATACCGACAAAATGAACATTATTAACTTAACTGATTACATGATGTTCATAACATGGTATAAAAGGAAAAATGAACTTGAAAAAGGTTCATAAGCAAGTAGATATTAACTCAAGTTTATTATTCAGGAGATTAAAGAACGGCCGGGTCAAGTCGGATGCGAGGTATGGGACTTCGTCTCAATCTCCTTTCGTTGAGGCATATTTTATTTTATACACAACTTTCTTTTATACGGTGTATAAACCCCTTTGACTTTTACGTTTATTCAAAAGGAATTTTTTTTATACGAAGCGTTTACTAAACGACAAAAGGGAATGTTTTTGTCGTACGTATGCGGCGACAACGACTTCTCCGTCGTCATGACCGTTATTTGAGTTTCGGCTTCCTCTACAAGCCATACCTTTTTTTAAAAGAAAAATAAATACCATGTTTTACTTTGGTATTGAAAATGGTTTTCATAATGTTTTTATTATATCAATGTGTTGTATTGATATCTCGTGATTGAAATGTGGAAATGTTATGTTTCCTTTATGCATGTTTTATGTGATATGATTATGTTATGGTTCTTGGGAATTATTATGAAGACGGGTGGTTCCGTGATAAACTAAGGGTGGGTGAGCCCGTTATAGCTCTCCAATGTATTGGGTAACGCGAAGGAGTGAAACTTTAAGGTTTCTCCGAAGAGATTTTAGGGAATATACCGTGATGGGTATTCCAAACGTAACCAAGAGGTTTACTCCCTACGTAAGAATGTTATCAATGCCTCAAGTTACCTTTATGTCTTATGATTTCTATGATTTATTCATGATTTTATGAGGTATGTTAAAGTGCCTATGTTTTATTGGCAAATTATGATTTCATTCTTATGTATATATGAACTCATGTTTCCTTTCCAGGTTTTTCTTATAACCCATACTGAGTTTTTATGCTCATCCCAAGTTTTTGAAATGTTTTTCACAGGTCAAGGGAAAGGTACATGATAAGATGATAGAGTCAAGGATGTGTCAAGAAATAATCCATGTTTTATTTTAAATGTGTTTCCATTGATGGTAATGAAGAATACTATCTTTATGTAACCACTTTGTTTATATGTGGAATGTAATGCAAGTTTTATGATCTAATTCTCTAAAACTCTAAACCCGAAAAGATCCTCAATGTGTAATCTTGTAATAACTCAAGATTAAGTAAGGTTCAAGGCTGGGGCCTTATAGTTGGTATCAACGGTCGGTTTAGATAACTTTAGGAGTTAGAATCCTATTAAATTATTATCCAAATTTTTTTTCGAAATAATATAGTATTTAAAGGTTACCATGTTGCTTCATCTAAGACATGTTTGTTCAGAATGGTTTTCCGCAGAGGAAACAGGGAAGCAGTGCTAGGAAGGCATACAGAGGGAAATAACCTTCTGAACCAGCATCCAGAAATGGTCGGAATTGGAGCTGAACAGTTTGTTGCAGTAATGGCGCAGTTGACTCAAGCGATAAATGGCGGTGGTATCCATGCACGAGATCAGCCAGACCAACCGCAGAGGAACATGTCAGTGGTGGAACATTTCATGAGGCAACATCCACCATCATTCAGAGGATCATCTGACCCTGTGCTAGCTGAAGGGTGGATTAAAGCACTGGAGAAGATTTTTGATGTCATGGGGTGTTCAGACAATCAAAAGGTTAGTTTTGCTATTTACCGTTTGGAGGGTGAAGCAGATAAGTGGTGGTCTATGGTTAAAAATATCAGGGATGCCGATGAGATTGATGCTCTTTACTGGGATCAATTCAAAGGTATGTTTCTGGAGAAGTATATTCCTAAGGCTGTTCGACTTAGGATGGAAAAGCAATTCTTGGAATTGAGGCAAAAGGAAGACTCAGTGGCTGCCTATGAAGAAAGGTTCACTCGATTGGCAAGGTATGCTCCAAATTTTATCCGGGACCTTGATAGTAAAATAAATCGTTTTTACTCAGGATTAAAGCCAAAATATCGATGGGCATTAGCTTCTCGTGAGTTTAAAAGTTATGAAAATCTTGTTAGATGTGCTGAGAAGGTAGAAATGGAGTTTGCCGATGACCAAGTTTTCTATAACAACCAGCAGAAGAAGAGACCGAGGTGGCAGGAGAAAGGTAAGAATTATTCAAAAAAGTCTGATGGTAAGAGAACTAAGTTTCCAGTTTGTGATAAATGTGGCAAAAGGCATGCTGGGGAATGTCTTCTGAATTCTGGGAAGTGCTACCGATGTGGTAATATGGGACATAAGGCTCATGATTGCACTGAAAAGGATCAAGGTGAAGGTAAGAACAAATTTGATTTACAGTTAGTGAAATGTTATAAGTGCAATGAGATGGGTCACTATGCAAACGAGTGTCCGACAAGGAGCTTGAGTGATGGGAAGCAGTTAGACTACAAGCAGAAAGGGGTGGTGAAATCCTTTGCAACTACTTCAGCAGATGTCGGGCCATCAAATGAAGTTGTATCAGGTACTTTGTTTGTTTTTTCAGATTATTCCAGTGTGTTGTTTGATTCGGGGTCTACACAATCTTTCATCTCTGAAACCTTTTCTAGTAAAATGGGAATACCATCTCAAGAAATGACTCCTAAACTTTTGGTAAAAACACCTGGGGGAAGTGTCGAGGCAAAAAGAATTTATAAGAATCTTCCTATCCTTATCTGTGGAAAGAACCTACTTGCAAACCTTATTGTTCTACCTCTAGTAGAGTTTGATGTTATCCTGGGTATGGATTGGCTCTCTATTTACCATGCTAAGATTGACTGTAGAGCTAAAGAAGTTTCTTTTCAGAAAGACTTTCAGTTTGTTTACAAGAATGAACCCTTACTTTTGATAACATATCAAGAGGCCGAGAAACTTGTAAAAGATGGAAATGAATGTTACCTTGCACACGTCGTTGAAAATAAAGGAACTATTCAGATTAATGATGTGCCAGTGGTAAATGAGTACCCTGATGTTTTTCCTGATGAGTTGCCTGGAATAATACCAGATCGGGAAGTTGAGTTTACTGTTGACTTAGTTCCTGATGCTAAGCCAATTTCAAGACCCCCTTATCGAATAGCACAAATTGAACTTCTAGAGTTGAAGTAGCAATTGCAAGATTTATTAGAGAAAGGTTTCATTAGACCTAGCACATCACCATGGGGTGCTCCTGTTTTATTTGTTAAAAAGAAAGATGGTTCTATGAGACTTTGCTTTGATTATAGAGTCTTGAATAATATCACTGTTGAGAACAAATATCCTTTGCCTCATATCGATGATTTGTTTGATCAGCTCCAGGGAGCTCAGTTTTTTTCAAAGATTGACTTGAGATCGGGGTACCATCAGCTGAAGGTAAAGGATGCAGATATTCCGAAGACCGCGTTCCGTACGAGATATGGCCATTATGAATTTGTAGTAATGCCTTTTGGGCTAACCAATTCACCTTCTATATTCATGGACTTAATGAATAGAATTTTCCATGAGTTCTTGGATAAGTTTGTGGTGGTTTTCATTGATGATATTTTGGTGTTTTCTAAAAGTAAAGAGGAGCATGAAAAACATTTAAGGGTTATCTTGCAAACCTTAAAAGAAAAGAAACTGTGTGTGAAATTCAGTAAGTGTGAGTTTTGGTTGCAACAAATTTCTTTCCTTGGTCACATTGTTTCTAAAGATGGAATAATTGTTGATCCTGCAAAAACAAAAGTTGTGGATGAATGGCCAAGACCCACAAATGTAACCGAGATACGTAGCTTCCTTGGTTTGGCGGGCTATTACCGAAGGTTTGTTAGAAATTTTTCACGGTTATCTAGTCCAATGACTAAGCTAACTCGGAAGGGTGTTAAGTTTATCTGGACAAAAGAATGTGATGATTGTTTTCAGGAATTGAAAAGAAGATTGGTGAATGCTCTAGTTTTGGCACTTCCTTCCAGGAATGGTGAGTTTGTTATATACAGTGATGCTTCATTGAAAGGACTTGGTTGTGTCCTAATGCAGAATGATTAGGTAATTGCTTATGCTTCACGACAGTTGAAAACTCATGAGGTAAATTACCCTATACATGATTTGGAATTAGCTGCTATTGTTTTTGCTTTAAAAATTTGGAGGCATCATTTGTATGGAGTAAAGTGTGAAATATATACCGATCACAAAAGTTTAAAGTATATATTCACTCAGAGAGAGTTAAACATGAGACAGAGGAGATGGCTGGAATTAATCAAGGATTATGATTGTACAATTCATTACCATACGGGAAAAGCAAATAATGTGGCTGATGCTTTGAGTCGAAAAAGTAATGCTTCATTAACAATGTTGTGGTTGGAACGTGATCCTTTGGTTAACGATTTGATGAACTTTGGCATAGAAGTTGTTGGTGCAGGAAGTCCTTCTATTTTGTTTCAGGTATCAGTGAGATCTTCTCTATCAGATAGAATCAAGCAAGCACAGAAGCAAGACAGTGAGTTGCAGAAAAGGGTAGAGCTGGTTCAGAAAGGTAAGTTGCCTGAATTCAACATTGATAATGATTGTGTTTTGAGATTTGGGAAGAGATTGTGTGTGCCTTGTGATTCACAGTTGAAGAGAGAGTTGTTATGTGAAGCTCATAGTTCTCCATTTTCAGTTTATCCGGGCAGTACTAAGATGTATAGATATCTGCGGGAGTATTACTGGTGGGATGGAATGAAAAGAGATATTGCTGATTTTACTGTGAAGTGTTTGACTTGTCAGCAGGTTAAAGCAGAGCGGCAGTTACCGAAAGGGATGCTTCAGCCTTTACCAGTGCCAGAGTGGAAATGGGAGAATATATCCATGGACTTTTTTGTTGGATTACCGAAGACATCTCGAGGTAATAATGCAATCTGGGTTATTGTTGATCGCTTGACCAAATCTGCTCATTTCCTTGCTATACGAGATACTTTCTCTCTTGAGCAACTTTCTCGTTTGTATCTTAAAGAAATAGTCAGGTTACATGGAGTTCCTCTCTCCATTGTATCGAATCGTGATCCCAGGATTACATCTAACTTTTGGAAAGGCCTTCAGAAGTCGTTGGGTACTGAATTAAATTTTAGTACAGCTTTTCATCCTCAATCAGATGGGCAGTCAGAACGAACAATTCAGACATTGGAGGATATGCTACGAGCTTGTTCTATGAATTATCCGGGAAGTTGGGACCAACATCTTTCTTTGGTTGAGTTTTCATATAATAACAGTTTTCATTCCAGTATACAGATGGCACCATTTCAGGCATTATATGGGAAGCGGTGTCGAACTCCAGCTTTCTGGGATGAAGTGGGTGAAAGGAAGTTGATGGGACCAGAATTGGTAGAAGAGATGGCAGAAAAAGTTCAGCTAATTCAGAAACACATGAGAACAGCTTAGAGCAGGCAGAAGAGTTATGCGGATAACCGGAGGAAGGATCTATCTTTCGAGGTCGGTGATCATGTTTTTCTCAAGGTTTCTCCTTGGAATAGTGTGATGAGATTTGGTAAGAAAGGAAAGTTGAGTCCAAGGTTCGTTGGACCATACGAAATTCTAGAGAGAGTTGGATCAGTTGCATACCGAGTGGCTTTACCTCCGAGTTTATCTCAGGTACACAATGTTTTTCACATTTCGATGTTGAGAAAGTATATGCCAGATCCATCTCATGTTTTGAGTCCAGAGGTAGTTCAGCTGGAAGAGAACCTATCTTATGAGGAACAACCGGTCCAGATTCTTGACCATAGGGAGCAAGTGTTACAGAATAAGGTGATTAAGTAGGTAAAGGTTTTGTGGAAAAACCACATGATTGAAGAGGCAACATGGGAATCTGAAAATGCAATGAGGGATAAGTACCCCCATTTATTCGATAAGTAAATAAATTGCAGGGACGCAATTTTCTAAAGGGGGGAAGGATGTAACATCCCAAGTAAGTAATGAATAATAGATATTTTTATCTATGTCTATTAATGATTAAGATAGTGTTTTAGAGTCTTAAAATGAAAATAAATACAATCTTATGCATGAAATAAACTAATATTCTTAAAAGATTGTTTTACTGCCTTTTGATGGAAAACCATTTTTGAATCTATATTTTGACAATTTTATAAACTATGTTTGTCAAAATAAACATATCCTTTATGATTGGGACATCAAAATTTACCTTGTGTGAGTTTTTGGTATTTTTCTGACAATGTTCAATTTTTTTATGAATAGTGATAAATACTGCATTTTACATCCAAACTGCTTTTTAATCTAATTTATTTATATGATTAGATTATGTTTTGAATTGGTTTTGATGTGAAATTAGAATATATTTTTACCATTTTATCCAATGGTGGTCATTGGAATCAATTTCACTTTGAAATTCGAATTAAACTGGTGTCAATCTTTTGATACTTATTGTTTTGTAAAAACACGCTATTTGCTCTGGCAGCGGGAATTAATTATTAAATTAATTAATGTGACTTATATGATTTGAATTTTGTAAAATAGACTTCATTTTTGAATTCGGAATATCAAATATAGCTTAGGGTGAATTTTCGGTAATTTTCTGAAAAACTTCAATTTTTGATGAATAGTGAAACCACTAAGTGGTAATCAAGCAAACTGATTTTCAGTTAAATGAAAGTTTACCACTAATTTGTATTTAATTTTGAAAATCCGACATACATGGTTTTCATTAAGAAGTAAAATGTGGTTCAATGGGATAAAAATAATTTTTTGGTGAATAGTAACTTATTAAGTTTTTAATCGCGATTAGTGGTAATTAGTGTAGTTTAAGGTAAAAATGATATTATAAGAATGTGAAAACACCATGACACTTGTCCTACACCTATTGGGTGATTCATGGCCGACCAATACAAGCCATGGGTCAACTTGGGGACCCCATGGAGCCACTTTAGTTGTAAAATGACAATAATATATTTTTATTTAATGGAAAAGTAAAATTGACACAAACATGATATGTTTTACTAAAACAATTTTTAAGTAGGGTTATACAAGTCATATTTTTGATTATAAATATTCATTGGAAAGCTAAAACGATTTCCTATATCATAGTATTTTTTTAATAATTTTTATACATTAAATAAATTTAATTATTTATGACATAATAATGATGCAGCGATGACATCATTATTTGACGATTTAAATAAAATAGAAAGATAATGTAAAATCTATAAACTAAACATGTCCAAAACCAATTGGATGAGTTTATTTCAAACCCTTATCACCTTATCCACGAATTCTATCAATGTGGGACCTTTTAAAACCGAAACACATTTTCAAATAAAGTAATATTTCTTTACTTTCCAAAAGTGCCCCTCCTCTCCTCTTATAAAAGGCCCCCACCTCTACTTCATTTCACACACTACTCAAGCCTTTGTCTCGGCCAAACCCTGCCCATTTACTCTCTCCACATCCCTCTCCTCATCCTAGAGGATTCTCTTTGGGCAGAATCCTTTCAAAGGATGCCTTTAGGCTCAAATCAAAAGGAGTTACACTTTTAAAGGTAATTCATTCTCTCATGTTCATTTGTTTTATTTTTCTTCTCCAACCCCCTAAACTCTTTTTATTTACTTCTTTTGTAACAAAACCAGTATATTCAATATACTAGTATGTTGTTATAAGATTTATTTGAGCTACACTCTCACACAACTACATCAAATGGTTAAATTACATACGGTTTCCGTGGATGGTGAAATTCTGCCTCCCGAAACGATGATTGTTCAACACTCATTTAACACCTTCAAAGGTGGCCATTATGATGTCACTATTTTTATATATGATATATAATATGTTTATGTTTTCCTTAAGCTTCTGTTTTTTTCATTTTGGGCATACCTTTATGGTTTCCATTATGGGTAAAACACGATATCTTCATTTTAGGAAGTGCGGACTACCGCCCCCTGAAAGTGATTTGATTCGTTAAATACCATATGTGGGACATATAAAGGATGGAACTATGATATTATATATGATATTATACTGGAATTATAATATACCTTTATATAATTATGAATCCATTCTATAAAATACGAAATAGAAATGAAAGTAGCGTTCATGCGTACGTACGGCTTACCGTCTCCATGAACGGTGCATTTCATTTCTTACCTCTAAATGATTATGTAATATTATAAATGCATGTATTTACTGGATATATATGACATATATGATATCTACATCATGAATACCATTCTGTATATAATGAACTTTGACCAAATTAACAACATGTAAGTGTAAGAAGTCTATTTTTGACTTAAGAACCAAATACCGACAAAATGAACATTATTAACTTAACTGATTACATGATGTTCATAACATGGTATAAAGGGAATAATGAACTTGAAAAAGGTTCATAAGCAAGTATATATTAACTCAAGTTTATTATTCAGGAGATTAAATAATGGTCGGGTCATGTCGGATGCGAGGTATGGGACTTCGTCTCAATCTCCTTTCGTTGAGGCATATTTTATTTTATACACAACTTTCTTTTATACGGTGTATAAACCCCTTTGACTTTTACGTTTATTCAAAAGGAATTTTTTTTATACGAAGAGTTTACTAAACGACAAAAGGGAATGTTTTTGTCGTACGTATGTGTCGACAACGACTTCTCCACCGTCATGACCGTTATTTGAGTTTCGGCTTCCTCTACAAGCCATACCTTTTTTTTAAAAGAAAAATAAATTCCATGTTTTACTTTGGTATTGAAAATGGTTTTCATAATGTTTTTATTATATCAATGTGTTGTATTGATATCTCGTGATTGAAATGTGGAAATGTTATGTTTCCTTTATGCATGTTTTTTGTGATATGATTATGTTATGGTTCTTGGGCATTATTATGAAGACGGGTGGTTCCGTGATAAACTAAGGGCGGGTGAGCCCGTTATAGCTCTCCAATGCATTGGGTAACGTGAAGGAGTGAAACGTTAAGGTTTCTCCGAAGAGATTTTAGGGAATATACCGTGATGGGTATTCCAAACGTAACCAAGAGGGTTACTCCCTACGTAAGAATGTTATGAATGCCTCAAGTTACCTTTATGTCTTATGATTTCTATGATTTATTCATGATTTTATGAGGTATGTTAAAGTGCCTATGTTTTATGGGTAAAGTATGATTTCATTCTTATGTATATATGAACTCATGTTTCCTTTCCATGTTTTTTTTATAACCCATACTGAGTTTTTATGCTCATCCAAAGTTTTTGAAATGTTTTTCACAGGTCAAGGGAAAGGTACATGATAAGATGATAGAGTCAAGGATGTGTCAAGAAATAATCCATGTTTTATTTTAAATGTGTTTCCATTGATGGGAATGAAGAATACTATCTTTATGTAACCACTTTTTTTATATGTGGAATGTAATGCAAGTTTTATGATCTAATTCTCTAAAACTCTAAACACGAAAAGATCCTCAATGTGTAATCTTGTAATAACTCAAGATTAAGTAAGGTTTAAGGCTGGGGCCTTATACAAGATGTTGTTGTAGTTTTTTTTAACTTTATGATGTAATGAAATACTTATGAATATATCTAGTGTTTCCAAGACTACTAAACTAATCGATCTTTCGAGACTTGATCCTTTGTGATCATGCCAATGTTATGTAATAATGCACCGACTCTGGGAAACTAGGGTCAGGGTGTTACAAAAATTCCTGGTTTTTATATATCAATGAATACTAGGGCAAATAATTCCTCAGAATGGATGAAAATAATTGGATAAAACACAATAAAATAGAAAAAGAGACAAATAATGGTCCCTGTGTTAAATTATTATGTTAGATGAGAGAGTCCCTTAATCACTAGTCTTATTAAAATAAAACATTCTTCTAAATTTTTTACTAACTAGTTTAGACCACTAATCACAATGATTTCTTATATGTGATGTTTATCATCATTCATATATTTTCATAAATTAATCATTTATCATAATTTTACATCTTATTTTCATTTGTATATGATGCATCATATCCATTAACTTAGGGACTTCATTGACCACCCATGATGGATGTTTCTTAAAATGTAATTCAACCACATTGACTATCCTATGTTATTTCAAAGATTCTTCAATCTGAAAATAAATCCAATTTAACATAGGATTAGTTGACTACTATAGTATGAACATACAATAATTAACTAATTTGACACACAATAATTATAATTGGTAAAGTTTTATAAAACTAACCTAGAATAACAAGAATAGTTCTGTGATATTAGGCATATGAATATTATTTGTGAGATTTATGAACAATAACATGATCATATTATATAAGTGCACACATAAAAACCAATCAAGATAAATATTATTGAAAATTATGTTTCCATTATGAATATTGAAAAAATCATAAAAGGTGGGATTTTATCATTTTTCCTTTGACGATATGAAAAATCTATTAGATATTAATAGTTTTTAACATTTTATATATTTATGGTAATATTAATATAAGTCTTTTTAAATTGATAATAATTAAAA
The DNA here is from genome assembly GCA_963277665.1 of Viscum album. NCBI lineage: Eukaryota > Viridiplantae > Streptophyta > Magnoliopsida > Santalales > Viscaceae > Viscum > Viscum album. The sequence goes on along the minus strand of OY728157.1, from coordinate 1,238,608,675 downwards.
TGAAGTGGATATATGTAATATAGAGAACCCAAGGGACTGATGTGTGGGATAATGCAACACATACACACACTCCTGATTCAAATAGTTTAAAAACAATGTTTTTAAAAAGATTTTATAAAAAACTATGTTTTTACAAGATAATCATAATTTTTTTTTTCAAATTATAAAATTAATGTCTCAAAATAAATACAACATCATAAAATTAATAGGTTTAATATATTTGATTACTTGTTACACAAGTACTAAATTTATAATAATTATTTACATTTCCCCATAAAAACACTAGAATCCCTTATAGACTCCTCAAATTTTATACTCATCATCATATAATAGATAATGGAATCATAAGAAATGTGTGAGTTGAAATTATATGTAATTAATAAAGGTCATATTTTTTGTTTATGATATACCATAACAATATGAGAAAAGATTATCATGGTAGGAATATCATAATTATATGAATATGGAATTATAGGTGTTGTATATATGTCTTCATTCTTGGCAGTGTAATCTCAAATGAAAAAACATGTAACATAGTAAATGGTTTAGAGAAAATAACATGATCTATTGAGAGTAGTCATATCTATACGATGCTGACATTTGGGACTTAATTTAATTTTTATAATATAATTTATTATAAGATCAAAATTACCATAAACAATATAAAAATTATGATCAGTCTCATCCATTTTAAATATTTATCATATCACCGAGAAGGAAAATATTATTTTTTTCATCATCGTACTACAATTTAAGGAATAAAATCATCATTATCTTACTGGGATAGTAAATATAAATGTTTCATCATCTCACTACAAGGGAAAACCCTCAGATCATCTCACTATTATAGAAAAAATTAATGTTTCATCACATCATTCTGATGGAAAATATAAAACCATCATCAACTAATAATAATTGAAAACATTAAGAAATAATCCACACACTAAAATAGAATAATGAATAATTACATTATCTCATGAATATTGAATTCATTAACTGTTGAATTAGTGAGAAATACATGAACCCACTATTAAAAAATATACATATTTTTAACACATAAAAAATATGTAAAACATCATATAATCATAAACCCATAAGAATAAAAAATGAATCATTACATTTTTATATGGTAACACAAGAAATAAAATCTTAAATTAGATGGTTTGATACCATATATAAAATCACCTAAATGAATAATTTTAGAAATGTAATTTCATCATGGACAACTTTTATGAATTTTAATTTTCAGGGGGAATGTGGACTTTTTTGGAATATTGATAGACCAACTATTTTGATAACATGAATTTATAAAAATAATCTATGTGTTAGAGAATACTATGTTAATTATATGAGATGTAGAATGAGGTTTTTTTGGTTATTCAAGTGCCCAGATGAGTCTTAATTATTTGAGGTTAAGTTTTGGGTATTTATTGATGTTTTTATACATGGTTCATGGCTTGATATAAAAAGATTAATAGTGACTAACCATAACACTATGTGTGGGAAAGTTTTCAGTTATATTTTTATAGTGAATGGTGGGTTTTAATGGTTTATTCAATGTTAGTGGTTAACCAAGTGGGTCTTAGGGAATCCATGTAGAAATTATATTAAAATTGTTCATACTACATATTTATCATTATTTTTTAGAAAAAATATGAATATGATTAATATGAGATATAGAGTTGATCTAAATGGTCTAGTTAAAATTACCAACAAACATTATGAATTGAATTTCATTGAAAATTCAATTTAATGGATTGATGCATGGTTTGGATGACTATACGACCAAAACCTATGGTACATTAAAAAGATAAAATTATAGACTCCCCCACATTTTTTACAATAGGAAATCCATATTTAATTTTTTTCTCATGTGTGTAAAACCATCATAACTTCTTCCATTCTCCACCCCCCCTCAATTACCAATGTATTTTCTGGATTTTTTGTGAAATTTATTAGTGTTTGAGGTGAAATTCATCCAATTATTTTATATTATTCATGTTTTACATTTCCTACCACATGATTTTAATTCTCTATTTTTGGGGTTTCCTTCTCTTTCCATCAATACATATAGGAATAATCATCTTATTATGGTATTTATCCTCAACATATATATTGGTTATAGTGATATGGTATTTAGACACCATCTCTTATCATTGAAAATTATGTATGTTTTTGTGTAATAGTTTAAATAGTTCTGGGTTAAATTAAATTAAATTTCATGTGGAATTGATTATGATATTTTAGGGGATTTCTCTAGTGTTGTGTTTTGTCTTATCACATGGAATATACATGGATATCATTATGTTTTTAGTGGGTATGGAGCACCGGAAATGTGATAATTATGTTGTTCCAATTTTAAATTATTTAATAACTAATTATAAAGGTTATTAATAATTATTTTTTATACATTGATATTTTTATTCATTATTTTTATTTGATGATTACTAGTATATCATGGAAATTCAGGGAAATCCTATTATGATAATTCTTGTTGTGAATGTAATGTAAGTGGATACATTAATGAGTTTGGTGACCCATTACATATTCTCTATAGTGGATTATTTTATTCTTCATGTTATTGAATGTGTTGTGTGATGTCTCGCCACATCAGGTGATTGACTGGTTTGAATTAAACCTATGGTTTATTTTATAATTTAATGTATTATACAATACAATATGAGATTTCTATTATTGAATCGAATAATGTGTTGTGGTCAGAAGGTACCATTGGAAGGGGATCATTTTACTTAACTATAGACGGTTGATGCTCGGATTAGGATCACTTATTATATGAAATATTAATACTCGGATGGGGTCTGAAATAATTAATATTAATCTGGATCAGATAAATGAAAAAATATTAATGATCATTTAGAAATAATACTAATTGAATTACCCTATGTTTGCATTAGATATGGATTAAGAGGATTATGTATTGTGTCTCATCTTCTGTCCTAAGGGAAAAAATTATAGTATTGGGTGGCAATAGAGTCAGGGATATGAGTGAAGAACATCAGGTGATGTTGATCTGGAGACTCATGGCATTTACCCCCACAATAAAGAATATACATGAGGATGCCTGGAATAGTGTCCCATGGGGTATGTGTCTTAGGGGACCATGGAAGGTACCCATATTTCTGTTGATCCCATATAATAGTAGTACATGGGAGTTAATCTATTGGTTTGGGATTCACCATAAAACCTAGGTGATTCTACTATTAATCCAAAATATGAAATTTTTTAAATAATAATATGGAACATTGAATAATAAATAGAACTGGTAATTGTAGAAAATAAATATGAAGTCAAATGATAAAAATTATATGATAATTTAAGGATAATGGAATCTATAGATTAAATTTTTATCTAATGTTTATGGATACACGGGTGAAGGATTTCATGAGTCCAATTATTATATTATTTATAAGTTATCATGATGGTGGATTCATTGGTTATATGAAATAAATCAAATTTTTCTATCGTATAAATATGTCCTAATATAAATAAAACTATAATATTTTATTAAGTGGTCATGATGTATTTTATATTATACACACTCATAGAGCATTCAAAATATAGTTGATATAAAACAAGATAATGTAGCGTTCATTATATTCTTAGATTCATTTGTTGTTATTAACAGAACACTAGTTAGGGTATAGCACTATTGAAAAATATTGAGATTCCTTTGACATGATATTTTTATTTGTATCTAGGGTATGTGACCTGTAAATGGGTTATTTAAAATTTATTGTCTTGATTGGGAGTCAGTTTTTATACCAATAATACTAGTTGAGTCATACACAATATATGATTATAACTATTTGAAAGATTACAGACTTCTGTAATGACACTTTGGATCTGGTGGAAGTAAATATAGATTTAGATACTAGTTCCAAGGTATTAAGTTGTCACCCAATATGGTAATGTAATATTTTATTAATTACATGATCATGTTAATGCCATTAAGTTGTTGGATGAAGAAAGTACAACTAGCCATACATGTTAATGTAGAACCTAAGGGCCATCATTGTTTATTTATTTATTATTTAGTAGAAATTAATTTTTTTCATAGTAAGGCACATGAACATATCGTTTCCTTAACATGTAATGTAAGTTAATGTGTTGGTAGTTTACTTTTGACTTATATAATCATACACTTCTCGATAAGTCATTGAACATGGGTTCCTAATCATCCATAATTGTTCACATTATTATGATTGGTGGAGGGACAAAGTATAATGATTGAGTAGGATTACATGGATGAGATTGGATACTATAATTATGTGAATATTGAAAAAATAGTGGATAATTGTTATATTTCTATTGTTTCTTTTGTTTGTCAGCTTGATCATCCCATTTAGAGATCATATATGTTTTATTACATTTCACAACATTTAGTTATTTTTTATTTATGATACCCTTTTATTGAATCAACATACATAGATTTATTATATATTTTGGATGTCATTTTTATATTTAATTTATTATTTTTCACTATTATAAAGTGGTACAGTCTCCTCATCCTACCACCTCAGACCCCTGCTACTAGTTGGTAGTGACTGGTTTATAAGGGATCAAACTTGATGTCAAGTCACCCTTGATATTGTGTCAATTATGATTGAACTATGTAAATAATTGATAATTTCGTATAAGTTATTTATTTTATCCAACAATTTTGTGAGATATCATAAAGTTCATATGCGAATGTATCATTGATTGTGATATATATCAATCTAGGGAATCATGATCACCTTTCACTTTCAGATTCCTCAATTACTAGTAGTTTCAGATTAATGTACATGATTCTTTATTTTATAATTGATTTGATTCACCTTGTGTAACCCAGATTATATTTGGAATTAATATTTATTGGGATTTTTTCTCTTTGATCATGTTTTAGAATAGTGCTTCAAGAATTATTTTCACAATGTAAGATTTACATGTAATATAGGTGTTTTTTATTATAATTATTCTAATGATAGTTTTTACCTATTTATTTTTTCAATAAATAACCATATGGTGGTTTACCATATATGTTATGTTTATAATTTTACATAGCTACACCAAGATATATTTATTTTAAGTCATATTTCATCTTAATATAAAACAAGATACATAGTGATGATGACTATGCAATCACAGAGTTGATGGGATGGGTATAGACCCCTCATAGGTTAGTTAGGGAATTATAAATCATGATGATATACCACTTAATTGAGGTATATATATATTTGTACTATGACACCATAAACATGCACTCCCAATCCTAGTTCAATAAATACATACACGAAATATTATATTTTATACTAATGATAGATTTTTTAGAAATAACTATGGAATTGTTAAATGGATTTTTAAAAATATTTCATTTAATAAATTCCCATAAAAATTTAATAATAGTTATATAGTGAAATGAAAAAAAACATAAAAAAATAATAACAACTTTTAATGTATCAAATTGATGTTTTTCCCATTATATATAAAACTATTTATTTCGTGTTGATTCTTCAACATCTCCCAAAAATTCAACCACATGTTCAATTATTATAAAAATACCTTGTTTATTAAATTTATTTATAACCTAGGGATTGAAATCATTCAAAAGAGGTGATCTCAAATACTCATTATGGGAATCATATAACCGAATCATTGAAAAACATACCCATGTAATAAAAAATACTGAAAAAATAAATAATATAAATAATTCAATAATCAAATGAAATCAAGGGATTTTTATATTTATGACAAAAAATGAAAACATGGATATTAATAATAAATATATAATAATCATAAAATATATAAATTTATACATAGATAAAAATTTTTCAAGACCTTTTCAAAATACACTATACTTATATAGGGTGTGATATACACAAAAACTGAAGTTGTTTTTTTTCACAAGATGTGTGTATTTATTGATTGGTTATATAATTTTAAGAACCACCCATCACCAGATTATATAAAATAAATTCACCCAAAGGGTCAAAATTGACTTTAATAAAATTCTCTATTGATTCAGTTTTTTGAATAATTACTTGGATATATGTATAATGATGAATACAAAATAACCAATCATGATATAACATTGTTACTAGTTTATAATAATTAAGAATTTCATTACATTTCCCCATGTTAACAAAAGGAATAAAATGATCTTTTTCATCCTAATAATAATTTTTATAGTTACTAAATATATAGTTAGTATTCAAATAATCATTCATATTTTAATAACAAAATAAATAATGCACTAATTTTCCCAAATTTCAATATACTGTATAACATGATCATAAATCGTACATAAAAGTAAGGTGGATGGCTATAAAGGGAATAATCCATAATGGGAGGAAAATTTTATAAAGGGGTTTTTTGATTGCATTTTGTATTCCACTATAAAAATGAGGGAATTCAGCATAAAAAAATTAAGGTGAAATTCATACAAAAAATAAGATACACGTTCAGGATAATGATATTAGTCAGTGAAAAAATGTTTTGTTACCGAAAAACCATACTAATAGGGAAACAACTATAGTAATAGACACATGGATATGAGAAAATAATTTTTATATTAATTCCAATTAAATAATGTGTGAATGAAAATATTATTTTTCAATTATTATATTTATATTATTTATAAATTATAATTCTAGTTAATATACCATATAATGAAATATATATATATATATATAATGTTTTATGTATCTATGAATTTGAATTGAGAACATAAAAACCCTTAAGGAATTACAAACTATTCAATAAAAATAATTTTAATGATTTGTATCCTAATTGAAAAAAAGAACAATATAAGAATATAATTAATGAAATTATATCAAATATGGAAACTATATACATAACATAAAATAATTTTGGTGAATAATGGAATACATGATTCCAATAGATGAATTTGAGGAGAAAATCCTTACCTTCTCTTCTTTCATAGTTTTTGAGACTATAAATGCCTATAAAACAAACATACATACCATTATAATCGATTTCATAACTATATTTTTATATATTATTATTTATATCCCTAATTTAGAATTATTCATTGTGGGTATTCTAGTTTGGAATACTTTATTTTAACCATTGGGTGTTGATAACTGTCATTGTTTGGGAATGTTTTACAATTTTGATATATTTAAACATTAACTGATATTAACATATCATTAATATATCATTTTAAAAGGTATATTATATATAAATTATATTTATTATATATATATTATCATTCTATATGTTTTTTCTTTATTCTAATGAATAATAAATTGATGTTACCATATTTCTAGAAATTTAACAATTACAATCGATACACTAAAAAGAAGTTATATACATACTATAATATTTCAATATCTATATATGAATAATTGATTCATTAATAAATTAAAATAATGTTAGTATTTATATTATAATAGTCATCAAATATAGAGCTTTATAGATTCTAGGATGTAGGTGGTTATTCCAACCCATACTTGAACACACATTAACCTGATGAGTGATTTTGTTATAGAGGCGATTCTTTTGAAAATATATCATAATAACATATTAATAATTATAATAATTAAATTCTTTTACAATGTTGATCCATATTAAAATATTATGGGATAGTTACTAAAATGATATTTGAAAAATAATAAACAGAATTTTTGGAGGTGGTAACCCACAAACATGCATGATTTCCATTATTTTATTTTACATGGAGGATATAATCGAATATATATTTGTTACCCAATTAATATAAAAACAAATAAGTAATCTATTGAAATTTAATTCATTTTATTAATTTTTTGATAACATATTTGTATGAGTTTGAATAAGAAAAAATTCATATAAACTAAATAACACTTATGTATTTGACTTGATCATTCCATGGTATATGCATTAGAATTAAGGGGATTAGCAGTGTGACCCAAGAAAAACATATATAAGTATTTTACCATTTTAGAGTTTAATTCAATACAATTAAAATTATTAATCTCATGAGTTTTATAAATATTTAGTTTATTTCAATAATATATACAAATTATTATTTTTCGATGAAACATTTTGAATATCTCCAACATTAATCTTCTCAAAAATAACACTTCTCTGACATACCCTACATAGAAACATTCATCATAAAATAGGGAGACTAAAAACATTAAGGGTGAGATAACATTCTTAGTATTGGTAAACTTGATTGATATTAATAATTTGAGTATATAATGTTCATAATAACATATTTAGGTTGATGTTCTAAACTTGATATATTTATACCCTGAAATATAATTGTACATAATCGTAAAACCCCATGATTTTATGGTATGTATATTTTTAAATAAATTCAATTTTTTCAATATCTTATGTTACACATAATATTAATATCAGACACATGATTAATTATTCTTATTTAATTATGATACATATCTCTAAGTTGTTGGAATACAGAATTGAATTATATTAAATAAATTATTAAAATTTTGATTATAAATGATTATAAAATACATTCATTTATAACCAATTAATTATAAATAAAAATAAAAACAATAGAGCATAATGAATGTGTTTTTATAAAAAAATAGTCTTTAGACCCGTAATGAAATCTTTTCATAATAAATTGATTTGATTAATATTATTGAATGATCTTACTAAAATTTATATGGTATATATAAAATAAAATGTTTTTAGACTCATAGAATAATTTTGATCATTGTAAGATAATAATAAATAAAATTTAAAGCACACAAATCTATATTTCCTTAAAAATAAATTTTCCCACCATTTAATATAGAACCCATTAAATCCTAAATTTTGAAACATTTATAAATTTTAATTGAAAATATAAAAAAAAATGATAAAAATGGTTTTTATCTAAATAAATTGTATTTATTTGATGTGATTAATTTTTTGATGAAAAATCATAAATACTACTATTTAATTGAAAACTAACTTTTAATGTAATTAATTTATAAGATTGAATTATATATTAAATTTATTGTAAATTATAGTTAGTTCAATTTTACAAATTACAATAAAATTTAGGCTATTGAAGTCAATTTCCCATTGATAATGGATATAAATACATTTCATTATTTTGATCCTTTTGTCATTAAAAACTCATTATTGGTTGCATCTGTAAGAGTAATTTTAAATCTAAATCTTCCAATTCATTGAATTAAATTTGATAAAATGGATTCTATATTTGTAATTAAAAGTTTTGTATTAGGTTTTAATTTCATTTTGAATTTTAATCATAAAAAAACATAGCATTTTTTAAAAACAAATTTACCAAAATATATGTATAACAATAAAAATGTTAATGTTAAAAGGTAAAGAATTAAAATACCAAAAAACCACAATATTCAATGGGTTTTTGGGATTTTTCTCGACCCTATACATCATATACCTCATTGATGACCCTAAAAATTATTTTAAATTAACTCAACCTCAGTGTGGTTGTCTTTAACATAAAATAAGCATTATTTTTTAACTTAATCCCACCTCTCTTCAAGAATAAATACCACCCCTTGCCACCCCATTTCAACTCACAAGACATAATTCTCCTCAAATATCTAACAAAACCATTAGTATTAAATCTCCAAAATTTTGATTACAAAATTTCTCCCCAAAATATAAAATCCATTTTCCTCAAGAGGACCTCTAATGAGGTGACATTAAATAGTTTATTTTTTCAACCTACCTCTCTAATTTCCTTTTCATATTCTACATTATCGATTCCATATTAGTACATAAAATAATAACAAACCAAAAAATAGATAAAAAATAATTTAATGTTTTTAATTGAATATCTTATATATATCTATTTTATTACCATATCTTAAACAAGGAAATGTAACAATTGTCTAAATTATATCTGTTAATCATCTCCTAGAATATTATTTTTTTATTTCTCATTAAAGCATTCTAAGATGTTCAAAATATTATTATTCTATCTAAATTAGATTTTAATTGTTATTTTATAACTGATTTCATATTCTTGAAAAAAGTATACACATAAAATTAATTAAAATTATACTTGGTTGTGGTGTTTGGAAAGACCAGAAAAATAAACTAAACATTTATCCTTATCATTTTATCTAATGAATCAAAATTATATATGAATGAAAAATTTAACATCGGGACATTCAAACATCTAGAATTTAATTAATTAAATTTCATTCAACATATGGATTTTCAATAAAATTTCACAAGAACATTTATAATTTTACAGAAATAAACCAGTCATGAAACCATTAAATAAACGCATATGAATCCATTAATATAATGTAATATTATTGTTGAACAGATCAAAATTTGTTTTAAAATCATTACATAAGGTATTATAAATACTAATATTGTATTGGAATGTGTTAATTAAATTGTTTAGATCATTATACACGATGTCAATGTATGCACCATTAAAGGGAAGAGTGAAGAAAAATTTTTCTAATCTCACATTTACTTTTGTGAGATATATGAATTTTTAACCACTTATTTCTTATTTGTGGTGTATGTAATGAACATTGATATATCATATCATGATTTTAATTATATTCATGGAATTTAAATTTTCAATTTATAATTATTAATCTTATATGTAATTACATTATAGTGATTACAAATTCATAAGTGATTTCTTAACTTAATTTTAATTCACTTGGTTAAACTTCAAATTCTTAATTATGTTATGCTAGGAATTTTTTTTAAAATGAATACTGGTAATCATTTTCTTTATATCCATTCATTTAAGTATATTTATAGTGAATAACCATGATTGATTTATTTAATTAATTTTCACATCAGTGATATGATATTTGTATGGGACTTTATTTTATAAATATTTTTTTTAATGTTAATCTTTTAAAAAGAATGTTTTTTTTACATATATGGAATGAATGGGAAACTGAAATTTTTTACCAACCTCACATTTTTTACCATACATTTTAATTTTAAATGGTCAATTTTTGTGAATGTTTTTTCTTTAATTTTTTTTCATGATTTTAAAAATAAATTATTTTTTATGTGGAAATGGGTATCTTCCTCTGGAATTTTTCAGTGATCTTAATAACGTATTTTAATATTTATAGAGATCATTTTTTTCAATATTGTTCTTCATTTAGGTTGATCTCTTATTATACCATATTCAAATTATTTTGAATTGTTATTGATTATTTTCTACTATATTGATACCATTCACCAAATTACTTTAGATTGACTATGATTATGATCAGTTAGTGTGGAATGAAATTTACATTTTTTATGATTATTTTAATATAAATGTATATGTTGGTTTTTTTCTCATTATATTTTTATGAGGAATGTATTGGACTTATTAGGTGATAGTTGTAGCCTTTTATAGACCCTCTATGCATCTATAGGTCTCCTGAGACAAACAATAATTTGTTTTGGTTAAGGACCTAACCATCTATTAAAATCTTGGAATGATTCCATGATGATGAAAGATTCATGACACGAATCCTTGTTAATATTAGATTAATGTTATGATACCAAAATTGTATTTTTATGATGTATATAATTATTTTTTCCATCATTATATAATTTTTTATTGATTTCTATGTTATTATTTGATTATTGTAATATCCATTGTTATGTTTTCTAGTTCAAGTGATTATATAAATGGAATTACTTGATCACCCTATATTCTGAACACATTATTCCCATGTTATTGATTAAATTTAATTTCTTTCATGTATTTACTTTTAAATATTTATTATTTTATATTTATGATAGCTTAATCAATATACATTACCATTACTAGGAATAATACCTCACCCATTTTGTTATTATATATTTTTTCCCGGTGGCGGTGATGTTTATTATGAGTGATTTTCCAGGTTATTCATCAAGATTAATATTGTTATCAAGGGAAATATATGTTTTGTTTTGTATTTTAAATTGTAATTTAAGGGTCAAATATGTATAAATTTTTGAAACTTACTAATTCTCCTATCCATAGGGATGTGATTCTCTATAGTCATTCAAATATAAAAAATAAGGTTCTAACTCAAGGATACGGGGATCAGGGTGTTTATAGTTGGTATTAGAGAATGTTTAATAGAAAATATGTAGAGTGTATTTAAGAAAACAAACAATTTGGACCGTAACACTATGATTGAATTTGAGGATTGGTATATGAGAACATTCTAAAGAAACCATGTTTATGATTATGTGATGATATGCTCATAAATTTTTCTATTTATGTTATGTATTACAATTGTTTTGTTATTATAGATAATTATTCATAATGATGTGATCTAATCTAGTGTATTTTTTTATTTTGAAATTTCACCTAGTAGATGGAATGTGATCCTCACTAGTTAATGTAGTAATAGTATTAATAATGATCAATTTTTATTTAGGGTAAATCCAAACTTTTAAAGGTAACTAGTATCCGAAATTTTTTTACCATTTAATGATATGGTATCTTAATCTAACAAGATGGGGAAATATTTATCTATGTGTTACAAATTTAATGGGAAGCATGAAAAGAATATTATAACTGGAAAACAAAAACAAGAAATAAATAAATATAATGAATGATTTTACTACATGTGATCATTGTGGATGAAATCACCTTAGGAAAATCATGAAAGGATTTGTTGTTTTTAAAAATTGAGGATATAATGTTCACTATGAATGAGATTGAAATATGTAAGAAATAAATTAAAATTCTTCAGTGTTTCATGTAACATTAAATGGCATACTATGAAAATTAATTTCCCAGTAGTTAAGAAAAAAATAACATAGGAGAAGCTAAGGGATCATGGTAAGGCTTATGTTATTACCAGAAATGATAAAAATTCATTGCTATGATTCTTTATTGATTCAAGAATTTTATTTAAGAGTATTTCACCAATGATATTCTAGTAATAATAATCATGAAATCCACACGGATTGTATTGTAGTACTTATTTGTGTATATAAAGGTTTGTGATGAATATTAATATTAACTAAAAGATTTTTTTCTATTTCAAGTTGATATTGTTGAACAAACAATATTTTTGAAAATAATGTTAATATGTCTGTGATGTAGATATTATAATATTAAAGTGGTGTTTATATCATTGTTTTGGTGACCATGAACTAATTACTGATTTGATGGTTTATGTTATCTTTTTTGGATATACAATATTTTTAGATTTATGGAATATATTCAACAACCATTGATCTACATTTTTAAAGATATATTGTTTTCATTTGGTTTTTAATGTGATCAATATATTCGAATTTTTGTTGTGTATCAATAATAACTACATTATGTTGAAAATATGGCGATTTTGGAAATTCTGTGAGATTACATCTAAATTTTTTGTTATTGAATTTATAAAAACATCTTTTAAATGAGTCTTAATATTAACTACTTATATAATGGATTATTTAGAAATTTAGATATTTTTTATTGAGGAAAACGTATGATTTTTCATATTGGATAACAATTACTAAAATGTTTTAATTTGGTAAATAGATAAAAATCAAAGGATGGACTTATGGATCGGTTGATAAATGTTCTAGAAGCATAATAATTGATCTGGAATATCCTTTATCAGGTATAATAGATAAATATAAAATAGATCAAATAACCATAAAAGGATAAGAGTAATATGGTGAAATGAAAATGAATTAGGTCTAATTATTTTCTCGTGATTTTTTACTTTATTGTAAAAAAAATCATCAAATATAGGAAAATTGTATTGAATGAATATTTTATTCATTTATTTTTTTCTATGAAATCAATGCCCTATTTGACCCATTGTAGATTTATGGTTTTTTTATGGCATACATTCTAATGGACATGATTTATACCACTCTCCATTAGAAGATGATTTTTTGATTTCTCTTCAATGTCCCCATATTTAGTTATTGATATTTTTATCATATTCAAAAGACTAATTTTATGGTGACCCTAAAAATTTCATTCCATTTTATTAATAGGTTGTTTTATTAATCTTATATCGATTGTGGGTTTCCAATAAAGAAATTTTCAAATATCAAACTCCAATTTTCTAGGAGAAATTATAAATTATAATGATTAAATTTATTTAACGGTGAATGAATATAGCACCTTATGATTTATCATTATTCATATTATTAAATAAAATTAATTTATTCGATAACATACATTAAACAGAACACAGAGATAAACTGAACTATAAAATATTATTATTAATCTATGATAGAATTCAACTTACCGTTGGAATGGAGGGAATGAGTGAGATTTAAAAAATTATGAAAATAATGTTTATACATGGTTAAAAATGAATTAATTTGTTATCATTTAACTATTAATAAAAATAAAAACAAATTTATTATAATGTATGTGTTGTTTTTGTAAAAACAATTATTTTTTACCGAAAATAATATTTTACAATAAAAAATATTGTTAATCATTATTAGTGATATATATTAATGAAATTTATATGTTATATATTCAATAAAATGTTTTCAAATTCATAAAAGTTTTTCTATATGCTTGACATAAGAATATATCAGACTTTATGTATGAAAATATATATTCTTCCAAAAGGAATTTTTTCTGGCATATAATTGCTCAAATGTTTTAGAACTAAATTTTTAAACATTCATAAAATATTTATATATAAAAACCACTCTAAATAGAGGTATATCATAAATATATTAAAGTCGCATTTTTGGTATTTTTCTGATATGTTTCATTTTCTGCGAAAAGTGAAAATATAGAAAATTTATTTATAATTGACTTTTGATGTAAGTAATTTATGACATAAAATTATATTTTAAATTTTATTAAAAGAAAAATTAGTTCAATAATACATCATTTAATCCAATTTAGTTCATTTTATCCAAATTTAAATTTAAATTGTTGGAAAAAAATTACATACTTTTGAACAATTGAACATTGAAATGTAGTTTTACCATTTCATCTTCGATATTAATTTGAATTTATATTTTACAATTATTTGGATAGAAACATTTAAAATGGTTTTAATTTTTTGAATAATAAACATAAATTATTTTTTATGTTATTTTTTATTTTTATATGTATAAAAGTTTACCATGTGTAATAAATTATTTACTGTAGTATAACTAAAATAATAAAAATGCTTAATGTTAAAATATAATGAATCAAAATAACTAAAAATAAAAAATGTAGTGGGGGTATTGAGGAATTTATATACCCATAAAATAAATTTAAAGCTATATGATCTTCCATTTTATTATAATTTAATGAGACCTCAATGTTCTTGTCTTTAAACAAAAAATAATTATTATTTAAGCACTTGAACCCACATCTCCTCAAGTATAAATATCACGCCTCACTAGAAAATTTTGAACCAAAATCCTTGAAGATCATAAAATAACTTCTAAAACATATCTTCTACACTATTTACATGTATGTGTTCATCTATAATTACATGACTACCAAATTTATAGTCCTCCGGGGGCCGTCTATGGAGGTGATATTAATTTTCTCAAACAACATCTCTTATTTTTTCCTATGCTACGTTATCCTCTCCAGCATCATCCATTAATGAAATATAACTCCATATTCATAAATATAATGAAATTATATGTTTATAATTTAATATATTATATTTACCCCTTTTCTTACCTCCTCTTATGTGATGACATAAAACTATTGTCCCAATTATGCTAGTTTATCATCTCTATGTATAATTATTTTGTTCATTTCCCATTACCGCCATCATGGTTGTTCATAAAAAATAATTTTAGATGAATATAATTTTTATAGGTATATTATATCAAACATCATGTCCCTTAACAATTATATTCTTATAATAGTAATCAAAACAGAACTATTTTGTTGTGTTTGAAAAATCCAATAAAATAAACTAATCATTTATCATTAACATTTTACAAAATGAACCATCATGACAAAAA
This sequence comes from Viscum album, assembly GCA_963277665.1. Taxonomy (NCBI): domain Eukaryota; kingdom Viridiplantae; phylum Streptophyta; class Magnoliopsida; order Santalales; family Viscaceae; genus Viscum; species Viscum album. The sequence goes on along the minus strand of OY728157.1, from coordinate 1,238,592,796 downwards.
AAAAATTAATATATGGGGTCGTTTATAAATATGGAATATAAATAAAACTATTAAATTTCTTTTATGTCATATTTATCAAATTTTACAAGAATATATAAAATAATAACATAATTTATTGTAAAAATGAATACTTTTTTTGAATTTGTTAATAATATTATTTAAATAGTTATACGGTAGGCTAAATAACATACTACTAAAGGGTATCGTGAGGTATGGGGTTTCTCATTTCACTTTTACTTCTGTGAGATATATGCCTTATTCAAAATTTCTTCAATTGTACGGTTGTATGTAATGAAATTTGATATATCATGTCATGAATCTCATTATATTCATGATATTAATTGTTTCATTTTATTATTATTACTCTTAAGGGGAATATTATTGGACTTATTATAATGTGGTAAGTCATTTTTTACACAATTTTTAATCACTATGTTATACATATACTTTCTGATTATGCCATGCTAAAATTATGTGAGAAATTGTTATTTTTTATATTATGTTGTATTTTAAATTTATTATGTGGATATATGTAAACACACATCATCAATACATGTGATTAATAATCACTCAATGGATATGATTATTGTAAGTGATTTTCTTTTAAAATCATCTTTCAAAGAACATTTTTGAAAATAAATGTTTTTTACATATATGGAATGAATGTTATTTCCCTCTTTAATGTATCTGTAATGTTTTAAATCTTTCATTGGATTCTTTACTAATTATTTTCATTGAATTTTTTATCTTTATAATTTTTTAATATTTTAAAATAAAATGATTTTCACAATTCAAAATGGTATTTTTTTCTAGAATTTTTCAATTATCAGAATAAAGTATTTTTATACATGTAGAAATGTTTTCATTTGAATACTTTTCTTTATTGATGTTGATCTGTTATGATAAAATATTCCCTATATTATTGATTTTTTATTGATTAGTTTTTAATATTTTAATACCAATCACTATATTACTCTGGATGGGTTTTGATTGTGCTCAGTTAATGAGGAATGTTATTTACATTTGGTTTACTTTTTTCAATACTAATATAAATATACATTTTTTTCCAAAAATTCATATAAAGAATTTATTGGACATATTATTTGAAGGCCGGTGCATGTTATATTCCCTCAATGAATCAGTATGTCTTAAAAGACAAAAAAGTCTAGTTTTTGTAAAATAACATTCCCATTTATTAGGTTCTTAGCACAAAGACTTGATGATTATAGATTCTTAGAATGAAGACTTGATAGTATTATATTATTTTTATGAACACATTATGGTATGTTTTATATATTTTCACTATGAATTACATTATTATTAAATTAGTTATTTTCCTACATTTGATTATTTGAATAGTAGAATATCTATGACTATGTTTTCTAGATCATGTGATTATTTATATGGAATTATTTTAACATCCATTAATCCAACCATATTATTATCATACTAAGGATTAAATAAAATATCATTAAGATTTTTTCTTTTCATTATTATTTAATTCTTATTTAGGATAGGTTCCAATATATACTTAACCAATATGGATAAACTAAGATCAACTATTTCTTATATTTTATTATTCCTCAAAATGAAAAAAAGTATCGTATGAACGATATTCAGGGTTAATCTAAGATATTAAATGTGTTATAAATTTATTTTATATAATTTCTTTTAAATTTTCAATATAAATATACGGTTCGAATTTGTATCTAGTTTCCAATACTAATAAAATATTCAGTCCTTAGGGATTAGATTCCTTGTAATCAAGTCAATGTAAAAAATTATGGCATTGGCTCCAGGCTACTGGGGTTGAGGATGTTATAGTATTCCATGAAATGAATTCATATCCAGAAGAATGGAAAATGAAGGAATAAATGTGTTACTAAACATCCATGAGTCATTACATAGTCATTTTGCCTTGTAATCATGTGAAATCATAATCTTCTGAACATAATAAATTACAATCATTTCCACACATAATCTTATAATAATATATAGAATTATATCATAATAATCATGCAAAATGAGAATAATGATATTTTAAATCATTTCCACACATAATGAGGTAATAATATCTCTAGATTGATCATACTCATACAATATAATACAAATAAATATATTCATAATCATGTTCAAGCATAATATTATTTGAATATTTAAAGAGAAATCATACTCAAACATTAAAATATGGGAAAACATATTGACAATAATATCTATAACATCATGAGATTTTGTGAATTATATATGTTTTAAATTTATTTAACATTTGTGATATTTTTCAATTCCCATAACATGGTAATATGTTATCTTATAGTTAATCACTATGTCTGGTTTTCATTATACACAACACCAATGTAGTCGGGAACTACAAAGAACATAAATTTTTTCATTACTACACATATCAATGATGTTATCGTGTGACTTGAATTAAATTACACACAACAAAAATTTATAATTATAAAAACACAACACCTACTTGAAATACTAGACATTCAACACCATCAAAGCGTATGTTACATGCAATACTAAGTTTCTAAGAAATTGTTTTTCATTGTTATAATTAATTAGATGATATAATGATAATCTGACCATTAAACATAGTAATAGGTAAATTTTTAACAACTTTTAAAATATTTTTTATCATTTTTTTATATAAATAAATTATATTTATGATGAAATATAAAAAAATTTTAATGTCATTATATATTTAAAAATAATATTTTCTCAAATGAATTGATTTAAATGTCCTTATGTGAAATATAATAACATTAAATTTAGGAACATTTAAAAATTTAATTGGATAAAATTATTTTCATTTTTTAATTTATAATGTCAAATTTTGATAAGGGTGAATTTTTGTTTTTATCTGAGAAACGACATTTTTTGTTCAATAGTAAAAAATTTTAAATTTTAATTCAAATAAGCATTTTCAACTAAATTATTTATATAGTAAATTTGTATTTCAAATTGGTTTTAAAGTTTTATTTGATAAAATTTTTATAAGTTATTCCAATTTATGTACTTGGAATCGATTTCATTTTGAAATTTGGTATAATAACTTAGTAACTGTTTGGACATTTTTTCTTAATAAACTAGAAATGTTGTCCCATTAGTATGATTAATTTTAAATAAATTTCTTCCAAATCATTGATTATAATTTTATAAAATGAATTAAATATTCATAGTAATATTAATTTATAATTAATAATAATTTTATCATAGTTTTTTAACAAAAATATTGGTTAATGTAATTAAAATTAATTGCATTGATTATGGTTAAGTTAAAAATAACAAAGGAATAAACCTTAAATTTATGACCCAAACTGACTTATCAACTTCTACAACTACCATTTTTTGGACATTATTAATCCACTAAAATTATATTTATGAGTTTTAATGTATATTTATGAATTTTTAATGTAAAAATGTCGTTATACTTAACTTGTTTTATAAAATGCCAAGTGTGTCATTTCCCTTCCCTATAAAACTCCACCACTTATCTCTATTATTAAAACCTATATAACCACATAGGTTCAGACAAGAACTTCTAAATACACATCCAAAAAATTATCCCTTCTTTACTTTTTCTATAAATAAATCCTAGGATGCCTTTTGGCACAAACCAAAATGAATTACTCAATTAAGAGGTAACATATTCTCTCTATATCCATTATTTTATTCTCTTTCTCCATGTAGTCCAATTCCATTACTAAAAAATATTATAATAATATTAGTATCATAAATATACTATTATGTTTTTATTCCATTTTATTCAGAAACTTAATCACACCTCCATCAAATTTGTAATGAACATACTCCTTTCATGTACTAAAAACAATCACCTTAATGAATAATGATTGTTCATATTCCCTTTACCAAATCTCATGGTTTCAATTATAATAGAAACAATGTTAATATATTTTATATATCATATATTTAATATGTATTTGATCTTTTTTAATTATTTTGAAACATATATATTTATTCATTCTATTTTGTGTTTATCTAATAATTTTTCTTCAGGAAATGTGGACTACTGCCCCCTCAAAGAGATTTGATTCACTCATACACTACCAGGAATGTGTTAATGATGGATTCAATGAATATATATGAAATATAATATATAATAAATCTATATATATATATATATATTATGTCTTTTACTTTTTTTATTCAACATGATAAATAAATGGAAATTGCGTTCATGCATACATACAACTCACCGTCTCCATGAACTGTGAATTCATTTCACAATTCTATATCCTATGAATTATTATAATAAAATAATAATGAATATAAATTATATTTAAATAATTTTTTACATTTGGTAGATCATGATATAAATTTATGGACCTATGATATAACAAATTAAGACACATGGAAAAAATTATGTGGATATAACCTGAAGAGAAACCATAACATAGAATTGTTAACAAGAAGGAAATATAATAAAAAAAATCACACCTTTTATGGTATTTTATTTAATAATATGGTTATTATATATATTTATAATAATTTTATATTTATTATACATGATTTTTGAATGAGTATGATGAGTGTCAAGACACAAGGTATATAGATTTCATCTCAATTGTTATTTTGTGAGAAACAAGATTTCGTCACCACCCATTAATTTTGTCTACTGTGTATAATGACCATGGGTGTAATAAATTATTTTTATAGTTAAATTTATTTTTATTTATCATATCCATAATATGAAATTTATTTCTAGGAGTTTATGTTTGAAAATATATCAAAATTTTAAAATATTTTTGTCCCAATTTTCCTTCTTTAAGACACACATTCAATTATGAGACAATATTTGTTTTGAGGAGTATATACTTTTATTTTATATAATATATCATGAATTTAGATATTTTCATGAAATTATATGCTTAATTTCATTTAATTTTATTATATGGAAAGTATGATCCCAAGTTACCATGTGCTATAATTTTATTGAAACAATATCACCAGTTTTCAAAATTGTTTATATTTCTTCTTCCATTGATGAGCTCTTCAAACCCATCTATCAGAAACATTAATTAATTTTCTTATACTATATTTATTCATGATAAATTCATGTATTGAAACATTATTTCTACTCTTTGGTACATAATAATTTCAATAATGTATTTTTATGAAATCTTGTCTTTATACTCTCTTCGGCCAGAAATCATTGTTTTCTAAAAAAAGGTTACAAGAATATTGTACTGTTATCCTCTAATATTTAAAAGAATATTTTTCCCTTTTTATTTTACCAATATCATAAATTGAATATTGTTTTCAATTTCCAAACATGAATTTTTTTAATCTTTTTACTAGGAAAAATATATTTTTTACATTGTACTACACATACATAATTTCCCATCCTCATTTCATTGATGATTCCATTACAATTATAAGAGGATAATTATTAAGATAATGATTATGAAATAATTTTTTATAGAAAATTGTTTTCATATTTTTGTCATCCATTATTTATAATTTTTTAGTGTATGTTCAATGAAATGGGTTTTAAAACAGTTACAAGCTTAATTGAGATGTTTTCAATGCTTTTTTTAATAAAAAACATTTTCAAAAGATTTTATGATTTAAAAATAATTTTTCCAAAAAGAAATCATAATTTACCCTCCAAATGTCATTAATTGATCTTTAAAAATTATTTCTAATCAATGATAACATTTATTGGTGTTACTCATGCGTTTTTCAAGATATTATTCAATGTTTTTCTTCATATTATTTATTAGAATGGATGAAGTTTTAATGGAATGATATTTATGAATACATTTTATCTTTAAAGGGTTATATTCCATTAAAATCATCTTCTAGTAATTTGTTAGATTTATGGTGATATTATTATGAAACATACCTTTTTTCCAACGGTTAGGATATGATTTCATGTTGATAGGGCTAGAACAGGGTGTGAACTAGATTCAATAGATGTCTTTATCCACAAATATGGCCTTTCTCGTAATGCCTTGAAAACTAGGAAAATAATTTTTATATGCTTATGTGTTTTCCACATTTTCAATTATTATTCTAATGTTACGGTTTTGTATTTGTTGTTCTTCATTTCCTAATGATTCTTGTATTTTGAACTGCCATTATTTATGACAGGATTCATTTATATGGTCTTCAATATATAGGGGATGATCTTCTATTTTCATGACCATTTTCATGTAGCCTTATTCTCATGATTATGCTATCATATCTCCATGTTTTACCTTTACTCGTCATTTTATATCACCCCTTACCATGCTTCCATCCCCAGGTTATGAATATATAAATATATATAATTTTGTATGATTATATGAAATGTGATAGTCAAGGAGAACCCAGTGGGTGACAATGTAGCTCATTTAAGTAAAGATGTTTATGTTTTCAATGTTTCTATATACACTATACTAGTAAAGGATTTATGTTATATATGTGTATAATGTATAATGTGTTTCAAAAATGTAATGTAATATTTATGTATAACAATATAGGGTCACTATAGTTGATTTTAAAGACAAGTATTACATGACATTGGAATGTTCGGATGAGAAACCCATAGTGAGAACCATAAAGACACGTCTATGAATATGTAGAAGGATAAGGATTAGAATATGAAAATTTCATTGAATTTTTCTAAAGGATAGAGTGAGTGGTTTCATATAAATACATCCATCTCTGTATACTGCTAGGGGATGTGGATATAGAAAAAATGTAACTAGATATAGAAAGTCTAACAAGATGGTTCGAGCCTAAATTGGGGTTATTTTTGTGCATACAATGGACCTTTCAGCACACATGGTTTGACACTCTTGGTGAACATGCTTTGGGAAATCACAATCTATTCAGAAACCATCATTATGTATTCAAATATATTTTAACTATTAATAACCTATGATTTTCCAAGTGATTCATATATTAAATAACATGTCATGATGTATACATCCACAATTTAATTTATTTCATAACTATATGGTTTTATTCTATTATTTTTAATTCTCCCAATATCAGTCTGATTTTATTAAATGGTGGGAATGATAAAAAACAAGATTACCATTTAATGTGATTGATGATTTTATGATGACCAGTCATGTGTGATAATCACATGAGTGAAATATGTTGTGATAATTCCAAATCAGTTTTCATGAGACATGATTATCAATGTGAACATTTACCAACTCTCAGGCTCACCAAGGAAGATAAAAAATGATTGTGTTGAGAGTTCATGTAATGGAGTCCATGGAGGGAAAAAGAGTAATTTTCCCATTTTTCAATAATTTTGTTATAATTAGCTATTTCATTATATTAAAGGAACGTGAAGATGTTTTATCTATAGAAAAACGGACACAGAGCAAGTTACTACAGGTGAACAAATATAAGTTCTGTTAATAAAATGGATGATAATACAGGCCTACCTATGATATCATCGATATTTATGTGTTTTATGTGTGGAATAAATAGTGATTATGAAACTCAATGTCCTGATAGGAATACCCATGAAAGGTTTTATCATAGTCATATGAGAAAAAAATCATTTTTTGATAATGACGGGATTACAAATGAAGTGTGAATGGAAATATCTATTGTATAATAGGGTGATGTATTTATTTTAATGGAATAAAGATAAATTACAATATTAAAAGTTTTTATACATTTGGATTCAATAATTATGGCATATTAATGGTGATATATATTGAGATTTTGTAGTTTTTTTCAGAATGAATTTAAAAGAACTTGTTGAATGGATCTGATGGAATAGAAAATAGATATAATTGAAAGGTGTTATTGATGGATAAAGAATGATTAATATAAATATAACCCTTAATTTGACCCTTATGTTATAACAATGTTGTTTGGATAATGATAATTGGTATATGAATACGTAAATTGGATGGTTTTGATAATTTTCAAAATAATTATAGACTAGTCAACAAGAACATCGTGGTTTAATGGATTAAGTCTAAAACTTCTTCAATTTGTTGAATATATCATGTAGTTTAAGTAATAAAGAATAATGCATGTTTTCAAAAATTATATAAGGTAATTAATGTGGTTACTATGTTCGAAGATAATTTACTAAGTGGGTATTCAATTGTTTGGAAAGTGAAAACCAAAAGATACTTTTTAATATATGGGGGATCAATATTTATCTAGTTTTGGGACATTATTTCGAATGTTATTTATTTTTTAATTCAATGGTATTATAAGGTTAACCATTTCTGAAAATATTATATTAAACTTTAGAAGAAGTATTTATGTATTGTGATTGTATTGTAATAATTTGTTAAAAGGCTATTTAATGAATAATATTTTTTCTAGGATGTCCATCTATTTTGAAAATTATATTAGTGTCGTTTTATTAAAGGAAATCATCGATGATGGGTGACAACTAAACATGTCCATTAAGGCTACATGTCATGAACTAATGACTGAAGAATGATATGGGTTCCACACATACCACTGGTCTATGCGATGTCCTTGTTAATGTATATTTATTTTTGATGAATATTTATTTATTGTTAAACAATATTTTAACTTTTTATGTTTAGATATTAATATATTTACCAAATTAATTTTTAAGAATAGTGATATATTAATAGTTATAAATTTCATTATTTTAGGGGCCTTAAAATCATATAAATGGGTATTTTAGTACATCCAGGATGAATGATAATTTATGGAAATCCATTTCATGATGTAATGTATAAATTAGAAGTAGTTTAAAGAACAACCAATATAATTAAAAAAATATTGATTTATATCATGTATGTATATTTAATTATATTTATGGTCAATAAATGATTTACTCAAAGATAGTATAATGATAAAAAAAAGGATATTCTTATTCCTTAATTTTCATTGATCTGATGTACTTATAAATCATCACATATTTTTGGCTTTGAGGCCCATATCTCTAAAATGATCATTTAATTGATTATGATTGATGACCTGAATCAATCCCCATAAATATTTATTCTTTTACTCCATGTACAATCTTCACTCCTAAATTATATTCTCTGATCTGTAAATAAAGTTATATACTAATTTGGGTAACTATTATTGTTCTTACATTACCTTTTAAGGAACATTTTAGTACCCATTTTTATGACATGGGTTTCATTGAATGAATTGTTTATGTTTTAAACCCTTGAATAACCAAAAATATTCAAGGCAGAAATTCCTTATAATGAGGGTTGAATGTTACACCTCATGATACTGTGAATTTGTTTCATATTTATTTAATATTTTTTTTATTTTTCATTTCTCATAACACTTTAATTTTCCTAATTTATGTTAATATACTGTGTTTGGATTGTGTTATATACAACACAAAATTAATCATGATCTACACATAACATAAACTTTATCTTCACTACACGGAACATAGATGCTACTTATGACATGGAATACATTACACACAAAACTGAATTTTCATACTCAAAACAAAACATTCACATGGTGTACATAACACACAACACTTCCTTGGCGTATGTTACATGCAATACAGAGCTTTTAAGAAACAATTTATTATTTTTTAATTATATAAATAATATAATTATAATCCATCCATTAAAATTAGTAATATTAATAGTGATAAACACTTATAAAATACTTTTTATAATTTTTTACAAAAATAAATCATATTTATGATGAAAGATATAATTTTTGGTAATGTTCTTATATGTTTAAAAATACTATTATCTTAAAAGAATTAGTTTTAATGTCGTTCTTTGAAAATTAAGAAAATTAATTTTAGAAACATCAAAATATTTAATTTTATAAATGAAAATACATTTTTAATTTTATAATTTCAAAATTATCTTAGGGATAATTTTTTAGATTTTTGTGGGAAACTACATTTTTTGATGAATAGTGAAAAATATCAATTTTTAATTAAAAAATCCCGTTTCATATAATTTATTTATAATGTTTATTTTAAATTAGGTTAGAATTTTAATATTATAATATTTTTATTTTTAGATAAAATTTAGTTCATTTTTATCAATTTCAATTTGAAAATGGGTATAAAAAAGTTTCAATAGATTGGATGTTTTTTCTTTAAAAACTCGCACTGTCGTCCAATCCATGGGATTAATTTGAAATTAATTTCTGAACTATATATGACAATAATTTGGATAAATGGATTCCATATTTGGAATAATAAATATTTACATTTTCTAATGTAGAAAAATTAGTTTTTTCACTAAACTGATTAGTAAAATTAAATAAACATAATTACATCGATCAAGATAACATTAAGATTTGCTAAAGACTCTACCATAATTTTAAGGCCTAAATTAATTAATAAATGTGTCCAAAATCCATTTTATTGTGATTATTCTATAATTAACCTTCCATTATTCAGTTTTCTTTTTATTTTCATATGACCTTTTTAAGAAAACCTATGGGTGCACCTAACATGTTTAAAAAATGGAAATTGTGTCATTTACCTTCCCTATAAAAGGCCAACAACTCACCCTACTCTTCACACCTATCAAACATCTTATTTTCATCTAATATATTCCAAATAAGATTTACAAAATCATTTCATTTCTCTGTGAATCCTTCCAATTTCCATAAATCAATCCATGGAATCTTTTTCGCCTAAACCCAAATGTGTTACCTAATTAAGAGATAATTTCTTTTCTCAAGATCCTTTCTTTTATTTTCATTCTCAGCCCCCTTCAAAATATTATTTAAATTATTGAATAAAAATACTATGATAAAAAATAAACTAGGTTGTTTTTATTATAACAGTATTACATACACTTTCACAAACAACCATATAATGGGTGATGAACATATTGATTACATTTATGGAAAACTACTACCTCACTAAAAGATGATTGTTCATTTTTTCCCTCATTTTTCTATAATGGTGGAAATAATGATGGAAAATCTCTTTTATTTTTTTATATATTATCTTTATTATTTTTTTAATCTTCTATAATTATTTCACAATACATATGTTTATAAATTTTATTTTTGGGTAATACGATAATTTTGATTTTAGGAATTGTAGACTACCGCACCCAAAAAGTGATCTAATTCGTTCATATACTACATGTAATTTATTAAGGATGGATTTAATGAATATATATGAAATCTATGATTTGATAAAGATAATATTAAAATGATATATATACATATATGTCTTTTACTTTCATTCTTTTAACACAACAATTAAACAGAAATAGGGTTCATGCGTATATATGACTTACCTTCACTTTGAACTGTGTATTCCGTTTCATACATCTATATCCAATGGATTATTATAATACACATTTAAAGAATATAAATTTTATTTAAATAATGGTTTATATTATTTTAATAATTTTTTAAACATAAGGACCGATGTTATAAATAATTAACAGACATGCAAAAAACAAATAAGATATTACCCAAAGTAAAACAATAACATGTAATTGTTAACTTGTATGTCATATAAGGGAATAACCAATAAATATATGGTATTATAAGTAATACTATTTTTATGTGATATATTTTTAATATATTTATGTTTATTATAATGGATGATTGAATAACTATGATGAGTGTCAAGACAGAAGGTAATGGGATATCATATCACATGTTATTTCTCTGAGATACATTCTTTATTCACCACCCACTATTTTTTTGTGGGGTGTATACTACACATGTATGTAGAAAATGATTATTATAGTTATATTATGTGTACTTGAATATCCATTGTACAATCTTTATTTCAAAGGGTTTTTTTCAATCTTACAAAATCTGTAAAATAGTATTGTCTAAATTTTTCTTCTTTGAGACTCATGGTTAATTATATGATTAAATTCATTTTGAGAAAAAAATAAATCAATTTTATAAGATATATCATGATACTAAATATTTTTTTATTATAACCTTCATTTATCTTCCTTGTCTTTCATAGAGAGTATGATCCCGAGTTAACCAGTGATAGTAATTTTTTGGAACAACCTCATATCATGTTAAGAATATTTAACATTAAGTTATATTGATGAAATATTATAACCCATATCCCCAAAAAATTCATGAATTTTTATAACATGTGGTTATTCATGATGTATTCAACATTTGGTATCGTCTTTATACTCCATAGTACGTAAGAGAGTTTGGAAATATTTTTAAGGAATTTTGACATTACCCACTCTTCAGTTGGAAATGTATATTTTCTAAAAAGGGTTTTATGAATTTATTATGATAATCCATTAATATTTGAAATAAATTTTCCCATATTTGACATTCTATAATCTCTTAAAAGGAATATTCATGTAACATTCTCATAAACATAATTTTCTATCCATTTACAATGAAAATATAAAATTCATATTTCTTAATACATCATGTACAGATAAAACCACCTTCATTTCATTGAAGTGTCCATTGAATTTTTAAAATGTTAATTATTATGAAAATATTTTTAACATTCACAAAAAGAAAAATTGATTTCAAAATGTTTTCAAGCTTCTTTTATATGTTTTCAGGGAATATTATTTTTAAACGTTTTTCAGGACTTATTTATTTGTTTCAATATATTTTTGATGAAATAGTTTTCTTAAAATTTTATTTCTTCATTCATATTTTTTTCATGTATAATTGTTTTAAAAGAAATTCATGATTACATTATATGTTATCAAATCTATTTTCAATGAAAAACTATTTTAAAATATTTAATCTTTTGATAATATTTTTTTCAATGAAGAAATGGTATTTTTCTCATGAAATGATTTTAAAAGATCATTAAATATTATTCCCATCTTTGATAACATCAATTGGCGATATTCGTACCTTTATTAGTAAATTATTCCATGATTCCATTTATATTTTCCCTTAGAATGAAATAGGGTTTGATGGAATGATGATTAAGAATCATGTTTCACTTTCACGAGTTATATTACATTGAAAACTAATTTTTCATGTATTATGATTATAATAGAAGGATTATTAAACCTGTATTTTCCATATGTGATGATATAATTACAATTTTATAATACCCATTTCATTTTATGGGTTATGACCTGGATATTTATGATCCTATGCAACATGTATGTAATATTTCACTATGAGATGGGTGGGACCATTATCTGCCTTCAATGCATTGAGTTATGAATTATATCTCCTGATATAGACATGGATAATAAAAGGAATTGGCATAATTTAGTTTTATATGGATTGAATGAGAAATGAACTTGGTTCAGTAATATATGATTGGAATGAGGAGTGAACACAATTCAGTAATACAGGGCTGGAATAAGGAGTGAACTAGGTTTACTAATACATGGATCGAATGAGGTGTTAACCAGGTTAAGTAATGGAATTTGTCCACCATGATAGCTTTGGAAACACTACCTTGACTAATATGTAAATAATTATTATATGCTTATATGTTTTCCTAATTCCATGTTTTATTCCTATGCTAGGCTTTTATAAAATATGTTCTTTATTTCTTTATGATGCATATATTGTGAACTACTATGTCTTATATCATGATGAATATAGATGATCATTGATATGAAGGGTATGAAATTTTATTTTTAGGATCACATTTTCATACCCTTATTCTCATGGTTGTTCTTATATATCTTCCTTATTTTTCCTTATAGATCATTTTATAACACCCATTTTTATGTTTCCTTGCCTATGTTATGAATATAAGTATTATGTTAGATGTTTTTAAGAAGGGTAATATTAAAGAAGAACATAGATGGAGATAATGTAGATCATTTATGTACCAGTTTTTATATTATCAATGTTTCTAATGGCACTAGTCTAGTACAGTCTTTGTGTTTTTGTTTGTATAATATTATATTTATTCTATAAAGTTAAAGTAATATCTATGTATATAACTTAAGGGTCTCGGCAATTTACACACTTATAATCTTCATATAGTGATACTTAAATATTAAATTACCCAATACATTTGAGGTATATAACTTACCCAACCCTCATTGAATCATTATAAACTCATATAAATTCTACAATGTCATTAAATATTTATCATATCCTCATATTATAACATGTGTAAAATAAAATGTTTACCTAAACATATCATTATAATAATCATATAACAATATCAAAAAAAAAGGTTAAATAATTCAATCATATCCCTAATAAATAATAATTAACAACAAAATATGTCATCATATATGAAAATTATCATTCAAACAAATGAAATATTTTTTAAAAATAATACCATTTTTATAGTAAAATGATTTATATGTATTCCAAATATTTCAAAAATATGAAGGAATTATTTATTTTTGAAAATGAGTATGGAAACATTTAATTGAATAATTTAATATAAATATTTACTTGACAACAAAAATTTACATTTATATAATTTATATATATAAGAATATTCCATCAATGTTTCTAGAAAAACAAAAAATGTACCTCCGTTTGAAAATTATAAGAAGATTTATTTTTATTTTTATTTTTTAAAAAATTGTTCAATATTCAAAATTCATTGAAAATATTTTACGATAATTCTAAAAAATTATTCTAAAAAATTTAATGAAATCATAAACATTGAGTTAAAATATTTTTGACCAAAGAGGAACCTAATCATGTTTCTCAAAAATAAATTTCCAGAAAAAGTTAAATTAAAAAGGTTGGTAAATTTTATTATTAGATGAAAAGTATAAGAAAAAAAATATGAGGAGGTAATTAAAGAGATTTATTCATATGTTATGATAATATTTTTATAATTTATATTTAATCATAAAAATGTAGTCTAAAAAGTGATTGAAGCATATATCTCTTGGAACATTGGAATCTTTTGAATCATAATATCTGTGAAATTATTACATTGAATGAGACTTTAAATATCATAAAAACAAAAACGGTAACTATATAACATGTAAACATGAAAGTATATACCCTTTGTAAACATAAATAAGTATATAACATCAATCTTTAATCTACGAAACAATATTGATATGAAGAACCCTGGTCATATTGATAGTCATTGAATCCAAATCCTCGTGAAATAGAAAACCTTATTTGGATTTTTAAATCCACATAATTTTCATAGAATTTACCTTTAAAAAAATAATGGAAAGTACATTAACAATACAATGGTTTTAATTGATGAATATTGAATATGTCATGCAGAAATAATAGTGAGATGAGAAATCCTCACCAGAAGTATCATATTTCATCATAATAGGCTATAATAATATTTAATTAATATAATTTCATTATAAATTAATTATAAAAATACAATCATATATATTATATCATATAGTATTTACTTATAATATATTTTCACCTATTTATTAATGATTATTTACTCTAATCACTTTTCCAGGTGATGACTACTTCGTTTTTCTTAGCTGTTTCAATTTTAATGTTTTAGACCAAAAAATGTGATCATCGATAAATCATCCTTAAAATATTTTTATGAAATATATATCATATATATTGTCTATGTACATATTTACAATCACCCATATATTCTATATATTGAAAATTTATTTACACCATTCATGGAGCTAGTAGTCTTCATGTATGAATGAACCCTATTTTCATTTACACACAAAAATAATAAAGGAATATATATATATATACAAACAAAAAAAAATTATCATTTTCAAATTGACTACAAAGTAGGACGATCAATATTATATTTTTATTAAAAAATTATCCTTATTTAACAAATATAATTTTAAAACATTTAACTAATCATAATTAAAATCCATGATTGATGGACATGGAAAATGGATTATATATCTGAGAGTAGGTGGTGTCTACCCGTACAAACTAGTGATACCTTCACTTCCCATTTGATGAAAAAGAGGGTTAATAATGGTGGTTACATAATCATATTATCATATTATTGTATTTATAGTGTATATATTAATATTTTTTGATTAATAAAAATTGTTTATAGGATCTAGAATAAGAAATAAATTGGAAGATGATGGGTAAGATGATTATGTATTAATTAAAAAGAATGCATTATATACATTCTTAAGGGAAAATGTAATTATTCATTACAAATATTTTAACCTATATTTCATGAATATATATGTTTATAAAATAATTTGATAGGGTTTGGATATTATATATGTCTCAATGTGGCGTAAATAAGATACACGAGGGGTATTCATTTATTACTAGTGTAGAGGACAACATGTGAATTTCATAAAATATTAAATAATATATATATCATAACAATGTAATCTGGACCAAATGCTTAAAACATAGAATGTAATATGTTATCTGGTCTACATCTATTTATCCATTTATATTTTGAGATGTATTGGATACATATTAAGAAACATATCATAATTAAACCACATTAAACTCATTTTAACATAATCCTTGATAATTCAAAGTTTTACCATGCTAACATAATTATATTGAAAAAAATAAAAATGTACTTATAAGAAGTTAGAAATTATTATTCCATATTTGGAAATCATTTTATCTGATATAATTTCAATAGGCATGTGAACTGCATTTAATATATGAAAATTAAATACATGAAATTCTATTTTTAGAAAAAATCTTGATTTAATGTTATAAATAATATAACCACCAAATATAGTCATAAATTAGTATTGATTAATTTTTTGGGATTTTTATATTCT
Organism: Viscum album; assembly: GCA_963277665.1. NCBI lineage: Eukaryota > Viridiplantae > Streptophyta > Magnoliopsida > Santalales > Viscaceae > Viscum > Viscum album. Next base: position 1,238,576,201 of record OY728157.1, on the reverse strand, counting down.
AAACAAATTTTTTAAACTTTTTTTATAAATCCAATACTTATTGGAATCTTCCATAAATTCCATTAAAGTAGAGAACAAAAATTAGTTGTTCACTTAAATAAAATTTGAGATATCTTCAAAAAAGTTATGAATAGGTTCCAAAATAATGAATAATTCTCTAAAAAATCATTTCTCTCATTATCAATAACTTTTGTAGAAACCTAGTAAAAATATTTTTTTATGTCTTCTGTTTGATATATTTTAATTTATATCCTCCTGTTTTTATCCCAATTTTACGAATTTTACCAGGTTTGCCAAAAATTTACTAATATAACAATTCCTAATGAAAAAAATATAAGTTAACTTTTGTATGTAATATAATTTATGATAATTAAAAATACATTTAAAATATTATCAAATTCATTTAATTTATTTAGATGTAGTGAATTAAATATTAATCCAGTAGAATGTTATGAAAATCTATTCCTGAGAAAGAAAATGTCTGATAAATATATAATTTTATACAAAAAAATGATTATTTAATTTGATTAAAATGATATTAAATATATTAATTAAAATATAAAATAATTAATTTTATGTCGAAATAATTTCCATGTAAAATTAAAAAAATTAAATTATACAAATTAATAAATTATTTTCAATAAAAATCTGTATTATTTACAATTCAATAAATTAATAATATTTTCAAAAAATAATAATAATTCTAGGATAATTTTAAAATAATTATTTAAAAAATTTTGTTCCTGTTTTAAAATAAATATTATAAAAGTTATAATTTTTTTTTAATTTTCTAAAAAGGAAATAAAAACCTTTTATGGGAAAAATATATTATATTGAATAAAATTAATTTATGAAAATTATATTTTGGTTATATATAGACATTATAATTTTTTTCAAATAAAGTAGTCACTCTAATTCATTCAACCAATTTAATAGCAATTTTATAAAAAAATCATATTTCAATTCATTCCGACAAAGGCTTGTGGGTATCACAAGCTAGTGATAAAAATAAATTTTTTTAAATGGAAATATATCATAATTTATGAGTTTTCTACATTATAACCTATTAAAAGAACATCACACAAGAAATTCTATCACTCTAATACAATCAAATGATGATAGTTCTTCCTAATCAAATCCTCAATGTTCCCATGTAACGTCCACTAACTTTCGATTTTACATAAACACATTTTCTAGGTGAGTGGTATTATTTTGTAAAATACACTATATTTTCCAGAAACTCCAACAAGTATTCATCATAATAGATTTTTTTTCAGATAAATGACCTCTGGTTTTTTTACATTATTTATTTACCTCCTCTAGAGAGGTACATAGAACACATAATATCGTTCGCATTGATTCAGTGGATGTTTTAAATTATAAACTACCATCAAATCATAATTAAAAATCTCAAAATTATAGATATTTATAGGGTGATTCTTTTCTTTCATTCAAAATATTATAAAATTATTTTAATGATATGTTTATAAGAATTTATTTTCACCAACTTCGAAAACTAGGTATACTTAATGATTATTATTAAATAATTTTAGTTGAATCATAGATTCCAGTTTATATTCGATAATGTATCAATATTTTTTATACAATATCCTCAAATATTCCATGTACTAAAATATTTCATTATGAAAATAAATATCATCATATACTTGTTTCTCCATTCCTTCAATATATTGATTTATATAGTGTAATTTGAATTCATGAGATAAAGATAATATTTTAAGAGAAATCAACTACAGGAAGGTATTGATCTCATAAACAAGAATCACCATAGGACAAGACATAATCATATGCTCTAAGGTTAGAATGGTTATCCATGATTTTCCCTCAATTTTATGATGATATGATATACTAAAACATAACATTTAATATAGATCATGTGGAATACTTTTCTTAAACCATGCTGTAAACCTATGATCTTGATCGGATAAAACAAAATATTTTGGTAAAACTTAAAAACATAAACCTAACATAATGATTAATATATAAATTTAATTAAGAGATAAAACATCACTAATAGATATGAAACATAATGAATTTATAAGAAAATCCACTACGACCAAATAGTATTATGTATTACAGATGTTTTAGGGAGTCATATTAAAACATTTTGGGTGATGTTTTTCTATCACCTTTCTTATATAGGTAATGGATGTAAAATACCCTTAGACATATGTCTCTCAACATTATATTTTCTGATATACCATGAATAATGATATATACCCTAAAATATCTAACATCATGTTTTCCCACTAGAAGTACTCTTTAAATTCATTATTTATAATTGTAATATTAGGATCAATAGAGAATGAAAAACAATGTGATCTTGCTAAAAACACTCTCTTCAATAATGGTATTAATTAGAAACATACACAAATCCTAAATAATATCATTCAATGAAAATCTTGTTATAATGTATAAGCATTTATCCCCTTCTTTTATAGTTCTACATACCCCTTATACCCATCATTAATCCTCTCATTTATAGATATTTGAACATTTATATCAAAAAGATTTCATCATTCACCATTCATCTATATATAAAGTAACAATACTATAAATCCTTATTTATTTGAGCTAATTCAATAATTGTCATTGAAAATCATGAATGGAATATTATTTTCATAAAATCATCCACCTTGTTCACCATACTAGGGTGAAAATTTTATTTGGATACATATAAATTAATAAATTCTTAACATATTCACTGGAACATATTCACGTCATTCTATGGTAATATTGAACAGAAGTATTTATGGTCTGTATAATTATCACATCTTTAACTATAATGAAAATTAATCCATATCATTAATGAAACAATTACCATTTCCAACTCTAAATCATGTTTCATGTGATGTTTCTATCGTATTATAAATTAGATTGAAGAATATGATATCACTATATCATTTTTCAGGAGGAAACATCCCATTCAGCTTTTATGATTCATTAGTAAATATCAAAACTTCTACATAAGTAAAGGTTAGTGTTACCTTAGGTTCACTGATAAATATTCTCTTCAGTTCATTGATATTATCTTCACCAGCATCATACCAAAAGAAACTTAACCCCTTCAAAATCATCTTGTGTAATAGATCAGATAGTCGTGATAAATATCTCCCAATTCAATGGAAATTTCCAATCAAATGATATAATGTGTGGATATGAGTACCCATGGTCAGTATGGTCTATTTTGTTGTGACATATTTCATTGAAGTATTCACTAAAAAAACCCTCACTTGAGATTAGTTAACCCAGTACTGAAACTTTTTTATGCCAAAATTCACATTCTGTGAATTTTTCAAAAAATTTATCATTACATAGGGTCATCACCACTATTCATGAATAATATTTATTCCTTATCATTATCATTGAATATATAACAATATAATCATTAATAATACCAAAAATGATATGGGTTTGTTTTAAAGAATTTATTCATAAAATCCATTCTGTTTGTAGGGTCATTAATATGTCAAAATGGAAACATTATAAGTTGAATATCTTCATACCACATATAGAAGACACATTCCTGAATATCCTCCTTCATAACACACAATTAAGTATATCCATAATTATGGTCAATTATAGAATAATATTTAGATCCTCATAATTTATCAGCTGATTTTTTGATATAAGGTATATGATACCTATTATAGATAGATATCATAATATGCATTAATAATCAATTGTTACACGGATTTAATAATATTTATTCTTGGAAAAAATAATAAGTTCACCATAGAGTGATGCACTCGATAGTATGACTCCCTTATCATCATTCTCATAGAGTCTCTCCACCAATAAAATGACCCTAAATTTGGTCCATTATATAAGATTCTATGAAATACGTGTTTCACTATGAATAAGATCTAATGAGAACTCATCATCACAATTCCAATAAATATATTAAAACTATTCTTGAGATACATAATATAACAACTTGGAAATTCCACAATGATTATTTTCCCTCCAACAATATAAGAATGATACACATCATAGATACTAATTTAGAGAAATAATATAGAAGTAATATATATTGGAAATTGTATTCATCCAATCACTAATAAATGATTATATGTTCATTCAGAATGTGAAACGTGACTTCCCTTCCTTGACAATTTATATCACCACTATTTATAGATATCGAAAATTTAACACCCCAAGCTTCTACAGTACGCTTCTCATTGAATAATGTGATAGCGTGTGTTGTACGCAACACCGATTTCTAACACACCATAACCAATCAAACTAGCCGTTATGAATAGTAATACCTACTTTTTGAAATTATATATATTTTATATTTTAAAATGGACTTCATTTTTGGATTCTTAATATCGAATTTATCCTAAGGTGAAATTTTGGTACTTTTCGGATAACTTTCATATTTTGATGAATAGTGAAAATTACTAAATTTTAATTAAAAACAACTTTTTTAATCAGAATAATTAATAGTAATAAATTATGAATTTGAGTGGTTTTAAAGTATATTTAGAATATATTTTTACCATTTAATATAATTTTAGTCATTGGACATAATTTTACAATTAAACCGAACATAAACAAGTGTCAATCTTTTGATAGTTATTATCTCTTAAAAACACGCTTTTTGTTTTGACAGCGGGAATTAATTTTAAATTAATTTCTGCCACTTCTGTGTTTTGAATTTAGAAAAATGGATTCCATATTTGGAATCAGGATGTTCAAATTTTGTAAATAGGTATCTTTTATTTTTAGACATTTTGAATAATTACTGCGGTAAATATTTTATTTACCATGGTTAAGGGTAAATCCGGTAAATAAGGGTTAAAAAATAATATTATAATAATACTAAATTACCCTAAAACGTGTCCTAGCCTTATTGGTTGATACATGTTCGACCATAGGAATCTTTGGGTCGATTTTGGGACCCCGTGGTGCCACTTGTAGGTGATAGGGACACTTTTTTTTAATTAAGTTAAAATGAATACAAAAATGACACAAGCATATATCTTTTAGAAAAACAATTTTCACATAGGGTTATATATTTTTGATTTTAGATTATAAATATTAATTAGAAAGATAAAAAGATTTCCTACACAATGATATTTCATTTATAATTTTTAGACATTAAATAATTTAATTTATTTATGACAGAATGATGATGAATTAATTACTATAATAGTGAAAAATTAAAATAATTGATATTATAAATACGCAAATAAATATAATATGAAACTTTTAATGAATTAAACTAATTTAATAGGATAATATGATATATTAGGAGTGATTTAATTGTCTTTTTTCTAAGTAATCAATCTGTTATGAGTTTCAAAAAAATCAACTGTTGAATAGTGTCAAAATTGACATAAAAGAGTTCTTAAAACAAATATTATATTATTAATTGATATTAAATTCCTAAAAATATAATTTTCTGCCAAGTTACTTATATCATGATAATTTCATCATTAATGGACCACTTGGGGGTCTCTTGGATGTATATAGTAATTTTATTAACCATATTATATAAAAATACAAAGAGACGTTGTAAAAGTGAAACTAATTAACTTAGAGTTAATACTTAAAGATACGGTTAATATAAGTACCCAAACCTGTCTAAATTATATTTGTTGAGTTTTTTTCGACCCATCCCTAACTGAACCTTTTAATAATCAACTTTGGAGCCATTTGAAAGCTAATATGAATTTATTATAAACTAATATCTCTAGCTTTTCCAAAGGTGCCCATCATCCCTCCTATAAAAGGGAACTCCTCCTTCTCATTTCATCACACCTTAAAAGTCTTTTGGATCGGCCAAACTCTGCCCAAATACTCTACCAACTTCCCTCACTACAACCTAGAGGCCTTAGTTTGATCAGAAAGCCAACATAAGGAGCCCTTTTGATCAAATCAAAAGGAAGAACCCGGAGAAGAGGTAATGATTTCACCACCCTTTTCCAAGATCCTTTCTTCTTCCACTTCTTCTTCCTTTGTTGTTACCATTATAAAATAAAAACTCCAATATCATATATATAATGTGATGTTATTATAAATATGGTACAACCATATTCATTATTCTACCCACCCTTTGCATAACATGTCACCATACGTGCATACGTACGGCTTACCGTCTCCACGTCGTGGTGTAATTGTTATTCAATATAATATTATTTGAATGGGTATAATAATGATGTTAAACTCATGTAAATAATAAATATAACATGTTAATGATTAATTATATATGATATACCATCCATTTATATATTATTTTAATATAAAAATAATGATATTGTCGCTCGTGCGTACGTACGGACTACCGTCTCCACGAACGCGATGAGATTCATTCTCCATCGTATCCATTCAAGTATAATTATCATTTGATGATTTAAAAAATGATTTTTAAGGACTTGATATCATTCTGTATATGAATAATATACAACCTATCCTTTACAAACATGTCTTACGTAACAAAACATATAAATGAAAACAATTAAGTTAACACTCGAAATAACGATAATACTAAGATATTATTAACAAATCAATGTTAAAAGATCATATATGATATCATATTAATATATATGATTCTTGTATAATTTAATAACAATTATTTCACCATTATAAAGGAGGTTAACCTACCCCAACAAAGTAAAAGTACAAGGTAATGGTTATTTCACAATCTCTTCATTATCCGAGGTTGTTTATATGTAATAATCTACTGGGATCTCTTTATCATCCACATCCATGTTTTCTTAAAAATATATTTCAAAACATTTTTATTATTTAAAATAATATGGGTTAAGGTCATTTATAACCTTGTTTGACTTTTTATAAGATGAATCTTTCCGTCGTTTTCAAAACAAGGTCCTTTTAACCTTTTCGACATAATTAAGGTAAGAATGTTTTTTTTAACTTATACGTCGGGTGCGGTTATTTTCCGCCATTATAAAATATTCAAAGCTTTCCTTACAAGTTTATAAGAATATTTTCAAAGAAAATGTTTTATTTTATATGTCTCTTAAATGATTTCCAAAATAGAAAGAGATATTGCTCTAAAAAGCGTTTTTATTTCATCTATGTCAACATCCTTTGATGGATTTTACGCTTATTTGAAGTTGATTTTTTATGATACAAAACTTATACATTGTATTGAAGGTTTTGTGATATGTTTGACTGTGGATGTGCTATTTTTATTCCATTTATAGTTTATGGTGAAATTATTGACATTTCTTATGCTAGTTTTAATACGAATTTTTATGTTATGTTTAAACCTTTTCATATGGGAATGCATTGGACTTAATATGTGACGGGTGGAGCCCGCTATAGCTCCTCGATGCATCGGTAGGTCTAATGAGACAAACTAGAGTCTTGTCACAAGGCCTTGGCAAAATCTTATTTGTAGTCTTGGCACGAGGCCTTGGCTATGTGGTTATGATAGTCTGGCATTATGCATTCCAACATTATGAAAGTGGTTATTGATATTGCATGTGATTATTCGATTAGTAAAATATCCATGTGAACAAGTAAATGGAAATATTTCCTTTTACTTTTTCCATACTATGTTGAAGTTCATGTTTAAAAGGCTTTTGTTTTAGTAATTCAATGCCTTAAATGTTTATGCTTATTTCGAATGATCTGCTATATTGTTATCCTTACTGGGCATTTGAGCTCACCCATTTTCTGTGTTTTATTTTTCCCAGGATGTGAAAAAGTAATTTATGAATGACCTGCAGGGATATTATGAGGGGATAGTAGTGTGGACTGTGGAGACATTATGTTGTTGTAGTAGTTTTTCAATTTATGATGTAATGTAAAACTTATGAATATATCTATTGTTTCCAAGGCTACTAAACCAATCGGTCTTTCGAAATTTGATCTTTCTTGTGATCATGACATTGTTATGTAATAATGCACCGACTCTGGGTAACTAGGGTTGGGGCGTTACAGTTGGTATCAGAGGAAGTTTATTACAAACCTTGGAAGCTAGATTTAGATAAACTCTGATTAGAGCACGTAGACCTAAGATGAACTTTGAGGATTAATATAGAAGAACTTCCTAGAATTTTGGTATTGTAGAGATTTTGAGAGTTTTCCAAGCAATAAATCCCTGTCTGGATATGAGCAGGTAGAGGCGGCTCTAGCACAGATGTACCTAGGGGTAAAACCCAAAAACACCGCTTTGAGCTAGACTCGAACGGGAACTGTTGCACGACAACGGGCCTTGCTGCACTCTTGGTTACGACACTTCCGGGGGATATGCTTAGGATAAATTTCATTTTCTGTCCAAATAATTATGAAGGGTTTATGAGTATATAATTTCTCAAAGAAAAAATTTTTATGATTATGGATTATATCCATAAATAGTTCAATTTATGTTAAGTATTTTATAAGTATGGGATTATGTATTTTGATTCATAAACTGATCTAGTTTATGACATTGTTTAGAAATGGCGCCTAGTGGATGAAATGGAAACTGTATCAATGCACACACTCCATGTAGGAATTTCCCTCCTGCTCAAGATAATTATAGTGGAGCTGGTGATGCAACTGGTGCCGATCAGCTAATCACCATACTGGGAAAACTCACACAAGTTATGAATCATAACCTTACCCGTATGGAGCACCCTGATCCACAGCGTGGAGGATCAATGTTAGATCGATTCATGAGGCAACAACCACCAATGTTCAATGGGATTAAAAATGCCTTAGTAGCTGAGCAATGGATATTTTCCCTAGAGAAAATATTTCAGGCTTTGGGGAGTAAAGAAAGGGAAAAAGTTATGATGGCAGTTTACCGCCTCACTGGAGATGTTGATCAATGGTGGTCATTGATTCAAAATATGAAGGAAGATGATGAAGTATCAAATATGGAATGGAGGGAGTTCAATGATCTGTTTTTAGAAAAATACTTTCCTCGTGACCATCGAGCAGATATGGAAAGGTAATTTCTGAGTTTGAGACAGAAGGAGGATGAGAATGTCACAAAGTATGAGGCTAACTTTACAAGGTTAGCAAGGTATGCTGGAGATTATATACGTAACCCAAGAAGTAATATTGATCATTTCTTTGATGGGTTAAAACCATTTTTCCGTTGATCATTAGTTTCACAATCCTTTTCATCGTACGAAGACATTGTCTCATGTGCTATCAAGACCGAAAAAGAATTCTCTAAGTCTTATGACATTAAAGCGAAGCAAGAGAAGAAGAGGCCTATTGATCAATCTGCGAATGGAAATAAGGGGAAGAAAGGAATGGTTGAATATCCATCCTGTGTTAAATGTGGGAAGAAACACCCCGGTACTTGCTTGAAGGGAATGGAAGTCTATTACAAGTGTGGTGAAAAAGGCCACCAAGCTCGTGATTGCAAAGGGAAGAAGGAATCCACCAACGTTCAGTGCTACAATTGCTGGGAGATGGGACATTATGCAAATGAATGTCCTAAGCATCAGGAGAACTTACCTCAAAAAAGTCCAAGGGATCAAGGCCAAGATTATTCTATCACTACTACTGAGGTAGAAGCTCCGAAAGACGTGGTGGCAGGTAATTTAATGGTTTCCTCAAGTTTATCAAATGCATTATTTGATTCTGGATCATCACATTGTTTCATATCTTCCCAGTTTGCTAAGAAAATTAGATATTTCCAATTTGATTTAACAAGGGAGTTGTTAGTTAAAACTCCTAAGGGAAGTATCATTGCAACAATGTTTTGTGAATTAGTCCCCAATAGAGCACATAAATGTTCTTTATCTGCTGATATCATCGTCATACCTACGATTGAGTTTGATATAATCCTCGGTATGGGCTGGCTTTTGGACTATGATGCGAAGATTTATTGTAAGAAGAAAGAGGTTACGATTCTTGATGATAATGATAAGGAACACATTATCTTTAGAGCAGAATCATCACCACCTAATTCTTATTTAGATCCACCCTCAATAGCTCAACTAAATTCAATTATTGGGGAGGAAGAGAATGAAATAACTATGGGTGAGGAAAGGAATGTTCAAATAGAGGATGTACCTATTGTGAAAGAATTTATAGATGTATTTCCAGAAGATTTACCTGGACATCCTCCAGAACGAGAAGTTGAGTTTTCCATTGATTTGATTCCTGGATCAAGGCCTATATCGAAGACCCCTTATAGAATGGCCACTGTAGAATTAGTTGAACTAAAGAATCAACTAGAGGAATTGAGTAATAAAGGATTTATTCGCCCTAGTGTTTCTCCATGGGGAGACCCTGTTATTTTTGTTAAAAAGAAAGATGGATCTATGAGGTTATGAATCGACTATAGGGAGATCAATGCTATAACGATAAAGAACAAGTATCCCCTACCTCACATTGACGATTTATTTGACCAACTTCATGGAGCTCAATACTTTTCAAAGATTGACCTTCGATCAGGATACCATCAGTTGTGTTTGAAGAAGGAAGACATTCCAAAGACAGCATTTCGAACCAGGTACGGGCATTACGAGTTTACTGTAATGCCGTTTGGATTGACTAATGCACCCTCTGTATTCATGGATTTGATGAATAGAGTTTTCAAGGAGTATCTCGATGAATTTGTGGTGGTATTTATTGATGATATCTTGGTATACCCCAAAAGCTACGAAGATCATGAAAATCACTTGCGCATTATCCAGAAGACTCTGAGAAGACATGAATTATATGTAAAGTTTAGCAAGTGTGAATTCCGGCTTCATGAGATTTCTTTTCATAGCCATATTGTCTCTAAAGATGCAATCTCTATTGATCCTTCTAAGACCAAGGCAATCTAAGAATGGCCAGCACCTATGAGTATAACTTAGGTACGTAGTTTTATTGGTTTGGCAGGTTATTATTGACATTTCGTCCAGAATTTTGACCGATTGGCTAACCCATTAACGAAGCTCAAACGTAAACGGGTTAAATTTGTTTGGACAAAAGATTGTGAAGAATGTTTCGAAGAACTGAAGAGAATATTAGTCAATTATCCTATATTGACTCTACCATCGGGGAATGATGGGTTCGTTATTTATAGTGATGCATCAAAGAAAGGACTTGGTTGTGTCTTTATGCAGAATGATAGAGTTATTGCCTATGCATCACGACAGTTGAAAATTCATAAACAAAACTATCCTACTCATGATCTCGAGTTATCAGCTGTGATCTCTGCTTTGAAGATATGGAGGCACTACCTCTATGGTGAAAAATGTGAGATTTATACTGATCACAAGAGTTTGAAGTATATTTTCTCACAAAAAAAAACAAAACATGAGGCAAAGGAGATGGCTTGAATTACTCAAGGATTATGATTGCACGATACACTACCACCCGGGGAAAGCAAAAAAGGTGGCAGATGCTTTGAGTAGAAAAGACGATGGAGTTTTGAACAATATGAGAATTAAAAGGGATCCAATTTTTATGGATCTAGTGAAGATGGACATGGGAATAACCAGGGAAGGTGAAACATCAATGCTTTTTCAAATGGTTGCCAAACCATCTTTTCTAGAAAGGATTAAGAGTTCTCAGACCGATGATGAAGAATTTCAAAAGAAGATTAAAGCTGTGAATGATGGGAGATTGAGAGACTTTGTGTATGAAGATGGAATTTTGAAATTTGGGAAGAGACTTTGTGTTCTTGATATACCTGATCTAAAAAGGGAATTGCTGGATGATGCTCATAGTTCCAATTTCTCTATACACCCTGGGAGCACCAAAATGTATAGAGATTTGAAGGAACATTTTTGGTGGGACAACATGAAGAGGGAGATTGCTGATTTTGTGTCAAGATGTATGGTATGTTAGCAAGTGAAAGCTGGAAGGCAACAACCTGGAGGAGTCATGCAACCTCTTCCCATACCGGAGTGGAAATGGGACAATATTACGATGGACATTGTCATGGGGCTACCAAAGACTCCTAGAAGGAACGATGCAATATGGGTTATTGTTGATCATCTTACCAAGTCAGCACATTTTCATTCTATAAGAAAAGATCTACCCCTGGAACGTCTAGCAAGACTATATATTAATGATGTTGTGAGACTTCATGGAGTACCCCTATCAATTGTTTCTGATCGTGATCCCCATTTTACTTCAAGATTTTGGAAAAGTCTATAGAAATCCCTGGATACTGAACTTCATTTGAGCACTGCTTACCACCCTCAGACAGATGGACAATCAGAACGGACTATTCAAACCCTAGAAGACATGTTGGGATCTTGCTCACTTGAATTTCAGGGTATGTGGGATCAATACTTACCTCTCGTAGAATTTTCCTATAACAATAGCTTCCATTCGAGTATTCAGATGGCACCATATGAACCGTTATATGGAAAGAGATGTCGTACACCAACCTGTTGGGATGACGTCGGTGAAAGAAAACTTGTAGGTCCAGAACTGGTGGGGGAAACGATGGAAAAGGTGAAGGTAATCCAAAATCACATCAAAGCAGCTCAAAGTAGGCAGAAGAGCTATGCCGATAATCAAAGGAAGGATTTGGAATTTCAAGTCAGTGATCATGTTTTCCTAAAGGTATCTCCATGGAAGGGAGTAATACGTTTTGGTAAGAAAGGTAAATTGAGTCACAGGTACATCGGACCTTTCGAAATTCTAGAACGAATTGGGGCTGTAGCTTACCGATTGGCAATGCCGCCAAGTCTCTCTAAAGTTCACGATGTGTTCCACATATCTATGTTGAGGAAATACATGCCTAACCCAACGCATGTACTCACCTATGAAGAATTAGAACTGGAACCCGATCTGTCTTATTGCAAAGAGCCCATCAAGATTCTTGATACGAGAGAACAAGTGCTAAGAAACCAGACGATGTGTCTGGTAAAACTTTTGTGGAGAAACCATAAGATGGAAGATGCAACGTGGGAACCCGAGGAACATATGATGAAAAACCACCTGAGTCTTTTCATGCGGTAGTATTATAGAAATTTCGAGGATGAAATTATTTGAAGGAGGGGAGAATGTAACACCCCAAGCTTCTACGGTACGCTTCTCATTGAATAATGTGATAGCGTGTGTTGTACGCAACACCGAGTTCTAACACACCATAACCAATCAAACTAGCCGTTATGAATAGTAATACCTACTTTTTGAAATTATATATATTTTATATTTTAAAATGGACTTCATTTTTGGATTCGGAATATCGAATTTATCCTAAGGTGAAATTTTGGTACATTTCGGATAACTTTCATATTTTGATGAATAGTGAAAATTACTAAATTTTAATTAAAAACAACTTTTTTAATCAAAATAATTAATAGTGATAAATTATGAATTTGAGTGGTTTTAAATTATATTTAGAATATATTTTTACCATTTAATATAATTTTGGTCATTGGACATAATTTTACAATTAAACCGAACATAAACAAGTGTCAATCTTTTGATAGTTATTATCTCTTAAAAACACGCTTTTTGTTTTGACAGCGGGAATTAATTTTTAATTAATTTCTGCCACTTTTGTGTTTTGAATTTAGAAAAATGGATTCCATATTTGGAATCAGGATGTTCAAATTGTGTAAATAGGTAACTTTTATTTTTAGACATTTTGAATAATTACTGCGGTAAATATTTTATTTACCATGGTTAAGGGTAAATCCGGTAAATAAGGGTTAAAAAATAATATTTTAATAATACTAAATTACACTAAAACGTGTCCTAGCCTTATTGGTTGATACATGTTCGACCATAGGCATCTTTGTGTCGATTTTGGGACCCCATGGTGCCACTTGTAGGTGATAGGGACACTTTTTTTTTAATTAAGTTAAAATGAATACAAAAATGACACAAGCATATATCTTTTAAAAAAACAATTTTTACATAAGGTTATATATGTTGGATTTTAGATTATAAATATTCATTAGAAATATAAAAAGATTTCATACATAAAGATATTTTATTTATAATTTTTAGACATTAAATATTTTAATTTATTTATGACAGAATGATGATGAATTAATTACTATAATAGTGAAAAATTAAAATAATTGAAAATATAAATACCCAAATAAATATAATATGAAACATTTAATGAATTAAAATAATTTTATAGGATAATATGATATATTAGGATTGATTTAATTTACTTTGTTCGAAGTAATCAATCTGTTATGAGTTTCACAAAAATCAATTGTTGAATAGTGTCAAAATTGACATAAAAGAGTTCTTAAAACAAATATTATATTATTAATTGATATTAAATTCCAAAAAATCTAAGGTTCGTCCAAGAGACTTATGTCATGATAATTTCATCATTAATGGACCACTTGGTGGTCGCGTAGATGTATATAGTAAGTTTATTAACCATATTATATAAAAATACAAAGAGACATTGTAAAAGTGAAACTAATTAACTTAGAGTTAATACTTAAAGATAAGGTTAATATAAGTACCCAAACCTGTCTAAATTCTATTGGATGAGTTGTTTGAGACCCCTCCCCACCATAACCTTTGAATAATAAACTTTGGAGCCATTGGAAACCGAATATGAATTTATTATAAACTAATATCTCTAGCTTTTCCAAAGGTGCCCCTCACCCCTCTTATAAAAGGGCACTCCTCCTTCTCATTTCATCACACCTTCAAAGCCTTTTGGTTCGGCCAAAATCTGCCCAAATACTCTCCCAACTTCCCTCACCACAACCTAGAGTCATTAGTTTGATCAGAAAGCCAACATAAGGATCCCTTTTGATCAAATCAAAAGGAAGAACCCGAAGAAGAGGTAATGATTTCACCACCCTTTTCCAAGTTCCTTTCTTCTTCCACTTCTTCTTCCTTTGTTGTTACCATTCTAAAATAATAACTCCAGTATCATATATATATATTGTGATTTTATTATAAATATGGTACAACCATATTCATCATTCTATCCACCCTTTGAATAACATGTCACCATACGTGCGTACGTACGGCTTACTGTCTCCACGTCGTGGTGTAATTGTTATTCGATATAATATTATTTTGATGGGTACAATAATGATGTGTAACTCATGTAAATAATAAATATAACATGTTAATGATTATTTATATATGATATAACATCCATTTATATATTATTTTAATATCAAAAGAATGATATTGTCGCTCGTGCGTACGTACGGACTACCGTCTCCATGAACGCGATGAGATTCATTCTCCATCGTATCCATTCATGTATAATTATAATTTTATGATTTAAAAATTGATGTTTAAGGACTTGATATCATTTAGTATATGAATAATATACAACCTATCCTTTACAAACATGTCTTACATAACAAAAATTATAAAAGAAAACAAGTAAGTTAACACCCGAAATAACGATAATACTAAGATATTATTAACAAATCAATGTTAAAAGATCATATATGATATCATATTAATATATATGATTCCTGTATAATTTAATAACAATTATTTCACCGTTATACAGGAGGTTAACCTACCCCAACCAAGGAAAAGTACAAGGTAAGGGTTATTTCACAATCTCTTCATTATCCGAGGTTGTTTATATGTAATAATCTACTGGGATCCCTTTATTATCCACATCCATGTTTTCTTAAAAATATATTTAAAAACATTTTTATTATTTACAAGAATATGGGTTAAAGTCATTTATACCCTTGTTTGACTTTTTATAAGAGTAATCTTTCCGTCATTTTCAAAACAAGGTCCTTTTAACCTTTTCGACAGAATTAAGGAAAGAATGTTTTTTTTAACTTATACGGCGGGTGCGGTTATTTTCCTCCATTATAAAATCTTCAAAGCTTTCCTTACAAGATTATAAGAATATTTTCGAAGAAAATTTTTTATTTTATATGGATCTTAAATGATTTCAAAAATATAAATAGATATTTCTCTAAAAAGAGTTATGATTTCATCTATGTCAACATCCTTTGATGGATTTTACGCTTATTTGAAGTTGATTTATTATGATACATAACTTCTATATTGTATTGAAGGTTTTGTGATATGTTTGACTATGGATGTGCTATTTTTATACCATTCATAGTTTATGGTGAAATTATTGACATTTCTTATGCTAGTTTTAATACGAATGTTTATGTTATGTTTAAACCTTTTCATATTGGAATGCATTGGACTTAATATGTGACGGGTGGAGCCCGCTATAGCTCATTGATGCATCGGTAGGTCTCATGAGACAAACTAGTGTATTGTCACAAGGCCTTGGAAAAATCTTATTTGTAGTCTTGGCACGAGGCCTTGGCTATGTGGTTATGATAGTCTGGCATTATGCATTCCAACATTATGAAAGTGGTTATTGATATTACATGTGATTATTCAATTAGTATAATATCCATGTGAACAAGTAAATGGAAATATTTCATTTTACATTTGCCATACTATGTTGAAGTTGAAGTTTAAAAGGCTTTTGTTTTAGTAATGCATTGCCTTAAATGTTTATACTTATTTTGAATGTTCCGCTATATTGTTATCCTTACTGGGCATTTGAGCTCACCCCTTTTCTATGTTTTATTTTTCCCAGGATGTGAAGAAGTAAGTTATGAATGACCTGTAGGGATATTATGAGGGGATAATAGTGTGGACTGTGGAGACATTATGTTGTTGTAGTAGTTTTTCAATTTATGATGTAATGTAAAACTTATGAATATATCTAGTTTTTCCAAGGCTACTAAACCAATCGGTCTTTCGAGATTTGATATTTCTTGTGATCATGCCAATGTTATGTAATAATGCACCGACTCTGGGTAACTAGGTTCGGGGCGTTACAGACAATCCATGCCCAATATCACATAATATTAAACAATAAGAAGAATAAAAGGGTTTGTTGGAAGCATATTTCCAAAAAAAATTATCGAATATGATCTATAATCATTATATGTGATCATTAACCCACTATATGTCTTCAATAAAAAATCAACGTCTAATTATTAAGTATGCAATTTAACATTCCTAGATACCTTTCATGTCAAAAAAATACATGTAACTATTCTCATAAAAGGTACATAAATATTTGAGTGTCTATTTCACCACCACAACTTAATGATTATATATTAAATCCCTTAGTAAAAAATTGTTATCTGGCCCATCAAGAAACATCAATTAGATTGATCAATTATAAAAAATCCTTCTTTGGATGTTTGATTCATGGCGCTTTGTTTTCAATCTGGGACGCATTATTTTCATCCAATGTCATTGATAGTCAATACTGCGAATATTCTTATCTTAACCTATAAATATATTTATCCATATGGTTTTTACACATTTTTTTAATTGTAATATCTAATGATTAATTAAACCAGTCTTTGATGCCATTTAAAGAAAAATAAGAAAATTTTATATTAATATTACATCAATTTAGATGATTATAGATTACAAATAACAATAATACATGGCCATGAACCATAAATGTTTGTTTTCATTAAATACTAGACATATAATCTTCTTATTTGATAAATGATTATAAACATTCCCAATAATAACTTCAAATTATGTAATCTTATTAGAAATACCCTACATATTACCATTATTCATAACATGGGTAATGTAAGCCATATAAAGGGTAAACTCATATGCTCAGTAAGGGTAAACATGGTAGATATCATTCATTATTGGATAATATGATCATAATTGTATCAAAACATGTTCATGTTCTTATATTTATCATCAAATGTACTTACATTAAAAACCCCATGATCAATATATATGAAATAAATTCATACATAAAATAACGACAAATGATTATTTAATATTGGTAATGAAAATTAATGGGTCATAATATATGTATTTAGAATTATATACAAATAAAATTATAATATTTTGATTATACAGAGACACAATAATATCCAAACATAATCTTATAAAAAAAGCATAAATAAATAATAATCCTGCAACAAAATTTGATAAAATCAATTATTAATAATTTTAACACATTATTTTTCCATAATTTATTGACATAAACATACTCACACATTAAAATGTGAAAATATAATTCAAAATCATGTCCATAGATAATATTGTGTATGTAGCTAGAGAAAAGTCAAAATCACAGAAATTTTTTGGAATATATCTATTTTAAATCATGTATGGTGATATCATCATATTCAAATGGGATATAAATATCACATTAACCAAATCATTGGAATGATATAATGGATCAAATCATCACATAATCGTAATATATTTATAA
Source organism: Viscum album (assembly GCA_963277665.1). Taxonomy (NCBI): domain Eukaryota; kingdom Viridiplantae; phylum Streptophyta; class Magnoliopsida; order Santalales; family Viscaceae; genus Viscum; species Viscum album. The sequence continues at coordinate 1,238,558,059 of OY728157.1, read as the reverse complement.
AAACACAATAAGATCATAAAAAATCCATCATATCATTATATTATAACCTATAGAACATGAACTTTTTTTTAAAACATCTAATCACCCTTATTATAAACCATCTAGAAAAAAATATTGAAGCTGTAATTTGATTATATTTCTGCTAAGGTGTAATTAACATTAAAGGATGTCATTATAGTAGAAATTTTTTATTAAAATATCACTAGATTATTTCTTGAGGTAAAAACCCTTTTCATATTTATATAAATTATTTTAATTCTAATTATTTCCAAATTATTATGGAAACCATTTTACTTGAAAATAACATTGGAATCATTTATATGAGGCTTCAAGTCTTTACGTGGTCATAATGGTGGTAAATTAAATTCATCTCACGTATGTAAATAAATGATTATTTTTTCAATTATTAATAAATAGTGAAAGGAACCTTATACAATAAATGTTAATAGGATTAAATTGAAATTAATTTATAAAAACAATTATAAATGATATAAAAGATTAATATATGAATATAAAAATAGTCATTATGTCAAGATAATTAAATCATGGACGTGGATGAAAAAGAATGCAAATTAAGAGAATGTATCATGTTTTCTCAAAATCATTTCCTAGAAATTTTTAAATACAAAATGGTGAAACAAGTAATATTACTTGAAAACTACATAAATAACTAGAGTATAAGATAATGAATGGCATTTTTCAGAAAATTATTATGAAATTTCGATAATATAAATTAATGTATAATCAATTGTGATTAAAATTGGATTCAATCATGTATCTCAGACTACTTTGGTAACTTTTGAATCGTAATCCACATGAAATTTAAACATTAAATTAAACATTAAATATAATGAAAATTATGATAATCACGATACATCATGTAAAAGGTGATGTATATATACCTTATAGACATAAATTGGTGCATAATATCAATCTTGTGTAAATGAAAAATATATTGAGATGGGGATCCCTTTCCATTTCAAAATTCTATAAATCCAAATCCTCATGAATGGTAATGCATTGTATATGTTTTTAAATCCCCATTATTACCATTAAATTCATCATAAAATACCATCACATAAAGAATATACACTATATAATTGAATCATGTGGTTAATATGAAATATATCTTATAAAAATAAAATTGGGATGATAAATTAATACCTCATGATTGGTTTCTCTTCATATGTTTTTAAATTTTTTTATCCCTCCCCAAGAGACACTTTTCAATTCACCAAGAAGGTGGGCCACATGACGCCAAGTATGTTTCTAAATACACCAGAAGATATAGAATAGTATCAATGTACTAGTCTATGTCTATGTAGATATTATTCCATCATAGATTAAAGTAGGTTAGAACATAAATACATAACATGTAGGAAATAGTGGAAGCAGTAATAGTTGACACAAAGACAATGGGACATATAACCATCCATATGATAATAAATTAACAACTAATTAATATTAATTAAAAATAGGCATCAGAATAAATAATAGATATAAAATTTTAATGATGATCATGTAAATATACCAAAAGAGTATAGAACTAAAATGAGATACATGAATATGAAGCATGCTAAAAAATTACAAAAAGGACAAAAAATAGTATCCACTTACATAGTGATAATATTCTTGGTCCCTTTCACAAAAACTACATCCTAGAATAGCCAATCAAGCATGGAATGATACCCAATTTACTTTATCTATTCCTGTAATAATGAAGTCTACGTGGATACCATGTGTAGCCCATGAATGGTGTGTGATTTTCTCAATTGGCCACCACTAATGGTGTATAGGTCAATCTATCACATGTAATAATAAATAAACATTATACCATTCTTAATAAATGGGGGACGTGATATAATAAATAAGAATATTAAAATGGGTTCCACTTAGGACAGTCATCCACCTCAACCATCTTTGTCCTAAGATGGTTGTGTCTGAAGAGAGGAATCCATCACAAGTGATGTGATTAAAATAATGTATAAAAAGATGGACATTCCCCAGCCATATTTTTCTCCTTGGAGAAAACAGCTCTGCGATTAAGATTCACCTTTACATTTTTTCCTCTTTAACTCATTTAATATCATCATGATTTATTAAGAGCATCATCTTCCAATCAATGGTGATCCCAAAGGAATATCATGTATCAATATAGGGGAAATTTATATCTATTTCCATTGTAGTCTTTCTGATGAGACCCATGAATTATATCCCAAGTTTCACTCAATGCATGGTATGTAGAAAACAAAATCTAAACTCGAACTGTGTCCCTAGTATAACAAGTAGTGTTTTAAGTATTCTTTATGGCCTGGTGTGACCACCGTACCACTATGATCGTCCAATAGGTAACCCCTAGGGTACACATGGAACTCATCGACTTGTAAAAATAATAAATCGCAGAGAGCCTATCCTATGAATAGCTCCTATCTCCTACTGTGTGTTTATAAAAAATTAATAAAATTCTTCTATGGAATGATGAGCCCATCCAAGGAGTCCTTATTACAGAACCCCTTGTATTACCCTTGAAACCCATGTGAAGGTATTATTTGGTTAGATGAACTATACCTTTCATCAAAAATCCATTAATAATTTAATTAGTTTGTTGGGAAAGTAATTTAATTGGACATTTCGTTTATTGCATAAGATGTGGCATCCTAATCATAGTTTACCATTAAAAATAGTTGGATTTATTAGTTTCAATCATATATGATAGTGACAGACACCTTTAGTAGTGTATCATAGTTTAGAGTAGTTCATGATAAGCCTTCATAGTATATTCAAACCCAAAGAAGTCTCTTAGGTTATGGATATCATCCTAGTAGGTGATTATATATTTATGATATTTATAATATGCACGAAGAACCATTCAGAATAATTTATTTAACATTTTAAAGGCTTCATCAGAATAGTACAATGTGTGTCATAATGAATCATGTTATAAAATGCATCGAAACATCAGTAATGAAGCTATACCACCTATATATATATTCATAGATTACGACTGTTCCATTATATGCCTTTGTGTCAAACTTGAGTGGAAGGAATAAGCAAAGCTAATGACAATCGTGAACATAGGGAAATTCATTTCTCACTAAAATAGTGCATGATATTGGATGAAAAAATAAGGGTAGAAGGAGGTTATGTTGATATCATACCGAGATGAGTCCAATGAAGCTTAAAGTGAAGAGAAAGGATCCCAGGCGGAGGTGATATCACAAAAAGATGGTGATTTGTGGGATACCTCCTCGGTGTGGTGCATCTAATGTGTGGTAGATGAAAATTTCCCTTTTTAAAATAAAAAATGGGTTTTCAACATTTTATCTAAAAAATGGGTCCTTCAATTAAGAAAATAATCATTATATATTATTTAATTTTGGAGTTCTTATTTATAAAGAAAATAATCTACATGTTATAAAAGGGGGTCTGGCCAGCTGAATACATGTTTTGTATTTAAATACACCTTGTGTATTCAGATATAAATCATGTATTTGGTGTGTATATAATCCCCATAACATCCGATACTTTCATTATTGTAAAGAAAAAATAGTCCCTTAGATTCCCTCTATGGATTAAACAAAACGTAAAAGACAATATACCTCGCAGATAAGCAGGGATGTTAAAACCGCCCATCCATAAAACAATTCATCACAAAGATTCACTTATGATGGTATTAATGAATGATTTGAAAAACTTTATACCCACTAGGAACACATTTTTCCTCTCTCCTTGGTCTCATCCAACATACTATCGTGAAATAATAGAAATCGGACCTGAGATATTGACCTTTGTCGAAGATCCTTCGTTTTTTGTTCAACGATATGCATCAGATGCTTCTCAAAAGGTTGCATCTGCCTTTATTTCAATATCCTTAAGGTCAAATTAATTAGATGTGAATACATTATAATGATGATGGTCCAATAAATTGATGACGTCATGCATGGCATGATACCTTTGTTGTAACTACAATCATAAGGCTACTTTCATAGCTCTCTTCACAATATCAAATGCCCACATATGATAATGCAATTAATTTACATATCTTCAAATTTTTCTATGACCCAAACTGGGGGAAACTTATAGAAAAACTAGATGTCACTCTTCAAACTCTTCAGGACAATGGAAATTATTGATATAGAAAATTATATTTATTGAGCTATATCCATGCATTTAAAAATCAATTGAACTTGTTCTAAAGTATCCTGAATGAGACAAGGTCCATATATCATAACCTCCCCAATCTTAGGATGACATAGAGGTTAATGGAATAGCCTACCATAAAGGGACTCATACTGAGCCATCTGAAACATTTTTGGGATACTATTTTTATGTAAACTCAAAAATAGTTATATTTTTCGATCATGAGGAATCTAAATTAACAATGCATTCCAAGATCATATCTGAGAACACTTATATCATTCGCTCGAATATCATGTTGGTATAAGGCTAGTAATATATACTCAATAGAAACTGTGATACTAGTGCCTTAAAAAACCATTTATAGAATAATGTTGTAAATGAAAAAATGGGTCTGACATGATAGAATGTGGAACATCATGAAGATACATTATATCATGAATGTAGAGCCTCCTAAAATCATATACTATGAATATCAAAAAAATCTGTAAGAAGTGTGTGACCTTGAAAAACATGTCGGTGATCGCCCATACTACAACACTACCTAAAGTGGATCTCAAAATCCCCATCATGATATTCACAATGACATCATTCCATTTCCACACTGGAATAGATCTATGTTTTAAGAGACCAATAGGTCACTGTTACTCATTATTCCACTACTAACATGTGGATCACCTAGTGATGAAACAGACCATCAGACTAATTATACCTGGCCACAAATTATAATTATTTATATCTCAGCACATCCCAATAAGGCATAGGTGATCATCAAAAATGTATGTATTATATTCCCTCAACAACTCTTCTTATATATCATTAGTCTCCCGAACACTCCCACTGTAGAGTGGGGTCTCATCCTCATAGACAACCCTATCTAGTAAAGGATTGTCACCTCATTAACTTTCCAATAAAACCAATACTATAGAATCAGAATGTTTTCCCATCTTCACCCACTATAGTAGAGGGGATGTTACTATTATATATTCTTGAAAAGAATTTTTGTTTAATTCTTGAATCAACAAGTGCATCTCAGAAAAAAAATCTTTCAGCTTCCACTCATAGTTGGCCTGCTCAATGGATCGTTTTTGAGTCATCTAGCTCAAGACATAATACATGAAATTACCGTTCTATGATTTATAATAAGTCTCAACTTCAAAGTAATTCTATTTCTCAACGAACCTATGCTAAATCAAATTTATGTATTATTATGTGGAGATGTATTGGAAAATTTCATGATATGTGAATATAATATATCAATTAACCAACTAGTAGATCCTCCATCAACATAAGCCATGAACAATATTTTCTAAATCAAGGTCCTACGTAGGGTAGTTCTTCTCATGGCACCTCGGTTTGTGGGAACCATGTGCTACAATCAAATCCTCCTTCATCAATACAACTCATATCCATGTCCTTAAACCATCAATGTAAATAGTATATAAGTTCTCTACTCTAATGTAATCATAATAATTTATGAATTATATAATCCCTTCAACTTCTAAAAAATTTTCTCACAACCATTAATAAAAATAAATTTCACACCCTTTTTTCTAGCCTATAAGAGTCACGTCTAGGTGTGAGAACCCCTAAATTAATCTCATGTAATAGCTATATTTACCCATAAAACTAAATATTATGAAATAATTATTTGTTATCTTTTAGTAGACCATGTTGGACGCCTTCTCTCAGTCAATGGAAAAGCTTTTATCAAATATAATTCAACCCATGAAGTTTAAATTTATTATACTAAAGTGTTACATACATAGAATTTTATATAGACTACTCTCTATCTTTTTATTCACCACTATATTAATAATTATTGAAAGGTCCTTTATGATGTGATAATAAAATAATAAGTTATCTAAAAAGGCTACGATAAATCAATCAAGATACAATTGGAAAACCAAATTAATCAAATCTATAAAAACTAATGGTGTTTTTGTAAGACCATATGATATGACCAGATACATATACAAGATGTACCTTCTCTAGAATGTTGTAAATGGTATGTCTGATGGTCTCACATATTTTTGATGTTATCCTAACCACATATTAATATTAGATAAAACTATCACTCCTTGGAGATATTCAAAGAGGTCATCTCTATGAGGTAGTGGATATTAACATTTTATAGTAATATCATTTAATCAGTGGAAATCCTTATGAAATATAAAGATACCATAAGCCTTCTTGGAGGAAAAGACAGGTAACCCCAAAGATGATGTGTTGGTTCTGATAACTATCTTTGCTTCTAGATCAATAAACTACTTCTTGATTTCCTATAGCTCTATTGCTTCTATACTATAAATAGGAATTGAAACTAATTCCACACCAGGAACTAGTTTGATTTTGAAATACACATCTATATTTTTAGTAAGAAATAAAAAATGTTAAGGAGGAATTACCAAAAATGATCCACAACATGAGGGAACATGACTAGCTATATTCTATGTTCACTAAAAAATATTCTCTACATCTGGGATGTCACCTTACCCAACACAATGTGCTCGAGTCTACTTTAAACTTCATGGATATCCTATTTTCCACTTATGTATATACATACTACCAACATGTAATGTGAAATACATCCTTCAATGATAGAAATTCACATGGGAAAGATATGGAACAATACATTATATACAATGAATGACATCAATGTTGATCATATCGATGAAAAATAAATTTCACAAGAAATGATACCCACATATCTAGAGGGGAACTCACTTAACAAAAATATATTCTCTGATCTATCCCCTAGTTGTTTATCAATATTTGTCACACCAATATAGTACTAAATGTATAATCCTAGAATTTACATGGTCAAAATAGATAGAAACATGTGTGATGTTCATGTTTTAAACAAAAAAGTTAATAAATTGTAGGCACCCAAAATAGTTCCCCAAAATGTAGTTGGTCATATACCATATTCCTTAGGAACAGGATGTGTTGCATTGATATGGCATGAAAAATGGCCTTGTGATGTATCCTAACTATCATGGGATGCAACACTGTTCTCAAAAAATCATATAAAGCCTGAGTACCTTGTCTACAAAAACCCCTCATCTTGATCAGATTGTAGAAGAATAGCTTCCACCATACAAAGAGTCACCTATTTGTCATCTAAAAGAGAGATAAAAAGACCCACATTCACTATAAAAAGGTGGAATGGATCATCAGAAATGCTATAGTTGTCCCATAGTTATGCAATCTCGATACTCGATTAGGTTCCTCTTATACACGGTATTTTTAGTACATACCCTACTAAAATGGTAAAACACTACATATATAGCATTAAGTGACACACGGATGATACTAGCCCAACGTAGTCCCTTAATATAACATTTCATATTTCTAAAAACACCACTTCCCTTCTTGAATGATGAACTATCCCGACTCACATTTTTGGACTTCGTCCTGTTGCACTCAGTGATCAGGGTTTATTTCACAATTTCAAAAATGATAGTTAGTTGGAAAAAATTATATTGTATGTTTATGGGTTATAAAATCTTGTACACAAATCTCAAGAAAGAAATAACCTCATCACAAGTAAGATTTAGTGGAAACCACTATCATTCAGTGAAGTGAACTGAATATTTCATTACCATCATGTTACCATGATGAAAGGGATGAACTCCCAATCATAGTCTATTCTCATGTACTATGGAATGAAATAGTTAGAGATGGATATCTAGAAGTCTTGCCAAACCATACCTTGATGTAAACCACTGTGATTGAGGACATCCAATCATTTCTTGATGGATTTATGTAGCATATAGGTAGAAACCTTGACACTCCACTCTAGATGAATCTTGATATGGTCAACAATAGAACACATTTCCCCTAGACATTGGTCAGTTGCATGAGGTCCTCCATCCCCCATGAAATTGGGTGTGTGCTACTGTTAAAACTCCTTTATCAACTCAGTAATAGTAAGGGAAGGTTGAGTGGCACACTATATTGATTGCATGAACTGGAAGAAAATTTCACAAAACAGAGCATCATCACCTAGTCGATGATCTATAAGAGGTACCTTAGGTGACACTATAGGATGTATCACTTGTGGTTTAGGGTCCAACACCAATAGAGTATTCATTTTTCAACATTCATGGAACACGACGCGATGACATCATTATAGAACAACTCTACAATTTATATGTGCACACATCAAATTGATTAATAATAGTCATGGAATGTGGTAAAAGAAGTAACATACACAAGGCCTTGCTATTAACAAGTCACAACCTTATTCCTTCTCCAAGAGCTAGGTTTGAGTGATATGGAAAAGTAATATAAGGATCATAGATCCACAAACTACTTCCGACAACAATCATTGGGTCTCTTTCAAGGTTCTATATAACTTAGTAGAGGTTTTGATATACAGTGTTTCAAATGAACGGTATAGAGGAAAACACTATTTACATTTCATTTGGAATCTACATCTAACGGTAATCATTTTAATTTAAAACATTTATTTATTAGGATTTCATCACATTTATCTAGATATGGTTATCTCCATCTAGTTAATTACATCAAAAATGGATAATTAATAAATTCCCTTACTCTATATAAACTAGAATTAGCACATCAATTAATTGGGACCTAGAATCTATGTATTGTATCAAGATGTAAAAAGTCAAATATAGTGATTTAAATTAGTGTAACGTCCCAAATAATTTATAAGAATTAATTACTTCTTAAATTTATCTTAGTATTTATCAATTAGATCAACTAACATGGAATAATAGAATAATTATTGTTTCACCAAAAAAATATGCAGGAAAATATTTTTTATACTGAGATTTTCTATTTAATTGTACTAATTATATAATTCATGGAAAAACTAGAACTCTGTAATATGTTGGAAATATATCTAATTATGATAAAATAATGTTTAGTATGATATGAATGATTTTTATATTATATTAATTTTTTTTATAGAAAATTCTATGTAGGCCATAAATATAGCTATGTATGAGAAGACATAACTATTGAGCATGATTCACCACCACTGTTATGTCACTCTTGAGGTCGATTCAACTCCAGAAAGCCTCACCACAAATAATGACTCACCAAAATTATAGATAAATCACTATGTTGTAGAAAAACACATCGTGAGACAAGACACATTTGAGTTTGATTCACCACTATGGATGAATCACCACTGGGATAAAAAATAAACTATTTACTAAAATTACAAATCGTCGGCTATCTGTCACTTCTAGAGTGAAAATTATACTCAGTGTTAAAATGATCTTCCATCGAGTTGTGTCACCACCAGACTCTGAGTCACCTCTATTTTGTGAAACTACCAGAGTGTGCCTCACCACCAGAGTGTATCTCTCTACCAGATCAAGACACCACCAGAGTGCGTCTCACCACTAGATAAAATAACCACCAATGTGTGTCTCACCACTAATAATTTTCATTGGGTACTCAATACACCTCGTCTTGATAAACTCACCCTGACTAACATTTGGTATCAGAGGTTTAAGATTTTCTATCAGAGTTTTTCAAAATGTTTTCAACTGTGATTTTATATGTTCTTTAAAAATAATAAATTTCTATTAGTTATAAATTTAATTCTTTAAATGGTTAAATGAAAAAATGTTATACTATAAATAGAACACCTTTTAAAATATATATAATTATTTCTAGAGGAAGATGAAAATGACTATACATATAAAGAGTATGGGTTTTTAGATTTTCTTTACTATTAAGGTTTTGTATGAGTTCCTTATCATTTCTCAGTGTAAATGGTATGATTATACAAGAATATAATATAACACTAACTGTATCTCTATGAATATAGAGTATTGTTCTATAAGATAAAATGAGTTTAATATATTTTATGCTGGTAAAAAAAGTATTCCATATTTGGGGTACATTTACTATTTCTCATGAATGAACACCCAGTGTAAGATAAATGAGATTGTATACATATAATACTAAATATGATACTTTTAATATTAATACTCCATAATTAATTTCTAATATGTATCTTTGGTTCAAAAAATTAGTGAACACCATGAGATCCCAAGGATATTCAGTGTTGGATAAGAATAATATTATGGGACTACATAGATGCCCTTCTAAATGACGGAGAGGGGAATCAGTGAATGTCTTAGAGTCCTGCAATATTAGTGAACTTCCAGTTAAATAATTAATTGGTATGCAAATGATGTGTGGAGGAGAACTAAAAGTCAGAAGATAAGTGGATTATGATACAAAAATAATATCAATATTTATACATTGAAATGTATCAAAATAAAATAGAAAATGAAATTGAAAAAAATACAAGAATAATTTTTTATTGATAATGAGTCATCACCTTCTAGTGATAATGAAATAGACTATATTTCTTTAATAATTATAATGCCAAATATGAAGAATATGTTTTTCAGAAGGCCTTTATATAATGTCAGGTATGATAAAAAATGAAACTATAAGAAATATTGAAAGAACGATGATAGTGTAAATGGGATAACCCTCTATGAATAAATGCACAAAGGAAATGTTAAGGAAGGCAATCTAAAATTAAAATTAAAATAAATAAGAATTATTAAAATTATGAAATATTTAAGAATTTCGTGAATTAAACTTAGAGTGCCTTTGAGGAAAATGTCATGGCTTTTACTATACTCTTAAAGTTAATTGTAACAAATCTATCATGTACAACATGAATAATTTTTCTAAGGTACCTACTATATCATTTGTATATAATTATTACTATTCTAAAAATGATCCAAATGTTGACGATATGGATAAATAATATGTTTTTCCAAACTGTAATATTATTGAGGAAACATTCAACGGACATTTGGATATATATAATGTTATAAAAAGTATCATTAATTATTTAAAAATTTCAAATCTGAAATTAATATTGAGACAAAATTGAATGCTCTATATTTAAACAAAACTACCAAAATTAAATTTCTAATGAAAATATAACGAATGATATAGATATTTTTACCAATGGAAGTGAAAAATAAACATAGAATCATTATAAATAGATTACTCCAACAAATGACAGTATTGTAGGATACCAACTTTGAAAATGGAAATACCTATGAGAAAAAATTACCAAAATGTATATCTAAAAGTTCTACTATTAGTTATTTTTCTAAAACAGAAAATAATGTTTTCATTTAAAAATAAAACATTCTATTTTTAAGAGACACATTAAACTTATCTGGGGTTCTATAGACATGAATAATAACACATCTGGACCGATGCAAATCTGGTAACCGAAATCATTTTCGGTAAAAAATTTTTTTAATATGAATTGTTCTTGAAGGCCTCATATAAAATATTTTGTTACATAGTCACCTCTTTATCAAGGAATATTATAGGAGACTAGAAAACATTTATGAACTTAATAAAGGATGATAGTGGTTGTGTCACCATTGTTTAAAACGATAAAGGTAAAATCTTTACCATTGGCCAAATTATTAAGACCAGTTATATTTTTATTTCTCAAGTAAATTTCGTTGATTTATTGATGTATAATTTTCATATAATATCCCAATTATGGTTTCATTATAACTATGTTAGATTTGAGAACAATTCATATAATGTTTTTTATTCTAAAGATGATTAATTATTTACTACATTAAGGAATGAAAATGATTAATTTGTTGATCATAATTATTGGGATACTAAAAATGTTTCCTACATGATTTTTTTACAATGAATATTTTTATTGCAATTGAAGACTATACAATTGTAATATTATTTTACTTTGGATGTGTACTAACATTTTTTAGTCAGGAATATACCAAAACATGAGTTTCTAAAAGAGAATGTTTATACCCTCTATCAAAAAGGGATACAACACCATATTTCTTTTATATAAAATAAATAAGTTTCCATATCTCAACCTAATCAATTTGTTCATATATATACATATATGTTTACGATACAGTTTTTCAATTGTAAATGGGACGCCGTGTAACACCCCAGGTAAATAAAGAATATGACATTTTCATATTTATACATATTTGTGAATAAAATATTAATATGAATTTAAAGGGGACACTATGCTCGATGGCGTACCCAACACGCAACAATGAGTTTTTGGGGAATCTTACGTTGAACTCTAATAATAAAATAATATTATTTTAAATGGTAGTTAACATTAGCCGTTGTATTGGCGGGAATGGATAAAATAACTAAAATATGATTATATATGATTTTAAATGTTTTTACATTTATCCAATAAAAGATAAAGGCTTAAAATATGGAAATAATTCAATTTTAGGCGTATATGCCCTAGATTTCACTAAAGGTTCACTTATCGCCTTTTGATGGAGAACCGTCATTAAATATAGTTTTGTTCACTCTTATACATTATATTGGACCAAATAAAACTATTCTTAATAATCGGGACATCAAAATTTACTTTTTGTAAATTTTTGGTATCTTTCTGATAAAGTTCATTTTTTTAATAAATAGTGTAAAATGTTGTATTTTAATTCAAAACCTCTTTTTAATCTAATTTATTTATATGATTATATTATCTTTTGAATTGGTTTTAAAGTGAAATTATAATATATTTTTACCATTAAATCCAATAGTGGTCGTTGGAATTAATTTCACTTTGAAATCAGACTTTAACTAGTGTCAATCTTTTGATACTTAATGTTTAATAAAAACACGCTATTTGCTTTGACAGCGGGAATTAATTATTAAATTAATTAATGTGACTTATATGTTTTGAATCTTGTAAAATAGACTTCATTTTTTGAATTCGGAAAATCAAATATAGCTTATGGTGAATTTTTGGGATTTTTCTGAAAAACTTCAATTTTTGATGAATAGTGAAACCACTAAGTGGTACATATAAAAACAGATTTTTCTGTTTAAATGAAATTTTTCCATCTTTGTGTTTTTAATTTCAAAAATCCGACATACATGGTTTTCATTAAGAAGTAAAATTTTGTTTAATGGGATAAAAATAATTTTTTGGTGAATAGCAACTTATTAAGTTTTTAATCGTGATTAGAGGTAATTAGTTGAATTTAAGGTAAAAATGATATTATAAAAATTTGAAAACACCATTACACTTTTCCTACCCCTATTGTATGAGTCATGGCCGACCAAGAAAACCCATGGGTCGATTTAGGGGACCCTATGGAGCCTCTTGGATGAGATAATGACTTTAATGCCTTTTTTTTAAAATAAAGGTGAAAATGACACTAACATTAATTGTTTTACTAAAACAATTTTTAGAAGGAGATATACTAATCATAATTTTGTCTATAAATACTCCTTGGAATTATAAAAAGATTTCATACATCAGGATATTTTTTTTATAATTTTTATACATTATATAAATTAATTTAATTATGACATCATGATGATGCAACGATGACCCCATTAATGAACAGTTTAAATAAAATGAAACGATAATATAAAATCTAAGACCTACACTTGTCAAAAAACTATTGGATGGGAATATTTCAAAGACTTATCATCTTATCTTAGAAATATATCAATTTGGGACCTTATAAATTCGAAACACTTTTGAAAATAAAATAATAGTTTCATGATTTCCAAAAGTGCCCCTCCTCTCCTCTTATAAAAGGCCCCCACCTCTACCTCCTTACCCACACTCCCAAAGCCTTTGGCTCGGCCAACCTCTTCCCATTTTGTCTCTCCACTTCCCTCTCTTACTACTTGAAGCCTCATGTTGGGCAGAAGTCTTCCCAAATAAGCCTTTGAGATCAAACCAAAAAGAGTTACCCGATTTTTAGGTAATGTGTTCACTTGAGTCCTTTTGTTTTATTTTGCCTCTCCAACCCCCTAAACTCTTTTTATTCATTTCTTTTGTAAAAACTAAAGTATCTTCAATATACTAGGATGTTTTTATAACATGTATTCGAGCTACATTTACACACACCTACATCTAATGGTTAAAGAACATACTCTTTCCGTGGAGGGCGAATTTCTGCCTCACGAAATGATGATTGTTCAACACTCATATAAAACCTTCGAAGGTGGCCATTAAGATTTCACTATATTTATATATGATATATAATATTTTTATGTTTTACTTAAGCTTCTGTATTTTTAATTTGTGGCTTAACTTTAAGGCTTCCATTATGGGTATACGCGATATCTTCATTTTAGGAAGTGCGGACTACCGCCCCTCAAAGTGATGTGATTCGTTAATGCCATAAGTGGGACGTATAGAGGATGGATTTAATGTTATTATATATGATGTTATACTGAAATTATAATATACCTTTATATCATTATTATTTCTTTCCATTAAAGTATTAGACATAAATGAAAGTAGCGTTCATGCGTATGTACGGCTTACCGTCTCCATGAACGGTGCATTTCATTTCTGATCCCCAAATGTAATGTACTATTATAAGTACATGTATATAATGGATATATATGATTAATGATACATATAAATGATGAATATAATTCTGGAATTAAAATATACATACCTCTCATTTAGTTTTAATTCCATTAATATGACAAAGAAATTAAAGTAGCGTTCATGCGTACGTACAGCTTACCGTCTCCATGAACGGTGCATTTCATTTCTTAACTCTAAATGATTATGTAATATTATAAATACATGTATATTCTGGATTTATATGATATATATTCTATCCAAATCAGGAATGTCATTCTGGATATAAAGAACCTTTGACCACACGAACAACATGTAATTGTAAGAAGTCTACTTTCGACTTAAGAACCAAATATCGACAAAACAAACATTATTAACTTAAATGATTACATAATGTTTATAACATGGAAATAAGTGATATAAAAGGAATAATGAACTATAAAAAAGGTTCTTAATAAAGTGGAAATTAACTCAAGTTTATTATTCAGGACGTTAAAGAACGATTGAGTCAATTTGGACTTGAGGTAAGGGATCCTACTCCCCTCTTTCTTTTTAAGTACAATCTTTTATGTCATTCCTTCTAATCTCATATTTCTTGTTATTGGGATGTTCTTTTATATTACTCTTACTGTAATTTTTATGTTCATATGATGAGAGACCCTATTCTCTTTCATCAATCCATTTTGGAAGTTTTGAGTGGCGCCGTTAGGCAGCCGAATTTTCGTAAGAGATCTATCCTCTCTCTTTCTATTTGTGTACTCTCCTTTATGTGACTTCTTTTAAGCTCCTATTTGTTATGATGGGGGATGTTATTTTATATTCCTCTTTCTGTACATTTTATTTTAATGTGATGAGATACCTTATTTGATCTAATCAATCCATTTTGGAAGTTTTAAGTGGTGTCGTTAGGCTGCCGAGTTTTCGTAAGGGATTTTTCATCTCACTTTTATTCCCGTGAGATTTATGCTACATTTGCCACAATTTCCTTTGAGTGGTGTACTTACTACCCATTATTATACTCTTTTTGTAATATACATTCGTTTTATGAGCATTTACATCAATTATGTGTTGTCCTTCTTTCATGGGGTGTATGTTTTGAAAGATACCCAAGTCGGTAAGGGAACCTTTCACCCTCCTCTTTTTAAAAGACTTATTTTGTTGGGTATTTTAATTTACATATTTTTATGTTGGGATATGTTCTCATATATCCTTATTGATGTAAATTTTATGTCCAACTGATGAGATACCCTTTTTCTTATCTCTCATCAACTCATTTTGATGTGACGTCGTTAGGCTGTCAAGGGAACTTCTTAACCCAATTTCGATTTCTTTGGGTTCAACATGTAGTTATTGAATATGTCATCCTTTGAATATGTGTGAATGACCTTTGATTATTATACACATTACATCCACTTATATTTGGTGTATTCTTTTGTCACACATAATTATGTAATTGATTTATCCTTAAACCAAGGATACCGTCTTTGTATGGGACTTCGTCTCAATCTCCTTTAATTGAGGCATATTTTGTTTTATACACAACCTTCTTTTATACGGTGTATAAAACCCTTTGACTGTTACATTTATTCAAAAGGAATCTTTTTTATACGAAGCGTTTACTAAACGATAAAAGGGAATGTTTTTGTCGTACGTATGCGGCGACAACGACTTCTCTACCGCCGTGACCATTATTTGAGTTTCGACTTCCTCTACAAGCCATACCTTTTTTTAAAAGAAAAATAAATACCATGTTTTACTTTTCTTTTATTTTGTTATTGAAAATGGTTTTCATAATGTTTTCATATCAATGTGTTGTATTGATATCTTGTGATTGAAAGGTGGAAGTGTTATGTTTCCTTTATGCATGTTTTATGTGATACGATTATGTTGAGCTTCATGGGAATTATTATGAGGACGGGTGGTTCTGTGATAAAATAAGGGCGGGTGAGCCCAATATAGCTCTCCAATGCATTGGGTAACGTGAAGGAGTGAATTGATAAGGTTTCTCCGAAGAGATTTATGGAATATACTGTGATGGGTATTCCAACGTAACCAAGAGGGTTACTCCCTACGTAAGAATGTTATGAATGCCTCAAGTTACCTTTATGTCTTATGATTTCTATGATTTATTCATTGTTTGATGAGGTATGTTAAAGTGCCTATGTTTTATGGGTAAAGTATGATTTCATTCTTATGTATATATGAACTCATGTTTCCTTTCCATATTTTTATAACCCTTACTGAGCTTTTTATGCTAATCCCTTGTTTTTGAAATGTTTTTCACAGGTCAAGGGAAAGGTACATGATGTGATGATAGTGTCAAGTATGTGTCAAGAAAGAATCCATGTTTTATTTTCAATATTTTTCCGTTGATGGGAATAATGAATACTATCTTTTATGTAACCACTTTGTTTAAATGTGGAATGTAATACAAGTTTCATGATCTAATTCTCCAAAACTCTAAACCTGAAAAGATCCTCAATGTGTAATCTTGTAATAACTCAAGATTAAGTAAGGTTTAAGGCTGGGGCCTTATAGTTGGTATCAAAGGTCGGTTTAGATAACTTTATAGGTTAGGGTATTCTCTAAGCATAAGTGACAGTACCATAATGGATAGGATTTCATACAGAGTCCTAGTTTTAGTTAAAGTGAATGAGTAAGTATATCTTAGTGTTTACCTTCCTCATTAGTACATGATGGTTTTGTTGATATACTCACATTGACATTTCAGTATTTAGTGAATGGATGGAACTAGAAAGCACTAAAGAGACAACAGGTTTAAAGGAAACTGTGGTGGTTCTCTGATTAAGAGACTAGATAAAATGGAGGATTCAATGAGGAAACTCATGGTTGTTCTAAACCAAATATCATGGAGTCATGATCAACCACTTGAACCTTGGTATGTTCTGTAATGAATCATGTACGAGATGACCAATCGATGTGGAAGTTCAGGTAATAATTATAAAGGTAACCATTATAGATTATATGATCCTTACTTTTGAGGTAATTATGGGTTATTATATGATATGCTGGAAAATGAAAGGCATGAGATAAACTCGATGTTAAAATATGTTATGATCATTTTTTATGATTTTATCTCCTTTTGGGGAATGATTTGAGAATTATATAGTTTTGGAAAAAGGACAACGCGCAGACCATGTGACTACTCGTCGCGTCGGACAAAGCTGCGAGAATCGAACCCACAACCAAAGTGCGACTGATATTTATCGCCTACCACTGGACTACGTGAAGTCCCTGGTTAGTTTGAATGATTCTCCTTAGTTATATGATTTTATGAATTAAGAGTAAGTTGATTGTGGGTTATTCATGAAAATTATTAACCTATCATTGAGGATATGTGATTATGGTTAATTACGTTTCAATACGAGACTTTAGGAGCAACGGATATTGGTTGGAGATAAATGTTACGATTTAACTTGGAAGACTATGTGACTAAATCCTTCAAATATTTGGGTTTCAATCATATATTGGTTTGGTTTGAAGAATTTTATGGACAAATTGTTTATCGTATAGTCCTCGTTGAACTTTGTGTTATGTTGGACAAATTTTAGAGATTAAGTATAGGTTTTCTTTTTAAAGGGTTATCCTTTTCTGGATTATCTAACCTTGTACTAACCTTTTTGGTTTTGGTTTTGGTTAAAGCCTAAAGACATGGGAAGTATATAGTTCTATTTTGTGTATTAGTTGATTCGCTAGAAGTTGATTATAGTACTCTTAATGCGAACAAGTCTCCCTAAATACTCATCTTTTGGAAAAAAAATATGAGTTTGATTAAGGAATCTAGTAAAAGTTGAAAGTCAACATGATAAGTGATTATGTTTCATTATGAATAAATTCCTCAATAAAAAGTAACTTAAAACAAAAATGTTGTCTATTAACTTTTCCTAGTGGGGAATCGAATACCGTTTAACCCATCACAAGTTTGTGATTTTTTCATGGTTAACATTCTCCTAGACATGTTTACTATCACTCTCCATCAGAACATGACCCTTTGTTTTCTCCTCCATATCATTATTTTCATAATTTGAATCCTATTATGGGTTAACTTGGGTGACATTTGTACTTATCTCCCATTCTTTTAAAGTGATTGTTTTACCAACTCTTGTTCTGATGTGGGACTTTCAAGGATGTTTCCAAACTCAATTTTAAAAATTGTGAGGACGCAATTCCCAAATGGGGGGAAGGATGTAACACCCCAGGTAAATAAAGAATATGACATTTTCATATTTATCGATATTTTTGAATAAAATATTAATATGACTTTAAAGGGAACACTATGCTCGATGGTGTACCCAACACGCAACAATGAGTTTCTTGGGAGTCTTACGTTGCACTCTAATAATAAAATAATATTATTTTAAATGGTAGTTAACATTAGCCATTGTATTGGCGGGAATGGATAGAAATAACTAAAATATGATTATATATGTTTCTAAATGTTTTTACATTTATCCAATAAAAGATAAAGGCATAAAATACGGAAAGAATTCAATTTTAGGCGTATATGCCCTAGTTTTCACTAAAGGTTCACTTATCTCCTTTTGATGGAGAACCGTCATTAAATATAGTTTTGTTCACTCTTATACATTATATTGGACCAAATAAAACTCTTCTTAAGAATAGGGACATCAAATTTTACTTTGTGTAAATTTTTGGTATCTTTCTGATAAGGATCATTTTTTTAATGAATAGTGTAAAATGTTGTATTTTAATTCAAATCCTCTTTTTAATCTAATTTATTTATATGATTAGATTATCTTTTGAATTGGTTTTAAAGTGAAATTAGAATATTTTTTTACCATTAAATCCAATAGTGGTCGTTGGAATTAATTTCGCTTTGAAATCAGACTTAAACTAATGTCAATCTTTTGATACTTAATGTTTAATAAAAACACGCTATTTGCTTTGACAATGGGAATTAATTATTAAATTAATTAATGTGACTTATATGTTTTTAATTTTGTAAAATAGACTTAATTTGTGAATTCGGAATATCAAATATAGCTTATGATGAATTTTTGGGATTTTTCTGAAAAACTCCAATTTTTTATGAATAGTGAAACCACTAAGTGGTACTTATAAAAGCTGATTTTTCTGTTTAAATGAAATTTTTCCATCTTTGTGTTTTGAATTTCAAAAATCCGACATACATGGTTTTCATTAAGATGTAAAATGTGGTTTAATGGGATGAAAATAATTTTTTGGTGAATAGTAACTTATTAAGTTTTTAATCGCGATTAGAGGTAATTAGTGTAATTTAAGGTAAAAATGATATTATAAAAATGTGAAAACACCATGAAACTTGTCCTACCCCTATTTTATGAGTCATGGCCGACCAATACAACCCATGGGTAGATTTATGGGACCCTATGGAGCCTCTTGGATGAGATAATGACTTTAATGCCTTTTTTTAAATAAAGGTGAAAATGACACTAACATAAATTGTTTTACTAAAACAATTTTTATAAGGGGTTATACTAATCATAATTTTGTCTATAAATACTCTTTGGAAAGATAAAAAGATTTCCCAAATCAGGATATTTTTTTTATAATTTTTAGACATTATATGAATTAATATAATTATGACATCATGATGATGCAACGATGACCCCATTAATGAACAGTTCAAATAAAATGAAACAATAATATAAAATCTATGAACTACACCTGTCCAAAAACTATTGGATGGGAATATTTCGAAGCCTTATCATCTTATCTACGAAATATATCAATGTGGGATCTTAGAAATTCGAAACACTTTTGAAAATAAAATAATAGTTTCATGATTTCCAAAAGTGCCCCTCCTCTACTCTTATAAAAGGCCCCCACCTATACCTCCTTACCCACCCTCCCAAAGCCTTTGGCTCGGCCAACCTATGACCATTTTGTCTCTCCACTTACCTCTATTACTCCTGGAAGCCTCACTTTGGGCAGAAGTCTTCCCATGGATGCCTTTGAGCTCAAACCAATGGGAGTTACCCGATTTTAAGGTAATATGTCCACTTGAGTCCTTTTGTTTTATTTTGCCTCTCCAACCCCCTAAACTCTTTTTATTAATTTCATTTGTAACAAATCCAGTATCATCAATATACTAGGATATTGTTATAATAATGATTCGAGATAAACTTACACACACCTACATCTAATGGTTAAAGAACATACGGTTTCCGTGGATGGCGAATTTCTGCCTCACGAAACGATGATTGTTCAACACTCATATAACACCTTCAAAGGTGGACATTAAGATGTCACTATATTTATATATGATATATAATATGTTTATGTTTTACTTAAGCTTCTGTATTTTTAATTTGTGGCTTACCTTTATGGCTTCAAATATGGGTATACGTGATATCTTCATTTTAGGAAGTGCGGACTACCGCCCCTCAAAGTGATGTGATTCATTAATGCCATACGTGGGACGTATAAAGGATGGATTTAATGTTATTATATATGATTTTATACTGGAATTAAAATATACCTATATATCATTATTATTTCTTTCCATTTATGTAGGAGATAGAAAAGAAATTAGCGTTCATGCGTACGTACGGCTTACCGTCTCCATGAACGCTGCATTTCATTTATTATCCCCAAATGTAATGTACTATTATAAGTACATGTATATAATGGATATATATGATTAATGATACATATAAATGATGAATATAATTCTGGAATTAAAATATACATACCTCTCATTTAGTTTTAATTCCATTAATATGACAAAGAAATGGAAGTAGCGTTCATGCGTACGTACGGCTTACCGTCCCCATGAACGGTGCATTTCATTTCTTACCTCTAAATGATTATGTAATATTATAAATACATGTATATTCTGGATATATATGATATATATGCTATCCAAATCAGGAATGTAATTCTGGATATAAAGAACCTTTGACCACACGAACAACATGTAATTGTAAGAAGTCCACTTTCGACTTAAGAACCAAATATCGACAAAACAAACATT
Organism: Viscum album; assembly: GCA_963277665.1. Classification (NCBI taxonomy): domain Eukaryota; kingdom Viridiplantae; phylum Streptophyta; class Magnoliopsida; order Santalales; family Viscaceae; genus Viscum; species Viscum album. The sequence goes on along the minus strand of OY728157.1, from coordinate 1,238,536,553 downwards.
ATTAAATTAAATGATTACATAATGTTTATAACATGGCAATAAGTGATATAAAAGGAATAATGAACTATAAAAAAGGTTCTTAATAAAGTGGAAATTAACTCATGATTATTATTCAGGACGTTAAAGAACGATCGAGTCAATTTGGACTTGAGGTAAGGGATCCTACTCCTCTCTTTATTTTTAAGTACATTCTTTTATGTCATTCCTTCTAATCTCATATTTCTTGTTATTGGGATGTTCTTTTATATTAATATTACTGTAATTTTTATGTTCATGTGATGAGAGACCCTATTCTCTTTCATCAATCCATTTTGGATGTTTTGAGTGGCGCTGTTAGGCTGCCGAATTTTCGTAAGAGATCTAACCTCTCTTTCTCTTTAAGTACTCTCCTTTATGTCACTTCTTTTAAGCTCTTATTTGTTATGATGGGGGATGTTATTTTATATTTCTATTGCTGTAAATTTTATTTTAATGTGATGAGATACCCTATTTCATTTCATCAATCCATTTGGGAAGTTTTAAGTGGCGCTGTTAGGCTGCCGAGTTTTCGTAAGGGATTTTTCATCTCACTTTTATTCCCGTGAGATTTATGCTACATTTGCCACAATTTCCTTTGAGTGGTGTACGTACTGCCCATTATTCTACTCTTTTTGTAATATACATTCGTTTTATGAGCATTTACATTAATGATTTATTGTCGTTCTTTCATGGGGTGTATGTTTTGAAAGACACCGAAGTCGGTAAGGGAACCTTTCACCCTCCTCTTTTTAAAAGACTTATTTTTTTGGGTCTTTTAATTTACATATTTTTATGTTGGGTATGTTCTCATATATCTTTATTGATGTAAAGTTTATGTCCAAGTGATGAGATACCCTTTATTTATCTCTCATCAACTCATTTTGATGTGACGCCGTTAGGCTGTCAAGGGAACTTCTTAACCAAATTTCGATTTCTTTGGGTTCAACATGTAGTTATTGAATACGTCATCCTTTGAATATGTGTGAAGGAACTTTGATTATTTTGCACTTTATATCCACTTATATTTGTTGTATACTTTTGTCACACATAATTATGTAATTGATTTATCCTTAAACCAAGGATACCTTCTTTGTATGGGACTTCGTCTCAATCTCCTTTCATTGAGGAATATTTTGTTTTATACACAACCTTATTTTATATGGTGTAAAAACCCCTTTAAATGTTACATTTATTCAAAAGGAATCTTTGTTATACGAAGCGTTTACTAAACGACAAAAGGGAATGTTTTTGTCGTACGTATGCGGCGACAACGACTTCTCTGCCGCCGTGACCATTATTTGAGTTTCGGATTCCTCTACAAGCCATACCTTTTTTTAAATGAAAAATAAATACCATGTTTTACTTTTCATTTATTTTGTTATTGAAAATGGTTTTCATAATGTTTTTATATCAATGTGTTGTATTGATATCATGTGATTGAAAGGTGGAAGTGTTATGTTTCCTTTATGCATGTTTTATGTGATACAATTATGTTGAGGATCTTGGGAATTATTATGAAGAAGGGTGGTTCCGTGATAAACTAAGGGCGGGTGAGCCCGATATAGCTCTCCAATGCATTGGGTAACACGAAGGAGTGAAACGTTAAGGTTTCTCCGAAGAGATTTAGGTAATATACTGTGATGGGTATTCCAAACATAACCAAGAGGGTTACTCCCTACGTAAGAATGTTATGAATGCCTCAAGTTACCTTTATGTCTTATGATTTCTATGATTTATTCATTGTTTGATGAGGTATGTTATAGTGCCTATGTTTTATGATTAATTTATGATTTCATTCTTATGTATATATGAACTCATGTTTCCTTTCCATATTTTTATAACCCTTACTGAGCTTTTTATGCTCATCCCAAGTTTTTGAAATGTTTTTCACAGGTCAAAGGAAAGGTAAATGATGTGATGATAGTGTCAAGGATGTTTCAAGAATGAATCCATGTTTTATTTTAAATATGTTTCCGTTGATGGGAAGAATTAATACTTTCTTTTTTGTAACCACTTTGTTTAAATGTGGAATGTAATGCAAGTTTCATGATCTAATTCTCTAAAACTGTAAACCTGAAAAGATCCTCAATGTGTAATCTTGTAATAACTCAAGATTAAGTAAGGTTTAAGGATGGGGCCTTATAAGCAATCTGATTATTTACTAGTTGATTGATTTTTTATGTAAACATGGGTATTCGTTTTAGCTCAAAAAATTAAAGCATCCTCTAATTTTATGAAGTATGATAAATATCTTGAAATGTTAAATGGACGTAGAATTAAGACCATAATATGTGACCATTTTTTGAATGTTTGAAAGTCATGATTTTGAATCCTTTTTCACAAATTAAATCACTATATTCAATAATTCCCTATCATATGACACCTCTGCATAAAAGAGTTGCAGGGAGAATAAATAGAGCACTACAATAGATGACCTGGACTATGTTAAATGAATATGACTTACATGTTTATTTTTGGGAAGAGGCTAAGAATAATGTTTTTTATATAATCAACAAATTATTGATTAGATCCATATTGAATAGGATCATTTTTGAGATTTGGAATAATAAAAATCCTATGGTTATGTACAATAGAGTTTTGGATTCAAATTATGTATCCATACCTCTGTGGATAATCATGATAAGTTTTCTTCTGAAAGTGTGGTATGAATTTTACCAATTTATTCATCCACAAGTTAAAAATTATATATTTTTAAACCAAAAGGAAAAGATCATGGAAGAGTTAGTTCATATTAAATTTGATGAGACAAATCCACATGAGCCTAATACCTCATTGGAAAATTTTGATGATGATTTATCTTATTTGACCTTAAATTAAAAAACGTTGGATTCTTCTATATGATATAAAAATTATCAATGTGTTCTAATGATCTTCAAGAACAATAAAAAAGATCTATAAAAAATCACATGGTGTCAAACCCCTCATTTTCTAGAGCTGTTATGTAATGGCCCGGACCTCTCCGGTCCATTACATTGTGAAAATGTGGTGTTGGATGTGTTGCGGGAGGTCAAGGTGACTTATCACCAACACTTTGCCAAATTTCCAGTTCTGTGAAAAATGTTTCCAGTTTTATGAACAGTAATAGATCGGTCTCACAGATCGGTTTCACAGATCGGTTTCACAGATCGGTCTGATAGATCGGTCTGACAGATCGGTTTCACAGATCAGTCTGACAGATAGGTTTCACAGATCGGTTTCACAGATCGGTCTGAGAGATCGGTTTCACTGATTAGTTTCACAGATCGGTTTCACAGATCGGTCTGACAGATCGGTTTCACAGATCGGTTTCACAGATCGGTTTCACAGATCGGTTTCACAGATCGGTTTCACAGATCGGTTTCGCAGATCGGTTTCTCAGATCGGTTTCACAGATCGGTTTCACAGATCGGTTTCACAGATCTGTTTCACAGATAGGTTTCACAGATCGGTTTCACAGATCGGTTTCACAGATCAGTTTCACAGATCGGTTTCATGTACAGTAACTGTGGGTGTACAGTGTTTCCAAATTCCTACAGTTTTTCCCCTTTTGACATTTATTTTGACATAAAATACGTTTAAAGACTTATTTTTAAGGGATCTTAAGGCCGTTTCAAAGGCCATAAATCCTATATTAATTATTCCTAAGGTCGGGATGTTTTACTTGGTCAAAACGCTTTTGTTAATGCGATCCGTTTTTAATGGAGAATTAACCGGATATTAAACCGTTGCCCCACTAAATCTTAAAAAGGGACGAGATATCATTCTCCCATGTTCTTTCCCTTTGTTCTCAGCTAAGAGATGCTAGAACCTTTCAATCATTCTCGTAGGAGTTTCACAATCAATCTTTACTCCTAGGATTGGTTCTGCTCTGTTTTGGATGAAACCGAACTCTATCGGTCAATCTTCCCAATAAGGTATGTTTTATCTTCATTCCTTTGGGGATCATCTTCTCTTGTTTCTCCCTTCCATATTATACCATGTAATTTCCATGATTCTAATGGGGTTTTCTTGGGGTTGATTGGTACTGTCGTATCGTGGCATCCTCTGGTGGATGCAGTTGTCGTGAGAGGAGGATTGTGACCCGTTGTGTGGATAAAGGACGTCAAGAACTCTTCGAGGTAGGGGATTCATGGATTCTCTAATTGTATATGTGCAATTGTAGAATTAGTATGATTTAGTCCTTTGGATCACAATGAAATTGACCTAATTATATACTTGAACCGGATTAAAAGAATTGGATGATCACATGTTGTTGCTTTATACCGTGATAACGTTTTGCCTCATGTTTTCCTAGATAGAGTGATATCTATGTTTTCTTTGATTTTTTGTTTGTTCATGATAGAAATTGATAATGAACGTAAAGCCGGAATTAATTTTTAATTAATTGGCTAAAGATAAAGAGGCATGTAAATGAATCTGGTCGTTGCCATTGTTGTAGTTGTTCTAATTTGAGGATAATCAAATTAGGGAAGTAAGCATGGTTCATTAATTGTGATACCTTACTGATTATGTATACCATAATTGGAACCTATGAATAAAAAATTTGCTAATTCAATGTGGACTAAAGAAAAGATTATGTGGGAATTTCAAAAAAGGGTTCTGAGTTACCCTCTTGTTGTTAAAGGGTCAAGAGACCATGGTTGTGACTGTTGTTTTCATGCTGCTTGTGCTGTGATGTGAGTCTTGATGATTTTTGTGATATGTGGAGGCATGGAGGCCTTACGGTTGTGGTAGAAGATGACGCCTTGAGTGGCGAGATGCATTAGTTTATGCATGTGGGTGTCGGGGAGGACACCAGGGGTGATGTAATGGGATGGATGTGGTTGCTGGATGCTTGTGGTTTTCATTGAATGTTAATCTTCTTTGCTTTTCCCCACTGCTCAAGGCAGCTGGTCTTACTACCCTTCTTCCGAAGGAGGCGAAGATGCGAAGGGTACACCACGTTCTTTCGGTGTTTAGCCTCTCGAGGGAGAATGGGTCTATGCTCTTTCTATAGGCGGCAAAGACTCGACGGGTAGTATATCTACTCACCGTGTTGATCCTCCTTTGTGTTTAGAAGCATAGGATGCTTTTCTAGAATGCCTGGGAATACGGAAAAGTAACTCTGTAATGAATGTTTGATTAAATGATGAAAATCCACAGGGATGGAGATACTGGAATTTAAAGGTGATGTGAATCTTAAAAGGAGCAGTTGTTTTTGAATGTGATGCCAATTCAGTTTTTATGTCGAATTGTTCATTCTTAATTAATGTACAGTGGAATTGATAAAATGATAATGGAGTAATATAATAAAGCTCTTCAAATGGTTGTGTGGTTATAGGACACCTAGTCTTAGAATTAGCAACCTGGACTCTGAGAGACGTTAGCTGCAGTTGTATCTAAGACTAGGTAATGCACATAGTGTGGATGTGAGTTATATATTCTGTATTTTTTGTGTTTGTATATGCTACCCCACCATGTCGGTAAGGGAAACTGACACCCTGGGGATTCTATGCTCTGGGGGTGTTTTCCCCAACATTCTGATGGGAGGTCGAATGGCTGACTACACCCTTTGGCCCCGCTCTCTTCTCTTGGTAGATACTTGTGCCATGAGGCACAGCAGTTAGTTACCCCATATATGTGTGTAGAGGGCTGTAATGGCTTGTGGTTATTCACACACATATATTCCTGATATAGTGTCCTATGGACTACTATAGGCGTAACATGTATAGGTTATGATGGCTTGAGGATCCTTACTCAGAGTATGGGATGTAATGGCTTATGGTATTATACCCGACGTATGATACACGGTATGAGAGCTTTGGTGGCTCCCGGAAACTACCTGGTTACTTTTGGTTGCGAGGATGGTGTGGTGCTTCGCCCAGGTGTCTGCGGGCAAGCCTATGTGGTGCACGAGGTGCAGATTGTGGAGCTTAGCCCAGGTGTCTGTGGGCAAGCCTTTGGAGAGAGAAGCACAAGACGTATGTCGTTGGGGGCAAAGTGGCAAACCAGTGGGGAAGTAGTAGCGGGGTACCCTTGTTATTATTTATTATATTCTATATTCTTGTATGCGTTACTTGGTGAGAGTAGCCATGGTGAGTTTGGGAACTTAGTATACCTTTTTAGGGGATGAGTTAGTTTCACTTGTTGTTCACTAGGCTTTAGCATGATTTCTTTACTTTTGCACGAGAGGCTTGGGGAGGATCATACTGAGTATACTGTTATACTCACCCTATGTATAAATAAACTTTTTTTCAGGTCACTTGGAGCAGGTTGGAGGTCAAGCTGGTTACTACTAGCTTGTGGTTGGAGGAGGAGCCATTCGGGCTTGTGGTCGCTGCCGTTTTACTTTCTTTTGGGTACTTTTAGTTTTCCCTTTCAGTTGTAGTACATTTTCATGACATTTCATATATGTACTTGGATTTCTTTGATATTTCAGTTCTGAGTTGGAGTTGATTGGAGTCTATTCTATCTCTCTCTTCTGCATGTGTTCTCATAGAGGTTAATGCCTCCCATTTGTATGTTTATTATACCCTCTGTGCTAGTCGCCAACCCGAGGCCTACTGAAGGCGGGACTCGGGGGTCATTATCTCTCTTCTCACATTGCCAGCCCATGAGGGGTACACTTTGTGGATTGGGGTCGTGACAGAGTGGTATCAGAGGTCTGGTTGATGGGTAGGATGGAGTTTGGAGTTAGGCACAGGTGAGGATGCATGGGATGGTAGGGAAACCGTGTCATTCATGTTTAGCAAGTGGGGTAAACCCTGGAGACCGGTAGAGACATAGGCGTTTAGGGCCCCCTATGATCTGTTGCACGGACCTTTAAGTTTACGATGGCTACTAAAAAAGTGATACTGGTTGCAGGGTAGAGACCTTGGAAAGGATCATGCGTCATTATTTTTTGTGCCTCTGTTTCAATGGATAGACCTTGGGATAGGAACCTAAAATTTATAAAACAAAACATTTAAAAAATTAATGTTGAGTCTTTCATATTCCAGGCTTAGGAGCTCTAACAGTTTTTATTTTACAGGTATGGCTCCAGGTCGACGTCCTTATCAGGTTTGCGAAGAAGATGCCCAGCAGGCTGTTCTAGCAGATCGTCGCAGGGTAGAGGTTGATGACGATGACACTTGGAGGAAGGAACTCTGAGAGTTTCAGTGCCAGAGTCTACAGAAGTACAAGGGCTCTATTTCAGATGCAGTCACAGAAGTCTGGTTGGAGGTGGTCGAGATAGGATTTAGTTCGATTCATGCTCGGAAGGAACACTGGGTGTCCATGGTTGTGACGATGCTGCGTGGAGTAGCAAGGCTGTGGTGGTTCTTGTTCCTTGGGGATCGTGAGGAGTCAGCGATCTCATGGGAGGAGTTTCGAGACAAGTTTAGAGTCGAGTTTCTTTCTTCGACAACAAAGGCCTCTAGTCGCCAGGAGATTCTTACCCTTCGACAGGGGATATCCAGTGTTCGAGAGTTTGGAATCCATTTCAGGAACCTTCTACAATATTCTTCAGACTTGTTACCAGATGAGGAGGTCAAGGCAAGGCATTTTGAGGAGGCTTTGCATCAAGAGATCCATTTCCAGGTCACCCCATTTATGCTGAAGACATATCTCGAGGTGCTGGCGAGGGAAGAGGTTGTTGAGAGGACTTTGTCCAGGACTGGATCGTAACGAGAGGGGAATCGTCATGATTCATCATGAAGCAAAGATGTGGTCTGGGGATCCACGTTTTCCGGGAAGAAGAGTTTCCGTTCACTTGGGGGTAGGTCCCATCCCTTTCCATATCGTTTCTCTAGAGGCAGCAACTCTCAGGCCTATGCAAAGGGATCAGGCACTTGATTTTCTTGTGGTGGTCGAGGTCATCAGCAGCGGGAGTGCCCTACTTTTCAGAGTAGTCATCGTGCATCGGGAGATCCGCTCCAGGTTCCTCTGTTGAGGCAGTTCCAACCGAGGCAGCAACAGCAGGTTGTACCACCTTTAAATCACCAGAGGGTAGATGGAGCAAGTAGAGGACAACCCCATGACACTCCTCGTCCTCATAGAGCAGAGCGCGGCCGTGGCGGTGGTTGTTATCAGGGTTAGAGAGGTCGTGGAGGAGGTCGTGGTCCGCTTCATGCTCTAGTGTTGCCAGCCCCCGGTGAGGCAGTTGTCATTCGAGGTACCCTTTGTTTGTTTTCTACATTGTTGTATGCCTTGTTTGACTCAGGAGCAACACACTCCTTCATATCACCTACCCTTGTCCATGATTTGGGTCTTGAGGTACAGAGGCTTCCAGTTCCCTTGGCATTGACTACGCCAATTGGAGGTCGAGCCGACTTGTTTGAAGTATGTAGAGATTGTGAGCTAGTGTTGGGGCAACACCGCTCTTGGGGAGATTTCCTATGTTTACGAATACAACCATATGATGTCATACTCGGCATGGATTGGTTGTATTCGGTGCAGGCTATTGTGGATTGCTACAGGAAGAAGGTCATTTTCATTGATGCAGATGGAGATAAAGTGGTGTTTACTGGTGAGATAGATCATCAGATGAGTCATAGACGAGTTTCATCCTTATCATCCATGATGGCTGGGATGATGCTGAGTTCTCCAGAGGTTCAACAGTTGGCGTTTCCTAGGGTTGTAGAAGAGTACCCTGACGTCTTTCTAGAAGAGGTTGTATCCTTACCCCCTCGACGAGAGATCAAGTTTGGATCGAGCTACAGCCAGGAGCGTCTCCTATCTCTATGTCTCCGTATAGGATTGCCCCTTCTGAGTTACCAGAGCTACGTATTCAGCTTTATGGTCTGTTGTAGGGCGGTTTTGTTCAGCCAAGTGTGTCACCATGAGGAGCGCCAGTTTTGTTTGTGAAAAAGGCTGACGATAGTTTGCGGTTGTGTGTTGATTATCATCGATTAAAAAAAGTGACAATAAAGAACCGCTATCCGCTTCTGCAGATTGATGACCTATTCGATCAACTGAAGGGTGCAAGTTGGTTCTCAAATATTGACTTGCAGTCAGGATATCATCAGATGCGTGTAAAGTATGAGGATATCCTGAAGACTGCTTCCTGTTTTCATCATAAGCATTATGAGTTTGTTGTAATGCCATTCGGTGTGACGAATGCTCTAGCTATTTTCATGGGGTCGATGAAAGCTGTGTTCCGTGTATTCCTGGACAAGTTTGTTTTGGTTTTCATCGACAACATCCTTGTGTACTCCACACCTGAAGAGGAGCATGCATTGCATCTACAAGCCGTTTTGGGAGTTCTTCGCCAACATCATTTGTTTGGAAAGTTGTCAAAGTGTGAGTTTTGTTCTCGAGAAGTTCGTTTCCTGGGGCATGTTGTGTCCCAACAGGGAGTAGCTATGGATCCATTGAAGATAGAAGAAGTGGTGTCTTGGGCAGCCCCCAAGACCGTGTCAGAGTTGCGAAGTTTCCTTGGTCTCGCAGGCTATTATAGGAGGTTTGTAGAAAAATTTTCCCGAGTTGCGACTCCTCTGACCGCTTTGACCAAGAAGGATCAAGCATTCATATGGACTGAACAGTTTCAGGTAGCTTTCAAGTATCTAAATAAAAAGTTGGTAAGTTATCCAGTCCGTTGTCTTCCAGCGGAGGGAGTCCAGTTTGATGTATTCTGTGATGCTTCACATCTGGGGCTAGGCTGTGTTCTCATGCAGCAGAGGTTAGTTGTTTCTTATGGGTCTCGGTAGTTGTGTCCCCATGAATGCAACTACTCCACCCATGATCATGAGTTGCCAGCTGTGGTGTTTGATCGGAAGTTGTGGAGACATTACCTCATTGGTGAGCACTTTGTGGTTTTCACCGATCATAAGAGTTTGAGGTATGTTTTCTCCCAACGTGACTTGAACTTGAAGCAACCTCGATGGATGGAGTTCTTACAGGAATACGACTTTGAAATATCATATACACATGGAAAAGGGAATGTTTTAGCTGATGCACTGAGCCGAAAGTCATGTAATGATGTAGTATATGAATCTGGTGATTCTTGGAGAGTGATGGAAGAGCTATCATCTTTGCATCTTGATATGGGAGAAGTTGGGGGTAGAGGTTGTATTTTCCAAATGAAAGTGAAATCATCCCAGATGCAGAAGGTGGAAGAGTCTCAGTGGGGTGATCTAGAGGTGGATGTTTGGAGAGACAGAGTTGTTTGTGGTGAGGCCCCTGATGGTTGGTCGGAGGATGAACAACACCAAGTGTTGTATCATGGCAGTATTTTTGTTCCCTTGGCGATGCGCGAGATGGTTCTCCGAGAGTTCCATAGTTCACCCTTGGTAGTACATCCTGGTGTGACAAAGATGTACCGATCCTTTAGGAGTCAGTTTTGGTGGCCTGGGATGAAGCGTACGGTTTCAGAGTGTGTGTCTCGATGTTTAGTTTTCAAGAAGGTGAAGGCCAAAAACCATGTTATTGGTGGTCTTCTCCAGCAATTAGAGATTATTCTGTGGAAGTGGGAGGACATCTCAATGGACTTGGTTACAGGTTTACCTCGATCTCCAGGAGGACATGATTCTATATGAGAGTTAGTGGATCGTTTAACAAAGTCGGCCCACTTCATAGCGATCCAGTAGTCGAGATCAGTGGAAATTTTGTCGAGGCAGTATCTAGAGGAGGTGGTGAGGCTTCATGGAGTACCTAGGACGATCATTTCTGATCGAGATCCTCGTTTTACCTCTAGGGTGTGGAGAGGTCTCCAGCATGCTTTTGGCTCTCAACTGTGCCTTAGAACTGCTTTTCATCCCCAAACGGATGGTTAGACAGAGCGAACCATCCAGACTCTGGAAGACATGTTGAGCTCTTGTGTTCTTGATTTTGGAGGTTCATGGATGAAGCACTTACCCTTGGTAGAGTTCGCTTACAATAATAGTTTTCACTCTATCATCGGTATGGCGTCGTTTGATGCCTTGTATGGCCGGCCATACCATTCTCCGTTGTGTTGGACTGGGGTCAGAGAGTCAGTAATTCTCGGACCAGAACTAGTGCAGAATACAACACAGATGGTTCAGGTGATTCGTGAGAGGATGAAGACAGCACAAGATCGTCAGAAATCATATACTGATCAAAGAAGGAGACCCTTAGAGTTTAATGTTGGGGAACATGTGTTTCTGAAGGTGAGTCCCTGTCGTGGGCAGCGAAGGTTTGGTCGTGGAAATAAGCTTTCTCCCCGGTTTGTTGGGCCTTTCGAGGTGTTAGCTCGTGTCGGAGTTGTGGCGTATCAAGTAGCACTTCCCCCTCAGATGAGTCGGATACATGATGTTTTCCATGTATCACAGCTCCGTCGTTATCTTCATGATGAATCTCATGTTATCGATTGGGGAGAGATCGATATTGATGATGATGCAACCTTCGAGGAGCGACCTGTGGAGATCCAAGACCACAAGGAGAAGGTATAGCGTGGGCATTCTATCCCCTTAGTCTGTGTCTTGTGGCGACATGGTGGCATGGAGGAGAGTACATGGGAGCGTGAGTCAAAGATACATGCTCTGTATCCAGAGTTGTTTAATGTTTAAATCCTTTTATGTAATAATGTTTTCCTTGTGGTTGGACCATTCATGTCTTATTTGTGTACCTTTGATGTGAAGTTATGATTGAATTGTTTGGATATGGATTGTTTGTTTCCATACTCTCGGATGTCGTAGTTTTTCTCCAGCTTTCAAACAACTCATGGTGGTTTTCCCCTGAGAGGTATCTTATGGGGTGGTTGTTCGGACCCCTCTTTTCTTCGGGGTTAGTTTTTAATTCTCGAGGACGAGAATGTTTTGATAGGTATCTAATGTAATGGCCCGGACCTCTCTGGTCCATTACTTTGTGAAAATGTGGTGTTGGAGGTGTTCCGGGAGGTCAAGGTGACTTATCCCCAACACTTTGCCAAATTTCCAGTTCTGTGAACAGTGTTTCCAGTTTTATGAACAGCAACAGATCGGTCTCACCGATCGGTCTGACAGATCGGTCTCACAGATTGGTTTCACAGATCGGTCTGACAGATCGGATTCACAGATCGGTTTCACAGATCGGTTTCAGAGATCGGCTTCACAGATCGGTTTCACATATCGGCTTCACAGATCGGTTTCACAGATCGGTTTCACAGATCGGTTTCACAGATCGGTTTCACAGATCGGTTTCACAGATCGGTTTCACAGATCGGTTTCACAGATTGGATTCATGTATAGTAACGGTGAGTGAACAGTGTTTCCAGATTCCTACAGTTTTTCCCCTTTTGACGTTTCTTTTGACGTAAAATACATTTAAAGCCTTATTTTTAAGTGCTCTCAAGTCCGTTTCCAAGGCCATAAATCCTATATTAATTATTCCTAAGGTCTGGAAGTTTTACTTGGTCAAACCGCGTGGGTTAATGCAATCCGTTTTTAATGGAGAATTAATCGGATCTCAAACCGTCACCCCACTAAATCTTAAAAAGGGACGATATATCATTCTCCCTTGTTATTTCCATTTGTTCTTAGCTATGAGATGCTATAACCTTTCAATCATTCCTGTAGGAGTTGCACAATCAATCTTTACTCCTAGGATTGGTTATGCTCTGTCTTGGATGCAATCGAACTCTGTCGGCCAATCTTCCCAATAAGGTATGTTTTATCGTCATTCCTTTGGGGATCATCTTCTCTTGTTTCTCCCTTCCATATTATACCATGTAATTTCTATGAGTCTAATGGGTTTTTCTTGGGGTTGGTTGGTACTGTCGTACTGCCGCATCCTCCGGTGGATGTAGTTGTCTTGAGAGGAGGATTGTGACCCGTTGTGTGGATAAAGGACGTCAAGAACTCTTCGAGGTAGGGGATTCATGGCTTCACTAATTGTATATATGAAATTGTAGAATTAGCATGATTTAGTCCTTTGGATCACAATGAAATTGACCTAATTAAATACTTGAACCGGATTAATAGAATTGGTTGATCGCATGTTGTTGCTTTATACCGGGATAACGGTTTGCCTCATGTTTTCCTAGATAGAGTGATATCTATGTTTTCTTTGATTTGTTGTTCGTTCATGATAGAAATTGATAATGAACGTAAAGACGGAATTAATTGTTAATTAATTGGATAAAGATAAAGAGGCATGTAAATGAATCTGGTCGTTGCCATTTTTGTAGTTGTTCTAATTTGAGGATAATCAAATTAGGGAAGTAAGCATGGTTATTTAATTGTGATAGCTTACTGATTAGGTATCCCATAATTAGAACCTACAAATAACAAATTTTCTAATTCAATGTGGACTAAAGAACAGATTATGTGGGAATTTCAAAAAAGGGTTCTGAGTTACCCTCTTGTTGTTAAAGGGTCAAGAGCCCATTGTTGTGACTGATGTTTTCATGCTTCTTGTGTTGTGATGTGAGTCTGGATGACTGTTGTCATAGGTGGAGGCATGTAGGCCTTGTGGTTTCGGTAGCAGATGACGCCTAGAGTGGAGAGATGCATCAGTTTATGAATGTGGGTGTCGGGGAGGGCACTAGGGGTGATGGAATGGGATGGATGTGGTTGCTGGATGCTTGTGGTTTTCTTTGAATGTAAAACTTCATTGATTTTTCCCACTTATCAAGGCAGCTTGCCTTGCTACCCTTCATCCGAAGGAGGCGAAGACGCACGGGGTATGCCATGTGCTTTCTGTGTTTAGCCTCTCGAGGTAGAATGGGTCTATTCTCTTTTTATAGGCGGAAAAGACTTGACGGTAGTATATCTACTCACCGTGTTGAGCCTCCATTGTGTTTAGAAGCATAAGATACTTTTCTAGAATGCCTTGGAATATGGAAAAGTAACTCTATAATGAATGTTTGATTAAATGGTGAAAATCCACGGGGATGGAGATACTAGAATTTAAAGGTGATGGGAATCTTAAAAGGAGCAGTTGTTTTTGAATGTGATGCCAATTTAGTTTGATGTGGAATTGTTCATTATTAATTAATGTACAGTGGAATTGATAAAATGAGAATGGAGTAATCTAATAAAGCTCTTCAAATGGTTGTGTGCTTATAGGACACCTAGTATTAGAAGTAGCAGCCTGGAGTCTGAGAGACGTTATCTGCATTTGTATCTAAGACTAGGTAATGCCCATAGTGTGGATGTGAGTTATATATTTTGTACTTTTTGTGTTTCTATACGCTACTCCACCCTTTCGGTAAGGGAAACTGACACCCTGGGGATTCTGAGCCCTGGGGGGTGTTTTCCCCAACATTTTGATGGGAGGTCGAATGGCTGACTACCCTCTTTGGCCCCGCTCTCTTCTCTTGGTAGATACTTGTTCCATGAGGCACAACGGTTAGTTACCCCATATATGTGTGTAGAGGGCTGTAATGGCTTGTGGTTATTCACAAACATATATTCTGGATATAGTATCCTAGTGACTACTATAGGTGTAACGTGTATATTCTATGATGGCTTGAGGATCCTTACTCGGAGTATGGGATATAATGGCTTGAGGTATTATAACCGACACATGATACACATTATGCGAGCTGTGGTGGATCTCAGAAACTACCTGGTTACTTTTGGTTGCGAGGACGGTGTGGTGCTTCACCTAGGTGTCTAAGGGAAAACCTATGTGGTGCACGAGGTGCAGATTGCGGAGCTTAGCCCAGGTGCCTACGGGCAAGCCTTTGGAGAGAGAAGCACTTGACGTATGTCGTTGGGGAAAAGCGGCAAACTAGTGGGGAAGTAGTAGTGGGGTACCCTTGATATTCATTATTATAAGCTATATTCTTGTATGTGTTACATGGTGAGAGTATCCATGGTGAGGTTTGGAACATAGTATACCTGTGTAGGTGATGAGTTAATTTCACTTGCTGTTCACTAGGCTTTAGCATGCTTTCTTTACTTGTGCATGAGAGGCTTGGGGAGGATCCTACTGAGTATACTATTATACTCACCCTATGTATAAATAAACTATTTTTCATGTCACATGGAGTAGGTTGGAGACCATGCTGGTTACTACTAGATTGTGGTTGGAGGAGGAGCTGTTTGGGCTTGTGGTCACTGTCGTTTTACTTTATTTAGGGTACTTTTAGTTTTTCCTTTCAGTTGTAGTACTTTTGCATGACATTACATATATGTACTCGGATTTCTTTTATATTTTAGTTCTGAGTTGAAGTTGATTGGAGTCTACTCTATCTCTCTCTTCTGCATGTGTTCTCTTAGAGGGTAATGCCTCCCATTTGTATGTTTATTATACCCTCGGTGCTAGTCTCCAACTCGGGGCCTACTGGAGGCGGGACTTGGGGGTCATTATCTCTCTTCTCACATTGCCAGCCTAGGAGGGGTACACTTTGTGGGGAGGGGATCGTGACATGTTAAGACCCTAAAAACCACATTTTAGATTTCATAGTTTCATATCTATAGAGAAGTAAAAACACAGGAAATTATATATGAAATAATGTTAAACATCAATAATTCTTTTCATAGATTTATCCCAATAAAAACAATAATTCTTTAAATGATGAATTTTAGGTAATGAAAATACATGAAAATTTGAATAAATTTGAAAATAAAAATAAAAATAAAAATATGAAGATAGAACCAAAGACACCATAACTATTAAAAATAAATTGGTGATTAGAAACAAGGTTGATGAATCTGGTATAATATTATAAAATTAGGCAAGACATATTCACTAGGTTATATATAATAAGAAATAATAAAGTATGAAAAGTCCTTTTTACTAGTATCCATCATTGAATCCATTATAATACTACTTCCCTATGAATGTCATCATGATTTAAAAAATTATTAATTGGATGTAAAGAGTGTATTCATAAGTAGGTATATAGTTGAGGATGTTTTTATTGTTCAACCCCATGGTTTTTGAAATCCCAATTTTCCAAATCGTGATTAAAAAATTAAAAAATATTTATATTGATTGAAATAATTCCATAGATCTTGGAATGATATGCTCAACAGTTCTTATTTAAAAAGTTTTTTAAAAATGTATAGTGTATCATACCTTTTTTAGTAAAAGAATTTATGACAATGTTTTAGTTGTACAAATTTATTAATATGATATTTTTATTTGATCGTTAAAAAATTAAATATGTTCATATGATTCAAACATGATGCAAAATAATCACAATTACGCGCTACATATAGCATAGACACCCCACCTTAACATGGAATTTGGGTCCGAGATCGCTAGGTACCACCTGTTTCCCTGCAGACACGTGGTCCCCACCCTATGGCCTACCCATGTGTCCGGAAAGGTCATCTAACTAATGATAGTCCCTATAGGTCATCACATGTCCTTTCTAGTGTGTTTTTTCTCTCAGTAACACACACCTTTGAAGAATTCCCAGAAGTTCAACCATCATGTTCACTACTCCATGTCAATCACGCCTAATCGTGGAGTAATAATATAATAGGCTCTCAAAAATAATGGTTCTCCTTGTTATATTGGGTGATATCATTTAGTCATATAACCCTTTATCATTATGGGGTGTTACATTAATCCACCATTTAGAGAACTGCATCCTCATTGTGGGCCCTTTATCTCATCCCAAGCAGCATTCTACACAAAAGGTTGGGCATCACTTCTGATTATCATACCCTTTTTATAAAAACAAATTCTAACGATTTTGTTGTTGTTCATGATCATATAAAAGATATTGTTATTGGATCTTTAAAAAATTAACTGTGTACTGAGTATTCCAAGATAATACAAAATTTTCACAACTTCGCTACTCTTATAGCACCGAAACCCCCACCTTAACATGGTCGTTGGGTCCCGGCCCGCATGGTACCACCAGTTTCCCCACATACATGAGGTCCCCACCCTGAGGACTACCCAGATTCTCGAATAGGCCATTTGACTAATTATTTCCCCAAAAGGAAAACACATGCCCTTTTTTGTATTTTGTGTCCTCGCTAGCACACACCATAGGAATCTTCCAAGATGGACACCCATCCTAGTCACTACTCCAGGCCAAACAAGTTAAATTATTGAGTTCTAATCTTATAGGCTTCTGAAATTAATGTTGCTCCATGTTGACATGATTGATATCATTTATTCATTTATCCTAGGCAATACGCTACACATCAGGTTGGGTTTTACCTTTGATACCAAATGTCACAACTGGGTCCTGCTGATAGCACAAACACCCCACCATAACATGGTCTTTAAGTCCTGGCTCACTAGGAGCCACCGGTTTCCCCATAGACACATGGTCCTCACCTCAAGGGCCATCCATGTTCCTGAATAGGTAATCTATAAAATGATAGTCCCCATAGGCCAACACATGCCATTTCCAGGGTGCTCTGTCCTCAAACACACAAACCCTAGAAAAATACCATAAGGTCACCCTTCCTAATCACTACTCTATACCAAGCACGCTTAACTGTGTAGTTCTAATCTGGTAGGCACCCAAAAAAATGTTTTTTGTTGACATGTGTGATATCATTTTGTCATATAACCCTTTATCATTTTAGGGTGTTACACTAATGAATTTGAAATGAGTTTTAATGGAGAACTAACATTATTTCTTCTTTTTCTTATTTTTCATAACATTAAAGAATTTATATTAAATCAAAAAAAAATTATGAAATCTCTTTTAAAATATTTTATGTTTCAAGGAACTAAGAGTAGTCAAACTCCTATGAAAACTATCTATAAATTTGATCTTGATTTCTTTATAAACCATTGGATCTATCAAATTATAGATGTATGATTTGATGTCTTCTCTACCTAACAAAAATTTGAATATATATTATGTTTATTATGTGCATGTGTGATTATTGTCTTGAAAATTCAAATCATTCACACATGGTGTCTTTAAAAATAGTTTTTAAGTATATCAAGTATACTTCCAATTTAGGATTATTCTATCCAAGGGGATAATAAATTGACATATTTATTTATTCTGATGCTAATTTTGGTGGACTTATGTAAGATATAAAAGGAACATCTAGAAAATTTCATCTTTTTGGAAAGTATATTGTTTCTTAGTTTATTATGAAACAAAATTCAGTTTCACTACTTACTTTCTACGCTAAATAAATAGATATAGATAGATGATGATCAAAAAAATTGTGGATGAAACATTAATTACAATAAAATGCATATCAATTCTGATGTGTCAAAATAAATTGTAATAATATAAGTTCTATAAATATTTCTAAGAACCCTATATCTCACTCTAGAACAAATAAAATTGACATAAGACATCACTTTCTAAGACTTAATTTTCAAAATGGTGAAATCAATATTAAATAAAATGGTACAAAACATTATACTGTCAATATTTTTCCAATACATTTATTTCCAAGAGAATGAATTACAAAAAATATGAGTTAGGTTTGATAAATTTTGGTTATGATTAATTTTTCTGGATTCATCACTATAGATATATCATTATTGTAGATGTGTCACCATTATTAATGTGTCTATATTGTAGATGTCTCACTTTTATGAATACATCACTATTATAGATGTATCACTATTGTGAATGTCTCGCAATTTTAGATTTCTCATCATTGTTCATTATCACCATTGATACTTCTCACCATTGATAGATTCATATTTGATACTTCACACCATTGAAACAACCTAGCATTGAAATTTTTCACTGTTTATTATTCTCACAGTTGATACTTCTCATTGTTATGATATTTATAACCATTGGTTTTCTCATTCCTTTTCCAATTTTTTGTTTCACTTCATAGTTATTAAAAAATCAGCTTTATTATCCTAAAAATTTACTTAATTTATGATTTAACTCAAATGTTTTTTGATATTATGAATATCTAAGCTCTAAAATGATTAAAATTGGATGATTTTTCTAATTATATTGTTCAACTATCTCGTCCCATTTCTCTCAATCCCTATTGTTTCATTTCCCCTCCTTTCTATTTTCTATCATGCTCATTCACCCAATGTGATCATGCTATTCTCCATGGGAATTGTGAATCTTCTTTTAATTTCATCAATGGATAAGTCATGTCCTACAAAGAACATCAAATGGGAGATGATTAATCTCAAAAACTTATAACTATAATACATCAATCTTGCTAATCATATATATCTTCCCAAAAGAATGTTTTAGAATTGTGAATTATTTCATGTAATTTGTCAGTACATAATGTTATACATAACAAAAGATAGGTGGATTGGTTCATATCAAACTAGAGAACTTTTTATCCTAGGATAGTATGTGATTTTTATCAGTATGTGGGGTTTTGTTTTGACGATAATGTAGAACAATTAAGAAGTTAATTTAATAAAAAAAATTATATTTTCGTCAAGCATATGGGATTAATTATTAAAATATCTTAATTATGGTGTGTTGAGTTACTTTCAAAGAAACATTACAGATGATAATGTCCTTTTTGTTTATGAATATTCTCTTAGTGATCTTACTAGTGATAGAATTGTGTGAAGTCCAATTACTTTTGAGATAGATGGTGAATGTAGGATACTATTTAAATATATCCATAAATTAATTATAGAAGGAAAAGTAATTTTTCTACTTTAACATACAATGATGTGTATTTGTTATGTCTTATGAAAATTTTACACAAGAAACATATATTTAGATATCGTGTCATTCACTTGATGGATATGTGTGACCAAAAATTAAGAGACAATTATTTAATATACCTGAATATTATTCAAGAATTGTTGAATGATAATGAATTAATAGGTAAATATGATGAAGATATAGTAAATTTTAGTTTTTTCATCATTACCAGAATAACTTGAAGAAGGATGAGAATAATATGGAATCCCATGAAAAAGAAATTTGTGGTTGGTAATGAAAAAATATGTGGTGAATTAAATCTTTTTTACCATCCTTTCAGAAAAAAAAGACCTTGTTGCTTATTTTTTGGAACCAGATAATGTAGTTGAGTGTTCTAATGGGGAAGATGTGGTAGCAGTTGAAGGAAATATAGATGATGGGTTTCTAATAAATTAAGCAAGTTAACCTTATTTTCCTAATAATCAGCTCCTATTACCTAAGGAGAACCTAAACCAGCTAAGACTCATCCTTAAATACAGAAACACATAAAATAAAGAATTTAATTTGATGAAATTGAAATATATAGTGGGTTTTAGATAAAAATTACGTCCAAATTATATGAGGAAAATGAAAATGGAGAAGACGGAAAGGTAGAAGATGATTATGATGCAAATGATGATGAAAATAAAAATAGAAATGTTATTAGAGATACAGAATATTGGCGATGATAATGATGATGTTGATGGAAAAGGTAAAAATATTGAGGTTTATGATGATTCTGGCCCTAATGGACCTAGTGGGAGAATAGTATATGAGGATGTAGAAATTATTAAGAACTTGTTTCTTGTCCACATGCTTCTGGTTTTGAATATGAGGAATGTACAAAAATGATTAGGGATACTAATAGATCTTCTTGATATGAGAATGATGCATTAGTTGAGGGAGATCAATCCCCCATTCATGAGTGTCCCCGAGGTATTGATACTATTTATATAGGTAGTGTTCCTACTACTAATGATCTAACAGTTTCATATGAATTTTTTTATGAGAAAACTATTGTTGAAAAATCATTTGATATACAGATGAACAATGTATTTTGTTGTTGAGTAGTTTGTTTCTAAGTAGTTGGTATTTGACCCTACAGTTCTTGAGATATTTGGTGATGTACATTGATAAGTTGATTGATTATTTGGTATACCTATTGGGGGGTCTCTATAGTTGATTATTCTAGAGTTCAAGAGATTATTTTTAAATAATATAGAGGATGGGGGGACCAATATCTATAGAATGGGAAATTTCTCATGGGAATCGACCAAAGAATTATGGGTTAGATCGTTGTGAAACAAGGGATCCTAAGGGGTATTTAGTTAATCATCTTGACATTACATATATTCTGGAAATATTTTCTTCTGAAATAATGGTTTCGCTTGTTGTTCCACCAGTACATGTGGATGGTTTCACTAGAGGTGATGTAGAATCATTTGGATAAAGGATACTCTATAACCACAGTATATTGTTTAGAAATAAAATTCAATGGGTATATATATTAAGTGGACATGATTAAATGTACATATTTTTGGTTGTGATACATCAGATTTAACAAAAAATGATGGACCGTATTTAGGCAGTAGAAATTGAGAATAAGATAATTTTTAGTGGGATACAGTATATGAGAGCTATGTTGGAAGGGATAAAATCCACCATTGCATCTTCTATGGATTCCATACATTATAAATTTGTGAATTTTTTATCACTATATTATTCTTTAGGCACACATCCAATTGATTTTGATATAGTAAGATTTATTTTCAGATAATATATTAAAGCTACATAAAGTACATCCTTATATGATGGTACTACCCAACCTTAAGAGACATTGGGAAAAATTATATGTAACAGTGATCATGTTCTCATGTTGGTTAAATATTAAGCAACATAAATGGAGGCCAAAATAGGAATTATCACAAAATTTATCAAATTATATATGTCTATAATTATTTCCAAAAATGATATGACTCATTTTGAGTATCTGGAAGAGAATTTGACAATGCCATTAGTGATACAAGATTTTAAAGATTAGGTTAATCAGCTAAATGTGATGAAACCTATATGAAATCTATTTATGGAAGAGAATAAATATTTCCTTAGTGATATTTAGTGAGGTGGGAAATGGCATCTGGACTTTTTCTATTTGATTAAACCATGTATATGTGAAAATGGAACAGCAGTTGTAGCTCATGAGGTCTTTTTGTATTCAACTCATTTGATACCTCAAGGTACTAATCTAGAGTATTTTAGGCCCGGTGTAACCCAAAATCTTCATGAACCCTTAAATTCCATATTCCATCCCTTTTCCTTATCTCCTAGATATTTCAAATGACATCTCATACTAACCATCATAAAAGATAATCAGACTCCTGATGTTCGTATATCAGTTCATTCTTTGACATCAGTCATAGTTGTTATATCCTCTTCCTCAAAAAAGTAAAATAGAATATCTCCTTTGATTCCTTCTACATAGCATGAGGAGAATAATTGATCATATATGTTGATCATTTATGTGGATGTTTTTTATTGTCTGAAAAAAAATCTATATCTTTATTTTTTTCTAAAAAGGAGTTGGTTTCTAATGAGAATTATCTTATTTATATTCAATTTTTTAATGCATTCACTATTTTTTTATAAACAACCTGATAATCTTAAAAGGGGTTAGAACTAGTATATAGAATATCATTCTATAATAGTCCCTTTTTAATTACTTATATTTTAAATTTCTTTGATAGCATATTTTTTTTATTACTCATTGCCCTTTTTATACATTTAATATGATTCCTTGTTATTCGTGTTTTATTCCTATAATGCACTATATCTTCGTTACGTTTGATATATTCCTTTGACTCCATAGTAGATAAAATGTCGTTATTTACTTTTTATGACCAGTATATAAAATTCCATGATTATTTATCATAAAAAATGGTGAGATTAATTGAATACTTGTTTTAGTGATCCTGAAATCATTTTTATTATGAAATTTATATGTTTTCTGTGTTTTGACCGAATATTAAAATATAAGGTAGTTTAGAGAGATGTTTTTATATGTATGATAACAAATTACCATTGAGAATGAGTCACCACCAAGGATGTCTCACTATTGAGGTTGAGTCACCGCTAGCAAGTCGCGCCGCCAAGAATGTCTCAATGCCAATAAGAAAAAATGGATAATTGGTAGGAAGACTCACACTTAGACTTGAATTATTTAATGTTGACTCATCAACATGGATGAATCACCACTATGATAAAAAAATCAACAATGTGCATAAATTACCTACCATGTGTTTTGTTACACCACTATAGTTAAAATATTGCAAAGAATTAAATTGATCTACCACCTAGTGGAGTCACTAAAACACTCTGATTCAAATCTAGATCATGAAGTCACCAGAGTTTGACCCATCACCAGAGTGTGTCTCTTAGCTAGATCAAGTCACCACCAAAGTGTGTATCATGAACAAATCATGACACATCCAGTGTGTGTATCACTACCTTATCAAGTCACTGCTAATCCAAGACACCTCTAGATTATGTCACCATTCTAAAGACTCACCACTAAAATTTTATATTTATTTTTAATTAAATACCTCTAATAGCCATTTTATGGAATTTAATACCAAAAATTATTTTAATTATTTTTCCATAAAATCTCGACATATATTCATTAATGTTTTTGTAAGAACATATAGAACGAAGAGTTGAATATTCTATGGAATCTCTTTGGTGTTATTACTAATAAAATATCAACCATAATATATCATGTTGACATGAAATGTACTGAAAAAAGGAAACACACAAACACTTGAATTATGGTGTACCATATTTCAAGAACCTAGAGAGTTCCTGCATGCTGCATCTTGTTTACACATGACTGTGAGTATAAGGAATACTGAACTTCTAGTTCACATAAAAAGTTAGAATAAAAATATTAAAACAATCTATTCAATATAATATTTCAGAAAGATGAATCGAGAATCATTTCATACTACACTTAAGGAGACATGATATGCATAACTTTTTAGACAAATAAACACTATTTTTTTTACAAATTTACTTTCTCTATTTTTTCATTCATTAAATTAAAAGAAATTTTTGTATACTCTATATTTCTACAAACACATTGTCTCCAAAATTAAATTTGAATATACATAAATATCTTCTAAAATACATTCAACAATTATTTCACAGGATTTCAATGTAAGCAGCCCCTAGGGGGCTAATTGTCTTTTTTAATCCCATGATTACAATGAAATTTTTTCCTCTAGGTCTGATATATTTGTTGTGTATCTATATACCCATTATAATCTATGGATCAAAGATTATTTTTTGTAAACTATTATTTAGTATGTGATTACCATGATGGGAGGAATAAGTCTTATCATGAGACTGAACGCCCTAAATTGATTTCCCGTAGTGTTTTTTTGTTTTGATTTATGACATCTTTAAGTATTAAAACTGAATCAGTTTAAAAAAAATAAAAACCACTAATTTTATAATGAACAATATTTAGTTTTCATATTTTATTATTTAGTAAATTAATTTAAAATTATAAATTATTTTTTTTCGTTTTTGCGATGACCTAATCAATCATTGAGAATTCTTCTAAGGGGTCAAGTCTTGCATCAATGAGTTAGTTTTGGTATCAGGATTATATTAATCAAATTGTGGGATTTTATTTAAAACTCATTGAACCTGAAAAATTTATTGGTTACTCAATTCACCCCCCCACCCTTGAGAAACTCACTGTGACCAGTACAATAGATAATAGAATATAGACCACAACAGGCATAGAAAATACCTACAATGAATGCTGAAAATTAGATATGGCTTGGAATAATGCATGGAGAAGAGTCTTATTATCCCTATCATGATACATTAACATTATATAACCCAATATCATTTAAATATTCTAGACTAAATTCCCCCATAACCATATCAATAATAATAATAACGAAAACAAGCATGTCACGCAATTGCAAAGTCTATGAAACTATAATAAGTCAACCAATTCCAGAATTTATCCTCCAAAGTAACATGTGCTTCCTCTATATATGGTATAGATACTCTCCTAAATGGGATAATGTCGAAATTCTAATACTTCCATTCATTTTTCTAAGGGCCAAATAGTACGAAAAAATGTAATGATTCCATTGACACCACATTTTAGTGTCCTTCCTCTGGTTCCACATTGTAATTCCTCGAGATGGTAGGCCATAAGTCCTCAAGCACGCCTCGATGTATGATAGAGGCTTTAAACATGCAACAATGGACTAGCGTGTGTTTGTGGGGAGACAATTACCAAATAGATCAGAGTGGATCACATCGTATATACATAATATATAAGAAATAGAGGAATCATTAATAGAATATTCTAAGATAACATGAATAGAAACCCACCATGGAAGAAGCAATAAATATCCTTCTAATATAAATTATTCTGTTAATGGTGTATTATTACAAGATATAAAATCATAATTATGTTAATGTATTCATATAACTATAAAATGTAGTATAAGTGAAATAGGGGATATATTCATATATCACATTCAAACAAGAAAAAAAACTAAAAAAGTAAATAATAGGATCGCGAGCATAGGTTCAGTCCCATGCTCATATAATCCATTATATATAAATAAATCATTCATTAGAATATAACTAATTACCCTTATCTATTTGCGAAACCATGAATTATTATTTGTTACAAAGTGGAGCCCATGTAGTTGTGAGATATGTTGAGTATGACACCACTAACGATATCTATGTCATTCAAGATCATTCAATCATAAATGAACATTTCCCATTTTTAATAAATGAAGGAAATGAATAAATAAATAATAACATTGAATTTGGTTATACTTTGGACACTTTTCCTCTTCTACAGAATTCAGCCTATGTTGGGTGGGCCTAAAATTAGGAATCTATCCCATGTAAAGTGACTAGAATAATTTATAAAAAAAATGTTAGTCCCCAAGCATGTGGTTTTTATTAAAGAATATTTCCCTATGACACAAATTCAATTTACATTATTTAAAATTAAATTCATTTAATATCTTTATGAATTATTTAGTGGCACGTTGATCTAGTCCAATTGTATCCCAGGGAATCCCAAATAACTATCTTGGGGCTCTTTATATGCCCAATTCCATTGGAGTCCCTCCAAGGAGACTCATGAGTGAGATCTCAATTATCACTCTGGGGATGGTTTGAAGACACCAAGAACTATACTCTGAGTTTTTTTCCAGTATCATATGTAGTGGTATAAGTCTCTATCATGTAATGTTGTGACCATCGTAGAATTATGTTCATTCAATGGTTCTCCACTAGGGAACATGTATCAGTAGTCTAGAGGTAAAAAGGAAAATGTAATGTGAGACCATCACAAGGATAGACAGTGTCTCCCACGATATGTTTAAAAACAGCTAAAAAAATTCTACTCATGAATGATGCGCCCATCCAAGGGGTCCTTATTTTAGAACCCCTTGTAATGCCTTAAACACTATAGTGATGGAATGATTTGGTCAAAAAAACATACCTTTTGGCAAGTAACTATTAATATAATTAGTAGTATGTTTTCAAAGTCATTCAATTGGGAATTAAATCAATATAAAAATAAGTAGGATATTACTCCTGGAACAACCTTATAATCAATTAATTTAGTACATTCAATAAATTTTTATATGTATTCATGCCTCCAATGGTGTTTCATAATTTAGAACAGTGGAAAATAGGCCACCATAGAAAAGGAGCACCCAAAGGGAAGGCTTATGTTGTGGAGATCAACCTATGAGGTGATTCACCACTGGGGAGAATCATAATAAGATAGTGTAATAATTTAGAATAATATATTTAACATTTTATAGGATTCACTAGAATATTTAGGCATGTAAAACAAAAAAAAGTTATTAAATTCTTCGAAACATGGAGAATGATGCTAGACCACCGAGCATCAGTTCATTGATGACCAGTCATCCATATTCATCTATTGATTCATTATAAAAATTAAAGAATTGAAAATAAGGACCAAAATCAAGAAAATATTGAAAATCATACCATAAAAAATAGTGCAAGGCACTAGAAAATACTATTATTATATTGTGGATGAGTGGGTATCATATCAGAAGGAGTCCAACGCACCACATAGTGAAGAGAATGGAATACAGAAGGATGATATCTCGCTAATCCAATGTGATATGTGGAAGACCTCATAGGCATGTAACTTGTACTATGATGGAGAAGAAAAAAACCCCTTTAGAAAAATAATAGTAGTTTTCCACAATATTTTTTTTAAATTGGGCAGGGCATTTACATGACGATTGAATGCATTACAGGTTGTGTAATGCTCTGGATCATCCATCCTAGGAAAATCCTTTACACCTCATGAATGTGGTTCTAGATAGTTTAATACATATTTTATATTTAAATATAAAAAATGCAACATGATACATGTCATGTATTTGGTCTATAGTTGGGCTACATCGCATCTACTACCACATTTCCTTAAACAAACCAACATGCTCTTAGGTGTGGTCTCCGTATTAAACCAAAAGTAAAAGAATATATTTCTGTGTCATAATCCAAGATGATAGAAATATATATTTTATAATTAATATATATTTATTTTCAATATACTATTGAAAAATATTTATACATTTAATTTCATAGTGATATGCATATAATATCTTATCACGAATTTATTAAAAAATATTATTGAAATCATTGTTACAATTGATAACTACTTCATTTTTCATTGAATATTTAGATAATAAGTTTCGAACCATGAAAATAGTCCATGGTTATATCTTATCCATATTTTTTATATGATATTAATTTCACATATATTCAGTTCAAAAATATTCATAATCATTGATAAAACATAGATATTCAAAAATTAATTACACTATTTATCGGGACGGTGCACCATAATACACATGAATGTTGTGTTTATTTTCTAATAAAAAAATGTAAATATACATAAATAATAGTTTATAATTATTGAAACAGTGTTATATCATAAATAAAAAATATATAAATAAAATCTATCATTATTAATTTGAAATTAAAATGAAAACAAAAAATTCAAATCGGTTCGTGGATATTGTAATCTACATTCATGTGTGATAGATATTATTATTTTTATAAATTACATGAATTTATGAAGGAAGATATTATATTATAATTCCAAATTAATTATTATGTCATATGATTAATATTAAATTATTAATCCCTAGTGTTGACTCCCACAAAATAAACATGAGAAAAAATAACAAGGTTAGAAACACTTGAATATGGGTATTACCTCCACTTAAAAGGAACAGAGGCTTGCAGATCGCATGAGCCTCTGGCGGACATGCTATCAAGAGATCATTTCAAGGTCATGTAATGACTCAACACATAGTATATAACCCATGGAGATCCCATGGAGTCTCCTTCAGTAGACTATCCTACTCTTATGATGGCTCTCTAAAAATAAAATGGTAGAATGGTGATAACTAAATGAATACCCCTAGGTCTCATGGTTTTTCTTTGGTATGTTTCTGAAAACCCATAAAAATCATCAAAAAAATAATCAGGAATGATATTCAAGGGGATATACTCCCTAGTTATCATGATTCTCATGCTCTGTATCCAAGTTGGAAAGAATAGATTTCCATGATGGTAACCAAGTAAATTCCCATAACTCCAAAAAAAATGTAAAATAAAACAACATGAATAAGGGGGATGAGGTGAGAGGTACTTATGATCACTAAAAAACATGCATGGATCCACTTTCAAACCCCAAAAACTCTGCATGACATCATAACATGATTTCTTCATCTCATGAATGTTATTTAGCAAGTCAACCACACCACACAGAGGCCCTTGTGTATGTTGTTTAAACTCTACACACCCACGTTATCACTCTAAAGATAAACTGTTGGATTTCTCCATGACATGATCACACACCACAATATGAAAGATATTGGTTTTTCGAAGAATAATCCAAAAATAATGGAAATTTCCTTGAAACTACTCATGAAATTTCATATAACTCCCCATGCATTGTAGAATAAAACAATGAAGATAAAATAGAAGTGGTGATAGGTACTCACTGTCACTGAAGGACATGTGATGTTCCCCTACAGATCTAATTTGCACAAAAATTCCATGGTTATATGATTTACTCACCTCCCAAAATAACTTTGTCTTATTTGTCACGCCATATAGAGGACCTTGGGTATCTCCCAGAAACTCTAAGATTCCACCATAATTTTTAAAATGAAAACAGATTTATTTTTCTATGAAATGAATTTTCACCCCCATATGGACCATATTTTTCATGTGACACATCACAAAAGAGTAGAGTAATTCTCCTTGAAATCTCTTATTAAATCTCTCATGACTCTTAACCTTTTTCACCTAAAAAATAGAAATACCCAAGGGGAGAGGTATAGGGTACTCATAGTCATAAAATGAATTCTAAAAACCATGGAATTCTATAACACTATCCCGTGAGACCGTTGTACAATCATAAAGGTCTCAGTTAACGACACAGAGAAGTCATCAACCGTCTCATTAAAAACATTTCAGTGGGTATATTGGATCTGCCGAAGGCCCTTGCTAATGTTCATATGATAAGATTAAATTTCATTTACATAACCAAATGATCAAATATGTATTCATTAATTAAAAATAATCCAATAAAGTAAGTGTTTATGGAAGAGAATTATGACTGCTAAAAATTTGGCGACATGCACAAAATGAACCACAGTCATGAATCATGAATCTACATGCTGCCAGCCCACTTCAGCAACTCCAGTATTGATTTGTGACAGATATACCACAGAAATCAAAATGATTACATGGTGTAGAGGAAAAACATTCATCACCCTAACATGTAAAATGCATTGGACACTACATGAAGAAAAATCATGATCACACGAGACCCAAGAAATGAAGTGGGTATCTAATAGGAACCAATCACGTGACTAGCCTTCTTTCTATCAGGGAATATAATTGAGACTGATTGGAGTGATCATGCTCCATACATAAGGTATATTGTGTGATACTTCCTAGATCATGTGATGGGTTACATGAAAGGCATCCGGGGAACATACTGCATGTCTTCTAGATCTGGTGAGAATTAAAATAAACTAATATTGAATGGACCTATGGGTGTCACAATACAATGTCTATAACCAATACCTTAGGTAGAAAAATGGAATGAAATACATGATTTATGGTTCTCAAGTGCTTCGTAGGAGTAATACAAGGAAATTTCATTTCACTAGGACTCATCGCTTAGATCTCACTACATTCCTTCTGTATGTTATTTGGGAAAAGTGTTGTCCACAAGACCTATCAAAGAAAGTAACGTGGTCCCACTAGGTGCACATATATAGTCTCATGAAACCCTATTTGTATATCACTAATCCATACAACAACATTCAGATACTTCACAATACTCATATAAAATTATTCTCTTATATTAGTCATGTATCCCTATTGCATCTAGGAATAACAACCATGATCATACGATTCCCTCTAGGAAATCCAACCGAGACCCAAGAAGTCCTCTTAACCTAATGGTTATATCTCGTGATGACCAATAGGGATGTTAGCAATGAAAATTAACATCCATTGGTCAATGTCACACAGACTCTTATGACACCCCCAATATGTGTCAATATAGGTCATGTGATGACTTCTATGAAAAGACAAGCATGCCATGTGATGTATTCCAGGACAAGCCAACCAGGTTATGTGATGTCCCTCAAAAATGTCAAATAGGTCTTGTGAAACCCTCTGGGAAAGAATGCCAGGCCACAAGGGCATCCCACGATTTGATGATTCTATTCATCCACATTGTGTAAACCCCAATAAAAAGGGAACTGTGACAACTTTAATTCCTACCATATTCATGATATTTTGTTCACCTATTCCTGGTTCATTCTCTATATTGATTATCTAGGGGGATCCCAACATATTATCCCACATATTAAAAAATGACATTGATTACATTCTAACCCTTGTTTCTCACAATGATCATAGATAACTTGAGCCTAGGGAGTGGCACTAATCATAGAATTTACACTATACACCCTAGAATTATACTGACAACCTCTATGCATTATACCCAACTACCGACATCATATAGAACATCCCTCATCAGGAGGGAATCCATATTTTCATGAACCCCTATAATTGTGGAAGCCATGAGGATGGTCAAAATGTCATGAATTGTGATCATCCACCTTATCCCATCATTAATTTAAGGAAAAAATGAACTATGAGAACTCTGATTTCCACATAACTGAGATACGTTGGACACCTTTCCAGGGCCCAATTTCAATAAAAAAATATCTAGGATTGTCCTAGCATACGATTCTAAATATATATTCCATGGGACTGATCATGTATTAACCCTTACTGTTAACATCAATCATAGCTCATGTGGGCATATGAGGATGCAACAGAAATCCCATCAGACATCATGAATCTCCATTCATAGAATAAATCCTAGTATATAATCCCCATTGTGTGGTATAGTATAAACAACCCTCGTATAAGGTCATATACCTTAGGGCCATTCCCAATAGAATAATTTAACTATAATGAATCTAAGTCCTTCCACAACTAGGATATATAAGATGTCTTCATAAGACATGGGCTCAAATATTTTGTGTCATTGTACCCATAGATATGTCTTCTCCACATGATGATAAACTGAATGTGATCAATGAAATATGTGTGTTTTGAATCTAGTAATAACCATGATCTGTAGAATGCCACATAGTGGCTCAATTTTCCTCTTATGATATTATCCTTCTCCACACGTGAAAGCACATTCTGAAACATTTTGTCATATAGTTTCCACACATAAAGTGGTTATTCAATATTAAGGGAACTTATGAAGAACCTGAGACACATATATACATAGTCCTCAATGATACCAGACTGCCTTCGGTTCCGCAGTGAGACTCCCTTTCATTATTTATCAACAGAAGTAACTAATGAACCATTTTTTTAGGGTAACCGGTCTCATTTTGGGATTAGAAATAGATTCAAAAACATATCCTAAATCTATATGAGAGTCCTGAAGTAGGAAAAAATTCCCCCAAAAAGGGAGTGATGATACTGACCTCCCATCCTCTTGACCAATGTGAGTCCCCAAGAGTCACGGGGCCTGAATACACATATGATTGCTAAACATTGGGAAGTAGGTATGTACCAAGCTATAGATGGGGAAACCATTCGGAGTTTTTGGGAAAATTATCAACAGTATCCCAATGATAAAAACCCTTTCCATGGCTCAATAACCATAAATAACAGTAATGTTAAACCCTACATGAATATCTTTAGTGAAAAAATGATTGGTTATTATCCATCGGGCCGTTTAAATTTCCCTCTATTTGCATACCAAATTATAAAACTGAATGGAATATCTTTAACAATAGAAAAATAAGGTTATAATGTTTCATGCCATAGTTTTTTTAAATCCTTGTAAAAACAAATTAGTGTTACTGACATTATCTTAGATATGATCCTCTATAAATAGGGTTCTCCTGAAATAACTCCATACTCATTTTGACAACTCCAAACCAACTGAATGTCTAAATCAGGTAATATTATTATAATTGTGTTAACCATGGAAATATGACTGAGCACATTTTTCCTATGATATATAACTAATTTGTATCCTTGTTTTTTGTTTTCTTCATGAAATCATATTTTTATGACATCCTGATTTGAAATAATGCTTTCATTATCCAACATTCTCTTTGGAAAATCATTCACGAATGAAACCTCTGTAGGTTGTAAGATAATATCCCCACCTCAAAAACAACAATAATAGGTGGAAAATAAAATGGTTTGGGAGTACCACCATGATGTTACAATCCCATCCATGGAATTTACTCATGTTTTTCTCCGAGCACGATGATCAGTGGGTCTGTATAGCCCATGAAAGCATGCTGCAATGCTTGTGGCTCTCGTCACCAAGACCAACCGCATTGTTGATAATCACTAGACTAAAACTACAAATATATTCTATATTTTATGATGATTGATCAAGTTATCACATTCATCTACCTTTCTATTTAGGTTCAACTAATAATGGTGGTTGTTAACCTTGTTACCAACACCATCCTCCTGGCATCGATCAGTCACCTTTTGAGGGTAACATCTAACAAACAGCCCCTTGTGATTGCCATGGACGTGCAACAAGTCTCATCGGAGGAGGAAGGTGTTGGATACCCATGAGAGGTCTCATATTGTTTCTCCAACCAGTGATTCCTTCTATAATAATCGATAAAGGACCAGAAAGTCGGATCATATCCATACTCATTCAAAACAAGTATTTGGGAATATTCACACAACAGGAATAAGGGAGGCTATTACTTATTCCCCGATGCATTAATCCCAATAGAATATTGTATTTTCATCTAGAGGAAATATGTGGGCACATATTCCAGCTTCAATTGTAGACTTCTTCTAGTTTATCATGGAGATAGAAAATGTGTAGGCTCATATTCATGTACACACTTTTCTAAAATACAATATGTTTTAGGAATAGTTTAATAACTCCACCAGCATATTCCAACCCTATTGAATATTAAGGGACATGTGAATTCTTCTATCCTAAGTCTAGGAAAAATCAACACGCTGATAATCATGAAAAAGTGTCAATACTAGATCAATCTCAAATTCATATTCTTTCCTTGGAGGATTATTGGGATATTCTAATAAAGGGAGAGGCATCAGTCTTGGCTCATATCCCCATTCAAACTAGGGCTCACCATGTGAGTAGGGAACATGCCTATCAATGATGTCTGGGGGGGATTTTAAAATGTCCCATGATTGAGTTCATATCCATATTATTGTAGGGGTTCACCATGTGGGGGGCACATGCCTCAGGGCAAGCACATATTCCAATCGAAGAAGTCCAATGTAATACACCAAAGTCCCAAGATAGGGAACATATACAAATTCTATTCAAGGGTAACCAAATTAGAATGGAAGAAGCTAGAAGACATGTTCACATTCCTATCACTAAATCAACCCAACATATTCTAGGAGATCAGAGAATCCAGGAACATATTCTAACATTCTCTAATGAATGATTACGCCAATATCATTCCAAGGAATCATAGGGAAGTGAATATTCCTCCCATTCCGAAGGCCCATCAGCTTATTTATATGGGGAATTTATATTCCCACAAGGCTCATATTCTTAATCCAACTGGAGCCCACATTGTGATAGATGTACATGCCTCGTGGAAGGCTATTATTTTTTCCAAGAAAGGCTTTCTAGATATTTCTAAGGCTTAGAATCGGGATCATATTACCTTCCTGACTAAGGCTAAACAAATGAGAATGGCACCTACTACAAGAAAGAAACACATTCCTATCAATAATAAGATGGCTCATATGCATATTCTAGATTCTTCTCAGCAGTAGTCCCATACGACTGCAACATCGAACAGTTAAAAACTAGTTCGAGAAACCATCACACAATAGGATCTTATCCCTGAAAAATTACAAAAGGTTGGTTGGTATATCCTTAACATGATGTAGAACATGGATGATACTCATAATTTTATTAATTATACAATCCATGAGGTAGTCACAAACACATTTTCAAAACCAAAAGGTTCCATCAACTCTTCTATATAATTAGAAGTAGAAGACATTCATTACAACGATAGTACGCCTCATTGTAGTGTGGAGATGGATTGTAGGGACTTTACTCTTGACATAAAGCCTGGTTAACCTCCACATAGTGATATATCCAATGGGATAGTCAATCCTACCTTTTTCAGATTACACTATATAGATAGGTGTTCAAAACCCCAACACCATCATATAGAGAGGTGCTTGAATCTCACGAGAAACTCTATATGGTTCACCCTTAACTTCCAATAGCACCCCACTCCCATATATAGGGGTAAATGAGAACCATATCCTATGGTCTAACTGGATGAAGGAATATATGTCTAAAGAGTAAGATGTAGGCATGAACATATAGAGATTGGTATCTAGATGAAACCCCTTCTTCATGTTATATCCCCTTTCTGCCTCTAGTTATGATATCATAGATGAGATTAAAAAAAGTACATTCTTTACCTATGACAAAATATGAGGCCTAATCATCAGAAATAGAATCCTCAACAACACCCTTATCCTATATATGAGTGTCCCCTTTAGATAGTGAATATACTTTGTTGTCAGATAGACCATGTTCTATCTCTATAGCCAGAGATCCCAAATTAAAAAAGAATAACACAAATCTATAACACACTTGCTGGCACTACATCACATATCATTGGAAGATTATCTCTAAATTCACATCATTAATCTGTATTCTATGATGGGGAGAATATAGAGGGTTACACTTTTCCACTCGTTTTGACCAAAAGAACCCCTCAGATACATCATATGGTAATGTTATAGCCTATGGTGGGTTTTGGGAATTGTGTAACACTTGGGCCAGTTTCTCACTACAATAGAATTCCCCCGCTTCAATGACGAAAAGACACCAAAAATAGGGATAGATGATAGCCAATAGTATTTCAAACTTCTCCCATTAATACAATAGGAGAACATTCCAAAAATGGAGACTGATGTTTTGATCACCTGGATAGCTTATCATAAGGAATAGTTCTCACAATAGGATGCAATCACACCCAGTTCATGACACCACTTTTCCTCATCACACAGACTATAGTAGTGGCTAAAATTTTAGCTGTATAAGAGTTTATGCAGCCCCCTGGGCTAGGAAGATAAATATCACCACCTCCACCACATTGATCTTAAATTCTGGAATGGATTCAGGGTTCACCCTCATCAATAGTAAGTGAATCTAAGCCCAGTATGCTAGGGTTCATTTATATATCAATCAATATTTGTAGGTTCATCATCCCCTAAGAGGATTATAGAGGCATTAGAAGTGATTCCAGGTCACCCCCACCCAACTACACTTGGGGAATTTATATCCTTATGTCTTTCGTAGGAATCATAATCTCTGTGAATTGAGTCATTGGATCCTCAAAAACATGACCAATACAGGAAATTTATGGCACTATATTACTACCAACAATTTGAGATGGGGTAATTTACCTTATCGACCCTACATAAGTAATAGTACAACTATAGGTTGGAAGGAATCAACCTGTAGTTATCATTCCTCTACATCCTCCCACAAGAAGACAATCCCATGTTAGTCAGGGAACGTTCCAAACCGCAAGAGGAAATTTCATCATAGTCAATACCCATTGATGAAAATGGGAGGAAAGTATGATGAAGGAAATTAGACCACGATAGGGTCAAAATCAAGAACTTCTCAACATGGAAAATGGTTTGAATATTGTACTCAACAAATATAGGTCAGAATTGGCATGTTGCATTGAATGTAATAGAACAAAAACCATTTCCTGATACACCTATATAAACGTTTTTACAGTTAATAACGTAGATATTGATCAAGATGTAGGTATAAAAGGCTGAATATTGGAAAACATACCTCATGATAAGGGTGAATTTGATGCACCAAATGAGGAATCATGAACCATGATCTAAAGATGGCTCCAAAACATGGAAGCTCCAAATATCAATCTGTCTCCTCCACAATGGAATGTCACCAAGCATAAGGGAATAACCACATCCCATTCAACTATTAAATGAAACAAGGTTCCTTCCCCATAGGAATGGTCTCACAATATGAGAGTGAAATAAAAACTCTCTGAAAAATCAATGTGGAGTTACATAGAGGCAATATCCCAACTAGGATTCATCTTCTAGTGGAGATAAATGTTCTACCTACAATGGGTGATCATCCATAGAGAGGGGTATCTATGTTTAATTTTGGATCTTGGTCTATATAGCCAATCCACATAAATGAGGAAGTCAAAAATGATCATGAATTTATACTGTTGTGGCAACAAACTCTGCCTCGCGGGGAAAATTTTTCAATCATGGGAGGAATCAAATATCGGTAGGAGATAAAAGTTGGTCCACCGCTTCAACCCACACTAGCTCCCTACAGATGAGATAAAACTCAGAAAATGGTTCTCCCAGATCCCATTCATGCCAACGAGTCCCTGAATAATCTAATGAAATCCATTGAAGGGTGATGAACAAATGTGTAGCCAGATAGGAAGCCAAATCCCTATTAGGTAGATGACGCATTACCTCCACCAAATTTTTTGAATCCTACATTATCTAAAATTAATAGTATTGGTGACTTGGAATATCATATCACACACTTCGTATCCTAATATGTGATGATGATGGGCTTTCAGGATCAATTAGAGGCAATAAAGATAAGTAATTTTGTAAAAAATCTGGCAGGGCCAGCCATTGTTGGGTATAACAGTCTTCCAGCAGGATTCATGTATGGATGGGAAGACCTCCATCCACAATTAATTTATCAATTGATTTATACACTGTGAATTATGATGACCATCAACCTAAAAAATGGAAACATTGTGAAATTTGAGGGTGTATAGCTTCATCACAAGGTTGAAGGAATTACAAACTCACTCATCATCCCTCCCTCACAAAATAAATTGTTAGAAATATATGATTAAAATAATAGGGATGAGATGTAGGTGTCTATAATTTCAATGACATATCCAAGAAGATTCCATGAGTTTTCTTAAACAACTAAATATATAGAATAATTCACCCAATGGATCAAATCCAAAGCACAAATCATTCTCCCAGCATAATGGAAATGTCCAAACATAGTAGAGGCCATCGTTGTCAATTTATAGACAATGTTATTGTCTATCAAAATACCTAGGCAATCCCCAGTCCTCCCAAAAACTACTGTTGAGTGGAAATAACAACTAAATATCCCTTGACCAGATGAACATTGAAATCATGGTCTCCTGGGATTTGAGGAATGGATGAAGAATGTATGCTCTTTTCAAAATGAATATGTTCCCGATTATTTCTTTTAAGCCATGGATAATAACCTACTCACACTTCCCCAACCAAAGAACCCTAATGAGCTTGACCTCACGTATCATCCCAAATACTACCCCCTCCGTAGAATGTTGGGTCATAATATCTAGACATGCTTCATCTTCGATGATGTACTTCAATGCATGTTCGAATGAAGAGAAGTGGTGTTAGATAACTCTATAGAGAAGTTTTATTGCATAACTATGATCCAACATGAAGAAGAGAGTGATTGGAAAAATATCCCTGTTAGAGACGTAAAAAAAATTACAACTGGATGACCTGCATGATAGTTGATCGAGCCAATTCCCCTCTGAAATTACATTTCTGAAAACCTGCAATATCTCCACCGCCCAAGATGGACACACTGAATCCTCCTCTTGAATGTGGCCATGACAACTATAAGATGATAGAAATAGAAGAGGTAGATTCATATTATTTTTTAAGTCAACCATCAACTCTCACTGACATTTTCCCCAGAACAATCAAAATGTTGGAAATTCCCCACAAAACAAACCCTCGTCAGATGAAGAACTCATACATTGTTGTTTTAACACAATAAAATTGTTACACCCCTTAATGGATAATGATTTTTCCATAGAGTGTGGTTCTCAAACATAGAACTAGGGAATGACATGCCACATTCCCTGGAGGTGAATATATAGGTGACAACATAGATGTATTCAAAACCAAAATTCCGGTCATGTACCTATAGAAAATTCGAATTCAACAGAGACTCATGAGAAAATTCTCAATAAATCCCCATAAAGGAGTCAACAATTTCACATGGAACCCTCCACCAGTCACCCACATCTGATTTTCTTATATAAACTCCTAGGGGGTCCATTCCAATCATACTAGGAAATAGGGATGTCTTGTGAAACCTACACCACAGACAGAAGATACAACTTTAACCTCTTCACAGGCACTAGGTTCGCCCATCCAAAACACCTCGACTCCTCACTCACACATCCAGGAGAAACCCCATATTTGCAGGATCCGAACTTTGGAACCAATATACAATGATCTAAATTATCCATTATTAGTCCCAGCCATGAGTTCAATCCTCTATGTTCTCCATATTTCAAGATAACTTATAGATGCACATGTTGAATCCCTCAAAAGACAACAAGAGTTCAACATAGAAAGCAATGAAGTAGAAATATATCGAGTGGATACCATGATATAATAATGTCATGTCTCAATATCATTCTTTGATCATGATCATGATGAATCCCCTGAAGGACACATTAGACCCCTATATGTCACTAGCAGACTAAATAATGTCAATTTCTAAAGCACTCTATGTAACTCCCTAACCCTAGAATTCTAGATCTGGTGCATTATTTTAATACATGGGGATGATTTCATGGAATCAAATCCTGAAGAACCGAGTAGTTTAGTATTTTTGGAGAACAAGATACATACATAAATACAACATTACAACATTAATTGAATAAAAAAAATATAATTTTTAATGGGAATATCCAAAAATATAAGTTTATCCTTGAAGTTCAATAATAATAAAATTCTTCATGTCCTGAAAAAATAAATAATAATAAAGGAGTTAGCTCAGATACTCAGTAAGGGTAATAAATACAATGGAAGATATAAAAGCATAAACATTAGGAATTATGAATAACAAAAACTCATTCCTTTAAAAATAAAATTGAACACATTATGCTAAGAATAAGAGCTGAATAAATATTTTCATAATAAAACATAATCATGGGTGTTTTACAAGTCGAATAACCACATGAACCATCAATTATATTTTCATTATGAGGTAATTCATAATGTGGGACATCATAACCATACCATCACGACATTATGCCATGACCATAAGATTCCATTTTGTTATGCCATCATGTTAGGACCATAGATTGTCTCTTGATACCTACTGATTCATGGAGGGGATATAGTGGGCCCCACCTGACACCTACTAATTCCATTTCATTCATCCTAAAAATAAGGATATACATAACAAAAATACCCATTCATATTGAAACTAACATATGAATTTCAAATAACTTCCTAATCATTAATCATAAACACTAACCATTCAGACTAATATAGTGAATGGTTTCAAGTTAGCATATCGACAGTTAAACATGTCATAAAACATTTAATAAAACATGGTGGATGGTATTAAAATAGATAAACCATAAATAAGTGAAAATATTCAATAATGGACATTGACAAAGATGAAGATACTCATAAATGAGACCATTGACAAGTCAATGAAGAAATAATACTTATACATTCCAAAGTGTCCCATATCACCTTGAAACATTGAATCATAATACCCTATAATTTTATGATAATAAAGATACTCTTGATATGATATACTAAATGTAAGTACATATAACACATGTAATAAATTAGTGGTGATCAAGAATTTTTTTTCATAAAGGCTAAATTGAGGGTAGAAAAATCATTTCTACTTGGGAAAGATGATTTATTTTAAAAAATCATTTTCATTTTTAATGAAATCATATTTTAAACATGTATATCCCATAAAATAATTGTTAAGGTAATTTGAATTAAATTTTAGGATTAAATAATTTCTAATTGATGTTAAA
Organism: Viscum album; assembly: GCA_963277665.1. Taxonomy (NCBI): domain Eukaryota; kingdom Viridiplantae; phylum Streptophyta; class Magnoliopsida; order Santalales; family Viscaceae; genus Viscum; species Viscum album. The sequence continues at coordinate 1,238,496,539 of OY728157.1, read as the reverse complement.
TATATTAAAATGTGTTTTAAAATCATCTTTATAAATAAACATTTTAGCACTGTTTATGGAAAATATTAATGGATTTTAATGTGAAACGGCGTGTTTGGTTGAAAAGAAACAATAAATGATCCAAAATATATTTTTATGTTAAATTTTTTGATTTTACAAAGATAAATTCTGATTAAAAGATATTATAGAATGAACTTCACAATAGGTATGTATTCTAGAAGTTCACTGAATTTGGCTTTTATTTTTGTAGATTATTTTGAAAGATTCTTTTAAAACATGTGACTCCCCATAAAATTAAGAATTATTATGATTGGTAGACATATATAGAACATTAACACATAATTTATTAGGTGTAAATAAGAAAAAATAATAATTTCATTGAGGAGAATAGAGAATAAAAAAACCCGAATGAAAAGGGGGGGTTCGGGTAGAAAATAATTACAACATTGTAATCAATTGAATCAAATGCCCAAAAGTTAATAATTATCAAATGATACAATAAATATCATTAAAATAAATATATTCATGATATTAAATATCAATTGGTAGTATACATACACAATATACAAGTAGTAGTATTGAATACATAATATCTCACAAAAATGGAAGTGAAAAGAAGAACCCGTACCTTACGTGTGATGGTGTTGTTTACTTGAAAATAGTGACCTGGATAACCTAATTAAATTCTTTAATTAATATTTACAAAGAAATATATTTTTTAACTGGTTTAATATAGCCTTATTACAGTCATTTATGTCATTATTTATGGGTTTAAGAGGTTCAATGTTATTGTTTGGGAGGGTTTCAATCCATGGTATTCATGACCAGTTTACTTGTAAACATATAAGGGTAAACATGTAACCTATGAATGGTTGCCCATAATAGAAGTTTTATTTTATTTTTTAACATACATAACATTAAATGGTTATATAATTCATTTGGTTTTTTTAGTTTATATGAATCATTATATAAAACATTAATGATAATTGTTTAGGTTAAATGGTTGTTTTTATCTTAACAAACTCATTTTAATTTATAAATTAATATAATGTGTGAAAAATTATTAAATATTAATAACTAAGTTATATTAAAAATATTATAGTCTTTTTAACCCATAAAAATTGTTTAATGGCTATAATTTAATATGGTAATAGAAATTGAAACCACTTCATCCTTGAATGTGATAAATTAACACATCTCAGATGGTGTTTTCATTTCTAGTATAAAAGAAGTGGAAAAGAGAGATGATGATGAATTATTCCATTATCAAAAATACATTCCATTTCAGTAAATATAATTTAGTTATCATAACATTTGGATTAATATAGGTGACCTAAGAAAAATAAAATAATGGAACTCAAAATAAAATAAATGTTGAGAAACCCATTACGAAAATTCGGCATCCTAACGACATCACATTAAATTCATATAATTTTTGAATGAGAGAAAAAGGGGTATTAAATATTTATTAAATAATAATTAATTAATGGGGAATATTTAATGACATATACCAATATAATACAATTAAAATTAAATGATACTATCATAAAATGAGTAGATAAAAAAAGATATATTTTGGGATGAAAAATTTTGTATCATAAAGGATATAAAAAATGGATATAAAAACATTAAAATGAGAGGGTAATGGCTTCATCAAATCATTAAAGACTCATAATATAGTATAGGGACATAATAATATATAAATAAGAACATGGTATGGAAACATGAAATACAAACCATATAAAAGAGAACATGAATGGAAACGAGAAGTTGAAACATTTTTTACCTTGTTGAGTAACTCCTAAAAAATGATGGTTTTGTTCTTGTAGAATTGAGGAAACCTTGGGAGGTCACATAAATAATTTATAAAACCAAATATTCTAGGATAATTTTTTTTAATGAATTCAAATGAAGTAATTAGTGGGTATTTATTGTAAATGAGAGAGAGTTTTTTTATTAATTTCAAATGACACCTCATTAGTGGTTTTTGAAAAAACATTGGAATTCCGCTAGTATTGTCCAAATGGGACACATAATATAATATTTTAATGTTAAAAGGTCAACAAGATATTTATATTAATTATAAAATAATTATCATTCCCCTAAATATAGCAAAAACTTGGATCTGTATTTTTACTATTCGTGAAATATTCATGTATTTTCGAAAAAAACCCAAAAATCCACCCCAACTATTATTCAACATGTAAAATTCAAAAATAAAATCAATTTTTTGAAAATATTTTTTAAAATATTTTTTATTTAATTTTTAAATAAAATGATAATTAATTTCCAAAAAACAACTTTAAAACTATAACTCATTTTATAACAGCTTGAGAAATTAATCAAGATCCCATAAAATCATCTTACAAACATAAGACAAGAATGTAATAATTTATGATTAAATTTAATGAAAATTAAATTCTATTTTAAATTATTAAATTAGTCAAAAAAATTATAATTAAAATATTTCTGATATATAAAAATACCAATACTAACATTATGATCTTTTTTCACATATAAGATGTCGAAATTGTATTTATACATTCATGGGTGATGTTTCTTTTTTTTGCAAGATCTACAATATGTTTCTATTCATTACTATTCATAAAGCTATGTTACTATTCATAAGGGTGGGTTAATATTCACAAAAATTTATGTTTGTCTCATCAGACTCTAAATATCTTACTAAACACAGCCGTATTTGTATGTTTTTCAAAATTCAAATCACAGAGGTGGAAATATTATGTTAACTGGCTGGGTTATGAAAAAGTGGTGTCTTTTAGAGACACACTGATTCATGCATTATTTATTAAATCAATTTTTAAATTCTTTTCATGTTACATTACTCCCCCCTCAATAGAATTATATCTGAGGAAGTCGATACTCAAATTCAAAGTTAAAGGTTGATGTTCAAAATTCCTTTATGGGGAACACACATTGAAGATAGGGTTAATAAAATATCCTCCTAAAATAGGTTAAAGGAAATGAGGTTGTCACCATAAAACATATTCTTTTGAATTGGGTGACATTATTTAGATTTAAAAACCATGAAATGGAAGAAAAATTTAACAATGGAATTCTGATGGAATGTGATATTGAACATGTTCAGATTAAAGTAGATTATTAAAATACTATAAACTACCATAAAATAATTCATCGATATTATCAATGATTATGATAATTGGAAAACATATTATTTAAGACTTTTTTCCAAGATTTGAGGAATTATTCCACTCTATAAGAGTATAAATATTCATTTCTATTTACAAAAAATCAGTTGATATCACCTTGAACTATCTATACATCATCACATAGAACATGATACTCCATATGGTGATTTAATACATTAACCTAAAAAATCTCATACCATGATAAACTTAAACCATTTCCAAAATGGTCAATCATTCCAAAATATAATGATTCAATAATTTAGAATGGCAGTCTCAGAATTTTGAAGATGAACTTATCATTAACACTTAATCAACATGAAGAAGCTCTAAATTTTCACATTACAAAAATGTGAATAACATCATCAGGTATCCTTTTGAAACACTGTAATCACCTAAATTAATATAAAAACATATTGCAAACATGCATTCAAACTTATTTATTATGTAATATACATGTAATTGGATATATTTCTAAAATCTAAAAGTGTTTTAAACTCCATTGATGATCGCATAAACCACTTTTGGGAAAGTCAATAATCATTTTTTAGGCTGTAATGAGTTTGAAATTCCATGTGAATTTTTTATATATATGGGAATTTTACAAGTCCGTGAAAATTGACGGTGTATGATTCTGAGGCCTGGTGTACCCGTAATAAATTTCTAAACTTTTTTTCAGGTACGTTCTGTAAACATGCGAGTGGGTTTTTGTTACTTCTGAACCGGTGCTCAGAATTAAAATCCAAGGACACCGTTGAACTCATAGAGCCGATATCTGCATTAAGAGACCCTAACCTCGACCATAGTTGGTTGAGGGTGGAAGTTATTTTTTTTACTTTTTTGAGGAAGAATATAAAAAATAAAAATACATAACATTTTTTTTATTTTTCTTGTATCCTATTTTTGATTTATGATGGTAGGGAACACAAGAGCTTTAATCCACCCAATTTTTATAATCATGGTGGTGGGGACCACTTGAACCACTCTTTAATATGGGGAAATTCCTTAGGAAACCTCCCATTTAATTGTGCCAACGTAAATTAAATGGTTTGAAATTAAAATAATAAGTAACATCGTTGTTGGAATTTTAGAAGGTTCCTATTAAATGAACCTTCATAAATTCCACGATCGTTACTTACCCTCCCCCGCTCTTATTTATATGGAGCTTGGGGGGAGGAATTGGCATGGCTTCACCAAGACACCACGCTCTGGTAAAGTGTGGGGACGCCTGACACATGGGCCACAGAGCTGGTTCCGTTGGGCGGTGACGAGTGACCTTGAACCACGAATTAAAGAATGAGGAACCATCCCTGGTTCGAGATTAGAAGCGCCTTGTGGAGATGATGAGCACTGAATTTCTTCAATTACTTCGCATTATTCCTCACGCCTCCTCTTCAAAACCTTAATGTTAGGGGTGCGATTTTGATTAATCTTCATTGATTTTTATTTTACATTGAATCTCTCTCCATGATCCACTTGATACCACTCTAATGTGGTGGGTGCGGGCCAAATGAACATGTCCCGACTAATCCGTAATCCTTGGGATTTTTGGTGTGTTCTACACGATGGAGAAGGATGACGACCGGTGTTGGAAACCGACAACAGTGGGGCCCGAGAATAGCAGTCGGCACTCAGGACGTCCGCGACAAAGGTGGTGGCATAACAGTACCACCGGTGAAGAGCCACGTCCCGTTGGCCGCGATAGAGCAAGGGTAGCGGCCGGTAGTGGCCAGCCACGTGAAAGGGTGGCGGCGCACGTCCGTGCCACCCGGCGGAGAAGAACTGCTTCCTTGTGATGCGGCGGCAAGGTAAGGGTGGCCTACTTGTTTTCAGCCACCAGTGATAGCACGACGCACGATCGTTCTGCGCGGAGGAGTATAGCCAGCCAGCCGGGAGTGCCCAGCAGACCACACCACGTTCCACCACACAACGTGGGCTGCTGCACCTTGGGTCGCTTAACCACGGGCCTCCACACCATGGGGAGGCGCAACGTGGGCTGCCGCACTGTGGGAGGTGCCCCCGCACCCTAGACCATCGCGTTGTGCGCCCCACAGGCCGCCGTGGGCCGCCCCACTGTAGGTCGGGCTGCACCGGCGGGTTGGTCCGCGTCAGCAGGCCATGCAGGACCATGCCGGCTGGGCCGGACCCAGTATCCCGTGTCAGACCCTACATGCCGGGCAGGACACAGTGGGTTGGGCGGATCCTATGATTCGGGCCGGACCCAACAGGCATTGGAGGACCCAGTGGGTCGGGAGAGACCTAGCGGGCAGGGTCAGGTCGGGTCTTTCCGACTAGGTCAGACTGGACCCGGACCAAATTGAACACCTTTTGGCTCTTTCGGCCATATATTGGTCTACAAGCGTCTATTTGATAGACCATCTACAGCACCAGAAACCTTGGATTAAGATGGTACTTTTGGAAAACTCTACTTGAGTTTTGTATAAATTTCGAGTACAGCTTGGTTGAATCTAACCCCAAATCCAACCGGGCTCTTGGAGTGGAAACGCTAATAACTTACAGACCGATCTTCCAATTGAAACAATGTCAGTTGTGCTGGGTCCCTTTTGATATGCTAGACCTTTGGGAAACAGTTCATGGGACTTCGTGGAAGTTGGAGTATCAACCTATGGAATGTGGATAGGATCCTCCTGGAATCATCTGAGCTTAGTTCAGGTACCCTATACCTGGCTGTAATGTGAAGAAAGAACATAGATCTTGTGTGGATCAGCATCTAGAGATCCTGTGTGGGTCAGATCATATTTGGGTCAGTTCTTAGCAATGTTTTGTGGGTTAGTGTTTATCGATTCAATGTTGGTCCAGTCCTGTGTGGGTCAGCAGGGGTTAGTTACCTATCAATCCTACGTGGGTCAGATCCTGGGTGGGTCAGTGGGGGTTAGATACATATTGATCATGTGTGAGTCAGCAGCAGTCCTTCTTAGCAGAATAAGAAGATCTAACCTACGACTAAACATCTATAATTATATAAATAAGTTATACCTAGTGTGAGCTGAGTCAAACCATTTTTGTAATCTTTTGTGTGTCGTACCTTTGTGGTGCATACCTTCGTGGAGATACCTTTATTGTATTCTTCTATGTGGTGTACCTTTGTGTTGATTACCTTCGTGGTGGTTACCATTGTGTTATTCTTTCTTTCGGGGAGCAGTTGTACCTTGGCAAAGGATATTGGCCATGTTTTGAGATTGGGTTACTTGATAACTTAGGTATATATGTGGGCATATACCTATGTTTGGTTGTCAGTTGAATAAATGCATTGTGGTTTATCCATTGTGGATTTTTTGAGACCTTTGAGGGTCTTGAGGTCCCTACTCAGTATTGTTATACTCAACCCTACACGGGCTCACCCACACCATGTTTTGTTTGGTGTAGACAACTGCCATCACTGACTGAGGACGATCGTACAAGGACTGGAGGTAGCTCGAAGGTGGACTTTAGATCAGGCATATCGCAGAGATGACTGTCCCAGAGCTGTACCTACCCTTCAGGTAGGATCCTTGGCGGCTGTTCATAGTAGATGTTCATTTTACTTATACTTTCCAGTTTTCTTGTACTTTCCAGTTGGGCTTGTATTTTGGACCCTTTTACTTACTATACACACACTTCTTACTGTTCATCTTACTCATGTTCTTATCTTGTTATGTTCTTGGTTGTGTGAGTTTACAGGTTATAAAGGTAATGTCTTCCTGGTTTTATGGAATATGACTTCGGTGCTATTTTCCAGCCCCTCGCCTATAGATGGAAAGCTTGGGGTTTTCACGGTATGGGCCTCGTGGGACGGGTCGTGACTAATTGGTATCAGAGGATTCGGTTCTACCCTAAAATATTAGAATCTGATCTTTTTTTAAATAGAAATAGTTTTATTTGTTATGAGTGTGGTTATCTATTTCGAGAATCCAGCGTTGGAGCGGTGGCTGACGTATCCAAACTCCAAGACCAAACTTCTGATTTCTGGATAAGTGCATTAAAATACTTAATGTTTCTATTCTTAGAAAAGTTCTCTTTGTGATCTCTTTGAGTCAACTCACCAGGTATAACTTATTGACTGCAGTGCAGCTGTTTCTTTTTTTCAGGATGCCTCCAAGCAGACAGCCAGCTAAGGTCTGAGTATAGTACGCGTTGATAGCCCACCGTGCGACAAGGCCCCAGTGTATGACCCTCTTCCAGTAGAGGCATCGGCGGAGGCATCAATGGTACCATTACCCATTGGGCCACCGATTCCACCGGCCCTATCAGCAGAGGGTGGATGCCGCTTGAGCCCGTTGCATGAGTTCCAGGGCTAGAGGCCACATAGTATATGGAGAAATATGGACCCATAGGTGTCTAAGGATTTGTTGGAGGCCGTGGTGAGAGTCTTTTGACTGGTATGGGCACCAGCTGATCTCATGGTAATCCTTGCCACCAGTCATCTATAGGCTGCAGCAGGCAGATGGTGGATCTTGATGCTCTAGGTTCATGACGAGGTGACACATCTCTCGGGCAGAATTTGTGATCCAGTTTCGAGCCATGTTTGTTCCAGCAACCCTTCACGCAGTGCGCATACCTGATCTTCTTCATCTTCAGTAGGGCCACATGATTGTGGCTAAGTACTCAGTAAGGTTCAACGACCTCTCATGCTACTCCACAGATATGGTGCAGGACCCATTCTTCTTGTCCCAAACCTTTGAGAAGGGACACAGGGGGGACATTATCACTTCAATGATTTATTTCAGCATCCCGACATAGGTGAGTTGTTAAAGAGATCCCTCGTAGTGGAGAGTTTTCCTGTAGAGTAGTCACTAGCAGTGAGACCCACCACCAGGCATCACGTAGTGGAGGCTTCTGCACCTAGCAGTAGACAAATTTCATAGAGGTCCAAGAGGACCAAACCTACAGGTGGACAACTGCAGGATTTATGTTCGGTTGTGCAGGGCACTGGAGACAGAGCCCATCATGTGAGGAGAAGGCGGTGTTTTAAATGCGGCTCGCAGGGTCACATGGCTCATGAAATCCCGGCCCGCTATGCCGATGATCAGCAGAAGGTCAAAGGACCTCCAAGGAAGAGAAGAAGGTTCGACTGAGGAGGTCTGCAGGGAACATGTGGATGTGGTAGGGGAGATGGCCATGCAGCTGGTAGTGTGCGACGAATCGGGATTTTACTTCCACCACCACCAGGTGGTCCACCCCCACCATAGGGAGCAGGTGGACAGGTGCAAGCTCAGCTCCAGGCTACTGAGGCCTTCAACAACGGTACTCCGGAAATGATACAAGTTATGATCAGTGTCTACTCCACCTTAGATGTAGTACTTATATACAAAGGTTCGAGTCATTCTTTTATTGCCACAACCCTCATTTGGTGTTAATAAATTCTGATGGAGCTGTTTCCTCGATCCTTACTACTAGAGACTCTTATGAAAGAGGATTCGACGATTACACATGGGTGTCGGCAGTGTGAGCTTACTCTAGGTGGTGAGAGAATTGGCTGTGATCTCTTAGTAGTGGCGTCGAGGCCTTACAACGTAATCTTTTATATGGACTGGTTATCTACAGTATATTTTCATATTGACTATATTAGGTACAAAGTACAGTGTGTCGGCACAGATGGTACTAGATGTACCTTCACCAGCGAGAAGGGAGACTTTGTAGCACAAGATGGTCTTACCCGGTGGAGAGTGAAGCTGATCACTTATCAGTTGGCTAGCCTTATCCTCAGAGTCGTTGATGTGGAGAGTCTGATCTATCCTGTAGTGGTGGACCAGTACACGGATGTCTTCCCTGATAATTTTTTCGGTCTCCCTCCCCGCAGGGAGGGAGACTTTTACATTGATGTGTACCTTAGGAAAACATCGATATATTCACCAGTATATCGGATGGCACCCGCAGAGCTTCATGAGCTACGGGTACAGCTGGAGGAATTACATAGAAATGGGATCATCGGACCCAGTGTTTCTCCTTGGGCAGCCTCGATTCTATTCACCAAGAAGGCGGATGGGAGATTGAGACTTTATATTGACTATCAGCGCCTGAACTAGGTGACTGTGAAGAAAAATTACCCACCCCGGATGATGGACGATCTCTTTGATCAGCTGAACGGAGCATGGTGATTCTTAAAGAAAGACCTCAAGTCATGCTATCACCAGCTTAGAGTATGAGACGAGGATGTGTAGATGATGTCTTTCATATGTTGGTACGACCATGATGAGTTTTTGTTCATGCCATTCGACATGAAAAACGCTCCAGCAGTGTCCATGGGACTCACAAACAAGATTATCCAGCAATATCTTGATCGCTTTGTGGTGGTATTCATTGATGGCATTATGATCTACTCGACTACTAAATAGGAGCAAACCTATCATTTGCATATTTTTCTAGACACACATTAAGAGAACCAGATTTATTGTAATCTCTCAGAGGGACAGTTTTGGATCCGAGAGGTTCACTTTCTGGGACATGTCATCTTAGAGGCTGGAGTTGCGGTGGATCCTGCGAAGATTGAGGCGGTACATGCTTGGGAGCCACCCAAGAGTGTGACGGAGGTACATAGTTTCTTTGGTTTAGCTGGATACACCAGAGGTTTGTGCTGGGTTTCTATAGAGTTTCAAAACATTTATCAGTGTTGGCGAAGAAGTGGAAACCCTTCCTGTGGTTGGAGAGATGCCAATGGAGTTTTCAGGAGCGGAGGTGGAAGTTGACTAATGCCCTTATTAGGGACTGGGCTCAGATATGTCATAATGCATAAGCGAGCAATGATCGCATATGGTTCCTGTCACGACCTATCCTCGGGGCCCGTGCCGTGACTACCCCAAGCTCGCCTTCCATAGGCCAGGGGCTGGCGACTAGCACCAAGGCATAAATCCCGGTAAAAAGGGAAGGCATTGGCTTTGTAAAGTAAACAAGAACCACATAGTAAGAAAGCAGAAAAAGTAAACACTAAGTAATAACTGAGTACAACTGTAAGTGCGGAAAGTAAGTGGGCCAGTATAAAAACCAAAACTGAAAGTAAAGTACAACTCGAAAGGGAAAACAGCAACTGAAAAGTAAAAGCTGATACGCCGAGCTGTCCACTGGAAATCCCACCTGAAGGGTGGGTACAGATAGCTCCAATGCTCCACGGGTCCCACCGTCCGCTCCGAGTACGTCCCGCTCAGTGATCCAGCTCTAGGTACCGTCCTGCTCTGCAATCCTTAACCACAATCAACGCTGTCCGTCGTCTGCAACCAACACAACGTAGTGCAGGCATAGCCCTAGTAGGGGTGAGTGTAAGCTACTCAGTAGGGACCCCGAGACCCCTGAAGGTCTCCCAAAATCCACAAAGGATAATCCACAAAGGAAAGATACAATCATGAAGTAACAACCGACACTGCTTAGGTATATGCCCATACATATACATAAGTCATCAATTCCAATATGCTCCAAACTCCGAGCCCAAGAATTACCCAGTCCACACAGGAAAGTATACATATTCCACACAGGTAAAAAAATGTAATCCACACAGGATAGCACTACACAATCCACACAGGAAAGAAAACAGGATTCAGATCACACATGTATAATTCTTCGAAGACGATAGAGATGATCACTGATCCATTTAAGTCGTCGGACCCACAAAGGATCGATAGGTACTAACCCCCGCAAAGACCCACACAGGATCGGACCCACACAGGATCTGTAGGTGCTGGCTCACAAAAAACCACTGAGCACTGACCCACATAGGATCGGACCCATACATGATCGGTAGCACTGATCCACATATGATCGCTGAGTGTTGTAGTCGTCGTTGTCGAATCCACTGAGGATCTCTGTACAGTTGTCGTCATCACAGTAGCAGTCGCAGCCAGCACTAGGGTTCTCGCACACAGAAAGCTCATTCGGGAGGGTCCACTCCACGAGCCGAGAGTCTGATATATCAAATGACACATATTCCAGAGTTGATGTATCCCAAATATCCATATCATTAACAGGAACTCAACGTCGCAGACAGCGCGTCAATTGGACGCCCAGTCTGAGAGTTATTGGCTTTTTTGTCCCAGGGGCCCGGTTGGTTTTAAGGCAAAACCAACCCGACCGTACTCCACCTGCGTCCAAACCTCAAGTGGAATATGCCAAAAGATCCGTATCACTAAGAGGAAATCAACAAAGTTGACGGCACGTCAATCGGACGTCCGTAGCTCAAGATATGAGCGTTTCCGCTCCGAGGGCCCGGTTGGTTTCGTGTACGAACCAACCTGGCCGAACACAAAGTATTCCAAAACCTTGAGTGCGATATTTCGAAACGACCGTCGCGTTCTAAGGATCGTGTCGCCTCTGACAGAGCATCGATCAGAGGTCCATAACCCGAGTTATGGGCATTTGAACCCAAATAGTCTGAAAACGTGGGTTTCAGGCCCAGACCGACTCAGCCCGAGACCCCCCCCGGTCGGCCCGAACTGGGTCGACCCGCCCCGATCCGGTCGACCCAGCTCGGCATGGCCCGGCCCAGCTGGGCGCGGCCCGGCCCGGCGTGGCGCGGCCCGGCATGGCCCGGGCGTAGCCCGACCTATCAGACCGGACCAGGCTGCCGGTCCGGCGGGGCATAGCGCGCCTAGCGCGCTGCCAGCTCGGTCTTCTTCCGAGCTATTGGAAAATGGGGGGGGGGGGGGGGCGCCTGCCCCCCTTGAGTAACCGCGGACCCCCCTCATTTATGGGGGGTCGTTTGAAGCCAGCCGGGGGAATTTAATTTCCCCGGATTCCCCCTTTCCGGCCGGCCCGACCTGGCCGGCCGGTTCCTTCTCAACGGGACTGGCGGTGGCCGGTCCCCTTCCAGCTCTGACACCGGCGGCCTGGCTAGCTACCGGTCACCTCGCTCTGCCGCGGCCCGGATCCGGCCGCGACCCTTGTCGTCCGGCGCGGTGCGACGACACCGCACCCCTCCGCCGCGGCCCCTCTCCGGCCGCGGCGTCTTCGGTTTTCTTCGACGCGGCGCGACAGCGTTGCATTCTTAAACTTCATTCCATGGCGCGGCGTGACGGTGCCACACATTTTCCTTTCTCTTGATTCTACTTGGTGCGACGACACCGCGCCTTCCCGTACCAATCCACAAAGGAATCAATCATGAAAATAAGGAGGAGGGTCGACCATGTTTGTGCGGTCCGACCCCCTCGCGTTTTTCGATAATAAATGGTTTAAATCCACGAAGATCGTCAAGTTGGTATTCACGAACAAATAAATAAATAAAACCCCTACCTCGGTTCAGGAACAGTGTTCGTCAACGAGCCGCAGAAGATGAGCGTCACGAAGGTCGGGAGTCGCGGGAAAAGAACGTCGACGTCACGAATCGAGGATTCGAAGTCGTTGACGGAGATTTCGTCGCGGAAGAGACGACGCAGAAGAAGAACATCGTGTTGCGGATACGGAATCACGGAAGAACCGTGTTCTTCGGCGGAGAAGTTCTTCGTTGAAGAACGATGTTCTTCGCGTTCTTCGTCGAGGTTGAAGAAGAAGAAGACTTCACGCTTCCCAATCCTCTCAAGGTGGCAAAACTCTAACCATAATAAAATAAGACCAAGTCTTATTCTACTCACACAACCTAACCATTTGAATTTCAAGAGTTTAAAATTAAGTAACTCACTTTATTAATTATAACAAGTCGTCAAAAATTAATTAAAGTGAGTTAATGGGGAGTTAGGAAAGTGAGGGGTTAAGAGCGTTAAGGGATTTGAAAAGGTGGGGGGTTTATGTGGGCCCCACCCTTTCAATTATCCACATATGGGAAGTTGGGTGGATGTGGGCCCCACCACCAACTTCTCATGGGATAAAATAACCACTTTGATAAGAAATAAAATTGATTCAACAATTTTATTTTATTTTTAATTAAACCCCATTAAATAACTTCTTCTCCCGCACAAACGCAACTACGATAACGGTTCCCTTAAGCGATAACCGACGTTGCGAGTTCATTGGTGCCCTCGGAATTCGATTCCTAGCACCAGTTCAAAAGTTATAAATTCCCACTCGTTCGTTCACTAAATGTACCCGATCCAAACATCGAAAATTGATTCTGGGCACACCGGGACTCGGAATCAGGTGCCGTCAGAAATGCACTCTTGTAAAATTCCAAAGAAAATTAAGAAAAAAATTTCCCTTGAATTTTAAGGGTCTTTACATTACTCCCACCTCAGGGCTTACGTCCCCATAAAGATACATCATAACTAGGGAAACAAATGTGGGTACTGAGCACGCATCTAAGCCTTTCGCTCCCAAGTGCTCTCCTGGAGGTTCCCGTGCTGCCATCTGATGCGCACTAGAGGAATCGACCGCCCACGTAGGACCCGCTCCTATCGATCCTCGATCTCCACCGGGACCTCTGTAATAGTCGCCCCATCATCAACGTCAAGCTCCCCATGGTCAATGATATGCATCGGGTCGTGCACATATCTCCTCAGCTGAGACACGTGGAAGAAGTCGTGCACTCGGTGCAGCTGAGGTGGTAGAGCCAGGCGATAAGACACCTCGCCAATTCTGCTGAGGACCTGGAAGGGTCCGATGAAGCTCGGAGAAAACTTGCCGCCTCAGCCAAATCTCTGTAATCCACATCGAGGTGAGACACGCAAGAAGACGTGGTTTCCACCCTCGAACTCTAGTGGCCTCTTCCTCCTGTCAGCGTATGACTTCTGCCAGCTCTGAGCTGTCCTCATCTGCTCGTGGATGACCTGGACCTTCTCTGTCGTGGCATGGACCATCTCCGGTCCCACAAGTGCTGACTCCCCAGGGTCTGTCCAGCACAAAGGAGATCTGCAAGGTCGGCCATACAACGCCTCGTACGGTGCCATCCCGATGGTGGAGTGGTAGCTGTTGTTGTACGGAAACTCCATCAAGGGTAGGTGGACCTCCCTGCTACAACCAAAGTCAAGGAAACATGCGCGGAGCATGTCCTCGAGAGTCTGAATGGTCCTCTCCGTTTGACCATCCGTCTGAGGGTGAAAGGCGGTGATCAAACGTAGCTGCGTCCCGAACACCTCCTGAAACCCCTTTCAAATCCGGGAAGTAAAGAGATCATCTCGATCGGAGACGATATATGATGGTACACCGTGAAGCCGGTCAATCTCCTGAATGTAAAGTCATCCCAAGCTCTCCACTGAGCCCTGCTCTCTGATGGGTAAGATGTGATCCGACTTGGTGAGTCGGTCGACAATCACCCAGATGGAGTCGTGACCTCTGGAAGTGTGTGGAAGTCCAGTCACGAAGTCCATAGATATCCCATCTCACTTCCACTACGGGACCTCCAAGGTCTGTACCAAGCCTGCTGGTACCTGATGCTCTGCCTTCACCTGCTGGAAGGTGAGGCATCGAGAAACGAACTGTGCCAGAGCCTTCTTCATGCCTGGCCACCAGTGCTGTCGTCTGAGGTCCTGGTACATCTTCACCATTCCAGGATGTACTGCAAAAGGAGAAGTGTGAAACTCTCTCAGCACATCCTCTCGTAATGAAACTGGTACCAAGGTACGTCCTCTGAAAAGGATGTCGTGCCCTGCTCCAAAGGAGAAGCCATCAGGTGCCTGTCCTGAGGATATCTGTGCACGCCGCGTCTCACAGTCAGCATCCCCACGCTGTGGCTCTCTGACCCACTGTAGTAGTGGAGGAGTGACTGTGAGAGAATGAAGGAAGGCTGCTCCATCTCTATCCATGAAGGATATCTGCAAAGAGGCTAGCTTCCCTATCTCCTCCTCAAGTAGCTGAATGCCCGTCATCCTGCTGAGAGCATCGGCTACCACGTTCCCCTTCCCATGAGTATAGACTATCTCAAAGTCATAGTCCTGGAGGAACTCGAACCATCTCCACTGTCTCAGGTTCAGTTTCTTCTGCGAGAAGATGTACCTGAGACTCTGATTGTTAGAAAAGACTGTAAAGTGCTCGCCCATCAGATAGTGTTGCCATGTCTTCAGAGCGAAGACCACTGCTGCTATCTTCAGGTCATGGGTAGCATAGTTCTTCTCATGCGGCCTCAACTGACGTGATCCATATACGATCACTGCCCGCTCCTGCATCAGGACACAACCATGTCCGGTCCCTGATGCATCGCAGTAGACTACGTACTCTACTCCCTCCTCAGGTAACCTCAAGATAGGTGCGCTGGTCAATCTCTGTCTCAGCTCCTGGAATCTCTGTTGACATCTTTCTGACCACACGAAGGGTTTCCCCATCTTCGTCAAAGCTGAGAGTGGTGCTGCAACTCTGGAGAAGTCTGTTAAAAATCTATGGTAGTATCCAGCTAGACCCAAGAAACTCCGCACCTCCGTCACGTTCCTGGGTGGCTCCCAAAGTAGCACTGCCTCGATCTTCGCATGATCCACTGCAAATCCTACCTCAGAGATGACGTGTCCCAAGAAGTGGACCTCACGTATCTAGAACTGACACTTCGAGATCTTTCCATAAAGCTAGTGCTCTCGGAGTGTGTCTACTACAACCCGTATGTGGTAGGCGTGCTCCGCCTCAGTCGTCGAGTAAATCAAAATGTCATCGATGAAGACCACGACAAATCGATCGAGGTATGGCTGAATGATCCTGTTCATGAGGTCCATGAACACTAATGGAGCATTGTTTACGCCGAAAGGCATAACCAAGAACTCACAGTGGCCATACCGACACCTGAAGGCCGTCTTCTGCACGTCCTCGTCTCGAACTCTGAGCTGGTGATAGCCTGACCTGAGGTCTATCTTCGAGAACCGCCGTGCTCCCTTGAGCTGATCAAAGAGGTCATCAATCCTCGGTAGCGGATACTTGTTCCTCACTATCACCTGGTTCAGGGGACGATATTCAACACAAAGTATCAATCTCTCTTCCTCCTTCTTGGAGAACAATATCGGGGAAGCCCAGGGTGAAACACTGGGTCAGATGAACCCCTTGCCATGCAAGTCCTCCAACTGTACCCGCAGCTCTCGAAGCTCAGCGGGGGCCATCCGATATGCTTGAGTCGATATCGGGGCTATCCCGGGGTACATGTCAATATAAAAGTCTACCTCTCTGTGAGGAGGTAACCCTGGAACGTCATCGGAAATAACGTCCATAAACTGATCCACCACTGCAGGAAAACCAAGACTCCGCACGTCAACTGCTCCTAGGATGAGGCTAGCCAACTGATGAGTGATGGGTTTTCCTCTCCTCCGCGGAATTCCATCCTGTGTTGCAAAGGCTCCCTTCTCTCCGGTGAAGGTGAACATGCTCTCGTCGGTGCGTACACATCGCACCTTGCGCCTAAAGCAGCCAATCAGTGCATGGACCGTAGATAACCAATCCATGCCTAAGATGACGTCGTAAGGCCTCGACGCCGCTACAAGAAGATCTCAGCCGAAGATCTCGCCTCCTAGAGTAAGCTCACACTGCTGGCACCAGTGCGTAATCATCGAGTCTTCTCCCGTAGTAGTATCTAGCCGTAAGGATCGATCCAACGACTCTGTCAGAATCTCCGAGCTCCGAACAAGGGCAGCGGCTATGAAAGAGTGACTCGCTCCTGTGTCTATAAGTACTACAGCAAGGGTGGAATAGACATAGATAGTACCTCGAATCATCTCGGGCGTACCGTGGTCATAGGCCTCCGCTGCCTGGAGTTGTGCCTGTCTCTGCCCGCCAGCTCCCTGTGGTCGGGGTGGACCTCCTGGTGGTGGTGGAGGTAGAGCCTCAAAGTGTCACCCACAACCTGCTGCTCGGCCAGCTCCTCTGCCTCGTCCGCCTCCTCTATGCGGACTGCCACGATCGGCCCTCTACCTCTTCCTCGGTGGTCCCTCAACCGTCTACTACTCCTAGGCACGACGAGTCGGGCAGTCACGAGCCATGTGGCCCTGCCCTCCGCACTAGTAGCACTGTCTGCCTCTCGAAAGACTGAATCCGCGCTGTGTGCCCCGCACTATTGAGCCAGTGTCCCGAGGTCGTCCGCCTGAGGGTCTGGTCTGCCAGGACCCAAGAGTCATCCGTCGACTACCTGCTGCAGAGG
Source organism: Viscum album (assembly GCA_963277665.1). Lineage (NCBI taxonomy): Eukaryota > Viridiplantae > Streptophyta > Magnoliopsida > Santalales > Viscaceae > Viscum > Viscum album. The sequence goes on along the minus strand of OY728157.1, from coordinate 1,238,479,412 downwards.
ACTCTGCTACGTGCCGCCCTGCGGTGGGTCTCGGTGCTGGTGTAGACTCAGCAAGAAAGATCTCGATCAAAAGGGCCTGCTCCAGTACTCCTGTCTGAGTCGAAATGCTGAGGGAGATCAGCGATGCCCTGATCTCGTGTCTCAATCACTGCTCAATGGGCTGGGCCCGGAAGAATGGGTCACGTACCATGTCGGGCAAGTAGCACGAGAGTCAGTAAATCTCGCCGAGTACTGAGCGACCGTCATGCTCCCCTGCCGCAGCTGAAGAAACTCCTGAATGCGCACCGCACAGAGGGTGGATAGGACAAACTCTGAGCGGAAGAGGCTCTCAATTTCTGTCCAGAGTAGAGATTCCTCATCTTGCACCTGGAGCATCAAGCTCCACTATCGGCCCTCTTCTGCGTGCAGTAGGCTTGCATCGAGGATCCCCATGAGGTCTGCTGGTGTCCTCACTAGCCTGAAAACTCATACGACTGCCTCCAGCCAGTCCTCGGCTGCCTGGGGGTCCGTCTCCCCGCGGAACCTAGGCGGTCGCTGGTGCTGGAACTCATGAAGTGCACTAAGGCGATGTGAATCATCAGCGGCTGGTGCTGGAAGCATCGGTGGCTCGGCGGGTAGAGCAACCGTCGTTGCCACTGGTGACAAAGGGCCCTGCACCGAGGCCTCGTCACTCGGTGGGCTGTCATCACGGTCGACTCTCGGAACCCTAGCTGACTGCCATCGTGGGGGCATCCTGAAAAGGAAACAGGTGCGCCAAGGTCAGAGCAGTATACATGGTGAGCTGATACAAAGTAATCACAAAGAAAACATGAAACACACATGCAATCAATGTTTTCATGCATTAAGTCGGAAAACAGAAGTCAGGGTCCTGGTGTACGGATACGTCGGCCGCCTCACCAACACTGGACTCCCTAGACTGATAACCACACTCAATACGCTAAACACTATTTCTTCACATAGAAAAGATCAGAGTTCATGGTAGAACCGAACTCCTCTGATACAAATTTGTCATGACCCATCCTCGGGGCCCGTGCCGTGACTACTCCAAGCCCGCCTTCCATAGGCCACGGGCTGATGACTAGCACCAAGGCGTAAATCCCGATAAAAAGGGAAGGCATTGCCTTTGTAAAGTAAACAAGTAATACAGAGTAAGCATGTGGAAAAAGTAAACACTAAGTAATAACTGAGTACAACTGTAAGTGAAAAAAGTAAGTGGCCCCCTTGAGTAACCGCGGCCCCACCTCATTTATGGGGGGCCGTTTGAAGCCGGTCGGGGGAATTTAATTCCCCTGGATTCCCCCTTTCCGGCCAGTTCCTTCTCAACGGGACCGGCGGTGGCCGGTCCCCTTCCAGCTATGAGACCGGTGGCCCAGCTGGCCGCCGGTCACCTTGCTCCGCCGCGGCCTGGAACAGGCCGCGGCCCTTTTCATCCGGCGTGGTGCGACGGCACCGTGCCCCTCCACCGCGGCCCCGCTCCGACCGCGGCGTCTTCGGTTTTCTTGGACGCGGCGCGATGACATCGCCTTCTTAAACTTCTTTCCATGGCGCGGCGCGACGGCGCCGCACATATTCCTTTCTCTTGATTCCGCGTGGTGCGACAACACCACGCCTTCCCGTACCAATCATAAAGGAATCAATCATGAAAATAAGTAGGAGGGTCGGCCGTGTTTGTGCGGTCCGACCCCCTCGCGTTATTTGATAACAAATGGTTTAAATCCACGGAGATCGTCAAGTTGGTATTCACGAAAAAATAAATAAATAAAACCACTACCTCGGTTCAGGAACGATGTTCGTCAACGAGCCGCGGAAGACGAGCGTCGCGGAGGTCGGGCGAAGTAGGAAAACAACGTCGACATCGCGAAGTGAGGATTCGAAGTCCTTGAGGGAGATTTTGTCGCGGAAAACCATCGCGGAAGAGATGACGCGGAAGAAGAAAGTCGCGTCATGGATACGGCGTCGCGGAAGAAACGTGTTCTTCGGCGGAGAAGTTCATCGTTGAAGAAGGGTGTTCTTCGCGTTCTTCGTCGAGGTTGAAGAAGAAGAAGAATTCATGCTTCCCAATCCTCTCAAGGTGGAAAAACTCTAACCATAATAAAATAAGACCAAGTATTATTTTATTAACACAACCTAACCATTTGAATTTCAAGAGTTTGAAATTATGTAACTCACTTTATTAATTATAACAAGTCGTCAAAAATTAATTAAAGTGAGTTAATGGGGAGTTATGAAAGTGAGGGGATAAGAGAGTTAAGGGATTTGTAAAGGTGGGGGGTTCGTGTGGTCCCCACCGTTTCAATTATCCAGACATGGGAAGTTGGGTGGATGTGGGCCCCACCACCAACTTCCCATGGGGGAAAATAACCACTTTGATAAGAAATAAAATTGATTCAACAATTTTATTTTCTTTTTAATTAAACCCCATTAAATAAATTCTTCTCCCGCACAAACGCAACTACAGTAAAGGTTCCCTTAAGCGATTACCGGCGTTGCGAGTTCATCGGTGCCCTCAGAATTTGATTCCAAGCACCGGTTCAAAACTTATAAATTCCCGCTCGTTCGTTCACTAAACGTACCCGAGCCAAATTTCGGAAATTGATTCCGGGCACACCGGGCCTCGGAATCAGGTGCCGTCAGAAACCGCGCTCTTTTAAAATTCCAATGAAAATTAAGAAAAAAATTTCCCTTGAATTTTACGGGTCTTTACAGTTCTCGATAGATGAGACATCAAGAGTAGAACTACGCAACCTATGACGTGGAGTTTGCAGCAGTGGTATTCGCCTTGAAGATGTGGTGACATCACTTGATGGGTGAGCATTTTACAGGCTACTCTGATCACAAGAGTCTCAGGTATATCATCTCTCAGAAGGGCCTGAACCTGAGTCAATTATGTTAGCTTGAGTTCCTCCAGGACTATGACTTTGAGATAGTCTATATTCATCGATAAGGGAACCTTGTAGTAGATGCACTCAGTAGAAGATCTATTATACAGATTCTTAGTGAGGTGAAGGGACAACTAGCTGCTTTGTAAATATCCTTTATGGAACGAGATGGACCAGCTTCTCTTCAGTCTCTTAAAGTCACTGCCCCACTTCATCTACGAGTCATGGAGGCACATCATGGGGACACTGACTGCGAGGCTTAACGTGTTCAGATATTCTCATGGTAGGCACCTGATGGATTTACTGAAGTAGAGAAGCACGTCATCCTCTTCAGTGGACGTACCATGGTACCAGTGGTGTGTTAGGAAGATTTTTTGAGGGGGTTCCACACATCCCCTCTAGCAGTACATACGCGAGTGGCGAAGATCTACCAAGACCTAAGATAACTGCACTAGTGGCCAAAAAAGAAGAATGTAGTAGTTGAGTTTCTCTCTCGGTGCCACACTTGTTAGCAAGTGAAGGTAGAGCATCAGGTACCAGCAGTCTTGGTTTAGATTTTAGAGGTTCCAGACAAGAAGTGGGATGGGGTATCCATGGACTTTGTGATAGGAAATCCACATATATCCGGGGGTCATGATACTTTTTGGGTGATTTTCAAATGACTCACAATGTCGTCCCACTTCCTACCGATCAAAGAGATGGGTTTAGTAGAGATCTTGATATGCCTCTATGTGTAGTAGATTGTGCAGCTACTTAAAGTACCCTCGAAGATTGACTCCAATCGTGATGCATGTTTCACATCCAAGCCATGGAAGGGGTTGTAGGAGGCTTTGGGACGCAACTTCATTTGAGCACCGCCTTCCGTCCTCAGATGGATGGCCAAACTGAGTGGGACATTCAGACCCTCGAGGACTTTCGGCGTGCTTGCATCCATGACTTCGGTCGCAACTAGGAGGATCGCTTTCCCTTAGTGTAGTTCGAATACAAAAAATAGTTATCACTCCACTATTGTAATGGAACATTTCGAGAATCTGTATGGACGACCGTGCAGATAGACATTCCGCTGGACTAACTCAGGGGAGTCATCACTCATGGGACTAGAGAACATACAAGCTACCACAGAGAAGGTACAAACCATCCAGGAGCAGATGAAGATAGCACAGTGTAGGCAGATGTTTTATGACGACAATAGATGGAGACCTCTGGAGATCGAGGATGGAGACCACGTCTTTCAACATGTCTCAACTCGACATGGATTGTAGAGATTTGTTCGGGGTGGCAAATTATCTCTGAAGATCATCGGACCCTTTCACGTCCTCAGTAGATTTGACAATGTAGGTTACCACTTAGCACTTCCACCTCAGTTGCAACAGGTGCACGATGTTTTCCACGTATCCCAACTGACATGATACGTGCATGACCAATCCCACATCATCATGCATGGTGAGCTCGACATTGAATATGGGGCGACATTTATAGTGTTTCCAGTGGAGATTGAGGATCGACAGGAGAGAGAACATTGTGGGTGGACGATGCCTTTGGTGTGCGTGAGTTGGTAGAACATGAACTTTCAAGAGAGCACATGAGAGCGGGATTCTCTGATTCGTGCTCAGTACCCCAACTTTTTTTCCTAGATTTTATTGATGTTGATTTCGGGGATGCAAAGCCCAGCGGTGGGGAGAATGTAAAGAACATGAAATTCCATGTGATTTTTTTAAATATATGGGAATTCTAAAAGCCCGTAAAAATTAAAGACACGTTATTATGAGGCCCAGACTACCCGAAATGAATTTCTGAACATTTTTTTGGGTACGTTTAGTTAACATGTGAGCGGGTTTTTTTAGCTTTTGAACTGGTGCTCAAAATTGAAATCTAAGGAAATTGTTGAACTCACAGTGATGGTAATCGCTTAAGGAGACCTTCATCTTAACCACAGTAGGTCGAGGGTGGAAGTTAGTTTTTTACTTTTTTGGGGGAGAATAGAAAAAGTAAAAATACATGAATTTTTCTTCTTCTTGTAACCTCCTCCTTATTTAGGAATGTGGGGACCACAAGAGCTTTAATCCTCCCAATTTGTAAATTCATGGTGGTGGGGACCACTCGAACCCCTCTTTAATATGGGGAAGTCGCTTGGGAATCAACCAATTTAATTGAACCAACCTAAATTAAATGGTATGACATTCAAATACTAAGTTACAACGTCGTTGAAATTTAGGAAAATTCTGATTAAATGAACCCTCATAAATTCAATGAACGTTACTTACCCTCCCGCTCTCCTATTTAAATGGAGCATGGGGGAGGAATTGGCCTGACTTCACCAAGAAACAAAGATCTGGTAATGTGTCGCGACACCCGACACTTGGGGGACGGATCCAGTTCTGGTGGGTGGTGACGAGCAACCCCGAACCATGAATCGAATAACAAGGAACTAACCCCAACCCTGGATCAGATGTGCCTTGTAGAGATGACGAACGCCGACATTCGTCAATGACTATGTCTTCTTCCTCACTCCTCCTCCTTCGGAACCTTTAATGTTGGGGTGTGATTTTCATTAATCTTCAGTGATTTTTCGTTTACATTGTATCTATCCCCATGAGTCGTTTTCTACCCCTCTAAAGCAGAGGGTGAGGGCCAAACGAACATGGCCCGACCACTCTGCAATCCTTGTCATTTTCGGTGCATTCTACATGACAGAGGAAAACGGAGACTGGTTCCAGTGATCGAAATAGGTGGGGCTCAGGAATGGTGTTCAGCACTCCATCCATCCATGAAGAAGGCAGCGACACAATCGCACCACTCCAGAAGAGTCACGGCCCGTCGACCAAGGTGGACCAATGGAGGCGGCTGGCAGCGGCGCGCGTCCACGCCGCCCGATGGAGAAGAACCACGATGGTGGGGGAAGGCCATCCAGCAAGATGTCGACCACAGGAAATGGCACGGCGTGCGACCACGCCACACGGGGGAGCGGCTATCCATCCGTCTAGTCGGGGGTTCCCAACAGACCGCCTAGCGCGGACCGCACCATGGGCCACGCTGCCCCATGGGTCATCGCACCGCTGGCCGCTGCACCGCAGGCTGCTGCACCTCGAGACGAGTAGGCCACTGTGGGTGGCACCAGCGAGCCAGGTGGGACCCAGTGGGCTGGGTCAGTTTGGGTCGGTCCAACTAGATCGGACCAAACCCGAACCAACTTCGACCCCTTTTTCCCTTTCGGCCATATCTTGAGCTACGTGCGTTCGTTTGACTAACCGTCTGCGTCGCTGGAAACCTTAGATCGTGATGTTTCTTTTGAAATACTCCACTTGAGTTTTTGATAATGTTGGGGTATGGCCAGGTTGGATCGAACCCTGAATCAAACCGGTCCCTTGGAGAAGAAACACTAATAACTTACAGACCGAGTGGTCGATTGACGCACTGTCGGTTGTGCTGGGTCCCTTTTGACATGAAAGTCCTTTGGGATACTTATTCATGGGAATTTTTTGTAATTGGAGTATCGACATGTGTCTTGAGGAGTGGACCCTCCTAGAATCAAGTGAGATTAGTTCCAAAACCCTATAACTGGCTGTAGCATGAAGAATGAACATTGATCCTTTGTGGGTCAGTGCTCGGTGATCCTATGTGGGTCAGTGGATACCAATCCTGTGTGGGTCAGATCTCGTGTGGATCAGTGGGGGTTAGTTACCTATTGATCCTTCATGGGTTAGATCATGTGTGGGTCAGTGGGGGTTAGTTTCCTATCGATCCTGTGTTGGTCAGTAATAGTGCTTCTTAATAGAATAAGATGATCTAGCCTACGACTAATCATATGTAATTATGTACATATGTTATACATGGTGTGAGCTTAATCTTACCTTTTTGGTAATATTCTCTGTGGCATACCTTTGTTCTACTTACATTCATGTTGATACCATTAAGGTATTATTCTGTGTGGTGTACCTTTGTGGTACTTACCTTCGTGGTGGTTACCTTGGTGTTATTATTTCCTTCGTGGTGGTTACCTTGGTGTTATTATTTCCTTCGTGCAATATTTTTACTTTTGCAAAGGATTTGGGCTTTGTGTTGAGATTTGTTTTCTTGATAACATAGGTACATGTATGGGCATATACCTAATTAGGGTTGTCAGTTGTATTCATGCTTTGTGGGTTATCCTTTGTGGATTTTGTGAGATCTTTGAGGGTCTCAGGGTCCCTAATGAGTATCGTTATACTCATCCCTGCACAGACAATGCCTGCACCTTGTTGTGTTTGGTACAGACGACATACAACACTAACTAACGAAGAGGGTACTAGGACTAGAGGTAGCTCGAAGGTAGACCTTAGGCGAGGTGTGCCATAGAGACGACCGTTCGGGATCTGTACCTACCCTTCAGGTAGGATACTTGGTGGTTGTTCATATGAGTTGTTCAGTTTACTTGTACTTTTTAGTTTTCTTGTACTTTCTCAGTTAGGCTTGTATTCTGGCCCCTTTTACATACTGTACACACTATACTTACTATTCAGTTTACTCGTGTTTGTATCTTGTTGTGTTCTTGCTTGCAGGAGTATACAGGTTGTAAAGGAAATACCTTCCCAGTTTTAGGGAATACGCCTCTGGTGCTAATCGCCAGCCCCTGGCCTCTGGATGGCAGGCTTGGGGCAGTCACGGCATGGGCCCCGAGGGATGGGTCGTGACAAAGGTAGTTAGTACTTATCCAAATCAATAAGTTATTCAGAATTATCAAAATCATCAGGATTATATTTTGGGGTTTTCCCCCCAACCATATTATTTATCATGAAATTAACTTTCTACTAAGTCACTTTTCCTTGGTAGAAATCATCATACAACCTCAAATACGCGTGAAATGGTACTATAGTAAAATCTTGATATATTCAATAATTATTATAACCAGTAAATTTCTTATAAAATAGACAAATGACATTACTCTTTACAAGGCATTTTAATCATTCCATTTCATCTCCGACAGTATCATGACTTTCTCATGGTCATGTAACATCATCTGATGCATATTCCCTTAATTCTTGGGACATTTATTCACATAGTGTCCCATCTACTTGTTTTTGAAGCATTATACATTGGAATTATTTTTATTAACCATGAAATCATGAAATTAGATTCCTTTTTATCTACCATTATAGATAACACCTATTCCCTTCAAGAATTTTCTGGGGTGATTCATTCCACAGTTTTGACATGTAGGAAAACCCTTCTTTCCCTTCTTCCCTTTATCCATATTTTTTCTACCATCCTCTTCTAGTTTTTAATCTCTTAAAATCCATAGGACTCTAGGAATTCTATACATAACATGTTAACACAAGATACTCTTTCTTTGTATAATGAGGACGCATGGTAAACTCTCTTCCTATGAAACGATTATTTAAGACCTTGGGATTTATGATCCTTCTTACAATTTGCATCACATGAACTAGTCATGATCGCATTCCTTCTGCAATGTTCCATATCTATATAGAGGAATACACATGATTAGATTATGAATCATAATTTATAATCTCAATTAAGAAAAATACTTAGATTAAACTGAAATCCTATCCATAACTAATCTCGTCATCATATACATGGTTTCATAGAAAAAAATTACATTTAATTCCATTATAATGGTTTGTAATAAAAATTTGAATTATACTAAGAAAATCCACTAGTAATATCAAACCAGGTGCACAGTAAGGCCTTCCTTCATGAACCAGGATACACCGGGACAAGGCCGTAACTCCTTGTATGATTTTTTACTCTGAGGTATATTTGTGGTAGAACCACCTCCACTTATAGTATCTAGATCCTATAAAAACCAAATAATCTATAACTTTCCAAAATTATAGGATGTTCTTCTAAGTGTATTTTCGATTCTATCTTAGTATTTTTTTCCCTTATCCATGTTCTCTAAATATAGATTCCATGTTTTCTACTGAACTTTTTCTAACGCCAATAGTAACACCCTGAACCCCAATGCCCAGGGCCAATGAATTATTTTAATACATTGAAATGATTACAAGGAATGAAATCCCAATTTACCTAGTAGTTTAGTAGTTTTCCGTAACCATATACATATATAAGTTCAACAATACTATTTGAAATGAAAAAATGACATATAAGTACTATTGGGAATATCCATAACTATATGTTTATCCTTGTATGACAATCATAATAAACATCATCATGTACTTTGAAAATTAATAAAAAGTAAGGGGTGAGATCAGATTCTCGGTAAGGGTAAGATATACAGCAGAAGATATCATAATCATAAACATTAGTTATGTTGAATAACTTAAAACACATTCAATTAAAAATTAACATGAACACGTTATGGTTGGAATAAGATATGAATAAATAATTCTATAATAAAACATAATCGGGGTTATTCAACTAGTTATATAACCACATGAACAATTAATAATTTCTTCATAATGTGGGAATTAATATTGTGGGACATCATAACCATAATTTCAAGGCCTCATGGAAAGACAATAAACATCCATTTTGTCAAGGACTCGTTTCAAGACCATAGTTTGTCTCATGAGACCAACCGATGCACTGAGGGGCTATATCAGGCCCCACCTGAAATGTAAAAGTTCAAATGCATTCTTGTTATGAATGGGGATAATCATAAACAAAATAAACATTCATATTTTATGTAAAAAATAAATTTAAATAACATTCCCCAATTATTAATCATAAACACTAACCATTTAGAGTAATATGGTGAATGTTTTCAAGATTGCACATCCATAGTAAAACTAATAAAAAACCATTAAATAAAACATGATATCTGATATGAGAGGATATAATCCAAAATTTCTATACAATACTAAACCAACTTTGTTTACATGGATCAAGATACTTTTAATTGAGACCATTGAAAAATCCTTGATGAAGTAATCCATAAACATTCTAAAATGTCCCATACAACCTTGAAAAATTCAAATCATAAAACCATAGAATATCATGAGAATAAGGATACTCCTGTTATCATATACCAAAGGGAAGTACATATGTAACAATAAAAATATAATTTGTGAAAAATACATATATTTCATAAAAGTTAAAGTGTGACGAGAAAAATTCTTTTTTACTTTGGAAATAATAGTTCTTTTGGAAAATCATTTTTATTTTTCATGAAATCAGATTGTAGAAATGTATATATTTAAAAAATAAATATTATGGTAATTGAAATTATATTTTAGTCTTGAATAATTAATTATTTAGGTGAAATCATTTAAAAATTTATTTTTAAAAAGCTTTATAAATAAATAATTTTAGTGGAGTTTAAGGAAAATATTGACGTATTATACACCACAAAAGAATGTAGACATTCATAATAAAAAAAACGAACCAAAATATTTTTTCATGTTAAAATGTGTGATTTTAGAAAGATAAATATGTATTAAAATATATAATATAGTGAAAATAAATATTAAAATGAATTCATGATGTTCCTTGAATATGGATTTCTTCACGAAAGAATGTTTTGAATGATTCTTTTAATACATGTAACTCCTCATAAAATAAAGAATGATTTTGATTGGTAAAAATATATTGAATATTAGAACATAATTTATTAGTTTTACATAAGAATAAATAATAATTTCATTGAGGATGATAGATAATAAAAGCAACCCAAATGAAAATGGGGATTCAGGTTGAAAATACATAAAACATTGTAATCAATTAAATTGTATCCCCCAAAATTATAAATCATAAAATGATACAATGAATCTCATGAAAATAAATATATTCATGATATAAAATGTCAATTGGATGTATACATACACCAAACTCCAGTAGTAGTAGTGAATTTGTAATATCTCACAAAAAATGGATGTGAGATGAAGAAACCCTGACATTATGTCTGATATAGTTCTTAACATGATATTTGTGTCCTAGATACCCAAATTAAATGAAATAATTAATTATCCCAGAACCTATTATTTATTTAATTGATTTATTATCCTTATATTGTTAATTCATGGCCTTTATGATGGGTTTAAGAGGTTCAATTTTATTTTTTAGGATCTTTTTCTTCCTAAGTAGTCAAGACTGATTTACTTATATACAAGTAAGGATAAACATTTAAAATGGGAATGGATGGCCAGTATAGAAATTTTATTTTATTTATTAATATCTAGATGATTACATGGTATTAAAATTAATTTTTAGATTGGATGTTATAATGAATCATTATATACATCATTGATGATTATTTCTTGGATTAATATGATTTTTTTTATCATACAAACTCGTTTTAATTTATAAATTAATATCATGTATGAAAATTTTTCCAAAAGATTAAATAAATTATAATACATATATTATAGTCGGTTTTAACCATAAAATGGTTTCATGAGAAGAATTGAAGATAGTAATAGAAATTTAAACCCAGTGGTCCTTGAATGTGATCAATTAACACACCTTGAATAGTGTTTCCATTTCTAATATGAAAGAAAAAGAAAAGAGAGATGATTATTAATAATTATATTATCATAATAAAAATATGGTACATTTAAAAATTAGATTTATCATAAAATTTTATTTAATGTGGGTGAGCAATGAAAATTAAAAGAAAGAACTCAAAATAAAAGAAATTTTGAGAAATCCAATAGGAAAATTTGGCATCATAACATCATCACTTAAAAATTCATAAAATATTTTTACAAGAGAAAAACGGGAAATTTATCATTATTACATAATTTGGAATGCAAGGGGGGTATTTAAGGACATATCCCAACATAGTAAAATTGAAATTTAAATAGAATAGCATAAAAAGAGTACTTGAAAAATGAGATATTTTGAGACAAAAATTCAGCAGCATAACAGATATGCAAAAAGTTTTTAGAAAACATTAAACAATAAGGAGAAAAGGGTTAGCCTTTCATAAAAGAATCATAATATAGTAGAGTTATAGAATATAATGTAGATAAGAACACAGTTTAGAGTCTTAAAATGCATACCCCATAAAAGAGAACTTGAATGAAAAAGAGAGGTTGAGAATTCCCTAACATTGACAGTAACTCCTAAAACATGATGGTTGGGACATTTGGGAATTGAGGAAACCTTGGGATGATCATTGGGACGTAAACATATCATAGCTTTATGGATAATGAGTTGGTAATTGATGAAAATGAAGGAATGAGAGGGTTTTAATTGTAAATGAGAGGGAGTTTTTATTAATTTCAATTGACACCTAATTAGTTCTTTTTCCAAAACCATGGGCTTTCCCATTTTATTTTTTCATCGTATTGGCCACATGGGACACCTTATATCATATTTTAGTGTACAAAAATTGATGATAATTTTATAATAGTATTTACATCAATATGATTAGATTTGACATACCAACAACTCAAAAAAAATATTTTTACTATTCATGAAAAATTCATGTATTTTAAAAAAATCACAAAAATTCACAACAAATATCTTCCAACATGAAAAATTAAAAAAATTAATCCATTTTTTAAAATTATTTAAAAATATTTTTAATTTAATTTTTAAATAAAATCCTAATTTCTTCTATAAAACAATGTTAAAACTATAAATCGTCTAATAACACCTTGAGAAATTAATATATGTCCCATAAAATTATCTTATAACCATTATACTATAATGCAAAAATTTATAATCCATTTTATGAAAATATATTTCTATTTAAAATTATTAAATTAATCATAAAATTTTAATTAAAAATTTTATGACATACAAAAATACCAATACATACACTATGATCATTTTTCACATATAAGATGTATAAATTGTATTTATACATTCATGGGTGAAATTTCTATTTTTTGGGCAATTTAATATTCATTTCTATTCATAATGGTATGTAACTCTTTATAAGGGTATGTTACTATTCACCAAAAATTATGTTTGTCTTATCAGACTCTAATTATGTTATGGAACACAACAGTGTATGTTAGTTTTTGAAAAATAAAATCATAGAGGTGGAAAATTTATGTTTACTGGGAATGCTATAACTTAGTGGTGTTTTTTAGAGACTATATGTTTCATCTATTCTTTATTACATATATTTGTAAATTTATCGGGCATTACACTCTAATTGAAAATAGTTCGGGGATTAATCTTATCACAGATTAAGCCCTATGATGATTGAGATATGGTTAAGGTGGTTGGTCTCCAACTCAGTTTACCAAAAAATGTTATGATATGTATGGGAAAAGACCACATTGGAAATTCATGTTCAAATCATAGTTTGTGGATCTTACATTAGTTGATGAGTTTATGGTAATCCAATAAGGCACCATGTATAACATCTTTCTCAAAATTTAATGTCTCTATAGCCACCTAAAAATAATATTAACATTACACCAGTGTCCGAATTATTTCATTAATGGAAAAGTAGACATACTTCATGTTGATAATGCTCTATTATGGACTTGTGGTGCCACATATGTTGATGAAGAATTCTATAAAAAGGGAGTCAAACTACCAATGTTAGTTGATGATATAATAGTTTGCATTCACAATTTCATAGAGACCATCCTTATGAATCCTTGGACTATTATCAATTAAGACTATGTTTTCCACATAAACCTGGTTGATGTCGTAGATTTAATCTTGGAGCACCAAGTCCCTTGTGTCCCTAGTGAAAACATCATGGAATATTACCTCCGACATCACAATATAAAGAATCATTCAACAACGGATGCTAATGTATCTTATCACAGACTCTTTCACCATGATGATGATAGTAAAGACCTCATATTTATACCTCTAATTAAAAGTGACTCCACCTACTTGGAGATGTAAGATGATGAGTTTGACCTTGGGAAGACCCCTCCAGCCGTCGAGGAAGGTATTTCCACCACCACTAGTGATGTTATAAAGACAAATCTGGATATTGGAGAATACGAGATAGTTATATTGATTAGTTTTGACATGTTACTCCAAGTGAAATGGATTTTGATCACATTTTAGAAGAAAAAATGATACATGTATGCATGGAACTACACAAAAATGCCCGCACTGAATCCAGATTTGGATAGACAACATCTCATGCTACCAGATGAGCATCGAGGCTTCAATCCGGATGTTTGAGGGACACACCCCTCACATCCCACCAATATAGAGGATGTGGTCGACAATTTTATTGAATCCAACATTGTTTGAGAAGTGAAATACCTGAGATGGATTACAAAAATCATCCCAATCGAGAAGAAGAGTGGGAAAATTAGGATCTACATTTATTTTTTGGGCTGTAATCAGATTTTCCCAAAAGTTTATTTCCCACTGCTGATCACAAATCACTTGATCAACGCAACATCTCTTTTACAAGCCCTTTCTTCACCAGATCAGTTCAGGTGGTCAAATCAAATAAGGATGGCCCCCGAAGATGAAGAGTCCACTACCTATAGAGCACAATTGGGGGTCTTTTTCCATCAGGTCATTCCATTTGTTTTAGGGAATTCTAGAACCAAATATTAATAATACATGCACCATATAATTAATCCAGCCTGTTAAATATTTCTAAATATTATGTCAGAATCCTTGTGGTTAAATCGTGATAGTTGTGTTGTCACTTCATGGATCATAAAACAATTTTTGATAAGAGGAGACAACATAGATTGAAATAAATATTCTAAAATATTCTATCAGGGAAACTTTATGAAAATTTCTTGATTTTGTTGTATGACACTAGGACATTGAGGTTGACTTGGAGAAGATTAGTTCTCTCTTATCATTTTCACCCCCAAAATTCTTTGAGAATTGATGCAACTCCAATGGATCCTTTCTTATATTCAACGATTCATTTCCAACTTTTTCAGAAATGACATCACCTTAATTTTTCTATTGAAGATGGGAAACTCCTAAAAATTAGAAAGTGATTTTCAAAAATCCATCGAATATCCCAAGAAGTACCTACACCACCTACCGGTTCTAATGCATTCGGGGAGGGGAGGAAACTAATATTATATGTGGTTGCCATGTAACACTTACTATGTACCCTCCTCATAGAAAAAATGATTTGAGGAGAGATAATAGTCTATATTAGATCATTTAAATAATGCTATGTACTCATAATCCATACATTACTGTAGAAAAGAACTACCTCGTACTGCTTTTCACTGTAAACAATCTGAAGCATTACATGCTACACCACGTATTCCAATTGTTCTCTAATATTAATCTACTCATGTATATCCTTGGCCATCTGATACTAATTGGGAAGTTAGCCCTATGGGAGGACATTATTCAAAAATATTAAATTAAGTTTCTTTCATAGTAGTTAGTGAATGTAAAATCTATATCTAATTTCCTCGTTGAACATCCATCCCTGATGAATATACCAGAGGAAACCGAGAATCCAGATAAAGAGATATTCTATGACCATGATAATACCTAGCCAGGGGATATGAATTCCTATGGTTCCTCAGTGAGTCTTATCTAGATAATGATGGAAGGACCAATGCTCAACCTGTTTGTCATAGGGATTTTATTTTTCTCTCTTGAAAAAGAAGTTTTTCCCTACTCCTGATCACTAGATGATGGTTTTACAAATAACAAAGCAGAATACAAAGCCCTCATTGGTGGCTCAGAATTGTCCCTATAGCTAGAAATAACATATCTAATCATCAATGGGTAATCCGAGTCAGTTATAAAGCAGGCCAATAAAGAATATTCCATCATGAAGGAATAATTGGCTCCTATAACTATCTATGTTAGGAATCTAATGGTAGAGTTCCCTTTTCAACCAATGTTACATCATGTTCCCTGGTCACAAAATTCATTTGTTCAGGCGCTGGAAAAATCGATACACCATCTTGGATAAACCTGATCAGGAAGAAACAATATTCAACATTTCACATCAGAGAATGGTCTTACCAATCATTGTATGTGATATGTAACAAATCAATCATGTCATCACAACCCCAAATCATGATTCAATTATATTACCCCTTGGATAGATGGAGGCCATAATAGTTTATCTACAAAATGTGACTCAACCAATAGATAGAAGACATATGGGAATAGATTCAGCATCATGCACGAGAACATTACCCAAAAGGATAGCCCAAATGAGATGAAACCCCTCTATATCGGTGGTTTCAAAGTGATCATCCCCATATTAATATCTTAATAAGAGATTACTACCATCATGAATTAAGTACATGAAATATCTTACAATGACCATAAATATAGGATTCAGATCTCCCACCAGATTAAGAGGATTTAATATTAGTAGAAAACCATGATACAAGACTATGTGGAATTCACCAAGAAATGTAACGCAAAAAAATGCACGAATACTTCATCCACCAACCTCCATAATTTCTACACATAGAAAAATATTCTTTTCCATTTTCCATTTGGGGGATGGATGTTGGGGGGCCATATCCTCCAGCCACAACTAAATAGTTCAAGTATATCATTTTTGCTACTGAATTATTATCCAAATCCTATGAGGTCATACCCCTCAAGGAGGTCTGGATAAATAATATCATCAAAATCATGAATCCCAATAGCATTACCAGGTTCGATGTCCTTCACATGATATTGGCAGAAAATGACACCAACATATATTCCATGGAGTTAAAAAGGCTATACTAGGAGTAGAATATCCTGCCCAATCACTAATCTGACTATCAGAAACTCGAAAATGGACAGATTTATACCTTCAATGAGACAATATAAAATATAATCCATAAAATGGTGAACAATTATAATAAGTATTAGAAATAAAAACTCTTACATGCTTTATGTTCCTATCATACTACCAAACATACTACTCCACAAGTGATTCCATACTCACTAGTGTATGAGACCATGGTAGTATTTCCCATGGAGATAAAGCTACAGTTTCACTAGAAATCCATCTACGCACAACACTATGATGACGATAAAAAACAAAAGTCTCTATATGAATTGGAATGGATTGATTAGTATAGGTTGCACACATTGCACAGTCGTGAAGTCCACCAGAAAAAAATTTCATATTCCTTCCATAAAAAACATCACCTCCACTCATTCCTCTATTGGGAAGTAGTGTTGGCCGTCAAAACCCTATAGATAACAAGAATGAAGACCCAAAATATGGAACCCAACAGGGGGGACCTTACATCATACATATGGTCAACCACAACAAGGGTTACTCACTGGCCAACTGGATGGGGAGCGTATCACACCTACTACCAATGTGAGGTTTCTCAATAAATAATTTCAATATACTATCACCATGGGAATCCGCATCAGTGTACATCATATCATTCATCCTTACCAAATGAAATTAAACTCTATGGATTTCATCCTTTCAACAGGATTTTAAACATCATGGTTTCATAAGAACTATGCATGGATTTATTCTTATCCTCACATAATATATAGTGACATCAGAATATCTATTATTGTGCCCAACTATATGATTAGTTTCCTTTTATGATAAGTGATCTAATTTGTTTAGCGCATGACGTCAAACTGAATGGACCAAATATGACCCCCATCATGATGGGTAACCCAAATTCCTTATAGTATGAGGTAAAATTACATAGATCCATAATATCCATCCCCATTCACTATAATTCACATATTTCTGTCCTACATGACATTAGACATCAATTTTCTTATAGAATAATGTATGGATTGACTAGAATTTTTTATGAGATATATGGGGATGCCTTGTCCCTATATATTGGTTCATATTCTATATGATGAGAAATTCCCTTCTTCTACCATCAACTATATATCCATTGTAGGGAAAACCAAGTAAATCCTGGTTTCTCACACCTAAAATAGTTCACAAGAGTTTATGAATTTTGGAAATGACTTACCTTCACAAGTAAGGCATACAAGTACACCATAGTTCCATTATGGTTCTAAATGCCAGACCATAAAAAAGTATACAATGATTCCTTATCACGAGATGTTATGATGAACGGTCAATGTCTTTGCCAAATGACTTTAAATTACATGGTTCATTAGAACTATTTGTGGGTTGATTTTCATTCTCATTAGAAATATAGTGACACCCCGACTTCCTATATTGGGCCTAACTACAATATCCCCATCAATTCATATCATTCCTTCCTCATCCTTATTGTATGATGTTAAACTACATAGAATTCCTAGAACAATGTACTGATTGATTATCACATTTAAAGGGATATGTATCGATACCTTAACATCAATATTCAGTCTCAAACACAATGACTCCCTTTATTTACATATGTTCACCTTTGTCCTTAACACATGACATTGAACTGCATGGATCATTAATAAATACATTTATCTTGATTCATGTCATTAGAGGATACATAGTGATGCCAAGATCACTATTACTATGTCCCTGCTGAATTGGTCAACATAAACAATTTTCTCCTCTATGCATGGGTAAAACCAAAATATAGTATTTTTCATTCAATAACTACGTGTGACTAGATTCATTCCCTCATAACAAATTTAGTTACGGAAAAACATTAATACTTCATGCACATTGATAATAAGTAAATATAAAAACTTCCATTATTCTTATATATTTTATGACCTATGAAGTAATCCTTATTAAGAACTATATATGGATTGATTGTTATCCTCATGGGATACGTAGTGATGCCCAAGTGTCCATCATTGGGATTAGCCATTAAAATTCCACACATTCACCTCAGCTCCCACATGATTACCAGATGATGACAAATATTATGATAGTACATCCATACTAGATGACATTAAAATACATTGGAGTAATTACTTACCACAAGACAGTAAACTACATGGAAGTATGTCCTTACTAAATGATGTTAAATAGTATAGTGGCAAGTATGTCCTCACTACATAATGTTAAACTGGGAATATCAGCACCCATTTATTATTACATATAAATCTTATCAAAGGACCATGAGATACATAACTTGGTCAACTAGGGGTATGGGGTTCTTACAACATATTATAAATCACCCCAATCCATAATCCACACTTCATGCTTATGGTGTCCCAGATCATCCCAACAATCCATGATCCTTTGAAAGGATATCAAGCTTCAAGGACCAATTTTCTTGAGTATTCCTACATTCTCATGGCTCTGACATATGCGCCTATGGATGTAAACCAAAGGTGTTACTTTGAAAAATGATATTATAATCCTTATGATCATTGAAATCATCATAGAATCATTTAACACCTCAATATGTCTAAACCACTCCCTATATGACTATCACATATCAACCTCCTAACTCAAGCACTCTTGGATGTGATTTAAAATCATTCCACCAAACAATCAAAGTGGATTTTATACACTTGAACTTACAATACCAGGTTTCATACCCTTCATCAATGACATATTGAGACATTTAATTCCTTATCCTTTGATAGCCTACACCTCGGGATTTGAATCCACGGGGCATAGGGCTCATGCTTCATCATTTAGCAGATAATTTCACAAGGGTTCCAAAAACATTCTTGGGTATCCCTATTTTCATATCCAACATCATCATCTAGATTTTTGAGTCCCTGCAAACCATTTGTGGACCTCAAATAGAGGAAGATATTTTCCATCCATTGGCATGATACTAACCTATATCATCATTGAAGCTGGTCAAAGTTTAATATTTATATTTCTAATAACTATAGTATATTTGGCGAGCAGGTTCAAACCCATAGGAAAGGCTATTTTGGCCACAAACCTTCTAAAAAACAATTGTAAGCTCCACTGTTATCAGCAGCGGAGTGAATTTTCTATTTTTTTCTTTTTTTACAATTTATATAGGAAATGAACTGAAAAATTTTGAAAACATATATTTGAACAAGATTGAAACTAGATAAAATTGTAAAACAAGAAAAAGAAATAGTTTAGAACACAGATTAAACGAACTATCTATTTAAACGCTCGGGAGTAATCTCCATAGTTCTGGTTTTAAAGGTGTTCAGTTCAATTATAGGTTATTGCAGAGTACCAATTAATAGAATATGAATTAACACCATCACCATGAGTCAAGTCATACAAGCCTATGAACCTTAGAGTTCACCAATCCAAAGTTAACCAACTGTGAATAATTTGAAAAATTAACAGCAAGGAAAATTCACTATAAGTCTTGAAGTCTTATGAATCTATTATATTTTGATAAGTGTTTCCACAATCAACCTCGTCAATAGACTGTGAAGTTTTGAGATTATGTTCAAGTGATAAAAGAAATTAGATGAACTCAGTATTGATCTCATCGTTCATTACTAAATTCATTGAAATGTTTAAGTGAAATGAGAATTAAAAGTAACCAGCAGAACATCAATATTTCCCCGAATAGAAATATTTAGCCTATCATCATATCTATTTCTAAACTATATTCATTCAATTGTAGTGGAAGAGAACTGTAAGAGAACAGGGGAAGAAAAATCCCTATGCTCACATGAATTGCTTCTCCTGGACCTCGGATCCCCAAAGGATGGTTCTCCGAGAGTAGCTTCATAATTCACCTCTAAGTCTGGTGTGTTTGTCCAATGAATGAGTGTCATCCCCCTTGTCTGCTGCTTGATCTTATTTAATATCCATCGTCATCTACTGCATGTCACCACACATCTTCCACCGACTTTTAAAACTCTTCACAAATGCACGACACAACGTTCGTTTTTTCGTAACTGGCACGTTGCACGAGTTTTTCCTCATAACTAACTTCTGCTGAGTTAGTTGCGTGAACTTGGACATGTTTTCAACTTTGGGATGAACCTGCACATATAAAATAGAATAGAAAAGTAAATAAATCAGATTGCAAAGAAAGAAAAATAGTTATTTTTTCAGTTAAGTGTTATATTACTCATTTAAAGTTAACTAAAGTTAATTAATAAATATCTTAATTGATAATTATTATTTACATTTGTATTATTTATAAAAATTATTCACTTCAGAATACATTGGTAAAAAATAAATTTATTAAAAGTTATTAATTAAGTTAAGTTAATAAATATAAATACTAAATTTTTTAGTTTATAATTTTTAACTCACTTATTAAAATTTGACAACATGAATAAATAAGTAATTACGAATTTAATATTTTATATTATATTAATAATAATATTATTACTATTTAAGAAATTAAATTTCTAGATTAATCCGTTAATAATTTGATTTTAATTTAATAATTGGATTTAATACTCTAGTTTTTAATATTTATAAATTAATAAGTATATTTTATTGTTTATTTAAAAATATTATTAATTATACATTTATACTATAAACTATAAATTAATTTATTATTAACATTTATTAGTTATTTATTTTTGTATTTTATTTTATAATTTATCTATTTCTTAATATTATATTTGTTTTAATTTATTTCTTTTACAAATTTTGTTATATTCTTTTAATTTATTAAAGTTAACTTTTACTTTAACTTTACTGTTTTTCTTTTTGTTTTATATTACTTTTATTTTTTTATTTTTAAAGTTATTATTATTTTTTTTGGTTATCTTATTCCTCTCCACCCCCAATTATCGGCGGACAGGGGAGGGCTTCTTCCTCCTTTGAAACTAGCGCAACGGCTTCCATCGATGCTAGTGATGCTCTACGGCCTCCATCAGCACCAGTGAACCACCTCCCTTGCTCCAGTGGCATCCAGTAGTGGCAGGACACATCTGTAGGTGGTGCGTAGGTCATACCGGCTTCAGAAAAGTGTTGCGGCTTCCTGCTCCTCTCTTTAGATGCATAACAGTTTCTTCCAACATGAAGCAACAGTGTGGCGCGGTTTCTTGCTCCTCTAATGCTCACGGCAGCTACAGGTGAGAACCGCCTCGACTCAGACTTAGTGGCGGTGTGGCTAATCTCCTCCTCCCGGTGACTTCAACCTAGTGAGAAGGCTGGTGCAGGTTAAATCCTCTGTAGAATGTAGTGGGATTTTGATTTTTTGGGTTAATGCTATCGTTTGATCTGGTGGAGGAGCAGTGATATTGGGTTGTTCAAATTTGTGATTTTTTGATTTAGCTTGAAGTGAATCTCAATCATGTGGTTCCAATTTGCTTCTACTCTATAGATTTCGATTTGCAGGGGTGTTGATGAAACTATGAAAGTGAGTAATGTTGAATTCAGCAGTGGTTGCGGGTAGTGATGATATCATTGAGATGAAGAGATTTGGGTGGAAAGGGTTTGTAGATTGGAGAGCGTCGTTGTTCTGAAGGATGAGGCGCCATAAAGAGAAATGAGAGAAGGAAAGAGTGTGTGGGGATGCATGGGAAGCAAAGGTGGATGAGGATGACCGTGAGGAGGTATATCTATGTGGTTGAAGGTCATAGTAGCTTTGAGATGTAGGAAGTAACGGTGAGGTGGTTACTAATGGGAAAAAGGTTGATAGGTGGAAAGGGAAGCAGTGGGTCACTGATAGAATAAAAAAATCTACCGATATGGAAAATAGTTCACCATTAAAGTAAAATAAAAAAATTAATAAGAGTCACCATTAGTTAATGAAACAAAAAGGACCACCGGTAGAGAAAATAAAAGAGCACCGTTGTAGAGTGAAAATTAAGGGGCCACTGATACATTACATTAAAGGTCACTGTTGGGCTAAGAAGTCACTTATAGACTGATTAGTCACCGTAAAAAATAATGTTACCGATAAACAAAAATAAAACTTACCATTACACAACAGAGATAAAAGGTTCAACGGTACCAATTATTAATGCTCACTGGTACTCAAAAGAAAAGCTCACCGTTACTCCAAAAGAAAAGTGTCACCGTGAAGACTAAAATAAATAACTAACGGTGAACTTCAGAATAAAAAAAAAACATAAATGAAACATAAAATTAAAATGTAATTAAACTAATAAAAATACTAAAAACAATTAATTTAAATAATGCTAAACACCATTAATTAAGACATATTTTTTATTATCCTTTAAAAAATTAAAATTATTAATTGATAACACCTAAATTATAAACAGAATAATTTTTTAAAAAAATTAATAAAAGGCTAAAATTAAAATAACTAAATAAAATTATTACAAGGTAGAAGAAAATAGAAATCAAGAGCATCGGTGACCTAATAGGTCACCACAAGTTCTTTTCTATCTCACCGGTAGACTAAAACCAATAGAAAATGAATTAAAAATCAAACTGCATATATAAAATAATATAATTAATTTTAAAAACTCTCAATTAATAATTTAATTAACTATTTGAACACATAAAATTAAAATCGAACTACTCACTTTAATTAAAACTAAAATTATTTACATAAATGATTATCATGATGACTAAACATATTAATTAACATTGTTAACCAATTATAATGTAACTAAATTAAAAGATGTAATTTTAAAAAAAAAGACTAACTTAATTAAATAGAATTACGCTGATTAAATAATTGTTTAAAATATATATTGACCTTTTAAAAAGTCAAGCAGAATTAAATTAACCAAACTAAATAAGACATAATTAAAGTTGATTAGTTTAGTAAGATTAAAATTGTTATTTTGATGAGTAAAAATACATTATTAGTTGTAAAAAATGATTAATTAAGAAAATTATTTATAAAAAAATGTACAAATATTTAGTATAATGTGGTTAAATAATTAATTAAATAATTAAAAACTAAGTAAAAAGATGTTGCAAAACTATGTAAAAATAAAGCCACATCAAATTCCCCCCACATAATCATTTTTTGTCCTCAAACAATTCCATGCTTTATTTTCTTTGAAAAACAATAAAATGTAATTATGATTAAGATCACACTGTAACATGACCAGCATTCAAAAAATAAGGACAAAACATAACAACAGGCTATATGAAAATGAATTACTCATACGAATCTGGCCTACAAAAAATAGTCAAGGGTAATTAAGAAAGCTAAGAGCTATAAAGAAATGAAGATTTCATGCCTCATATGTGATACTACATAATGACTCATTACAATCCAGGCCGATGTTCTAAATTCAAGAGTGAAAAGAGGTAAAATATCAATAGAATTAAGACCATAACCAATGAACATTATACTTTAACTGAATCCTAGGTTCCAAAAATAATTAATTTTTTTTGAATCACCTTATTGGAACAACCTAAATGATTTTCATAAAAACCAATTGAACCCCTCTTTATTTGGTTTTCATCATTCCCCTCACCTTAATGAGCTCATTTTAGTCCCTAGAAACTTTATTTATTTTTCCCAAGACATGTATCATTGTGTTAATCACTTTGCAACGGCACTTATTCAGAGTGAAAGGAGGGATTAAAGTTAGCAGAAACACACCCAACATCTAGGGTCTCAGAGACTCATCGTGAGATCCCAAATGCCCAAATTACTCCAGTTTCAAAATATTTATATAGAAACTGTTCACATTTTCTCATTAAAGCAATTAATTTTAATAATTAAAAAATGAATGAGGTCCCTAGAATCAGATTTAAACTTCATGTTCCAAGGGTTATGATCATATCTGCATAAACATGTAACCCAAATCAGTTTCAGAAGTAGTTCCTAAGCTATATTTCTAACAAATCACTAGGATATACCATTTAGAAATCATCCATTATCACTAATTTCAAACTCTAATAATTTCTTAACTACCAGCTAGGTACTTTTCATAAGGCAAGACCTGATTGAGTACATCGTAAAGCGTAAAATTATGGAAGAATTTTGAAAAAACATTATCCATTTTTACCAAAAATGTTTTAAGTTTCAATGGGAATTGATGGGCTGATTAAAGCACAGTTAATCATAGTCAAGAATTGGGCCCCTCCCCCACACTTAAAAACCAAATTTTTCCAAATAGTTTACTTCTAAACATGTAAAAGAACAATAAATAATTTAATGCTCAAAAAAAATTCAATTTATTAGATATATGACATGTATAAAGGGTCTCATTAAAGTTCAAAGATATTGTTTTCCACAATGAATAAATAATCAGTAGGTTCATTAGCAACTATATGCATTGAAATTTATGTCCAGTTGAATATAAGGTGTGGGAGAACAATTAATTGGGTGGAAGAAAGTTTAGCATAATTTTTTCAATTAAATATTCAATAAAACAGACAATGTTCATGCTAAACACCCCAACATTAATCAGATTTAGAATACCAACAGCATGTACCCCCCTCACAATTATTTTCAAGCAGTGAATGGGTTTTAAAAACAATGAAATTCAATTTTTCTACAAGGAGGCCCATGCAGAATTTATGCACAACATAGTAACATGTAGCATAATTTGATTCCAATATGAGAAGAATTTTTATGAAGGCATTAAGGAGCCGTGGGATGAAACTGAATTCAACAGTAAGGAACTTCCCTGAAATATTGTTTTTTCATCAATCCTTCATTATGGGAATTCCAATCCTCTATGAAACCAATAGAAGAAACCTATAAAAACAAATCATGACAACCACAGACAAAAATCTAGCAAAGTCAAAGCACACAAAATACAACAAAGAAACACTTTATTCAACCATAAACAATAAAAAATGAAAATAAAGAAAGAGAATGCGTGACTCCCATGAAGCAATGAATTTATAGTCTTTAGTTAGACATTATTTAATAACAAACTTTTATTTATTGAAAATAAATGAAGAACCATGGGTTTCCTCCCATGCAGCGCTAAGTTTATAGTCCCCAGCCAGACATTATTCAAGAACAATTTTTAAGCAAAGTGAAGGCAGCTAAGCCCTTTGGCTGTCCCTCAAAATAATGTTTCAGTCTCTGCCCATTAACCAAAATGGGTTTATTTTCTTAACCAATAATTTACAAAGTTTCATTCTTAAGATCTCTCACTACAATTGACAGTCCAGACCATTTGGAATTCAACTTTATAGGAAAGAGTTTGTGTCTAGAATTAAAAAGAAGGACCTTCTATCTAGGTTTGAATTCCTTGTTTTGAATGATAGAATCATGAAAGATTTTATACCTTTTTTTTATAAATCCTTAACGTACCATAACTCTCTCTCCTAATCTCATCAATTTCACTCAGCTCAAGTATTCTCCTCTCACCATCACTCTTAAAATCAATGTTAAGAGCCTTAACTGCCCAATACGACTTATGTTTCATCTCCACGGGTAAATGACATCATTTTCAAAACAGAATCATGTTAGGAGACATACATATTGGGGTCTTAAAAGTAGATCTATATGCCCATAAAGATTCATCTAGTTTAAGATACTAGACTTTTCTATAGTTTGACACAGTTTTCTAAAGAATTTTTTTTAGTTCCTTGTTTGAAATTTCCACCTGTCCACTGGACTGTGGATGATAAGGAGTACCGGTTTTAAGAACACAACCATATTTTTCCATCAAATTATTAAATTTGAAATTCTTAAAATGTGTTCCATTATCAGTGATAAATGCTCTGGGGACTCCAAATATTGTAAATATATTCTTCTTGAAATTCTTTATTACAGAATTGACTTGATTGTTGGGCAATGCCACTGCCTTAACCCATTTCGAAAAATAGTCAACATCAAAAACAATATACTCATTCCCATGAGTTGATGGAAATGGACCCATGAAATCTAAACCCCATACATCACAAATTTCAACATCCATAATTCCTTTTTGGGATAACTCATACTTCCTACCCACATTTCCCAACCTCTGACATCTATCACAACCAACCACATATCTCCTAGAATCTTTAAAAAGAGTATTCCACTAGTAATCCTATT
This sequence comes from Viscum album, assembly GCA_963277665.1. NCBI lineage: Eukaryota > Viridiplantae > Streptophyta > Magnoliopsida > Santalales > Viscaceae > Viscum > Viscum album. The sequence goes on along the minus strand of OY728157.1, from coordinate 1,238,452,948 downwards.
GTAGGACTTTTTGAACTGTTCTTTCAACACTCTGGTGACCTCCCCAAGGTGAATAAAGAAAAATTTCTAAGACAGGATGTATCTATTACTCCGACACACACCTTCTAAAAATACCATCAGCACACCTCATAAATAGCAGAGGATCATCCCAAAGATAATATTTAAGCTCAAAAATGAATTTCTTTCTTTGATAAATGGACAGATTTTTGGAAAAAACGCCTGCTTCCAGAGAGTTAGCTAAATATGCAAACCAATATTGCTTGATTGACACAATAATCATATTTTAATCAGGAAAGGAAGAGTTAATCTTCCTAGGATCTTCAGATTTATATTTAGTAAAATGTATCTTAGAAAGGTGGTCAACAACTAAATTTTCAGCTCCCTTCTTATCCCTTATCTCTAAATCAAATTATTGTAACAAAAAAATCCATCTAATCAGCCCGGGTTTAGTTTTATTCTTAGATAGAAAGTATTTTAATGGTGAATGATCAGTGAAAATGATGATTTTAAAACCTAAAAAATAATGTCTAAACTTTTCTAGAGAAAACACAATAGCTAGAAATAATATTTCAGTGGTGGTATAATTATTTTGGGCATCATCTAACAATCTACAAGCATAATAAAACACATGAAACACTCTATCTCTCCTCTTTCCAAGGAAAACACCTATAACCATGTCACTAGCATCACATATTAGCACAAAAGGTAGTTTCCAATCAGGCACAGTAATGATAGGTGATGTAGTGAGTTTCTCTTTAAGTAGATTAAATGATTTCAAATAGTTTTAATCAAAATCTAAAGCTTCATCCTTGACTAGAAAAGAACATAAGGGATTAGTAATTTTAGAAAAATATTTTATACATCTCTGGTAGAAACCGGCATGCCCTAGAAAACATCTAACACCTTTGACATTAACAGGAGGTGGTTTTTTTTGAATAATATCAATCTTAGTAGAATAAACTTCTAGACCTCTCTCGGACACCTTATGACCAATAACAATACCTTCTATAACTATAAATTGACATTTCTCTCAATTAAGAACAAGTTTGGTTTCAATGCCTCTCTCCAAGACTAATTCATGATTTTCTAGACAAGTATAAAAAGTACTACCCACAATGGAATATTCATTCCTGAAAACCTCAATAATTATCTCAATCATGTCTGAAAAAGATAGCCATAATAAAAATCTGAAAGGTGGATGGGGCTCCACACAACCCAAAGGGAATCCTCCTGTAGGAAAATGTTCCAAAGGGGAATGCAAAAGTTGTCTTTTCCTGATCTTCTGGATCAACAGGAATCTGGTTTTAACTAGTATACCCATCCAGAAAATAGAAAAATTCATTTCCAGAAAGCCTCTCAAGCATTTAATCTAAGAAGGGAATTGGAAAATGGTCTTTATTAGTGGCTTCATTAAGCTTCCTATAATCAATACAAACTCTCCATTTTGTGGTGTTCTTAACATGAAATTATTCATTTTTTCATTTTTAACAACAGGTAAACCGCCCTTATTGGGGAAAACCTCTATAGGGCTGAACCAAGGACTATTAGAAATGGGATAAATATTCTAGTGTCTAGAAATTCAATCACTTCTTCTCTCACAACTTCTTTCTTGTTTGTATTTAATGTTCTTTGACACTCTACCCTAGGCTTATAATCAGGCTCCATTTGAATCTTGTGCATGCAAAATGAGGGACTAATACCCTTGATAACAACTATTGTAGAACCTATGGCAGATTTAAATTTCTTCAACAAATTCAAAAACCTTTCCTCTTGGCTTTAATTAAGTTCATCATAAATTATTATAGGAAAAGTGGATTTCACACCTAGAAACAAATATTTTAGATGAGCAGGGATTGGCTTCAGTTCAAGAGTGAGTGGTTCTACACTCGAAGGAAGACTCTTAGGCCTGAGAGGTACAAGGTCTTCAAAATATTTCTTGTATGGAGTATTCAAAGTTGAATGACATTCAACATCATGTTAAGATTCAAAAGTAATAGTTTCACTATCCAGCGTGGCCATCACACTATCCAGATTTTACAGATTAGATTTCAGTAGGTTAATCAAAGAAGAATCATATAATTGTCTTATAAGTTATCCCTCAATATAATCAAAGTTCTCAGCAAGGTTAGTGTTTATAGAAATACCCTCAAATTCACTCATAAATCTCCTAAGTTCAATAACAGAGGACTCTTCTATAGTAGAAACTGGACAGTTGTCCAGTTCTAGAAAATTTACCAGATTTGGAGTTTGAGCAGAATTTTCAATTTCTAAAATAGAATCAACAGGATTGTCAGCTTCACAAATTATTTCATTAACAAAGGATTGAATTTCATATTCATCTGTGTTTCCAATTGAGTTCTCATATTCTAAGGACTCTAGCATTGAACATTTTTCATAAATAGTTGGTGCTTTAACCTTTTTAAACACATTGAACTCTTCTTGTTGTTCTCCAATTTAAAAATTAATTGACCCTTAAAGACATCAATGACAACACCACCTGTGGCCAAGAAGGGCCTACCCAATATGATGGGCACCTCTTGATCACATTCCATGTCTATGAAAAGAAAGTAAGAGGGTATAAATAGTTTCCCAACCCCAACCAGCAAGTCATCTAACCTACCCACAGGATGAGTGAAGGATCTATCATCTTACTATAGTATGACTATGGTGGGTTGAAGGTAATCCAACCTCAACTGTTGAAACAGTGAGTATAGGATCATATTAATTATATCACCAAAATCACAAAAACATTTCAGTTGATCATAGTTTCTTATTGTGCAACGTATGAAAAAACTAACAGGGTCATTCGGTTTACGTGGTATTTTCTTTTGAAGTACAGCACTGCACTCTTCAGTAAAGCTGTAAGTAGAAAATTATTCCAAGTTATTTTTGATTGAAACAATTTTCTTAAGAGATATCAAGTTGGATGGGATTATAATTAATGCTTGGATAAATGGGATGTTCACTTGATGTTTGGACAGAAGACCACGGAAATGAAGAAGCTCTACCTTGGTATTGCTTTGAGGTTTTAGCTTCTCAAGGAAAGGGATGGGTGGGGAATTTTTTTTAGAAAAGTAGTTATATCCCTCACCTCTTCCCCAAATTTTTCTTTTCCTTTATTATTTTGATTTTTAGAAAAAAGTTTCATCTTGATTTCTAGGTGAAAGATTCAGATTTACATAATTTTCAAGACTTTCCTGTGAATTTCCAGCATGTGTACAAAGCATATTTTTATTTCTATATTGAAGCAGGTTTTTGTTTTAGGCATTTTCAGTTTCTTTTTTAGCAACATTTTGAGTATCAAGACAACTTCTAGTGACAAAAGCTATGGAATTATCCCAAGGTGTATGTTCAGTTGTACTTGGAAGTATACCTTTTTCCCTAGATAAAAAAATCTCTACCAAGTTGACCAATTGTGTTTCCATGTTCTACATTCTAAGATCAGTTTTCATTTTATCAGACTCATATTGATTTTGATGTTTGGTTAGTTGATTGAATATTAGATCAAGATTATAAGACATGTGACTATCATTGTTTACTTCTGTATTTTAAGACTCGCCGCTTTGTTGATTCTGTAAATTTGGTCTTGGTTGATTAGAGAAATTAGGGGCAGTGGATTGTTTAGTTAAGCCTTGATCATTCCAGGATAGATTGAGATGCTTCCTATAGACTTGGTTATAATTATTTGAAAATGGATCTTCTTTAGGAGGAATCCTAGGAACATAGTTAACAATGTTAGAATTTTCTTGTTGTTGGGCTTGCATATCCAAGTTAGGACAAAAAATTTTAGTACGCCCAAACATACCACATTGGACACACTGTTACCTTAACGATTGGTTGGTATTTTGACATCCAAGTTGGTTAACTATTTTTTTTGAGTTATGGTTCATTAAATATTGAAGTTGGTTGGTAATTTCAGCCAGTTGATCTTGAGTTTCATTTATTGAAGCAGTGTTTGGATTTACATTTCTATTGAATCTTTTTCTTCTTGAATTTTTATGATGTGAATTTAGTGAAAGATTATTAAAGATCTGTATAATTTATTAATCAGTTTTATCATTGTAATTACCTCAAGAATCTTGGTCAAATAGATTTTGTCCATAAGAGGACAACCCTTCATTGAAAGTATCAATGAGAAGGTGAGATGAGAGTTGGTGGTGGGGACACTACCTAAGCAGATCCCTGAATCTATCCCAAGGTTCATGAAAAGCTTCTCTATCCTCTTGATAAAACCTAGTTATATTTGTTCTAAGTTCACCTTTAAGTATTTGAGGATAAAATTTCATTATAAATGAGTTATACACTTTATCCCAGTTTTCAATAATGTTCTCATTTCGACTAAGAAATGAATTTCTAGCATTCCCTTTAAGGAAAAAGGGAAAGACTCTCATTATATGTTCATTTTCTTTGAGTCCTAAACGAGGTAATTGTTGCACAGTGTTATAGAAGTCTCTTATGAAGGGAAGGGAGTCCTCATCAGAGATCCCATTAAAAACAGACAGGATAGAAATATGTGACTGTTTCAATTCATAGTGTTTGGCCCTATGACTATGTCTGATGGATGATGGATTGCTTTAATCTTACGGAATTTGGAACACCATCATCCTAGGCCTTTCAGGTTCATCTAGATGTTTTTGTTGATTATTTTATAAGTTATTATGCACAAGAACTCTATTATCTATGTTTTCCATTTCAATTTTGTTCTTCCTTCTTAGAGTAGTTAAATGTTTGTATAATTCATGGTTTAGGGGCTCTAATCTGGCATCGTAAGTTCTTGTGCTAATGAAAACAAAAGTAACAGTATCAGCAGTAACAATTCATAATGATAAGTAAAGGTTTTTTTTACAGTATTCAAATTTCTCATTGTTTTTAAATATTTTAATATATGTGTTTTTTAAATGTTTTTTTTTCTGAATAAAGGCTCGTGCCTTCCCCAAAAAATATTCCGAAAACATGACATGTACTGTCATTGAATCCGTTAAAAGATTTATATTTATATTCCTACTAATTACAATATATGTGGCGAGCAAGTTCGAACCCATAGGGAAGACTATTTTGCACACTAACCTTCTAAAAAACAATTGGAATCTCCAAAGTTATTAGCACCATAGTGAATTTTCTTTTTTTTCTTTTAATAGTTTTTTATAATTTTTTTAGGCAATGAAGTGAAAAAATATTGAAAACATATATTTAAACTATATTGAAACTAGATAAAATTGTAAAACAAGGAAAAACAGAGGCTTAGAACACTGATTAAATGAACTATCTATTTAAACGCTCAGGTAGTAATCTCCATTCGACTGGTTTTAAAGGTGTTCAGTTCACTTATAGGTAGTTATAGAGTACCACATAAAATAATATGACTTACCTCCCTTTCCAGGAGTCAAGTCAAACAAGCCTATCAACCTTATAGTTCTCCACTCCAAAGTTAACCAACTGTGAATAATTTGAAAAATTAAAAGCAAGACAAACTGACTGTAAGTCTTGAAGTCTTATGGATCTATTATCTTTTTATAAGTGTTTTTACAATCAACCTCTCCATCTGACTATGAATTTTTGAGGATATTTTCAAGTGATTCAAGTAATTAGATGAACTCAGTATTGACCTCGCCGATCATTACTAACTTCATTTAAATGTTTAAGTGAAATGAGAATTAAAAGTAAACAGAAGAACTTCTATATATCCATGAACTAGAATTATTTAACCTATCATCATCTATATTTCTAAAATATATTCATTCAATTATAGTGTAAGAGAACTGTAAGAGAACAGAGGAAGAATACTCCCTTTGCTCGCATGAATTACTGCTCCTGGACCTCAGATCCCAAAAGGATGGTTCTCCGAGAGTTGCTCTAGAATTCGCCTCCAAGTCTGTTGTGTTTGTCCAATGAATTAGTGTCTTCCCCCTTGTCTACTGCTTTCTCTTATTTAATATCTGCCATCATCTACTTCATTTCACCACACATCTTCCACCAACTTTTAAAACTCTCCACAAATGCACGACACAGCGTGCATTTGTTCATAACTGGCACATTGCGTGAGTGTTTCCCTCATAACTAACTTCCGCTGAGTTAGTTTCATGAACCTAGACATGTTTTCAACTTTGGTATGAACCTTCACATATAAAATAGATTAAGAAAGTAAATAAATCAGAACACAACGAAAGAAAAATAGTTATTTTTTAACGTTATGTGTTATATTACACGTTACAAGTTAACTAAAGTTAATTAATAAATATCGTAATTGACAATTATTATTTACTTATATATTATTTAGAAAAATTATTCACTTAACAGTACAATGGTAAAACATAAATTTATTAAATGTTATTTATTAAATTGTGTAAATAAATACAAATACTTAATTTTTTATTTTATCATTTTTAACTAACTTATTAAAATTTGACAAGATGAATAAATAAGTAATTAAGAATTTAATATTTTAGATTCTATTAATAATTGTATTATAACTATTTAAGAAATTAAATTGCTAGATTAATTCATTAATTAGTTTTTTTAATTTAATAATTCGAATTAATACTTTAGTTTTATATATATTTAAATTAATAAGTATATTTTATAGGTTATTTATAATTATTATTAATTATACATTTGTACTATAAACAGTAAATTAATTTATTATTATGATTTATTAGTTATTTAGTTTTGTAATTTAATTTATAATTTATCTATTTATTATTATTATTTATGATTTAATTTATAACTTTTACAATGTTTATTATATTATTTAATTTTTTTTAAGTTAACATGTACTTTAGCATTAATTTTATGCTTTTTGTTTTATATTACATATATTTTTTCGTTTTTAAATTTATTATTATTTCTTTTGGTTATCTTTTTCCTCCCCTACCCCAACTATCGGTGCATAGGGGAGGGCTTCTTCCTCCTTTGAACCTGGCGCATCAGCTTTCCTTAGCTGCAGTGCTGCTCTACGGCCTCCATCAGCACCAGTGAACCACTTCCCTTGCTCTGGAGGCATCTAATAGTTGTGGGACTCTTCCGCAGGTGTTGCGCATGTCATCCTGGCTTCAACAAAGTGGTGTGACTTCCTACTCCTCTATTCCGACATGGAACAGTTTCTTCCAGCACGGAGCAGCATCATGGAACAGTTTCCTCCTCCTCTAATTCCCACGGCCGCTATAGGTGAGATCTGCCTTGGATCGGACTCGGCGGCGGTATGGCTAATCTACTCCTCCTGGTGACTTCATCCCAGTTCGAAGGCGGGTGCGAGTTCAATCGTCTAAAGAATGTAGTGGGATTTTGATATTTTGGGTTAATGATTTCGTTTGATTTGGTGGAGGGGCAGTGATATTGGGTTGTTCATGTTTGTGATTTTTTAATTTAGCGTGAAGTGAATCTCATTCATGTGGTTCCTATTTGCTTATAATCCGTAGATTCCGATTTGCAGGGGTGTTGATGCCACTATAAAAGTGAGTAACAATGAATTCAGCAGTGGTTGCGGGTAGTGATGATATCATTGAGATGAAGAGATGTTGGTGCTAAGGGTTTGTAGATTGGAGAGCGTCGTTGTTCGCAATGATGAGGAACAAGAAAGTGAAATGGGAGAAGGAAACAGTGTGTGGGGATGCATGGGAAGCAAAGGTGAATAGGCTGACAGTGAGCAGGTATATCATTGAGGATGAAGGTCATAGTAGCTATGAGATGCAGGAAGTAATGGTGAGGTGGTTACTGATAGAAAAAAAGGGTGACATGTGGAATGGGAAACAACAGGTCACTGATAGAATAATAAAAAGCTACTAATATGGAAAATAGTTAACCGTTAAAGTAAATGAAAAAATTATAATAAGTGTCACCGTTAGTTAATGAAACACCAAGGACCACCGGTAAAGAAAATAAAAGAGCACCATTGTAGAGTAAAAATTAAAGGGCTACCGATATACTACATTAAAGGTCACCGTAGGGATAACAAGTCACCGATAGACTGAATAGTCATCATAAAAAATAAAGATATCGATAAACAAAAATAAAACATATCATCAGGCAACATAGATAAAAGGGTCACCAGTACCAATTATTAAAGCTCACTGGTACTCAAAACAAAAGCTCACCGTTACTCCAAAAGAAAAGGGTCACCGTTAGGACTACAATAAATAACTAATGGTCAGCTATAAAAATTTAAAACACATAAATTAAAAATAAAATTAAAACTAAAGTAAACTAATAAAAATAATAAAAATAATTAATTAAACTAATGCTAAACATCGTTAATTAAGATAGAATTTTTATTAAACATTAAAACATTAAAATTATTAATTAACAATACTAAAATTATGAACTGAATAATTGTTAAAATAAATTAATAAAATACTCAAATAAAAATAACTTAATAAATTTATTACAAGGTAGAAGCAAATAGAAATGAAGAGCATCGATGACCTAATATGTCACTGATAGTTCTTGTCTACCTCGCTAGTAGACTAAAACCAATAGAAAATGAATAAAAATCAAACTGTATATATAAAATACTATAATTAATGTTAAAAAACTCTTGATTAAATAATTAAATAACTATTTGAACACATTAAATTAATAGAGAACTACATAATTAAAATAAAACTAAAATTATTTACATAAATAATTAGCAGGACGACTAAACATATTAATTAACATTGTTAACCTATTATAATGTAACTAAATTTAATGATATAATATTAAAATAAAGTCTAACTTAATTAAATAGAATTACGTCGATTAAATAATTGTTTAATATAGATATTAACCTATTAAAAAGTCAAGCATAATTAAATTAACAAAACTAAATAAGACATAATTAAAGTTGATTAGTTTAGTAAGATTAAAATTGTTATTTTGATGACTATAAAGACACAATTAGTTATTAAAATTGATTAATTAACAATAATTTATTTTTAAAATACAAAAGTACAAATATTGAGTATAAAGTGATTAAATACTTAATTAAATCATTAATTACTAAGTAAAAAGATGTGGCAAAACTATGTAAAAGTAGAGCCACATCAGCTACCCACACACAAGGTCCTTGACTCACCAACTAAAAAATATTCTCTTTTTTTGAAAGGAGATTCAATCCTTGTGAGCCTGGGAAACATTGTGGCCTAACCTGGAATATTAGTATGTCATGGGCCATAACCATAATGTATTCACCATCTCGTATTCATGTAATCATAATTTTAGGTTATGATTTACATCACCCTTATTCCATGTGTCCATGAAGATCCATCTTCCTTGATATTTCTTTGTCAACTGTTATCACCTCTATGAATCTTCCATATACCCAAGAAAGGATACCAAGCTACTAGTTCCTTTCTCATGACTATTCATGAATTCCTATGGATTTTAATATTCTTGTACAATCATCAAACAAAAGTTTCACTCTAAAAGGGGTTTTTATCCTTGTGAGCCTCAACAACACAATTAAATAAACCTAACACCTCAGTGTGTTTTAGGTCATTCCTAGCATGACTTCACCATATCTCATTATCATATATTAGGTTCGAGCTAAAAGACCATAAAATAATGAAATGGAAGGTCTGATATAAAATAACCCAATATATAGTGATATTAGGTCCAAGAAAAAATACCTCAGAATAATGAAAAATATGTTTAGAGCTAAATGACCATTAACTAACGAAAAATTTGGTCTGAGAAAAACAACCATAATCTAAAGCGATATTATATCTGAGATAAAATGTCATTACACTATATAAATATTATGTCTAATCTTAGAGAACTTAAACTAATACAATATTACGTCCATGCTAAAGTAAAATAAAGTAATATAATATTAGTTTTGATCTAAATAACTTAAAATAATTAAATAGTAGGCCCAAGATACAAGACCTTAAACTAAATAAATATTTATTCCATGCTAAAATATTATAAAATAAATTGATATAATTTCATCACTAAAAGATATAAAACTAAGAAATAGATGGTCTGAACTAAAATACCCTACAATAAAGAGATTTAGGTTCATACTGGAAGACCATAATGTAAAGAGCATGGATAATATTTGGATTGTGAGAGGTTATAAAGCTTTGAGTATGGCCTTATATATATCAATCCATGTTCTCCAATCCTATCGTCATTGGAAAATAATATATCACTATCCCTCTGGGACATATATTATAAATGTAAAAATGAATAGTTTAATCTTTAAAGAACTCCATGTTAGAAGGAATCCCTATGAATATCCTAAAATATTTCATTAAATATAATCATTCGTGTTTTCTTACCTTTGTGAAATATATGGGTACCGTAGGCAATTCACAAAATATCAAAACAATGAAACATAATACACGTCATGGAAAAATGAAAAGTTGGATAGAAAAATTTGTTTTTTCAAAAAATTACAATTTTTTATGAAAAATTGTTGGAGGAATCTCCACATTTAGATGTTTCACCAAAACATCAACAAAAATGAAATGAATTAAAATGTTCAAATGATGAATAATGTCAATCAGATATTCTGGAATGTTTGGAATGATTATGAAGAGAAGCATCAATAGAACAATGAAGTGCTACTCTCCCTAGGTATTACACATATTCCCCCTGATGGATAACATCAACTAGAGTAGTCAACTCTTCAACGCTCATCAATGATGTATCCAATGAAGATATTGATGTTGAATGTTTAGACCTCATATGAGAAATCAACTCCTCCTATTTTCATATCTGTGTGGTCCGAGCGTCCATCTGAGCATGTACTATATATAATAATTGGTGACTCTGCTCCAATGCCTCTACCATATTCTTATTTTTCATTTGAAGTGAATCCTCATTCATAATATCACATATATCCTTTTCATTCATGGCCAAGTCACATCCGGGTAAGAGGAATTTTTGTATAATATCCATCAAAGGCTATTGATCAATTTTTTCTACCACTAATTCATGAAATAACTAATGTTCGTGTTCCCCTTGATTGAAGATAATTTACAAGGGTTTCTAATCAATGAAGGTGTGAATCAGTCTCTAGTTCTGTCAAAAATGTGAATGATCCCCTGCAAACAATGGGGATGATATGGAAAAAGGATAACCAACCATTCCAATAAATGATGAAATAGTATATGAATCCTCACATGTTATTCATTAAATAAGCAAGTCATCTGTATCATCAGTTAGAGTATTAGCTTTCTCAACAAAATCTATTTCACCATATAAGTCTTTGTCAAACAATCGATGTCATTTCATAATGCCTCACCTAATTTTTTTATCAGTTCCAATGACATCATAGATACAGGCATTGTTGACACAACATGCATGTCCACATTCCATTCCAGCAGAACCAACACATCATTAGGATGTGATATTTTCCATTCCTAGGAATAATTATGTCTAACAAGAGTAGAATAATCATTAGTTTGATGTATAATTTTGGCTACAATATCATCATGTGAAAGTTAATTCAAGAATTGATGAATGAATCTTGGTTTCCATTCAACTTGGACATTGACCAATGGGATGGAAGACACTCTCTGAACAATGGCATACTATCGGGAAAATTGATAATGTGTTTACGGCTTGTAGAAAACATCCTCTCTTTTCCATAGATATGAGAACACCATCCCAAAGGGAGATAATATAGGATATTTTATCAAGTGAACCACTATTTTAATTAATAGAAAACCACAAGATGCATGGAAGGTAACAAATTCACTTTTATCTGTATGACACAATGCACCATTAACTTCAGAAGGTCTTTGGGACATATTCCTGACCCCAAAGATATACAGAAATTTTGGATGGGATTGGGTGTCCAAGATCATGGAAGCATTATAGTACTCATCACAATGGATGCGCTACCCTATCTAGCGAAACAAGAAATGGAGGGGGTCACCGATCCTATAAGAAGTGTTTCCTTGTAGGATATGGCCCAAAATTTAGTACAGTTGTGCAAGGAATATTAATGAGTGGTTAAGGAGAATCCACTCTAAAAGTCATGACACAGTCACCAATGTGCTAACCCTAAACACTGAGTGTGTATCCACATCTATGAAAATCCACTTGTTACAGAGCGGAGCTATAAATACCACAAGACAATGGTCTAAAGAAACCTCTGTGTTCACCAGGTACCCAGATGAGGTATATTATCCAGCTTCTAGAATGGCCTAATTTGGTCCAGAACTATCACAAACGTGTTTAGAAGGGTCCTAATGTGGATGAATAACAGTTGGTCTACCCCACTGCCACATAGAAAAATATTCAACCATTCGGTGAAAGATATTTTCTACCACACTATCAGCACTCTCTAAAATTTATTATTCATGATAAAAAAACCATCTCCCTTTCCAAAACTATATTACATAGTGAATCAACCTATACATCCATAGTCGGATGTAATTCATCATCCATCTCTCTAATAGGAGGAATACGACCCATCTAAAGAATGAAACATAAGCTAATACCTACCTCATCATAAAGAAGACAGAATGTGTTGGTCACATGACAAAAATGACTAATAATTTCCCATGTAAGGTTAGGCTTGTGGTAAATGATGAACTGAGATATCCACATGGATTCGTAATGATGAACCACGTACAGATCATTAGAAAACTCCAAGCATCTTTGCCTCACTGAAAATTTCCATGCCCATTAAGCATAAAAGTGGCCACTATGATGAAGACCTCATTTCGAGTACTATATTCCACTGAATGTTTCTATAGAGGAGGCATGTATACATGAATAACTTTGAGAAATAGGTTCTTGAGAAATATCACGACCATCTAGAATCATGGGAGAGTTGGCCAATGGATAAGCTAAATCCTGTGTTTGAGCTATTTCAAGTTGAATGTCCTTAGTAATTGTCTTTTGAACATTGTTGATAGAATCAGACAACCAACAAGATGGAATAATAATTTCTTGAGGGTAATGATGGCGTCACATAGCAATCCAAACACATATAGATGGATTCGATGAGACATAGGGTAGTCATAGAGGCCGAGTGAGATGAATCCCTCAAGACTCTCATTATCAGTATGTTTATGAAATCAGGGATCATAAATACGATATCTGGAGATCAGGGAACTTTGATTTGATGTATATGAGGAATCTGGATGATAACTAGAGTCCTTCTAAAAATATGTTTGAGGAAAATTTCAAACAAAGTGAATATAAAATCTTGTCAAAAATAAAGTCAGAAAGGGTTTTAGTGACATCGGGCACACTATGTGTCTTAGTAACGGATGGAAAACCACGTAATGGGTTTACAAAATTCTAGATATCTAGATGAATCATCGGTCAGATAACCCTCTTAGGCCATCATAAGAACTATATGGACCCTTGGTGACATGCAAGCTCTTGACATAAACATGGAAACATGAGTCGTAAATGACAAAAAGATCTATCCACAAACTCACGAAAATCCCTCAAGACACTGAAACCCACATAGATGAATTTTGAGATAGTACTATTGTATAATTCTATGTTTGACAAAACATGAATCTGAGTAAGGAGATGTCTTTTGGTAGAGTTCTGATGAAACTCACTGATAGTGAATAGTTGCAAATAGATCTCATGATCAAGGTTCATGGAACGGTCTCGCGATGGAGGCACTAGGAGAATGAGAATAATAGAGTGCTCTAGAGAAGGGGTGATCGTAGGAATAGATTTTACTCCACCCCACTATATATAGGATTACTTTTCAGAATATCAAACATCACCCGAAATACAAAATGTCACCTAAGGAACCAGCTCATGGCACCACAAAAAAATTCATGTGTACATTTGATTTCTTCATAACTAAGTCTCTGTCAACTCAAACGTCTCTCTTGATGGGGTCATTTGTTAATTCCCACTAAATAAGCTTCAAAAAATGAAGTATGAAGAAATAAATGAATAGTGTTATTAGCTACCCCATGAAGAGAAATTCCTTGAGGATCACATGAGCCTCTGAGGGACTCATGATGGTGTGACCATTTCATGGTATAACAATGACTCCGTGAACATTACATATCCCACAGAGTCTCCTTAAATAGACCTTCCTAATCTCATGATGGCTCTCCAAACTGCCAATGGATGGATGGTGACAACCGAAAGAAGGCCCTGGGTAACATGGTTTTCATTTCCACATTCCATGAAAAACCATCCAAAATTCCTCTAGAAATAATGAGGAATGATATTAAAAGTTAGAGACCCAGGTAGTCATTATTCCTAAGAGCCATATCATTGTTTGAAAGAATAAATTTCCTTGATGATATCCATGTAAATTATCATAACTAAAAAAACATTGTAAAATAAAACAGAGAGAATAAAGGGGAGTTGGAGAGAGGTACTTGTAGTCACTAAAGAACATATGATGTACCCTTAAAGAATCTGTAAGAAAACACAAGACCTCAACGAAATGTCTACTGCCTACCATGAAAACACTTTTGATTGTTAGTCGCACCACACAAAGTTCATTTGTTATGTCTAAGAAATTGCACATCTCCCCTTCTGTGGAATAAGGGAAAATATGTGGATTTATCCATGAAATGCTAATGCATCCCCCATATAACCCATATTGTTCATGGAAGTCATCATCAAAATATTGAGTAAAAGTCTTTTACATTACTAATCCATATTTTCTTAACTCATAAACAATTGTATAATAAATGAAAAGTGATAAAAGGGATGAGGAAAGAGGTACTCATGGTCACTGAAGAACATGTAACACACCCCCACAATCTAAAACCACCATGAGACCCTGACGTAATGTCTGCATCATCTCGTGATACAGCATTGTATTTTTAGTTGCGCCATATGATAGCCATTGGGTATGTCTAGGAAACTCTATTATTCCCCTTTGGCACACTAATGAAAAAATTATGTACTTTTTCCGTGATATGAACATGCGCCCCCATATAGATCATAGTGGTCTCGCGACACATCACCAAAAATAGTTTAATTTTCCTTGACATTGCTTATGGAATCTCGCATGACTCCCACCCTTTATTCCCATATATGAAAAGAAAAAAAATATGGAAGGGGAGGATGATACTCTTGTTCCTTAAAACTCATGTTATGTGATCTGGAAGTCCACATCACAGTCCCACGAGATACCTGGAAAAATCATCTTTTTCTCTTAGATATAGAAAGAAAAGTCATCAAGCATTTCACTAAATGTATTTCAAAAGGAATCTTGGATATCACGAAGGCCCTTAAGAATGTCCATAGGTAAAGATAAAAAATAAATTACATGCCTGCAAGATCAAACCAGACATAATTAATGAGAATTAATCAAATAAAGGAAGCATTGACGGAAGATAGAAAACGTTGAAAATTAGGCAAAGCACTCAGAATGACCCATGGATGAGATTCTTGAAACTATGTGGTGCCATACCACTAAATGGATTACGTCTTAGATCTATGAAATATACACAATTCATATCGGTGATCATACAGGGTGGAAATACTGATAAATTCCCCACCATAGAGTGAAAAAGTAACCTGATACTACGAAAACAAAATTGTGAAGTGAAAAAGTCCCAGCATCGAAATGGGATTCATGGAGCAATAGATCATGCGAGTGGCCAGATTTCTATTAAGTAATATAATTGTGACCAGTGAGAGTGATCATTCACCATATTTAAGTTACTTTGCATGATTGTTTATAGATCATGCGAAGGGATTCTGGAAAGGCTTAAAAAACACATACCACATGTTTGCAATATCATGTGAGACATTAAATAACCTGATATGAAAAAAAGGCATTGAAAATACAATGGATAAAATATAGAATTAGTTGGAAGAATAGAGTGAATTGCTTGCTAGACCTCATGAACATCATGTCATTCATTGAAAAACATATAATAGTTCCAGGACACATCTCTTAGATCTCACGACATTATTTCAGCAAGCTGTTTAGGACATGGGAAGCCCAATGGATGTTTCAAAGCATGGAACATGGTCCCCCTAGGTGAACCACCTTGATTTAATGAAACCCTAGTGGTTTACCACATAATAACAATGATTACCATTAGATACATCTACTGATATATATATATATATATAACAGTGTTCTCTTAAATCATTCAAATCTCACCACTACATCATGGCCTGACCACCAAGATGACGTGAAGAACATTGGGAGTGCCAGATGAAACCTTTGATTCCCTCTGGACATACTAGTATGCTCTCACGATGAACTACATGGATGCTATCCAAGACACGTGACATCCTTCAGACCATGTCACACTATCTCTTGTGACACCCCCATAGGTGTCAAGATAGGTAATGAGATGAATTCTAGGACAAGCTAACTAGGTCATGTGAAGTCTTTCAGGACAAGCCAACAATGTCATGGAATGTACCCCATACAAGTCAACTGGGTCATGTGACACCTTCTAGTTAAGCAGGCTAAGACACAATGTCATCCTATGATTTGATTCTTTTATCCACACTCACTGTGTAAGCCCTAATATAAAGGGAACTATGAGGTATCTAATACCAACCATATATGAAAAATGTAGGCCACATATTCAATGTTCATGCTCTATATTGATTATTCATGATGATCTTAGTATTTAAGACCTTATAAAAAGTAATTACATTGATCACTTTCTAACAATTCTATCTAAAAACGATCATATCTCACATGAACATAGAGAGTTTCTATTATAATGGAATCTACAGTACACACCTCAGGGATACATGGGAAACCTCGGTGCATAAGCTCGAATGATCAACATCATATGGTATATCCCTAATCAATAGGACTCCCATCATGGTATTCACCCCTATCATTCCATAAACCTTGAGGGAGATCATAATGATTTATGGTGTGATCATCCACCTTAACCTTATGGCATGTTAAGGAATAAATGAACCAAAAGAACTCTGATTCCCAATGTAACTAGGATATATAGGATGCCTTTATAATCCTGATATCTTTACTAAACATTCTAAGGACACTATGAGCATATGATTCCAATACACATATGCCCTGAGACTGATCATCTATTCCCCTTGTTACTCACATCGATCATAGCTTGCGCAGGCTTAGTGTGTACAAGGAATAACCCATCAGACATCTGGAATCTCCAATCACGATTGAGATACCAGTACATATGTGCTGATGAGTTGTAAGGTATGAAAAACCATCATATAAGTGCATATACTGTGGGTCATTCCCAAGGGTGGTATCGAACTACGATGACTATGATACCTACCATAACCATAATATGTATAACGTCTCCCTTGTACCCAAGAAAAAATAATTTGTGCCATAGTACCCATGCATATATCCTCTCCAGATGATGCAAACCTGCATGGTATAAATGAACAATGTGGGTTTTTATTCATTCAATATCCAAGATATTTTGGATGCCACATAATTTCTCATTACACTATTCATGATATGAACCGCCTCCTCGCGTGGAAGCACATTTTGAATAATTTGGGGACACAGTTTCAACACATAAAGTTGTTACTCACCATTAAGGGAATGAAGTAAGAATCTAGGACAAATAAAAATGGAATCATTAATGCGACCGCACTACCTTCAGGTCATCAATGAGACTCCCTTTCCTTGTTAAATGAGAGAACTATCCAATTTACCATTTTCATAAGGTAATTGGTCCTGTATCAGGATTACTAATAGATTCATGAACATATAGTTAATCAATAAAAGTGTCCCAATGTGGGAAACAATTCTCCCAAAAGGGTGTGATGAGATCAAACTCCCATTTCCTTGACCAATGAAATTCCCCAAGAGTAAATGAGCCTGAAAATACAGATTACCACTGGCCTTGGGAAAGATGTTATGTACCTAGATACAAATGAGGGTACCTTTGAGTGTTTCTAGGAAAAGAGGAAATGGTAGCCTAATGAGGGGAACCCATTTCATACCTCATTAACCCCAAAAAACACCTTGATAATAATCATCATTGAGTGATAGTGATGGAAAATGGATTCCATCACTTCATATAGGGCTAGTTCACACATATGCATGAGTGATTACCTCACTCCCATATGATTGAAACGATGGAGAATAATGGTATATCCATCATTATAAAAATATATATTTAGGATATATATGATACAATTTTATGAGGAATACTATAGATTTAGTGTTGATACATTAAAAAATAAAGAGAAATATTCCTTGAAAGATAATTACCAATTCTTTGGTAAGCATGTATTAGATTCATTGTTATGGGCCTTTGGAATAGTATTTTAAAAAGATAAAAACATCTAATTCCTAGATATAAATTCATAGAAAATAATTGGGTATGGTATGGTCAATATTTATGGCTTAATATTATTTTAATGTGATATTGTAGGGTTTTATATTTATAAGTGCGGGATATGAAACACTGGAAATTTCATAAAACATTTAAAAAAATTATATATAAATCATTTACTATGGAACCAAGTAAAAAAAATTCAAAGATAAGATTTTATTTAGTCAAAATATACTCATAAAATCATATTTGAACATTTTTTGGATACATTTTAACTCTTATTTCATAGATAAATCACACTAAAATCATTTTTACCTTAATGGTCATAACTCACCTTTTTACAATGATAACATAATTTAAGGAGACAAAATAAAATCGCCCATGTAACTTTTTTGCAATATGGAATCCAAATTCTAAATCAAATTTATCAGATTTTATTTCTATGGGGGGGGGGAAATTAATTTTAATAAATGTTCACAAAATGAATGATACACATATTGTTTCATACCTAATTTAATACTAAAAATATTTTAATCCTGAAATATTGAAATAAACTGTTTAATAAACAAATTAATGATTAAATAATAAATCAGTGACGTATTTTTGAAATTTGAATCATGAAAAAAAAGAATTATATCTTCCTATAATTCTATAAAATTAAAATACCAACAATTTTTTTTTAATTTAAATAAAATATATCTTATCATCACAACATCTAGGTTGGACTTCCAATTTGTTTTAAAAAAAAGTATTACATTACATTATTTGATTTCATGGAGAAAAATTAGGTTGAAAACACTTATAAAATATTATAAAGGCCTGAATTAGATGAATTTTAATATTATACCCCATTACTTTCCCTCAATTATATACCTTTTACCGAGGTGATAAAAATCATTATGGTGACATTTTTGTAAAAATATTTTAATTAGTTTGATGAAATAAAATTCAATATTTTGATTCCAATTCTGGAATTCATTTGATCAAATTGAATTCATAAAGTTTTAATATTTTAATAAAAAAATAAACATAAAAACTATTTTGAAAGCTTGTTTTCAAGAAAAGTATTGTTTCATAAGTATAAAATGTATTTATACTAAAATTTAGAATTAAATTTCTTCCAATGATCATAAATTGATTAAAAATAACATAAAAAATTAATGTTACATAACAATTTTCTTAAGTAGAATTCAACATTCTTTATTCATGGAATGAAAAGGTAATTTTTAATAACAATTTTATATTTTCACTATTCATAAAAACAACAATATTTTCTGAAATTTTTTAATCATTCAATGAAATATAATTTTTACATGATTATTTATGAATAGTATTCCATTTATAAAATATATTTCAAAATATTTACAGAAATTAATTACATTAATGGTTAAATAAAAGAAACAAAACAATAATTTTGGAAAAATATATTTTTTAAGAATATAATGACAATAGTGAAGATATATTTTCCTAAACTAAAAAAATTATAAATATATTATTAAAGATTTAGTTATTCCTATTAATTATTCCATTTTAATGGATATTTTGTAATGGTATACTCTATTATAGTTCATTTAAATTTGGGTTTTCTTGTATCACAAGCAATCATATAAATTTAATTCATTTAAAAAATATATATAATAAAATATCTGGGTGTTACAAATATGAAAACATAATATGCCTTGTTTCATTAAGAAGTGGGGGTGGGATATATTAGGAGAATAATATCATAGTTTCATTGATGAATTTGAAGCATTATTTTGAATTTGAATGGGTGGAATTGGTTTCCTTTTCTAGGACATGAAATGTGATTTCTTTTGGGAAAAATCATTATTTTCCAATACTTCAATGAAACTATTCGTGGATCAATGGCTCAATAGTGGAAATAATTTTTTTTTCGAAAATTCTTATTGTATAAATCCCTTCATATATAATATAAAAAAAGATATGAGTAATTAAATTAAAATATTTTTACTTTTAACAACATAGAAAAATTAACTTTTACTATGGTAACTAGTTTTTAACTATGTATTTTTATATAATATAAAATAGAAAAATTTTCCCATATTATATAATTTTTATTTTTGGAACATAAAAATATTTTTTATTTAATCCAACTAAATTTCTAAAAGTGAGAAAATTATTCTTTATATTAAACTAGATATATATAGAAAAATATTTTTCATATAAAACTATGGTTTTTCCCATCAAGTGTTTTAAACATTATTTAGTATTTATTAACCAATAATTAGTGTATATATATTATATTTTTTCAATCATATCCTATAAATTATATTAAATATATAAATATAATTTACTAAATAAAAATTAAGCATCTTATATAAAAAATTTCAAAATAACCTTTTCACCATCAATGTGGTAATTAAAAATAACCACGATGATCTATTTTTTTTCAAAAAAATGTGATTGAACGAATAATTTTTTTAAATTTTATTATTTAACATATTAGATCCATTTTTGATATCAAATTTATCAAATTAAGAGAATTGGTGATAATTTTTATTCATATTACATTTGAAAATCCATTTTTTTAAATT
The DNA here is from genome assembly GCA_963277665.1 of Viscum album. NCBI lineage: Eukaryota > Viridiplantae > Streptophyta > Magnoliopsida > Santalales > Viscaceae > Viscum > Viscum album. The sequence continues at coordinate 1,238,432,211 of OY728157.1, read as the reverse complement.
GTATTTTTATAAAAATATGTAGGTATAAATAAAAAATTATAATGATATTAATAATAAATTTGAAAAGAGGATTATAATTTTTTAAATAATCGTAAAGTGAATTTAATTGAATCGAATTCTATTTTCACCATAGGAAATTTAAATTATTCAAAAAGAGAGATAATAATTTTTATTAAATAGTATATTATTTCCTAAAATAATGTTCACGGGTTTCATAAATTTAAAAAAGGGGTTTTTCATTTCATTATATTAATTTATAAAAATATAATTATATATAATATTTTTCAAAACATTTTAAATAATATAAAATTTATAGTATTAAAAAATCTTTATTTTTTATTATTCTTCTCAAAAAAATTATTTGAAAAAAAATCCCAAAAAAATAATATTATGATATTATTATGATAATAAATCCATAGAGAACATTTATTTTTTAAATTAAAATAAACAATATTTTCAATAATTTTTTTTGAAAAAAAACAAATAATATATTGAAAATATATCATTATTTGAAAATAAAATTTTCTTATATTAATTTCTATTATTATTACATCACTTCATTTTCTGATTAAATTAATGTTAAAGAGTTTTTAATATCAAACATAATTTTTTATCTCTCTTCAAATTATTCATGAAATATAAATTCATATTAAATAGATTTTAATTTTTCATTAACATATTATTAAAAATGCTAAATTATCATATTATTCATTTACGATAGACTAATTGATTTTCATCTATGTTAAATGTAAAATTAATTTCATTCATATAGTTGATTCATTGATCTATTACTCATATTCATTACCACTAATTTAATATTTACATTACAATAATCATACAAAAATATATATATTTTATATAAATATATCTCAATTTCATTTATCTTCGTTATTGCCCGAGGGATAAGGTATAAAAAATAGACTTATATTGAAATAATAATATATGATGTTCTTAGGGAGTTACTTTCTCACCCCAGACAAAACTGTTTCATATCAATTTAAATTATTACCCATTGAAGCAAGTATGTGAGTATTTTATAAACAAATTTATCATTTGAGATATAGTTTCTATTTGGACATTTGAATTACACTTTTTGGATAAATTATGTTATCAAAAGTTCCTATATCTGATTTAATTATTTAAACAATAATATACTTTTGTATATATATATCCGTAACATAAATACACTATAATATACCTTTCTAAAAGAAATTAAAATCTTTGTGATATGAAACCATTGTAGAACCATATATTTTTCCAATAAATTGATTGTATATTTAACCCTCAAATTATATTATCCACTATTTTATAATGTCAATAACTAGTAAATATATATATATATATAAACAATGTAATGATATAAACATAATGAATAATATCACGGATCAAATTATCATTTAATTAATAATTTTTTAATATGATATCAATACTATTTAACTCACATTAATCTAAATAAGTCAACCCTTTTATAAAAAATCATCATGAGTATATTAAACCTAATATATTTCTGTCCAGCAATCATGTGTTTTTCACTTTTTGACTTCAAAAACTATATCATTCTCATAAAATCACTTTACAAGTCCATTTATTCTATTTAATATGTGTGCCAAAAACATTAATGTATAACTACTAAAAGAAAATCTTTAGATATTTCACACAATCCTAATAACATTTCAGAATATAGTAGAATATCATTGATAATATAAATCAAATATTAATATTCCATATAGTTTCAAGAAAATAATAATCGCACTACCATATTTATTACTATTAATCTCACCTTATCAATCATAATAGACAAATACAAAAATTAAAAAAAATTATATTCCATTATTCAGTAATAAAACATAGTGGTTTCTACAGACATATCATAATCAGCATCATTTTGTGATTACATTTTAATCAAGTACAAAAAATGGATTTGATAAAATTAAAAAAACTAAATATGAAATCATTAATATGAAGATATATTTCTTAATAAAAACTTGTTTTCTTAACATGTGAATCTTTTAGTTTAATATATGAATTTCATATGTTAAATCTTTAGTCATGTAAGTTAATTATCATTTGTTTACCTATAACCTTTTTTAGACATTTTTAAACCCATATAATTATTCATCAAATTAATTAGATTAAAAACAATTAAATCCCATAGTTTTGTTAGACTAGATGTGCAATTAGGAATATTATGTCCATAAATTGATGATCATGTTTCATATATTGTATTCCCTTCTGGGGTTATTACACCTAGGTAAATCCTTTCTTGATCTTATTTCTACATGTAGTATCCAAAAAGGGATTCAATTTCCATAAACACCACATAGTAGAGACTTTAAAAAAAATTCATTGTTTCATACAATACATGTAGATATTTCTAGGACGTTAAGAAATATTATTTTATCATAATACCCAAAATATTAAATACTTAATCAATAATTTACCATTAAATTATCCAGAAAATAATTCTATTATTTAATGTTATCAAAACCCTAGTCTAATAAAAAAATTTATTCCTTGAACAACTAATCTAATGCTTGGTTCCATAAACACCTACATAATATATTGGATTCGATTCAAAAAATAGATTCCTGATATAAAAAATCAAATTACAATATATGTTTTGGGAATTTTTTGTTTTACATATTCCCATTCCCATTTAGGATTATGATTTTATATAATTTATAAAAAATAGAAAATAAAGGCTTCCATGTTCATTATATGAAACAAACATGTTTCCCATTGTATATGATAAAATTATTTCATGAGGAGTCTTCAAATTCCCCATCAAATTTTATAGTGTCCCAAGGCATTATGACATTAGATTAATAGATTTTTAACAATTAATATCCAATATATGTGACCCAACTATTATTAGGCCATATGTATTAGAAATACTGTGTTTATAATACATAGAGATAAGAATAATACAAGGAAGCATGATTTTATTCTTATTAATGAGATTCTAAATCCATTTTATCTTTTAAAAATATATTGGATAACCCAAGGAATAGATAAAACAATTAGGTGATCTAAAAAACCTTACAACAGAATAAATATTATATGGAAACAAAATTTGTATATAAAAGGCATACCATGATATCATAAAAGAGAATGTTCATAACCAATAAAAATAAAGAATAATATATATAACATGATATCATAATAATATCAAAACATAGAAAATGTTGGTAAAACATATAACATGGCATTATAATGATTAAGTGATAAAATCATGTACGATATCACATGTCATACAATGTCCCATATGAGATTAGATTTCCTTGTTAATCACATAATAAACACCTCATAATAAAAAATATTTACTTACTACATGGGAGTGCTATCAAAATGAACCGACTATAAAATTTATATCATTAAGTTTTTCATAAAAAAAATTCAATCATAATTCATATACAGAATAATTATCTCAGGATAGAAAATAAGTTGCATAATGTTGTCTTATATCATTATTGCATAACTTTAGTATTTTAGTAATCAAAATTATCATCAATATCATATATGAAAAAAAAACACCAAGATAAGAGGAGAATGTAAAACCTATAGATATTATGAAATATTTTCATAAAATAAATTTAATCTCTTTTATATCATAGAAATATTAAACCCTGATATTTTTGGTGTTGAAAACGCATACAACAGACAACATTGATCTTAAACAACACATGAAATATATTATTACTATCAAATTGTATAAGATTTGATGGAAATGAATATTATTTGCTACATCATGATATATATTTATATAAATTTCATACTAAATAATTTTTTTGATAAATACACTTGGAATAATTGATCCATTTTTTAAATAATAATTTTATTCTTTGAAAATAAATTTTCTTGAGAAATGATTTTTATTTCATTGGATGAAAATTTTATAATACTCTTTCATCATTTTAAAAAAATTAATCAAACATAATAAATTCATTTTTAAATTTGACGTTCATTATTTTATTTTGGTGATATTGTAGTATCTTTTTTAAAATATTGATTTTTCAATGAATAGTTAGTTTTACCAATTTTTCTAAACATGGAATTATTTTGGATAACTTATGTAATTTTTATGACCCATTATGTAACTATTATGATTTTCATTAAAATAGTTATTATTTAATTTTATTTTATCTAATTAATTATATTTTAATCATCTTTATATTAGATTTTATAGTATGTTTGATTTTGGGTTTAAAAATGATATTTCTCTCAAAATTGTTATAAGGTGCATAATGATTATCCTTTTTAATTATTTAAAAAACCACAAAAAATAATTATTTTAATAAAATTACTAATTATATATCATAAAATATTAATTTTTAATCTTATAATTATTATCAATAGTCATAGAGATAATATGAAATCATTTTTTATATGTAAAATAAACATCCTAAAACCCCACTTATTCATCACATCTAAAAGACCAATTTTGAATTACAATTTTTCACAGATATAAATTGAATTTGGTGAAATTTATTACTTATTATGAATTCTAATATTTTATATTTTATAATTATATAAAACTAATTATTGACCATAATGAAAATTGAAAAGAGTAAAAATAAATCACTATCGTTAAAGTGAAATCCTATTTTACATTGATTAAACTAAAAATATAATGGATATAATAAAATAAAAATATTTATAAATAATAATTTTTCCATATTATAACCATATCATGTTTTAGTTCTGATAATGGAACTCTGTAGACTTTTTTAATGTGTAATAAGTGAGTAATCCTTTTATTTGATAAAATACAGGTGTTCCACTCACCTCACTTATAAAAGGCCACAACCTCCCCTCTCATATTTATGTAATAATTTATATTTGATTGGACAATACATTCCCAAATTAATTTATTAAATTCCTCACTACATCATAGAGCCATTTTTTTATCATAAATCTATCCTATAAATCCTTTTGGTGACTATCTAAGAAGGATGTTCGAAGAAGAGGTATAATTATTAATCAAGCACAATTATTTTATTTCTTATTCCACATCCGTTAAATTTTACTCTATTATAATTAAAATATTACTCCACTAAGTACCATATAAAAGAATTTTTTTATTATTTTAATACTCTAAATTCATATTTCTTCCAAAAAATGGGAAACAAAATCATTATTCTTGTGTACAACTAACAACTTCCTCATCAAACGTTGTCATTCTTTTTCCATGATCACCTCTCAAAGCATGAGATAATTATGGATTAAAAGTATATATATATACATATATTAATTTTAACAATTATTTACTTATATAATTATGATATCACATATAAATTTTTAATTTCAATTCCATGGGGGATATGATAATGCTGCTTCTGTGTATGGAAGAATATCACCTCATAATGTGATGTGATTTGTTTAAAATTAATGCATTACAAGGAAGGTAATAAGGCCAGTTTTAATGAATTTATGTTATGTAAATTATATGATTGTGATGATAAATAAATATCTATCATTATTAATATATAATATTTTATTTTATTTCTTTCATTTCTACTTGATAAAAAATGGTAACATCATTCATCGGAATATATTGACTACTACCTCCACCATGTCGTGTGATACATTTTTCAACACCAAATCACATGGATGATATATAAACTAATTATTAAAGATAAAATATTTTATTATCTATATTTTTATAATTATGTACACATAATATATAATTCTTTTTCAATTGTCGAAAAATTGTAACATTACTCATGCATATGTATTTTGAATCAATGACCACCATTGATCAGCATCTCCAGGGAGGTGGTAAACTTCCATGATAACCTTTTCCCTTTCACTACTCCCCAAGGCAAGGATTATTTTCTCTAAGGAATTTATACATTGCTCAGCTACTTAGGGATTTATAATCCCATTGAATTTTGATGTTTGTTGCCTCATGAAGTAGTCTAACATTGATCCTTCACATTGCGGATCAGGGTGCTCCATACAAGTAAGGTTATTATTCATAACCTGAGTGAGTTGTCCCAGTATGGTGATAAGTTGATCAACACCAGTTGTATCACCAGCTCCACTATAATTATCTTGAGTAGGAGGGAAATCCCTACATGGAGTGCGTGCATTGATACAGTTTCCATTTCTTCCACTAGGCGCCGTTTCTAAACAATGGCATAAACTAGATCAGTGTATGAATGAAAATACATAATTACATACTTGTAAAACACTTAACATAAATTGAAAAATTTATGGATATAATCCATAATCATAAATTTTCTTTCTTTGAGTAAGTATATACGCATAAACCCATCATAATGTTTTTTAAAGAAATTGAGAATTATACTAAGAATATCCCCTCGGAGTGTCGTAACCAAGAGTGCAGCAAGGCCCGTTGTCATTCACCAGTTCCTGTTCCAGTCTAGATCAAAGCGGTGTTTTTGGGTTTTACCCATAGGTAAATCTGTGCCAGAGCCACCTCTACCTTCTCTTATCCAGATAGGGATGTATTTCACAGAAAACTCACAACATTTCTATAATACCAAAATTCTAGGAATTTCTTCTATATTAATCCTCAAAGTCTATCTTAGTGCTATGTGCTCTAATCAGAGTTTATCTAAATCTAGCTTCCATGGTTAATACTAAACTACCTCTGATACCAACTGTAATGCCCCGACCCCAGTTACCTAGAGTCGGAGCATTATTACGTAACATTGACATGATCACAGATGATCAAGTCTCAGAAGACCAATTTGTTTAGTAGGCTTGAAACACTAGATACATTCATAAGTTTTACATTACATCATAAAGTAATAAAAAACTACAAAAACATCTTGTATTCATATCCCCTCATTCAATCCTTTCATGACATTCATAAAATACATTTTCACATCCTGGAAAAATTAAAACATTCAAAGGGGTGAGCTTAGATGCTAAGTAAATATAACAATATAGCAGAAGCTTTCATAAATAAACATAAACATTAAAGGCAATTTATAACTGAAAAAAATCCTTTTAAACTTGAACTTCATCATAATAAGGAAAAATAAAATGAAATAATGCTATTTACTTATTCACATGGATATTTTACTAGTCAAATAATCACATTCAATATCAATAACCACTTTCATAATGATGGAATGCATAATTCCAGACTATCATAACCATGTAGCCAAGGCCTCGTGCCAAAACTACAAATAATATTTTGTCAACTCCTCGTACCAAGACACTAGTTTGTATCATGAGAAATACTGATGTATATTGGAGCTATAGAAGGCTCCAACCGTCACATACTAAGTCCAATACATTCCTTATATGAAAAGGTTTAAACATATCATAAACCATAACATAATCGTATCACATAAAACATGAATAAACGAATCATAACATTTCCACATTTCAATCACATGATATCGATATAACACATTGATATAATAACAAAACTTTCAAAACCTTTTTCAATACCAAAATAAAAGAAAATTAAAACTTGGAATTTATTTTTCATTTAAAAAAAGTTATATCTTGTAGAGGAAGCCAAAACTCAAATAATGGTCACGGCGGCGGAGAAGTATTTGTCGCCGCGTACGTAAGACAAAACATTCCTTTTTTTGTTTAGTAAAAATGATTCATATAAAATATTACTTTTGAATAAATGTAAAATTCAAAGGGGTTTATACACCGTATAAAAGAAATTTTTGTATAAAACAAAATATGCCTCAATGAAAGGAGATTGAGACGAAGTCCCTTACCTCGTGTCCGACTTGACTCGATCTTTATTTAATCTCCATAATAATAAACTAGAGTTAATTTATACATATATAAGAACCTTTTTTAAGTTCATTATTCCTTTTATATCACTTATTACCATGTTATTAACATTATGTAATCATTTAAGTTAATAATGGTCGTTTTGTTGATCTTTGGTACTTGAGTCAACAATAAACTTCTTATAATTACAAGTTGTTCATGTGGTAAAATATCCATTATATCCAGAATTATATTCATTATATAGATATCATATATATCATATATAACCAGTATATACATGCATTCATAATATTACATAACTTTTAGAGGTAAGAAATGAAATTCACTGTTCATGGAGACGGTAAGCTGTACGTACGCATGAGTGCTAATTTCATTTATATTTTGTATTTAATGGAATTAAATCAAAATTATATAAAGGTATATTATTATTTCATTATAATATAATATATAAAATCATAAACTCCATCCATTATACGTCCCACATATGGCATTAAGGAATCAAATCACTTTGAGGGGGTGGTAGTCCGCATTTCCTAAAATGAAGATATCGCGTTTACCCATCATGGAAATCATAAATATATGAAATAAATGAAAAATAAAGAAGCATAAATAAACATAAACATAATATATATCATATATATGTATATCTACATCTTAATGGCCACCATGAGAGGTGTTAAAAGAAGATTGAACAATCATCGTTTCATGAGGCAGTAATTCGCCACCCACAGAAACAGTATGTTCTATAACCATTAGACGGAGGTGTTTGTAAGTGTAAATAAAATAAATATCATAAAAACATCCTAGTTTATTTAATATACTGGTGTTTTTACAAAATATAGGAATAAAAAGATTATAGGGTGTTGGAGAATCAAAATAAAACAAAAGAACATAAGAGGAGACATTACCTTAAAATCGAGTAACTCTTTTTGATTTGAGCCAAAGGCTTCCTTGGAAAGACATATGCCCAAAGTGAGGCTTCTAGGTGCAAGGGATGAAAGTTTAGAGAGTATTTGGGAAGATTTTTTCTGAGCCAAATGGCATTTATGGTGTGAATAAGGTTGTAGAGGTGGGGGCATTTTATAAGAGGAGAGGAGGGGCACTCTTGGAATATCATGAAATATTACATTATTATGAAGTGATTTTCGGATTTTAAAGGTCCCAAAATTATAAATTTCATGGATAAGGTGATAAGGGTTATAAATATACTCATACAATAGGTTTTTGACAAGTTTAAGTCTTATATTTCACATTATCGTTTCATTTCATTTAAATCATTAATTAATGAGGTAATCGCTGCATCATCATGGTGTCATTAATAAATTTATTTTTTTAATGTCTAAAAATTATAAAAAACTAGTATGATGTAGGAAAACTTTTTTTCTTTCCAATTAATATTTATAGTATAAAATATTACTTATATAACCCCATGTAAAAAATGGTTTAGTAAAACAATACATGTTTGTGACATTTTTATTTTAACTTTAAATAAAAAGTTATTAATGTCATTTTATTACCCAAGTGGCTCCATGGGGTCCCCAAGTTGACCCATGGATTGTATTGGTCGGCCATTACTCATAAAATAAGTGTAGGACAAGTTTCAAGGTAATTTCATATTATTGTAACATTTGTTTTACCTTAAATCACACTAATTACCTTTAATCGCGATTAATAAAACATAAAAGTTACTATTCACCAAAAAATTACTTGTATCCCATTGAACCTCATTTTACTTACTAATGACAACCATGTATGTAATATTTTGGAAAATCAAATAACAGAAGTTTTAAAGTTTCATTTAAATGAAAAATCATATTTTTAACTCCCACTTAGTGGTTTCACTATTCATCAAAAAATAAAGTTTTTTAGAAAAATACCAAAAATTCAACCTCACATATATTTGATATCCTGAATTCAGAAAAGATGTCTATTTTACAAAATTCAGAACATATATGTTTAATTAATTAATTTAATAATTAATTCCTGTTGTCAAAACAAATACTGTGTTTTTAAGAAACAATATCAATCAAAAGATTGGCAATTGTTTATGTCCAATTTCAAAGTGAAATTAATTCTAATGGACACCATTGGATAAAATGGTAAAATTATATTCTAATTATACATTCAAACCACTCAATAGTATAATTTATCACTATAAATTATTTTGATTAAAAAAGACGTTTTTAAGTATTTTTCACTATTCATCGAAAATTGGATGTTCTCAGAAAAATTCCAAAAATTCAATGTAGGATAATTTCGATATTCCGAATCCAAAAATGATGTCCATTTTGAAATATAAAATTTATATATTTTCAAAAGGTCGGTATTACTATTCATAACGACTACTTTGATTGGTTGTAGTGTGTTAGAATCTCGAATTTGCATACAATGCAAGCTATTCCATTATTGAGAGAGAAGTATACCGTGGAAGCATGGGGGGTTAAATTCTCCCCCCTTCAATAAATTGCATCCTCGAAATTTGAAAATGTTCTTTGAAAATAAAAGGTTGAAAATAGAAAATACCTTTGTGGAAAACCCACATCAGAAATAGGGTTAATAAAATTTAGCCTTAATAAGAGGGAAAGGGAAATGAAAAATTCACCACCAAATTATGATCTCGATTAGGAGAACATTGGTAGAAATTAGAGACATATAATTGGTGAAAAACTTAAATATTTGTAGGGAGTGATTGAGGTCATTAATAACAAACTTGTGTAAAATTGAGGGCCCCAAAGCCTTCAATCTATGATAATTTAAAATATCATCAATTCAACCAAACATACGGTATTAAGATAACAAATTTTTGTTTTAATATCCCTTCCATACAGTTTAAGAATTAATTTATTCATAGAATAATAGAGAGGTATATATATATATAATTGACAAGTAGAGTTTCAACCCTCAACTAATTTCTACCACAAACTCATCTTTCCCTCAAAAAGATAATACAAGTCAAAAATATTATATTTATCGTAATCCTACAAGGTTCCAAATATTAACAAAGACCATTTAGATTAAGAAAACTATTTTGTAATAACTAGGGACTTCTTGTAGGATAGTGGTAGGTAATAAAGGCCTGCCACACTATAGTTGTGGGTTCGATTCCTGCAGTTTTGTCAGACGCGACGGGTTATCCCACGACCTACAGGTTGTCCTTTTCCCAAAACTATAGTATTATAATATTCCAAAAATAATCTTCAGAAATGTTTTAACCTCAAAAAATACTATCCAAAGATAATCTTAATCCATTCCAACCATTATAGTTATCCAAAATACCTTTGTCTAGAATTTCTCTAATAGGTCTCTAAATTCCAAAATCAATTCATCAGATTCCCCAAACAAATTAGAGTTTCTCTTATTGTCACATACTAATAATATGATTACCTTCATCATATTAAAACCTTAATGAAAACAAAAAGTACTGAAATATAATCCTTATATATATATCACATTATTCTTATAACCATAATATAGTTCATGAGTACAAAAACACCAATACATTAATCATTCCACTTCAACTGTAGTAATAACATAAGATTGGCCTTGATCCCTTGGCCTTTTCCGAGGTAAGTTTCCCTGATGCATAAAATAGTCATTTTCTTAATGACCTATTTCCCTACAATTATAGAATTCAAAATAGATAGCCTATTTCTTTCCCTCGCAATCACGATCCTGGTTACCTTTTTCTCCAAATTTATTACAAACTCCCATTCCTTTTAGGCAAGTACCGAGGTGATTATTCCCACAATTATCGCATAATGGAAAATCCTTCTTTCCCATTTTCCCTTTATCTATCTCTTTTTCCACCGTTCTCTTCTTCTCTTGCTTTAGTTTATTGTCATAAGATTTAGATAATTCCTTTTTCTATCTTGATAGAACACAAGACTATATCATCATACGTTGAGAAAGATTTTGATACTAAATCTTGACGGAGAAATGGTATTAACCCATTAAATAAATGATCAATCTTACTTCTTGGGTTACTTATATAATCTGAAGCATGCCTTGCAAACCTTGTAAAGTTAGACTCATACTTTGCGACATTCTCAACATCCCTTTCTCTCATATTCAGAAATTGTCTTTCCATATCTGCTCGACGGTGACGAGGAATGTATTTTTCATTGAAAATCTCTTTGAACTCTCTCCATTATATACATGATACTTCGTTATCTTCCTTTGTATTTTTAGTCAATTAACACCATTGATCAGCATCTCCAGTGAGGCGGTAAAATGCCATGGTAACCTTTTCCCTTTCACAACTCCCAAAGGCATGGAATATTTTCTCTAAGGAATTTATCCATTGCTCAGCTACAAAGGGATTTGTAATCCCATTTAATGTTGGTGGTTTTTGCCTAATGAATAGGTCTAACATTGATCCTCTACATTGCGGATCAGGGTCCTCCATACAAGTAAGGTTATTATTCATAACCTGAGTGAGTTGTCCCAGTACGGTGATAAGCTGATCAGCACAAGTTGTATCAGCAGCTCCACTATAATTATCTTGAGCAGGAGGGAAATCCCTTCATGGAGTGCGTGCATTGATACAGTTTCCATTCCTTCCACTAGGTGCCATTTCTAAACAATGGCATAAACTAGATCAGTTTATGAATCAAAATATATAATTCCATACTTGTAAAACACTTAACATAAATTGAACAATTTATGGATATAATCCATAATCATAAAAAAAAATTTCTTTGAGGAACTATATACTCATAAACCCTTCATAATGTTTTGTAAAGAAAATGATAATTATCCCAAGAATATCCCTCGGGAGTGTCGTAACCAAGAGTGCAGCAAGGCCCGTTGTCATGCACCAGTTCCTATTCGAGTCTAGATCAAAGCAGTGTTTTCAGGTTTTACCCATAGGTACATCTGTGCCAGAGCCACCTCTACCTGCTCATATCCAGAATGAGATGTATTGCTCGGAAAACTCACAAAATCTCTATAATTCCAAAATTCTAGGAAGTTCTTCTATATTAATCCTCATAGTCTATCTTAGGGCTATGTGATCTAATCATAGTTTATCTAAATCTATATTCTAAGGTTAGTACTAAACTACCTATGATACCAACTGTTACACCCCGACCCTAGTTACCTAGATTCGGTTCTTTATTACATAACATTGGCATGATCACAGAAGATCAAGTCTCGGAAGACCGATTAGTTTAGTAGCCTTGAAACACTAGATACATTCATAAGTTTTACATTACATCATAAATTAATACAAAACTACAACAACATGTTGTCTTCATATCCCCTCATACTATCCCTGCAGGTCATTCATAAAATAATTCTTCACATCTTGGAAAAATTAAAACATTTAAAGGGGTGAGATCAGATGATCAGTAAGGATAACAATATAGAAGAAGATTTCATAAATAAACAAAAATATATAAGGCAATGTATAACTGAAACAAAAACCTTTTAAGCTTGAACTTCAGTATAATGTGGCAAAATAAAATGAAAGAATTCCATTTACATATTCACATGGATATTCTACTAGTCGAATAATCACATGGAATATCAATAAACAAGTTCATAACGATGGAATGTATAATGCCAGACTATCATAACCATGTATCCAAGACCTCGTGCCAAGACTACAAATAAGATTTTGTGAAGGCCTCATTCCAAGACACTAATTTGTCTCATGAGACCTACCGATATATCGAGGAGCTATAACGGGATCCACCCATCACATACTAAGTCCAATGCATTCCTTATATGAAAAGGTTTAAACATATCATAAACCATAACAAAATCGTATCACATAAAACATGCATAAAGGAAATAGAACATTTCCACATTTCAATCACAAGATATCGATACAACACATTGATATTATAAAAACACTTTAAAAAAAAATTTCAATACAAAAAATAAAAGAAAATTAAAACATGGTATTTATTTTTCATTTAAAAAATGTTATAGCTTGTAGAGCAAGCTGAAACTCAAATAATGGTCACGACGGCGGAGAAGTCGTTGTCTCTGCGTACATAAGACAAAACATTCCTTTTTTCATTTAGTAAAAATGCTTCGTATAAAAGATTCCTTTTGAATAAACGTAAAATTCAAAGGGGTTTATACACCATGTAAACAAAAGTTGTGTATAAAACAAAATATGCCTCAATGAAAGGAGATTGAGACGAAGTCCCTTACCTCGTGTCTGACTTGACTCGATCGTTCTTTAAATTCCAGAATAATAAACTAGAGTTAATTTATACTTATTTAGGAACATTTTTTAAGTTCATTATTCATTTTATATCACTTATTACCATTTTATGAACATTATGTAGTCATTTAAGTTAATAACGGTCGTTTTTTCGATCTTTGGTACTTGAGTCAACAATAAACTTCTTATAATTACAAGTTGTTCATATGGTAAAATATCCATTATATCCAGAATTATATTCATGATGTTGATATCATATATATAATATATATATCCTGTATATACATGCATTTATAAAATTACATAACTTTTAGATGTAAGAAATGAAATGCACAGTTCATGGAGACGGTAAGCCGTACGTACGGATGAACGCTACTTTCATTTCTATTTCGTATTTAATGGAATGAAACAATAATTATTTAAAGGTATATTATAATTCCAGTATAATATAATATATAAAATCATAAACTCCATCCTTTATGTGTCCCACATATGGCATTAATGAATCAAATCACTTTGAGGGGGCGGTAGTCCACACTTCCTAAAATGAAGATATCGCATTTACCCATAATGGAAATCATAAATGTATGCCATAAATGAAAAACACAGAAGCATAAGAAAACAATAAACATAATATATATCATATATAAGTATAGTTACATCTTAATGGCCACCATGAGAGGTGTTAAAAGAAGACTGAACAATCATCATTTCGTGAGGCAGTAATTCGCCACCCACATAACCATTAGATGGAGGTGTGTGTCAGTGTAAATAAAATCCATCTAATAACAACATCCTAGTATATTTAAGAAACTTTTTTTGTTAAAAAATATATTAAAAAAAATCGTTTATGGGGTAGGAGAAGAAAAATAAAACAAAAGAACATAAGAGGAGACATTACCTTAAAATCGGGTAACTCTTTTTCATTTGAGCCAAAGGCTTCCATGGGAAGACTTCTTACCAAAGTGAGGATTCTAGGAGTAAGTTAGGGAAGTTGAGAGAGTATTTGGGATGAGGTTGGCCGATCCAAATGGCTTTTATGGCATGAAGAAGGTGGTAGAGGTGGGGGCCTTTTATAAATGGAGAAGAGGGGAACTCTTGGAATATCATGAAATGTTACCTTATTATGAAGTGGTTTTCGGATTTCAAAGGTACCAAAATTATATATTTCGAGGATAAGTTGATAATGGTTCGAAATATACTCATCCAATAGTTTTTTCACAAGTGTAAGTCTTATATTTTACATTATCTTTGCATTTTATTTAAATCATTAATTAATGGGGTAATCGCTGCATCATCATGGTGTCATAAATAAAATTATTTTTTTAATGTATAAAAATTATAAAAAAATAATATGATGTAGGAAATAATTTTATCTTCCCAATGAAATTTTATAATAAAAAATATGACTTATATAACCCCATGTAAAAATTGGTTTAGTAAAACAATACATGTTTGTGACATTTTTATTTTAACTTTAAATAAACATTTATTAATGACATTTTCTTACCCAAGTAGCTCCATGGGGTCCCAAAGTTGACCCATGGATTTCCTTGGTCATCCATGTCTCATCCAATAAGGGTAGGACAAGTGTCAAGGTAATTTTATATTATTATAACATTATTTTCACCTTAAATCACATTAATTACCATTAATCACGATTAATAAAACATAAAAGTTACTATTAACCAAAAAATTATTTTAATCCCATTGAACCACATTTTACTTCTTAATTAATACCATGTATGTCAGATTTTTGAAAATCAAATAACAGAACTGGTAAAGTTTCATTTAAATGAAAAATCAGTTTTTAACTACTACTTAGTGGTTTCAGTATTCATCAAAAATTGAAGTTTTTTAGAAAAATACCAAAAATTCACCCTAAGCTATATTTCATATTACAAATTCAAAAATGATGTCTATTTTAAAAAATTCAAAACATATAAGTTGCATTAATTAATTTAATAATTAATTCCTATTGTCAAAACAAATAGCAAGTTTTTAAGAAACAATATCAATCAAAAAATTGACAATTGTTTTTATCAAATTTCAAAGTGAAATAAATTCTAATGACCACCATTGGATAAAATAGTAAAATTATATTATAATTATAATTTAAATCAAATAAATATTATAATTTATCTCCATAAATTATTTTGATTAAAAAAGTTGTTTTTAAGTATTTTTCACTATTCATCGAAAATTGGATGTTCTCAGAAAAATACCGACAATTCAACATAGACTAATTTAGATATTCCGAATCCAAAAAATGAAGTCCATTTTGAAATATAAAATTTATATAATTTCAAAATGTTAGTATTACTATTCATAACAGCTACTTTGATTGGTCGCGATGTGTTAGAATCCTGAACTTGCGTACAATGCAAGCTATTGCATTATCAAAAGAGAAGCGTATAGTGGATGCTTGGGGTGTTACATTCTCTTATCCTTCAATAAATTGAGTCCTCGAAATTTTAAAATGTTCTTCAAAAATAAATGGTTGAAAATAGAAAATACCTTTGTGGAAAACCCACATCGGAAATAGGGTTAATAAAATTTAGCATAAATAAGAGAGAAATGGAATTGAAAAAGTCACCAACAAATTATGATCTCAATTAAGAGAACAGTGGTGGAAATTAGAGAAATATAATTGGAGGGAAAATGTAAATATTTGTAGGGAGTGATTGAGGTCATCAATCAGAAACTAGTATAAAATTGAGGGCCTCAAAGCCTTCTATCTATGATGATTTAAAATATCATAAATTCAACAAAACATATGGTATTAGGATAACACATTATTGTTTTAATATCCCTTCCATATAGTTTAAGAATTAATTTATTCATATAATAAGAGAGAGGTATATATATATAATTGAAAATTAGAGTTTCAACCCTCAACTAATTTCTACCACAAACTCGTCTTTCCCTCAAAAAGATAATAGAACTCAAAAATATTATATTTATCCTAATCGTACAAGGTTCCATATATTAACACATACCATTTAGATTAGGAAAAATATTTTTTAATAAACAGTGACTACTTGTAAGCTAGTGGTAGGTAATAAAGGCATGTCACACTATAGTTGTGGGTTCGATTCCTACAGCTTTGTCCGATGCGATGGGTTATCCCCCAACCTGCAGGTTATCCTATTCCTAAAACTATAGTATTATAATATTCCACAAATAATCATCAGAAATTTTTTAACCTTAAAAAATACTATCCAAAGTTAAACTAAATCCATTCCAACCATTATAGATATCCAAAATACCTATTTCCAGACATTCTCTAAAGGGTCTCTAAATTCCAAAATCAATCCATCAGATTCCCCAAATAAAGTATAGTTTCTCTTATTGTCACATACTAAAAATATGATTTCCTTCATCCTATTAAAACCTTAATGAAAACAACAAGTACTGCAGTACAATACTTATATATATCACATTATTGTTATAAACATAATATAGTTCTTGAGTCCAAAAACACCAATACATTAATCATTCCACTTCAGCTGTAGTAACAACATAAGATTGGCTTTCAACCCTTGGCCTTTTCTGAGGTAAGATTCCCTGAAGGATAGGACATTCATTTTCATAATGCCCCATTTCCCATTTCCCATCATCGACGTCCAGCTCTCCATGGTCGATGACATGAGAAGGGTCATGCTCATATCTCCTCGGTTGGGAAACATGGAATATGTCGTGCACCTAGTGAAACTGAGGTGGAAGAGCTAAGCGGAAAGCCACCTTGCCAATTATACTGAGGACCTGAAAAGGTCTAATGAATCTCAGAGTTAACCTGCCACCTCAGAAAAATATCTGTAGACATTTTCGGGGTGTGACCCATAAGAAGACGTGGTTTCCATCCGCAAACTCCAGTGGTCTCCGTCTCTTGTGTGCATACAACTTCATCCTGCTCTGTGCAGTTTCCATCCTCTCCTAGATGATCTTCACTTTCTCTATGGTAGCTCATACCATCTCTGGTCCCACAAGTGCTGACTCCCCTAGGTCTACCTAGCAAAAAGGTGATCTGCCAAGTCTCCCACATAATGCCTCAAAAGGAGCCATCTCTATCGTGGAGTGATAGGTGTTGTTGTATGAAAACTTTACCAAAGGTAAGTGATCCTCCCACCTGCGACCGAAGTCAAGGAAACAAGCAAGCAGCTTGTCCTCAAGGGTATGAATGGTATGCTTAATCTGACCATCTGTCTTAGTATTGAAGGCGGTTCTCAAAGGAAGATGCATCCTGAAAACCTCCTAAAACACCACCCATAGTCGAGAAGTAAAATGTGCATCACGATTGGAAACAATCGTCGAGGGTCCATCATGTAACCGCTCAATATCCTATACATAGAGGTGTCACAAGCTCTCTAATGAACCTTTTTTATTGATCAGTAGGAAGTGGGCCGACATGTTGAGTCTGTCGATGATCACACAAATCGAGTCATGACCCATGGATGTACGTGGAAGTCCTGTCATGAAGTCCATGGATATCCCATCCCACTTCCACTCTGGGGCCTCTAAAATCTGGACCAAGCCTGCTGGTACCTGATGCTACGGCTGCACTTTCTGACAATTGAGGCACCAAGAGACAAAATCTGCAACTAATTTCTTCATTCTCGGCCAGTAGTACTGTCGTTGGAGGTCACGCTACATCTTCCCCACTCCAGGATGTACCGCTAGAGGTGATGTGTGTAACTCCCTCAAAAAATCTTCTGAAGTTACACGGGTACCATGGTACATCCCCTAAAGAAAATGACGTGATCCTCACCTTCATAAAATCCATCAGGTGCATGTCTTGTGGATATCTGAGCACGTCGTGTCTCGTAGTCAGCGTCTCCATGTGGCACCTCCCAGACTCACTAAAGGAGTGGTAGAGTGACTACAAGAGACTAAAGAAAAGCTTATCCTTCTCAATCCACAAAGGATATCTGCAAAACAGATAGCTTCTCTATCACCTCACTCTGTAGATGCATGCCATACCTCATGCTGAGTGTGTCTGCTACCATGTTCCCCTTCCCAGAAGTATAGACTATCTCAAAGTCAACTTATGCTACCACTAGGGTGAGGTTGGCCGACTCACGAGTGTTTTGCTTCACCCTCCTATGCATGAGTTTATCCTATGCTTCATGGGTTTCATTTTTCACTGACCAAGGAAAATCCCATCCCAACGTTGTAGATAAACTACAACCTCTTTTCCTAATACAGTTATTCTGAGTGTGAAATGTGGACGTCAAGTCCAAACCCAAACTAACGTCTCAAGGCCTCGACGCTGCCACCAAGAGGTTCTATCCGAAACTCTCACCTCAAGGGTCAGATCACCCCATCAGTGTATGTGTGATTATCAAGTCTCCTTCTAAAGGTATCTCCAGATGTGAGGTTCAAGTCAACTGTTTAACCGGAAACTGTAGGTCCTGGACAAGATTCATGGAAGGGAGAAATGATTGGTACTTATTTCCCTTGATACAGAATCTATTATTAGACATTGATCGTACCTCGAATCATTCCTAGAGCCCTTTGGGTCGCATTTCTTGATTTCATGGAATCTCTTCCCTTTTCCTCCAGCTCCCTGAGCCGGGCGGGGTCCACAAAAAAGGGTGGTGGTTGTAACATGTCGAAAAGTACACCACCTAATGCTGCTCTCCTAGCTCTACTTCCACATCTGCTACCCTATAGACTCATTTGTCCCTAACACTTATTCTTCCCAAAACATTTTACATGCCCAAGTCTCTGAGACTGGTGCCAATTTCCTGCTTTCCCACTACTAACATTCATTGGCTGTATCCGCTCATCAAAAAAACATTCAACCACAAAGGATCTATCTAGCACCACAACATAGGTATGAATGTATAGAAGAATATTGTTGGATCAGATGTCCTTTAAACACCCATTGCTCGGAAGTTCGATCCCAAAAGCAGTGATCTTATTGTATTCATCGAGTACCAAGAATGATCGGTACACCTTGATGAATACTTCGCTACCGACATGTCATCCTGTTGAAGCTGTAGAAGATCTAGAGAACTCTAATCCACCTCATCGAGCCAGTCCTTAAATGCCTATGAGTCGGGATCACCTCGGAACATGAGGGTAATCTGATGCTAAAACACGTGTATGGCACTAAACCTACATGTTTCCTCTATCGGTATTTCCAGTTGTAACTATTGACCAATGGGTAGTGATATAGGTGGCACACTACCCGAAGGTACTATCTGGGGCAATGGTACATGTACCGAACCCTCATCACTAAGAAGACCATCCTAATCCTCACTCATTGAAAAAGTCTAGTAGCTAAGATCACCATCAACTCTATTGGTGTCTCAACTAGATGGGAAACACTATTAATCACCTCCAACCATCCCTCAGCTACGTGGGAATCTATCTCGCCTCGAAATCTCAATGGCCTCTGGTGCTGCAACTCGTGCACTGCGCTCAGTCGGTATGCACCATCCACCATTTTGTTTGGTGGTATCTACTTTCCAATGGGAGTTGGTGCTGTTGGTACACCACCCGAATGTGCCAACATAGTAAGAGGGCCTGACAATAGAGTCTTGTCGCTCGGTGGGCCGTCAGTGCGTACAACTCCCGGAACTATAACTGGCTTTCTGCGTGGAGGCATCCTGAAAGAAACAGATGTGACACAGTCAAAAGATTATACCTGGTGAGATGACCTGGTAAGATGACTTATGAAATCACAAAGAAAACACACACACAATTAGTGTTTTCGTACAGTGAGTCAGAAATCAGAAGTTAGGGTCCTGGTGTATGGATACGGCGAGTGTCGCAACAACAATGAACTCCCTGAACTGAAAACATCACTCACTACAAATAACAATATTGCTTCATAGAAAATATCAAAGTCCTAAGTTCTATAGTAGAACTAACTCCTCTGATACCAATTTGCCAGGACCCATCCCCCGGGGCTCGTGCCGTGACTATCCCAAGCCCGCCTTCTATAGGTTACGGGCTGGCGACTAGCACCAAAGGTGTATTCCCTAAAACTGGAAATGTATTAACTTTATAACCTGTAATCTCACACAACTAAACACACAACAAGATACAGAATCTTTTCAACTGTATAGTAAACAAGTGATTATAGTAAGTAAAAAGGGGCTGGAATACTTGCCCAACTGGAAAGTACAAGTACAACAAGAATTAAATACAACTGATGAAAAAGGAAGACATCTACTTGATCGTCCTCCGAGGATCCTACCTGAATGGTAGGTACAAATCGACTCCTCCGCACTCCACATTCTTCAGTCTCCTCCGTGTAACGACTCGCCGTATGGTCCACCTCTCAGTATCATCCAGTTCTCGTACACTCTGCCTCAGTCAGCGTTGTTCGTTATCTACATCCACCATAATAAGGTGCAGGCATATCCCGTGCAGGCGTGAGTATAACGAAACCCAATATGTATCCCGAGACCATCAAGATCTCACAAAAATCCACCTAGTATAATCCACAAAGTTTGAAATCAACAGATAACCCCAAGTAGGTATATTCCCATACATATACCTATGTTATCAAGTGATTCATCTCAATCATGAGGAAAACATAGAAAAACTAACTCACCCCAAACCAAAATTTTACTATAATGGTAGTATCATGTAACATACCCAGTCACATTATGGAAACCTCAGATACTAGGGAACTCCTTCTCAATCGAGTATAGTGGGTCTTCTGCAACACCAATCGTGCGTCCAACTAACCTTGGATTTCTGAGGTACTCCTCCTGTCGAGTACCATGGGTCTACAGCATCATCAAGGCACTCCCCACTATGGGTCTTCTGCATTACCAAGAGCACCCCCCTCATAGTCTGAAGAGGTACTCCTCCTGTTGAGTACCGTGGGTCTGCCACATCACGAAGCACACTCCTCCACCGTGGGTCTGCCATGACACCAAGGTGCTCCCACTGGGCTAGTAGAGTCACCCTGATTAAACGTTCAGTAGTATTCAGGTCTCATCCAGCTACTAGGTCTCTGCACTCTACTCGCTCGTCTCCGGGAGGATCCGCTCCATGAGCTACTACTCGATACTGCAACTATCAGGAAGTACCACAAAGAATTATCTCAACGGTCTTCCAAATCATAGGAGTTTCAATGCAACAGACGGCGCACCAATCGGACGCCCGGTCTGTGAGATAATATCCTTTTAGTCCTAGGGGCCCGGTTGGATTCCTGCATGATCCAACCTGACTGTTTCCCATCTCAAACCAAAATCGCATTAGAGAATACTTAAAGGGACCATCTCACTCCAAGTTTTTCAACTTCGCACATGGTTCGTCAAACGAACGTCTAGTGCCAAATATATGGCTGAAGGAGCTTAAATGGGTCGTAGTAGGCCTGGGTCCTCACCGACCCGGTCGGACAAACCCGGCTCGGGACGACCCGATTCGGGTCGACCCAGACTGTAATTTGGCTCGGCCCGTTGGGCTCGGCCAGGCCCAGCTCGCAGGGTCACGTCTGGTAGGCCGCGAGGGCCGCAAGGTCCCGTGGAAGCCGCGAAGGCCGTGAGGAAACTCAGCTCTGCTCAGCACGACCGCGAAGGCTGTGTGGGGAGGTGGTATGGCTGTAGGACGGTGGACCAGCCACGAGGGGCACCTCCAAGACGGTTCGGCCCGAAAAGCACATCTAGGGAAGCTCGTCTCGGAGGGTGTCGCGGGGGGGGGGGGGGGTTGCCCTCAGCCTGGAGGGTGCGGCGAGGGGCGCGGGCCATTTCGGCCAGGGCGCCGTGAGGAGCGCGGACTAGTTCGACTGGGCCACCGCGAGGGGTGCGGGACGGTTTCGCTGGGCCACCGTGACGAGGCGAAGGCTACTCGACCCGGGGCAGCGGCGGGGCTGGGCGGCTCAGCACGACAGTGGTTTGGCGTCAATGAAAAGCGGCGGAGGTCGCTGGTGCCTCATGGACGCACTGCAAGGTTGGGGGCGGCTAAGCACCGCGTGGGGCAGAGGTTGTGGGTGGTGGGGGCCATGGGTGGTGGAGCTCCATTGCCTTTGTCTCCTTCTTACTTTTCGAAGAACACACCAAAGAAGAACGGTGGAGGGGTCATGCCATGTTAGTTTGGCCCGCACCCTCCGAGTTTAGAGTGATAACAAGCATCTCAACATAGAATAACAATGAAGAACATCAAAACCTTCCACAATGATTATTCCTAAAACCCGCAAAAGGAATCATATGCCGATCAACTAGTTAGAAAGTTGATCTATGTTCCTTGTTCTAGTAAGGAAGAACATGGGTACATATATCAATCACAATAATCCCCTACCGTGTTCGTTGTTGGTTGATGTTAGCATGAGAAGGCGGATGCCGATTCATTGTAGACGAACACGTCCAACGTCAGAGGATGTTCTGAGTTAGAAAGTAGAAGTCGAGGTCATTCTTCGTAGTCGAAGGTTTTCATCATCGACATTCTTCGTTGGTGGAGAATTCTTAATTGGATAGAGTAATCCCCAAAGTGTTGGACGTAGAGTCATTTTACCAACACTTCATTGCTTGGTGAAGCCTCCCCAAAACCTCCACCCAAGTTCCATATATATAAGAGGGGGGTATGTAATGATCATGGAATTTGTGACAGTTCATTTACGAGGAACATTATTAAATTTCAATGATGATGTTACTTATTTTAAAATGGGGTACATCAAATTATTTTTTTTGGCGCAAATAATGGTAGTGCATTGGTATAATTAATGTGGAGGAATCTCAAGAGGCTCCTCCACATTAATGAATGAGTTGAGAGGTTTCTACCTCATTAAGAGGGGAGTTGGGAGGTTTTGGCCTCTGGTGGTCCCCACCACCATAAACACCCATGGGAGGTTAGGGTCTAGTGTTCCCCACTTCCCAACTTCCAAAATTAGGTTTAGTTCCGGATGACCCCACCTCCCAACACCCACATGGGTGTTGAAAATAATAAAAAATGTTACACACTTTTTTTTATTTTTATTCTTTTACGAAAAACTCAAAAACTAACATTCACCCTCGACCATATGTCCTTGAGGTGAATGTCTCCTTAAGTGAAAATTATTGGCACTGTGAGTTCAACAGTGCCCTCATATTTTAATTTCGATCACCGGTTCAAATGTTACAAAACGACGCTTGCACGTTTACTAAACGTACCCGAAAAAAAGTTTGGAAAAATTATTATCAGTCACCCTCAACCCGCGCCTATCGTGGTTAGGCTCTACCTATGTGAAATGCGTACCAAAGTAACCAATAGTACTCTCAGATTTTTAATCCGCATTACCATTTAAAGGTTATGAATTTTACAATAAAATAATTGTCACATAATTATTTTATTTGCGGCCAAAAACTAGCATTCTCTGGTGGCCTGCGCCAGCCAATGTTAGTATCTACTTAAATAAATCATACTCTCATGAGTTCAATAGTTGTCTCGGATTTTTAATCTGAGATATTGTATGGTGGTTATAAGAATTTGAAAAATAAAATATTTTATTTAAATATTTTATTTAATTATTTTATTTAAGATTATGCCATTTTTGGGTTTTCTCACAGGAGGCCCACGTGGACTAAAGTCACGCCTAGGGTAAACCTGAAATCCTGAGCACAACGCTACGCTCAGATTTCTGATCCACGTAATAATTTAGGAGTTATTTCACATTTTCAGGAAAAATACTTAGGTGCCTTAACTTAATCATAACAAAACATTGATGGATCATTATGGGAACTCCAAGCCTCGGAATCACACGCCGTCAAATTTCATAGACTCATTAAATTCCCATTTATTTTAAATAAAATTAATAGAAATTATGGGTCTTTACAGTTACACACCATGAAAATTTATTGTGAAGCATATTTATAAAGGCAAACAATGATCATATTTTTGTGAAAAACCAAAATCCCTCTCAAATTCCAGTCGATCTGCCAAACAAATATTGTTTATTTTGGGATTCCGCCAATGGTTATGTATCCATGCCTTTGTTCTTCAATATATCGTGATCTAAGGTGAATTCCTCCTTCATTTTCGTGTGGTTTCCCTTTAATCGGTTTTATTTTCTCCCTTTTTAATCTATCCATGATATGTCTCTTTGTCTCCCATGATTGTAAGTTGGTTTTTATAGATTTGTTTTGGTTTTTTCATGCTAAAATATCCATGTAGGGATATATTTTCT
The DNA here is from genome assembly GCA_963277665.1 of Viscum album. Classification (NCBI taxonomy): domain Eukaryota; kingdom Viridiplantae; phylum Streptophyta; class Magnoliopsida; order Santalales; family Viscaceae; genus Viscum; species Viscum album. The sequence goes on along the minus strand of OY728157.1, from coordinate 1,238,407,183 downwards.
TGAGGGAGAGTTGATTAAAGATCGATAAAATTTCGTTTTTCATTTTCTATGAAGGTTGATTCTTTTTATATAAGGAATTAATTTATTATTTTATTTTCTTTATGTGAAATCATAAATTACATATGGTTTATCTTAGTAGATATAAATGAAATTTTCTTAATAATGGTTTAACAAGATTAATAATGAAATGGGTTGTAGTGATCACAAGTTGATACTTTGTCTCAAGGTTGCAGGTTAACTATTGACTTTCTAGATAGTCTGATATCTATGATTTTCATTGTTTGAATGTTCTTATGAAAATTTTAACATGTTATAAAGGAAAAGAATTTTAGATCAAGAATTAATTGATAACTAAATGTTTTATTAATAATTAAATAAGGTGATTTGTTTCAATCAATTGGTTTATGTGGTTCAATAATAATAAAATTTGTGTAATTATCATGTGTAACCATATGTTATCTTCTAATAGATACTGAACTTGGTTAATGAACCTACATCATGAAATTTTTTGAGGATAATAAAGAATTCATGTTAATTTTTAATAGTAAATCTTCTACAATTATTGAAATTGAAATGTATTCTAAAATCATTGTATTCTTTTTTTTTCTGGGTAAATCATAATTCCATAGGATTCTCATAATTTGAACATGGGACTAATAAATTGGTTAATTTTTCATGGATTAGACACTAGTTGATTGATAAGGAAATTTTCAAGGACCTTAGAATAATTTAATCTTGAGAAGGTTGAGTTCTCAATGATTAGATCTATGAGATATTGTTTATGTATGATGAATGAATGCCTTGTTTTATGTACTATATTTCCTTGTTGCTTAATCTTGTTTGTTACATATACTTTTTTATTTAATACTGAAATAGATGAATTGATGTGCAGAGGGGAAACCCTAATATGTTGGGATCTAGGGATGGTTGTTCCTAGGATGAAAGATTTGATATATAGTTTTATACGTTCTGATTATGTTGAAAAAATTGATGTGGGAGTTGGTGAGATGCATCATGATATACATGTGGTTGTTGGGGATAGAACCATATATTATGTAGTTGGTTGAATCTAGTCTTGTCTGTTGATGTGAGGATTATAGATGTTATGATGGTTTATGAATCCTTTTACTATAATATGGATAGTTTTCTTGTATTATCTGTATTCATTTCCCTGCTACATGAAGATGTTGGATGTGTTTTGATACATGTTTCTTCTTGGTGGAAACATAGGGGGATTTTCCTAGAGTTCTTGTATGATGTAATAATTTTAATAATGGTTGAAAATGTTTTTGAATGATGGGGTTGGTAGATTATGAATGTAAATTCTGAAAATATGATACTTTTGTATAGATATCCACTCGGTTTAGATTATTCTTGGAGGGAATGAACATTACATAGATTGTTAATGTAATATAATGTAAACTAATGTTTTTCGTAAATTAATTTATAATGAATTAATTATAAAAATTAAATAATATAATTGAAATAATGGATTTAATGTAGATCATAATAATATTGTTTGATTATCATATATCTTCTATTAATATTAGTGGTCGGGAGTAAAAGAGATGTTATAATCAGTTGAGCAAAAGAAATTTTTATTCTCACTGCATGGTAGTATGATATATTATATCATATAAATTCCTTGATTTCGTAAACTATCCCACCCAACTAAGTTAGGGAAACTAAAACCCATTAGACTATTTGAGGGTGTTTTACTAAACATATTTGTAGGAGAATGGATGGACTAATTCCACCTCAGGCCCACTCACCTATCCTGGAAATTACTTGTGATGGAATGTATATCAATTAGTTTTAGAATATATCTATTTAGAGGGATGTGATGTATTCTAGTTATTTCATACAGTTGTATTCTAAGATAATGATTCCAAAGGAATACTATAGGTATGACGTGTATATGTTGGGATGGATTGTGGTATATTACACTATGTAGGGGATTTCAATATCTTAAGGTATAATACCCAATGTATGATACATGTCATGTTGCATGTGGTAGATTTTGAAACCTAATTTGTTACTATATATTGTATTTTGGATGAGATGATGTGATGATGTGATTGATGAGGTGAATGTAGTGAGACATTTCCATGGTTTCTTTAGGATGTCCTTTTTTAGAGAGAGATAAATCAACATGTGTGACATTGCGGAAGTATGAAATCTATCCAGGAAGAGGGTGTAAGGTTAACATGGTGTTTAATAGTTATATTATATGATTACTAATGCGAGAAAAATTATAAGAGTTATCTATAGTGAGTCTAAGAACATAGTATACATTTTTAGGTGATGAGTTGGTTTCACTATTTTTCCTTGTGATTTAATCTAATTTCATTATCTTTTGCACAAGTGGATCCAAATAATTATAATGTTACAATCAACCATAATATATATAAACTATTTTCATGTTAGCCGAGGTAGTTTGGATAGAGGTCTAGATATTCCTAGATCAGAGTTTTTTAAGAGTAGTATAGGTTTCATGCTCACTTATGTCTTTACCATTTTGTTACTTGTAGTTTTCCTTTAAATTTTTATAGTATTATCTAAAAATGCATGAGTTTACATGGGATTTCATAATATATTTGATTGAGATGGTGTTTATTTTTTTTTATTTCTCTAATATCTTTATTTTTCAGGTTTTACTTAGAGGGTAATCCTTCCAATGTTCTTCTTTATATTACACCAGTTTTAGTCTCCAACCCAGAGCCTACTAGATCTGGGACTCAGGAAATTCCTATATCTCCAATCATTGTGGTATCATTGGTGGATGGGGTCATAAAAATTAAAACCTAAAAGGAAGATAGAATAATATATGAATATATGATATAGACATATATACATGATTTTTAACAATTCAATAAAATTGATAAGAGAATGGGAGGTGTTTTAGAAAATGAATATTCATTACCCAAAAATGGTTATTTAGAGAGATCCCTTACCATGATCCCATCATTCCATCTGTGATCATTATCTTCCAAAAAAATAGTCATATTTTAATTGTTTACTTAATTTTTGTTAATTTATCAAGATTATTATTCATTTTATTATATTTATTATCATGTTATATTAAATTACATAATCATTTATATTCATGGTTGACGTTTTGATGATATTTTTATCAGTTTTCAAAATCACATTTTTATGTTGAATGGGGATATAAAGATTATTATTTCCTCATATACATAGAAATAATAACAAAATAATTATAATTATAGTACATAAATTGTAATTTTAACACCATTAATGAAATAAGGATTCTAAAAATAAACTATATTAAAGTCACTAAAATGGTATTCCATACTTACATGAGTAACATTTCAATTTTTACATAATCATGATTGTAAGATTCTAATTTTATGTTTTCATTACATAATTATCATCATATCTTAAGTTTAATTTTATTTATTTTAATAAACTTATATATAATGTCTATATGATGTATTAATGAAAAATGAATCAAATCCCTTTATAGGGGTTGTCATATGCACATGTACACAAATAGTGTTACTGTTTTTTAAATAGTGGAATGGTATGAAAATATAATATATTTTAAACATGTATAAATATATAAATTTCATTAATATCACACACACAGATATATATATATATATATATATATATATATATATTTGAGACCTCATAAAATACATATTTGGTAATCATTGATGGAAAATGAATTACATTGGTTTGCAAATAGGTAGTCCACCAAAAACAGAAATGACAGATTCATTACCCATTTGTTGGAAGAAGAAATAGATGTAGAGTATGGAAAAATTAAAATAACATTATATATGACATTTAGTTTTTTATAAAATAATGGTTGATAAATATTTGATCGAGGTGGATGATGAAACAAAAAAAATGCTCAGTTAATAATAATATATCTTCTTTGAAAAACAACTTTCTGTTTTCATCAAAATCTATCCTATGAAGATTTTTTTTTAAAAAAAAGACATGTATAATGTGGTAAGGTATGTAAGGATGTTTTTGTGTATATAATGGTATAATCAAAATTATTTATGAATTTGAGGAAAGGGATTTAGGAGGACACCATTTAGAAGTGACAAGGAGTCATCATTTCATAAATACAAAAAACTATTCAGTAATGGGATGTCACTCACTAGTCGTGAAAATAACAAATTGATTGATTAAGTATTATGAGATTATAATATCTATCACAACCTCTAGAATTAGAAAATATACATGTATGAAAAAATCTATTCCCTTTACATCCATAATTAATCACTTTTACCATTTTAGTTTTCCTTACAATAACTAGCTTTTAGATAAGTAATTAATCCTCTAATAAAAATAAAATAAAATGAGACCTATTATATAATTTGGACCAAAATATTTTAAATTTTCAATAAAATTTATCAAATAAATAACTTTTTTTATTTTAAAATTAGTTGTGACATAAGATCATGTAATGTGAAAAACCTTTTTTTAACATTAACCATTGTAATTAATTTTTTCAATTTTTCATATTAATTTTAAAAAAATTTATTTTAACTTTATACCTAAAATTATTTTTTGTTATTTCATGTTTTGAATCCATTTTTAAAAATTTGATTTCCAAAAAGGGGCTGAATTTAATTTAAAATTTAAAACGCAAAACATGATATAATTTTGTTTTTGATTAAAATGCATTTTTTAGCAATTCATTATCTTTTATAAAAATAATGACTCAAAAACATAATATATTAATTAAAATTATCAAAAATAGAGAATAAATATTTAAATTTCAATTATATATTTCCCTACTAGGATTTTTTACTTAATTAAAATGAATAATCTGTATGTATAGAATACAATTTATAGAAAACTGATTCTATGAATAAAATAAACATAGAAAAAATAATGATTTTTTCATTGAAATGAATTTAATTATATTATTATATATAATATGTTTCATATGTCTGTTTAATAAAAAATCTAAAAAATAATTATTCATTTTTATTATGTTATTAAATGAAATTAAATGATAGTATTTTAAAAATTAGTAATTCTTACAATTAACTGAAATACAGACCATTTCAAATTAATTCTATAATAAAAACCAGAGTTATTTTTAATATTATGACTTAAAAAAATTAGGTTCATTTTCATTTTATAAATGTTCTATAAATAAATTATAATATTCTACCACAATAAATTTAAAATCAAATTTGAAGGAAACATATTTTATTCTTAATGAATGAAATATCATCATTCTAAATTTAGTGCTTATTTACAAGGAATTAGTCAATGCATTTATATTGAAATGTAACATTATATATATAATTATACATTTAATAATATTAATACAAAACATTTTAGTGTCGCGGTTATATTGGCCATATTTTCCTTTGGATGTGTATTTAATTCCATTGACAACACAAATTATGATGTTTTCCCATTTAAATATAGGTATGGGTAATGGTTTCATCATACCCCTTAGGGTTTTTCCGTTCACCATTCACATAATTCCATATGAATTACATTGATATATATATATATATATTCTTAACTATCCTTCTTCATATTGTGCCGTCAATTTCACCCTTGGATATTTTTATATATCATCATGCTCTCTTAGTGGATAGAGACAGTCGAGCTATGTGAATCAACAATAAGATCATTATTTATCTATAGATTTGATGTTAAACATAATTGTGACCCAAATCATAAGAACCATTATTAAATAATTTATTATATCCAGGAATTTCATTTCCTAATAGCTTATTCTTTCATCTCGATTTCCACATTACCTAATTAACCAACCATTATCTTATACCAAAATGTATGTTTGAAAATTAATTTTATAAGGGAATGATGAAGTTTCTTCATTCTTGATTTTCATGTTCATTCCTTAAATTACTAGAATATTATATCATACTAAATTCTCACAACTGATATGGTTTCCAAATCATTTCTGAAAAGTGTGTCATCCAATTTTTTTTTATGATGGTAAGTGGTTGACCAATTATAGATATTGAACAAATCAATATATACTCTCTTGTAAAATATCAATCTCATTCTATCTGAATATATACATGAGGCACTTCTTATTTGTATACATTTCACAACTTTTTCCCATATTGATAATATCAAATGATTTTCTTTGAAATGAACATAAAATCAAACTATATTTCCGGTTTTTATGGGATTTCATGAACATTCAAATACGTTTATGAATATACTATCACATTATAATTTTTCATCCATACTCAGTCCATGCCCATCTTTAGTTTATTGAAATATTCGAAGAATATTTTAACACATTATGTAAGAATGAAGAATGGTGATGTAATATGACACTATTTTAACTCATTAAATTCCTATTCACATTCATTGGTATATAAAAAATTTAAAAAATATGAGTTATCTTGGATAGTGGGTTTGAAAATTACAATATATTTCCAAAAACACTTTACTAACATATATCTAGTCTAGGGAAAGTATGTATCTCCATTACAGATGTTTATTTTAGACACTACTCGATTTCGTTTACCCTAGATTAGTCTAATTATATCCATTTATTGGTGATAATAATCAACAAGATGGATACTAACTTTATCCAAAACACTGAATTATTGTCCCTTTCATATTGATTTTCCTTTCACAAAGCCTTGAGAACAACATTCAAAGACACCTCACGATCCTATTTTATTTTATATTATAGAATAATATCATCAATAAAGATAGGAAAATTGTTTTATGTTAATCTCCAAATAATATATTTTTTATGTTCAGAGTGTTTTATGTACTATTAGTGAGCCTGAATGAAATTAATATGATCTCATCATTTACATTCCGTGTTGGACTGAAATTTTAGAATATTTTCCTTCGTCACCCATAACTATTATTTTTCTAAACAAATTTTCACCGTAGATAAATAATAATCTTATATAATTTGTTGAAAAATATATCATTCTATGGAAAAGTTATTTTTTATTTATCATGGTTTTTATTGAGTTCACGATAATCAATATTGAAGAGCATTTACCCATCCTTCATCTTGATGAAGAGGACCAGTGAAAAGTATAGTAATAAAATATGTCATATATAAGAATTCATATATATTCTTATATAACTAATTGTTTAGATCATTCATATAAATAGTATTCATTCTATATGGAGGCTTCAATATGGGATGTGATCCAAGTATATGATTGATTTAGAACTCAACCTCTCAATCATGAGGATAACCAGGAAACACATCAAGTGATTAATGAGTATAATCACATAAAATGAACATGTATTCAAGAAGTATTATCTTATGTGTTTCTCTCATTTGATATACATATTCTTGATTAATAGGTAAAAATATCCACTCTAGAATAGATGACTCTAGCAGATTTTTCATCCTCGATACACATGTACATAATCAGTGGACAAATTCGGACATGAAGAGTTATATCCATATCTATATAGTTGATGTCTCCCATATATAAGGATATAGAATACCTTTCCAATATTCAAACAAATCAACTAAATTGCGTCTGATGATATTTTTTAGAAGGTTTAGTGGACAATCATTAACCATGATTAGTTATATACATGGGTTGTAGCAATTGACATTATTTATTCTCTCACAGATATCACAAATCAAATATTTTCAAATGGTTATTTAATATTTATATTAAAAATATATTATAAAAAATAATGTGTTTAAGTAGAATCAAATTTTATGTTTTCAATTATTGAATGAAAAACTAGAATACGGACCACCATATCAAGGTAGGGTTACACATTTTATGTTGGGATAACATATTACATTCATTATTCTATGCACCATTGATATTGTTGTCATTTATTGTCTCTGAAACCCATTTCATATAGAATTGGATCACATAATTCCAATGTTTATTAATTTTGGATCATTTTACCACATGATGAGTTTCAATATAAACCTTCCTTTTCATTTTAATATTATTTTTTCTTATTATATATTATGCATTGATTATCTTGATACCCTTACATTCTAAAATTTATTCATCTCTAAATTTCCATGAGTAATATTAGAGGGTTCTTCTTCTCTCACCATTGAAATTTGTAATTTTTGGTTTTATTTCATCCATGATATTTTTTTGTTGATACACATGATTGAAACTAAGTTTCCTGTATTTTTTCATGAGTCCCCTAAGACCACAAAAAGTCACTGATCATCATCCATACATTTTGGGATCTATATAAAATATATTCACTGATTTTAATGTCCCAGTTAAGTTATTATTTTGGTATAATAATATTTAACCAACAACAAAAATGTTTTTTATACATTAGGTGTTAATGAAAAATCCAAACTCATACCACGAAATCCTTATGATGTTTTCCTCGTATGAACAAATAGATTCATTTCATTTTTTCTCACTATAATAAACTCCCACTGATTTATGTTGTAGTGTTAAGAGAAATTATTTATTGAAACTTTTTTTCATGAGGTCCTCATATTCTATAGAATCATTATCATATTTCATATTTATAATCATGATTATTTTTCACCACTGATCTTATTCTCCCTAAATGTGATAAAAAAAAAAATTATTACAGTCTGAATTTTATATGACATGAAATATCTTCTCAATGGTGTTAATTTACTTTTCAATTATCATGGGATCATAAGATACCAAAATGATAAGATCACTTTTCAAATATAATACTCAACATGAAATTTCTCTTTCATATGAGGATGTGGGTGTTTTATATGATAAATATTATAAATCATAACAACATCAATTTGATCTCATAATTTACTAAATTTATCAATTAGAACCCCTATGTGGTTAGAAATATCATTTGTTCAATCATTAAATTTCCCACCATAAAGGTTGTTTTCATGGATTCTCTTATTTCATTTTGTTAACAAATAATATAAAAAAACTATACATGAATACATTAATGTAAAAACGCTAAACATATAATATTATGAGAAAGGAATTATAAGAAATATGTATATCCTTACATATGAGCATCAATGTTATATTCATGGATACACATGTTAATGGTTCATATTTTGTTTTCTAACCTATATATCTGTTCATGTATATCATAAAGGTTAATAAAGTTTTTTTAAATATCTAAAACATATCATTAAGTAGTGTAACAATATGCAAGTAGTAGTTCTACTTGTTTCGTGCCCATGGTTTTAATAAATTCAAATCCAAATTAACCCATTTATATCCATATATACAACTGTAATAATGACACATCCACTTGTAGTATCCAAAGAAGGTGATAATTTCATTAAAACCACTCATACAATCATTCACCAAAATTCAATGTTATTTTCCTATACATTGAAATATCCCTAGGGTAATTTCTCAACTAATAATTCTATAAAATTATTCACTATAAAATTATTCAACACCTTAAATAGAGATCAAATACTTTTAGAAATATACTTCCATGATTTCAAAAAACAAATCTAATAAGTATAACACTGGGAATTTCAGGCCTTGTGTATTTGGAAAAATATGTTAATAATATATCGAAAGGAATATATGAAATGATAAACTTATTTATTCTCAATAATGAAATCCAAAATCCTTATATGCTTCTTAAAAATCATATGATAAAAAAGTTAATGCATAAAATAAATAGTGGAGCTAAAAATCCTATTTAAGGAATTAACATGGTGATGAAACATAATGTGTGATTAAATGGTATAACATGATATCATAAAAGATAACATGTATTAGTAATCACATTGTGGAGTTACATACTCAACATGTAATAATAATTAAAAATAAACATAGGAATAGTAGTAGAAACATATAACATGACATAAACATGATTCATGGCTAACTTCCTAGATAATATCAAATGGGTGACAGAGTCTCATTATGTATTATGTTTACTCTCTAATAGCAAACATAAAATCTCATGATACAAAAATCATTACCCAATACATTGAACTAAAAGATAGGTACAATTATGATAATAGATACATATTTCTATCTTCCATGAAATTAAATCAATTGTAATCCATGAACATAATAATAATGCATTGAATGAATATGGGTTTTATAATAATGCCTTATTTCCTAATGAAAGTACATTTCATGAAGATGGAATTTGGAAAATTATTATAACTCAAGAATTTATTTATTAAGAGAATGATAATTAAAATTTGTATATATGATAGGGATATATATAATTTATAATCATTACATAACAATAATGGGTTAGATAAAGTGTGTTATGGAGAAAACTATCATATTCAGAAAAGGGTGGTTTAGAGATATCACTTACCTTCCCAAAATTTCATGTATGTTCCTTATCATCATAAATCATAAAATTAATATAATTATTTACATTCATAAAAAACATTTACACATTTAATATATAATTTTTTTGATATATTATCATTTTATATTCAATTGCATAATAATTTAGGTTCATGTCAACTGTTTTGATAATAATACACTCTTATGTCAAAAAAAACATTGATACGTTGGAAAAGTAAAAGTGATTATTATTTAGTAAAATATAGAATAATAATATATAAATAATAATTATTATTAGACATAAGTTATATTTTTAAATTATACCATGAAATATGATTTGGAAAAATGAATGATGATATAATCATATATCTGGTATGTTGTACATACACATGAATAATATTTCTATTTCTCAATAGACATGATTGAAAGAAGTAAATTTTATGTTTATCAGGAAAAATGATAATTAGGTCATATATAAAATATAATTTCATTATATAAACTTATATATATTGTAAATTAGATATGTTGACTAAATAAAAAACATGCTTTTTTATTGATGTGCTAAACCATACGGGCACATGAACAACATTTTGATCATTTGATGAATTGAAACATTTGAGAATATATGATATGATTATTTTATATAATGAAAAAAATATCATTAATTTCATATATAAACATTAATTCTATCATTATAAAAATATTTGAGATATGATTTGGGAAAATGAAATAGATCTGTTCGTGAGGTAGTAATTGGCAGTACACATGAACGATGGATTCCATTACAATTTGATTAAAGAGGATATATATATATATATAAGCTATTCAATTATTGTAATAAATTCTAATTATATGTATGATAAAGATGTTATTATATCATTTTTTTAATAATATTTGAAAGAGGTTGAAGAATAAATAAACCAAATGGATCAGCTAAGAACGATACCTCTTTTTCAAACAATATCATTTTGTTTGCACCAAAATCCAACCAATGACAGTTTTATAAGCACTAATAGAACTAAATGAGGTGTTAAGGTATTTTAGGATGTTATTTTATATGGTATTGACCAATATAAATGGCTTTTGTTGTGTGATGAAAATTAGAATAGAGGAAATCTTTAAAGGAATGGACTTTTTTAAATACCACAACATATTCAATAATGGGAAGTCACTCTCAAACCATGAGTATAAATAATTCATAATTATGGATTGGAGGGAAGATAATTTTAACCTCAATCTAATAAATTATATAATAATCACGATATACTTTTATTATTCGTTTTACCTCATTTGTTACTCACTTTGACCATTTTAGTTTTCACCATGGTAACTAGCTTTTTGCTTTCTAATTAATCCATTAAACATAAAACTAAAATGAGATATATTATATAATTTGGAACAATTGATTCCAAATATTAAATAATATTTATAAAAATTTAAAAACTATATTTTAGAAAAATCAATTTTAATACAAGTACATGTAACATAAAAACCACTATTTTTACATTAAACAAGATAATTTTTTTTTTCATTTTACTATTTATTATAAGCAACAAATAAGTAGATATTGTTAACTAACATTAATTATGAGTATTAATAAAATTTAAATAAATTTACCTAATAAAATACATATTAGTATAAAAATAAACATTTATCTTAAACTGGTATAACGAGATAAAAATGGTGTTTTCAAAAAATGTATTTTCTGTGGAATATATAATCTCATGTTAAATAGTTGAATAGAAATAATTATTATATAATTTTAATTTCATATGAATATATATATAAATAATCAATTTTATATAAATATTTCATTACATGAGGTTATTTGTATTAATTAAAAAGAACAGACATTATTCACATAAAAATGGTTATAGAAAATAACTTTTAGAAGGGTAATAATAATCTTATTCAAAAAATCACAAAAATTACTGATTAAAATAATATTATTCATAATATTATAAATATAATTTTTCATATTTTTAGTAAATTACAAATCCAAAATATAATGGTACTCTTAGATTAATGTATGCAATATAAAAATAGTATCTTAAAAAGATGTACTATTCATTACTCACTAAAAATCAATCATTTTAGAAAAATAAAAAAATTTAGGCCTAAGTAAATTTAAATATTTTCTCTTAGAAAACCTATTTAACATGATATTTTTTAATTGATTTAGAAATTACATATAATATTTTCACATCTCAATAATAATGTTTTTTTGGAGAAAACATATTTTTTGACGAATAATATTACTTTTTTAGATACTGATGTCTTATTTCTTAGGAAATTCTCAACACAATTATATTGATTAGGATATAATTACATATTTCATAAAAAAGATAAATACTTTCCAAAACATCTAATTTAATAGATATATTATAATGGTCATATTTAAATATTCATTGATCATTTAGGCTCGGTGTTATGTTTCTTATTCCATATCTTACATAGTTTTCTTTTTAATGTCTTGGGGTTATAAAAATTCATCCATATGTGTTAAATTTTTTACAAAATCACATGTACAATATTTATTCATAACCTATGTAATGGAAGCATAAGATGTTGGTGAGTCCAAATTCTCAACAAAGAAAACATATATCGAAATATGTCAAAAAACATATGCATAAAATATTAATTATGGAATTAAAAAATAATCAGAATAATTAATTAACAAAATAAAGTGGATGAGATAAAATATATATATATATATATATAAGATAAAATATTTATATCAATAATATAGATTTCATACTGATGAAATACATAATTATGTAAATCAATAACCTATTATTCAGCCACTGAGTAATGACATTACTCTAATTTGGGGAGAGGTGTACACAAAAAATGTTTTTTTCTCATTATAATGGTTGATGTGTCTAGGGGATATATAATTCCTACCCCAATTTGCATTATATTAACACTAATTAATTAACCAAAATAGTCTGAAATAAAATCCATAACATTACCAATTATTCATTATCTTAATTGAAATATTTCTTTCCATAATATAAAGTATATAGAATATCAATAAATGTTTATCCCTCATTATAAATCAATAATTTTCATGAATGAAAATAATAATCCATGTATCAATGAAATTGATAAAATGATCTATAACCATCAAAATAATTAAGTTGTATAGTCAAATAATACACTGATTTTTTTAATAATAATCTATACTTTAATAAAAACATTTAGTTTTCTAATACTCTCTATATGAATATAAAAATTGATAATATAATCATATCATATCTGATGAAAGGTGTTCAAAGGATGAAAACGAAAATAATCTAAGAAGTGAGAAATATTTTTTAATGGTTGAATGTATATGGAGTGAATATCACTAAAATTGATAGAATACCACATAATATAATCAAATAATAGAATTTACCTAGCATATATTAAATATACAGTAGATAATGATCATGACTCAATGAATGAATGTTGAATTTCTAAAAATAATAACTATTTAGGATACGATTTCATAAATAGATACATTAATAAGAGAAAAATATTTATCTATTAAATCATATAAAATACATATAATATTATAACAATATATCTAGGGGATGTGAATACACAATAGAAAAAAACATGGTCAACAAAATCTATTCTCTTTAGAAGAATCAAAATTGAGTCCTACAAAAACCTTACATATTTAGAAAAATTTAAACCATACCCCATTAAAAGATATTTCTTGTAATTTTAAATTAAATTTCATGATTAATATAAAATTCATTGTATGATATTTTTAATAGGAAATGTATTCATCATAAAAAATGACATTAATTTTATTCTACAAAACATGTTTCAGAACTGGAATTTGAGATGAAACACTTTCCTCTTATCCTTGATTATTCATTGAAAATAATGCCCCTTTTGAAAAATATATCTACCATAATATTTTTTAAATAATCTTTATCAGTTATATTAAATTTTATATCCCTTATTTATTTTTCTTCATTATGGGAATATTTCTCAGTTTTATCTTATTTCAACTATACGATGTTAATGAATGTTACCGATTGTGCATGATTTATAATATTTATATCATTACCCATTAATTAAAATAACATTGATCGTCAATATAATATTTAACATACTATAATATATAAATGTCTTAAATTGATTTATAAATCAATTTTATCATTCCATGACATTTTATGTTTTGTTGTTTGAATATGAAATCAATGTTGTCTTAATTATGTGATTGTATCTAACAAAGATGATGAATTAATAAAAATTGAAATACCAAATATATTTTTTACATATCCATATACCATTAATTAATTCATAATTATGTAGTAATAAAATTTGTTTCAATGTTCCCAACATCATATAGGACATAATTTTATAACAACATTCATATTGATGGTCATGCAAACCCAAAAATGAAAAAAAAACATTAACTTGATGGGAATTACATCAAAATAAGTTTATATTTTGAGATAATATCAACATTAAATAAGAACAGTTGTACTATTTTTTGGTATTTTTACTCATGGATAATATTTATTCATTATATTATATTAAATTAAATTTTACATGAAAATCAAAAAATGGTTCCTTATGGAGTTTATAGTTCATGCATATTCATAAATAATATTCATTTTTTTATAATTATAATTAAATTAATTAATAAGTGTTATAAAATTAATATAAAAATATCATTATACTATACTAAATCTATAAAATAATTATTGTGAAAATATATTTTGAAGTATATGATTATGTCAAAAAATATAAGGAGATAATACTTCCATTAAAGACTTATCCTTTCCTTGGAATACTCGTCAAAATTGTAGGGCATATACTAACATAGTGATCCCAAGGTAATAAATAAGTTGTATTGAGTTATATTTTAAGAAAATAGTAGATATTAAAAGACGAATTATAAGTTGATGTGTACCATTGAATGATTTTTATTTGATTATTTTTATAAGAGAATACAATGTTACATTTCTAAGTACTCATCATTTTCCAATAAATATATAAATATACTCATGGTAAAATCATAAAAAAACTATAACAATATTTGGATTGGGAAATTTTATGGTTGAAAGTAATATCTCATATTAAATTTTAGATAGTTTATGAGTGATTTTGGATTTTATTAGTAATATATATCTTTCACTAAATATAAACATTTCTTTAGTAACTAGTATTTAGGTATAAAATTTTAGATCTTACTAGATAATAAAAGTATCCCAAGTGACAAATTCTTATGTGACGAAACTAAACATTATATACACTAAAATAATTTATATTTTAAATGATAGAAAATTCATGTCAATATTATATAATATTACATATCAGAAAATTGTTTTTGTATAAAGAACTTTTTTTACCATTATATGTTCTTTGTCTTATTTACTATTGATAAAAACTAAAAAAGTATTAACGTATTTATATATATGTTTATTTATTATGTAATAGTCATCATTTAAATTATATTATATATTTTTTTGCAAAAAATTATTTGTAAACATAAATATAATTGGAAAGAAACCTTTTCACCATTAATATGGTAATTAACAACAAAAATGTAAATCTAATGTTTATGCATTAATATTAAATTTCCCAAAAAAATAATGTTAATAATAGTATATTAAATATTATATATATGATATAATATTTAATATTAAAATTTTGGAAAATTAATTTAAATTCTAGTGCATATAATACGTAAAATCCTAGTTTACAAACAATATAATTTTAAGAATAATGATTATATATATATATATAATCATCAATGTTATTTTCATAATGATATTTATAAGATTATTTCATTCCGAAAAATTATTAGGTGTAATAAAAATTAATCCAAAACCAAATTTTCCCCCATTAAAATTTAATTACACAATTTCATGATTAGTAGTTTGAATAATATAATAATTGATATTCAAAAATGAAATATTTGTTTACAAAAAAATTTAAATTATTATTTAAACCTTTGAATACAAATTATTTATATAATATTATTTGAAAAAATACTACAATATATAAAAGTGAAAGTATATTCAAAATTATGATTTTTCACTACTCAACTAAAAAACAATTCTTTCAGATAAATCCAAAATATTCCACTTAAACTAATACTGATATTCTTAAAAAATATTCTTTTCATATTTAAAAATTCATATAAAAATTATATTATTTTAATTTTTAATATAATAATATAATATAATGAAATCAATGGTTTATTTGAAAATTGAATTTTCAAATAGTATCTACTATTATTAATATTATTACATATATTTCACCGAATAAATTGGTGTTGACTGAATATTAATATCAAAATAATTATCATCATTAATAAAATGTTTCTTGAAATTTAAATAATTAAATAATCATGTATCCTTATTAGAAAAAAAATTTAGAATGATAAATGATCTTATTAATCATTTTAGGAAAAGTAAGTGAATTTTATTTATTTTAAAATAATTCATTATTTTCATTATAAAAATAATTCAAAATGAGAATACCTTAATTATTTCGATCTAATTCAATGGGTATGTTTTTAAGAACATTCATAAAATTTATATTCAATTTAAATATAATGTTGCCTTTTTTATTATCAGTGTTATGTGTGGTTCAAGACATTGAACACATTAAATAATTTAAAGGTAACCAGCAAGACATCTCAAGGTGCTACCTGTATTATTAACTATTATGTTAGTAATAGTTAATATAGTTGTTTCATTATACTATCAATGAAATCCTTCATAATTTAACCATGTGAGTGTGGTTCAATAATGACCCAAACAATTGTTAATGAAATTCCGGTATAAATGTATAAATTAATTATTAATCAATGTAATTATAGAAAGCACATGAACAATATTTAATTTTTATTTTGGACTGTTATAATTTATAGTTATAATTTTATGGTGGGTTTGAAAACCCATTAGTCATCATATATGCTTATAACATAATCATACTATAATGTCCTTTAAAAGTGGCATATATTAATGGTTATGATGAGATCTAACAGACACATAAGGAAGCATATATGGCCATAACCCGAATGACGGACCCTAAAAATCCCATTTATCAGTGCTAGATTTTGTAACACATTCCCAGGTATTAATGGACCCTTGCTGTTTTCCCATTTTATTAGTTATTGTTTCAGGGTGTTTCAAGTAAAATTAAAAAAAAAATTGGAATCACTTTGTGATGTTCATGGTTGGATCACAGCTTGGGAAAATCATTCTATTTATTCTGAAAAATAGTGGACACAAATTAGAGCCACTAGAAGGATATGATAATTTAGAGTGCTTGGTTTGTCGAATTGTGATGATACCCCTCCTAACCTTACAACCCATAGACAAGGGTAAAATCATGGTTGGTGAAATGTTAAATTATCCATGTGTTCAAAACATGTGCCCCCCAAATAGGTGATGAGAAGGGGTTCCTTGTTAGGCTGATGGTATTTCTAACAGTGAATCCCTCTCCCAGAACCCATTCAGGTGGTTTTAAATTTCTCAAAACATTATTTTAAAATTCATGAACCCCATAATATAAATTCATAATCACCCCATTTTTATTCAGATATTTCCATCATATGAGTCGCTCAATATGCTATTTTGGATAGACTATTCTCTTCCTTTTATGAATCAATGTTATGGAGGAAGATTATACCCCTCTCTAGTTAGAATACTTCCTATTAGGATTGATCATCCCATATACCATTCTCTTCTACATTTATAGAATTAGATCATAATGTTTTAAATGGATACAAACATTTTATAAATGGATCTAATCCCCATATTGATATATATTGTTTCAAGATTTGATTCTTAGATGTTCTTATCCTTTGATCTTCATTGGTGTTCCAATTGTAGGTGCTGACCATTTGTTGTTGATGACTTAAAAGTACATGGTTCAATTTGATATTTTCTATGAAATTGAAATATTTAGTTTCATAATTTGGTTGAAACTGCTTTCACCTAATTTATAAAAAATCCATGTGAATGACATAATTGTGATATTTTAAATGTAATCAATTTTTTGTAAAACTACCCATTTCAAATGGAATTAAAATTGAGGTGTGAATTTTGTGAGTTATGGAACTGATGAAATAATTTGATATTTTTTTTAGAATATTTAATCAATTGAAATTTTGAAACCAGTGATTGGTTTTGAATTGAAAATGAATGATATGATGAAAATTTTATCTTTGGGTTTTGAAATTTAATTGATATATTAGAAATGAAAATTGGGAAATTCATTTAAAAATAATTATTGACTTGATATGAGATGAATTACTTACTATTCATAGATTGAATGATCACTTACAAACGTAGGTAGACAATGGTTTATTTGGGACCAGCATATTGGGATCCTGATCCCATACCAAAGGATTGATGATGATCACTCTATCAAAAACCTGGTCTGATATAATTATCTAAGATGGGAGGTTAATGAGTCATATTCAGATTGATCATGGGGATGTTTACATAGATCTTTAACCTTGACCACTTCTTTGATAAGTGTAGGCTTTTATGGCAAAAAACTAAATTACATTAGGGTAAATGGAATTGTGTTATTTGTTTAGGTTACAAAAATATATTCCACTGATTATAAAACTATTTTACTCCTTCCAGATGATTTATAAAAATACGTTCATTTAGTAATTTTATATAATAATATTTTTCTAAATGGTGTTTGAAATGTTTTCTATAATATGAATAAGAAACCATATTTTGTTTTATATATTAAAATTTAATGTTATTTTATTCTTGGTATTTAATTAAACTGAAATAATTATAGTTTTTTTATTATGGAATCTATTATATAACACTTGGTGAAACCATACTATGTTTTATAGCTCACACCCTACTTTATCTTTCCGGTGATTGTAGATTTTATTTCGCCGGGTCAATGGAAAGGGTAAGAACTAATTGAAGGTTGTGTATTTTATTGAACCGTTGTGTCTTGGAGTGATGATGGAGACTATTGGATATGATTTACACTTATTTCATGGGTTTTCAAGTCCTTGATTTATTTATGATTGTAGTTTGGGTTGATATTTCATATAGATTTGTTTTCTATCTACCTGGGTACTTGTTTACCTATTTTACATCCAGTACATTCTCCATGAATAGTTTTTATAAAGCTACTTATATTTTTTTGTAATTCCATATTTTAGGAAAAACCAAACACTTTTTATTCATGAATTATTTTGGGTTATAGTAGGCAACTCATGGGGATCGAGAACACACTTAGATATTTGTCATATACAAAATGGGTGTCAATGTATAATGGTATTTTTTGCTGGTTCATGGAAAATTAGTATTAAAACTATTGGTTAATTAACATTTCATGAACTCATTATATAATCTATGTTATTCTGGTTCGTAGGAGGTAGGATTAGTGGGACACGAGAGGTCGTTATGAGTGACTTCTGGGACAACTATTATCATAACGAGCCTCATGTCACCATGGGTGGGGCTAAGGAGTATCCTTGTTGATTATTCTGATATAATCTATTATTTTCTATATTTTTTCATAGTGTTCTAAAAATACCAGAATTCTAAATTCTATTTGATGATATTCAATCTTTTACTCATGTTTTTATGTAGATCTACCGATGAATTGGGAAAAGAGACCCCTCTTGTTTTCTAGAATCTCTTTGAGATAGTGGTGTGTGTTGTCCAATATCTGGGATAGTTATCCTGAACTATTAAATCTCATAATCCATTAATGGAATATTCAAGGGACCATTCTAGAGATCTTGTGGAATAATTTCGTCCCTAGAATACACCAGCCTCCAAAGGATCTAATTATCATTAGGAGGATGAGAATTGGTTGAATGGAATTGAGCATCATTTTATTTTCTCAAAAACGTCTCATTCAATTAATGTTAAGTATGATGGAATCAATCATGAGGGGACTAGAATAAATCTATGGGATTTAATTATGTGGGAGAATAATCTGAAAGGATTGGAGTGGAAATATGTTAGGATTCTTTTTATCAATTAGTTCTATCGAAAATCTATTTTTTTAGAAATGTCAATGTTGTACCTTATTCAATATAAAATAGAATAGACCATGAAATGGTATGAAAAATGATTTTATGAGATATAGAATGGTTTCTAATATTATGAGTAATGATAATATAATGGAAAGAAAAATTTATATGGTGCATCGAGATAACATTTTATATCATCTTTTCATGATAATTTTGACTTCTTAAGAAGATGTAATGGATAGATATTTTATGGTTTGGATTTTCTTGGAAAGTTAATTAGTGTTAAAGACAGTTCTATTATCTCTAAGAGGATTTTTTTGGAGTTAAATTAATTAAATAATGGTTTCTAACGAGTCCCATGATGGATATCAATAGAAGTGTTCTCCCAGAACTAATATTGTTTATTGTAGAGCCCGTTGACTAGATTCTAGTGTTGTATATCTAGGAATTATAAATTGGTTTTCATGGAGGAACATAAGATATACAGTTCATGTGAATTCTCATTTCACTAGAAAAAATAATATATTATATCACTTATTCCCCACATAGTGGAATGGGATCATCAGTACCTAAAATTACATGGGTGCAATTAGATGATTAAATTATAAATTACATACGTCCATATGAATTAGGAATGTAGAATCTTTATTCAGTGTAAGGGAGTCTAGAGAAAGCTGATATGGGTACATTCATAATGAGTTGTTCCCTCACTATAACATAATCCTTAATGATTTCATTATATAGTGTTTGGTGGACCATACTTGTTCATATATAACCTTGTTCTTTATTTCTAAAAACCCCTAAAATATTTTATCTTATGTGATCCATATTACTAAAACCCTCATAAAAATAGAGAGAAGGGTATCTAGTTTACTACAATTTATTTCTATTTATCATATATTGAGATGACCAAGAATTTTCTAGTGCTCAACATGAAATATCATCAAAATATTCTCAGGATGTATTAGATGATCAATCATCAGCCCCAAATTGACTATTATTATTTTTGGGTTTCTTTTACCATGCTCAATGTGGCGTTTCATGTATTTTAAGGAGAATGGAACCTGATATCAAGTAGATCCATTCCACATTTTCTAGACGTTGTTAGGGAAATATTAATATTTTATTTGTTACATGGATGGATACTCTTTATGTGATCACCAAACTCTGATTTTTTTAGTTTACTGATATTTTTCCTTCTGATATCTTTTTATTTCCATTGGTAATGGGGTCATATTTTTTTACCAATTCAGTACTTGGTACTTAGCTAGTGTATATTACAACGAGCCATATAGAACTCCTTGATTTGAAATAGTTTAAGTTATATTATGATGATTTTACTGTGAAATTATTTATACACCCACGTATGTCACCATCGTTGATGCGTGTTATTTTTTCAAATAAAGGTAATGAAATCTTTTACATATATTTGGATTACGAGAAATTAAACTGAGTAGCAGTGAGGAAATATTATCTATTACCAGGGATTGATGTCATGTATGACTAGATGAAATTATTAAAGTTGTTCTCATAAATTGATACTTGATCTAGTTAACACCATTCGATAGTAATAGAATATTACATTAAGAATAACACTTTCAAGATCTAGTATGTACAGTATAAGTATCTAATAATTCCATTTGGTCTAACCAATGATCTATTAATCTTTTGGTATTTAATAAATAGAATATTATATTTCAATTTCGATACATTCTTGATGATCTTTGTGGAAGACATTTTTATTTACATTATGATCAAGGAGGATGAGGTAAATAATTTGAGTAAAGTTCTATAAATGATAAAAAATCACTAAATTTTTGTCAAGACCTTAAATTTTGATTTCTAGATTCTATAATTGATTTTATTTTTAATCATACTATATTAATATTTTATTTTAGTTATTATAAAATTTTCAAGAGTTTTATGGCATCGGGAAATAGTTTGATGTTTTCAATATTCAGTGATTTAGTGGATGTCTGGGGTATTATCACTAGTTTTTAAATTATTTATCAAAGTTATCATTCCATAATACCATAATCTCTCAAAATGTTCTTATGTTTGTTCGGAAAGATAACTATCAAAGTTATTTCCCTGAGATGAAACTTTTTTGACTTCTATGTGTGTGTTGACTCATCCAGAGGTCACATATTGCTCTGTGGCATCTGTGACACTTCATGATCAGGTTTGGGTTGTGTTATTATATAGGGTAATTGTGTTATTATTTGTTCCTCCTGATATATTTGGAAAATTGAGAAAAATTACCAGAACCATGATATCAAACATTAAAAAATGATTCTTTAAATAAATCTATTCGGTTATTACCTTTTTGGAGAATGGATTACCATTTATTTGGATTATAAAACCATGAGTTATATCTTGTCCTAAAATTATTATAATATATATATATGAGGCGTTAGGTATAATACATGAAGTCATTAAATTTATAAAAAAAATTTACCCTAGGAAATGGAAATTTCATATCTAATTCCTTGATATGGAATCATCCAAACCAGGTCATCAAAAAATCATCTGAATAGCACAATGGTAGTAATCTATTTATATAGTTTCAGTTTGAGTTCATTGAGAGTGAGTCTGAGGGTGTTCTGATCTGTGTTCAACTTAACTTTTATCCTCTTGATATTATTCTTGATGATCAACATTGTGACAAAGAGTTCCATGCGGTTAAAGACTGTCTTGATGGTGGGAATTTATCACTGAGTTGTATTTTTCATAAGTGGTATCCTATGTTTCAGAAAATGATATGCGGTCACATCTTATATGAGGATGTTGAAATGGGATAATGTCATACTTTTAAATTTTAAATGAACCTAGAAACCACAGTGAAGCACTATGATACTATATGATGATTCTGGTGTCCAATTATGTGACAGTACATCACTGACGTTGTTTCACATTGTTAGAGAAGCCAACATGTCTAGGAAGAGCATCATAAACATTTAGGTTTTCTCTAGAACCATAAAAGGATGACATGAAAGTGGGATAGAAATTATATGGATATTATAGTGGGTTTGAATCACACCCCTTAGAAAGATAATGTGATATGGGTTCTGATCAATTGTATGACCAAGTTGAATCACATTATACACATCCAAGTGAAATTATATGACATGGGAAGCCTATTCATATAAAAGGATTTTTGGTTTCATGGTGTTCCATATATGATTGTCTTTGATTGGGATACCTTGTTCAAATATTGTGTTTATAGATGCCTCTAGGTGGTAATGGGGACTTAGGTATGATTGATAATGACATATCACATATAGATGGATTGACAGAAAAAATGTGCTATATTGGATTTTTAAGATATGCATCATTTTTGTTTCACTGATTATCATTGAGCATGTTATATCCACTTGGTACTGGTTGATATTTCCTATAAAAATGAATACTAGTGATCCATTCATATGGATATATTTGTGGGTTTTTTTGGATGTCCATGTATGATTCTTTTATGTTGGTCAGAGATTAGTGAAGCATCCATGGTTGGACCAGGTTTTGTCTTTGGGATTATGGAAATGATTCAGTTGATTATTTTGGGAATAGTGATAGTGTGGATATGATATAAATATTATTTTAATAAATATCCATTTCTATAAGATTTTATTATTACTGATCGGGTTTTATTGAGAGTCTCGTCACAGTTGGGTCACCAACATCATTGATAATAGTGAATTCCTACACCATGGTTTAGGGAACCTATTTATGTTGTAGAGAAAGTGGGGAAAGTGGTCTAACATTCTTAAAATACACCATAGTCTATTTCAATACAAAATTTTATTAATTTATTGAATATTTTGAAGTATATTTCTAATCCATCTAATGTATTATGTTGGGAGTATCATGATGTTGTGTACGATATAGCGATGATAGAGCATCAGGTTAGGATTGTTGATTATAATACATGGGTACTTCATAGTTGGAAGATAAATTTGTTCTAGGTTATATAGAATAATTCTATTTATTTTTACAATATGAGGGAGTTTGAGGCAAAAATGATTCATTATAGGCCTCCTCTATTTGATATGGGAACATATTAATATGCTTTCTAGGGAAAAAAATGTTTTTTATAATGGGATGGTTATGACATCCCATTACTTATATTCAGGTATTTCATTACTTTTGGATATTTATATATTGGTTGAATCTTTTTTAGGGTTATTTTAGGTAAAATATGGAAAATTATAGAGGTTACATGTCCTTTTAATGCTTCACACATGATTAGTGGAATTTTTTTGGTTTTTCCAAGAAAATTGAGCACCCTATTGAGAGCCACTAGAGGGAGGGACATAGTTTGGGCATATGTTTTTTACAGTACGACCACCCCTCCAATTTTTTCATCCAATGTATTGAGGTAAAAAAAAAAATTCGATGGTTATTTTAATCATTCATCCAATACAAGCACCCCTAAATACATGACAAGTATGGGCACAAGGTTAATGAGCATGATTTTTTTAAACATACAACCCTTTATTAAAACAATATGTGAATGGTTTTAATTACAGTAAAGTATTTTTTTAAAATCATAAACCCTCTCTTTTTAGGGTAATGGAAGTCACTAATTCATGGTTTCCTTCTTCATAGGCTCTCAAAAATTGATTTGAGATCCTCCAACCACATTCTTTGGTAGTTCAATGTTTTGTTGGTATCTATGATACCTCATTCATAAAATGGTATTATAATTTTTATTCTCAACAAATATTCATTCCAATACTCCATTCAAAGAGTAAAATCATTATGCTATTGAGGGATATAAACTCCATTTTTGTATCTAATAATTTTTGTGATCATTCTTGATACTATATTCAATTCTTATATCTACTTCAGCATAGATATTTGTTTTCCATACTATTGCAGGTGTTGATATTAATGGTATTCTAGTTCTATTTTAGTTTTTTCAAGTAATTGAAATTTTTATTTTCATATTTTTTTTATGTAGAATTCAATAGATTTATAAAACACTGAATTGTAATTAATTGATTCCGAAATTTGAAATGGAATGGATTTTTAGAAAAAACCCCAATTCAAAAGTAATTGGTACTGTGGGATGTCTTTTGAGAATTATTTAATTGATGAAATTAATTGAATTTTGTTGACAAAATGGAATATATTGAAATGATGAAAACCCAAAAATTATTTATTTATTGAAATGGACTAAAATGATGATAGTATTTTATTTTGTATTGGATCTTTAATTGACATATTAGTAAAGAGAATTGCAAAATTGAATTATAAAATATTAATGATTTGAAATAATATGATTTTTGAATTTTTCATTGATTGATTGACGACACTGATTCCATGATAGTAAGGGGATTATTTGGAAAAATATCACTCTGATTTTGATCCCATATTAATGGAATGATTATGGAAAACATATCAAAAAAATGTTTTAGCATAATTATCCCCAATCGAGGATGATGAGTCATATTCATCATGAGACTAAGGGACCTGTAAAACATGTATATCAATGATCTCATATTGGAGAAGTTTAAGGATAATATAGCCTAAATTAATGTATTTTAGGGAAGTTGAACAACATTATTTTTTGTATGTTTT
The DNA here is from genome assembly GCA_963277665.1 of Viscum album. Lineage (NCBI taxonomy): Eukaryota > Viridiplantae > Streptophyta > Magnoliopsida > Santalales > Viscaceae > Viscum > Viscum album. The sequence goes on along the minus strand of OY728157.1, from coordinate 1,238,381,401 downwards.
GATTATATATTTCATTATTTATGTAATTTTTTACATATTTCAAATGATTTATATACATTAATTTATAGAAAATGTTTATTTAAAGAATTTTTGAAGTGTTTTCCATCATTTTAATAGATATCTTATTTTTTTCAATGTAAAATTGACATGATATATCATTACTTTTAAAAATAAATTGAAATAATTATTTGTTTATTATTATGGAATATATTATGGAAAACATGATGAGAACTTAAATGGATGTATATGTAATTTCCTTACGTAGGAACCCGAGATCAATTTCTCGGATTTGATGGGTCCTACATCCCCAATAGTTCCTCCCTGTACGCTGGAGGCTACTGGCATGTAGTGAGTCATTAAAGATGGTACGAAGAAGATATTATATCACCTTATCAAAATGTCAAAATTGAAATAAAAAATATAAATTCAATAGTAGAAGAGGCATATATAATAGTCAAATAGAAGAAATTATAAAATGTGGAAGCACAAATAACTGAAAAACTGATAATATAATCAAAAGTCTCTAAGGTAGTTTTCGATACTATAATTCATGGAAGGTTGATATATATAAAGTAATAGGCAGTTATAAAAATACAATACAATAATAAAAAAAAGGAAAAAAGTACAAATGCTTCTCCATAAGAATTCCGAGAATGTGCCCAGTCCTCTGCTCCATAGGTCCAACTAAGGCAATAATGTCAAAGACCAGTAGGAGGGTGCTTTCTGTTATCAATACCTACGTAATGATATTCTTTTTTTTGTACTAATGTCATCCTGAGTAGGGTGGGGGATAAAAATCCAATTAACCCACCACCTATATTGTCTACATGTAATCAAATAAGTTCTCATAACAAAAATGTGGGCATAGAAATATAATTAATTAAGAATATGGAATAAATAAAAACCAACTCTCTCATGTCACTATGGGATACCTTCTAGGTCTACCTGCTTCATCTCATGACAGTAATGAAGCCTAACAGTCATAATATAAATATATATAGACAATATTTATATATATTATATCCCCATATATGATCCATGTATGTAAGGACTAATGTGTCCATATAAATATAATACATGTGATTGATGGATCGAGGAATAACAGAGACATCCAAGACCAATATAATGAACAAATAAGCTCACGAAATAGAGTATATTCCCTATGTCCTAGGAAGAGTGAAAGACATCATTCAAGACCCATGGGATAGTGAGTGATCCATCAATTCATCACTCAAATTAGGGAATGCGGTATGTAAATCCTAACACCCATATAGTATCATATGTGTGAGATGCCATACTCAACACCTGATGTAATGGAGTGGGATTATCTATCATGATCCATGCCACATACCATTGTATTACATCCCTTATAGGGTTGTAATCATAATTATAGTATTCAAAATGTGTTAATACCTCTCCTGTAACATGTTACAATGAATGAATATGTAGATTTGGGATATTCATATTCATAACATACCACTTGTGGAAACACCTGTCATATGTTCAATTAGTCATGTTCAATTCTATTCCAAATTCGTACTACTCAAATAAGAATATTTAATGGCACGACCTTACCACCCATCCACAACCATTTCATTTTATTAATACAATTTATTTAAAGAAGTTTAACCATCAGGCATCATCCACTCCCTCTGATTAAACTATACAATTCCTTAATACATAGAAATATATTCATACGTCTCAAGGGGTCATTGAGGTGGTAACATAGAAAATAAGAAAAATCATTACTTGGGAAATTAAAATTACAAGAGGGCCAACCAACTAAGAGGTGATTTGGGTTCCATTTAATATTCATGCCTCAAGAAAAATGTCATTTAAATTCTATGTTAGAAACTAATTAGTTATTTCAGGTAATTTGGCTGATTGTCCAGAATTTCAAAATCCAATTGGGATAGCCAAGGGGTGACCATATCATTCATTTTCTACCTCTAAGTACTAATCAAGAATCAGTAGGTTTAAAATATATTGTGATAATCAATTTTTTATGAAGTAATCAATAAAAAAGAGACACTTGAAAAAATCTGGTATGCTGCATAACAACATACCAATAGCGAATAAAAACTCAAATGGAAAATGATATTACCACCTAACTCCAATATATAGATGATGCCTTTCTTGATATTAGACTCCGATTTGAAGTAGTGATGAAGAGATCTAAAAAATCTCTCAATACCATGAAAATATGGAAAATGATCCTACACCTAAATAACGCGTTGGATCTAAATGTAAAATTATATTAATGGTAACACATTAAGAGATCATACCAAGATGAATGAAACACTTCTAAAAAATCATGAATCAGAATTCAGATTGTGATGTTATCTATAAGGATATATTTGGGCAGAAAATGGCTCAAGGGTAGAGAAAAGTGGCCCATCTATTAGAATGATAACTGATAATGATAGAATTATTTATATGTTTATGTGGGAGAAAATGGTCAATTTACCTCAAAATACATAATCTCATGGTTTTTCTGCAATGTTTTGCCTAACCATACCCAAACTGTGAAAATTGGATCTATCAGAAATCATTAACTAGATGAATTTTCGTCTTCCTTGGGACACATGGTTGTAGAAAAACTGTGTTCTATAGTTCCTTATTCATATTTCAGGGAATCTTTCTTAGAATGATCCATAGATACACAATTGAACTCCATGTCCAGATAATGATTCATTATTCAAGATGATTATGGAATTCCAATTGAAAAACAAACAATTTGTACCTTTTATAAAAAGATGGGTAGTTGTAACCTCCCATCTATAAAGTGAATCCTCCCTAAGTTATCCTTTTCTGGGTAAATAGGTATTATCTTCAACGTTTTCCATCCACATTGATCAACACCCTCTTCCCATTCCTAGGTATCATTCTGGACTAATATATGCTTCCAAAGTGCCCATAATAAAGGAACTAACCTACATCTTAGTTTCTTCATGCTTTGATCCGCTATATGAACTAGATACTCCATTAAAGAGGTATAAACATCCAATTAGACATCTTCATTCTCAAGGAAAGTTTCCATGTATGGATAGTGTTGTTGAAAATGAGATACATGAAAGACTTTAGACATTGACCAGTTTCTATGAGGAAGAGAAAATTGGAAAATAGTTGGTCCGATCCATTTCACAGCTTCAAATGATCCAACAATCATTATTGAGTTCTTACCTAACTTTGAAATATGTCTATGACATAACATGTGAAATAATGTCAAGAAATATCGGTATCCTACCTTAAACTAGACTGCTCTCCAATGTCTATTGGCATATGATTGTTGTCTGGACTGAGGAGTCAACATGTGTTTTTGGATTAGCTGGACATTCACTATAGTTTCTTATATGGGGCATGGTCTACACATATGTCATCCCCTTCCTCTATCTATAACAGAGGTGAGAAACATGACCTACCATATAAGGAATCAAAAGGATTCATCTCGATGGTAGTCTAAAATTCATTATTATAAGAGAACTCAACAAAGGGAATGTGTTTCTCCTAATAACCCCCAAATTCATGTACACATGCATGGATCATGTCATATTGCAGATTAATCATACACACATTTTCTTCATCTGTATGTGGGTGATAGTCTATACAAATCAGCAACTGTGTACCCAAGCCCTTCTGCAACCCCTACCTGCACTGTAATTTATAATGAGTACCTCTATTAGAAACTACACATCACGGAGCTCCATGAAGACGTACAACCTATCTAACATATATCCTTCTTATATTTTCTTTTAATAAGTTCTCTTAGTTATGTAAAAAAAGTGAATCCATCGTCAAAGGACCAACAACAACCCACAATGTATCGTTTCAATGATGTGACCTAGGTAAAACAATAAAAAAATTCATTGAAACTTCCACCCATTTCTACTCTAGAATAGACAATAGATGTAAAATTTCTTATTGTCAAAAATGTTCCACCTTCCCCTACTAACATGTGGAAAACCATGTGAAGAAGGTACAATATTTCAAAAAATATTAATGCGCCAATACAGGTGAAAAATATCAAGAAACGTTTTGTTGTAGTTGGGTCAACCTCCCATGTAGAGGCTTGGAATTTCCACAGCATCTCATCTCTAATGTATTCTTGGACCCATATAATCCAATCTAATAGGCAATTTTCGTCCCCATATGTTGTTCAACTAGAAGATGTATCATCATATGAAATGATTTCCCAAAGGAAAAGGCCTTCAGAGTAAGCAAATTATCTCATTTTTACTCATTTATGAATAGTATAAGTGACTGCCATGTCTAACAGGATAGTCTAACTATGATCATATTTAACCTCAACATTCATCTTTGAGAATAATGACTTAAGTTTCCATTCACCACTTTATTCTTGAACTACATGTCTGTGATTCTTTCATCTTATAGAATTGGATATTGAATCCCCCTTTCCAGGCATGTACAAAATCATTAAATCAATCAATTATACATACATAATACACCTATGATGCCTAATATTTAGATATTATTTTTAAAGATATAATTGAGGATTTTTTCCTCTATGAATACCACAATATACTGTCCATGTATACATTGTCTCCAAAAAAATAAAACATGAACAATAGTGATCTCGAGGTCATGTGTCATGTAATTTCATACATGAGGCCTCAATTATTGAGACATGTATGCAATGACTCACTCATCCTGCATCAAAATATATCTATGACTAATACCAAATGATTCATACTAAAAAACATATAACCATCTTGGATATAGAGGAATTAATATCGACACTGAATTCAAATAGCCCTTTCATTCTTGAATGGATCCTTTACAAGGTTCAAGCTATGTAAATTTCACATGATTATTTTCTCAAGGTTGTAAATAGTGCTGCAATATGTGATAAATAGTTGAAAAATAATTTGAATTAACCATCAATCCCTAATAATCTCCAAATTATAGAAATGTCCATAGGCTAGTTAGAAGAAACATTATCTCTCACTTCCTGTGGGACAAGTAAAACTCATGACTCCGAGATGATGTGACCCAGGAAGTGGACATTGTCAATCCCGAAGTGGTATTTAATGACATTATCATAGAGATAATGGCTTCTCAAAGTATTCAAATTTGTCTCTTTATGGGTTTCATGGTTTTGATTGTAGCGTTTATACCCCAAGATATCATCAACCAATACTAATACAAAGGAATTTAGATACATGTGGAAATATCGATTCATATGTTCCATAAAGACTACTAGTATGTTCATAATTTAAATGGAATAACCAGGTACACATATAGACTATACGTACTCCTAGAATTTTTGTGATTTCATTCTGAAGTCTCAATACTCACATGATGATAGCTCAACCTCAAGTCTATCTTTGAAAATATGTTCATTCTTCATAGATGATCATGAAGGTCATCTAGTCTATATAGTGGATACTAGATCATTATCAGGAATGGGTTACAATAAAGGTAATCCACATAGATCCTAATGGTACCATGGATATTTTTTAAAAGCGTTATTGAATCCCAAGGAGAAGTGTTAGGGTGTATAATTTCATTAGCCTCTAGATCCACTAAATATCTCTGAAGATCTATGTGTTCTTTTCATGCTATATTACGAATAGGAAAGGTCACTGGTGTTTCTCCTAGTGTAACCTCAATTTTCAATTTTACCTCTTATAATGGAGGTAGTCTAGATTATTCATCCAAAAGAAAGTCTCTAAAAAGATCCAATATAGAATGATATACTGCGGGTTGTAACCTCTGCTCTTTTAATAATTATTTGGAGATATGATCTATGAAACTACTCATCCACTATTTTATGGGTCCTACTTATGTCTCATTGACCTCCAATTCTCCCTTTAGTACATGCCTAACACTATTTAGTGATGTAAATGTCACTCTTTTATGATATTAGACAATATGGGTTATATAGTTTACTAATCCGTCTATCCTAATGATTACGCAAACCCCCATAACATCAAGGTCATAATCATTCCACATGAAAATATGACCACCTATATCAAGAGTAATATAATTTCAACATAGAACACCCACAGATCATATACCTAATATTCTATCTAGCATCATATTTCCATAATAGTTTTTGATCATCAGGGCTTGTTTCTCAATGATTACCTTAGATATATAAGAGTGAAATGTGAATGATTCAAATAATTTATACAACAATGCAAAGGCTACTAGAATATTAACTCAAACTGTAGAAGGTATGGAACTATGCTCCTCCAATGTAAGCTGGATTGCATTTAACCAAAATGTGCCATAGTCCTGAGTCACTTCTATACTACCATATGCATTTGGAATTGAGAATCATATATATGACTACCTATTCCATGACTGCCACCACTACCTAATTGAATAGTGGTATTACAGCTTCCTTCCTGTCATGATCCTATTAGCCCCACTCTGGATGGAGTAGTAGTTGCAGATAACGACTCACTATAAACTAATGGGAAAGTCCTGCATAGGTAGAATATATGGCCCTTACTATCATAACCTCTACACTCCAGTGGATCACATAAGAATTGAGTTTTAGTATACCTTGTCTTTCATCACTTATGACCGATGAAAAAATAATTGGAAGGAGGAGCATGACATGTGTTACCTGCATGAGTATCCTTGAAGAGATGATTGCACCCCAAAAAAAGAACTACTACAAGCTTTAACATTCAAACAACCCTGAATCACACTATCAGCTTCCATGAGATTTATTTATTCAATATGAGACTAGTTGATTATTTAAAAAATATTATTCAACATAAGCACTGTGACATGTGATCTGATGGCATAGACCCACCCATCCTCAAATCACCTAGTGGTTATAGGATCATTAGATAGTAGATTATAAGCAAATAGCTAAAGATCTATGAAACAGGAAGAGTATACCACAACTCATATTCTACCCTATAGTAGGTTAATTAATTCTCTAGCTCTATCAACCTTTGGATTATGATAAAATATGTTGTCATAGAAGATGGTGTAAAAAGCTTCCCAAACGGTGTCACGATGTAGACCTTCCTGGGTGATTTCATCCAACTACCTCTTGGATGAATCGCGTAGAATATATACTACAAGCTTTACCCTTTCATCTATAGGCATATCAAGATGATAAAATATAAAATGTATCTCCTAGAGTAAATACTATGTATCATGAGTTCCTCAATCCCTCAAAAATGAGGGAGGATGTTGTCGTTGAAATTCACGAGTCAACTATTACATACACGTGTTACGTCAAACTACACCATGCATATAATAAAACATATAGTGAAATTGTACTCATAATAGTGTTTATGTGCCCATATACACAGTTGTAAGAGAATCCATATGTGGATCTATAGGTTGAATCACTAGTGGCTCCGGGTTAACCACCTTAAGACAATGTTAATCCCTTCCGCCAGGGAGTACAACCAAAGGACATCTCGGCGGCATGATACTAAAATTAAAAATGCATGCCACATACGATATTTAATAAATTCTTAATATTACATTAAGAACAAGGATAAAATTAAATTGTTTCTATAAAACCAACCATGCCACTATACCTACATCAAAATCCATGTCTATGTGGTAGTAGAGACCATAACAGTCCTTTAGAACATAAGAGATGCCCACTACCAACAATTAAGGTCAGGTTCAGGTTTGATTCATTATTTCATATGTATAGAAAAACCAATTTTAAATTAGGTTTCACATTGGTTTTTTTATTTTTTCTTCTTCAATCATGTAAATTATATAAATTGGTTGAATAAGATGGTATTCCACTTTTGATCAATAAGGTCCCATACTCCTTATGAAAAAAATTGGATATCCATTCAACCCACAACATAACACGTTTCGGCACATGGGACGAATGGTCCATAGATTAACATGTCATAATTGGTGGATTGTGGTTTCTACATTAACCTATTATAAAAAAACAATTTTAAGAAATGGTAGGCACATTATGTGTCAATTTTTTTTCAATCCATGAAAAAGGTTTCATCACAATTCAATACATATTAATGGAACTATCAATAAAAAATAAGAAGATAAATTTCGAAAATAGATGTGACATGGTACAATTCAAGGAATATTATTACAATTGTATCTGAGAATGAATTATATAACAATTATAATTTTCCTTATATTATTGAGAAAAGGTTGAAATAAATACTCAACCAAAATGAAAACAATACTGAGAACACATCATGTGGATCACTCTATTGTGAATGGATATCCGTAATAATAAGAAAAATAATAAAAATAATTTTTATTCATTAATCTCATCCTTTACCTCCATCATGGATTAATGACGACCATTCATGGAATATGAAAAAATTCCATGCATTCCCAATCTGCAATTTTTATTCTCCAAACCTTAAAAACAGGGGAATCCATCTGATATAACATGGTAAAATCCAAACCTGGTACTCACTAAACTCATTCTCTATGTTTTCTAGGTATAATGGTCTCAACCGTGCCACCCCATATGCATGAGGATTCCAACTAGTAGCGAAGGTGTAAAGGTGGTATAATTAGGACACTATAAAATTTTAACATAACAGAATAATAGAAATAACCAATAATCATTCAATAGTATAGAAATCATATTTTTACAAATAGATAGAATACATAATAATATGTGGAGGTTTAAATAACTGAAAAAACCAATAATATAATAAAAATGATTTAAGGCAGTGTCTGATATAAGAATGCATGGCCAGATGACATACAAAAAATAATAGGAAAATACCAACATGTAATAAAATAATACAAAAAGAAAAAAAGGAAAAAATATTCTCCATAAGCATCCTTAGCTTATTCCCATTCCTCTACTATAAAGTTCCAACAAATGTAAACATTTGAATGACTAGTAGTATGTTGATTTCCATTATTAGTACGTGTACATATAATCATCTCAGGTACTAATGATATCCTAATTTGGGCATGAGATAAAAATATCAGTAGGTGACCTCCAATGGTGTCTACATGTAATCCAAGCACTTCTCATAAAGAATAATTGTTTAGAAAAATATAGTTAATTAACAATAAAAAATAAATAAATAACATGCCCGCTCAAGTACCTATAGGACACCAAGATGGTCTACCTGCTTCACCTCATAGATTAAAATGAGTCTGAATAGTCAATATATATATATATATAATATTGTATTATTATTTATATTATATCCTCTTATATGAACCATGAATGTATATTTGTAACTGTATATATACCTGGAATAGGAGTTTTGGCTAGACCATGGCATAACTCAGACATTCTTAACTAGTTTAAGTAGTCATTATGCTCAATAAATAAGTTAAATTCCCATTCATCCTAAAAAGACTATGATATGTCATGAAATACAATCAAGATGGTGATTGATCTGTCATTTCATGACTCAAATCGTGAAATATGGTGCATAAAGAAAAAAAACCATAATGTATCATTAGTGTGAGATTCCATACTGAACAGTCAATGTAAGAGACTGTGATTATCTTTCATGATCACCACTACTTAGCATCAGATCACATCCTCTAAAAAGGTGTGTTCATCGATATAATATTCAACATGAGGAAATACAAATCATGTATCATGTAAATGAACCTTTATATATAGATAAGGCATATTCCTATCCATTACATAACACAAGAGGTAATACCTCAAACATTCTATATTATTCATATAAAATTCATTAGAAATAATAATAATTAAAATAATATATTTTAAGGGAATGTACTTACAACACATCATAAACCTTTTATTTAATTAGACTTTTTCATTTGATGAAGGTAAATTATCTTGCATTATCCACTCCCTTTGATTAAGCTATATAATTCATTACGACAAGGAAATTAATTCATAAGTCTCAAGGGGTCACATGGGAGGTTACATGGGAAGCATGAAAATTTTCTACTTGTGAAATTCCAACTATAATAGAGACACACACCTATGAGGTGCTATGGGTTTCATTTAATCCTTATGTATCAAGGTAAATTTCATTGAAAAGATAATCTCCATGCTAATGAAGTGTTCCAAGCAATTTGATGCACTTTCCTTAATGGCTCATTCCAATTGCCTCACCCAAGGGGTTAAAATATAATGTTTAAACTACCTCTATAATACCAATCAAGAATCAATAGGTTTATAAAATGGTATGATGATAAATTTGATGTGAAGAAATAAATTTAATGGATAAATTCAGAAAAGGTTGGCATGGGGCATAACGATATAGATAAATGGAATCAAAATTAAAAGGGAAAACAATGTGACTACTTACCTCAAGTCCATTGATGACACCTCACATGAAATCTACCTCATATTTGAAATTGGTTGGAGGAGAATTGAGAAATAGTCCAGTACCCTAAAAATATCAAAAAAGATTATGCATCAAAATAGAACAACTCATCTAAAAGGAAACTGGGACATTATGAAATATACAAGGTGGTTTTAAGGAGAAAATTACAAATCATCCAATAGATAAAGAATTAGTCCTATGATCAGGAAGATATCTCTAATGAAGGGTTGAGGTGGAAGATTTTTCAAGGGAGGAGAAATGAATCTGGTCTTCATGAATGAGAAATATGATAGAAATAATTAGGTTAAATTGTATGTGGGGGAGAAATGGTCATTTCACATAAAAACAAAATAATTTGGTGTCTGGCCGCATGGTTTGGCCAAACCATGTACAAACCATACATTGTTCACAACTAGTGCGGCCCACACTGCACAGTTAGTCACATAGATTGACTAACTATGAAAAAACTATGAAAAAAATGGATTTATCCAATATAATCTACTATCCACGTGGTCATGCTCTTTGGGTTCCATGGTTGCAAAAAAAATATGTGTCCGAGTTCCTTATTCCCATTTTGGGACTCCATGATTGAAACGACCTCCAAACAAAACTGTGCCCTCCATGGATGGATTAGGTTTCAATATTTGGTTCGATTAATGAATTAACATTGAAAATAAATGATCCATACCTTCATTAAAAATATTGGTTGTATCATTGTAACTCACACCCTACTATTTCCTTTAATTATTTATAGATTCCCTTTTTCTATATTCTAGTAAAGGGAATGTTCTACCTAGAGGTGGGAGACGTTCATGATTTTATGATTCATGGATTGAAATTGGTGAATGGTGGAGCTGAGGTCAGGTTGTAAAACAGGGTTTTGAGTCATTAAATTTTTATTTATGGATGTTTGGTTTGATGTTCCATTGAGTTGTTTATCTTTTTTACTTGTAAAAAAATTATGTAATTGTAATCTTGTAGTTTCTCCCTATGTATTGTTCATATTCTGACCTCTATCTTTTTATCATTCATTATTTGGGGAAAAAAGTATTCCACCATTATACATGAAATATTATAGGTACAAATTTCCCACCCATGGAGATCGAGAACACTATCAATGGCATAAGAGTGTTGGATAGTGTGTCAGGGTACCAGGGTATCGAAGTGGGTTTGTGAGAATAATTTATTCCAAGGGAGATGTAATCATTAGTACTTTACCTTAACCATTTTCATGTTGAGATAAAATAATATAAACATGGGAATTCAATTTTTGGGAGGAGTTAAAGGTTACATAGATAATATCCCTAACCAAGTTCACCAAACCATTCCCCGAAAGTATTATTATTGCCCAACATACTCATAGGGTTAACCCTGGTGTAAAAATGGGTTACTAATCTATATTATAAAAATATGAATATTCATATTTTACTTTTTAATAAGGTATGAATTATATTTTTATTATTAGATTATATATACATGACTATATAACGAGTTTGATCAAGATATATTTTGATATGACCAAAACAAAATTTTATTATGGGAAACATATATATAGTTTCAATTAACATAATTATTATAATGAATTTAATTTTTTTTAAATTAAATATACATTAATTAAATATATTTATTATATAATATCAATAATATTATTATTTAATTATGTTCAATGTAATTTTTCTATTATTTGTAATATTTTTATTGTCTTGAAACCAATTATTTATTAATAAATAATGTTCTTGACATAATAGTTGAAATTCATATATAGAAAATATTCTTTTGGTACAACTAATATAATTTTTTATCTCATATTTTTTAATATATCCAATGGTGACTTTTTCTGGAATTTCAAAAACATCCACTTTTTTGGGTGAAAATGTAATAAGATATAAATATATATTTTTTTATGACATCATAATATCACAAAATGAAAATAATAAATACTATATAATTAATACATTAATAAATTTTAGTAACCATTTAATATAATGTTATTTGAAAATTTTTATTAATTTAAAAACTATATAAAGTTTCCTCTAAAACGTATATTATATTTTATGGGATTAAAAAAAATTATTACGAACATGACTCACTTCCACACCATGAAAGGTATTATTTTAATGTTCTTGAGTCATAACATATTAAAATATTACATACCACTCATCATTGGTGGAAACAACATTAAAAATCATGATATAGTTTTTAGAATTACAAATTTTTTTACAACGAGTCCAAAAAAACAATGTATATAAATTATTAATAAATTCCCTGATAATTTTCTATAAACACCCACCCATAATCTCATTCTTCTTCAATTAGAAACCCTTGAATATGATTTACTTATACATTTAACATTCTAATTTTCTTTTTATGTGTTGTTTTTTTCTTTTGAAGGTCCTCCCAATATTTAGATGCACCATTTCAATGTTTGTGATTATCTACTATTCCATTTTATTCAAGCACATTCCTTGAACTAATCCTTTTGATTTCAATTTTTTATGTTATAATTTATTTTCAAACACCCCTTAACATTTTATATAATTCCCATGTAATTTGGGGCCACCATTAATTATAATTAAATCCTTTCATTAATAGTTTTTACTCCTATTATTGTATTAAAATTAACCTATGAATTTTGACTCCAAACTTTGGTGTTGTGAATACCCATCCCCACTCCCACAAAAGGGTATTCCCCGATATTCGAATATTTGTTTCATTTATTTTTTATATAAATGTATGTAAACAAAAATACCGAATCATTCGATTAATTGTGATGAAATTTATAATTTTTTTATGATCTATGTGACACATAAATGTATGTATGTAATATGAATGTGATGGTTGGGTCCGTGATTATATTACACCAAAAGGAACTCTATAATGTTTTAAAATAATGAGATACCACAAAACATTCATGTGAACCTAACATAAACATGTTGTGCTATGATGTCTTAGAGATTATTCTTTTAGTATACTTATGTTAACATGTTTTATCAGATGTAATTAAATAAATGAATATTAATTAATGAATTTTCATGAAATGTATTAATTATATAGTTAATAAATATTTTTACCCCCATTTAATGGGTTTTTCTCAGCATTGAGTAATAATAAATCTTTTTTCATAGTTAAAAATTAATTTTATTAAAAATAGGGTTTAGTTTCATTTTATGCAATTAAATTAAAATTAATTTATTTGAATTATATAAATTTACTTTGATAAAATGGATTAAATATTATTTATTTATATTTTACTAATATGGTAATGTTTTCATCTGGATTATGGCCATACGTAAAAATAAAACAATCGAAAAATCCAATTATTATGGTCAAAACAAGCTTACTTGGACAGGTAATCCATTAGATAAGTGTATGATTAAAACATAAAAATATCGAATTATTATTTGATGAAAAAAATTCAACCGTATAATGTATTATCATTGAATACTTGTTCAATTGAATTAATTATACTTTAGAATTTCTTAAATTAATTTTAATTATTATTTTTAATATATCATTATCATATTTCTCACATATAATAGGGTACCTCCCCTCATAAAATATTGGTTAATTTTTAATTCATCTAGATTATCCAATCCACACACTAATACCTTCATATCTTCATTATATTCAACTTAAAACTCTTGATATTCTCTTGTGATTAGTTATTTAATGGTTAATAAGTAAACCAATGATGTTCACTCAAGGATGTGCTTATAATCCTAACGAAACAATTTCAAAAAAAACACCCACCCTATTTATAACCATTATATCCATCATTACATTAAGAATACACTATAATCAATATATTAAGAGATTTTATTCAAATTATGTAACAAAAATTTCCCATCTCATTTAATAAATATTGTAATGTAATTTTTTAGTTTCACATATGAGTGTGCTACTACCACCACATAGAGATATGACTCATTATCCATCACCAAAATTTATTTTTAGTCATCACGATGGAATTATTGTATATATTATTTGTATGATATAATTATTCTTCTATAATTATATGATATTTTCTATGTTTTTAGTAATGTATATATTGTAAAATGATAAGGTCGCTCATGAATAAATATTGACTAACACCTCCATAATGTGATGTGATTCATTTAACATTTCCATATTAAATGTATGGTAATAAAAAAAAATGTAACAACAAAATATTATATTTATAATATAAAAAAAATTAAGTAGTTTTAAATTATTTTTACCTTTATTTCATTCCATAAATAAATAACAGGAAACATCACTCATGCATACATATAGTCTACTAACTCTATGATGTGATATAATTTATTTTCTATCATCACTTTATTTTACTGGTAATAAAATTTTACATAATTATTTACTATTATTATTTTGAAAATAAAGTAAAATATTATTATTTAACCATGATTAATGTTAAAGGACAAAATCATCAAAACCACAACATGTTTAAAAAACATAATTTTTATTACCTAAGAAATTAAGATTTTAATAAAAAAACATTATGAAAATTGTGTTGAAATGTTAATATAATATCATATAAGATAATATAAATATTTCATGGATTCAAATAAAAAAATAAAATATATATAAATTTATGATATATGAGGTTAGGGTTCGTACCAATCAAGTCATACATAATATAAGGGTTCAATATATAAATATTTTTTTGATATATGTTTGATGTTATGAACCAATTAATATTTATGAGGTATTTATAATGCCAATTTTACATGTTCTACAATTTATTATTCTAAAATAATGGTATTCAAATATATAGTTGATATTATTTCACCCAAGGGTTATTTATTTAAATGATTATGTAAGGTTTTATCATCTAAAATTGTATCATTTCGGACATATGTATTGTAATACACATATAATATTTGATGTGTTGTATATAATTAACCAATGATATTTTATATCGTGATAATATTTATATTACTTATATTTCAATTTTCATTTAATGTTATTTATTTCCAATGGGTTATGTTTCAATATTAACCTTAATGATAAGGGGTTTATATTGTAATATCATTTTTACAAGGATTTATTTGAACAAATTTATGATAATGAAATTATATGAACAACCTATCGGAAATATATGACATATCTTGTCCTCAATATATTTCTAGATATTTAATGTTTTATTTTTTTACACTACTTATGTATTAAAGGGGATGATTTTTTTTCATAAAAAATGAACCTTTATCTCTTGTTGTTTGTTAATTGTTTCATTCCATGTATATACTATCTAAATAATCAATAAATATTTTCTACTATTCAACAAGGATGGATTAATTAAATTTACCAACATATTATGTTCTATGAAATAATTCAAATTTAATTCATTGTTTCATTTTTTTAATGGGATACTTTTTACTAAAGGTGTGAACTAAATCAATTTTCTACCATTTATTACATATTTATAATTTTCAACTATTATAGCCTCTCAAGGATTTGATGATTCTTTTAAATGTTTCCATAGCCGTTTTCAATAGAAATTTTGTAATTAATTTTTTCAATTTTTTTTTATTTTAAATAAGTTGTTGAAATGGAAAATTTTATTGTCATTATTAGAATTTTCCAATTATATTTAGATATTATGTTCATCAATTAAAATATTCACTGATGTTAATTTAGATTCACTAGGGATATAAACTAATGCTACTGTATTAATTATTTCTCTTTGTGGTTTATGATTATTTTGATGAAATATTAATGAAAACCATTTTCTTTTACATGGGTTATGTAATGATGAAATGATAAATAATTTCCTTGTATTTTCATATTAATATGAATTTATTATGATTATGTGATGTGTGGGTCCATTATATCTCACCAAATAAATTGGACATGGTTAATATTTTATGATATCAATGTGTAACAACGAAAGTTTAATGTAATCATTTTTGAATGGGTTAGAACATTAATGGATAGAAAATTTTTATATCATGTATGGGGAAAATACTAAACATAGATTCATAATGAAATTCATAGATGTGGCATACTAAACTATTTGGTTTTTAGATGAGAATTCAAGAATAAGAAGTTTCTTAGAAGTTAAAACATGTTATAGGATAATTGGAATATCAATTACCTATTATTCAAAAGTTAATGTCGGTGCACATTTAGAACAATTAGTGGAAATCAGGCACCAAAAACTGTAAGGCCCTATTACGGTGAGACATGATTGTGAAAACATTTAAACATAGTAATAGTGGACATGTGAAAAATATATATATTATGATTCATATGTTATATTAATAGAAAAAAATTCATTTCCTTACTTTAAACCTATTTATACATAGTGTGGGGTTTGGAAATTGTCGATTGCACAACATGTACAAGGTTTGTCTAACTGTGTGCCAATCTAGTGTGGGGTGTAGCACTAAAAAGTTTGATCATTACAATTTGTGTATGTTTTTCATAACCATCCAACATAACCAGGAATATCTTAAAATGGTAAAATTTACCATTTTACACTCTAACATTGAAAGGGTTTTTACCGCATTTCATTTCCCATTTCTGTAAATATCCCTCATGTTGTCTTCCTATTCCTATATCTTCCATGGGTATATTTTAACCATTTTTTGTCTAATGTATGTATAGTTTATAATGTTAGAAGACTATATTTATGCATAATGTTCCTCATACTTTCATTATATATTGTATTTTAACATATATAGGTTTTTTTCTAAGAGTTACATTGACTAATTTTGAGTCTATCCATTAGATTCTTTTGATTTCTGTTATTGTTACTCGAATCAAAGGTGGGTAATGGATGAGTGAATCATACATAGAATTATTCATCTGGTCAGTATGATATTTATATACTTTTACAATACTTATATGTTTCTCCATAGTTTTTCAGGTACTACATTCTACATGTTTCTTTTCAAATGTGAATTACCTCAAATTAAACCCTTAAACAAAAATTTTGATGTTTCTGAACCTCTTACATGGTTGGAGGTCAATAAAATCAAATAGAATTACCTATTAAGGTGAGTTTAGTATTATACTAACATATACTTTCTTTCAATCTGATTAACCACCTAATAAGTGTTTTTATAAAATGGATTTTATCATTTATAAACGAAAATATGAAAAACACACCATTTAAGGTGGGTTTTTCAAAAAAATTGTGTTAAAAAAAACAAACTACATTAATTGAAATATTAAAGAGTTGAATAACATGTGTGGTACTTATTAGTAAAGGTATAAACAATTTTAATTAAATCACTTTTTTTGAATCTTATGGTTTCACTTATATTCACGAGATTATGTCTATATCTTAATTAAAAAACATTTTGCGAAATCACATGGCCCTTGTTGAATGATGAATTATTCCACTAACTAAATGTGAATTAGTGAAGAGTGAAATTATATATATTTATATATATTCTCTTGATAAATTATTAAATTCTGTTCCTTGTTATATTTATTGATCCATGGAAATTGTCTTTTCTACAACAACTATGTAACGTGAAGGGCACGATGCTTCAGGTTCCCATAATGTGAGATGATAGACAAGACGCTTCAAAACATTAATATGGATTATATTTAAGAAGTAACTTATCATTTATTTGAGACAAATGGTTATGTTATCCCGTATCAATTAGACAAGAATGTTGGGTATGGTGTCCCTTTTCATTCAGATGTGACTGATGAGAAAGTGTCCCTTATCATTCAGTTGTGATTATTAGGAATGACATTCCACTCTTGTTCATTTAAAACTATTTGGTATGGATTTCATTTCCCTTTAGTTGTTAATGTTTTTTAGTCAGTAACATATAGTTTATGAATCTTTTTTATGACATCCCTTTCATTTCATTTGAGATCATTGGTCCTCAAGTGACTTATTTAAAATATAAAACTTATTATATTATACATATATGGACACCTTGGCCCAAGGCCATTAGTCCTTTAAATTACACATTTATATTTTTATATATAGTTTTACCAATATGAAATAATAAACTTTATGGAAAAAATTTAGATATATTCCTTCTTAGTCTTAATTATGTATGGTTAGCAAGGGGTTTTTTGAAGAAACTGAGCCCAACTTGATTAAATTAATTATTTACATATTTATATATTATTCAGTCACACTACATTATTTTTTACTCACAAACAAGATTTAAATTGACACACTTGATAGTTTCATATAGAGTATTACTCATTCTTTATTTAAGTTGATGATTTGTAACCACACATGTATCCTAGATACAGTTTTGGACAAGCATTAACCATAGTGTTATTCCGTTACAATGAACTATAATGTGACATGCAATTTAGGTCTAGGTAGTAATCATTATTCTTACATGGTATTATGATAATGTATTAATTGACTATTCCATCCATATTTAATGTCTTATGAACTATCTATTTTTCTTCTTTTCATTTTTAGAATGCATGTTCATGTAGAGTTATTTATTTGGAACTAGATAGTTTATTATTTATTGTCGATTATTTTAGATTCCAATAATTATTTAATAAATTATTCCCCTTATATATTTATTATTTTCCAAGAGGATATAATCTCCTCAGTGTACCATCATGAGACCATCTCTAATTTTTTTTGCCTCTAGCACATATGGGGGGCATTCTTGAGGCCATGTAGAGAACTGTATTGGGGTATAATATTTTAGGCTACCTGTCTTGGATGTCACAAAGTGTTTTCAAATGGTATATATTATTTGTTATAGTATTTTATATTATATATAGAATACTAGGAACATTTTAGAGCTTAGTATATATCTTGTATCTGAGTATAGCCAACCCATTCATATGGGAATGATCATGTTTCTAGAGATGGGATTCACGTTCACGAGGGTTCATTATTACATGTGATTTTTAACTAACATTGAATGATTTTTTTATTTCCAATGGTAGGAATTTATATATTTTAAATCATGGATTATCATAGAACAGAATTTGTATGTCATGCGTCATCACCTGATAACAAATATTTACATTCTATGCATCTTCCATGCAATCTAGATTTCATTTCATTACTGCCTAATTCTTGTTTGATGTTCCTTTTGTAATTATTTAGTATTCTAATATGTATTCCCTTCCTGGATTATTATTTCTATGTTAACATAAACTATCATTATATGTAGTATCATTTCAATCCGATATTTATACATTTCATTGTCATAAAATGTCTTGTTATCATTGTCATATATGATTGTTTATTACTGGGTCTACAAAAACTTAATTTGAATTCCTCTATATAGATTTATTATGGAACCTTAGTTAACTAATTATTACATGTTTCATCCATGGACCCCTAGTTTCATGGCGTAGAAAATTAGTGGTTTGGTTGAATATGTTCCAAATACCAAATTTATAAATTGTGTGGGACTTCATTAAATAGGGAATTGTGACCCATACAATCAAACCATCATATAGATTTTTTTATTTTTAGAGATCGAAAAGGAAAATGAAAATCTTGTTAGAGTTACTAGAATGACATTTGTAACTTATAAAGGATATTACCATAATGACATGGTAATTATAGATCCTTTTAATAGAACCTTTCTACATGTATAATGGTGTAATTGAAATTCATTTAGAAAATGGGTGAAGATATATTAAATTGAATATTATAAATGCTTTTACCACTATAATTTATAAGATTCAATTTAAAATATCTTCAACCATTTTCTAAATGAATTTCAATTCCACCGTTATACATATAGAACCTCTATAATTTGGGAATTGTGACTTATATGAATGAATCTTTATCTTCTTTTCTCATACCTTATAGGTTAGATATTTCATTATATACCTATGTGATAAACTCACTATGGGTGTTTTCCCAAACGTTTTATCCAAACTATTATGTGGGTGAACTTATATTGGATGTTGATTTCATTTTATTGAGAATTTTATTTATAAATTTGGAATTTATAACCATATAACTAGACATAGGTTACATTGATGGGACTATTTATGTCTCATTTTTAGTAATATTCATTGGTAAATAAACCTATGGGGGTATATTAATGGTATATTTGAGTCTTATTTATATGGTCATTGGCCACTTATTTTATATTATGTATAAATTTATGGTTGAATTTTTTAAAAAATATTATTAAAATGACAAAATAATTTTTTTCTACATTTGGGCACTATTTTATTAAGTATTCAATTAAATAAAATGTAAATTTCAACCTAAGTGGTTTTTTTATATATAGATTGCAATTGATTTTTTTAACAATGACATATGTGAGAACATTTGGATAAATAAAATTTTTCAAAATGTAAATTACTTGTTAACTGTCTTGTAATTATATATTTTGTCAGCTAAGTAATTTGTTAAATATGGTTATAAACAATATTCCCTAACAATGTGTACTTTTTAAATGATATAATCAATCTCCTTGAATGATTATTATACTGGAAAATTTATGGAAATAAATTAAATAAATCCTTGTATGGTGTTTGTTTCATGGACACTCATGTAGGGTTCTGCATAAAATATTTCCATGAGATATGTTTTAAAAAGTTGACATGAACGATTCCCACAATATAAAGTTCCATTCATTAACTTAATGTACTAAATTTTAATAATTTTATCCCTATGGGAATTAACAATTAATTCTATATTAAAATTAGATTCATTATGCTAAAAATATGGGTTATCATGGTAATGGTAACACCCTTGTACATGTATAACCAATAGACATTAGATCCATATATCGAGGCATGAATTTTATTTATAGATGATAATTTAGTTGGGCAGCACTCTTAGTTAATGGAACAAAACCCCTTGTTGGATTGTTGTAATTTTTACGTGGTTTATTAGTGTATATAGACTCTTTATGAGTGTCAAATCCTTTCCCTTTTTACTCTTATATAATTACTTTCTAGGTAGAAGTTCCTTATGTGGATGCTCATAGAGAACCAGGGCATGTTACGTTGTTAGTTTGTAGGTTATAATAGGTAATAATTGTATGGTTTTTCGGTTCTTTTTACAGAGGGGTATGGGATTTTTTGAACCAAGACATCATTGGTTCTATACATGACTTCTTCAGACGTGGATGACTACCTCGGGTGGAAAGTGCTACAACTTTTGTGCTCATTCCCAAGATCAAGGACCCCTCTTCCCTCACTCACTACAGACTAGTGAGTCTCCACAACTTCCCTTACAAAATTCATGCATGCATTCGTAATCATAGGTTGTCCAATCTTCTCCCTGGGTGAATTTCAGTTGAGCAACATGGATTTGTGAAAGGTCGCTCCATCCAGGGAGCAATTGCTATCGCTCAGGAGATGGTTAGAGACATCAATTTGAAAACCCAAGGATCCAACATGGCGATTAAATTGGATATGAATAAGGCTTTTGACAGGTTGGAATGTAGTTTTATCAACAGAGTTCTATCGGGTATTGGGTTTTCAGCCAAAGTAGTGGACCTTCTTTTCAGGGGCTTCAGTTCCTCGTGGTTGGCTGTCTCTTTCAAGGGAAGATCCATGGTTCCTTCAAGGCTACGAGAGGTCTCCGGCAGGGAGACCCTCTTTCTTCTAGCATTTTTATCCTGGCACATTACACTCTTAGCAAGATTATCAACAGAGGAATATCCCAAGGGGTCATTCTTCCTTTTCAGAGGAAGTTGGTGTCTCATCTGATGTTCGCCGACGATACACTTATTTTCATCAATGGTGGTCGGGGTGCGGTTGACAGGATCAAGGACAATCTGGATGAATATTTCTACTGCAGCATGCAAGTTATCTACAATTCAAAAAACAGCATCTACATCTCAAATAAAATTTCTCATGGGTGGGTGTCCTCTCTGTGTAACCATCTAGACATGCAGCATGGGTCCTTTCCGATGGAATACCCGGGTTCTCCCATCTCACCAGGTCGTCTTCATATCAAATATTATGATCATGTTGTTTGTAGAATCACGAGTCACATCCTTAACTGGAAAAATCAATTCTGGTCTTTTGGAGGTCGTATTTCTCTAGTGAATAGCGTGTTTTCTGCCATTCCAATCCATGCTTTGGCTACATCTAATGTCCCTCAAGGTGTGATGAACAGCATAGACAGAATTCCTTGCAGTTTTGTCTGGGACGCAAAGGCTGAAGGAAAGAGACACTAGGCTGCATGTGGCAGGATGGCGCGACCCTCCCAGGATGGTGGGATCAACGTGAAGTGCCACCAGAACACGATTCTCTGCATGAACGGCAAGCTCACCTGGGAAATTTTGGAGGAGCGATCTCTTTAGGGAAAGTCCATGGGAATGTTGTGTGGTGAAGGTGTAGAAGTTTCCCGCAGCCATGCTTCTTCGATTTGGGTGAAAATTTTTTCCCTGGTCTAGACTCTTCATCTTCATTCTCACTGGATAGCTGGCTCAGGTGACCTCCTCTTCTGGGACAAGAACTGGGCGGGCTCGGTTCAAGCTTTCCCTGGTCGCCTAGCATCGATGATATGACTTAGAGAAGCATCTCAACATCCCAGGTTTACCAAGGATGTTCTGGATGGCGATCAACGAGCTCTTCGGGAGTACATTGAGTTTACTAGAGACCCAGAAAAATGTGTTTTCACCCTGGCTACATCGGGGGTCTTTTCATGTAGAGATCTCTGTAGGTTGTCTTCTAGGAAGGTTCACCAGGAGGGGGGGATCGGAGCCCTGGGGTGCCAAAAGATCCCAGTGATGTTTAACTTCCTCACTTGGCGCATCAGGAACTCTGCGTTGGCTATGGACGGGAACATCAAAAGGTTGGGTATCAGCTTGGCCTCCAGGTGCCCTTGCTGTATCACCAATGGGGAAGAGAGTACCAACCACTTATTTTTCGCAGGGGATTGGTCTATCGCTATGTGGAAATGCTTCGGTGGTTTCATGGAACTCTCCTCCCAAGATCAGAATATCACATCCTTTGAGGAGATATGGTTCCAAGGTACAGATAGTAATGAGAAGGATAGAATGGTTCGTTCAGTTATTTTCAGTGCAGGATGCTAGAGCTTATGGCAAGACAGGAATCAAGCAAGGTATGAAGGCTCTGTTCCCACTATTAGGTCCATTATCACACAGACCCGTTTCCTTTTGCTGGACTTATCATTGTTGTTCAAGGAATGGCAAGAGGCCCCCTCTTCCAGATTTCTCTAGGTTAGAGTCCCTTCCATGACCCCCTCCCTGGTTCAGCAGGGGAAGTGGGTGTGTTGGAAACCCCCTGACTCTGGTCTCAAGCTGAACATGGACGGGTCATGCGCATTGGGTGTGATGAGAAGAGGGGGCGTGGTTCAAGGCCCTGGGGGGAGGCGGTCATGACTTTTTCATCCTTCTTTGGAAATGGTACCCCTCTCTTGGCCAAGGACAAGGAAATGCACATGAGTCTTTCCCTCTGCTTGCAAGAGAATCTTGATTTAACCCTGGCAGAGACTGATTCCAGGATCCTTCATGATGCGTTTATAGGTAAAGGTTCCCCACCTTGGTTTATTGCTTATATTGTGAGGAAATGTCGCACTTTACTTGGAACCAGCATCCAAGTGTCTCATACCTAGAATGAGGGTAATAAGGTTGTGGATCACATAGCTTCCTTGGAGGCCCAGAGCTCCATCTCCACGATTCTTCTCCCTATCAATACTTTGAAACCAGAGTGTGTTAATTTAATTAGAGGGGATTCCCTCAGCCTGCACTAATTTTGAACCCCCTAATTCTCGGGGTCCTTGGTTTTTTTGGTGTCTTGGTTATTTTGTCTTGTTTTGTTTTCTCTTTCATTGAATAAAAATTTGATTTGGATGGATGGAAGATGGACTAGGTTTCATGATTCTATTTTTGGTAGTGATCTTGGTTTAGTGATTCTTCAAGATCGATGAACTAAATGTGCTCATGTTTTTTAATATAGTCATTGTGATATGTACATTTTTCATTGAAGCAAGTAATGTGCCAATAATAAAGACCGATTTCATTGGAATATATTTTTTAAGATCCTAGACTAGTTGACCATTAGTTACAAGGATGATTCTATAATTTTTATAAATGATGTTTGGAGGTGGGAGTTCACTCATTAAATAATTTCACGAGTAAGGAATCTGATTCTGAAGAGGGGATCCAAGGGATCTCACAGTATGTCATGTTATATATTTCAAGTAACCTGTTTTGCTTACAATTATTGGTTGATGATTTAGAGATCAGAAGTTACATCATGATTTGAGTGTCATATAATGCACACCTACTATCTATGACATGGGACAATTGTGTAAGTTGAAAATGAAAACCATTTAATATAGAAAATTAATTTGTATTTGGTTACAAACCAATGATAAATTATTTCAATTTTAATATTTATTGGAATGGAGACACAAATATTTGGGTAAATTGAAGGATGTGACCATATTAGTCATAATAATATTGATTCTAATTGGGTTTTGTTTTATGATTAACCCATGTTTAATATTAGGCACACATGTTGAAGAGACATGGTTTTGGGATTTGTTAAATGTCATGTGTGACATATTTTAATTTTAAGGTTTCATTGAGAGAGAGATATACACACCTATTGATTTAATAAAAATAAAATCCTAGTTTATAGAATACACAACCAAATATCGAAAAATCATCTTTAGTACATTGGGATAGAATGTTCAATATACTGAGCTACCTAAATACGAATTCTATATTGATAGATAAACACCTTATGAGTATCACTTGTGGCTCTTTATTTGGTAATCCATATAGGTGGAGTATATCATTGGTCATTTTGGAGGTTTTATTCTCATAATGGTTTTAAATTTTATTATCATCATGTATTATTCTATGGTGTGGTGCTAGATGTCATTCATTGATCGGTGAATCTCTTGTGAGAGTTTTCCTGAGACCATATACCATTATTTATTTTGGTATTTTTGATTTTCAATGACATTGAATTTTAAAAGCATGAACTTTTAGTGTTTATCATTAACTATAGGTAAATGTAATTCTTTTTTGTGATGGAACATGATCATAAACCATGTTCTCTTTGTAGGAATGTGTTTTCTTAATTGACACTTGTATCTCTATGTAGAAATACATTAGACGGAGTTATAGACACTAACTCATTTATGAACAGGACCACTTAGTGACACACCATCACTGGAATCAATATTTTGGATCAAATGTGTGGATTTATCATCTACATACCAAAATTTAATGTATAACTTATTTAATATGTTTTTCCTTGGATTAGAGGCGTTGGGACCATGTCATGGATTTATTTGATGTTAAATCCAATAACTAACAAAATTAGTCTACCATGGTGGTTCAAAATGAGATTCCTCTAGTAGTTGGATATAGTTTATGATCAACCACATTTGGGACATCATTAAATATAAATGAGTTAAATTTAAAGGTCATTTGGTTCTTTTCAAGAAATATATTCTACGTCCAAAATACACAGGTTAATTTTAATTCGACCATTTGGATCAAATCAAGGACTTATAATAGAATTGTATTTGATTTTTAAGTTATAAGAATATAAATAATTCTAGGAGTGTCACTATGATACTAAGGAAACATTTTAATAAGAAATTCTGATGGTGGGAGTACCATGATTCGTAATTAGACCACAAAAACATAGATCCAATAGTGGAGACCTCAATGGGAAAAATGATTAAAGAGATGAATAGGGGATCAAATATTTGGATGATGAGTATTATGTATGGTTCATTTTGGTATTTCATCTTTTAATATGATAGTTCTGTTGAATTATACAATCCTTTGTTCGACATTCTTAACGTTTCACATACTGACTTGTTGGCTATTCAAAAATACAACATGTATGATTGAGTGGAAACTCACGACCCAAGTTGGGAGAGTAATGTTTTCATTTTCCCCAATACTTATCAAGGGAGATACGTTCTATAATAAATATGATATAGAACCTTCAATTTTAGAATGGGTTGAAAATATAAAGGAGTCTAAATTTTCATTTGGGGGATGATCAAAATATTTAACTATGATTCATAATGGAATTCCATGATATTGAACACCTAAAAGGGTTGTTTTTATGCGGGATTGAATGAGCAGAAGTGCTTTGTCTATTCAAATGGATTCCTTGATCATCCATAATTAGAATCCCAGATTCATGAAAGTTAAATAGGGCATATCATTACCATAAATATATTTCTACACATGAACCCAAAACATGAAACCCTATGTGGGTGAAACATTGTTTTTCTGCCCATTAAAAATTTGTCAAATAGTTTTACAAAGGCTCTATAGTAAATTATAGTGGAGAACCACAAGTCATTTAAATGGCTTTATAAACCATTCACAAATTCATGTAGAGTGTGGCGGTTGGATAGTGAGAAGACCATGTCTTTCTCATGTTATAACTAATAATGTGTCAATGCCATGTGTCTCCTAAAAATGGGAATTTTTTGATTTTCCCCTCGAACCATAAGAGGGGGTTTAACCCTTTTCCTTCCCCATTTTCCCTAGTAGGTCCCATATGTGCTCTTCCACTTCCTCCATCTACCATGGATGAATTTCATTCATTCCCAGTATGATTCAACCATAATTCATCACATTCCAATCCAAGATGTAATACTAATACACCTATTTACATCATTTTATTTTTTTCTTCTACATAACAGATGATATTGTTTTGTGTGATATTATACAATATTTTTAGTTTGACCATTGGATTCATCTAATTTCTCACCTTTTCAATAAATTCAAAAGTGGATAAGGGATGAGAAATAGTAAAAATAATGTGGTAGGTTACCATGTTTTCACTTAAAATTTAATGGTTTATAAAATGTGAAATTGGGTCACTTTCCTGACATTCCATGAGTTGCTTCCAAAATTTTATTTACAAGAAATTATACCATTTGAACACACCAATTGTGTATGTTCATTATATGAAATATGATATATATAAATTCTTATATGACTAAAACACCCCCTAAGGTGGTTTTTTCTTATGAATGAAGATAGAAATAATCAAATGAATTAATTTAAATGTTAAATAGATGATTACTATATTTTCATCCTAATAATTTATGAAAGAAATTTTGGAACTATATCATTCAAATGGAATCGTAATATGGAATATATATTCACATGCCCTTGGAATGTGTCTTAAATGTAAATTGTAGGATAAATTGATTATCCCCTTTGGAATTATTATTTATGGCCTTGGATAAATTGGATTTAGTTCAAATTAAAATAATATATATATATATATACATGATAATGATAAAATAATAAATGTTATGAATGATAATTATTATTGAACAATGGATATTTTTTGTTGGTCTATAATAGAGGGATGTGTTGGACATATTACATCACAAAATGTTTTTGTGAGATGATGGAAATGATACCTAACAATATTAATCTAGATATTTCTAATGGAATATATTTTCTTTCATTTGAGACTGATGGTCATGGAATATTTTATAATTATTTTCATATTATTGTTATAGTTTCCCTTATCATTGATTTGAGACTGATGGTAATGTGGTCACTTATTATTCTGTAGCTATTTTTTTGGAATGACATCCTTTATAATTCATTTGATCCTGATGTGAATGGTGTAACTTATAATTTAGATGATTATTTTTGGAATGGAGTGCTTTATATATTTTTTAAATTAATGTGAATTATGTACCTTATCATTTCATTTGAGATTATTGGGCATGGTATAACTTATTTAAACAATGAATATTATTATATTAATCATTATTGGATGCCTTATTATTACACCACATGTCATTTTCAGAGAATTTATAACTTTCCATAAAAAGTTTTACATATATGCACATATATACATGATGAAACTCATTTATTGAAATTTTATATTAAGACGTGGTTGGTATCATCGTTCGAGTGACTTTTGTGGAACCTGATCCTAACATGATTAAATTTTTGATTCAATTCATTATTTTTTATACCTATTCACTAATTTTTTTATACTTGTGGAATTTATTATGTTAGACACCATTAGTGGTGGTCGATTTTTTTTATTCACAACTTGTTTTGTCCACAAATTGGTACCCAGGTAGATCACCTGGTATTTGGTTAGGAATGCTATTTTTCTTCTGACGGTTACTTTATAATGGACTAGGACATGGCAAAGAGATAGGGAGATAAGTACACTAGATGCATACTAATGTTTGGTATTTCTTTTTTTAATTTTCTTTAGTTTAGTCCTTTTTTTTATTTCCTGTTGCATGATTTAATTGTTTATATATATGGATATAATGTAAATTCATTTATATATACTTAGAGATAGGTAGTTTATTATTTATTTTCAGTTCTGTTATCTTAAACTATTTATATTATTCTTTATTAATATTTTGATTTTTTTATTGATTCAAAGTGTATATTCTCCCGCCATACAATCATTAATCACCTAATTATAGTCAACATATAATTGCATATAGGGATGTGTACAAAAGGTTATGTGGTGAAATGTCTTATGGTACCAGATTCATGGATCCCAATTTGAAATATTACAGCAATTCTCCAAAGAACAAACGAGTATACAACGATGGATTCCCTAGTCCAAGTCTCAATGCTACTAAATGGTTAGTCATCCCAAGGATAACATGTGATGTACTTCTTAGTGGGTACCCTTGATGTATGAATTATATGATTATGATTTTGATACTCTTAATTTCAGTTTATATTTCATGATCATATACCAATGTTATGTTCTCTTGCATAATGCTCTTTGATTTTTTTTAATGATTATTTTTTTTCATAATTTCCTTGATTTATTAGATACATCCTTATTTTTATGTACAAATTTTTTGTTCAAGATTTTCAAATGTAAATATATTGGTCTTATACCCTTATTATACTAATATATATAAAAAAATCATTGATTTATATATCCCATTTTTAAACCTGTAAATAATTTTATCTCACCCTTTATTATGTCTCCTTTTCCGAAGTATATCATTAAATTTTTCATGTGTGAATTTTCTAATATGGGTTCTATTTTTGAAGAATAGAGTGGGAGATGATTTAGATATCTTATATGTAAATAGTTTATATACCCAATATCTAAATATACTAAACTTATAAATTTATATATTTTATCTTAATGATAGGAATTGAATATTCATCTAAAATGACTTAATATTTATGTATGTATATTTTGGGTATTCTTAGCTGGTATGAGATCATGGTTTAGTAATAATGGGAAACTTGGGTGAGAAACAATAATGGAGAAAACTTAGGATAACACATAGATTAAGATTTCTTAATTTTTTATTCGATAAATTTTAGAGTTGTTTTATATGTAAATGACTCCATATATAGATACTGGAACATGGATATTGTTATGTTACTGAATATATTAGGGGTAAAACTATGAATGATGAGTATTGTTTATTTACTCACTCATAACCAGTGCATGATGATTGGAACTAAGGCATTACATATTTATAGACACTCTGTGGTGATATTATGATGTTAATTAACATTTTCATTATGAACCATTATGAAGGACATGAGTAGATTTTGACAATGGATAACATGTTTCAAACCCATGTTAAAATGGACTACAAACAAAGTTTCAGGATTTAGAAATCTGAGGAATGGGTTTTCATTATTTTAGGACTACTCAAAATAATAATTCTTTTTTAATTTATCCATTTGGATTTATTTACTAGTGGTACCTAATAGAAATCATGTAAATTATCAATGTGATGTATTATGAAATAACTATCACAACTTGAAAAAAAAATGAGATAGGACATTCAATGTTAATTATTGTGATTATTTCTTACAATACCTGTTGATATATATGATTAAAATCATGAATATATATGATCATTACAATGATAAAAATAAGATGTTGATGTAGTTTCATGATGATCATGGAGGAAATAATATTTGTATTTTTACATGTCAAAAATGTGGGAAGAATAATGTAAGAAAAGAAAATAATGGAACATGATGATGTTTTTAGTCGACAAAGGAAGGATATAGTGAAAGTTTTTTTTATAAATATGATGATTTTATAAGAGTGAAAAAATTATTATTATACAAAAAATATATATAGTTCCTTGATATATGTGTGGAGAACATTGGAATTACCTTAGTCAATGCCCTAATCAGAGGAATAATTTTAGACCATGGAAGGCCTAATGATATGCCAATCTATAAATTAGGAGGATTGAAGTGTTTAGGAATTTTGATTTGATAAATATGTAATTGAAGTGTTTTAGAAATGATATTAAGGTTTTTTTATTTATTAAACTTCAATGGATTTTTTATGATTATTTTTTCATTAAGGGTTTGAATGCATATGTAGAACATTACTAAAAACTGAGAAATGTGTTCTAGTAAAAATGGAATATTTTTGGAAAATAGAAGATTATGTTATAAATAACCCATATTATATTCATTATTATAATTTAATAATGTTTAATGGGGGTAGATATATTATTGATCTGGATAATATAATTTGGTTAGTATAATTGGCCATGAAATTGATTAGATGTGAGGAAAATTTTATTTAAGTTTTACTAGATGATGATCATTGTATTGTTGTTTTTATGTAATATATTTGATATTATGTGATTTTATTTTTGGAATAATGATAGAGTTATTTATTGAAAAAATATGTCACTTCATTGAGGTTTTTTGTTGATTTAGTTTATATGAAGGTTTTATGAGAATATATGATAAAGGATTTTCTATATTTGGTATGTGACATTATGTGATTTAATATATAGTTTATGTAATAATGATAAGTTGTTTTAATAATTGTTTTGACCTTTTTTTTGTTTTGAATACTATTAATGAATTCTTTTTTCGAGTTTTAGAATTTAGAATATTTTTAAATTATTTGGGAATAATAATTCAATTGATAGATTATTCATATTATCTATCTTATCATGTACTAAATTTTATAATATTACTAAATATAGATAATAATAATGGGTTTTCATCCATTTATTGATATGTTTATCTAACTGATATTCAATTTAGTTCTACAGGAATTAAAAAATCATATTTTTCATTCAATATTGGAAAATTGGAGTATAATAGGGGGAAAATTAAAAAATTAAAATAATCTATTAAATTAAATTTATGGATTTATGAAATTATTTACGCTTATTATTATGTATTCCATTTGAAAATAATTCCCCAACTCATTGTAGAATGTGATTTAAAACTATTTGTTTTCATTTTACAATTAGTTCAAAAGATTTTATGGTAATTTTTTACCTTGTTTGGTTTATAGTTTTATGGTTTATAATTATTTCAATCCCATGTTCTATATAAATATATATTTTTATTTGAACATTAAAATTCTCATTAATGTCCATATTATACCTTCCAACACATTTTTACCCACCTTGGAACTCAATATTGTGTTATTTTAGTAAACCATACTCTTTTACACAATCCTTTTTTGAATGAGGTTTTATTAGGTCTTTTTATGTAGGGGGACCTAAAAAATACATCTTCAAATATTGATCATTTTATTAGAAAATAAATATTATGAAGATTTAATTTTTATAGTGTATTTGGATGTAAAACCCTGAGATTTTGGAAACTTTTTTTGGAATGACTTCAATAGACTATTTGACATGAAACATGAGTATAAAATGGACCATACATTCTTATTACATGTACAAATAATTGTTATATTGAATGGAAATAACCCGAAAAATAAATTATAATTGTTTTATATAATGAAAATTTATCAGATATTTCATACTAAATAATTATTCATTTTTCACTAAAGTCATTTTATGATTCAAAAATGCATTTTCTTGAAGAATGTTTATTATAGATTTTTTAGAAACTATAATTATGTTGTTAAATATTTTAAAACATTATTCCATGAAATAATGATATTTTTGGAAATTATAATGTTATTATTACCTTTCATTAGTTTTTCTATTTTTTTTATTAATTTTACTTTCATGTGAATAACGTGAAAAACTAATTTTTTTAACATTTATTTTTCATAATTGAATAACTAAATTAAAGAAAAAAAATAATTTTTTCAATTTAATATTAATGTAATATAAGTCTCTAATAGATATAAATAATCTTATTATTTTTATAGGAATCTTCATTTAAATGATTTTGGTATATGTTCATTTTTTTATACGAAATGTTTTTACTAAAAACATTTATTTGTCACATATTTTCTATCATAAAAAATTTAATAAAAACCCGTTTTTTACTGAACTAAATAAATTTTTTATAAAATATATTCTATAAATATTTTATCATTAATGTATTCATTTTTTCTAGGAATGGAATAACAATAAATGTTTTTTATACTTAAAAATAATTTTTTATAAAATATGGTTTCATTGTGTTTTCAATGATTATTTTCAAATTTATTTGTTTCTCATATAGAAGTTGAATTCGAAAAAATTTATTTGAAAATTTTAACCATTGTTTCTATATTTTGATAGGTGTACACAAACATTTTTTCCAAGATAAATTGTAAAAACAATAAAACATTTTTCCCATGAATAAGATTAAAACAAGTTCACTAGTGTAGTTAAAGTAATATATAAGTTTATTAAAGCCACATAAAATTTTATAATTCATATAATTTTAATATATTTCATTCATATTTTATATAAATTTGTTATTCTTTCTAAATTTGAATCATTTCACATGTGGAATACAATAAATATATTTAAATTGTTAAATTAATTCCTTCTGTGTCATCACCCTAACTTATAAAAGGGTATCTTATATCCACAGATATTCATGAATTTTGAAACATCAATAATATAAATTCATAAATTAATAAATTTATATATTCCTTCAATATATTCTTGTGATTCGCGTATTCTTATAAAACCAATTTTACATGTCTTAAAGGATATGCCAAAGGACATCTGTCATAAATGAGGTATAAATCATAGTAGATCTATTTCAATATTATTTCATCCTCAACCATATCCAAATTAATTTTATTCCACATAAAAATATGACTCTAATTTAATATATTTACTCATATGTAATTATAATTGCGTCACAACCATTTCCGGCCTCATTTCTACCAAGTATGAAAATAATTTATCACTCTTTTTAGTGTGAAAAGCCACCTCAATATTACGATATGATTTATATTTCTTCACCATAATTAGTATTTTGTTTTTATGAAGTTATTAATATAATATATATATATATATATATAACAATTTATTTTAATTATTTTAAACATATTATCTATCTTATTTCCCTTCCATCCACTAGAAAATGACAGTGTCACTTGTACGTATGTATAGACTATTGCCTTAATCAATAGACATGATTCATTTTTATTTTCATCCTAAAGTGAATTATAATACAGATAGATTAAATACATATATATTATTTTCATGATACAATAATGATTATATAATAGTTTATTATTATTTAACTTTCTTTTACTAAATCTGTTGAGAAGTTAAAAAAATCACATTATTATATAAACATACTACCTTCTCCAAGAAGTGATGTAATTTATTTTTCATCACCACATTATATGGATTGTAATAAAAATTTATGTGACAATTAAATATTATACTTATGATATGATTATAACTACAATGAGTATGGATATATGGTAAAATTTCAATGATTTTAACTACTTCATAGAAACATGCCTGATGAAGAAATGATTATCAATCAAAAATGGGGATTTTGAAAAATAATATATAATAACCTATTTTTTAATTGTTATAATATGCCTAGATATGATATTATAAGTTAAATGTGGTTAATTTAGATAATTTTGTTAAATATCAATTCAATATTTAGTATGCTACTGTTATTGCAATTCAATCCAGATAAATGTTTAGGGTTATTTGCCTCGTTAATGTTTTTGTGAGACGTAATTGACCTTATGACACTATTTATACTTAAAAGGTGTATATAATTACACATTTTTTTTATATCATGAAATTTTATAAATTATTTATATTAAAATTAAAATTTTAAATCATTTCATCAATTATTTTTTGATTTGATATGTACCAATGTTGAAATGGATTATTATATCAAATTGTCTCCCGTTTGGATATATTATACTTTATAAATCTATCTATTTTTATGATGTATATCTAATATCCATTTTATAGGTTATATCATGAATTAATTTATATTCTTGTTATTTAATGTTTCATTTTTTTTCCTCTTTCATGTGTGTTGTGAGTCAAATGATACGATAATTCTAAGGGTTTGACATATACTCTCTTTTTTATTGAGATTGATTATGATAGAATTTATAAAATTGATATTATATTATATATCCATAAATAATATAATTATCTTCCTTATCCTTTTGAAATATATATATATATATATATATATATATTACATATTTTCAATTCATTCTTTTGTATTTATGAACTGAACTAGCTAAGAAAACGTTTTTAAGAAAAACTGAATTTATTTTTCTTTGTTTGGGAATACATTTCCATAGGTCTATATTTTCATTAATATTATTTTTTGAATGTTTTTAATTTTCTATAATGAATTATTATATAAATTTTTAACAATTTTATAATTTATATGAAATTGTTTAAAACTATTTTTTATCCTTTTAGAGAATTATAGCTTTTTTGAACATATGAACAAAATATTTTTTATCTATATTATCATCAAGAGAATTTACACATAAAATGGACACTAAATTAATTGAAAATAATTTTAAAGACAACCACGGTACATTTCTATGAAAAAAAATTCATTATATTTTTAGTTTTTTAGATTTTAATTAATTTAATTCTAGATTGAAATGGTATTTTCTATAAAAAACTATTTCATTGATCTTTTAAATTTATTTTCATTAACGATGATATCAATTAATGTTACTAATATTTAAATAGCGATATAATTCAATGAAACCACAATGTATAAATTTCACTATTTTTTTAGATTATGGTGATGAAATATTGACGAAACCCATTTTAATTTTTGTTTTGTATGTTTACATGTAATGTTAAATGTTTTAAGGATTAATTTGTATACATATTAATGAATTATTATTATGAGTAGTTTCGTTATGTTATATCACTCAAATTAATTGATTTTTTTTTAAATTTTTTCTTATTTCAAATGGTATGTGGAAGTTTATACAATTACAAAAATTAGTTACATGGGAGGTGTCTACAGTCCAAAACCAAGGAACCACTTGGATATACAATCCCTATATTTTGATGAATATCGTGGTGGGTTTCCAAGGAAAATTATTTCTATGATTATTATTTTTCGACACATTATGAAAATATTTTATGTCATGATCATATTTTAGTGTTATACTCTAATGGATTATGTTGTCTTATTCATTTATGATTCATATCTTATGATTTAACATGAATTATTTGATGACTGTTGATTATGATCTATAAATATTTATTTTTTATTTTAATATATTATTATCTTGTTCTCCACCATTGCTAACGTTGTGTACAACAAGAATAATGTATTGATATAAACCTAGTATTAACTTCATGATCATAAGACTTCATCCATATTTATGTTTCATTTTCCCTATAATATGAATACTGGTTTTAAGTATGAATCATATATGATGGGTTCTAGTTCTGGATAAATTATTTAGAGATGATGTTGATATTTTATATACCAATTGTTCACATATCCATTCTTCAAACGAAAATAAAGCACTAGGGTTATGTAAAGGAACTTAGTGATACATATTTATTATTTATATAAAGTGATGTAATATCTATTTATTTAATTATAGGGTTACCTAAATATTTATTTGACTAATTCCACCGAGGATACGTTTTATTGACAGTTTCTCAGAGAGGCTGGATGTCCTGGGAGTGAGTAGGGATTTTTTTCATGTGATTCTTGTTTTGTGGATTCAATATCCAAAGACGTTCATAATGTAATTGAAGGTATTTTATATGGGTTTTTGGATGAAACAGCATGGTTGGTTAACTATATTAAACCAAATTTCTGGTCAATATAAGAGACTCTTTTGTTTAATGTGCTGATATTTACAATAAACATGATAAGGGAATATTTTCAAAATAGGTTGACTCATCAAATTGGTGTCTTGGATGAGTCATTATTTTGAATAATATAGATTTTAACGAATCATAAGTGTAGTTATAAATTCATACAATTTATCAAGCACATTCCCCGGATTTCGAATTTGTAAACAAGGAATTGATGATATGGATGAATTACCATTTTGGGGAAAAATTTGATACATATATGAATTATAATATTTAAACTAAAAAATCTCACATAATGTGAATAACATGGGGAAAATTATTTACCAATAACAACTCACATATTATGACTACTCAATGAATTGAAAACCTGAGATGGAAAATAACATGGATAATTTTTTCATAATGAAATATCATGGAGTTTTGACTAAACCTATGATTATCCAAGAACCTATATTAACTTATTTTTTAATTTTGGATATGTATGAGGACCCAATATTAAAACATTACATACTCATCAGTTTTAGTTGAAAATTAATTTCAATAAATTTGAGTATCATTTCGGTTTATACATTTAGAGAATTATGAAATAATACATACATAACATACCTCATTTATGTAGAGTGGATACCACTAAAACAATGTCCAATTATTCCAAAATAAAAAACATTTCAAAAAAAATATTATACCATGGAAAAATATTGAAAAAAGTTAACTTCACCTCCTTATTTTTCATAAACATCCCTATAACAAAAGTAAAACATTTAAAAACATGGGATGGACACAAAAAGAACTCAATAATGGATATAAATAATGAAATTGTCGTTAAGTGGTAACATGAGAAATATTAAAACCCATTTCATAAAAACTCATTGTCATGTATATAAACATCATCAAATTTCATTAAAAAATATTTACATTTTTCTATTACATTCTCCCTTACACATAGAATAACCATTCTATTAACATCCATATTTGGAGTGCCTAATGCATTAGGGAGCTACAATGGGGCTCACCCGCCATATCTTGAAAAATTATGGGCTCAACCGAACATATCTAGCCCAAAACTGAGACCAACCGACCATATATTGTGCAAAAATGGGATCAACCCAAAATAAACAATTTCCATGTAAAATTTCATTATTAAAATTTATAACTTCATTAAAATAATGAGAAAACACATTCCCATATCAAAATATACTTTTTTCATAAATTGAAAATTGTAAAATATAAACGAAACTCACAAAATAATGAAATAATATGACTCAAAAATAACTATGAAATCATATGTATGAGACTTTATAGTAATAAATAATGATTAAATCAGTATAAATAATTCATTCCATATATAAAAAAGAAAAAACATTATGAATTTTTAAAAGAGACATTTAAATGGATTTAAAAAAAATGTACCTTACAGATAACATATAATTGAAGAAAGAATTAATAAAATGAAATTAATATTTATGTTAACATTATATCTATATAACAGAAAATAATATAATCATTTTATAAATAATGATAGCATGAATTAATTAATGTAGTATATGGTTAACCGAAAGAATGTAAATTGGGTTCAGAATTCCCTTACATCGGGTACGTCATAATTGAATCTTGTCCAAAACTCATGTATAATGGTTCAAACAGAGTTATTAATATATTAAAAAACCATATTCATATTTATAATACATTATATGGTCTTTTATAAAATATTTTCACCCATTTATTTATAATATTTTAATATTTCAATTGTTTCAGGTGCATTTTTACATGGTTTCTGTGGTCGGTTTGTCCTATTTTTTTTTGAATTGAAGAAAAATATCATAAATGGAGTGAAATTGTATTTACAATTTTATAGTACATTAAATTTTACAGTATAAGTTTTTTTAGAAATTAGAACAATTCATTATATAAAATCGTAATGATATTTTTTTAAGATCATTTTGACGATTCTTTGATGAACACAAATTTGTTTCATTATATAATTCAATATTGTGAATGTGTTTTAATTAAAAAACATTAAAAAGGTTATATATAACACTTTAAAACCATTTTAAACCATTAAATTGTATTTATTACCATCTATAAAGGAGGTACTGTAAATTGAAAACACAACATCTATGATGTTGGTAAATCGACACATCACAGATACTGTTTTTTTTAAGGAAAAGGAGAATAAGTAAGATGATGAACATTTCTATAATATTTGTAAAATTCTTGTATATATAAAATACATTAGTTTTCATGCCTCTTTTATAAGGGGAGGTGGAAATACAATAAAAATAATTGAATTGAAAATGAAAGATGATTTTTACCTCATAAATTATCTTCATGGAAATCCTCTTTATGGTCTTTGGTTATAGACATTTAGAGAAACCAAAAGGTAATGGACTTGTGGAAAAGGATTTGGAAGGGTATTGGTCAGAATTTTTACATGAATAAATTCATTAAAGTTGTGATGCAAAGATGGGGTGAGAGGTGGTACTTATATTGGAGGAGAGTAGGGGTTTTCCATTATAATAATAATTATTTTGTATTTTTTCCCAGGACATGAAATATTGTTAGTTATTTTGACTAAATATAGTAATTATTTCCTTTGTGTTTGAACAAAGGGTTCTTACCTCAGTAAAACATCATCCATGACTCAATAATTCATGTATTTATGTTATTTTTCAAAATATCATACTTCAATATTCCCTAGAAATTCGTGTATTTTCAAAAAAATATCTACAATTCACCCTAAAATTATTTTTACATTTAGAATTCCAAAATTAACTACCATGAAGAAATTATAAATATGATAAAGTTAATGTTTAATTAAAATCTCAATTTATGTGAAAAATATCAGTTTTAAGACTATTACTAATTTTATAACATTTTTAAAAATTAATTAAGGTTTCATAAAATTAACTTATTGTCATGTGAAAATAAAATTTTCATTAATGAATTTATTTTAGGAAAATAAATTGTTTCTAATCTTTATATTAATATTAAAATTTTAATTAAATGTTCATTACTTACAAAAATTCTAACACTTGATTTATTATTTTCAAAATAATTATTTAAATTTTAGAGGATTAAAATATATCATATTTTCACTTATAGGATGCATTAATTTTATTTATAAATTATTATATGATTTTATTATTCTATTGTCTATATTACTATTTCTAATGATCATTTTACAATTCCTATGTTCATGTTACTCTTCCACAAGTATAAATTATTTAATTTCAATAAATACTATTTATTTCACTATAAATTGATAAGTAATTTGACTATTTAATTCTCAAATGAAAGAAAATTATTTTATAACTTATTGGGTTGTTAAAATATCCCAACCATCATGAAATTGTGTCCCCACACATTTTAATCACTTATTAAACATGTGATGATACATTTACCTTACAGAATGTTCAGATTCCAATGTTGCATGTTCAACCATATGGTTTCTCCTAAAAACCATAATTCAGTAAATTATCTTATTCCACAATTCATGCTCTCTATAAAAAAAATTTGGAATAGTTTTATCTTTATAATAATGGTTCTCTACCAACTGAACTACTTATGTCCTCAAAACATGTGGTGGGTCTAGAACAAACATTCTCAACATCCAAACATGGAAAACATTGTGTACCAGAGTAAAACTCAGAGGAAAAGCTACTCAGTAGGTAACTCGTACAAATTTCACATAAAATTCAAAAGCTCTGATGAATCATGGTCTTAGATTTCCTTTGTTACTACAAAACATAACTCTATTCCAATGTGGTATTTTAAGGAAAAAATGGTCACCTACCCCGAATAAATGTTATTTACTCCTATTGTCAGCATAACTTTTCTTCCTGATCTAAGTTGTCCTCATGTGTCACTGAATCATCTTCACATTCTTAGTTAAATCCTATATTAATTATGGTCCCATAAACTTTTGTTTCCTGACTTCATCCAAAAATATCAAACATTGACACCACATCCCATATAATTCCACAGCAGTATCCATATTTATACTGGAATAAAAACTATTATTATAAGAAACTCATATAATCAAATATATTGTTCCCAATTTACCTGGTAATCCATTGAATAAGTGTGAATCCTATCCTCCAATGTTTGAATATTTTTATTGTTTTGTCCATCATAGTAAGAATGAAAAGTATTACTAATATTTCATTAGGTTCCCACCAACATCTGATGGCCTTTCCAAAAGTTATAATTTAACCTGGGATCTCGGCCAGATATAATGAATATATGAACTCCTTGTAACCTGAAAATATCATTGAGGTACAATTGAAAAATATGATCAAGTAAATGTATCTAGAATTGGAATTAAACATGTAGATTCATCCATTCGATCAACAATAATCCAAATGATGTTGTTACACTGAGAAGTCTTTTTTAGTCCCACCCCAAAATCAATGGAAATATTTTCCCATTACAACTCTAGAACTAGGAAAGGCTAAATCATCCCCTTTTTTAGCTACTACACTGTATTAACCTATTAACAAAAAAAACATTGTACAGAAAAATCGACAATATCTCTTTTCATTCCATCACCAGTAATACTCTTTATGGTATCTATACTTATTTGTGTTTCCCGGATGAACTGAAAATAGCGAACAATGAGCTTCACATAATAATTATTTCTTACTATGAGAATCATAAAGAACACATATTCTCTTCCCAAACCTGAAAAAATCATTATCAATGATAAACTCAGTAAAATTACCCTTTATAACCAATTCTAACATTTTCTGTAACTCATGGTCTTCCTTTAGAGCATGAATTATTATGTCTATTAGAGACAACTGTAATAACATATGAAACAAAATAGAGGCTTTTTCTACACCATCAACATCTATATCAAAATTAATCAAATCATTAACCAAG
This sequence comes from Viscum album, assembly GCA_963277665.1. Lineage (NCBI taxonomy): Eukaryota > Viridiplantae > Streptophyta > Magnoliopsida > Santalales > Viscaceae > Viscum > Viscum album. The sequence goes on along the minus strand of OY728157.1, from coordinate 1,238,340,367 downwards.
GGTTCACGTTCCAAACATAACATGGTTAATGTAGAAATATTTTTCTGAGAATAAAATGGAGGGATGAGGTATCATGTGGAAATGTATCTTGAAGTATGGATATTTAGCATCCCAAGGGTAATTATTGGATCCCCAACAACTAATACCTAGGATACCACATACGATCTGTGGGACACACCTATTTTCATTCATTTGAGGAGTCATGTGATATTTGACTCCTAGTGTATTGGATTATACAAAGGGTATTCCTTTCAATTTCATAGGTTTCCTATGAACACGTGACACATGGTTTTAACAGATTCGTTAGGGCCTCCCCATCCATGAAATAAGATATTGATATGACATTGATAATACACATGTATTATCATGTTTTTTTATCATGTGGTCCTAATCATGAGGGAATCTTAGTGATACACAATGATCAATTATACACTATTTTATGTGTGGGAGCGTGATCCCTATAATGTGGATAGCCATTCACATGTAGGGATTCTCAATATCTAACTCAATTCCTCTATTTTCAAGGAATGTATGTAACATTGGATATATAGATATTTGGATCATAGATGATTACCGAATATTTATCAATATATGTATGTATGTATGTATGTATGTATTGTCTTGGTTGGGGATGGTATTATAGTTGGAATGACCAACATGGTGCTCTAAGAGACATTCATTCTTTGTCTGAATATGGAATTGTGATACTTTTTTATTTTTATACTATTCTTAAAATGAAATTTTTATTTCATTTGATAATTTCACAGAAATATATCCCAACATTTCTTTTTATGTATGAGAAAACATTTTCGGTTCCCTACTATGTTTTATACTTTCACCATACTCTTGATGCAAGTGAAATAGGGTGCCCAAGAAGAATCTATCATGACCCATCCCAGAGGGTCCCAGGCCATGACTACCCATGCACCCCTCTGATAGGACAAGGGATTCTGACTAGAATTTTGTAAGAATAACCCACAAATTGGAAGCATTTTACCAAGTACCTATACACAAACACACATATGTAAGCCCAAAATACTATAAATTAAAAACACTATGTAAACAAATGCATTCATACAACTATATCACAACCAACATAGTAAAATTGGAACGTAAAGTGCATTAAAGAAAAACTGGGCTAGAATACAAGAACACCAATAAGTGTCTACAATACACAATGTCTAACCTATAAACAATGGTACTTGGTTTGATGTTTGATGTCATAAGAGCACACCCCGGTTTGTCTGAACTCACCATGAATCTTCTGTTCATGGTCTTCTTGGAACTCTATAACAAGGTTTAACATCTATATAAGAAATTTCATGTGCGAGAAATGCCCATGTAGGGGTGATTAAAACAATATTCATTAGAACAACCCAAACACACAATGGAATACCATAGAGGAAACACCATGGGGAAGATACCGTGCAGAAATTCCACAAATGGAAAACACCACTAAGTAGATACTGTCATCTCATCACTGGTATTTGTCTATAGAACATATACTAAGAACCTGTAGTTATTATAAGACATGGAGATTTTATACCACATGGATTGTTGTTAACATAAGTAGTTTTGGTAACACACATTAGGTAATTAACAAAATGTGTGTCAGTATCTCATGATGTATTAATAAGTCATTAAAATCCCAGGTTTCATGGTCACCAAGTTACTACCAAATATAAAACACTAAAAACTACTTGAAACACACTCATAGGGTCTAGTCACGTAAAATAGAAATAAACTAATCTTAATACATAGATAGGTTGTTAACAATCCGGGCTCACTAGGGTGGCACCTTGCCCTACGCGGAAATCATCCTTGATTGGGGATAGGCTCCCATGAAATTATGTTTCACACTCCCTCCAAAAGAACACTATATATGGTACCACAACATGAAGTGAGGTCTGACCAAGACTCTAGGTGTGATTCATGCTCCAACTCACTAAGTTAACTATAGAATCTGGGCTGAGACAACTCACATCAGAATACAAGTCATCCTCAATGATATGAATTGTCTCCTACAATGAACCCTCACAAAATATTGAAAAAGGGATCTCTCTAAACCTATTATAATAATAAACCCATCAAAACACCTCAAAAATACATCCCCATTCAAGGTTCCCAATGGAATAGACTCCTAGGAAAATAGATGCTTAGTTTGAAATTTATAGACCATTTACTGAATATGTCTAACCTGTGTCCGGTATGTGTCTAATCTGACCCTCCAGACCCGACCTAACATGTCAACTAACCCAAACCAATCCACTATGGTCTAGTCTAGTTCACTGGTTTTATATCACTAGTTTGCACCCACTAGATCAGCTAAACCAATCCTGTTGGATTGTTGGGTCTAGCTCACAGGGCCATTGGAGCAGCCTGGCTCCACCCGTTCTGGCCTGCATGCGTGCTTGCATGCTTACTTACTACATGAAGCCCTCCACGACCATGTGCCCCACTAGTTGATGTGGTACCCCTCACTACATTTCAGGGACAACATATTGTCCTATTTTCATGGCTCGTGCCAACCACTGCGAGTCCAATGATACCCATCATGTGCCGCCACTACGATATCCTATCGTAGCCCCCTGGTCGTTGCCTTCATGACCCACTACCATGAGCTCCCATATAGTTCTTTCCAGACCACGTTCAAACTCAACCACCTGCTTTCCTACTGCTGTCCCCAACCTTTCATTCCCCTTTTGGTCAGGCCCTCAGTGGGCCGATATTGCCTCTGCCACTAGCTGCCCTACCAATGACCTACTGTTCATGGAGCCCTCCACCTAAATCTGATGGAATCAGTTTCTCTGGCCACTATTTTTCACCACCGCCTCATATCACTGTAACCCACTACCTTCGGTGATTCACGATGCGCCTTCACTGTCACGTCATTTCGGTGTCGGATCCTCAGTCTTGGATCATTTCACCACAGATTGAAGGCCCAATGATCCTCTAATAGTATTTCATAACGAATGAGGGAAGATGAATGCTTGAGATTGGGGGAAAGAGAGGGAGAACATGAACATACAATTGAAATGATCTTGGCCCTGTTCAGGACATCCTTGATCAGTCCATTATAGATATTGTCATGAATAACAATTCAAATTTTTAACAATAGTCTAATATCTTTGTATTCCATACAAAAAAATCTATCCCAAAAAAATTATGAATCGTGGGCCAATCTATTTGGTGATTGGTCTGATTTCATCTTGGAATTCATGAATGGGGAAAATAGAACAAATCATACAGATCCTACCTCGATTCTATTTGATCGTTGACATAGAACAGTCGTTTCACCATTGTCGTGGGTGAATGTCCTTCGAATACGAGGATTGACATTGATCGTTGATCTGCAATCTACCACTGTTCATCAAGAGAGATCCATCTTCATACCATAGTGTAATTCCATTGTAATGGTGATAACCCAAATTCCTATGAAAAAAGTGTATTAAAATAAAATGTGTCATTTCATTAGGGAAAAAATATTATTATTAAAATATTTTCATTACAATTATGTCCAAAAAATATCTTTCCCATAAGGCATGTATCGACCAATGTTAGGCCTCACCAATTGAAAATACACCATAAAAACTTAATGGTAGTCTCATATTTTCAATTATAGTTTCTATTTATGATTTATTCGGATTTGAAAAAATAACATTATTTTATTTCATTATTTTATTTACTATTATGCCCTATTTGGGTTATTCCATAGAAGACCCACAACGACTAAAATTTTGTAGTGCCAAGGGTAAAGCCACTCCTCTGATCTCATGAGTTACCTTTGATTTCGGATCCATAAAACGATATTAAAAATATTTCACATTTTATGAAAATACACAAATGCGTGCTACTAAAAAATATCATTTTTCAATGATTTTTTCCAGGAATGCCGGTACTCAGAATCGCACACCGACTCAGCACCTAGTCACATAATCTTCACAAATAATTTCTTAAAATAAATTATAGAAAAGTCGAGTTATTAAGTTCTCTCCACCATAGTGCTTTATGTCCCCTAATGCCCAATCAAAGGGATTCTCAACAAATTGAGAGTACTAAGCATGAATATAAGCATTCTGGTTCCAACTACAGGGGTACATCCAACAGGTACACATCTTCACAAACTATATAGTATTATGGAAGGGATGATGAACCTCTATGATAGATTTTCATCCTGTACAAATCCCCATATCCGAGGTAGAGGAGAGACCAAAGGAAAACATCTCCTCCTTCCTTGAACTCCAAAATCCTTAATTTCTTATCGACAAAGGATTTATAATGGCTCTGTGCTGTCATTATTTACCACTATATGACTAGAACCAACTCTGTAGTCACCTTCACCGACTCTAGGATTATGAGTTCCAACTGTCATGGGTAGTTGAACAATGTGATGACATTCAGGGTCGCCCATACCAAGGATTGAATGGTCCCATACCGATGGTGGAGGGGTAGTTGTTGTTGTTCACAAACTCCACCATAGAAATGAGATCATCTAATCTATGGAAAAATTATCATAAAATCCCAAATAATGTTCTCAAGATCTTGAATGGAAAATAAATTCTAGAAGTCCACCTGTGTGTGAAAAGGCTATGTTCAAGTGTAACTGAGTCCCAATGGCCTCTACTAATACCTTTAATAATTGGGATATTACATGATCATCCAAATATGATCCAATCATTGATGTGACACAATTGAGTTGCAATATATTCTTCAAGTAGAGGAATCCCATGCTCCATACTGAACATAGCTATTGGATAGGTAAGAAGTGGGCTGATTTGATGCGTCAGACAATGATCACCTAGATGGTATCGTGTCCCCTAGACATACATGGTAAACTCATCATGAAGTCTATTTTTATTCCATTCCATTTCAATTCTGGCACATCAAGGGGTTGATTCAAATCCAAATGAATCTGATGCTCAGCCTTTATTTGTCAATAAGTATGTCATCAAGACACAAACTCCTCAAATTGATTCATTATACCTAGCCAAAAAATGTACATTAGAGGATCTAGAACATCATTTCAAACATTATATTTACTGTTAAATGGGATGCTTGACACTCCCTTAAAACCTCCTCTTGTAACACCACTTCTATCATTGTACATCCACTAAAATGAATAGTATTCTCCCTACCTTTAGAATATCCATCAAGGACATCCACTGTGGAAATTTGAGCATGTAGTGCATCACAGTCAGTATCCCTAATTTTTGCCCCCATGAATTGCTATAAGATTGGAGGGGTGACAACCATTGACTAGAGATTAGCTGCACCATGTCTAGCCACAATTGATATTTGAAAGGATGCCAACTAGAACTGATGCATACTTCATACATCTTCTTAACATTGGAGTAAACTATAAAAAGCTCACCCATCTGGTATTTTCGCCACTTCTTTATGTGAGGACTACAACTACAAACCCACGATCATTTGTAGTGTAGTTTTACTAATGAGATTTCCTCTCTAATGAACCGTAGGCAATCACTTCTTTCCTTTGAATTAGGATACAACCATTCCTGGTTCCTTGTGCATCACAACAACTAATGTACTCGACACCCTTCTATGGAATCCTTAAGAAGGGTGTGCTCATCAAACTCTTACTCAACCTTAGTTGGACCCATTGGAAATAAAATATAAAATATGACATGTCTGAGATCAACTAAGGGACCCTTGGGCTACCCATGGGGAAATACTACATCTCCCGAATCTCTTCCATTGCGTGTCCTCCAACTATGCTATAATATCATAATGCTTTGTGGGATCCATCTGATATTCTAGTGTAGATATCAATTTAATACTAGGGTGTATATAAATGTAAAATTTTATCTCTCATTGTTGAGGAAATACTTGAAAATCATCAGGGAATACATCCATATAATCTACCAACATTACAGGAATGTGAGGATTCAAGAATATGCAGTTCACAAAAGGTTAGGGCTTTCAACTGAATAGTAATTGGATGCAACCTCCAATGTATTAGTTAATCATAATATGTAAGGAAAACCATTTTTTTAATAAAAGGGAAATATTTTTCTATAACCATGTATGAACCATAACATCATCCTAAAAAATCAATGTGATCATGAACTGTTTCTACTAGACCATACTAAGAATGACATCATAAAGCATCGACGCTACAACCTAGGAAATCCCCACTAAAACTCTCACCATTAACGTTAATTTCCCACGATCGGCACCAATGAGTGATCATTAATTCTCCTCTAGTAAGAGTCTTTAAACATGCGGTTCATGTCAGTATTTTAACCAGAATCACTATGTATCAAACATCAAAAGTGGATGGAATGGAAAACACTAGAAGAGGTGTATATCTACTACAACTAAATTCCAAAGACATAGATCATACCTTGAGCCATTTCAAGATTCCTAGGTTCATAAGTCTAAATGGACTATAGTTGTATCCTCCCATGTCTTCAATATCTCTGATTCTAGTATGGACCTCCTAGGAGTGGTATTGGTAGAATGTCAAACCGTTGGCCAACTCCTACTACTTCCCCTGATCCTATGCCACATCTACTACCCAATGGATCAGACTATTCCTCCCTCTACATCTTCCTTGTATGTTCATCAACTTCCTCTCTAACTGTAGCATGACTAGTGGGACAATCTGACCTAAGACTTCCACTCTCACACAAATTTTTGCAAAACCTACCCCAAAGGATACTAACATGCCCCTAAAATTTTGAATGGAACATCATGCTCTAGATCTTACGTACTACACCTTCTATCGGTAGGTCATGCTGATGCTACATCCTCCAAAATCACTACCTCAGAAGCCTATGATACATGCTCAAAACCTATGTATCATAATTGAACACCAAAAGATCCTTGCATGACTCATTTGGGGATGTTCTGTCCACCTAAACCCCAGGATGTTGGTATGTGTATTGGAAAACATGAGAAAACCTCACCTACTAAACATCCAAAAGAGAAACAACTCTATGATAAGAACATCTTAGGGAGCCAAATCAAACCTCTCGTCAAATATCAGATCCAACTATGGAAACCTTGTTAGCTGGCATCGTGAATACATCCTATAAGAAAAAAATTATCAAGGTTAAACGAGTATACTCGGTGAGATATCTCAAAAAGGAGATGGAAAACAAAAAAAATTCTTATATGAAGCATGCACTATTATTTTTCATGGAAACCACTGTTTTCATGAACTGAGTCAAAAAAATATGTGTCCAGATTCTACATTTATGGATTCATCGCCCACTACACCAACATTCTATTTCTTTTCCTGGAAACCAAACTCGAAACACTCGACATTATTTCTCCATACCAACCACAAAGTATTCAAGTATTAATTTAGTACCAACCACCTACAATACAACACTTTCATGAACCATCCCAGTGGGTTCCATGCCATGGCTACCCCTATACCACTTCCTATTGTCCTAGGTCTAGAAACTAGCATCAGATAGAAAAGTAATCAAATGAACATGCACAAATCCCAATGCCCAAATATTAAAAATTAAAAATACTGATTAATAAAATTCATTCTTACCACTATATTCCAACCACCAGAGTATCATAGGAATGTAATGTTCAGTAATGTACATCTTTTCCAAAAATACAAGCCCACTATAAAAAGTATGAAAACCACAATGTCCAAACTCTAAACAGAGGTAATGGGACTAATGTCTTCAGTCTTAAGATCACACCTTAGTCTTTATGAACTCACCAAGAACCGTCTTATCTTGGTCTTCTTAGAACTACATAAAAAGGTTTAACATCTGTACAAGACATCACATGAGTGGGAAAAATCTCGTTCATTGCTGAGTAAAAAAATACTCAATCAGATACTCTAAAAACCCAAAGGTATATCACAGATAAAAAACCATGAATAAGTTACCACATAGAAATACCTCAATAGGAAAACACCACTGAGAAGATATAGTCTGGCCAACATAGGTAGATTTCTATAACACATATAATGAGAACATGCATTCTCTATACCCCATATAGTTTACATAACACTTGGAGTGTGGAAACATATAGAGTGTTGGAAACACATGGAGTATTAGTATCATAAAGAGTTTTTATAAGTCATGTTTTTTCCAAGTTACATAATCACAAAATCACACCCAAAAAACAACCACTGAAAACTACACAAAGCGTGTACCTCAGGTCTAGTCACATAAAACTGATAGAATCTCATCTTGTTACACAGATAGGTAGTCAATGCTCAGGGATCACTGGGGATAACCTAGATCTATTTGGAACATCATCCTAAATAGGGGATAAGATCCCATGTAATTATTTTCCACACCTCCTCCACAAGCCCTATCTAAAGTACCCTAAAGATAAGTGAGGATGAACCAAGGCTCTTGATTTGATACATGCTCTATCCCGTTATGTCAACTGTTGAATCCGAGCTAAGACAAATCAATTTTGAATATGATTAATCCTCTATTATGGGAATGAGATCCTTTATCAAACCCTCATATAAAAATACCAAGGGTACTCTATCAACATATGATAATATTACGGAAATCCCAATATGCCAACTCAAAACGACCACCCCATCACAGTTATAACACCCCAGGTAAATAAAGAATATGAAAATTTTATATTTATCCCTATTTGTGAATAAAATGTTAATAATAATTTAAAAGGAACATTATGGCTTACCCAATACGCAACAATGAGTTCCTTTGAAATCTTACGTTGCACAATAATAATAAAATAATTTTATTTAACATCGAGCCAGTGTAATGGAGGGAATTAACAGAACTAACTACAAAATGATTATATACATTTGTCAAATATTTTTACTTTTTACAATAAATGTTAGATGATTAAAAATGTGAATGAATTCAATTTTAAGCGTAAACATTCTAATATTCTTTAGAAGGTCGATTAACTGCCTTTTGTTGGAGAACCTCTTTTAAATCTAATTTTTGACAATTTTATGTGTTATATTTGACAAAATAAAATTCTTCTTTAGAATCGAGACATCAATATTTACTTTTTGTAAATTTTTGGTATCTTTAGGATAAAGTTCATTTTTTAATGAATAGTGAAAAATGTTGTATTTTAATTCAAAACCGATTTTTAATATAATTTATTTATATGATTAGATTATCTTTTTAATTGTTTTTAAAGTTAAATTAGAATATATTTTTACCATTTAATCCAATAGTGGTCATTGAAATTAATTTTACATTGAAAATGGTCTTAAACTAGTGTCAATCTTTTAATAGATATTGTTTCTTAAAAACATGCTATTTGTTTTGACAGCGGGAATTAATTATTAAATTAATTAATGAAACATATATGTTTTGAATTTTATAAAATAGAAATAATTTTTGAGTTTGGAATATCAAATATAGCTTAGGGTGAATTTTTGATATTTTTCTGAAAAACTTCAATTTTTTATGAATAGTGAAAGCACTAAGTGGTAGTTAATGAAACTGATTTTTCTTTTAAATGAAACTTTTCCACCTCTGTGTTTTTAATTTCAAAAATACTACATACATGGTTGTCATTAGGAAGTAAAATTTTTTTCAATGGGATTAAAATAATTTTTTGTTGAATAGTAACTTTTTTGTTCTTAATCGCGATTAGAGGTAATTAATGTTGTTTAAGGTAAAAATAATATTTTAATAATATGAAATGACCTAAACACATGTCCTACCCTTATTTTATGTGTCATTTGCGACCAAGAAAATACATGGGTCAACTTTGCGACCCCATGGAGCCACTTTGGTTGGAAAATGACCTTAATAACTTTTTTTTAATGTTAAAATAAAAATGTCACAAACATGAGATGTTTTACTAAAACAATTTTTACATGGGGTTATACAAGTCATAATTTTGACTATAAATATTAATTATAAATCTAAAAATATTTCCTACATCATGATATTTTGTTTCTAATTTTTAGAAATTAAATATATTAAATTATTTATGACACCATGATGATGTAGTGATTACCTCATTTTTTAACGATTTAAATAAAATGAAAAGATAATGTAAAATATAAGACCTAAACTTGTAAAAAACCTATTGTATGGGTGGATTTAGAACCATTATCACATTATCCTTTAAAAATATAATTGTGGTACCCTTTTTATCGAAAATCATTTTATAATAAAGTATCTTTTCTTAACATTCTAAGAGTGCCCCTCCTCTCCTCTTATAAATGGCCCCCACCTCTACCACCTTACACACACCTCTCAAGCCATTGGATCTGCCAAAACCTGCCCATGTTGTCTCTACAGATCCCTCTATAACTCCTAGAAGCATTACTTTGGGCAGAAGTCTTCCCAAGTAAGCCTTTGATCTCAAATCAAAAACATTTACCCGATTTTAAGGTAATGTCTTCACTTGTGTTCTTTTGTTTTATTTTTCTTCTCCAACCACCTAAAACCTTTTTATTAATTTCTTTTGTAACAAATACAGTATATTCAATATACTAGGATGTTTTTATAAGATGAATTAGAGCTACACTTACACACACCTACACCTAATGGTTAAAGAACATACTGTTTATGTGGACGGAAAAATTCTGCCTCACGAAATGATGATTGTTCAACACTCATATAACACCGTCAAAGGTGGCCATTAAGATGTCACTTTTTTTATATATGATATATAATATGTTTATGTTTTACTTAAGCTTATGTATTTTTCTTTTGTGGCATACCTTTATGGTTTCCATTGTGGGTAAACACGATAATTTCATTTTAGGAAGTGCGGACTACCGCCCCCTCAAAGTGATTTGATTCGTTAATGCCATATGTGGGATGTATAAAGTATGGATTTAAAGTTATTATATATGATGAATGTTACATATAAATGATTAATATTATTCTGGAATTAAAATATACATACCTCTAATTTAGTTTTATTTCCATTAATATGACATAGAAATGAAAGTAGCGTTCATGCGTACGTACGGCTTACCGTCTCCATGAACGGTGCATTTCATTTCTTACCTCTAAATGATTATGTAATATTATAAATACATGTATATAATGGATATATATGATATATATGATATCCAAATCATGAAAATAATTCTGGATATAATGAACCATTGACCACACGAACAACATGTAATTGTAAGAAGTCCACTTTCGACTTAAGAACCAAATATCGACAAAACAAATATTATTAACATAAATGGTTACATAATGTTTATAACATGGAATTAAGTGATTTAAAAGGAATAATAAACTTTAAAAAGGTTCTTATGCATGTATAAATTAACTCAAGATTATTATTTAGGATGTTAAATAACAATCGAGTCAAGTCAGACCCGATGTAAGGGATCCAACCTCTCTCTTTCTTTTTATGTACTCTCTTTTATGTCATTTCTTTTAAGAACATATTTCTTATTTTTGGGGATGTTATTTTGTATTAATAATAATGTACTTTTTATGTTCATATTATCAGAGACCCTATTTGATATCATAAATCCATTTTTGGCAGTTTTAAGTGGCATCGTTAGGCTGCCGAGTTTTCGTAAGGTATTTTTCATCTCACTTTTATTCTCGTGACATTTATGCTATGTTTGACATTATTTCATTTCAGGGGTGTCTGTACTGACCATTATTATACACTTTGTGTAGTATAATTTCATTTATGTGTATTTAAATCTTCATTGTATGACACTTCTTCCATGGGGTGTACGTTTTGAAAGTTACCCAACTCAGTAAAGGGACCTTTCACCCTCCTATTTTTAAAATAAATCTTTTGTTAAGTCTTTTAATTCACATACTATTATTTCGGGATATGTTGTTATATATCCTTATTTATGTAGATTTTATTTACAAGTAATGAGATACCATTTTCTCTCTCATCAACTCATTTTCTGAATTTTAAAGTAACGCCATTAGGCTGTCGGATTTCTGTAAGGGAACTTCTTAACCCACTTTCAATTATTTTGGTTACACCTCTACTTCTTGATTTTATTATGCCAAGATTAAGTGTGTAATCTATATGTTTTAATTTCCACAAACCTTTGTGTGGATATACTATTTCTACACATAATCATCTCATTGATAAATTCTTACGAACTTGTATGGGAAATCATAACTCAATCTCATTTCATTGAGTTAAATATCTATGTCATTGGTTTTGTTTTTAAAAGATTGTGTGTGAATGACCTCTGATTGTTTCACACTTATTATCAACTAATATTGGGTGTATTTCTTTTTATCACACATAATTATGTGATATATTTATCCCTAATTTAAGGATACCATATTTATAATGGATTTCATCTCAATTTACATTTCCATTGAGACTTAATTATTGTTATGCACCAATTCACTCTTATATGGTGTGTATACTGTCCTTTGGCATATTATATCATGAATCCCTTTATTCTCATGATATTATAAAGTTCGGATTAAATGTTATTCTGCAATTATTTGTATTCAAGAGTCTCTCATTATGTTGAAAACTCTTTAACAAAAATATCTTTTTAAATGTTTTAAAGATTCATTATTTTAAATCTTTATCATTAATAACCATGTTTTCAAAATGGTTTTCAGTATTTATTTATATGGAAATTAATGTTTAAAAATTTTAATTCCATTAAAATCTTTAAAGTGGTATGGGACACTTTGATTCAAAAATATCTTTTAAATGATTTTTGAAAATGGATTGATTAATTCAATATCTAGGAATTACTTATTGTGATTGAAAATGAAATGTTGTTATTGAAATGTTTATATTTTCAATATTTTATGTGTAATGATGGTACATGGACATTTTATGGTAGGTTACGTGATAAACCATATGACGGGTGGTGCTGTGAATACCAGGACGGGTGGTTACGTTATAACCTCCAATGCATTGGGTATGGAAGTCGGCCGTTTGGCTATTCCATTAAGTGATATGTGTGGAAGTCGACCGTATGTTTATTCCATTTAAGTATGTTTATATACCAAGTTACCTTTATATGTTATGTGTTATTTATATGGGTTTTAAGGTAATCTTTTGGTTAAAAAAGGGTAATTAATGATATTTTATTCAGTGAAGAGTTTTTACTACTTCATAAAGGTGAAAGGTATTACATTGATAAAGTATACATGGTTTACTTATTGTTTTGAAAAACTAACAGTCTTCCATCTTTGTGTATCCCTTACTGAGATTTTTATGCTCACCCCATGTTTTTTTGAAATGTTTTCCACATGACTTAATGTGGAGTAGGGTCAAGGATGGGATCAAGGGAAAGTCATGCTATCTAATACATGGATCTAGACATGTTTCTTTTTAAGAGATTTTAATTTATGGAAATTTAGTAGAAGTTACTACTTTGTAATCTTTTGAGATGTAATAGTTATTTCCTAATTCTCTAAAACTCTAAACCTGAAAAGATCCTCAATGCGAATTTTTCATTTAATTCAATATTAAGTAAGGTTTATGGCCGGGGCATTATAGTTGGTATCAGAGGATGGTTTCGATAACTTTAGAGGTTAGGGTATTCTCTAAGAATATGTGACATTACCATAATGATTAGGATTTAAGAAAGAGTACAAGTTTTAGATAATGTGAATGAGTAAGTATATCTTAGTGTTTATCTTCCTCTTTAGTACATGATGGTTTTTTGATATGCTCACACTGACCTTGTTGGTTTTAATAAATGGCTGGATCTATCAAGCACCAAGGTAACAGTGGATGTGAAGGAAACTGCAACAGTTTTCTGAGCGAGCAACTGAATGATATGGGAGCTGCAATGAGAACTCTTGTGTTTATTCTCAACCAACTATCTGGAGTCTTGATTGAGCACCTAAACCTTGGTGATTTCTATAAGGCATCATATATTTTAGAACCAAATACCTACGGAACTATAGGTAATAATCATAAAGGTAAGTGTCTTCAAAAACCTATGTGTCAAATATGTGGAAATAAACACCTAGGAAAATTTTCAAAGGGATAGATATTAGCTATAGATGTGGAAATGGAGGTCATAAAGCATGAACCTGCCATGGAAAAAGGAAGCATCTAGTTGACTCGTGGAAGGGGAACGAAGTTCTTTATGAGGGATAAATTGAATGTTTTAAATATGGTGTGCATGGTTATTATGAAAACACATGTCCTATGAAGAAGTTTTGGGAATGGGATCACCAAGATTGTACAAATATTTTTTTACAAATACCTAATGCCATTCCGAATGAGGATGAAGAAACTAACAATGACAAGTCAAAGGTCTGGATTATTTATTATCTTTTGTTTTACTATTTTGGAATCTTAGGATATGATTCATGATTTTGTTTTTAGGAAAGAAATATTTCAGAATAAGTTGTAAAGGAATGGTTAATGGATCATGAAGAATTTTGAATGAGTAAGAAGTCAACGTATAAGGGTTTCAAGAGTTATGCTAAAATTCTTAAGAGTATTAAGTCTCTTTTGTTGATGGGGTTACATTAGAAGACTTTTTATAGTATGTGTAACCATGATGTTTGATATATGAAAATTTCATTCAATGAATTGTTATCTATTATTTTGTGGACATAGTTATAAAGAACCATTTGGGTTTATATTATCCTTAATTTTGAGGTAATTATGGGTTGCTATATGTTATGATGGAAAGTGAAAGGCATGAGATAAAACTGAGTTTAAATTATGTTATGGTTATTTTTGAAGATTTTATCTCGTTTTTGGGGAATGTTTTAAGAATTATATAGTTTTGGAAAAAGGACAACACGAAGACCGTGTGACAACCCGTCGCGTCGAACAAAGCTGCGGGAATCGAACCCACAACCAAAGTGGAACTGGTATTTATCGCCTACCACTGGACTACGTGAAGTCCCTGGTTAGTTTGACAGATACTTTTTAGTCATATGATTTTATGAATTAAGAGTAAGTTGATTTTGGGTTATCTATGGAAATTTATTAACCAATCATGGAGGATATGTGACTAGGATAATTACTTTTCAATACGAGACTTTAGGAGAAACTGATGTTGTTTGGAGATAAATTTTACGATTTAACTAGGAAGACTATGTGACTAAATCCTTCAAATATTTGGGTTTCAATCTTAGTTTGGTTTACATTGAAGAATGTTATGGACAAATTGTTTATCGAATGGTCCTCGTTGAACTTTGGGTTTTGTTGGACACATTTTGGTGATTAAGAATAGATTTTCTTTTTATAAAGGGTTATCCTTTTCTGGATTATCTGATTTTGTACTAACCTTTTTGGTTTTTGATTTGGTTAATGTCTAAATACATGGGAAGTATATATTTCTCTTTTTTGGATTAGGTGATTCTCTAGAAGTTGATTATAGTACTCTTAATGTGAACAAGTCTTCCTAAATACTCGTCTTTTGGAAATAATATGAGTTTGTGTATGAAATATAATAAAAGTTGAAAGTCAACATGATAAGTAATTATGTTTCATTATGAATAAATTCCTCAATAAAAAATTAACTTAAAACAAAAATGTTGTCTATTAACGTTTCTTATTGGGGAATCGAATACCGTTTAACCCATCACAAGTTTGTGATTTTCTTGTGGTTAACTTTATCCTAAACATGTTTTCTATCACTCTCCATCAAAACATGACCCTATGTTTTCTCCTCCGTGTCCATGTTTTCCTACATGGAATCCTAGTATGGGTTAACTTGGGTGACCTCTGTACTTCTCTTTATTTATTTTAAAGTGATTGTTTTACCGACTCTTGTTCCGATGTGGGACTTTCAAAGATGTTTCCGAGCCCAATTTTAAAATTGTGAGGACGCAATTCCCAAAAGGGGGGAAGGATGTACACCCCAGGTAAATAAAGAATATGACATTTTTATATTTATCCCTATTTGTGAATAAAAGGTTAATATTAATTTAAAGGGAACACTATGGCTTACCCAATACGCAAAAACGAGTTCCTTTGAAATCTTACATTGCACTATAATAATAAAATAATATTATTTAACGCCTAGTCGTTGTAATGGAGGGAATGAACAGAACTAACTACAAAATGATTATATATTTTTGTCAAATATTTTTACTTTTTAGAATAAATGTTAGAGGATTAAAAATGTGAATGAATTCAATTTTAAGCGTAAACATTCAAATATTCTTTAGAAGGTCGATTAACCGCCTTTTAATGGAGAAACACTTTTAAATCCACTTTTTGACAATATTATGTGTTATATTCGACAAAATAAAATTCTTCTTTATAATCAAGACATCAAAATTTACTTTGTGTAAATTTTTGGTATCTTTCCGATAAAGTTCATTTTTTAATGAATAGTGAAAATGTTGTATTTTAATTGAAAACCTCTTTTTTATATAATTTATTTATATGACTAGATTATCTTTTGAATTTTTTTAAAATAAAATTAGAATATATTTTTACCAATTAATCCAATAGTGGTCATTGGAATTAATTTCACTTTGAAATTGGTCTTAAACTAGTGTCAATCTTTTAATAGATATTTTCTCTTAAAAACACGCTATTTGTTTTGACAGTAGGAATTAATTATTAAATTAATTAATGAATATTATATATTTTGAATTTTGTAAAATAGACATCATTTTTGAGTTCGGAATATAAAATATAGCTTAGGGTGACTTTTTGGTATTTTTCTGAAAAACTTCAATTTTTGATGAATAGTGAAACCACTAAGTGGTAGTTAAAGAAACTGATTTTCTGTTTATATGAAAATTTTCCACCTCGGTGTTTTCAATTTCAAAAATCCTACATACATGGTTGTCATTAGGAAGTAACATTTGGTTCAATGAGATTGAAATAATTTTTTTGTGAATAGTAACTTTTATGTTCTTAATCGCGATTAGAGGTAATTAATGTAGTTTAAGGTAAAAATAATGTTTTAATAATATGAAATGACCTAAACACATGTCATACCCTTATTTTATGCGTCATGGCCGACCATGAAAATCCATGGGCCAACTTGGGGACCCCATGGAGCCACTTTGGTAGGAAAATGACATTAATAACTTTTTATTTAATGTTAAAATAAAAATGTCACAAACAAGAGATGTTTTACTAAAACAATTTTTAAATGGGGTTATTCAATTCTTCATTTTGACTATAAATATTAATTAGAAAGCTAAAAATATTTCCTACATCATGATAGTTTTTTTATAATTTTTAGACATTATATAAAGTAAATTATTTATGACACCACGATGATGCAGCGATTACCTCATTATTTAACGATTTAAATAAAATAAAAAGATAATGGAAAATATATGACCTAAACTTGTCAAAAACTTATTGGATGGGTGGATTTAGAACCCTTATCACATTATCCTATAAATATATAATTTTTGGTCCCTTTTTAACGGAAAATCATTTTATAACAAAGTATCTTTTCTTAACTTTCCAAGAGTGCCCCTCCTCTCCTCTTATAAATGGTCCCCACCTCTACCACATTACCCACACCTCTCAAGCCTTTGGATCGGCAAAAACCTGCCCATTTTGTATCTCCACATCCGTATCTTACTCCTAGAAGCCTCACTTTGGGCAGATGTATTCCCAAGAAAGCCTTTAAGATCAAATCAAAAAGAGTTACCCGATTTTAAGGTAATGTCTTCACTTGTGTTCTTTTGTTTTATTTTGTTTCTCCAACCCCCTAAAGTCTTTTTATTAATTTCTTTTGTAACAAATCCAGTATCTGAAATATACTAGGATTTTTTTTATAAGAAGAATTAGAGCTACACATACACACACCTACATCTAATGTTTAAATAACATACTGTTTCTGTGGATGGAGAATTTCTGCCTCACGAAACGATGATTGTTCAACACTCATATAACACCTTAAATTTGGCTATTAAGATGTCACTATATTTATATATGATATATAATATTTTTATGTTTACTTAATCTTCTGTATTTTTCTTTTGTGCCATACCTTTATGGTTTCCATTGTGGGTAAACATGATAATTTCATTTTAGGAAGTGCGGACTACCGCCCCCTCAAAGTGATTTGATTCGTTAATGCCATATGTGGGATGTATAAAGGATGGATTTAAAGTTATTATATATGATTTATGTTACATATAAATGATGAATATAATTATGGAATTAAAATATACATAACTCTCATTTAGTTTTAATTCCATTAATTTGACATAGAAATGAAAGTAGCGTTCATGCGTACGTACGGCTTACCGTCTCCATGAACGGTGCATTTCATTTATTACCTCTAAATGAATATGTAATATTATAAATACATGTATATTATCTATATATATGATATATCTGATATCCAATTCATGAATATCATTTTGGATATAATGAACCATTGACCACACGAACAACATGTAATTGTAAGAAATCCACTTTCGACTTAAGAACCAAATATCGACAAAACAAATATTATTAACTTAAATGATTACATAATGTTTATAACATGGAAATAAGTGATATAAAAGTAATAATGAACTTTATAAAGGTTATTAAGAAATTATAAAATAACTGAAGTTTATTATTTATGACATTAAAGAATGATCGAGTCAAGTCGGACCCGAGGTAAGGGATCCAACCACTCTCTCTCTCTCTCTTTAATTACTCAATTTTATGTCATTTCTTTTAAGATCATGTTTCTTATGTTTTGGGATGTTCTTTTATATTACTAATACTTTAATTTTAATGTTAATATTATTAGAGACCCTATTTGATCTCATAAATCCATTTTGGAAGTTTTAAGTGGCGTCGTTAGGCTGCCGAGTCTTCGTAAGGGATTTTTCATCTCACTTTTATTCTCGTGACATTTATGCTATGTTTTCCACTATTTCCTTTGAGCGGTGTATGTAATTCACATTATTATAAACTTTGTGTAGTATAATTTAATTTATGGGTATTTACATCTTCATTGTAAGACCCTTCTTCCATGGGGTGTACGTTTTGAAAGTTACCCAACTCGGTAAGGGGATCTTTCACCCTCCTCTTTTTAAAAGACATATTTTGTTATGTCTTTTAATTCACATAATATTATTTTTGGATATGTTCTTATATATCCTTATTTATGTAAATTTTATTTCCAAGTGATGAGATACCATTTTCTCTCTCATCAACTCATTTTCTGAATTTTAAAGTGAAGTCATTAGGCTGTCGGATTTCTGTAAGGGAACTTCTTAACCCACTTTCAATTATTTTGGTTAAACCACTACATCTTGATTTTATTATGCCAAGATTATGTGTGGAATCTCTATGTTGTAATTTAAACAAACCATTGTGGTGATATTATATTTCTACACATAATCATCTCATTGATAAATTCTTACGAACTTGTATGGGAAATCATAACTCAATCTAATTTCATTGAGTTAAATATCTATGTCATTGGTTTTGTTTTTATAGGATTAAGATTGAATGACCTCTGACTGTTTCACACATAATATCTACTTATACTGGGTGTATTTATATTTCTCACACATAATTATGTGATAGATTTATCCTTAATTTAAGGATACCATCTTTATAATGGATTTTATCTCAATTTACATTTCCATTGAGACTTCATTGTTGTTATGCACCAATTAACTCTTATATGGTGTGTATACTGTCCTTTGGCATATTATATCATGAATCCCATTATTCTCATGATATTATAAGGTTCGAATTAAATGTTATTCCGCAATTATTTGTATTCAAGAGTCTCTCATTTTGTAAAAAACACTTTAACAAAAATATCGTTTTAAATGTTTTAAAGATTCATTAGTCTAAATATTTATCTTTAATATCCATGTTTTAAAAATGGTTTTCAGTATTTATTTATATCTAAATTAATGTTTTAAAATTATAATTAAATTAAAATCTTCCAAGTGGTATGGGACACATTGATTAAAAATCTCTTTTAAATGATTTTTGAAAATGGATTGATTAATTCAATATCTTGGAATTACTTATTGTGATTGAAAATGAAATGTTGTTATTGAATTGTTTATATTTTCAATATTTTATGTGTAATGATGGTACTTGGACATTTTACGGGTGGTTACATGATAAACCAAATGACGGGTGGGGCCGTGAATACCATGACGGGTGGTTATATTATAACATCCAGTGCATTGGGTATGGAAGTCAGCCATATGGCTATTCCATTATGTGATATGTGTAGAAGTATACCGTATGGTTATTCAATTTAAGTATGTTTATATCCCAAGTTACCTTTATATGTTATGTGTTCTTTATATGGGTTTTATGGTAATCTTTTGGTTACAAAAGGGTAAGTAATGATATTTTATTCAGTGAAGAGTTTTTACTACTTCCTAAAGGTGAAAGGTATTACTTTGATAAAGTATACATGGTTTACTTGTTGTTTTGAAAAACTAATAGTTTTCATTCTTTGTGTATCCCTTACTGAAATTTTTATGCTCACCCCAAGATTTTTTGAAATGTTTTCCATAGGACTTAATGTGGAATAGGGTCAAGGATGGGATCAAGGTAAAGTCATGCTATCTAATACATGTAACTAGACATGTTTATTTTTAAGAGTTTTTATTTTATGGAAATTTAGTAGAAGTGACTACTTTGTAATCTTTTGAGATGTAATAGTTATGTCCTAATTCACTAAAACTCGAAACCTAAAAAGATCCTCAATGTTAATTATTCATTTAATTCAATATTAAGTAAGGTTTATGGTTGGGGACTTATAACAGGGGTCTCAATGACATAGACGACTCATCAAACAGATGGTCCGTTCGAATGTTGTGGTCATTTTAATGAAAACGTTCTACCCTAGTCTAGTCTAGATTTGATCTGACCAGACTCATTAACTGCCCCGAACCTGCCTAGCCAAACTAACCCATTTTATCCCAGTCTGGTCAGGTCTATTAGGTTAACCCCGATTGGCACGACCCACTATGCCATCTTGACCCAGCCCGCTGGAGTTCCCTAGCTCCACTTGGTCTAGAATGCATGTACATGGGAAAGCCTACATTCTGCTCAGGGTCACCATTGACTATGTTCCCCATTGGTTGACATTGTGGCCCTTTCTACTTTTCCTGGTAAACATTGTGGCATCCTGTTGTGGCTCGTTCCCACCACTTCGTGTCCAATGCGGCCTACTGCATTCTGCAGCAGTAGCCTCCTACTACGCCCCCTTGTGGCATCATATAGCCACCACTCACATGAGCTCTTATGTGGTCCCCTCTAGACCGCATTCCACCTCTTCCTTCAGATTCCCTGCCAGTGGCCCTATCCTACCATGCTCCACCAGGCCCAACCCTCGCAGGGCCACTACTACTTCTACAACTAGCTTCCCTACCAATGACCTATTGTTCAACACATCCTCCACCAAAATCTAGCTAGAGCCACTAATCCTTCCAACATCGTGTTCCATTTCCTTGTTCCACCATAACCCACTGCCTCCGGTTATTCGCGCCCTACCTTTTCCATCAAATATTTTTGATGTTGTTGCGGTGTGGGATCCTCATACATGGATAGTTGCACTACAGATCAAATACATCACGATTCTATGATCATATTTTGTGAAGAATGAGGAATGAGGAACATAGAATATTGGTGGAAAGATAAAAATCATAATAACACCAAATTAGATAGATCATATCCATGTTTTTAATGGACTTGATCCATTAATTATTGAATTTTTAACAATGAACAATCAACCAATATTAAAAAATAACTATTTTCCCTTTAATCCCTACGAAAAAATTTATCCCATAAGAATGAACAAATCATGGGCCAATATGTTTGTTGATTATTTTTCATTCATTATGGAATTCAAAAATAGGGAAAAGAAATCAAATCACAAATTCCCTGACACAATTTGGTTTGATCACTAATGAATAATTGTCATCGTGTCATTTTCGTGGTTGAATATCCATTGAATCTGTGGTTTTTCCTTGATCACTAATCTACAATCCACCACAATTTGTATAAAGAGCTACGTCTCCTTACCTCAATGGAATTATGAGGTTATTGAGATAACCTGAAATCCTCTAAAAATTTAATATTAAAAAGAAAACACATCATTTAAACATGAATAAAATATTATTTTTAAAATATTTTAATGATGTTTATGTCCAAAAGTTATCATTCACATTCGGAATGTGCCAACTGATGTTAGGTCATGCCTATAGAAAACACCCCCTTATACACTCAATGAAATTCTCATATTTCCAATCCGAGTTGTTGTTAATGTGTAATTAGGATTTTAATAAATAAAATAATTTTATTTATGGTAACACCCTTTTTGGTTTTTTTGGAGAAGTCTCATGTCGAAAAAAGTTAAGTCATGCCTATGGTAAAGCCTCTACTCTGTGATAAATAGTTCCCTCATATTTATGATATGGGAAACCACAGAAAATATATTTCACATTTTACCACAATTCATGCACACCTGCTATTAAAAACATACCATTTTTCAAAGAATTGTTCCAGGAACATCGGGCCTCAAAATCACATGTCATCTTAGTGCATGCCCTTAAAATTTTCAAAAATAACTTCTAAAAATAAATTTACCAAAATCCATATCATTAGAGAATCTCAATTTTTATGGGAAAAATATTGGTTGAGGCATGAGAATAGGTTTATCCATGAGATTTTTGTTTTGCGGGTAATATCTCAAGTGGGATTATGAGAATGGATGTGAGACCTCAAGTAGGGAAAGGGGACTCCATGTTAGTATTTTTATAGAATCATTTATTAATAAATATTTTATTCTTGGTAGGTGACCATTCATGTATTCTAAATACTTAATTTCATATATTTATACCATATTAATTTATTATTGGTGGAAATTTGTATAACTTACATGTAATATGATTTTATTATTAGGATGTTACATAGTTATTTCATTACAATTTATTATTTTGATATATGGTTATATCCTCTATCTTGGTACATACTTAGACTTCGGCTACTAGTCGATGGTATTTGGAATTCACATACATGATCCTGAGGACATGATGTAGTCTAGTTCAGCTTTATTTTGGAGTGAGAATGTGTGTGGTTTAATTATTAGGTATAAGTGAAAAACTTATTTCTTTTATCATAGAATTTTGTGTATTATTTAAATGTGACATAGGAATGTGGATGATCTTGTAATGTATATCAATCCATTCCATCAATATAACTTATTTTAATAAAAATATTTATTTCAGAGATTTGGGATTGATGTTTTTACATTTCGTAATCATGGTTATTTACGATTTTCACCTAAAATGATAGAGATGAGGTTAGTGATTTATTACATGTGAGAGGTTGTATTTTGGTTTTTATGTCTTTAGAAAGGGTCCATTTATATGATTATATACTATGGATAGTGGATGTTAGTGGAATATCATACATTATATTAGAAAATTTTGATTCACATGTCGTATGTGATTTCTAGTATGATTTTATTATTAATTAAAGAGAAAAAAAAGTTTTCATTTACAAAAAATACTTTTATGTTTTGTTATTTTATATTTTCATAGTGTAATTATACTCTTCTGGTTTATCTTATGTATGTATTTCATTTTTTTATGACATGTTTTTCAATAGTGATGTTTTGGGTGATGAAAGAGTATTACACATGCACAATAGGTTATATTACCCTTAACATATTAGTCATGGAACTTGGTACTATTGTGATGACTATATTGGACTTGTACTAGCATGTAATTGATTGAACTTCAACCCCTTAAGTGTGTTGTCATGTGGTTTTCATTATTTCAAGCTCAATTATGAACATATACTTTATTTTTCTATATATCTTGCTATTTAATTCCCCCTGAAAGAACCTATTGAACATTTTCCATTGATATATATAATCTTAGATGATATCATTGGGGTTCATTATAGGATTTTTTTTTCCTAAGAGAGCATTCATATTGTTGGTTTCTTTGTGACAATTATTTTTTTGTATATTTCGGCTGGCCTTGGGATTAAATTAATATCTATTAGACCCTTCTGTGGGTGATGGATTGTAATATATATATATTTTATAGGAGATTATGATATTTCTATAAATAATTTATATTCTAGTGATACCTCTATTTTTTGGATTGTGGGAGACTCTAGTCACTATCATTGTGTGAAAATCAGGTCATAGTGAGTTAGAATATATTTTATTATGGGAAACCTAAATGACGGGTTAGTATTGGATTTGTAGTTTCTAAGATGTGGTATAAATAATTTTATTCTCGTGTGTGAGATTAATTCATGGAGGTGTTATTGAGTATAAATTAGATTAAACATGATTAATTAGTTATTAAAGTAAAAACCATGAGTGCTACTATTTTTTTATCATGGACAGTTTCAAGGGAATGATATTTTGGAATCCATTTGTAGCTTTTGGGATGCTTTTTGTTATAAATATATAGTTTTATTGGACTCTTGATTTTTTTGGAACAATTTCATTAATAACAGGTCATGTGAAGAGTGTTGGGTTGCATGAACTACCAAATATTGATGAGGATGACCAAATGAATGTCGGTTAATGATGACCCAATATGCAGTGTAGGTTCAGATGATGACAATGCTGACCTTGGGTATGGATGAGTGACATGGTTGAACAGGGATTATAGAGTTTATACTCAAGGAGCTATATAATGGAAGTTATACGGTGTGGAGTGCAACATCGGATTGTTGAGGATGTCACAACCATCATGTTGGAAATATCAACAACTTTCATTGGATGAAATATAATAATCTAAGAATAACTTGTTATTAATGTATCATATCATCACTATTGTGAGAGAAAGATGAACATGTCCCAATATTGAGATTATAAATTACCAGAGTGTGCGACATTTTGGATTTGAAATTTCTTTAATGTTGAGATGATATAGATATTTCATATAGGTTGAATCAAATCACAATATCTATGCAAACATTACACAAGTCCACATGACTTCCTCCCTGTATAGAAGTTGATTTCGAATAGCGATGACGGTCTAGATATCGATTTGGGATAATATACTTTGGTTTTTTGTATCCATACACTAGAATATAACAACATACTCATAATTCATAAAATCATTACAATATAAGATAACATAAATAAGACGATGTAATAGATTTCTCATATATTAGTACAATTTCATCCCAATAGACTCCCAATCACGTGGGTGAAAAATTATAAGAAGTGGAACCATAAATAAATAAATAAAAGATAGAATAATTCTTGTTTGTAGTCCATCTTAGTACTAAATCATTCTCCTACCTCTTGTATCTTCATTAAAATACCATTGGAACCATTACCTTCTATATATACATAATTAAGAAGTCTACATGATCACAAAAAAGCTCATGAAGTGTGTGTGAATAAACATTGTACCACACCACCAATACCTCTTTAACAAAAGTGAACATGAATATAACATTGTACGTGATGGTGTAATGTTAAATGAGTTTAAAATCAATACTGAAATCATATACTGAGTGATCATTTGAAAATCAAATTACCATGAACCTTAGAAACACCTGGTTTGGATCTATGATCAAATAATGTCAAAAGGGGTAATTGCATGACTCAATTCATGTAATATGAGTTCGTACCCCTTTATGTAGAATAAAAGTACATAATTTAATAGAATGATATACATACACCTTTATGGGAAAGTCACTACCATGATTCATCAATACCTTCTTCCATCTAATTTCACACATCATTAGTATAACAGAATTAATATAACTCAACACATATGCAAGTATTTTCTCCATCAAAACATATTGTATTTCTAGTGAATCTATTTCAACACTGAATGCAATTATACCACAATGCATAATCAAATCACATTATGTAGAGCTATCCATCATGTATCATGGGCCACAATCTATGAGTCATGTCATCTAGGATCATCCTCTATGGGTCATGATGAATCATCTAGGCCTAAATATCAACCTGAACACTTAATTTTTTATTCCAATATCCATGTAAAATCCATATGTAATGAATTAAAAAATAAGGTGAAATATATCACAATAATTAATCAAAATAATAATAATAACATATATTCATGTAATAAAATATTAACTAATTATCGTGGTATATCAAATATTCTACAGTATATGAAATAACCACATAAATAGCGAGAGGTAAAAATAAACACACAATACATATAAGTATTAGTCTCACAGGCTACCTGTGCCTAAAAACAAACCATATCAAGTACTAGTATATACACATGGATTATAAACCCCTAATACTCATTACAAAAAAACTCTATTCAAATTCTTAATAGTGAATTTACTATCTACCATTTGTGTATTTATTATAGTTTTAATGATCCTGTGAATGATGATATTTAGATTACACCTGTGCATTAAAATTCACTAGATCAAGACCCAATCAGTCATAGTATGATATTTATGATTGGAATTCAAGGAATATATCTTTTTATGTTTTGAAATCTCCACAATATTACCAAAAGTGACTCATCACTAAAGGGTGATCTATACTTGATCAATGATAAGTCACTAATTCTCAAGGATCATTATAGATATATCAATCAATCATAGTTTCTTTAATATATTTGGGTTTAGATTCAATGATCAGCCAATACAGATCCACTTTATGATCAATTCTATAAAAAATAATTATGAATGAGATTAAAACATATATATCATACCATAAAAGAATACACAATATCATCTAAGACATCAAACATGGTAGGGGAGAGGAAGAGGAATCCTAGTAACCCAAGGGAAATTTGTCCAGGATATTATAGCCAGATGTAATTCGGTTTAGTTTGAGGATTTAATTAATAATAAAAATATTGTAAAATGATGAAAACATCATTAATTTCAATATATTATAGGAACTATCATACAACTGTTGTTCCAAGGTAGAATGAAGTCATTCTTCTTCAACTACCGAACGAATTATAGGATTTTTAATGTTCATTTCCTAATGCCAACACCACCAGCAATCCAGTCGACCACATCATATTTATAGTATATTTTTTATTCAATTGTCATTCCAATAAGCATTAATCCTCAAAAAACCTAACTTCAATTCAATTTTATAGATAGGAAAATTCTATATGGGAGAAAAAAGGACATGATAAATCATAAAATTAAAACAACTATTCCTTGGATTTTGAAGTAGTATTAATTTTACACATCTATCAAATTATCATCTTTGAGAACTGTATCCCATTCTATTTCATAAATTGCTTTTCCCACTACATTAGAACACTAGATTCATGCACCCATGTATCCTATTCAAACAAGGTATCAACCATATAAATCTAAAAAATACTATCATCTTCCATTGTAATATTTTCTCTTTTCGATCAACTATTTTTATTGGGCAATATATCTATGATTCATTTGGATATAGATCAATTTTCTCCTAATCGAACACATGAATAATATTAAGAATATATCTATGATGATGAAACAGATTGAAAAAATCATGAATACCCTGATACAATATAGTAAGAAAGAATTGGTATATTATTTTCCAGATATTCCAAGTATTCTTGAATGATATAGAATAACTGAATTCTATCTTCCCCTGCATTAGTAACCATATATTTTTTAATAATGGGGTTATGCACATAAAATATTTATGTCCCAAAAAACTCTAAATTTCTCATCCCCTAGGAATTATATGAAATTTTTCTACATGGGGTAGTGATTAGTGACTTTTAGATTCAGTAACCACTCTTGATGGTCTCTAGAAACTATCGAAACCCCACACTAATAGCTTCGCTATCCACATTTAAGTACGGTGGTGGAA
Organism: Viscum album; assembly: GCA_963277665.1. Lineage (NCBI taxonomy): Eukaryota > Viridiplantae > Streptophyta > Magnoliopsida > Santalales > Viscaceae > Viscum > Viscum album. The sequence continues at coordinate 1,238,312,724 of OY728157.1, read as the reverse complement.
TATATTTATAATAATAGTGATTCTAAAAAAGGTTCCATTTTAATTGAATCCTATAATTATTTATTCTAGATATTTTCATCTACGACTATGTAATCATCCAATGATCCACCATAATGTGAACACATCACACAACTTATAATTTAATATCTATATCATCATCTATGAATCTCCAGCAGTCTATGGATGATATGTTATACTCAATTTAATCAATTTACAAAAATAAATCTATAATATCTTCAATATTTATGAAATGAATCATGGATCTACACCTCACAGAATTATCCAATTAATTCTATGTAGGAATATAATATCATGTGAATAAATCTATCCCAACTCATTTACTATAATAAAATCTTGATTCTGCCATAAATGAGCTGCTTTCATCTTCAAATAAACTATAATAGAAAACACATCACAACTTTTTTTGGTCCTACCTAACCCCCTCACAAATTCAATAATAAAATCATCACACTGACACATAGATAACATATGTGACTTGAAAAAACCCACCACGACACTTCTACATGGCCTTTACCCTCTAGTTACAGCCCAGTTTATACCTATCATTGAATGTAGACATAAAAATTCATGGTACATTTTTGTAAACCCAAGTGCACTAACCAGTTTGAAACATTGTAGTCTCTAATCAGGTCCTCCCTAAATAAATATACTATTAATAGTCTCCAATGAATGTAGATCAAATCAATATCATTTACGGACAACTATGGGATATAATCTTCCCTCGCTAATATCACCCACATCACTACTCCCTCAGGATACATCTCTAATATGGAAACATCCCAGCCCAATAAACAATATATAATAACCAGAGGAGAAAATTTATTTACTCTATAATTCCTGAATTTATCTACTATAGACTCAACCATGAAACTTTTCATATTCCATTTGACTATTAAATTTATGTTTTATGATCTTGTAACATTTAAATTTCTCGAATGAAATAACCTTCAATGACATTACTATTTTCCAGATCACATGACATCATAAAGTGGTATGTCTATAGATACTCTGTAAAAATCCTATACATCATATCTAGTTCTTATCAAAAGAAGTTTTATTACATTTCATTTTTCTCTAGGTATATGAAAAACTTCTCAATAAAATAGATAATTTTTCTAACACATAATATACCATACCAAAACTACCATCTCTATGGCATGCATCAGGTAGTCACACACACAGGGTCACAACTAGAATGTAAATTAATAAACTATTTAATCCCTCTATAATATCCTAAATCCAATCCAAAACCCTTAGAAAAAATAATACACTTTATCTATATTCTTATTTTCTGAAACAATCATAACAATAGATATTATAAATGTATTCTATAGATCTAGGATTTCCTCTACATGTTGATTGCCCCAATCATGATTCACCCCCTCTATAGATAGATAAGTCATTGGTTCTTCCAAACAGAACACTTCCATGAAAAAATCATCATACTTCCCTACAAGCCTAAGGAATATCCAAATCTCAAACATGGTATGAGGATGCAAAAAAGACATCAAAATGTAAACTTATATAACACTACAGAAATTTATGAATCTGAATTCACATGTCTTACGATGCACACCTATTAAATCCAACACAAACACATCAATAGTTTGGAAAAATTTCAATATAACTTATGTGTATTCTTTAAAAAATCATGGTTCTTCTAAATCATGTCTAAATTTGTTGAGTATATCAGTATATCGTATAGAAATAAAAAATAATATATTCAATGTATGTATTAAAAAAAATTCTAGATTTCTATGAACACCGATGATTCATTTTTCATCCTATAAGGGATGATGAGATACTCATACAGTTCTTATCTACTCTTATAGGATATCTTTGGTATGTATTATTCCATTGAACACAACTTATACATTTCTCCATGAATATTTGTCTTTAAACCCCATTTGTATCACTATAATTAATGAAATAGATCACCAATACTTGGAATGGCATTCTTGTTTATCACTATTACCTAATTTAGTATCTGAAAGTTCACACAATAACCTTGAATACTGTCTTTCTAGTTATAGTAACACACTGGTCCACCAAAAACATAAGTTCATGGATACATAATTTCATTCATCTCCAAATCCACTAAATGTTCCATCATCAATTTCAAAATTTATTAGTTCTATATGATATAGTGGAATATATTTAAATTTCACCTACTTTATAATCTATATCTCAAATTAGTTCATTTTAATAACGTAATAAATGAAAAGTCATATTGGAAGAAATCATGATAATGACCACCCACTAGAGGTAATATAGGGAATAAATAGCTAATTATGATGTCTATTCCAATATTTATACATGTGTTGTGATAAAAATAATGTGGACTATATATTGTCCATGAATTTTTACTTTGATATCCCTGTCTCTAGAGAATAAAAACCTCTCTCTTATAATCAAAATAAATTATAAAAATGTTATATAGAAGTTAATATAATCTCTATAAATTCTAAACTATTCATTTTTGAAAATACAATTTAAGCTATTATTCTCTGTGATCCTAAAATCCAATAGATATCCATATCCATGAAACGTTATGGGACCCCTGTGAAATCCTAGCAGATCATGTAAATTCTTTCCCAAGGGCTTGTTATGAGAGAGAAACTCAATTGACAAAATGACTCAAAAATCTAATATTGATATAGTTTATGTAGATATAAAATAAATATAATATCCAATATCCGAAAATGTAGTAGATATCATTGAGGAACAAAATATATACATTTAACTGTAGATGATCCCTCCCCATCAATGGCTAGAACCTCCTCTGTTTCTTATATCATACATATCATTGAGTAATTACCTAGCCTCTGTGGTTCATAAAATTCCTTAGTTATCATTATTTTTTAGCCTTACGCACCTCAAATATGAGAATCCGTACCTGAAACCATAGAACAAAAGAATTAGAGATGAAAAACCTTAATGTATTCTCAATGATACCTTACTATTTTTAAAGAATATATACTAAAAATTTCCATTCCACCATAGTTTTATCACCAAGTATAACAAAATCCTATATCGGTTGTACAAGAATCATTACTTTACTCTGTACGTCCATCAACCAGAATTTTTAGATCGACCTTTTTATTTCTTATACTATAAGTGAAACTCACTAAAGAAATGGGAAGTCATGATATCACAACATTAAAATCTAGATGTAAAACATTCAAACCATTCCTCCAATAGAACATTCTCAAAATATATGTCCTTATAAAATACATTGGAATATTTATTTAAGTTATATTCACTAAACTAACATCTACTCCATGGATGAAGGAAAATGTAAAAATTATTATCTTTCATCACCTAATTGTCTTCCAAAATAGTATCAATGTGTGGTAACTCTATTAATTTCATTGAGGATGAAAAAACTAGTTTCATCCCTTAATAAATATCAATAAACTTCTATGATCAATCCACATTCACTATGTTAGGAACAAACTACTTGATGAATATATCCTTGATAGCCTCCCATGTAAGACTATCACTCATTCATTCTCGACCGAAAACACTCCACCTTCTTATTGTGGGCCCCCATAGAATAATAGCACCCAAAATCACATGTCATTATCAGATTAAATATTTTCATGAAAATTTCAATATATACCTAAGAATCCATAAGAATACAATTATTGTAGATGAATTGTGGATGGTTGAAATGGAAATCTCTATAAAATTCAATCATAATCCATTATTCCTCTATGTCATGAGCTTGAGTAGTCATGAAGACTCTATACTATGGTGGATTTTCCATCTAAATTATTAAATAGAGCATGGTAACATGATCATGTAAATCCTACAACATATCCAATAGTGGAATTAGTGTGTTCTCTTTGGTGGGAGATTTCATCCTTTCTTATATAGGTGGTCGGACTGATTATCTTCAAGGCATCTTTTTTACTACAATTCAAAATAAACAATTATAACACCTATAATAGCATAATTTGGTACAGAAAAAAATATTTTATAAGAAACATGTATTTTATTTCTATAGGATGGTGTCTCCTAGAAGATGCACACACAAGGTATTACCTTCAGAGTTATACCCATGTAATGTTTCTATCCTCTATAACTTAACATTGTCAACAAAAAAATATTCAATACAAAATAACATGAAATTGTTCATCTAACTAATATGAGAACTGATATATCACAAATGTGGAGAAAATATTTAAATAACTAAATATATTTCAAAAGTCAAAATAATTAATTGTAGAACTATTATACAACAACTAGAGTTTAGTAAATGATGGGTGACACTACATTGATATCCATGATGTATGAGTTCATCCAAATTGAAAAAATTGTAAAACACAAAACATAATCGAGATCAACATCAAACAATACTTCTATAATTTTAATAGTAACCCTATTATGATAACTTTGAGATCAGTTACACTTGATTAGGATAAGAACATAGAAACTCCATTAACCAAGTTCCATATTTCCTATCAATTTTATACCATGTTATATAATATTCAAGATGAATTGAAATGAATCATAGTATCTAATAAAAATTTGTAACAACATGAGCTAAATCACCATATTACAACTATAGCACTATATGACCTCAAAATGCCTCCTCAAATGAATGAAGTTGTAGACTAGATATGAGGGTCTAGAGATGATATAGAGAGACTATAACCTCAATAATCATTTCCAAACGTTAAAATATTTCAGCATATACATAAGTCAGTTATACAATTTTAAATAAATTAAAAAAATTATAAAATATGTAATTGAAGGGAAAAAAAATATAAAACCAATGAACATTGAATGTGGAAGGATGATACGTTTATGCAATAAAACTTGACATTATTTGATAAATGATCATTTGATATCATTATAAAGTCTTTCATGATACTGAATCCATATCATAATTCCAAGATCTTTAATGATTTACCACATGCCTGATTCCCATCCCCAAATACATATTAATGAAGTCTATTTGTACACTGATTTTCCCATAAAGGGTCCAAAAATAACCCCTAAAACAATTTTTTAATGATTACTTACCACATGACAATATTTATAGCGAGGTGTATTTTATAATGGAAATATACATTTATATATTCAAAAAACATTATTCATATACAGAGTGATTCTTCACTACACATGATTCCTTTAAACCAGAAATTTCCTAAGATTGTTCTATGATGGATGAATGTGAAAAAAGGACATCAAATAACATAATTAATGTTATGTTACTCTACATTTCATTATGGATAATTCATGTCTTAACATTATGGGAGGAATAAATTTCCACCATTAATGGAATTTAAAACCCATGACTCATGGATACCCTTTTCCCTCTTATAGAATTCATGAATGGAATGTATGAACAAATATAACACTTCACATATTCAAGGATGATCCCCATTATAATGACATATTATCCTAATAATCACCTAAAAATGGAATATATGAGTATCCCCCATAAAATAATCACATTACACGATCTATCACTATCATTCATGTAACCAGATCCACAATATATGAGTCATGTCTTCAATGCTCCCCCTCTTATTGGACGACTGTGTTTTTAAGGGCCACCAATAAACATGAACAATAAAACTGATATTCCATAGGCCATGTAAAAATTGAAATGTACATAATGTATTATCAAGGAATTTAATATCACAATATACATTCCATAGGATATGAATATTAAAAAAGACCAGCATAACATATTATGGGGTTGTCATGGCATAAAAAATATTGCACATACTATAAAATAACCACTTTTAAGGCGAGGAATAACAATGAAAAAACATTATATAGAAAGAAAATTTATCATTGGATATGCACACATATCATGAACACTATATCAATTAATGGTCTCTACTCTAAAAACATACACCCAATTTATTCCTTTCAAACAACACCATACAATGGCCTAAGAAGGAAATCACTTCCTACAATTAGCATGTTGATTCCAATTTCCAATATCCACTGATGAAGGACACTGAGAACATACCAACATAGTAATGTTCAGTAGATCAATACCCAAACCTTTATAATACACTCTGTACAATTGTGATACTCATACGATATCATTCCAAGAGATAGAATCCACACCGATTTACCAAAAGAGACTTGTCGCAAAAGGATTATTGGTATAAATCAAGGAAAATTCCCAAATTATAGTGATCATACACTAAAATATAAATACATCATGAACTATCTATTATATATTTAGTTATTCTTATTTTTATCTAATAATTTTTAGACATATGGTAAATTATATATTAAAAATGATAATTATTCTTAGAATATATATCTCATAAGGATGTCGATGATAGATTGACAGTTAAATATCCAAAGTGGAGTGGAAGGGAAACCCATTAATACCAATTGATATTTCATCATGAGATTTGGTCATAAATAGTTAGTAATATGATTATTTTTATATTTATAATCAAAACAGAGTAAACTGGAAAAAACACCATTAATGGTAATATCTCCAAGTCATTGTCAATGTGAGAGTGGACCACACATACTTTCCATTGCTTCTAACGACTGACTAGTTTTTAGCCCCTAACACGCTGGTTTTAGAATCCCAAAATTTTGAAACATTCACATATATATATATATAATATTTATATATTATATCTTTGTAGTTGAGTATCCATTACATAACATTAAAATCCATTATATAATTTGTAGGTTTAATTTTTTTTTAATCTACGATACATAAACAACTAGTTTATAAAATATTTATGTTATCTCCCACTATATTCATCATAACTGGATCCCTTCTAATATATATCTTACATAAAACCATCCAATATAACATCAAAAATGGATATATAAGAAACAATGATCCTAGATACTCGATAAGGGTAAGAAAGGGAGATATCAAGGATCACTAAAGCATAACATTGGCATAAGGGTATGAGAACATGTGATTGTCATTTCAACAGAATAACCACCATATCATATATCATAATCTTGAATAATAAAATAATACCTAAAATTTAATAATACATGAATAATAAATAATTAAAATAACAAAATCTATGTGATCATAACATTGGAATAATGCATAATTTTTATGTCATTCACAAAATCATACAAAACCATTTTCTTATATAAGGCTTACTACATGGTATATCATAGTGCATTATGTTCATTCATCATTCCATTATATAATTAGTCAAAGTGCATTATAAATACTATCGTAGTTGATAGTGTCCCAATAATAAATGTTTTCACTCCCCATTCCAACACTTATTAACATATGATATATAAATTATTACAAAATTAATGAGTGGGGTATATACTTATGATCCCACTCAAAACATTTCCCTAATACATTCATATATGATCCTTAATATTTTATATATGTCATCATATATCACAATCCATGAAAAATATACTGGTTTCATAAATATTACATCATCATAATCCTAAACCACCCATGGTAAGAATAAAGATTGTATATTTTTATGACATCTTTAGTAATTTATATGTAACATCGAGTGATTTCATCTAAAATGATCATTCCTTCATAAAATCACATAATAAATTCTTTTGGAAGATAAACATTTCACTTATGAATCAATTCATAAAATGTAATAATTATCCAATATATTATTGAATTAATATTCATAAAAATTAGATGATTGAATTTTGAATATATTCTTTAATGAATTTACTATTCATGATGGTGGTAAATTATATTCAGGTTTTGTATATAAAAAAGTGTTTCACTTTACAATTTTTTTCAATAGGATAAAAATAATCCTTAAAAAAAATAATATAATATTAATTATAAAATATTTTAAAAAAATTAAATCATGTGTTCAAAATAGATTAATTAATTATAATAATAAATAAAAAATATTCACAAATTAATAATTATAAGATAATGATATGTATTATGTAATATTTTTAACCAATGAGAGAAATAAATTCATTTTTTCATAAAAGATATATTTTAGTATCATGTGATCTTATATATATGAAAATGAATGGAAACATGTCATCATTAAAATTAATTGTAGGATATGAAAATTTAATTAATTATTTATAAATATTTTTTTTCAAATTTCATCATCTTAATCTTATTCATAAATAATCTTGATAAACATTATGACTGTTATATAAATCACTTACCTCTAGTTGTATATTAAATTATATAGATATAACATTGTTTATATTTAAAAAAAATTAATATATCTCTATAAAATAAAAATATAAATATTTTTTTTATCAAATATGATACACTTATATCATTACAACACCTATTAATTTAATTTTCATTTTTTAATTCATGGTTTTTGAGTGTTAACTGTTTCATTTTTTCATGAAATGTTTGGTTTTGAAGTTCCAGTCCTTTGACATTTTTTATCATTCCATCATCACTAGAATATTAATAATAATATAAATATCATAAATATATATATATATAAATTCATATATATATGGAGCCATCCAAAAAAGCTAATTATTTAAAATTCATTTAAACTATTCCTAGAGATGTTTGGTAAAATATATGCATGAATGCTGTCTTCACTTTTTGGTGAATGAAAAAAATAAAGGATAATATTAATTAATAGTTATTGAATCATTATTATATCCCATATATTAATTATGTATTTCAGTTTTTACTTTCCTTCTAAATATGAATTTAAAAATAAATCACTTCTCATCGTGGAGTTGGTAATTCACATATACACCCAAGAGACATTATCATCTTCAAAAGTATTTGATGGAAATATGATTGATATGATATTATTATTAAAAATAATAATTTCATACTAAAATATAATATATATATATATATATATACATTAAATTAATAATAATAAAAAAACATCAATGAAGGTTATGAAAATTAAATTGTATTACTACATGGAGGCGGTAGACCACACCTTTGGACAATCGATACATTAATAACACATTTTTTCAAAAAAAAAGGTGAATGATGGTGGTTATGTAATTTTAATAACATTTATATTAATTTATGTTACATAAGTTATTATTTTGTTTAAAATATCAATTATTTGTGGGTACACTAATAAAGAAATCAATTGGAAGTGATAACGTAAGATAATTTCCACTCAACCAGTTGCACTTCATTAAAACTCTTCATAATGAACCATGTAATGGTTTTCAAGAAAAAAGTCCCTATAATTATTAAATAGGGTCATTTATAAGATAATATTTTTGGTTTTTGTTGATCTAGATGGATAATGTTATTGTATATAAGACAAATTAGGGGGCATTTTATAAGCGAGGGATAAGATACACATGGAATTAATAAAATGTTTAAAATATAAAACATTCATATTTAATACAAATGTATCCCAATGGAAATAAGTTGGATTGTGGGAATGAATGAGGAATGTAGTTTTTCATAAAATAGTATTTATTCAATTATAACTATAAAACATCACATTTTATGTTATTTTATCCCATTTCCCAACCCCACCATTGGTAACCATGTGTTTTCCAATACTGTAGTGAAATTTTTTTACTGTTTATTCTATTAATCATGAATAAAAATGTAAATGGATTCATCAAAAGTTTGAACATGATAATTTAAATTATGTAATCCATCTTTTCAAATTAAAATTTATATAAATAATATAATATACTTTAAAAATAAACCAGCAATGAAAGACTAAAATTTATTTTCAATAAAAATTGTGTTCTCGAGTATAAAATTTTTTTATGCAAAAATCCAATTTCTGGTAAACACTAATGATAATAATTAGATTAGTAACTCTATAAATTATCATTTCATAATTCAAAAAAAATCTAAAACAAATTGGAAATTTTTAACATTATTAAATGAGAAGGATATCATTAATAAATATCATAAATTTCATTGTACATTGAAAACTCGTACTTTTAAAAAAAAATGTCAACATTTAATTATATGATATTTTTTACATTATGATTAATCAAAATAAAGTTCATTTTTTTATATATTTTTTATAATTATAAAAAAATTAATTATATATTTAATACACAAAAATCAATAAAAACATTTTTAAGGAAAAATATAATTCTGAAAAATTTAAATACTTTACTAAACTAATTAACTTATTCATAAAATATAATTTCATTTTCTAAAGTATTTATTAATAAATTTTTTTAAAATTTCATTTTTCCTAATCATTGCTACAATTTCATGGCCAGGTTATTTTGGTATACAATATTATGATTCATCTAAACTTAGCATTTCATGTATCGCAAGTGTCTGAAAAAATTATATTTGAATGAAAATATTTCACAGAATATTGAGGTGTTTTTTATCTCTCTTAAATTGAATTTCATCAATGAAATTTGATAATATGAATTTTTATTTATATTTTTGGATAAATTTCATATTTTATTAATCATTCTTTACATGATAATACACTGGGTATTGATGTGTTTTTTGTAGGAATTGTGAATTCACAAATCAAAGTTGGAATGATGAAAAATTGGTAGAAATCATCCTTATATATCAAGAAACTAATGTACCTGAATTATTCTCCATGTATATTCCCCATTGAAGTTGAATTACAAGCCATGAATCCCAAAATAAAGATGTAAACCATGTATATGACATGTATCATGAATAAACATTGAGAAAGACACAAATTCTAAACCTGATGAGAAATACATGGCATTAACACTTTGCATAATGTGAAATGTTTGAAACCTAATTGGAAACAAAGGGTCGATCACTAAAATTAGAATGATCCTAAATGTTTGGATAATTTAGAAGATCTAGTGAACATGTCTTGAATACCATCTACATGTTGTGTAAGTGTTGATATAAAAGCCACATATAGTAGTACATGGAATGGATGATTTATACATTGTGTACCATTTTGTCTATATATATATATTTAGAAACCCTAATGTATAGAGAGGCCACTTAGATATCGCATTTCTTTTTTTATTTCACTCATTCTTCCTTATTTTTATTCTATTTTAAATTCTTTCTATCAAAATTACCTTCTTTTTTTATTCTGAAAATTCTATTCTTTTTAATTTCAAATAAAATATGCATTTGTTAATCATTTTTTTCTGACATTTCCTTTCCAATTCTATTTTCCATGAAACATCAATTTATATTGTGTTCATTATAGATTCTTAATTCAAATTCTTATTTAATTGATTTTGTGTTATTTTAATTATCAATTTCATTGATTTAGGATTTCAATTTTTAATGTCAATCCTATTGAAATCTATTTTTCTATAATAATTTAAATTAGACTTCTGTTTATAATCTACAGAGGATTAGAGTTCAATAGTACGGGTGGTTGATCCTAATGAATATCTAAATTCAAAACTATATAACCCAATAGCCTGTAACTCTCTTTTAAAAACATTATTCTCATTCTCTTGCAAGATCCCTAGCCATTAATGGTGAAAATTGAATAACCATGACCTATTTGGGGAATATTAGTGCATGAACAATACCTTATAATTTTTTCAACGTAGAATATATTCTTCTTGTTCTTATAATTTCAATTAATTTGGACCAATGTCTCCTTTCCATGTTAATTTAATCCAATTGGTTCGACCGATATGATTTGGTATTTTTTCACCACTATGAAACCTATGGATTAGGTATATCCCAAGTTAAATTTGGGAATACCCTTGGTATTACCCCATAATTAATATTCAACCACTTGATTAATCTATTTAAAACCCAAGATACTTATCTTTTCAATACAATCCAGATAGAATAAACATGGTGAACCCCCCAAAAGGTTCTAACTGTAGGGTTTCTTGTAAAACATGATGTCTCTGTGGGTTCAACCCTAGACATTCACTAAATATGCCTTAGTATTTGAGTATATTTTGTAAAAATATATAATTATTTGATCAATTCCTATCTGAATAAATTATTCCATCATAGTGTATCAAATCATGGGGATATTGTCAGGGATTGTTGTTCTTAGTAATATAAACCTAAGGTACGAACCATATATTGTCTCACTTCTTCCTCTTTCTTCTATTTTTATTATTATATTTTTTCTATATTAAAATTTTTCTACACATGGACTAGAACCAATGAATTGTTCTTTTCCTTTTAGTTTAGAAGTTATGGTACACTTACTCTCTCAAGGGTCTTGGATGCATGTGAACTACTTCTTTTTGATCTTGAGATATATAGTTCAATAGATTTATATTTTCTATTCACAATGGATGAGAGAATTAATCTTGTGCCACCACACCTTTAGACCCCTAGTATATACAACCAAAAAACCATGCTGGGTGACCTGTGATATAGGAGAGCACCATAATGAACAATGTATTTCTACCAACTAGTGGGGTTACCCCTAACATTGCGTTCCAACCTATTTAGGAACATAATTTAAAAATAAAAGCAGAACACATTCATATGATCAATATAATGTGGAATTCTAGTTGGATTTAAAGTGAAGAGACATATGTGAATATTTACAGTTTGGTAGATGTTTGTGATATAATTCAATGTCAATGCATTTCCTTTGATCCAATAAAACACTTTTTATTCTTTTTACCCTTGTATAAATGATCTAAAGATAGAAAAAACGACAATCTCTCGAGTCTAACATGAATTTGGACGACCTAGAAATGAAATTGTTTGATAATTACATTCCATAAATGTGATCATGAAAACTATGAAATGAAATTAAAAATGACTACAAGGCGAATGGCGAATCAGCAGAAGAAAACTAGGACATATGTAGGTAGCTAAAACCAATGTTCCAATATCATATACTGAATGTGTGTCTTCAATTTAAAACCTTATACCAGGAAATTCAACCTCTATACAGCAATATTGTGGATTCTAAGACCAATTTTATAGTCATATAAAATATATATAATGTCAACAATGCCATGTTAGATGAAATCTTACCCATTTTTAATCTCTAGAAAAGTGAAAGTAGACTTCATTTAAGAAGAATCCACCAAGTGGAAGATAATACCCACATGACAGCCCATGTAGAATCCAAAACCATGAATCTGGAATCTTTTCATCTAATATCTACACAACATCCCATCCTAATCCTTTCATGGTGATTCAATATTGTGATATGTGCAGAGGCACACACCCATATCATAAATGTTGATAAGGTATATGGGAACTTCAATATTCAAGAATTTAATTACATTAATTACAATAAAAAAATTAATATCTTTAGTACCCTTAATAATACCACATATAATACTATCAAAAAAGGCCGAATGATCAGACACATTAATAAAACAAATTACTATTAGTAGAGGTGGGGAAAAAGCATTCCAGGAATTAGGGATCACCGGGTTTTACTATTACAACACTGCTCTTTATTTCATGAATTTTCACTTAATACACCTTTGTGGATTGAGAGGTCTAGAGTCATGGGAAATTAGGAACATTACATAAAAAAAGGAATTAAATACAATCTATTTATTGAAAACATAGTTTACATGAACAAAATATTCCATTATACTTAACAGTAAATTGGATAACCTGAGGAAATTCATAAGAATGTTTCGAGTTATAATGCCTAGTAATGGAGTAACAAGTCATAACATAAACAATATAATACATGTTATAAAATAGGCATATCAATGAATCGTGAATGAATTATGAATATAAATGCAAGATAAATCCATTAAATCATTATATAGAACTATGGAAACAATATACCACATTATATTAGCATGATATTAGGCTCATTGCACATGGTGGAGCATGAGTAAAAGAATATTTCACATGAAGTAGCATGTGTCAAACCCCATTTCACATGAAGTAGAATGAGTCAAAACCCTTTTCAAATGAAGTATCATGAGTTAACACTAATTACACATGATGTATCATGATTCAACACCCATTTCACATGACATATCATGATAATAAACATTACCAAATGCATTGGATCACATAGATCATAAAACATGGGCACATTAATCAACATAGACTATTCCATGATCATGGAAATGTGGAATAAGTACAAATAGATTCATAGTAAATAATTATATGTGCATAAATTTGAATTACTTTGGTAAGGAAAAGTGTATGGTATTCACTACACAATTATTTCTGGCATGAAAAATCGTGGTGCAATATTTCCAGCATAATGGTGTCATGTAGAAATTCATAAAATGGATTGATGAGTGTGAAAAGATTATGTAATAAATTACTAATTATATGGATATAAATATGTAAATTTAAGGACATTACCCAAAACTTTTAATAGAAAAAATAAGGAGTAACAAAATAAAGTGTTTTGAAGTTAAAGGGGAAAGAAAAAGAACCCTATGGTAATTTTTGAATGGTAACAGCTGTATATAAAGGATCACCAGGGGATTAATGAGAGTGAAGGGAATATAAAATCATATATAAATAAAATTTATAGTAATTTAATAATGTTACATTATATTCCAAAATATTAAAATGATGTTTAAGAAGAATAATATATAAGAAGGTCATGGATAGAAATGAGAAGAGAGAAATCACTTACCGAATTTCAGTATAATAACAGATTAGGAAGGGGCCCAAAAATGGGAGTGTAAATGATACCTCAATGAAATAACATCAAAAATATACTATTTAATTTATTATAAAATGATGAAAATATGAAAAATTTAAATTAAGAAGACTAATTGAAAACAAGGTTCTGGAACTGAATGGAATAGAGGAAGGTGATGATCCATTACATGGATGTGTGACACCAAAGGCTTGGAAGAGGATTCTTGGTAGCTTAGACTCACTTTCAGAGTGCTCTAGGGAGTAGATAGATGAATTTGGTTAGGAATAAAATAGTTTTACATAAGAGAACTGGTATCGTGGGTAGGTTTATATTGGCAAGGATGGGGATTTCATTATGTTTTTTGTTTTGGACACTAGTCAATAAAATATTCAAAACAACAAACCATTCCATAGGTTTTTCCATGGTTTATAGAAAAGGGGAGTGCTTGAAATTATTTTTTAATGTCAAGGTCCAATGATAATAAAATATTTCCCTTGCTTATGGGTAGATGAGACACACATTCAAAGAAATGATTTTAAAATCATAAAATATATTATATGTCATGGATTAATCACTAAGGCATCATAAAACAGATGAAATAGACATAAAAGTAAATTATATTAAATGAAGAACATTCATTCGAATGAATATACCATTTAATGTATTTATTAAATCATTATTGGTCCATTATGATGTTATAAAACACACCATATATTTATATGGTTTTTTACTTTTACCCAAAAATACGATTGTCTCAAAAAATTATGAAAAATTAACCATTGGGTAATTGTGACATCCTAATTCAAAATATAATATTCCTTTTATCTAAATAACATTATAAATATATTAATCTTCATATTAAAAATGGGAATTTATTGGAAATTGATGGTTATTGATACAAATTAATTTTCTCTTCATAAATATTATATAATAATTTATATTTAATAAAATATATTTAATAATAGTAATGTATTAAATTTTTTTATTTAAATAATACACTAACTAATCATAATAGATTTCTTAATTAACCAAATATACAACTTTTTCTTTTGAGATAGTTCATATAGTAACAATAATAGAGCCAAATTTTATTCAATATACTATACAAAAATAATGTAAATATTATTATTTCTAGGGTCTTGATACATATCGTTTTATTACACAAACATATTTCCCTAAGAGTAAGGTGTGTGATAGGGGGATTTCATGGGACTGTTCCGTGAACATGGTTTTGGATATGATCTCAATGAGCTGTAACATCTCAAGTAAATGATTTATCTCATGATTAAGTTGTTGGATCTTGTACTGGCTTGGTCAGTGGTAAATCCTATTAATGTTATCTCCCTCATAATCTCAGATAAATGGTCTTCATAGGGAATTATCCTACTAGTTGAGGCCATCACCTATGTTGTCGGTGTTAAATGAATTTTTTAAAACCCAATATTTATTATAGTCTTGTTATCACAATTAAATGGATATATTATCAGTGGAAGATATACTTAATGTTAATTTCAATAAAATTGGATTTAATAAGACAAAAGGAGTTTATGTGTTTTCTCTATCCATAATATGTTTAATGAAATTAAAATAAAGTGAATATTATTCATAAATGTTTGGGTCATGGCAACCTTACCCCCAATAAAAAAATTATCCCTCAGAATTTCCTTTTCCCATTCTAAAATAGACGAGGTTAACTCTGCTTCATCACTTTCCCCTTTTCCTATATTTCTTCTTCATAACTGTGGTCTCTCCACAACCCTTTGACGAATAAATTGTCTAATTTTGTATAACTTGTTATCTATGATCTATTATCTTTATCAACTATTCCTCATTAAAAAGTTCATTCCCAATGGTACAACCTCTAGATTGATTACATGTGATTGGTATTTTATTTACTGCCATAGGAGTGATACATTGAATTCATTGTATACTTGAGATAGGTTTATTTGGAGTGATAGTTTATAGGTCACTAATCTGATATGATCAAGGATCTCAAAGGAGATAATGTAGCTTAGAATAAGCTTTCCCTTCCTTGAAAATATCATCACCCTAATCCATGGTTATATGAGAAGGAATACCATGTCTCAAATATCATAATCTAGTTCTAATAGATGATAATAATCACAACTCTTTGGTTGACTCTGAATAACTTTTATTTCTTTTTGTATAGTCTTAACCTTATCCATCATTTTAATAACCATTTTAAGACATATAATTTTACATTCTCCACCTTCATCCTAGAATTATGTTGTTCTTTACCTATTCCCATAAAGGGCATCATGGGGTGCCATTTAAATGCATGAGTGGAAACTATTGTTCTAATAGAACTAAACCAACGGAAGACATTGGTCATATACGCCCTTCACGTCCAGTGAAAAATCACTCAACATATCTACATGTTTTTTGATAGTATTCTCTGAATTTCCATCAGTTTGATGGTGATAAACCATACAGAATATCAACACTGTGTTTATATTATGCTGGAGAATGTTTCATAACATAGAGGTGAATCAGGGATCCTGATTAGATACGATCAATATTGTTACTCCATGAAGCCTTACCACTCCTCTAATGTATATCCTTGAAAGTTTATCAAATGAGAAATCCTTTCGAATCACAATAAAGTGTATTGTCTTTGTAAGATGATCCACAACAATCGTTATAGCATTGTTTCCCTTGGATGTATTTGGATATATGTTAAAAGAAATACATGGTAATGTTTTTCCATTTCCATGTTTGTATGGGAAATGGTTTCATAAGCCCCTTAGACTTCTCCTTTCAGCCTTCAATCACAGACATACAAGATATTTTGATGTACATTCTATGACATCATTCTTCATGTTATCCAATCAATAGAGCTCCAGAATATCTCAATACATATTTCTATTTTCATGGTGAATGGAGAAACTCAAACTACATGTCTCATCAAAAAGATATTTCTTTAAGTAGTGATTTGATTGGAACCCATAGTCTTGACTCAAATCTCGCAATTAGTTGTTATTAACATTGAACTCTGAATATTTCACTTTTTTGATAGTTTCCACTTTATTCTGAAATGCCACATCATATTTTTTATAATCCATTATCCAATACAAAAGATATGGATGAGAAATCATTTTTTAAAGGATTTATTATGTTTCTTTCTTTTTTATTATCATGTCCATATTTTTAAATCCAATACTATTTGATCCTTTTAAATTCTCGTTGATGATTGAATTATTGGGTCCTTTCAACATAAACAATTTACCACTTCATTCACATTCCCAAGAAGGTAGTTGATTGAGTAGTCATAATATTTAATGACCTATAAACATCTTTATTATAACATATTTATCATTTTCTATATGAATAAATATTTGTGAAATTTGTTATCCGTATATATTTCACACTTTTCTCCATAGAGAAAATGCAGCCATATTTTCATGGAAAATAACACCACTACTAACCCCAAATCATGTGTCAGATAGTTTTTCTCTTGAATTTTCATCTTCCTTGAGGCATAGAAGATGAATTTTCCATTTTCTGTCAACAAACATCCTAATCCCTTCTTTGAAGAATCACAGAAAGTTATTAAAAGATCATAAATTTTTGGCAGTGTAAGAACATGTGCACTTACCAGCCTCCTTTTCAACTCTATGATTCTTTCTATACATTATTCCTTCCATGAAAATTTTACTCCCTTTCATGTTATCTTGGTAAGTGGGTTTGATAATCGTGTCTATTTTCTCACCAATCGATGATAATATCTAGCTAACACATGGAGTTTATGGATATTTGTCACAAATATTGGCCTCATCCTTCCCTCAATTTCTTTTATCTAGGATGTATCCACCTATATCCCATTTATTATGATGATGTGCACCAATTATGATACTTTATTCAACCAAAACACCTACGTTTTATACTATTCATAGATATTCTTCTTTTGCAGGTTCTATTGCATAGTTCTTAGATGACCCTCTAGCTCCTCTTTAGTTTTGGAGTATATTAGAATTTCATCAATAAAGACTACAACCAATTTTTCAGGTAATTTATAATGACTCAATTCATCATATCCTTGACGATTTCTAGAGCATTAGTGAGTCTGATAGAATCACTATGAACTCATAATTGCAGTACCTTGTAAGAAAAGTAGTCTCTGGGATATCCTCCTTCATCACCCTAATGTAGTAATATCCCAATAATAGATCTACCATGGATAATTATTTTTCTCCATGTAGTTGATCAAACATATCATAAATTAGTGTCAGAGGATACTTGTTCATTATCAGGATTTTTTTAGCTCACAAAAAACAGTCCAATGGTGCATTGAACCATCCTTCTTCATCATGAAGAGGATTGGTGCACCCTGTGGTGATGCACTTGGTTGTATAAAACATTTATCTAGATTCACCTATATATGTTTCTTCACCTCCTCAAGTTCCACAAATTCCATCCTATATGGAGTCAATGATATTAGAATCACCCTACATATAATCTCAATTAGAAATTTGGACTCTTTGCGTGGAGGAAGACCATAAAATTCCTCAGGAATCACATCAGAATATTCCCTCACAATAGGAATGTATTTAAGGATGATTAATTCCTTAGACTCGATCATTTGATCAAGAAAAACTTTCTCATATAGAAATATTATCCATTCTTGAGATGATGGTGCTAAAAAATATTAATCCTTCTCCTTTCTCTTATATAGAATTAGGGGGGAAATTTTAAAATTGGAGAGTGATTACCCACTCATGGAAATTTATGTTTGCTCTATATAGGTAAATCCAATCCATTCCCCGAATTGCATCAAGTTTATGCATAATAAGAATGGAAAGGTTCACTAGGAAGTTCAATCCATAAATTATGACTAGGGAGGAGTTATATACAAGGGAGGATTTAATTTACCCATTTTCTATTTTCACTGACATCTCTACTTCCATTCATATTTGTGGTGATTTGATTATTTTACTAAACATTAATGATATAATAGAGTGTTTAGAACTATGGATGATAACAGTACCTTTCACTTTTTGATTCTAGTTCAACATTATCCTATACGGACATATGTATGAGTACATTGAAAATAATTAATGACATAAAGTGGAATACAATTACATTAATGGGATGACTTATAAATTACATTTATCTCATTGAATTATGTATTTAAAGCCTTCCAACTATGTTATCCATGATAAACTTCCTAAAATATAGTCTTATTGGAATTTTTGGGTTCCCTTAATGAGATAATGAATTTAACAATGCATATCCCCTAGGAGTGTCAAACCAGGTGCGATGTACAACCCATTGTTTGGTATGAGGTTACCCTTAGTCAGGTTCAGAAAAACTTGTTAGAGTTTTTACTTATAGGTTCATCTTTTATAGAACCACTTCTACTAGAATTATCCAAGGAACAGATGTATTTCCTTATTAAACAACATAATCTATACTTATAAAATTAATGAGATGTTTTCTTACACTTAGGCTTTTCTCTAATGGTTTTCCCAAGGGTTATCTAATCATTTTCCCTAAAATAACTAAACCTATCCTCTGATATCAACTATAATAACCTTTTATTTATTTTATATTTAATCATGATTTATTACATAGATTTGATCATAATACATATCAGAAGATGGAGAAGTCTAGAGTCATAGAAAATTTGGAACATTACATAATTACATAAAACATGAAATTAAAAAACATTACTCAATTTTTTTTTACACAACCAAAAAATGCATTCATACTAAACACTAAATGATATAACCTGAGGACATACCTACGAATGAGGTGATCTATAAAGACTAGTAAGGGAGTAAACAAGGCATAACATGAACAAGACAATACTATTATATAATAGGCATATCAATAGAGCATAAAAACAATATGAAAATAAATACATGAAAAAGAATGATAATAAAAATATGGAACTATTGAAACAACATACAACATGATACTTGAATAATAAAAGGCTCATTACATATGGTTGATCATGAGTCAAAGCGCATTTCACATAAAGTCGAATGAATCAACACCCATTGAACACGAAGTAGCATGAGTCAACACCCATTGAACATGAAGTAGCAGGAGTCAACAACCATTTCACATGAATTACAATGAGTCACCACATGTTTCACATAATTTAGCATGATAATAAACATTACACAATGCATTAGATTCCTATTAGGGAGAGCCCTTCATAATTATTTTGTTTTCTTGTTTATGTGTTCCACATAGATCATTCAAATTGATATATTTATCCACATAGCTTATTCCAATATTAATGAATTATGGAAGAAATACATAAAGATTCATAATAAATAATTATACGTGAATAAAGTTGTATAAACATGATAGAGAAATGGGTATGGTATAGAATACACAACAATTTTGGCATGGGAAATTGTACTGCTGTGTTGGTAGCATAATGTTGTCATATAGATAATTATAAAATAGGTTGATGATAGAAAAAATGTGTATCCTATCAATTATAAACGAAATGGACAGCGATGGGTACATATTAGGACAATACTCAACATATTTAATTTGATATATAAGTGTTAACATAATAAAGAGTCTTGAATTAAGAGAATAAAGCAAAAGAACCCTTGCAAAAGATTTCCATGTTAATGGGTGTACATAAAGGATCAAAGGGAGGCTTAATGAGAGTCAAAGTAATATTTCATAATTTATATATCAAATGGATGTAATTTTAATAATGTAACATCATATCTAAACATGTAAAAATGGAATCTACAATGCATTTTATAAAATAAGTGCGTGAATGGAAATAAGAAGAGGGAAATCCCTTACGAAATTTCAGCATAGTAACAGCTTAGGTAGGTGTCTAAATGTGGGTGGATAAATGATTCATCATTTAAATAACATTTAATGTATAATATTTTATTGATTATAAATGGAATTAAATATAATTAATTGAAATTAAAATGTCTAATTTTAAACATGGTTCATGAATTCAAAGGCAGATAGAAAGTTGAAGATCCCTTACATGGATATCTAACCACAAAGGCTAGGGAAAGAGTTCTTGGGTGCTTGGGGGAGCCTTGGGATGGCTCTACGGAGTAGAGTAAAGAGTGTTGTCCACCAAAAAAATGTTTAAAATAAATTAATTGGTATCCTTGTTGGGTTTATATAGGTAATGAGAGGGATTTATATATTATTTTGGTTCTGACACTACACAACAAAATATTAAAAACCACAAACCATCCAATGGGTTTTTTCACATGTCTTCTGAAAAAGCGGAGTGATATAAATTATATTATAAGGAGAAGGGCCTGTGATATAAAAATATTTCCCATGATTATGTGTATTTGAGTCACACATTAAATGAAATGAATTTAAAATCGTAAAATATATTATAATCCTTTGAGGATTCACAAATGAATTTTAAAGAAAACATAATAAACCTAAAATTAAATTATCATAAAAGTAAATACATATGTTGTTTCTAGAGATACATTTTTTGGTATTAATTACACCATTATTAGTCTTTTATGATTTCATAAAACACACCATATTTTTAATCATTATTTAAATTTTAACCCAAAAATCATTTTTCTTAGAAAATTATAAAAAATCATCATTGGATAATTTTGATGTCCGAACTCAATAATAATATTTATTTTTTATTAATAATTTTTTGTTTATATGAATCTTCACTTGTAAAGTAAAAAAATCACATTTTTTGAAATATTATTGGTTTTAAAAATAATTAATTTTTATTATATTAAAATTATTTGATCATTTACATTTATTAACATTTATTTAATAATAATTTTTATTTAATTATTATTTATTTCAAAAATCTTGTAAATCATAAAAATATATTTCTTAATTATCCAAAAATACTAAATTTTTATTTAAAAATAATGTACAAAGTAAAAATAAAAAATTTAAAATATATTCATGATTCTAAAATGAAAATAAAAATTATTATTGTTATGGACTTAATACATATATCATTGTTACACAAACATATACCCTATGAGTAAGGTGAATGATGGTTGGGATTTCATGGGGCTGTTTGGTGAAAATGGTTTTGGGTTATGATCTCGATGAG
Source organism: Viscum album (assembly GCA_963277665.1). Taxonomy (NCBI): domain Eukaryota; kingdom Viridiplantae; phylum Streptophyta; class Magnoliopsida; order Santalales; family Viscaceae; genus Viscum; species Viscum album. The sequence goes on along the minus strand of OY728157.1, from coordinate 1,238,290,173 downwards.
CTTAAACATCTCTTGTAATCAATTTATCCCATGCTTAAATTGTTGGATCTTATCTTGGGATTCATCTAGGGAAAATCACAAAATTGTAAGCCCCCTTGGAAGCACTGATATATGCGATTCATAGGGAATTATCCTCTTAGTTGACACTATCACATCCTTTTTCTATTTCAAAAGGATTTTTTCAAATCCAGTATTTATAGTAGTCTCATTATCACTATTCAATGGTTATATTATTGAAGGTAATGAAACTTAATAGTCATTTACATCCAATTATATATATAAAAAATTTAATGCGTTTTATATATCCATAATACATTTAATTAAATAAAAATAAATGGAATTTTATTCATAAATGTTCAAGTTGTTACATATACTCCACAAATCACATTTCCTTGTCCTCAACAACTATTTCAATAATAAATTTTTCCACCAGCTCAACAAAAAAATTAAAATAGATTTTAAAAATACCATGAGAACTAGGTGAACCCCTATAGTATAATCATTAAAACCATCTAACATCATTTGCATTGAAATAATAATATATAATTGTTACCCAAGAAACATAAATGTAAAACCAAATTGTTTTCTTGTCTAACATTGACCACCAAATTAGGAAGATCTTTAAAATATTATTGGATCAATTACCAATTATATTTCCCAATAATACTAAGAAACATCTTAGAGAAGAGGTAAAAAAATTATTTTGGATTGTAATTAGTATATATTTTAAACATACATTCCTCAGTTAAAAAATTATTAAGATAATGAAAAACCTGAGACAATCAACGAAAATAATAATGATGAACATACAATTAAATTCGGTATACAGAACCACCTGAAATTAGAACATACTATAGAACCTCACGTTCTAGAGAATACTAAAAAATAAGAAGTTTATGAACAAATACATCCTTACAATACACTTAAACTCTTTCAAGAGATGATTAAAATTAACCAAATAGAGGGAAAAAAATTCAATTGTTAATAAAATTTCCCATCAAAATTCCCCATGTAAAACAGATAGAAAAAATGACTGCATATACAAATAGTTTAAAGGTAAACACTCAATTAAGAAGAAAATAGTAAAATTATGATCAAATTATCAAAATTAATAATGATTTTAATTTTCTATTTGAATGATCATAAAAAATGTTATAACAAATTTTTTTTCTCAATTCCACTCACTCTAGGTACATTCAAGTTTAAAGGATCCTTGTATGATCATTGTGAAAGTATGAATATCATCCTTGTGAGTTTTTAAAAATGTTATAGCATGGAGAATTAGATACATCATGAGTTACACTTCAACTTGATAATATATAAGTCTTGAACCTTCAAGGACTCTTTGAGGACATCATAGTGAATGTTTGCAAATTCGTTTTCCAAGCCAATTTACTCATCCTAGACATGGAAGTGTAAGGGTATGTTCCCCCTTTTTTATAAAGACCATTTATCACCATTGTGAAGGTGAAAATTTATTTTAATCAAGGGGGATTTTTTTTTGATTCCATGAATAATAGGATTTTTTAGATTTGATGAAGACCGCTGTGAAAATAGATGAGTCATTAAATTTTCATGTTGACTCTCTTACTAATAATAAATATGATCTTTTGATGATCATTGAAGAAAAAATGAAACTATTATAGAGAAATTATTTTTCCATTGTAATTCATTTTAATGTCTATAGATATATTTTCAGAGCTAGTTTCTAAGAGGATATTCAATTCTAAGGTCCAGTGTTCGGAAGATTAATTTTATAAAAATATTAAATACATGTCATACTACACCTGCTCAATGTGTAATTGAAAATAGGATAAAAATTTAACGGAGTATAGAATTAAAAATCATAAAACATGGCAAAGTCTTGATCACAAGGTTTAACCTTACAACGTTATGAAATAGTTTGGTGAGGGGTGTTTACATAAAATAAACGGTTACAATGTACATTATTTAAAGAATTATTTAATTTTATTTATTTATTTTTAATTAAACTAATTATATATCCTTTTATGTATGCCATTATGGAAGGATCTATATGGTTTACTGCATAACCTAGGGATCATTGGGAAGATTATTCTTCCTCCTGTTGTTGTCAAATCAAAACTAGATGATGACGAAAATCGGGTTCCAATAAGATTAGTGTGCAGTGAACAAAATGAATTCTATCATTCCTTAGAGAGAACATTATTTAATGATGAACATTTAAAAATCTGGTTGGAGTAATCAATTTCTATTTTTCCCATTTAATTATATTTTTTTAGCATGATCAATTAATTTTTTTGAATTGAATCAATTAAAACCATTTCTATGTGCCCATGTGATGGTTGGTTATTCAGTTTTTTCACCATCGGAACAAAATACAATTTCTATTTCTGAATAATGCTTGGAAAATGATTATTGAACATCATTTACTTGTGTCCTTCTCATTCACTTCATCATGTTAGTCATTGTTGGAGCATAAGATTATGTTTCCACGTTATCAGACAAGACCAAGCCCAATCGAACCCCAATATATAAGGTGGATTCACATGAAATAAATATAATAATGAGTCAAGAAAAGATTCAGATGATTTTTTGGGATATAGTTGATTCCTCAAGGGATTGGATTGTTGGTGAGGCAACATGAGATGAGAGAATGTGCGGTACTGTTTGGAGGAATGTGTGGTCTTCGTAAAATAAAGGGTAATCCATTGGTCAATGACCATAGGGATGAAAAATATGATCAGAGGACATTTTTTCATTTTCAAGAGGCTTATATGTGATATCCAATGTTTCTTAATCAGATATAGAAGGTTTAAGAATAAATATATCTTTCCAGAAAAATTCCAACTACACGCTGTGTACATGGATGAACATATACAATGTAGAACTCCAACAGCTACAACACAAGGGTTTTTTAAATCTTAGATATTACACTACGTGTGAGTGGGTCAAATGTTATGTAACACCCAGGGGTCGACACGCCATTTGATGGAGAAAAATAAAATTTCATCATGTATGAGAATACATACTGTAATGAAGTATATAGATAAAGGAAAATACATACCGACACATCTGGGAGCACGGACATGACCCGAGGTGGATAAGGTATGTCCTATAGTACACCTATAGGTAGTGTAGTGATTCATAATTAGTGAGTTGTGTACCAGAAGGCACATGGACCTAGAGGAAATATCAACCACATGTCACATGGTTTCCGTACATATAATGTACCCCTACATTTTATTGGATGAAAAATAATCATCTCATATCTCTTTTTTTTGGAATCATATATTGTCCTGCGAGTAGCTTATCCAAAGTGGTTGACCATGAAGAACGTGATGGTGGATTCGGTAAATGATTTTAATATTTGACGTGAGATATTTTGTGTGGGATATTTATTTAGGTGGTTCTCAATAATGGAAATGATCAAGAATGATCATTAGAGTGGTACTCCCTTTACTGTTAGGTTACATTGCACTATCTACCATGTTACACCTCTAATTAGATAGAGATGAGGTCCTTTATTAACTATTTTGTACTCCAGATGGAATTATGTTTAAGTTCCACTATATACGGAGTGGACCCCACTATGTAATTATGGTGTGAGTCCTCTATCTACAATGTGGACCCCCCTATGATGTTTTTTTGTGGGTCCTCCATCTACTAAGTGGTAACCCATGACGTACCAGGGAGTGGGTCCTATATATACTGAGTGGTACCCACTTTTGTTTTATGGTTCATACCCCCTATCCACTTAGTGGTACCCTATATGTCATAATGGGGTGGTTCTTCCATCTACTAGGTTGTACCATTATCAAATAAAAAACAGGTCCCCCTTACAACGTGTTGACCCCCCCCCCCCCCACACGCACTAGAGTTCGGGTTTACTGCATAGGGTTTGTGCCCACTCACCTATCTATAATAGTGGAGAGAAACATTCCCTCTACATGGTTACTTATCTATATAGAAATATGAGATGCTGGGAGTTGATGATGGGTCATTAGAACTTATGGAACTTCTATCTATTCTATTCTATGAGATGGATATCCCCTACCCTCTCAATTTATTCATATTGTGTTGATCATATATATATATATCCATATTGTTTGATTCTATTTAATCCATTAATTTGTATTGAGATTCCTATTTATTATCACTTTTTCTTTTACTGCTCCACCTTCATCTTTTAGACAATCTTAATTGGTATTTATATACTCACCCGTATATGGGATTATCCTATATATGTCTGGTCTAATGCAGATGAATGAAATTTCAGTGGTTTATAAAGAGGATTACATGTATACGTGGTGCATTGGACTAGTTATTTATGATTGATTTTTTAAATCGGGAGAAGAGATATCTTAGAACTTTTATTATTGTAGTTTTTTACAGTTTGAGATATCATTTTGGTTGGTGAAGTATTTTACAACATTAATTTTTATTTCACACTATCATACTCTTGTACACTATAGGGTTTTTTTTCATGAATGGTTTACTCTCTACGTATTTCATCATCTCATTCTTATTCCTCTATAATTCTACATTGTGAATATGGGGTGTGTGCATATCGGTACATTAGGAAAAGGGAACCAAAATTAGCTATGCCTTTTTGTGATTTTCTCCACCCCTACCCTATTGAATCAATATTGGTGTAGTTACAAATCAAGCCCAATTATGTCAGGTCATTACATATTGGTATGAAAGGTAGTTAATTCCTTAGGACAATGTTTTGAGAGGTTTCCTTACGAGGTTTTGGTTAGTATATAGGGAAATAGGGTCAAATTCTTTCAAGTGCCTTATTTACTCTATGGAATCCAGTGTTGGTACAACGATTGATGTATCTATTCACTATGACAAAAACTACCTTCTTGTCAACAAAAAATAATGATTCATTAGATTCCATAATTAATGGTGCATGCATCATAGTAGATTGCACGTTTTTAATATATATCCTGATTCATCTCCCCTTTGTATATATTTATTCTTATCCAACCATGGTATGTCTTGATCAAGATTTCATGATGCCTCTATAATGGATTCCTTCCATGTTACTAGTTATGATTTTTGATGATGGTCTTATGAGTGGTGAGGCCCTAGATCAGGGCCCATTCGATGATATCTATAACACCCCAAGCTTCCCTGGTACGCTTCTCTTTGAATAATAGAGTGTTGTGTGTTGTACGCAACCTCGAGTTCTAACACACCGCGACCAATCAAAGTAGCTATTATGAATAGTAATAACCACTTTTTTAAATTAAATAAATTTTATATTTCATAATGGACTTCATTTTTGGATTCGTAATATCGAAATTAGCCTATGTTGAATTTTTGATATTTTTCCGAGAACATCCAATTTTCAATGAATAGTGAAAAATACTTAAAAAAACATTTTTAATCAAAATAATTTATAGTGATAAATTATAATATTGAGTGGTTTTAAAGTATAATTAGAATATATTTTTACCATTTTATCCAATGGTGGTCATTATAATTAATTACACTTCGAAATTGGACATAAACAATTGTCAATCTTTTGATTGATATTGTTTCTTAAAAACACGCTATTTGTTTTGACAATGGGAAATAATTATAAAATTAATTAATGAAACTTATATGTTAGGAATTATTTAAAATAGACATCATTTTTGAATTCAGAGTATCAATTATAGCTTAGGGTGAATTTTTGGTATTTTTCTGAAAAACTGCAATTTGTGATGAATATTGAAACCACTATGTGGTAGTTTAAAAACTTATTTTTTCATGTAAATAAAACACTACCACTTCTATGTATTGAATTTAAAAAATTTTACATCCATGGTTTTCATTAGGAAGTAAAATGTGGTTCAATGGGATTAAACTAATTTTTGGTGAATAGTAACTTTTAAGTTCTATTAATCGCTATTAAAGGTAATTAGTGAAATTTAAGGTAAAAATGATATTATAAAAATATGAAAATATCGTGACACTTTTACTACCCTTATTAGATGACTCATGGCCGACCAAGACAATCCATGGGTCATCTTGGGGACCCCATGGAGCAACATGGGTAAGAAAAGGACATTAATAACTTTTTATTTAAAGTAAAAATAAATTTGTCACAAACATGTGTTGTTTCATTAAAAAAATTATTACATGGGGTAATATAAGTTACCATTTCGACTATAAATATTCATTGGAAAGATAAAAATATTTCCTACGTCATGGAATTTTTTTATAATTTTTTAAACCTTAAATAAATTAAATTTTCTATAACATCATGATGATGCAACGATTACCTCATTAATTAACGATTTAAATAAAATGAAAAGATAATGTAAAATATAAGACTTAAACTTGTAAAAAACCTATTGTATGAGTATATTTCGAACCCTTATCACCTTATCCATGAAATATATAATTTTGGGACCTCTAAAATCCGAAAATCATTTCATAATAATGTAATATTTCATGACTTTCCACGAGTGCCTCTCCTCTCCTCTTATAAAAGGCCCCCCACCTCTACCACCTAATTCACACCGTCAAATCCATTTGGATCGGCCAAACTCAGCCCAAATACTCTCTCAACTTCCCTATATTACTCATAGAAGCCTCAATTTGGGCATAATTCTTCCCAAGGAAGCCTTTGTCTCAAATCAAAAAGAGTTACCCGATTTTAAGGTAATGTCTTCTCTTATGTTATTTTCTTTTATTTTGCTTCTCCAACCCCTTAAAATCTTTTTATTAATTTCTTTTGTAACAAAACCAGTATCCTAAATAAATTAAGATGATGTTATGATAATTATTTAATTTACTCTTACACACACCTTCATCTAATGGTTAAAGAACATACTGTTTCTATGGTTCGCGAATTTCTGCCTCACGAAGTGATGATTGTTCAATCTTGTTTTAACACCACTCATGGTGGCCATTAAGATGTCACTATATTTATATATGATATATATTATGTTTATTTTTTCCTTATGCTTCTGTATTTCTCATTTATGGCATACCTTTATGATTTCCATTATGGTTAAACGCTGTAATTTCATTTTAGGATGTGCAGACTACCGCCCCCTCAAAGTGATTTGAATTGTTAATTCCATTTTTTGGATGTATAAATGATGGAGTAAATTATATTATACTGGAATTATAATATAACTTTATATCATTATGATTTCATTCGATAAAATATGAAATAGAAATGAATGTAGCGTTCATGCTTGCGTACGACTTACCGTCTCCATGAACGGTGCATTTCATTTCTTACCTCTAAATGTTACGTAATATTATTAATGAATGTATATAATGGATATATATGATATATATTATAACTAAATCATGAATATAATTCTGGAGAAAATGGATATTCTACCACATAAACAACTGGTAATTATAAGAATTTTATTTTTGACTCAAGTACCAAAGATCGACAAAATGACCGTTATTAACTTAAACAATTACATAATGTTCATAACATGGTAAAAAGTTATATAAAAGGAATAATGAAATTGAAAAATGTTCTTAATCAATTATAAATTAACTCTAGTTTAACATTCAGGAGGTTAAAGAACAATCGAGTCAAGTCGGACACGGGGTAAGGGAACTTCTTAACCCAATTTATATTCTTTGGGTTAATCTCTTACTTTCAAATTATGTCATGATATTATTATCTCCTATCATGTATTTGTACTTTCTTTATTTGTACATATAGTGAATACACATAATAGATTTTTTTATTTTAAAATGATATTTGTAAGGGACTTTGTCTCAATCTCCATTCATTGAGGCATATTTTGTCTTATACACAAATTTCATCTATACGGTGTATAAACCCCTTTGAATTTTACGTTTATTCAAAAGGAATATTTTTATACAATGAATTTTACTAAATGACAAAAATGAATGTTTTTCTTGTCATACGTATGCAGCGACAACGACTTCTCTGCCACCGTGACCATTATTTTAGTTTCGGATTCCTCTACAAGCTATAACTTTTTTTAAATGAAAAATAAATACCATGTTTTACAATAATTTTATTTCGGTATTGAAAATGGTTTTGAAAGTGTTTTTATTATATCAATGTGTTGTATTGATATCTTGTGATTGAAATGTGGAAATGGTATGTTTCCTTTATGCATGTTTTATGTGATATGATTATGTTACGGTTTATGATATGTTTAAACCTGTTCATATGAGAAATGAATTGGACTTAATAAGTGATGGGTGGATCCTTCTATAGCTTCTTGATGCATCGGTAGGTCTCATTAGACAAAAGAGTGTCTTGGAATGAGGCCTTGAAAAAATCTTATTTTTAGTCATGGCACGAGGCCTTGGCTACGTGGTTTTGATAGTCTGGCATTATGCATTCCATCATTATAAAAGTGGTTATTGATACTGCATGTGATTATTCGACTAGTAGAATATCTATGTGAATAAGTAAATGGAATTATTTCATTTTATTTTTCCATATTATGATGATGTTCAAGATTAAAAGGCTTTTGTTTCAGTTATACAATGCCTTAAATGTTTATGTTTATTTATGAAAGCTTCTGCTATATTGTTATCCTTAGTGAGCATCTGATCTCACCCATTTCAATGTTTTAATTTTTCTAGGATGTGAAGAAGTATTTTAGGAATGACCTATAGTGATAGTCTGAAGGGGATATGAGGGTGGACAATGGAGACTAAGTTATTGTAGTTTTTCACATTATTATGTAATGTAACATTTATGAATGTATCTAGTGTTTCCAAGGCTACTAAACTAATCGGACTTTTGAGACTTGATCTTTTGTGATAATTCCAATGTTACATAATAATGCACTGACTCTGGGTAACTACGGTAGGGGCATTTCAGTTGGTATTAGGTGCAGTTTAGTATTAACCTTGGAAGCTAGATTTAGATAAACACTGATTAGAGCACATAGACCTAAGATAAAATTTGAGGATTAGTATAGATGAACTTCCTAGAATTTTGGTATTATAGAGATTTTGTGAGTTTTCTGAGCAATACATCCCTGTCTGGATATGACCAAGTAGTGGCAGCTCTGGAACAGATGTACCTAGGGGTAAAACCCAAAAACACCCCTTTGAGCTAGACTCGAACAGGAACAGGTGAATGACAATGGGCCTTACTGCACTCTTGGTTACGACACTCCCGGGGGATATGCTTAGGATACTTCTTGTTTTCATTACAAACCACTATAATGGGTTATGAGTATATACTTCCTCAAAGATTTTTTTTTGTGAATATGGATTATATCCATAAATTGTTCAATTTATGTTAATTGTATTGCAAGTTTGTAATTATGTATTTTGATTCATAAACTAATATAGTTTATTACATTGTTTAGAAATTGCACCTAGTGGGAGGAATGGAAACCTTATTAATGCATGCACTCGATGTAGGGATTTCCCTCCTGCTCAAGATAATTATAGTGGAGCTGGAGATACAACTGGTGATGATTAACTTATCACCATACTCGGACAACTCACTCATGTTATGTATAGTAACCTTACTCATATGGAGCCCCCTGATCTGCAACATGGAGGATCAATGTTAGACCGCTTCATGAGGTAATAACTACCAATATTTAATGGGGGTACAAATCCATTAGTATCTGAGCAACGGATAACTCCTTAGAGAAAATATTCCATGCCATGGGGAGTAGCAAAAGGGAGAAGGTTTTCATGTCAGTTTACCACCTCACTGGATATGCCGATCAATGGTGGTCGCAGATTCAAAACACAAAGGAAGATGAATAATTATCAAGTATGGAATGGTGGGAGTCTAAGGAAATTTTCTTAGAAAAATATTTTCTACATGACCATCAAGCAGATATGGAAAGGCAATTTCTGAGTCTGAGGCAGAAGGATGATGAGAATGTGGCAAAGTATGAGGCCAACATTACAAGGTTAGCAAGACATGTAGCAGGTTATATATGTAACCCAAGAAGAAATATTGATCATTTCTTTGATGTGTTAAAACCATTTCTCCGTCGAGCTTTAGTATCAAAATCCTTCTCAACATATGAATATATAATCTCGTGTGCTATCAAGAATGAAAAGGAATTCTCTAAGTCTTATGATGACAAAGTAAAGTAAGAGAAGAAGAGAACGGTGGAACAAGAGATAGATAAAGGGAAAAGGGAAAGAAGGATTTTCCATTATGTGATAATTGTGGGAAGAATCACCCCGGTACTTGCCTAAAAGGAATGGGAGTTTGTTACAAATGTGGACAAAAAGGTCATTGGGCTTGTGATTGCAAGGGAAGGAAAGAGGCTATCAATGTTTAATGCTACAATTGTAAGGAAATGGGGCATTATGCAAATGAATGTCCTAAGCGTCAGGGAAACTTACCTAAGAAAAGGACAAAGGATCAAGGACAATCTTATTATGTTACTATAGTTGAAGTGGAATAATTAATGTATTGGTGCTTTTGGACTCAAGGATTATATTCTGGTCATAAGAATAATGTGATATAAATACGGATTGTACTGCAGTACTTGTTGTTTTCATTAAGGTTTTAATATGATGAAGGTTATCATATTTTTATATGTGGAAATAAGAGAAACTTTACTTTTTTGAGGAATCTGATGATACAATTGATTTTTGAATTTTGAGACCTTTTAGAGAAAGTCTGGACAGGGGTATTTTGGATAACTATAAAGGATATAATGGATTAAGTTGAACTTTGGAATGTATTGTTTAAGGTTAAAACATTTATGAAGATTATTTTTGGAATATTATTATACTATAGTTTTAGGAAAAGAACAACCTACAGGTTTGGGGATAACCCGTCGCGTCGGACAAAGCTGTAGGAATCGAACCGACAACCATAGTGAGACAAGCCTTTATTACCTACCACTAGCCTACAGGAAGTCCCTAGTTATTACAAAAAAGTTTTCCTAATCTAAATTTTATGTTTTAATATTTGGAACCTTATACAATTATGATAAATAGAATATTTTTGAGTTCTATTACCTTTTTGAGTGAAAGATGAGTTTTTTGTAAAAATTTATTAAAGAATGAAAGTCTACATGACAAGTAAGTATATTTCGTTATGTTCTTAGTAAATCTCCTAAATAAATTTCTCAAATTTATGGAAGGTAACTTAAATGAAAAACGTTTTCGGTTAACTTTTCCAAGTGGGGATTCAATGACCGTTTAACCAATCAAAATTTATTGATTTTCTTGTAGTTAACATTCTCCTTATCCTGTTTTATACAACTCTCCATCAGACCTTAATGGTTCGTTTTTCCTCTATATCCATATTTTCATAGAATCCCAGTATGGACTATCTCGGGTGACCTTTGTACTTCTCTTTCTTTCTTTTAGATTTATATTTTTATTAACCTTATTTCTGATGTGGTTTTCCACAAAGGTATTTTCTATTTTCAAACATTTATTTTCAAAGAAAAATTTTAAATTGCGAGGACACAATTTATTTAAGGAGTGTAGAATGTAACTCCTCAAGCTTCCATGGTACGCTTCTCTTTGAATAATAGAGCAGCGTGTGTTGTACGTAACCTCGAGTTCTAACACACCAAGACCAATCAAAGTAGCCATTATGAATAGTAATAACAACTTTTTGAAATTATATAAATTTTATATTTCAAAATGGACTTCATTTTTAGATTCTTAATATAAAAACTATCCTATGTTGAATTTTTGGTATTTTTCCTAGAACTTCCAATTTTTCTATGAATAGTGAAAAATAATTAAAAAAACATTTTTAATCAAAATAATATATATTGTTAAATTATAATATTGAGTGGTTTTAAAGTATAATTATAATATATTTTTACTATTTTATCCAATGGTGGTCATTAGAATTAACTTCACTTTGAAATTGGACACAAACAATTGTCAATCTTATGATTGATATTTTTTCATAAAAACACGATATTTGTATTGAAAACGGGAATTAATTTTAAAATTAATTAATGCAACATATATGTTGGTAATTTTTTAAACTAGAAGTCATTTTTTAATTCATAATATCAATTATACCTTATGGTGAATTTTTTGTATCTTTCGGAAAAACTGCAATTTTTTAGGAATAGTGAAACCACTAAGTGGTAGTTTAAAAACTAATTTATCGTGTAAATGAAACATTACCACTTCTGTGTATTGAATTTCAAAAATTCATCATACATGGTTGTCATTGGGAAGTAAAATGTGGTTCAATGGGATTAAAATAATTTTTAATGAATAGTAACTTTTAAGTTCTATTAATCGCGATTAAAGGTAATTAGTGAAATTTAAGGTAAAAATGATATTATAAAAATATGAAAATATCTTGACACTTGTCCTAACCTTATTGGATGACTCATGGACGACCAAGACAATACATGGGTCAACTAGGGGACCCCATGTAGCCACTTGGGTAAGAAAATGACATTAATAACTTTTTATTTAAAGTAAAAATAAAATTATCACAAACATGTGTTATTTTACTAAAAACATTATTACATGGGGTAATATAAGTTAACTTTTTGACTATAAATAATAATTGTAAAGCTAAAAATATTTCCAAGATCATGGTATTTTTTTAATAATTTTTTAAACATTAAATAATTTAAATTTTTTATAACAGTGTGATGATGCAACGATTACCTCATTAATTAACGATTTAAATAAAATGAAAAGATAATGTAATATTTCATAACATTCCAAGAGTGCCCCTCTTCTCCTCTTATAAAAGGCCCCCAACTCTACCACCTTATTCACACCATAAAAGACATTTGAATCAGCAAACCTCTGCCCAAATAATCTCTCAACTGCCCTCTCTTACTCCTAGAAGCCTCACTTTAGGCATAATTCTTCCCAAGGAAGCCTTTGTCTCAAATCAAAGAGTTACCCAATTTTAAGGTAATGTCTTCTCTTATGTCATTTTGTTTCATTTTGCTTCTCCAACCTCTTAAATTATTTTTATTCCTTTATTTTGTAACAACAACAATATAATAAATATACTAGGATGTTTTTATGAGATTATTTAATTTAAACTTACACACACCTTCATCTAATGGTTAAAGAACATACTGTTTATGTGGTTGGCGAATTTCTGCCCCATTAAATGATGATTGTTCAATATTCTTTTAACACCTCTCGTGGTGGCCATTAATATTTCACTATATTTATATATGATATATATATTTTTTATGTTTTACTTATGCTTCTGTATTTTTCATTTATTGCATACCCTTATGATTTCCATTTTGGGAAAACACGATAATTTCATTTTAGGATGTGCGGACAACCGCCCCCTCAAAGTGATTTGAATCGTTAATGCCATATGTGGGATGTATAAAGGATGGAGTAAATGATATTATTTATGATATTATACTGTAATTATAATATACCTTTATATCATTATTATTTCATTCTATTAAATACGAAACAGAAATGAAAGTAGCGTTCATGCGTACGTACGACTTACCATCTCCATGAACGGTGCATTTCATTTCTTACCTGTAAATGTTACGCAATATTATGAATGAATGTATATACTGGATATATATGATATATATGATATCTACATCATGAATATAATTCTGAAGATAATGGATATTCTACCACATAAACAACTTGTAATTATAAGAAGTATATTTTTGACTCAAGTACCAAAGATCGACAAAATGACCGTTATTAACTTAAATAATTACATAATGTTCATAACATGGTAATAAGTGATATTAAAGGAATAATGAAATTGAAAAATGTTCTTAATCAATTAGAAATTAAATCTAGTTTATTATTCAGGAGGTTAAAGAACGATTGAGTCAAGTCGGACACGAGGTAAGGGGACTTCATAACCCAATTTCTATTCTTTGGGTTAATCTCCTAATTTCAAATTATGTCATGATATTATTTTATACTATTTTTATTTATACTTTCTTTATGTGAACTTATAGTGAATACACATAGTAGAATTATTTTATTTAAAAAAAGGATCTTTGTAAAGGACTTCATCTCAATATTCATTCCTTGAGGAATATTTTATTTTATACACAAATTTCTTCTATATGGTGTATAAACCACTTTGACTATTACGTTTATTCAAAAGGAATGTTTTTATACGATGAATTTTACTAAACGACAAAAATGAATGTTTTTCTTGGCATACATATACGGCGACAAGGACTTCTCCGCCGCCGTGACCATTATTTGAGTTTCGGCTTCCTCTACAAGCTATAACTTTTTTAAAATGAAAAATAAATACCATGTTTTACTATTCTTTTATTTTGATATTGAAAATGGTTTTGAAAGTGTTTTTATTATATCAATGTGTTGTATTGATATCTTGTGATTTAAATGTGGAAATTTTATGTTTCCTTTATGCATGTTTTATGTGATACGATTATGTTATGGTTTATGATATGTTTAAACCTGTTCATATGAGGAATGCATTGGACTTAATAAGTGATAGGTGGAGCCATCTATAGCTCCTCGATGCATCAGTAGGTCTCATGAGACAAACTAGTGTCTTGGAACAGGGCCTTGACAAAATCTTATTTTTAGTATTGGCACGAGGCCTTGGCTACGTGGTTATGATAGTCTGGAATTATGCATTCCATCATTATGAAAGTGGTTATTGATACTACATGTTATTATTCGACTAGTAGAATATCCATGTAAATAAGTAAATGGAATTATTTCATTTTATTTTTCCATATTATGATGAAGTTCAAGATTAAAAGGCTTTTGTTTCAGTTATACAATGCCTTAAATGTTTATGTTTATTTATGAAAGCTTCCACTATATTGTTATCCTTAGTGAGCATCTAAGGTCACCCCTTTCAATGTTTTAATTTTTCCAGGAAGTGAAGAAGTATTTTAGGAATGACCTGTAGGGATAGTCTGAAGGGGATATGAGTGTGAAAAAGGGAGACTATGTTATTGTAGTTTTTATCTTTATGATGTAATGTAACATTTATGAATATATCAAGTGTTTCCAAGGCTACTAAAATAATCGGTCTTTTGAGACATGATCTTTCGTGATCATTCCAATGTTACGTAATAATGCACCGACTCTGGGTAACTGGGGTCGGAGTGTTACAAAATCTTTCCTATATTAAAATAGGATTAATAACCACAACCTATCAATAATAAGTTCATACTAGCAGATCCGGATGAGGAATTGCATAGGCTTTGTGCACATCTTGAGTTCTAGTGCCAGAGGCTGTTGAAGTTCTACTGTGATCCAAATCCCTAGTAAATGGATGACTTCCTAGAGTTGGTGGTCAATTTTTGTAGTCATATCTAGATATTAACTGATCATTAAGTTGCGATGGATGTTATCTTTTTCCCTAGATCAACAGGGTCCTTGTGGAGCCTTGTTACAAAGATGTAGGATGAGACAACACTCTTACATACCAACATCTATAAGTTATTTTTTTATGATTATTACACAGAATTCATCAATTAGGTTAATATTTGGTAGATTTTGTTGGATTTTTTTGGAGGGATGATAATATATGATTTTTTAATGAGGTCAACTTACTATATGTGGTACTCCATCAACATGATCGATGATAGACACATCTCTCAATGGGAGATTTTCGTGGGGTATCTATTGGGTTATCTGTTCTGTATGGTTACCTTGTGTATTCCCACCTATGAATGGGTGTTGAACATGGTGTTGGTGAATAAGATATTTCTTTTAGGTTGTTCCAAGAAGATGATTATGGAAGTGGGAATCATAGAGTTGAGTCCTCTTTAGTGTATGATAGGTTCTAGTGTGCAAGTTCTAATTGTAGGAGTCCTACCCATGATTAGACACAAGCATGTGGTCTTGTGGAAGAAGGATGATGCAAATGGTCATGGATTCTTGGATATGTGTGTTTCTATTATTTTTTAGGAATATTTTACATGGAACATGCATTCTAAATTGGAAATGATAGGGATGGAAGGAATATATCAGATAGGCTTCCATGTAAAAGGTTGTACCATGAATAAGGATCTCATAAGTGAGGTCAGGGTGGCCACCATGGAGGATTATCCTGAATGGGAGATGGTAGAGATCATGTTGCATGAGTTTTGGGCAGTTCAAGATATTATGAGATCCTTATAACACCACCATAGGGCCTCCCACATCAGGTTTAGGGAGCTAGTTATTGGGACATGTTCTACTGTAGGGCGGTATGGATGTTTTTGACACAGTTGGAAATGAGATGATTGGATGTATGATTTTTGTTTATTTTACTCTTTCACAAGTATTTTTAGACATGGTTTTGGCCATTTCATCATATCTTTACTCCTAGTGTGGGAGATGGGTCTTCTAGTCAAGGATTTAACTCACATGATTTGTCATCTAGTTTGTTTGCGGAATGATTATTCTATATTTTTTATCTGTCGGTAGAACAATAACTCATGTAGATAAGAGAGGTTCTCATGGGACATCTTCTCCTCCAAAATGTAACCCTATGTTGTCTACATGGTTATGGATTGGTTCTCTATAGTATGATCACATATTTAATTTCACCACAGTAGAGGCAGAACCACAAAATATCGTCCAAAAGAAACCACAGTAGAGTCAGATGATTTCACACAAATCATACAAAAATATACCTTTTGCACAAAAGATATGTCATGAACTTATGATTAGGTTTTCCATATAGGAGGTAAAAACCCATCACCCATCATTTGATGAGTGTATCCCATGGTGCAAAAGGCTCCTTAGTAATTTGTATTTTTTTAGTAATTGAATTGTTTTTTCATGTCATTATAATGAATGTTCTAGGAATTACACTAAGGGGGGAGATGGATTTTTGAATTGACCACCATCTGAAGACTGCTCCAAAAAAATCTATGTAATATTGGATAGCCAGTATCGCGCTCTGAGAGTAAGGACTAATGATTATGGCATTTGGAATAATTTTTTTATCAGGCCATGTGTGTACCCCTTTGTGTTTATAGTACTATTTTGAAAAATGGATGATGTTATCTTATAGGTTTGTGTGAATTATCATCACTTGAACCATGCCATGATAAAAAAAATTACCCGTTTCTTGGGATTTCTAACCTCTTTAGACAATTCTAAGGTATATGATGGTTCTCAGAGATCAATCTTACTTATATCTACCACCAATCAGTATTTGACGAGGATAATATTTATATTTTATAATTATTATGTTTCTATGAATATAATTAGTTCATGGTGATCCCTTTAGTGTGATAAAATCAGGGTCGTGTTTATGGTTTTGATAAACCATATCTTCCTAACTTCCATGGACCGATTTTTATTGTCCATATTAAATACATACTCATATAAAATTTATCAGATGAGGATATTTCATACCATTTAAGGATGATCCTTGATTTACTTCAAGAGCATCAACATTATTGAATGATCTGGTAGTTCCATGTTTGGGTCCATGTAGTTATTTATTTTGGCCATGTCATTTCTAACCATTGTTTGGTAGTGGACCCAGTGATGTTTGATGGAGTGATTTCTTTTAAGCCAGATAATAAAATATAAAAGGTGGTGATTTTACAAGGATTGGTGGAGTACTACATGACATTTGTCGAATAATTATTTATGATCTCATCTCCATTGATAGCCTTACCATAGAAAGGGAATTCATTTACCTGATCTAAGTAGTTGCAGATATAATTTGATAATTTAAGGCTATGGGTGATGTGTTTTTATGTTTTTATACTACAATACGAGGTGCATTATCATACCTACATGACTCATGAACTAGAGTTGGAATCCGTACTATTATTCATGAGTATGTGGAGGGATAGTCTACTCGGAGAGCATTTTTTTGGTTTATATACACCATGAGAGTCTTAAGTATATCTTCATGCATAGAAGCTTGAAGCTAAGATACACGAGCTGTTCTGAGTTTCTATGGGTCTATGACATTGAGATATTATAAATTTGAGTTATTTTAAACATGGTTTAAGACTAAATTATGATGATTTCTCTATCTCATTTGGTGAATGAGTCTTTTGAGACGTTGGATTCCACAAAGATGACCTCAGTTGAGTAGAATGGTGAATATTTTATTCAGAGGATATTGTTGAATCCTCTTCACTATCAGTGTGTGAGGGAGATATAGTTAGAATAAATCAACTATGAGGAAATTTATGACAAGGTAGATTCAAGTGATTCACTGGATGATATTCTCAAAAAAGGAAATAACTTTACCATTTTTCGGTAGTGGGAGGTGGTCTCATTAAAAATTCAAGAGAAGATGTTGAGATGTTTCGCACTTCTCTTTTAAATATAAATCATAGAGTTGGGAAGATGTTCTCAGAACATTGGTGGTAGTTTTGGTTAGCTGGCATGGGATGGATCATGGATGATCTCATTTCACTATTCCTTACCTTTTAGTAGGTGATGCTCAGCCCCATGTTCCAATATGTTGGTTTTATCCCCTCAAGAAGCATTAGTGAAAATGGGATGGCATGTATAGGATGTTAATGGTATAGAATCTAGAAAAACTATGGTCCATGATTACCCTAGGGTTATAGTTGACAAACTTGTGAAGTCATTACACATCCTTTTTGTCAAGGAGAAGAGTTTGGTGGAGCTTTTTGGGTAGTTGTTATAATTAAAGATTTTTTTACTTCATGATGTTCTCTTGACTCTTATATCTAATTGGGGTTCTTGGTTCATATAATGGTTGTGGAGAGGCTTGAATGAGGCATTAAAGACCCATACTAGGATTAGTAGAGCTTTTCACCCCCAGACTGATGGGATGATTGAGCACACTATCTCGGTTTTAGAGGATATTCTTATTGCTTGCATGTTTGACATCATCTAGAGTTGGAATAATCAACTTATATTGGTTTATTTTCCAAATAATAATTGTTAAAACAACTCCCTCATCCTGGAAAAGTTTTGTAACTATACGAGACACCCTAAATGTCATCCTGAACTAGACCAAAATCATATAGGAATCACTTGTGGATGTATAGATGGTGTAGGAGGTGACAGAGAAGGTCTAGTTCATCTATGAGTTTATGAAGACGGCCCACAGAAGGATGAAATATTTTGTATATGGATGTCATAGTCCCTTAGATTTTAATAAAGTAGAGAATGTTTTTCTGGGAGTCTCCCCATGATGGGGATTGTGGTTATTTTTCTAGGGAGGAATGTTTTACACATGGTTCATCTAAAAATTAGAGATCTTGTAGAGGGGTGGAAATGTTTCATTCAATTACTACCTACCCCATAGTTAGAGTGGGAGGACGATGTCTTCCATGTGTCTTAGCTAGTAAAATATGTGCATGACCCATTGCATGTCATTTACATGGGAAATATGAACATTGAGGATAGGTCAACTTTTTCAGAGAAATTGGTAGAGATTGAGTATTGTCTAGTGAAGACATTGAATTGATGGATCATCCACATCGATCAAGAATTTTGGTGTCATGGGGGCAAGACGGAGTGATCCTAAGAGAGGGGGAGCCAGATGTTGTCTTAGTGTATTTAATTTTTTATATTTTATCTTTAGGGATAAAAATCATGAAGTAGGTAATGATGAAGAGACCCTTTTTTCCTTTTAATACAGTAAAATACTTTTAGATATATTTTTACAGCCACGCTGGAGAAATAATGAGATTTCTAAGACCTTTTTGCGCACAATTATTTTTAGAAATATAATAAATATATTTTATATCATACAAACTTGATTTATTAAGGGAAATTGGATATCTCATAAATAGAATCTCTCATCAAAAAATATGATGCAATTTTTGAGTTCAGAATGGATGATTTACAATAGGAACAAACTCAAATTTCTCGATGCATGGTGTTACAATAAAAGAAATCACTGGAGGGTTAGCATAGAAAAATAAATTTGTAACTTTTTTTATTTAATTATAATTTAACTAATTCAATTTACCATTAAATATGAATTTATGTCTAGATAACTTAGACCATCCACATAACCATGGGATCATTGATAATTTTATTCCTCCTCCTCAAATTTTCTAATCCAAATCAGAATATGATGAACATATGGATCCAAGAATATCATTTTTTAGAGAAGAAAATGAATTCTCTAATTCTGTGGTGAATGTGTTCTTCAATGAATAATAATCATAATCTAGGTAGGGCTCGTAAAATTGAGGATTCTTCACAAATTGGTAAAATTTATTGACCATGCTCGATTCTATATCATGATTTGTATTAATTGCATCACTTTGCAGTCACTTTTCTACTAGTTATACTAGTTTATTCATTTTACTCACCTTAGCCACAAATAATTTGTATATATTTTCCATGAACACCTGGCCAATGATCATTTTACATATTTTACTAATGGAATTCTCCCTTTATTCTCCTCATTTGTGAATGTTGGACCATGGTGTCACAATTTAATTTTATAGGAAAGGACTATGTGTGACTGTACCATCAGGTCCATGGAGGATTTTTGTGTGATGGAAGGAATGATAAATTTAGAGTGTATTATAATGATTCTTGGGATATGAGTGATTCCAGTTAAGGTATGATTCCCGATGAAGAATTAGAATATTAACATAAGAGCAGCGGAGCGAGGAAAAACATTCAAGCTTTGTACAGATCAACCGAAATCCATTTTCAAGAAATTTGAGTGCCCAAAATTATAATCGAAGGCCACTTCCTTCAATTTTGAGAGGCTTGGAGGTCATGTATTAAGTGTAAGACTCAGATCAATAATTTATCCTTGTAGATCTAACTTTTTGGAATAGTCCTGACTATATGACATTTACATGGATGATCACATGCCTTGCATTTACCCTATGGCTATAGCACTAGGGTTTTGGAAAAGGTTAGGATCGTATGCCATGTTTTAGGGTCACATTCCATGGAACCATCCCTAGGTGTACAAGTTGTGTGATAGAGAACACATCAAGGTCCCCGTGTGGGGAACATGCATTGTACTGAATTACATAGACATTAAAAGATTTACGTGGACATATCCAGGACATTGGAAGGACCCTAGATAGTCAAGGCGCAAAGTATATTTGACTACATGATGTTTACTAATACATGGTTAGTGATCTATATACTAGTAGGGAGACAGTGAGGATTCATAGTGTGACAAAATTCTGTGTCGGCCACTAACACACAATAAAGCTTGAAATTCCATTTTAGGAAACTTAATCATATCATATATTCATTTCTGGGACTCGGATTTTTGTCCACTAGTATCATATCTTGAGTTCTTTTTCTATGTAGAATAGTATGGGGGCGTTTTAGTGTATTATTAGTAATTATATGATATTTTCTTATTGTGACTCTTATTTAGGTGAAAATTGTTGATGGTAGTGATCAGGATTAATCATTAGAATGGTACCCCCTATGGTTTTATGGTGTGGGTACTCTATCAACCTTGTGGTACCCCATATCAGATTGAGCATGGGTCCCCCTTACCCTGAGTGGTACCCCCGAATGAATTAGGGTGTGAATCCACCATATAATAAGTGGTAACACCCCTATGGAGTTAGGTTATGGGTCCTCTATGTACTGAGTGTTAACGTTTGTTCCATTAAGGTGTGGGGCATCTATCTACTGATTAGTACCCCCTAAAATACTAAGATGATGGTACTCTATCAACTGAGTGGTACCCCCTATGGCATTGTGGTATGGGTCCTCTATCTAATGTTTGGTACCCCATATGGACATAATGTGAGGGTTCCCAATCCACCAAGTTGTACCCCCTATCCGATATGGTATGTGAACGATTTACACTAAGTGAAGCCTCCTTGATTCATTAGGGTGTCGGTCCTCTTCATAGATTTTTCAGCCCTTGATAGTGTGGAACAATATCAAGTAATGGGCCCTTTACAAGATTTCTTCATTGGACACAAATGTGATATATTGGGCATCGATAAAGGACATTAGGAGCTGATTGAACTTCATCCTAGCATCAGCTCTGAGATAGAGATCCCCTCTCTCCCATTTTTGATTCTTTGGTTTCAATCATATATATATATATGTATGTATGTATGTATATGGGGTTTTAGATTTTTTACTACCTTTAATTGTAGGAGTTCTCTATCTATTCCTGTAATTTCTCTTACTTCTGGCCCATCAACATTCCCAAAATCCTACTGAGTATATATATACTCACCCTTGTATTGTATTTTCATGCATGTGTCATGTATTGTGTAAATAATGGATAGGTCAGTGCTGAATATAGATGATTATTGGGATACCTAGGGAATCAGACCATGTATGTTGGTCAAAGCATGAATATATTGACCTTTTCAAACTCTGCACTTTTCTTATTACTGTTTCTTTAGGTTGGGATATATTTCCATTTGGGATTTTATTTTCCCCCTTAACTTTTCATTTTACACAATCATAATATAGTATATCCTAGAGTTTTTTTTCATGCACAGTTTAATATCTAAATAGATCAATTTTTTGTTAGTATTTCTATAAACTAGTGAATTGAGTGTGTTAGTTATGTGCATATAGGTACATTAGGTAGTGTACTTCCATACTATTTTTTGTGTTTTGGTTCTTATCACCACCCCTGGCCTCGGGATGTGGTCTTGGCATAGTTGTAGATCGAGCCCCATTGATTCAAGTAATAAATACTACATCATCTTCAAAATGGATATGGATCTCATAAGAATATGATTGACTCAATACCTATGATGTGGAATGGCATCCCACATTTCATCCCCTCTATTTTAAAGAGCATTTCTACTTGGGGTTTTTCATCAGATATTAAATATTCTAAAGAGAAGAATGTCATGCTCTAGAAAATAAAAAGAGTTGACTAAGAGGAAACCATGTGTCGGTTATTGTCTTCAGAGATTTAATAATATAAAATATTTTATTGAATATTCATTCAATTTTTTTGATATTTTAAAATATAATACCCGAGAAGAAAGAATAAAAACAACATTTCATGTCATGTAAATGAAATACACAACCTAAAAGTGATGTGTTTAAAAAATAAATAACCCAATATCTATACATCATGTCATTAATACATGACATGAAATCCATAGGGAATTTTTTTAATCCTTGAACCTAGGGTTTGCGGAATATGAACCCCCCAACCACGACCCCCCTAACCTATACCCCCACCCATTCCTCCCCCAGGTGACCCCCTGAACTCATATTCCCTCTCACTGAAAATGCCCTTTACTCCCTCAATCCTCCCATGCATAACCTTCTACCAACTCTAGTTAGTTACTCATCCCTTTTCTGACCTCCATCCATAGTCACACTCCCAAATTCATGTCATAATGAGACAATCCCCCACCCCCACCCAAGGACCAGGATATTAAAATTCCTACAATAACAATTGATCAATCCAACTCTTCCTCCACTTCAGCTTCCAACACCCACCCTACCTTAGAGGTGTACTAGTCCTCTTCCAGCTCATCCTAGAGTGGTTCTCTATTCCCTCACATAAACATGTTCCCCAATATTTCTGACCCCACAACAACTTATTCAGTTAGTCAATCTCAAGGAGATACTGTTGTGACAAAAAAAAATCATTGGACATGGAAGTTTTAGATATCATACACATGAATGATTAGGTTATTGATACATGGGACCAGATTCACTTCTCTACCATCACATGGGTTAATGTAGAGACCCTAAAGGGTATCGTCCTTGATTTTTTAGCCATGTTGGTGATCAATAGGGATAGTATCACCTTTCATCTTGGTGGATTCCCCTAAGAGCACACAGTTGAGATTTATGGCATCAAACTCCTAATCTATACTAAGGAGTTTGTTGCCTCCCCTGCCTACAAAGACATGATACATGACCCAACAAATGAGGATATGGATTATCATTTTATATTGATCAACTGATATCATAAAATCATATATGAGCATCAAACCTCTATGAGAACACAGTTGTAAGGTGTATCTTTGAGGATTCATCATCGAGATCTACCACAAGATTAGTTTCATAGAGGATATTATAATTGAAGCATCTAATAGATAGTGGTTCTCATATTTTCCTCATCCATTGGAGGAACTCCCATCAACACGGCCCATCTGTTCTCATTTCACTACTAGAACTAGGTATATCGGGATAGAGGTAGTAACATGGGGGTTTGTTTCATCACCATCATAGCATACCATCTCAGTGCTTTTGGCGTACCCCAATCTATTTCCTCTTTTGGTATGATGGGTCATATTGACCTTCTGATGACCAAAAAGATGGGGATCCTGATAAATCAGGGGCGAGATATTAGTGGGCCCTTGAGTACATAGATTACCCATCCCCTACTCTTTCATAGGACCCCCTACCCCAACTAATCACTTCCACCTACACCCCACTAACCCCATCTTCCTCCACAAATTCTACACCTACCACATATCCACCCAAAAAACCCATTACCATTAAACATATCGCCCGTTTTATTGTTTCATCTGGAAAACCCATGAATTTTTTTTGTCCTCTTATATTCCCTTAGATACTCAATCTTTTTCACTTCTCCTCCCCCTATACATGTTCCATCATCTTCCCACTAAACCCCATCAGCTACTCCCAATTCATATCTTTCCCCACACCACTGCCCTTCTTGGATAAACTCCCTTCCAAGCTCACGGAACCGACATTTCATCATAAGTATCCTAAAGAGTAAGCCCGAGGGGGGAAGGTTCCCTCCCTCTCATCTTCCTCTAATTATCTTCTAATTGATACTGCTACCAAACATACATCATCAGTGTAGATCATAACCTCTACCCATCCAACCTCATACATTCTTTCTTTCAGCTCTATAGCATCATATATGGTTGTTGTTCCACTATCCCCAACATCCTTATATGAAATCCAAAGGGTCGGCCAACTATAGGCACCCACTATTCAAGAGGGGACTCCCGATGTAGATATAAGTGATGTTGTATATATTGTCTAGTTATTTTCTAATTCAATACCCTTTGTATGCTATTTTGGGAGTCTATTTTTTTATTTCCTTCTATTCCATTTTAAACAATATTATAATTTGTTATATATAAGGATGGGATACAGTTTTTGGAATTACTACACGTTATATATTTTTCATTTTACTACTTCATAACATTATCCATGTCAAGATCTTATATAACATCAGTGGTCATTGAAATGCCTATCATACAATCATCCAACCTCTAATGTTGATGGAATATAATTTATGTAACATTGATAGACAGTTTGAGGTTCTATACATACAAATATATGGGAGGACTAGTTTGGGATATTTCTAGCACATAGAGGGGGGGTTAATCAATGTTGTGGAAATTTAAACCAATAGTAACTATTTATCCATGTACCTATTGACTTTTTTAGGATCTTGATTCTCATGTTATCTTTTCCCTATATTAGGAAATAATATGAAAGCAGTGAGAATATGAACATGAATTTTTAGAAGGTTCACTACTCAATAAGAGTATATTGTCCTTTCGTGTATGGTTATGACAGGTTTAGTGATTCTAAAATATAATGTAGTATCAAGTTACATTATGATTTCTTAAAAAATGATACATTTTCAAATGGGTGTCCCTAAACATTATAGAACTATTGATGACCTAGTCCAACATGAAGCACCTTACTGTTTCTTTATACTACCTACGAAGATATACTTCTACAGTTTTAGATGGGTTTGTAACACCATGAAATTACACCTTTTGAGACTTGTTGGATGTCAACGTTCTACATGATCTTCCACTATACAGTTGGTTCTTTAATAGTAGTGTGAAATTATCAAATCTTACATATTCCACAACAACAACCTTGATAGTGACATAATATTATTTTCCTTATTCATCAGTGAATACAAAATACATAGAAACTCATTATTCTTCTTGATAGAATAAAAAACTCCCTTTGTGATTACTAGATCAATGAAGACTAGCTTAGCTTAGCATCACCATTTTAAAAAATACCTCACACGATAATCAATCATCTGTTGGGTTCACGATATTCTTCTTTTTCTTTTCTTCTTTAATTATCATCCCAATTTGATAATGTGAAATTCAATCATTCAATGTAGTGAAATTCATTTTTGTTTTGGGTCTCTTAAAAAAATTTCTATTAATTTGTGCTTGAGTCTTAATGTATTCATGTTGTGTTTTCTTTTTATTTGTCTTTTTGAACAACACTTGATTGAGTGTCCAATGGTTTTAAATGTGTTCATATAATAATGACCATCCTAATGGGTAAAACCCACCACTAACATTGTGTTTTCCAAAACACACACAATCTTCCTCTTCTACTTATCTTCCTTGCATGCACTTGGTTCAGTTGTCTTTAAATCATGGACATGAGTGCATGTGAATCATGCATGTGCACACTACCCAAAAAATTAATCTTTTATTATTATTCCTAAAAATATGTTCTTGAAGACGGTGTAATTCCTTCTTAACATTCCAACAGAGAGCATGATAACCTTTCTAAAAATTGTGATGTTCACAGGTCTATATCTTCATGAATTATAGTGGGAGTGTAAGACTCATGCACTGGAACATAGTACTCTTAGGTCCATTCACGAACTAGTAGGATTTCATATACGTCATATCATCACAATTGATAGGGAGGCACATTGTTCTATCCATTGGATATTCAAAATGGTGACCTTTATTATCCTCATTCGAGTGTGATTTCCTCTTTTTGAAGGAATTCCAGACTCACCTACTCATGAATCCTTGAAGGGTCACATATCTTGATTTTCTTCACGAGGAATTATGATTAGTGATTGCTCTATTTTTGGAGAACACATACACCCGATAACATTTGAATGGAAGCAGTATGCTCTGTCTTGATGCCTCTCCTTGTATAGGTGAAAATAAAATCTTTTACAAAATTCAAATCTCCTAAGATCTACCCTATTAAAATATTTCCTTTGAACAGATGATATCACCAGTTTTTTACAATCTTCAATCCCATGTAAAATATAGCTTCATGTTTCAATGTATTTCCTTTATTATCATGGATGTTTCTCCAATGAGATATCCTAACGTGCAAGTGATAGGAATCACATTCTTCTAATTTAACTAAATGCATGAACAAATAAATGCATGGCATGGCCTCACAACTCTGTTTTCCCCAATTGAGACTTCTTCTTTGATTTTTCTGCATGCATTGAAGAAATAGATTTCTTGCAAGGTCCTAGTTTAACCCAATGACCCTCAATCTACTAGAATGATCCTCATTTGATAGCTAGAAATTGGTCATGGTGGTTTGGTCATCATCTCTGGTCATTGTTATAGGTGTTGTTGAGCATTAGGTCATACAAAGGTTGTGGGAGGATCGAACTACCCTCATTTAATTTGGAATGACATAGGGTGTGATGGATGACCTTAATTAAATGAGCTGGACACTAGATCAGATGAACGGTCGAGTTCTTATATGATATGTGATGGATGACTGAGATCGCTCCATTCACTAAAAAATGTGTCCCGCATTGAAAAGAACATGAGGATTCACTCTACATTATAGGAAAAAATGCTCCAGTAAACACTCATAATTCTCCACTCCCCCTCCACAGTACCACACTACACTAGTTCTGTGGGAAGTATTTGCACCCGACTCTTCATGGGGCCTTGTCCCAAACTATGCATAGGCTCACCCCCATTCAGTCATGTGGGCTTACACACCACCCTCAATGTGGCTGACTAGCCAGCCAGGCATACTTCCCTTGGGTGCGGTCAACGTAGAGTCATGTGTACACCCATGGTCGAGGATAGTTGGTTTTCTAGTATCGATGCCATATTTGTTAAGTAATACTCATAAAAATACATAATTATAAATTATATATTTAATTCAACATAAAATTCATGCCCTCCATATTACTCAAATCCCTTCCACAATATTCAACAATCAACCCTCTTTTATTCTTTTAGGAATATAAATTCCAATTAACTTCTTTATATTCAAATTCACCATCTTCAATGTTGTAGACAATGAATCTCATTTGATACATGTATTTTGAACATTGGGATAGTTAAATAATCATATAAGTTAACAACATATATAATTTCTCAAGCATAAAATCCAATGCTATGAATACATAACAATTCTCCAGGCATCATAAATTCAACCAACCTCGATTACTATTGGAGATACTAATCCATATTGATCAAAATTGGACACCTTATCCATTAATTGAAAACAAATACATCACATAAAAAATGTGTTCCGAACAATCTCCCCTATGTATTTTTAAGAAATACCCAATGTTCCCTCTCAAATTAATTTGTCAATGTGAATATGTGAATCTACTCTCTTTTCATTATTATTCCACTTTAATTTCACTTTCACTATTTATTATTGATAATAAATACATAGTTTATGGGAAAAGGGTATGAATACATATATAAGAAATGTTCCATTCATAATTTCACGTATATCTACCTGAGATATGCTTAGTTTAGAAAATAAAGGGATTTGATTTAGAAAAGAAATGTTATCCCTTACTATTGAAAATGATATATCATGAGATGAGAACATATATACTTATATATAAGGGTTCTCAACTCTCATTCCATGATAATAATATTCAATGTGATATGAAATAAAAAATATTAATCAACCGGAAACTCATTCACTCTCTTCAACAAATGGATCAAAATCATTCATGTTCCAGTGGTATGATTAGTGACCATGATGAACATCCATTATTCCTATGTCACTAAATAATTTAGCTACCCCCCTTGGTAAAAACATTGTTATTTTTAATAACCAAGGATGATAGATTAATAAATGAAATCACTTTTCAAATAACACGATCTTCAAGAAATTTGCAGAATATTTCGATTTTGTACTCATTGAAATAATAATTCTGGAAGTGTCTTTATGTTTCTACCCCTAAAGGGAAACACTTCTCATTAATGGTTCCGACATTCTCCCCATAAGAATTTGTTTCAACTTCAATTCCTTATATTTTAATAAGTAATAAAATGCAAAATGATTTAAAAGAATATGGTTGATCCATATTGATGCATCAATATGAACAGTAGGGTTGAGATGTTTTTCTCAACAAAGATGCTCCATTTTCTCCAGTCTTCAAGATTTAACATCTGAACATATATTTTTATTTAGGTTAAAGAATCAAGGATCTCTTTACATTCTCTTAAAATTTTTATGGGGAAAATTTCTTCTTAATATCCTTGATGGATGACACATTATTACTTCTCTTTAGGACGTCTTCATGCTCCGGTAGTATGGTTAAAAATCCTTTTGCAGTGTGAGAAGATTTCACTAATCTCTTACATATGACTTCATTAACAAAATAGTTTCATTTTGTTTTCAACACCTCATTTAATTTTCCTTCATCATGGGGAATCATTTCATTTCCTTATCCAATAGCCTTAACATGTCAATATTTATGTATACTCATTTCTTCCAAGTCATCAAAACAAATAACTAACATGTCATTAGGAACTATGGCAGCAATTTTGGATATTCCCCATGGGTTATTCAAGTGTCATTATTCATTGTAATTCATTTGGATGTAAAATCTATCAGCTTCTATGATTTTGAATCCATAGTCTTATCACCATTCTTATTAGAATCTTCTTGAGAGAATTTGAATTTACATCATTGTTCAAATTAAATCCTAAGGATTCTTCCTCTTTCTTAGCAAGATTTTGTTATATTATTTTCTTTTCATCATTGGATACATGATTAGATTTGTATGTATCAACATTTTGAACAGTCCCATTACATCCACATAAGTATTATAAATCATTCCATATCTTCTTGTAGTATAAAGATGCTTCAGGACCTATGGATGGTGCTTCTTCCTATCTTGCATTCTCCCCCTAGAGATAGGCTTCTATTGTGATTTTTTATATTTAGTATTATACCCACACTATAATGCACAATATCAAAATCTATTGCAACACCATAATTTACCTAGAAATCATGATTTATTGATATCTTATTTATATGGATGTTGTGTCTTGTTCAAGATGTGTTGTGCTCTCTGTGGGGACCTATCTTCTACACTCTTTCTCTTATCGACCCAAGTCATGGTGGTGGGTTTCTTGTCACCTTTCTTCATACATAGTAGTTTTTAATTTGTCTTCCTACCTACATTTCTTGTAGAAACATACATAGAAACATTTTTACATGATGGTGTTATTTGTTTCTTTTTCATTTTTAGCTTCTTGTGACAGATTATTGAAATATTGATGATTCTATTATCAAATGTTAGAGGTCCTTCCACCATAGAATACTTCAATGAATATTCAGTGGTAGTGGTAACTATTTCCTTCTTTGGTGAGGTTCTATTATGTTTCTTCCAATTAATGGAAAATTGGTCTTCCAATTGTACACATTTCATATTCAGGATGACTTTATAACTATTCAATCATGTCTTCATCTCTTCATAAGACTTCTTCATTCATTCAACTTATTCATCACGTAGCTTCAAATTTTTTTGTTACAAATAGTCATGTCCATTGTTATTCTTGGATGTTCCCTCCACATATAACTCTTTAAAATTATTTTTATTCTTCATCTCATCTTCATGTGCATGAATATTTTCATTCGAGTCCCTATTTACTATATCCTTCTTTTCAAAATATTTGACCCATTGTGAATAAATAATTTCAAGTTCCTTCATTGTTGATTCAAAGGCTTCAACCTATCTGTAGAGTATTAACCATTCATTAATACTTTCTTTTAGGTGATTCTCCAAACCATAAACTTCTTCTTCCCACTAGGTGATATATTCATGTATAAATTAAAATACTCCACAAATGATGGATTTACTATCTTTTGTAATATCATGCATGATAATAATCAATCAATCCACTAATAATTATTGAGAATTTGTAGATTGGTCATCACTACGTGTGTTAACATTTTCATATTGAGGAATGTTTGTAAAACTCGTAACACATACCTCCGCATCACAAGAGGTAGGATGGTTATCTTTATTCTTAGTGGAATATTTAGCCACATTCTTATTAAATTCCTTATATGATATGCCTTTAGTGTTAGAAATGTATAGAGAAATAGATACTTCATGTTCTTTAGTTACTAAGGGATTATCCACAAACATAATCTTATCATTATTTCTCCAATTTATCATGGTCTGGGTATATATAGTAATATTCTCATAGGTGATTGAATATTCAGAAAAACTACACTTCATGTTTCATCTAGGAATGAAACTAAGGTCTTCAAGGTAGAATATCATCAATGTGGAGAATACAACAGAGTTAAACCCTTATCTACTACTAATTTAGAGGTCCATTTTGGTATATGTCTCAAACTGAGAGGGGGGTGAATCAATGTTGAGGAAATTTAAACCCATTGTAACATTTTATCATTATTACTCTTAACCTATTAGGATATTGATTCTCTTGTTCTATTTTCTCTGTCACATGCAACAATATGAATGAATTTAAAATATGCACATGATATTTTTACAAGGTTCACCACTAAATAAGAATATCTAGTACTTTCTATGTATTGGTTTGACATGTACACCAATTCTATTTTTTAATGTAGTAGTTGGTTATAGTAGGTTAGCTTAGACAAAAATACAATAGCAATTTTAAATCCCTACTACATGGTTTGGGGAATGAAACAATTCTACTTTCCTAAACGAGGGATGACCTTGTCCAACATGAGACTCTTTACAGTTTCTTGATACTACCTTAAAAGACAAAATTCCCCCTATTTAAAATGGTATGTAACTCCAAGAAAGTCCACCACCTTTTCATAACTATTGTATTTCACAGTGTTTCTTGACCTTACACTCTTCAAATGTAACATTTTTAGCATCATACAAGTAACCCTTCTTAATTATTGACAACAGAAACCATGAAAATTACACAACCTTCTTTCCATCTTCTTCATTGAAAAACCAAATACACTAAAACTTCTCTATCTTCATGATATAATCACAAACTCCCTTTATTATTATAATATCAGGGAGGATCAGATCTTATTATCATCATCACAGTTAAAACATCCCTGAATAATAATCGATCTTCAGTTGGGAACACTCTATTATATTTGTTTTGTTTTGTTATTGAATTATAAACCTAATTAGATCATTTCCACATACAACATTCAATAAAGTGAAATTCAATTATGTTTTTGGTTATTAAACACATGGGAATTTATTTTTTTCTGTGTCTTGACATAGGCATTCAAGCATTAATTCACTGTTTTTATTTATTCTTTTCTACTTTGCACAACAGTAGTTCTAGTGTCCCATGGTACTTTATGCGTTCATGGAAACATGCACATCCTTCTTGGGGAATCCCACTATTTAAATTTTGTTTTTCAATAAAAACCCACAATCTTCCTCTTCTCATTCTCTTATATGCATTCACTTTGTTTGGGTGTCTTTAAATCATGCACATGAGTGCATGTGGATTATACATGTGTACAGTACAACCTTAATTCATGTGTTCTTCTTCTTTATAAAAATATGCTCCTGTAAATTGTATAGTTGCATCATAGTATGACAAAAAAGATAATGATCACTCTCATGTGAACCGTGAGGTTCATTGGCCTATTTCTTCATGAAGAATAGTTAGAGTCTATGATTCATGAACCGGTTCACAGTACTCTGGGTACTATTTATGAACTTAGAGGGTTTTAAGGATCTTAGATCATCACAAGAGCTAGGGAGATGTGCCGTGTTTTCCTTTTTCTTTGTAAAATGGTGTTATTACTGAATCTCATTAAATATTTCTTTTCACCTATTGATGGGATTTGGGACTCCCCTCATCATAAATCCTTGAAGGCTTGAAGATCCTACTACACTTCACAATGAAATACGAATATGGAGTTCTCTATTTTTTGGAAGACACAAACACATGATAATATGTGAATGGTAATATATTTCTCCATATCTATTCCTCCCCTTTTATAGGTGTGAATCAAATATTTTTACACGTTCAAATATCGTATGATCATCACCATATATATATTTCCTTTGAACAACTGAGATCTTTGGTTTTTATGATCATCAAACCTGTGTAAAATATATTTTACTTGTGTGAGAATATTTCCTTTTTGACCACAACTGATTCTCCCCCATTATATCCTCAAGTGCATGTGATAGTAATAATAATATAAAAATTTACCTAAATTCTTGAATGCATCCGTGACTGATGTTTCCTCACAACACCATTTTCTTCGGTCGAGAATTCTTTTTCAATTTTTCCGAATACCTGAATGAAGTATATTGCATGCATGGTCATTGTTCGATACAATGGCCATCATGATGTTAGAATGATCCTAATTTAATATCTATAAATTTATCATGGTTATTTGGTCACCATCTCTTGTTAGTTGTATAGGCGTCGTCGAGCGTTGGGTGATACAGAGGTCACGAGATGATCAAACTAGCCATGTTTAATTCAGAAAGACACATGATGTGATGGAAGGATTTGATTAAATGAATATGAAATAGAATGATATGAATGGATGAGTTCCTCCACGAGATTTGATGGATAAATAATATCACTCCCTTCCTTGAAAAACTCATCCCATATAAAAACCAACACGAGGCTTCTCTCGTCTTTATAAGAAATTTCCCTCCACCAAGCAAATAGAATTATCCTCTCTCCTCCCCAATACCACCCCGTACCTTTTCTATAAGTGCCCTCTGCACCCACCTCACTATGGTCTCATGGGTTAAACTATGCATGGGATCACCCTCATGTTCTCTTGTGGGCTTACAGATAGCCCTACATGTGGCAGACTGGCCGGCCTAGTAGGCTTTCATTAGGTACAGTCAAGCTGGAGTCCCTCATACACCCTTTGTTGAGGAGATAATGTTAGCTAGGTGGCCTGAAATATTTTTCAAAAAATACTCATAAAACTATATAGTAAAAAAGTATGTATGCTATTCAATATAAAATTCGTGGCCACCTCAGAGCTCCAATACCATCCACAATACACAACCATCATCCCTCTTCTATTCATTTTTGAATATGAATTCCATGTAAATAATTGATCTTAAATTTTAAGAAATTTATTATTGTAGACAACTTATCAACATTGATATATGTATTTTTGACATTGGAATAGTACAAAAATCACATGATTTTACAACATGGATAATTAATCATGCATGAAATCCACTTGTAAGAATCCATAAAAATTTTCCAGGCATCATCACTTCAACCATCCTCTATTATCATTAGAGATACTTCTTCATATTAATCATCATTGATATCCTTTAACAATTTCCTACAATCATTGAAAACATATATAACAGATAGAAAAAGGTGGTACCAAAAATATATACATAGTTGGAGCATCCTCAATGATTATCATTAAAATGTTTTCTATCCTATGAGTTCCATGTCTAGTACCTTCTGAAGATGGTTAATCCCACAATGCATCCCCATGATCTCGATAAAACTACCCCCTATTTTAGTAAGAGGAATGAAACTTTTCTCTTGATGGAAATCACTAACTGATTGTTTTTCTCCATATGTATGGATGACAATGTCATTATTAGTGATTTATAGGAGACAAACCATTTTTTTATAATTTCATTTAGGTTATTCAGATAATTATATTTATTTTATAGAATTATATATTAATAAATATTCATATTCATCATTTTGTTTCACAACTTTCATTTATTGTAGTTTCTTTTTTATATCCCATTTCCAGTGTTCATAAGTAAATTTTATGATCACATATTTGTTAAAACTTTTGAGCAAATGGTTTATCTAGTATAATAGTTTTTTTTACAATTATTGAAGGTATAAGAATTTCCAAATCAACATCTAACATGTTTCCCTATTGAATGGATTTTATTATATGAATCTTCTGATTCCCAATATTCAATTATAAAAATTCCATTTCATTTTTCTATATGTTATAAATGTTTTCTCACACACACTAATTTCCAAAATAGTACATACACTATCTCATTTTATGTATGAATGAGTCCTTACCAAGATTAATTTTCCATACACATGGAATTTTCATGATTTCACTTATTTAGAACGTAATTTTAATTTAAATAATGATTAAAACGTGAAATATCATAATACCCATTTAAATGAAAGAAAATACTATACTATAGGTAGTTGAATTCTCTATTTATTCTTATCTAGAGTAATTAGAATTATTGTTGTGTTGATCACAGAAATTATGATTTTAGACTCTTGGACCTTTTTTTGATTTACATCAAGTTATTTTTTGTACTCTCATTTATAATATAATTCTAGATCTAAAATGCCTTATTATTTTCCAATCCCAATTCATGAGGGACACTTGGGAAATATTATCCTTTCAGAACATGAAAGGATATCTTATTGAGGCTATTATTGAAAAAAAATACGTAGTTAAAATGATTCAAGTAATTCGCGATCAGCTAGTTTTCTTCTGACCAATATGAACACCATTCATTCTTTTTCTTGTAGTGTCCATGAATAGTGGCTAATACCTATTTTGGGGCTTGGTCAAAAGAAATATTATTTTCCCTAGTGGATCAGAGTGGATAACTAAGGTTGTCTCACATGAGGTGCTTTTCATTTTGTAAAATTACATAATCTATTTCTCAAATTCCATCTCTTTTTTTGATTAATATATGAAATAATAAAAAAAAAACTCTTCTGGTTGTTAATATTAAAAATAATGACCTGAAAAATGAAAATTTAAATAAAACATGAAATCATAAATAGACTTTGTTAAGAGTGAAAGGACATGGTTTTGGGTTCGATATATGGGATTAATCATTATTCTACTTTTTTCGTTTGATTTATGTATGATAACTCAAACTCAAAATCTCATATTTGAACAACAATTATTTATTTATCAAATTTTGATTTCATTGACCGCCTATAAAATAACTATTCCACATAGTTATTTAATCTAGGTTGATGTAAAACATTAATCTAGGGTGTGCCATCATCAATGGCCCGACTCTATCGATTTTTTCATTCATTAATTAGATCAACTCCAACATGTGAAGAACTAATCAATAGAGAGAAGGAAAAGTGATTAATGAAAACAATTGAGATAGATTGACTTGTATGTTATTGGGGGAATTCTCTACATCAGGGTGATTCTCATCACCCATGAGTGATACTCAGTTCTATATACAAACATAAAATCAATATTTATTGAAAATTCATGAGAACCTTGATCTTCCCCTTAGGACAAGTCTCTGGTTCATCCTCTCATTTTCAAGAATAAGTGATAATATGGTGGAGTGGGTGAACAAAATAAGAAAAAATAGGGTAAAATAAAATAATGATATTTTAAAAATAATAGAAATGAAAAAATGAAAGATTAATGTAAAATAAAATTAGGATGAGAAAGAAATAAAGAAATGAAAAGAAAATAAATTAAAAAGAATAAATAAATTTATATAAATTATAAATAATATTATTATTATTTTAATTATTATTATAATTACAATTTTTAATTATTATTATTATTAGTATTACTAAGAAGGGTATTTTAATTGAAGAAGAAGAATTGAAAAAATAATATATGTTTTTAAAATTATAAATTTTTATTGATAATAATAAATATTTTAATAATAACAATAATAACAATGATTATTATTATTATTAAAGAAGAATAATAAATAAAGATTAATAATATGGTTGAAAATTGTATATAATTCATGAATTTATTAGAAATATAAAATAAAAATTAAAAAATTAATCAAAAATCAAATTAAAAAATTTGAGAAGAAAATCAATGTGGGAGGAAAAAGATAGTGTAGCTTGGCTTCATGGTAGAGATATCCCCCTCAGTGGTCAAAAAATGGTTTTTAAAGGGGTCAAGGTTTCCTTATCTAGGCATAGTGGAGAGGATTTGCCTTAATGGAATTCAATGATCCCTCAAATTAAGGAGGAGATCACAAGATATTTAAATCAATACAAGAACCATAATGAATGAATATTTCATGTGTAATGAATGTAGAAATAAATCACTTGATGGAACTTGGTTATTAATTATTTAGTGTGGAAGAATTCACATAGGTGTCCTCAATGATGTGGCAGTGGCTAATAGATGGCTGCTGAGAGAGTAGGGGTGGCTAGTTAATCTCTAATATAGGTGAAGAACATGGTTAGTCTCCGTTTATTCCTCATGGAGGGTAGAAAAGGTGAAGGTTTAAATTTTGTGGATAATGGTGGGGTAGCTGTGAATGTATGCATGATGTGGTGCTCAAAGGAGGTGTACAGAATATGTGTGAAGCAGAAGTGGCATTCAAGGACACCATGCACTGGTGCCATTGGGGCATCATGGAGGCAGTGGCTCCATGCATGTGGTGGTGGTAGTGAGAGGAATATCATGAATGGTGTGTAGTCATGTAGCAAGCGACAGTGCATGCATGGAGTGAAGGAAATCACCGAGTGGTGGTGCAAGCATGGCGTGGTGGTGAGTTGTGGTGCATTAATGGGGTAGTGGTGCTCGGTGAGTAGAATGACATGGATTGGATGGTGGTGAGCGGCAAATGAAAATTCATTCATGGGGTGGTGAAAAGGGGAATGAATTGGGGTATCCATGGAGTGGAAGCGAGCCTGCTCACCTTTTCTTAGAAAAAAAATTAAAACAGTTAAAAAAAATCCAAACCATAATTAAGAAGTCAAAATAAATTCCAATCAAATAAAACAAAAATTTTCTTTATTTTCAAAAAAGTCATTTTTGATTCTAATCACCGTAAATTCCAAAACATAATTAAAATATTTATATTTATTTTTTTTACCACTAAAAATCATCCAAAAATTATAGAAATTTGAATAAAACATTTCACATTATTTTGGTCTATAAAATACACCCACACTGAAAACATGTTGGTCCTCAAGAAAAAAATCTCAACAAGATGATAAAGAGGAAAATATTTTTATCAATATTAAACTTTCAAGGTAATAAAATCAAGTGATCATAAATGTAACATACAATTTTCAAAATTCCTCATAAAATATAAAATTTACTTCTAAATTTTGAATGAAATAATAAAATCAATAAATTTACTTTTCCCCAATTTAAATTCATGGTAGATTCTATTCTCAATCATTTAAGATCCATTATTTATAATTATTAATCATTCCCAATCATGATTAACCTAAACTGGCTCTTTTTACTCATCTCTCATGATAAATTTCTAGAATTTTTATGCTCATGTGAATAAATCATGATATATATCCATATGATTGAAAATAAACTACATTATCAAATTTATAAAGTCAAAAAGAATATAAAATCAAGATGACATGCAATTTAGTTTCAAATAGCATTGATGATTATGGTTGGTAGGAATTTATGTTAAAATATAAGGCTAAATGGAGGAAGATAATCTCAGAAGTACAATTCATGATATCAAAAAATAAAAGTGTCATGAAATTATCCCCCTCCAATGTATAACAACTCCAAATATACCAAAAATTCAAAGAAAATTACATGAATAATTTAATCAAAATGAATTATCTGTTTCTTTTCTTGAATAATTTTTTTTTAACTTTTATAATTTTCATAATTTGTCAAATAACCTATTGATATTTTTTAATGTATTTATTAGATTAAACCACACATCCACCACCTTACCATGTACGATAAAAACAATTAGTCTCGTATTGGTGAATTTTGATTTACCTAAATCATGACCCATTATTAAAATTGGTGTTTTTTTAATTTAAATTTCTTTTTACATTCTATAGGGGAAAATCAATAGATTACAGTGAATGATTCTAATACCATTTCCAATTAACACATTAAACACCCCCACACTAATTCCATATAATTAAAATCAACCCATCTACAATAATTCTATTTATCCCCACATTTCAACATTAAATATCATGTAAATATTAGGGAGAGGGTAGGAATGATTAAAAATAACTTGAAACATGGATAATTACCCTTAAATTCATTAATGGTCACTATGAGATAAATAAGGATTGATGTAAAGGTGGTATTTCACGATTAGTGGTTATCAAAACAACCCTCAATCATTTTAAACATGTTTTTCCATGTAATATATTTGAAATGTTCAAATGGTTGTTCTAAAAGGTAAAATTTCCCAAGACCACTCTAGAAATATGCTCAGGGTAAAATACGATGTACCCAGTATTGAAATCCTCTCAGGAATGGGCATATGATATTGGAATATCACGAATGTCAAGAATATTAATAAAAATTTAATTTATAAAGATATAATAATTTTAAATGATTAAAAATGTTTTGTAAATTTCTTTTAAATGAATCAATTAATTATTTGAAATCTTGAGTTTACATTTTGATATCCATGCTTTAATTTAATCCTTCAATTTTCCATTTATCTCATGTAATTTATCTAAAATTGATATCTAAAAAATAGAATCACAAGATTTCTATTATACTCATGTATCCAATATTAGTCAAGAAAAACATGAATTCAATTCTGGGAATTCCAATTTATCATTAATAATCAAAACATTTTTTGGAAAAAAAGGTAAGGAGTTAAAAATATAATCATTAAATTGTGAACTCCCTTTTCTATGAATCTTATTCTGTCACCTTCACTTGATTTGGATTCCTTTTTCCATTGTGAACATACCAAAAATAATTACTCAATTGAGAACAAGGATATTGTCATTAAAACTCTATAATATAAAGTGGAGTGTGGTGGTTGATGAACTACTAAAAAAAGAAATTGAAGTTGAAATTACAAGAAATCATGTAAAGATAAATCCTGGAACGATCCTCTTAGTGGCGTACATATTTCTCCTCCCTCAAGAGTGTAGTTTCAGATATTATGAAAAATCAGATGTTGAATGAAACTTATTTTATTTGAAAAACCACATGTTGAATTTTTCAGCATTTTGATCATCATTTCACTTGAGGAATGATCCATTGAGAGAGTAAACTAGATTCCCCCTCTTTACAATGAGGTATAACATGAATGGATAGGGTAAGATGTAGTATAAACCATCCTCATCATTGGTTGCTACTTGTGAAACCCTCTTATCTTCCAATTATATATTCATAGGGGATTTAAAAAATCAGCCAATTTTTTATTTCCTTAGGCTTGAATGCAAGGATATCTTCATTATAGGGCTCCTCAAATGTATTTTCCTCAAAATAATGGTTCCTCGTGTTTTCCTCAATAGGTTCTCATCAATGATTATCTTACACCTCTATGGCATACAACATATTGTTTGATTATGTTGAATAAAAAAAATAAAGAGTTATGCATAATTTAGATTCAATAAAATCCTAATAGATTGATGCTAATGAAAGATCATATCCCTAAGTTAGTTCTGGCACATTTAATGACTTTTTAGTGTGTTCCTCTTGGAATATGATGGTGGAAAGTGAAGGTAGGTATCCGGGATTCTCCACCCTGAGTATGGCCTCAACCACTTATATTTCCTTCAAAGAATAAGAAAGACCAATTTCACCTTCTTTTTCTCCTACGAATGTCATAAAAGGGAGTAATACACTAGTTCAAGTTCATTCATTGATTGCAGTAATGCTTGTTGGACATATTTAGTTATAAAATTCATTTTTCCTTATATATTGTTCACCATATATTTATGCTCATTAATATCATATTTTAGCATGTGTTTTTTCCACTTTCTCCTTGAAATATTCTTGATGAGCTTATTCAAATGTGTTTGGAGGAATCGAGGAGCACTCTTCTTGTTCCTCTCCTACATCTTGATAAAACATTGGGTAGTACTCCTATAATTCAGATAGATATTTGGAAAATACTTCAACAACTAGTTGCATTATACACTCCATGGACTCCATCATGTTGTCCTTTAATTCGTCCTAAATGAAAACATGCCTCCAGGTTCCCCTGATATGTCAATCCCATAATGAAACACTCTCTTATATAGACTAAGGAGATTAATCTATTTGTCCCAGAACCTCTATGTTATATTCAGTCCATGAAGAATAATAATAATTTTAATTCTTCATGGAATGATTTTTTTTTTCAATTTTATAATAGTTGGAAAATATATCATGTGAAAGTAAAAAGATTAAATCAATGGACGTTTTGCTCCCCAACAACAACACTAGTTCTGATACCTGCATATCTTGATGCATGGTCCAAAGAAATGTTATGTTTCATAGTTTATCATAGTGGAAAACCAAGGTATACGTCTTGGTTCATCACTTTCCTCCATGGAAATGATGCATGTTTTTGTTTTTCCTCTCATAGGCCATGGTCAAAACCAAAAATATATTACCAAGTGTAGTATATAGGTTGACCATGGCCATCTCACATGAAGATTCTTTTAGTTTTCTTCACACACTTAATCTATTTGACATAATCTATCCTTTTTTGTTATTTTGATTTATGTATGAAATAAATAATAAATATTTTTGTTTTTTAATATTTAAACCAATGACAATATGTAGGATAATTTAATCTGACATACAATCTTAAAAAGAATGGGTCAAATAGGGAAAGGACTTTGTTTTGTGCTATATTTTTGTGTTCAATCAGTAATCTCTTTTATTCATTATATTTTAGTTTTAAAATTCAAATATGAAATCTCTTATTTGAACTAATATTCAGTATTTATATATAGTGGAATTCATTCAATGCCTAAGAAATATTAGTTCCACCACTCCCTTATATAATGTATGATTACACACCTTTGTCTAGGGTGTGCGGTCTTTTGTGACCCAGCTATAATTATTTTGTTACATCTATAGATTTTCTCAACTCCAATGTGTTAAAAAATAACCATGGGATAGAGGGAAGAGTGATTAAATAAACTAATATATATATATATATATTTATTTTCATTATGTTGGGGGCATTCACTTCATCATGGACATTTACATCACCCATGTATGCTATTCAATTATATCTACAAATAAAAATAAAAAATTAATGAAAATTCATGAAAACATTGATCTTCCCCAGAGGAAAGCCTCGTGGTCAACCTCTCATTTCTAAGAGTAATAGATCTCTTATTGGAGAGGGTGGAAGGAAAGTGAAAGATATATAATAAAATAAAATAAATGAAATTTAAAAATAATAGTTATGATAAAATACAACATTGAAGTAAAATAAAATTGTGATGAGAGAGAAAAAATAAATGAATAGAAAATATAATAAAATAAAAAGATTTAATAAATTTATATAAATTATAATAAATGTTATAATAATAATAATAATAATTAATTATTATTATTATTAATAAAATAATTTGAGCTGAAGAATAAGACAATAATGAATGAAATAAATTTTTAAAATAATAATTTTATATTAATAATAATTATTATTACAATATTAATTGTAATAATAATAATAATTATTATTATTGTTATTATTAATAAATATAATGAATGAAAATAGTAGGAAGAAAATTGGAAAAAGTTGTTATAAATGCATGAATTTATTGAAACATAAATTATTATTGAAAATATAAAAAAAATTGAACTATGAAATGAAGAAGAAGATGAAATATTGGAAAAGACGGTGGTGCAATATAGCTTCTTGTTGGAGTTCTCCTCCTCAGTGGTCAGTTGATCGTTTATTAATGAGGTAGGGCTCATTTATATAATAAATTTAGAGTCGCCCAACATTAATGGAAATCAAATATACCACAAATCAAGTGGGAGATCTTGGGAGATTTAAATTAACCCATGACATGTGATTAATGATGATTTCACTTGGAATGAATGCATAATTAAATCACCTGATAAAACCAGGTTAATCATTTTTCAGTGTGAAGGAATTGACATAGAAATCCTTAGTGATGCGATGGTGGTGAGAAGGCTTCTAGTGGGTCAGTAGCATTGGTTAAAGGATCTTGAATAGTAGTGAAGAATGAGGTTTATCATGGGTTATTCCACGCGGTAAGAACCAGTAATAGAGGTGTCCATGATATAAGGAATGGTGGGGTAGGGTAGAGTAAATGCATGTAGCATCACTCAATAGAGCTGTAAAGTGGAGTGGCAAAGAGGATGTGGTGTTTCATGATTCCATGTGGTAGTGTTGTGGTGGAGACATGCATGCAGTGGTTATAAGCATGGTACAATGGCATTCATGTGGTGGAGGTGAGTGGTGATGCATGCATTGCGTCTTGGGGAGAAGCGGTTCGTGCTTAGGGTGGATGCATGAAGCAAGCATCAGTGCATTCATGGGATGGCACTGAGCATCGATCGGTGGTTCATGAATGGGGTGGCGGTGAGCGGTGAGTGTTGGTTCATGCATGGTGTGGTAGCGAGCATTATGAGGCGATGAATACATGTAGTGGTGGTGAGCGGGGAGGAGCAGTGAATGCACTGCAAGGCTGCGAGGCCGTTGGCCTATTTTGTACAAAAAATAAATAAAAGAGTAAAAAAAATACAAAACAAAATCAATTTGTCAAAATATATTCCAAAAAATAATACAAATATATATCTACATTTCTTAAAATAATTTTGATTAATATCATCATGGATTACCACATTTAATGAAGACATCAAAATTCCAGGGTTTTAACATTGAAAATCACAAAAATTAAGTAAATTTTAATAAAACAAATTGCGCATTATTATTTTTTCTATCAAATAACCATCATATAATGGACATGTTTCAAACCAATTTTCCATATCTGCCATATTCGTCAAATGACTCATAGATGTTCTTGGAATAACTGTGTGTGAACTTTCACTACTTATGGACATGATATGCTGATACTAAGGAGTTATATGGTAAAATTTACTCCATATTTTTATGATATTGTCTATGATTTCATTATTATTTTTCTACAATTATATTGTTCCTTTTAAAAAATAAATATAAATTGAAATAAACTAAAATATTTGATTGTGTATTAGGACGGTCAAAAATCCAATTTACCAAAAATAGGAATCATGTGATCAATAATATGTGGTTTGCGGATCGATGTGAGATCTGTTCTAAACAAAATTTTTGAAAAATAAATTAAAAGAAATAGAAAAGAACTTGGTACATTCACGATACTTGATATATTCATTGACCTATTTTGTGATATCTTTATGATGGGCACATTTTTTCTATGAGGTTTTACATCATTGTACAATTCACAGTTAACATGCATTTAACCTTTGATCGTATCCTATGCTTTGAGCTAATTTGTTTATCACATTCCCAGTCACCCTCATTCTTATAGTCATTTGAATCATATTTAACAATCCCTCTCGATTAATCATGTATTCAG
This sequence comes from Viscum album, assembly GCA_963277665.1. NCBI lineage: Eukaryota > Viridiplantae > Streptophyta > Magnoliopsida > Santalales > Viscaceae > Viscum > Viscum album. The sequence goes on along the minus strand of OY728157.1, from coordinate 1,238,246,185 downwards.
TATTATAGAGGAAATAAGTTAATTCCAATGAAATCATAGGGTTAAGAACATGAATTTAGGGTATCAGAACAACACCAGTTATATTTTACATTGATTGATTGGAGAAAATCCATTATGATGTAAATTGAAACATTATTTAAAATTCTATGAAATAGTTATTGAATTGTATTTAAATGATGGAAGTGACTATATAATCAACATGACTCTAAAGAATTTCTACTTTTATCTATAGTATTGATTCTAGAAGATATACTTTTTTACACATAGTTATATTTTCTTTTATATTAAATGATTCATAATTAAAGATTGTTTGATTTGGAATCATTATTGTGATTTTATTGGCTTGAGGATATACAACTATTCACATGTGGGTGAATGTGAAAAGATTAATTTTCATATAGATTTTTGTTGATTTTCATGAATTTTTATTAATGATTTACTTCAGAATACATTATTTTTTGATGCATTTTCTGGAATTTGAATTGAATTCTCAAATGAGGAATGCTGAAATAATGGTAGGAGTCATCCTTCAATGTCAATAAGTTGAAGTAACTGATGGGTAATCCTAAAATCGACCAAATACAAGGTGATTAAAATTACATAAATCTCAGATAGCAGATTTGATCCAAGTACATAATGTGTATCCTAATTACACATCTTTGAAAACATGATGCCCAAGCCAATAAAGAATACATAGTATTAAATCATTTCATTATTTTATATGTTCAAAACATAAATTTCATTTAATGGTCAAACCATGAAATTGGTTAGTTGGTAAATTTTCCATGATTTCATTGAATCTTAATTTCATAGTATGAAGACCATTAACATGTTTTGTAAGTGTCAAAGAAAAATCCACCTAATGGAGTTCTTGGTGTGTATGGTTTATATGTCATGTAACTTTTAGCATATATATATACTTAGTGCCCTGAAAAACCTCGAGAGTGCTCAAGGTTTAGAAAACTTTTTTTTCATTCTCCTATTCATCTTTATTTATAATATATTTTCAATTATATCTATTTGTAATTCATTCATTTCTTATTATAAATCATCTGTTTTTTCTTCATTCAATTAAAAGATACATTTATTGATCAATGATATTCTGAATTTCTATTTACAATCTTATTTTCCATGAAAATTTGATTTTTACTACTTTATTTATTTATTATTCATTAATGATATTATAAAATTTATATTTCATGACACTAATTGTGTTTTTTTATTTAATTTTTCTATTTTTCATGTATAGCTTATTCAAAACTATTTTTATGTTATCATTTGATAAATTTTATTTGATCTTTCATTACTGTATTTACATACTAGAAGTTTAAATCTTTATTAAAGATGGAAAAAACAAAGTACAAAGGGAACCATCATGGGGGGTGAATGTGATGCAAACCTATGAGATCACTGTGAAGTAAAACATTACACACTATTGGCATTACACCCCAAGCTATCATAAATAACCAATTCCTCCTCTTGGCTCCCCTTATAAGCGAGTGATTCCGCCTCAATGTTGGCCTCCCTAAAAGTATGCCGAACTATCTATCCATGATTTTTCTCAACCATGAAATAATGAATTTGATAGGTGAAATATCAGGGAATAGAATGGTACCTCTGAATAGACTCCACCCTAACTTAGTATCAGACTCAACCTCATCCACCTGGATACAATGCTGCCAACAAATCCACAAACCTAAATGAATCACTGTCACCTCTACACCCAAGGAGTCTACCTATCCATAGAAGGCACTGAAACCCATTTGAACCATGCCCCGCGAGTCCTGAAGCGCCCCACAACCTCTTTTCATCCCTCTCATAAATGATCCATCCATGTTGGGTTTCAAACCTCAGAGGGAGTGGCATCCACCTGATCCACTGACCCTCACTACCTTGAGGTGCGCGAGATAGGTAAAGACAATTGCATGTTATAGATGAACATTATATTCCTTATAACAGATGTCCCAACTCAAAAATATAGTCCCATAGCCTCATCTAGTGAACCAGTAGGGAATTTCTGGCACCTAACTAAGTGGTGTTGCATCCAACCCAAATGGTCCAGCATACTGATCAAAAAAATGACAAAATGAACTTTACATTCCATGGAATTGCTCTCAACCCAATAGAACAGGGTTTCTTAATTCCATTAAAATATTGTCTATTGTTGATGTAGGAGTGGGGTTTAAAAAATGACCTATGATATGAAGCCCAGATGCTCTAAAAAATAGGTGGATAGCGGATTTAACTTGTGGGTTCTCGCAACTGAAGTAGTGAGACACCTGTGTAATCCATTCATTTGAATATTCCTATACATCAGAATCACCTTGTTCCGGATACTCCAATTCAGAATGTTTATTTTGGAATGAACCTCACTGCACAAAAAAATTTATGACCACACTTCAGGTACGACTAATTAAAATAATCTAATGGTTCATGAATAGTGGGTGAGGAAACTAATGAATATTTAATATCAAAACAGGGTGACCCTCTCTCTAGTAACCTGGTTTAAAATTTTTCAATACCATTCTCTCACAATATCCATAACTATCTGATGTGAAAATTGAACGATCATAACCTATTTGGAGATGATTAATGAATGACCAATAACTTGTAGTTTTTTCATCCTAGAATCCAAAATTTCTACACATAGGTTCCCAATTATTATGAAAAAACTAATCTATTCTAGATTAGGTTTTATTAATTTCCTAGACTAGTATTAATTGGCATATCTTTCACTAAATTCCATCCAAAAACAATGGTAAATAGAAATTTATATTTTGGATTTACATTTTCATTTACCCTAAAATTGACCACAACCCATGCCTTTAATCAATTTTAAGAACCAGGTTACATGGTTTTAGTCAATAAATCCCAAATAGAGAACATGTTATGAATCCTTCATAATGTCCTGACCAATGTGTTTCTTTTATAATAAGTTTTCATTTTCGGTAAGACCATAGAGTGACACTAACCATGTCGTATTATCTATGTCTCGTTTGGGATAATGTACAGTTGATCTAACCAGCACCCAGAGGAATCAATGATTCCATCTTAGAGAATCAAAATTATATTACTTTGTCACATAAAAATGAATATATCTCTATCTCATCATATACCCAGGTTCCAATGTTTCATCATTGATTGTTGGATTCCCAAAGAGAATATTAACAAAGTCAGTATTCAATTTCCATTGGACATTATCTCTACAATAGACTATTTTAATAGGTAGTTCTTCAGATGCCCAATCACGATCTATTTGAAAAACCATTTAGTTCCAAAAGATAATAAATCTTCCAAACATGATCACTTATATCAAAGTAGAGAATATAACTATGGATCAACTACCCATTATTTCAGAATCTCATAACCTTCATCCATGTATATATTCAAAGTAATACAATATTACAAAAATCAAAAAACAAATACCACCTACGATTGTATAAATAATATTTCTTTTAAATTAGAGTTACCTATAAGTTCTTCTTAATGTCATTGACAATATATGAAATTTTCTTTGAAATATTGATCCCCAATATCTATATTTCCCATAGTTTATTTGAATACATTAGATTTATATATTTCATTCCATATAATGAATTATAATAATCCTATGAATTCTAAAGTAAAAGATAGTATTGTATAAAAACTCAAATAGAGGAAGGTTTTTATCATAACCAACATTAAAATATTGAGAGTAGGATATCCGGAAATCTTATATGGTGTGAATGGATCTCCCAAACATACCATAAATCTGAGGATGATAAGAAGTACTAAAAAATATATAATTCTATAGGATGATGTGGAATTCACCAGAACAACATGGTAAACCACATATTCAGATCAGATATAATATTTAATGGTAATCAATGAAATCATACTACATACAAGGTGTATAATATGGAAGAATTATCAAGTGATAATTATTTTTCAATAGAAATTATTTTTACTAAATTTTGATTATGATTGAATTTAATCCAAATAGAATTATGAAATTTGGAAGTTTTTTAGTAGTCCAATGGAAAAATCCATGTTGATGTTTTCCCAAAAAAAAATTAGTATGGGTATTAGTTATAACAACCCTTTGTATTAAATATATCTACTATAACTTACTAACATTGAAAACATCAAGATGAAAACTCTATAATATCCCATTTCTTGTATTCTCACCATAAATAAGCTTTAATGTTTTAATAAATATTAATACATTAGGGATGAATAGAAAATTAAAAAATATGTACATCAACAAACAATTTATTCATAAAATGTAGTACTTATGAGACACATACAAATTTATTAGACCGTATCATTACATTAAAATCACAATTAATGTCGGGAATTTTTCATATCATGTTTTTCATCTCTAAATGATCTATTTGTGACTCTTTCATCATCACATATAATTATGTTTGAATAATCATTCGAAAAAGATAAAACTTTTTTCATTCATTCTATATCCATATATGCATCCATTAAAAATATAAAAATATTTGATCTTTTGGGATCCTTAATTTTTATATGCTACAATTATATTTTTGGATCAATGCATCATTAAACTTGTTCACATCCCCAATGATATAATATAATAATCAATTATTATCATTAATCAACTCCAAACATCTTCTCTATAACTTATTCAACTCTTTCTATATAAATATATAAAATAATAATTTATGATTATTATATAAATCAAAACTTTCTCCAAAAATATAATTCCTACATATAAATAATCTATAAAATACAGTATATAACTCAAAATAAAGAGATTGTAAATAATAAAAAACATTAATTATCCACAAGCATAAGATACCACAATATCATGCAGCAAGAGGTCCCATTTCAGTCCATTATTTGATTCCTCACTAATGATCACAAACCCTTTCCAACTAAAGGGTAGTATAATAATTTGAGCACTAACAAAACATCTCTTAATTTCCATGATATTTTACATTATATTCATATATCTAAATGATAATAACTCCCTACTGAGTTTTTATGGATAAAGGATTAGATATCCATAATAAATACTACGCATCGTTTTGATAATATACATCCAAACCAAGAAAATGATGAATCATATTCATAGAGGTTGGTATATACTATGGTTAAATTTTTTTTTGGCTTTTATAGATCTATAGATAAACCCCCACATGTGGTTATATGTTCCAAAAATGATTTTTTCTTACATAAATTCCAACATGAAAATGTTTACTGCTTCCTCCTTATTAATGTCCTCATTATAGCCCTCAAGTTTTCATCATGCTACACATTTCTATTGTAATATACAACAATATCATCTATAAAGACAACCAAAAATTGGTTAATGGAATCTCTAAAGAAACTTCTCATTAAATATAGGATTAAAGGTGGGGAATTAGTAAAACCAAATGGAATCACAATAAAATAATAGTTTACATACCTCATATAATATAATTTATTAGGTGGGTATTCAATTACAACCCTCGACTAATTTTTTCCATGTCGATGATAAATATATATATATATAATATTTTTCTCCATGTTATATATTATGAAATAATAAATATAGCATTGAGGATACATATATTTTAATTTGATATTTCCATTTTCAACATAATCAATGTATTGATGCGTTGATCGAAATTTTCTTAAATAGAGGAATAATGGCACCATAAGGTGATGCACATGTCTGAATGAGACCCCTTTCAAGATTATCCTAGAGTTTATTCCTTTGTTCATAATACTCTATCAAGGACATTTTATAAGGATTGTTTTATATTAATGTATCACCATGAATGAGTTCTATTGAAAACTCAACATCATGATTCTAAGGGTGAATAAAAAATTCAGTTGTAAATAAATCAAAAGAAACCCATACAATTTTCATCGGGTCGATTTTATGTTTTACCCTGTCCATATGAAATAGAAACATCATTAGAATAGGAATAAATCCCCATATAGTTGGTTTTATTTCCATTAGATGTTTAAATTTGTTATCTCGTTGACATAAAATCATAGTTGCCTCAAAATATCAATCATCACATTAATTTCTTAAAAATTCACAATGTGTTTATTTATTAATTTACAATTCCTGCCAAAAATAACATCAAATTATAATAAAGTGATAATTTTGAGAATTTCTGGAAGCACATTCCCACAAAAACCAATAGGCTAAGATACATTCACTTCAGATGTGATCATCATACTTTTATTTGTTTTCACCAATAATTCAATGTGGTGGATTTGGGATACCATTATAAAATTATTTAGAAATAAAAGATTGGATATTTGTAGAATAAAATATTATATTAGAAGTTTTAGAGTGGATAGTAACTGTATATTTCACCACTTCATTATAATATACCACGTCAGAAATAGTGATCATCTGTGATTCCCTTTTTTCTATCGACTTAAGGGGATGATGATTCCCATCATCATCATTAACATCCGTATTTGAGAACTTGATGGATAAAATAAAATACTATATTCATAAGAATCATAATACTGTAGTGGTGAAATATGCGTTGATTTCTCTATATCATTAGGAAAATTAATCTTCCCATCTGTTTGGAATTTAATTTCTTGATGACCTTCCTTTTCACAAATAAAACATTTAATAGCAACATTAACAAAATTATGCATATTTTTTAAAACATATTGAATATAAAGAAATATTATCTATATCACACCATGATTTTTATTATTATAAATTCCACTAAATTATTTATTTATTTTATTTCAAAATTATGATATTAATGAGTTAGTCAAATATATATCACTACTTTCATGACACATTGAATGATTTTTCCATATCCCATAAAGTATCTTCTATATAACACCCTTCAATAAATTGGATGTATTCCATTAAGTAATCAATAAATATTACATTGAGGTTGGTTTATTGAACAATACGTATATCTCACAAGTCATTAAAAATATTACTTATAGATTCAAAGGGATTCATTTTTCTTATGTTTTACCTCATCTAATTACCACTATATTTTCATATAAATAAATTAAGGAACGTATTTATGGAAAAATATAAACATTAAATCATCCCACTCCTTAGATTCAATATCTTCTAATTGCATCATGATATTGATAAGTTCCTAACATTGTTATGCTTCTCTTTCTGTATGATAAGTATTTAAAATAAGTTTTTTATTGTCTATGAACTACTGGATTAAAAATATAATTTATATGTTACTAGTCCATTACTTAGCTTCTATGGTTTTAGCAGACCCACTCAATTATGGTATATATTTCAAGATGAATAACACAACCAAATATTGTTGCCTATTTTTCTTGTACGAAATATCAAAATGATTCATATCTTGAAACATCATTGTAAAACTAGAAACATGATTTTATATGTTCTATCCTATACATTTGGTTGGTTTGGAGGACAATAGTTTAATTGCATGTAACATTCCTCATAATGTTAGTTTCTTTTGGTTTTTTACCATTTACCAAATCCATAATCCATAGTATGAGAAATTATATTCATTGTTGGAAATCACATATTCAAAGAAAATCATTTATAGGGTTTCTAATTGAAGACACATTCGACAAACATTATGAATCCTTATGTTTAACCGAGGCCATACATGATCATCAAATATTAAAACCCATCATACTATTTTTTAATGAAAATGTGAATTAGACCAATAATATCCCCCATGACTATAAGTATTGCTGCATAGTATTGGAACACTGACCAGTCCATATAATGATACTTGATATATTATTATCCAACCCTTGTCACGGTTATAACACCAGGATGAATCTCTTCTAAATAAACATCAATTTATAATATCAAACAAGATATGATTTTCTAGAAAAACTAATCACTTATCATTACTATAATAGTGGGTGTTCTCCTATAGAACAAATATTTTCCCATCCTTCTTTACAATGGTAACTAATCCATTATATAATATCAGAAAGACTAAACCATACATTCTACTCATAAATATGGAATTTCTATATATAAATATTTTTACATAACATGATGATCCATTGTATAATCCTTTAGGTATATTGTCTGTGGAAAACATGGATATATATACAACTTGCTTATAATTGATGTACATTATCACCCAATATGTTAATATTTACTAGATACCGTTGTAAAAATAGAATAATAAAAGCATTCTTACTATCCATGGGAATGTAAACACATGAAAGGGTGAGATCAATTTATCATAAAGGGTTAACATGGGTGACATAAATGATCACTAAATCATAAAATGATAATAAGGTTATAGAAATAAGATTTTATCATTTGATTCGCCATACCAGAGTATCATAGATCATAATCATCAATCATTTTTATAAATCTTAGTTATTCATATGACATGAATCATAATATAATCATATAACATGTTTTATTAGAGCATAACATTAGCATAATAAAAAAGCATATTGAATTCAAATAATTATTGAATACATTTTCATAGTCCGTTCTAGATACTAAGAAAATCATAGTGGATTGTGTTTATTCCCCATTACATTATATCCATATTCATGGTTCTCTCCCAATACTATCAAAGATGACACTATCTCTAACTAAACTAGGTTCACTTCTCATTATATTCCTTATTGTCTCTTGTCATGTCCATATTTACAAAGTATATTAGATAACCATATAATTTTCACCCACCCATCTAATAATAATAATATAGTAATATGATTGCCACAAGATCATAAATCATTCATCATGTATTATCAACTTATGAAAATAAATGTGATTCATAACACATTTCAACAATGAAATAGGGTATAACCGGTGAAAAAAATGTGGTCCATAAAAATTTCTTTTTCATAATCATAAAACATGTGGACAAAGAATAAGTATGGTGTCCATGGATATTACCCCTTGTATAGAATACGTAACTTAAAAGGATGTTATATTTCATGAAAATTCCCTCAAAACATCACTGAAAATATTTATTGTTGAAAATTACATTTTCATTTTAGAATAACATATTTAAAAAAGAAAATTTACCAAATATCAGGGAACATATATTTTCTATGAAAATAACCATGTAAAAATTTAATGGACACTTCAATCCATTGAGAGGTCATGACTATAAAAAATTATATTAATTCCTTTTATATAAAATCAATGATTCTCTTTTCATTTTTTTAAGAATTCAAGTGTAATTCATTATGAGAAAAATATGATTCATTTTTATTTTTTTCTATGTAAATAATTGGTGATAAAGGATTTAAAAAATTCAATGATAATATAGAAACAATTTTGAATTGTTTTTTTGAAAACTTGTATATAGAGGGAAAATTGTTTTTTTGACTGATATAAGAAATAATGTCAATTTTTATTAAATGCATTCATTCAGTTGCTTGAATTCTTAAATATTGGACAATGGATGGATAACATGTAATCTACTTTTATAAATAATTAGAATATAATTCAATTTAGTTTTTAGACGGAGTTCATAAAACATCATCAAATAAAATATAATCAAAACCAATCATGTTAAATAATGATATGGTAATAGAAATCACATACCACGACTTAGAATTTATTTGAAAGGGAATTAACATCCATTATATAAAATTTCAATTTATTATATATCTACAAAATAACAATTTTCTTACTTATAGACTCATATATGATCCACTTATATCATTTCAATACCCATTTATTAATAATTTTGTAACAATATCTTTGTTTCTAGGTGATAATTGTTTAATTTTTTCCTAAAAATTTCAGTTTGGTAGTCATGGACATTGGCTATTAATCACAGTTTCATCATCAACATAATATTAGTGATAATATTGATATAATATATTTTTTATTCATTTAAAATTGTTTCTTATTAAATATTCAAAGATCTTGTGAACTTTAGTATTGTTTATAATGGAACTTAGGTCAAATCTCCAATGATGATACTATTTTAGAGTATTTTTTTCAATGAATTTGGAATGGGTTTGGGTTGTGTTAGAGCCTAATTCAATTAATTTATGAACAAATTGTTATTTAATTTAAAAAAAACTAGGGACCATTTATTATTAGTTATTTATGCTTATTAAATCCACTATATTTTCAAAATATTTCATTAAATTGAGGTATACATCACATGATTGTTTAAATTTTAATTTCTAATTTTGGATTTGATCCAATCCTAAAATAGAATTATAATTAAATCAATTTTAATTTTTGAAAGGATAAGTATTTCATTACCCCATTTTTATTTTTAGTTACAATGATCAATGGATTCTAAATGCCAAACCATATGTTTTAATAATCCTTGAAATATCTAGTATCACATGAACAATGTTAAATTATAAAAGCATCAATCTAGAAAACTTATCATAGTCACTTAATATTGAAAAATTATTAGCCACCCAAATAGATTATTTTTTCATTCATTAATATGGTTTGTAATATATTAAGGATGACTATTATGTTTTTATAAATGAAAAAACATAAGGAATGAAATGAAAAAAAGATTTTTTTATCAAACAAAAACATGTTAATGGAGGTTAAGAAATGATTTTGATTGAATAAGAATGAAAAATAAAGGAATTGTTTTCAATTATATTTTATAAATTTTCATAATATTAATATTATGAAATTGGGCGAGGATGAGGATCATATATTACAATGATGAAACATACATTAAAATAAGAATTAAATTACAATCACAAAAACATTATTACAATACAAAAACATAAGAACATGAAATTAAAAAACAGTGGAATGCTACCGAAAGAATATAAATGATTTTAGTAGGTAATTATTTGAATTTTTTCAGATGATTATTGTGCCAATAGATTATACTATTTTCTGAATTTCTAACCCCTATAAATATAATGAGTTGAGTGCATTTATTTCCCAAGGTGGTGGAATGATTGAATTCAAAGAGATTCCCACATGTTGGATAAACCATTTTACATTTTAGGAATAATATTATTGGAAGATATTCTTCCTAAAATGTTTATATATTCATTTTTAATGTATAAACACCACACATTTTCATCCATTGTATGTTTTTATCCAATACTATAGTTGTTTTAGTAAACAACATGATTTTGTCTAGAATTTTCTTGAATTTATCAATGGACGGAATGTCAATATATTTATAGATAATCATATTAACCAAAATCTATAAAATTTCATATATAACATTGGTAACATATATATTTAATTTTTCCGCATAATATCACAACTCAATTAGACATCTAGATTTAGAGAAAAGTCATGAATTTTGGGATATTTTCAAATCTACGAAAAAAATTTCACCTGTAATTTTATTTACTCGTAGTACCAATTATTGGTTGGATTGGGAGAAAACAATTTTTTCCAATATTTATTGGGTTGTAATATTAAATTTTATTTATTATTATAAAATTTTTACTTCTAGATTGATATCAAAAATTATATCATCACGGATTGTCCAATTTTAATCTCAAATTGTTTCAGCCTTCTTATGTGGCCAATATGGCCTTTTAAATAGATTAATTATCCAATTATATAATTATATTATTTATTTTATTTGAATAATTAATCCTATAAAATAATAATTATATGATTTGGATAAGTATATTGAATTATATGTCAAAAACATTAAATTGATTTGTAAATGGAAAAATTTATATATTGATCTTTATATATTTTAATAATGAAACAATAAATAATTTTGTGATGAGATTATCATAAAATCATGGATTAATATATATTATAAACACCCTTACAATTAATATAGTGTCATTCCACTTAAACACAAAAAAAACACAACCAAATCACTTTACCTCACCAACAAATATTTGAATTTTGTATTTACCAATGACTGGAGGTGCAGACTAGTTCACTCATTCATAAATAATTCCACCAAATTGTTTACTTGGATCAAGATTCAATAAAATTAATTTTTATTTTCCAAAATTATAATAGAAATATGTGGGAACAAAAACCGTACTTCTCCTATAGTGTTGTAAATTTATTCAAATAGGTTTAGTCATTCAAATAATAAATTGTGAAAATTAGAGAGTTTCTAAGAGAACTCAAATTCCATTACCAATAATAATGTTTAAAATAACTAGTATGGACTTGATGGGTTTTTGGTGGATATGGTATGTTAGGAATATAAATTATAAAAGTGTGTAAAATAGAGTTAAAACACCAACATGGAAAACCCAACATAAAATTTTCAAAATAATACATGGACAGTTATGAAAACACATATTAACAAGGTAAAAAATGTATGAAGGAATAAACAAAAGATATATAAAATTAGAAGATGGTTAAAAAATGAAATATATAAAAATAGAAAATAACTAACAATTACACATGAAAATATAATGCAATTGTTTTCTTTTCATATATTTTCTTTGTCAAACGGTGATCTTAGAAAAAATTCCAAACTCATCTGTCGATATTTTTTTAATCTAATAATGAAACATATTTAAATAGTAATAATAATATAACGGGTTGATTAAATGTTATTTTTGAATGGTCCATTAAAAAACCAATTTTTTCATACTTTTTTCATAATTTTATATCAAATATTTTTTAAAAAAATGACCACCATTCAATATCATTTGAAAAAAAAAATGATAGAAACAAAAATACATATCAAACTATAATGAATTAAACCCTTTAACCTATACATAAATGGATTCCTTCCCACAAGCATATGATAAAACATTGAAAATAATGGAAATTATTTCAAAAATGAAATATACTCCACTATACATAAATTTAATGAAATCATTAAATGAAAAACACCATATATGATGGGGGTATTTTGGAGTTTTAATGTGGATATCAAAAAATGTCTCTAATAGGCTATAATATGGCCTTCAAAAAAGGATCGTAGAAGGGTTCAGTGGAGGTTATTTGACTATTTCGATTCCCATGTGTTTCAAAAAATTACATTAACATATTAATGTATTGAAATATAAGAAATTTAGTTAAATTATAAATAAACTCTAGATTCCAAATTAGGTGTTGGGAAACAAAAAATATTAAAACATGGTCTTAGGTGACTATATCATGAAAAAAGATCTTATTTCCTCAATAGTTGGAAGGAAACAATTTCAAAATAAAAAAAGAATTCAGAACATTTTGGTCTTAACAAATTATTTTTTATTAAAGTTTAAGCAAAAATTAATAAATATTTTAGAATAAAATAGTTATTTAGATTCCATAAAACATATGAAAAAAAATTCAAAATTGGATTGTGAGTATTTATGAATTGTTTTTTTACAATATAGATTTAGATGACCAGAAAAAAAGAAAAAAAATGTTACATTGGAGGAATAATGTGGTAAAAAAAGTGAGAGTGAATGTGAGAATGAAACTGGAATAAGATTATAAATTATGGAAGGAGATGGATAAGGATGAGTATTGGTGGGTGGAGGAAGAATAGAGGTAGAGGGGGTTAAATGGAAAGTGGTTCCCATAATTTGGATTAATTCGGTCTATGTATCAATCCAGTGGTGGGTATAATATAATATTGTGAGATTCGATAGAAGTAGGTGGGTTTCATATATATTTTTTTCTCTCATATAAATGCATTAACTGTTTTCCATTAATTAGGAATTCCCTTTTGGGATATGGGTATCATAATTGAGCACCTCCAAATATGTACAAAATAGTAACAATTGAAGGACCTTAACAATGAAAATTAATTTTACCTAGATGAAGTCTAAATGGATACTTGAAGAGCTTTGACTATTCTGTTTACTAAAATACCATTTATACGATGTTCTTTTCACGGATTACATTGGATTTTTATTTTCAGATATTGTAGTTCTCATATGAAGCTAGTCAGATCTCCTCCAATTATTTCAACTGAAAAAATATTACATCCCCATATTTTTCACAACAAAAAATAAAAGTTATCAAAATGAAAAAATGACACATGTTGGAAACACATCACTTAAAATGATCCTAAATAGAGACAACCTGATGGTTTTTTTAGAGGATGTTTGATATTCCCAAAGCTCATCACAATGTATTTCATACTAATATTATCTTATGGTCTTCACAATTTTCTCAAGAAATATTTTCACATCTCTACTAGAATATTAAGGCGTTGTATTTTTTAGAGTGATATGGAGTTGGTTTTTTATATATTAACCCATTTAATTTTCAAATATATTTCATGGATTGAACATAGAAATCAGTTCCTAACTCACATACAGAAGCACATGGATTTCCAAATCAATTGAAAATCTCAGTTTAATGGATCTCGCTAATTGTATGTGCATCATACATTCTAGTGAGATTTTCCTTATCAAGACCAGAAACTTAGTATGCATAAAAATAATGTTATAGAATCCATTTAAAAGGGGAATGATTCAATGAAATTAATCCAAAATACATATAAGATCTCATTTAATATAAAATTATTTTTAGGGAATTTATTTAATTTTCTAATTGTTAAAAAGATAAAGGATGATGGATATTATTAGAAAAACTTATTTTAGGCCATAGATTATTTCTGATAAAATAATCTAGAGTCAAGGAACCTTTCAGAGGTTATTTGTGGTCAAATGTGGCCACCACCTAACATTGAGTGGATGAATTATAAGATGGATAAATATTCACCTTCATCATTTCATCTCATGATCACCATGTTACCCCCCTTTTTATAAAGATTATTATCTTCACAAAAATTTTATTTTCAATCACTTTTCTACCTCTATTTTCGTTTTTCTAAAAAATTTGAAAACACATGAAAACAAGAAATTTATGATTATTGAATACCATAGTAAATTTTGTGTGAGATACAGAATGTGTTTAGAGGGAAAATTATGATGAAGGATTTCATAGAGATAATAATTAGAATTTTTACATAGGTGATTAGGAACATGGTTTTTTTTCTAGTTATACTGTTGTTCTAAAGTTTAGTATCTTTGAGAATTAGAATCCATATTTTTAAACTCGGTTTGGAATAACACTATTGATTATGAACATGAAATATGGTTGTTCTATAAATATTATGATTTTGGAACCTGTGGGATTGTTCCAAAATTTATCCAAGGAAGAAACCATAGCTCTAAGATCAGTTTTAGTGATACTGTAGAGAGATTGAGTTTCATCGTGTATTTTTATGCTTAATAGATGACATAAAGAATTATTTATCATGTTTGATAATGAAAGGCTCCATGGTAACTATCATAAGCATCATAACTCAATATCAACAGTATAGAACAATCTATGTTCTAAATATCAAAGTAGATATTAGAAAGGGTTTGAGTTCAATAATTGATTTATTCTAATCCTTGTCAAAATGCAATGTGACATCCCTCTGGAGTGTATGAGTGAGTAGGAGGGGAATACAACTAATTTTCATGATGTATTACAATTATAAACTAACATGACCATGGAATGAATTCATGTATTTGAAATTATATGAGTCTATTAATAGAGATAATGAATGTAGGTAGGATCCATATGAATTTCTATAAATATCAAACTGAACTATGACTACAACCATGAAATTATCAATTAATTTTAAAAAGATAACAAGAATACACTGATGTAATGATGGAATATCATTACAAACGGAAAAATAGAATAACTTATAAGAGTATATTTCAAAGGGGAATGTTAATGTATTCTTTTATTGGGCCCGCAGTTCATTTGGGATTTGTAAAAATATGGTGTATCAATTATGAAACCAATAATTTTAATTCTTTTCTAATATTTTTGGAATTTAATCATAGTAAAAAAAGGTATAGATATATTCATGATTCATCCTTCAATCTCAGATAATCGATACACAAGTTTCCTTTAATTTTTACTCATGTTGTGAAAATATCTCAATGTATATTTTTGAAAATTGTTTTACTAGACTTTTTAGGTACCACATGAGTTTTTATTTTCCATTCACAATCATAAATAAAGAAGATAATACCATCATGAATAGTCTTATAATATTCTTCTATAACTAACTGAAGAATGAGTGGATTAAATCATCATTAACTTTTTCTGATAAGTTTGGATGATTATTATAAATGAATATGATACCTGATAATAGAAGGCTTGATTCATGTTATATAACCAAAGGTCTAATCTAAGGCCTTTTTGTTTTCCCCTAATACCTGAACTATTTTAGACTCCTCAGATTCAGTATGATGAGAAGATACCAAGTCAAGATATTGGTGATCTTGTAAAGTTAATGCAATCATCAATTGTGTAGGTTGGGGTTTCAAATTAGTTTCAACCATCATTTGTGGGCTTGAAAACCTATTAAAATAAGTTGTTCATCTAGTCGGATTTGAATTATTTCCCTAGTTAAATATAAAGATGGAATAATTGATATCAAATGAGATATGGAATTCCAAAGAGTTCTTAGGATCTGAATGTTTGACAGATTCTATTCATTAATGGTCTCCTCAAATTAATAATTTAAGACAAGGTTAACCATTGCAAAATTTTCATAGACCCTATTCTCAATAGAACAGAAAGAACATGATGTAATGTGATTCAATCCACTCTCATAAATTTATATAGATGCATGCCTATGAAATTCATAGTGATTCTATGATGGGTATCTCATGGTTTTAAAAATATTAATCATGATTATTTGGTCACATAATTTAATTGATAATATGTCTGCATTAACATAAATTTTAGATCATGATATCATAAGGAATATACTTATTAGAATAATTTAATATCACAAATGAGATATCTCACCTTCTATTTCAAGGACATATAAATAATGTGGGATGATATGATCATTTACTCAGATAATGACATCATTGCTTATTCCATCCATTATTGAAGTACATTGACTGGATAACTGAATGAAAACACTCATTGGTTGTTAGGTAACTAGAATAATGTTAGAGAAGGTTTATTTGGCATGAAATTTATAGATACCCCTCAGTATATGAGTGCATCATCGATGTTGGAGATCCCTATTTCTCATGATGCTATAATTTTTTCATGCTCTATTCACTTCATGGAAATGGACACTTACATTGGTACATTTTCAAAGGTCCTTGGATGACTCCTAGGGGTTAAAAATTCATTAAGAATCCATAAATACATTCACATTTGAATGATAGAATCTAATAGGGGAATTTTGATTTCGACACATCAAAACATGTTAAAAAATTTAGGATGAGCCTCAAAGGGATTCTTAGGATTAGAGACGAATTGATGAATATGAATTGGGTTCATTGTTGGAATGGAATGAGTTAAGGGAGAGGTCTCATGTAAATTTTCTATATATTTATTGTTTTATTTTTATAGGTTATCATTTAAAGTGTATTTAGAGGTTTTAACATGATCCATTATAAATTTATTTCAATATCATATTTTAATAGGACTTACAATACCCTTGGGGTTGGTTAATTATTGGACTATGATTTGGGATGAATTATATAAGGGTTTCTGGATTAGTTTAGATGATAATTGACTAATTTGTTTTTCAATGTTTTTATGTCTAAAACAGGGAAGGAGGAAAGATCCCCTATAGTGCTTTCCCAATGATACTTAAAATATAGGAATCTTTATCATTGATATTTACTTGATATGGTTTAATGGTAATGTTATTATCATGGATTTCGAATTGAGATGACTCAATATGATTTTGAAAACTATGTTGATTTATTCGTTGATGTTAAAGAAGAAAATAATAAGGTTGTTGGAAGTTACCACAACCTTGACCCAAATGAATTGGATTACATTTTGGGGAGGGTCTAAGGGGAATGAGATACGTGATTATAATACCTCAATATTAGGATACATGTAAAGAGATGGGATCAATGTAGGTTGGGCGGTGTTTATAATTAATTGACATTCTTTTTGAGGGTTTGGTGTTCTATTGTGAATATAAGGCATTAAACTCTTTAATAATTGAATAATATGGAGGATAAACTTCTATTTGTTGAAATGGTTTAGTTGTGTGAGTTGTTTCATTGAATGTTCCATAGTTTTTTGTAGGTTTGTGGAATATAGATTTTAGAGAAGTTAGGGTTGGGGATTTATCAGCCATAACTAGCTATCTTACTATACCATTATTTTCACTCTTCCACTTGGTCATCATATTAGGATAAATGGATTTATTATCCTAGGATTTTTAAAATTTAGTATGCATTGATGTATGTAAATATTTCATATTTTTCCTCTATTTATTAAGATATATTATGAATCAGAATGTGATTTCCAAATAAGAGCACCACCACATGTGATATGGATGATAGTTTAATCCCCATCT
This sequence comes from Viscum album, assembly GCA_963277665.1. Classification (NCBI taxonomy): domain Eukaryota; kingdom Viridiplantae; phylum Streptophyta; class Magnoliopsida; order Santalales; family Viscaceae; genus Viscum; species Viscum album. Next base: position 1,238,228,003 of record OY728157.1, on the reverse strand, counting down.
AATATCCCCTCGTATAATTATTGGATCAAGATTTGGTTAGGGATTTGGTGTATAGGAAATGTTTCAAATTTTTTGAACCTTTCCATGTACAGAAGGAGTGATTCATTGGAAAATTGATTAAAATCACTTATTTCCTTTTGGATATAAGTGGATTGAGATTTAGGGAATAATTTATTTAAAAAGAGTAACCTCATGCCATTACAGGTGTTTTTTAAATCATAAGGGTGGCTATTGGGCCTTGACATGAATTAGTTGTATAAGTATAAATGGAATCCTAAACTTTTATTTGTTATATATAGATCCGTTTATAATTTATAATACTGTTTAACACAAGGAAAATTTGAAGTTGACTATGAGTATCCTCACTAGGTGTCCCTTAGCAATGGGAAAAAATATTAATTAAACTAGACATGAGTTCAAAATCTTTTTTGATATTTGGATATTTAATACAAAGGGGATTGTAGTTCAAATCAAGGATGGTGAGTTGTTTTAGGGGCTGTTCAATTGGATTGTGCATATATAAATCAATTTGATAGGAAATGAATGTGTATGTAGTAATTTGATTATCCAAAATGATCCTCCTTAGTCAGTGAATATTTATCACCTTTTTTAGTTAAAAATAGAATTTATAGTTTGGGTTGATACTGTGTATTCATATAAATAATTATTGATGTTGAAGTTCAATTTTTCATTGTGTATTTATTACTATTTTTTATTCATGTTTTTTATTAAAAATAATAAATTATTAAATTATTATTTAACCATACCCAATAATTCAATTAATTTAGGCATTTATGATGGTTACCTATCGAACATTCAATGATATTATTACCTATTAAAATTTTTATATTGGAACCCTTGTTGAGTCCTTTGTGAATGTACTATTTTTAGAGTCAAGTATTTTTTATTTATATATTAAATGGGGGGTTTATTAAGATATATTAATTAAATAAATTTATGAATGAAGATTTATTTTCTAATTTTTTAAATATTGAAATAATAATATTATTTTTTATTTCATCTTATAACATCCTTAATATCATATAAGAATTTCATTATATTAAACTCTACTTCCAAAGAGGATTTCTACTAATATTCTTAGTTTTGGATATAATCTGATCCTTAGTGATGGTTCTAATCATTGTCAATTATAATTTATAGATTCTTAAATTCTTCACCAACCCATTTGTATTTTTTTCCAATATTCCTGGTAATCCCAATTTCAAACATTACAGTGTTAATAATCCCGAACATATCCAATTTCGCATAAATAATAAAAATTAAAACAATGATAAACAATTGAAATTTTCCAATCACATAACATCACCAAATTATTAATCACTCTAATGTATTATTATCTAAGAAATTTGGATGGTCACTAATATGGTTGGGAATATTATTATGTCTTGTTAAATGAAATAAAAAAATTAATGAGACCAAAAAAATAATTGTGCATCGAACATGCCCAAATCAACTAAGGTAGACGCATGATCTTTATTTAATAAAAAAGTAAAACATGGGAATAGTTATGAAAATAATTAAAAAAGTTAATAAAGTTAATATTAAAATATATTGGGTAGATATAGATAATATATTATGAAGAGGAAAAAATAATTATAAATAAAATAAAATTAAAAGCACACTTTCAAAATTAAAATTCAAAACATTCAAAGTACGGGAGATTGAAGAAAGGAGGAATGGTCACTAAAATAGAATAATGAGTTTAGAAAATCATTATTTCACTTTGAGATTCTGAATTAATCTTCATATCTCAATCATCGTAGCTAGTCTAGTTTTCATCATTGATTTACCTACCCTTATTTTGTTTCCCATGTGACCCTCTAAATAGAATAATTATTCAATGATATTTTTGATAATCTGTATTAATTTTAATAATGAATAATAAAAACCTGTAATCCGGAAATTTTGATAAGTATTATTAATGATATGATCAGAACACTAAAATGAAGTGTTATTTAATGAATTCAAAGAGTTGTATTTATATATTATTATGATTGAAACATAAACATTAAATGAAAATTAATCATTATTCACTAAAAATGAGAACTGGGAGTAGTGTAAAACAATTAATTAATATTTTCTATAATTATAATATATATATATATCGTTTTGTACATTAATATTATATATATATAAATTATTTACACCACTCTTGGAGATAGTATGTCATATGTTGTTATAGAGACTGGTTTTGCTATCCTATAGAAAACAAATTATGGGAAATGATAATTTACCTTCCCAAAATCATTAGTATATCAAATATTTGTTATGAATTAATTAAGTATGTCCTTTTTACCACCTATAAAAAACCAAAATTAAAACAAGTCAAAAAACATTGTTAATTTTTTCACCTACATGTGTACACAAACAACATTACCATCATCCAAAGGATAGGAAGGTTTGAAGGTAGATATGATATCATAATTATAGAATAATAATTATTTAATAAATATATTATATGCACTCTAACGTCATCATAATTACCATCCATGAAATATGTTGATGGAAGATGAATTGTATCGCTTCATGGAAGTGGTAGTACACTCATAATCATGAGTGATACATTCACTTCTCATTCCATAGAATAGAGGGTGAATAATTGGGTTTACATAATAATTATAAAATATAGGTAAAATTATGATTATGATGACATTATTTTAGGAATCATAAACCATGTCTTAAGTATTTATAAGAGTAAATAAATTGGAAGTGTTTTGGTAAGATGACTACTTCTTCTTCGGATGGCCTTTATTGGATCCTTTCGTTATGAAAAATAGAATGGTGTTTTTATAATAAAATAAACCATAAATAAAGTATAAGTATTTTTGTAGAATAATTTTTTTGGTTTTCATGTTGTTGTGTTTCTCAATTTGGTGTAAAGATGAAAAAGAGGGGTTTCCTATTAAAAAGATGTGGAGAGGTCAGAGTTTGAATTTCATCAATGATAAAAATATAATAAATCCATACTCAAAACACATGATTACAGGGGGGACATATTTTATATGGTTGGAATTTATTAGGTAAAATTTGGAAATATAATTGTATTTATAAAATTTTAATAGAAAAACATATTGTTTTCTTTTTTAACCCCTACTAAACTCGTTTTAACCTTCACCATAATGAACTTATTTTATTATTTTTAATATTGTTCATGGAAAAAATTGAATTTGTACTAATTAAAACGTTATAGAATTATGATACAAAATTTGGAATCCAATTTATATACTTTAACTCACTTATTGGGAAACTTTTAGTTTCATATTAAACACCAAAAATATGATGAAATGTTTTTTTATAGAAAAAATGTATTCTTAAATATAAAGAGAATTTAAAAAAATATATATAATATATTATATTATAATTAATGTTATTATATTTTTAATTATATAAAATAAATAATTTCATATTTAAAAATTGTTTTAAAAAATAAAAATGTTTAGTTTCTTAAAACAAAAAGTATGTGTTCAATATAAATCAATATTTTTTTAACTATTCATAAAATGTTAAATATTTTAAAAAAATTATAAACAATTACATGAAGCTAGTTTTGACATGCATATTTTGACATTTTATTTCAATTTTTTAAATAATTTTTCTAATAGATGAAAAAATATAATATTTTCTAAAAAAATAAACAACATTTTTGACAAAAAATGTATTTTAAAAAATATAATGGCTTAACAAAAAGTTCGCTACCTGTTTATATATATTTTTTCACTATCTAAATAATTTATAAATAATATTTTAAAAAATATGTTTCTTCTTATTAATTCATCGATTTTAATATCTTTGTAAAACTGGTATACTATATTATGGTTTGATTATAATTATTATTACGTGTGTCATAAGCTATAAAAGAATTTTTTTGATGAGTGATATACTATAAAATCTAAGTGTTTTACATTAGTATTAATGGGTAAAATGTATTCACTATTCCTTATGCAGTTGAATTTTAGTTGGAATTATAGATATTCATGACTTAGGTAGCACCAAGGCAGACCGGTTCAAACCACTGGAAAGCTGTTGTCCTTCTCTCAGCCATCGTTGAGACCACTAAACATTGATCGTCTAAAAAATTTATCTTTAAAATCCATTTACTCTTTTTATATATCTCCATCACCGAAAAATAGACATTATAAATCATATTTTCAAACAATACTTAAAAATTTGAGGACTTTACCATACTCGTATGATGTTGAATGATGTATTGGTTTCTACCATTCAACCAGTGTGTTAAAAGATCCATGGGAATGTGGAACCAACCATGGAGCAGTCATAGTCAAATCGAGATACAATTATGGGATAAAATTTATTTATAACTGCATTACTCAAAAAATTCCAATGTCGAATCAGATGTAGTCTTGGATTGAATCCAATCATTAGTTACGTGATCATGATCAAATCAGATGAACTTAGGGGATGTAGATACATGTTGTATTGATGGATATAGAATTATATTATGATGGTTTTGAGCGGTCGTGGATAAAATTTATGGGTTACACAAGATGTTAGGAATTGACTTCAGTCATCATTTTTTGGATAATTAGAGGATTACACTAGGCATAATGTTATCATGATTAAAAATGTGGTGATGAATTAGTGGCTGAACATGATCCTTCTATGATGGGAAAACAAATTTTAATTCGATAATCATTCCCATATGTAATTTTATGGAATATGTTTCCTATCACATTTGGGATATCATTTTTTATATAAAGGGTGAATTTTTTTGGGAATTAAACTTGGATATTGAGGTAATTCCAGTATTCTATAAACATTAAATGGATGTCAGTTATTCTTCCCCTTCAATTATTGGGAGAAAAAATTATAATTCAAACTAAATAGAATCATCATTTTTTATCAGGTTTGGTGAGGTAGAGATCATATCAATTGTTTTATTATAATATTGAGTTTGTGGTTTTGGTAGTTAATTACAATTGTTGTTCACCATTGATATGCAATTGGATTTTACGAGATAAAATTTATAGTGATGATCACCATAGTCCTATTGATGAGTTATGATATCGGAGTGATCATGTTTCAAGATCATGGTTCTCATGTAAGATTCATACAAGCTTTTCAAAAATGGTCACATATATTTTCTAGGGTTTTGTTAGATTGAATACCATAAATTATAGAATTTATGTAGAATGTGATTTAGGAATTTGGGAATAAAACATGTACAATTGTTGATGATTTGGATGCTCGTATGGTTTTTTATTTGTAGTTTGATGATGATAATAACTTATAATAGGCATGATGTGTTATTTTGTAGTTTTTAATGCTTTATGTTTGTACAAGAATGAAAATTATGAAAGGAATTTTCGTTTTTGATGTTAGTGGTCATCTCGTGTTCATAATTGCGATTCAAAATACGTTTCTAGTAGTTGTAACATCATCAAATGTTATTTTAGGGCATGGTATGTGAATTAGAGGGGTCACGGGTGCTCTTATGGGCCTCTATATTGGTTGGGAGTCTATTTCTATAAAAATGTACATAACTAACTTGCATGTCACTAGGATTTAAAGGAAATACAACTAAATTTTAAAACATACTCTATTTTTAGAATGGGAAGAACCCCTACCCCTCCTAATGGATTATTTATCTAGAAATCAGATCCACTATTCTCCTATTCTCCCACTTAGACTTGTGTTCTATATGATGGTGTTTTTACTATGATTCATGGTATTTTTTATCTTTTTTTCCATTTTTATTGATTTCGAAATCAATATTGTTTCTGAATTTAATTATGTAGTAGTAATTCCACTAGAAAATGGTCTAGATGTTTATTTATTTTGAGGTTTTTTGTCCAAGTAAAATGCATCTTGATATGAATTTTGAGTTCCTTTTTTCATGATTTTTTCAATGGTGTGTCTTAATTTTATTTTTTTGAATTCATTATTTTTAAATAAAAAAATTAACAAATTAATTATATTTTTTATTATTCTGTTACCATAGTGTATAGTCGGGGTTATGAGAAGGACCCTTGGGGGTTCATTGATTGTTGTTACGTTGTGGAGGAGATATATTTTTATTATTGGGAATTATTATTATTTTTATGAATGGAATGAGTAATTATAAATTATTATAATTCTTTTAATGTGATGGTTTTCAATACCTTAGCTACAAGTATGCGGGCAGTTTCTGTTAACAATTTCCATGATGAATGAAGAAGTGGTGGTGAATTTTGATTCATTAAAACCATCAATATATACAAAACGATCCTTTGGAAATGTTATTTTTCATTACATCAATATTAATGATAAGTTGGAAGCATCTATTAATAAAGAAAAGAACCCAATGATGCATATTTGATTAGGAAAAAAAGACCCCCTAGTTCACTCTAACAATATTCTCTTTGCATGATTGGTGGTATTCAATAGCATGTCCTTTAATAGGAATTAGTACAATTGGGCATGTGATGTTTATAGCTTTATGATAAGTCTTTTACAAGGAATTCTTGTTCTTCTACAATGAACTGTAAATCTGTAGATTAGTTTTAAAATCTCACTCTCCACCATGACAGAGTTAGAGAAAACAATTATATAATAAATAAATAGATATTGATTTGATTGACAAGACATTAATCTATAAATATACGGTATTAATAGAAATATGATTTTGATCTGAAATGATGCATAGTAGTATAAAAATATTATTTTGTGTTTTCAGCGGTTTTATTCAAATTGTGATAGAGAAAAATCCATAGAGATGAATAAAAATGTTTGCCTCTAATGTGTAACTCTAAATAAAATTCTTAAATAGTAGAAGAATGTATAATAATAAGATAAAATAGTAGTGATATAATTAGTAGTGATAGAATCTGTAGTTATTCTAACAGATATATGAAGATATGTTTGTCTTCAATGTGTATCTCTTAATGTAAGGAAACTTTGTTATTTATTAGTCACATAGCTCTTTCATTTCAATGGATATCTATATTGTTTATTTTTTTCAAAAGATGACTATCTCAATATTTATATTTTAGTTAAAATTACTCTAGGAATAAAAATCTCTAGAAATATCGCATAACTAATATCAAATATTGGAATCCAAGCTATTCAAGAGAGTTATAACTTCCCTTTAAAATAGGAAAGATTTAATCTATTGTGTACAAGTCTTTCAATCAGTCATAAAATAACTTGAAATAGATATTTAATTCTTGTGAGACCATTGAAAAATGAATGGAAAATATCATTAATTGAAAACTCAATTTTTGATGATTAAAACTAAGGGTACCTCAATATAGTAAAAAAGACCCAATTTATGTTATACAATGTATGGTATTTTTTAAAATTTGGGATGACAATATACAATTTTGTAAAAAAGTAGGGTGGTTGAACAATACATTTATTCCCATAAACATAGATTTTCATCTAGACAAAGGGTGGTTGATCTATTATTTTCACCCAATTTACGATTTCCAAATCATAAATTACACTTTCAAACCTAGGGTATAAAAACTATTGTAGATTAATTTTAAATATGGCCATAACACTTACATAAACATTTTCCGATGAAATAAAGACTATTTTAAACCTCCAAAATAAAAAAAATTCAAATGAATATCATCATTAACAAATTTACATAAAATGATCATCATTGGTAAAATAAATGTGGGTGTTTGTGAGTCTAAAAAACAAAAATGTTGAATCAGCACAGTATTGAAAATCAACCACTTTTATTGATTACAAAAACCATAATATAAATATTTTAATAATAATATTTTTTAAAAAGAAGATATTTCCACAAATTTATGAAAATAAATTTTATGAACATTTCAACCCATTAATAAAATTTCTCAAACAAATTTCTCAAATAATTTTATAAATGTATCATTTTAAGTTTCCCTCTTTTTGTGAAATCAAAATGACAAGAATATAAATGGGTAATAAAAACACCCATGAGTTTTTATAAAAATATATCAATTGAATACATGTTATTGAAAAAAATAATTTAATTCATAATAATAAAATATATTAACAAATTATAAATATTTAAAATATTTTCCCCAAAGGTATATCATTGAACAAGATATTAAATGAATAATTGATTTTATAGGAATGACTAAAATAAAAATTTCACTATTTCATAGTTTAACAAACAAATTTATTACATATTGTAATATATTAAAATTAACATATTTAATGTAAAAAAAACATTATTTACATTTTTACATATAATATAACCACATATATTAAATCTTAATATTATGAAAACATTAAAAAATTATGATACTATTTATAATACATAATATTTATAAAAATAATATTAAAAAAGAGACATAAGATATTGAAATGCAATGAGATATTGTGATAAAAAAATGGTGGGGTGTTAAAAAGAATTGGAAACATCATCTAAACTTTCAAAACATTTAATTATTTATCATTAATTTATTAAAACATTTTACAGTTGTTCTATTCTTCTTTGAACAACAACATATCACTATTATAATGAAGGTGATCAATAAATGTTTTACCGTAAATTTATTTTAGTTCATCATGATAAATCTTAGTTACAACTTCGTTTCTAAGTAACTCTAAATGTCCTATAACTTATTGATTAAGTTCATCAATGTCATATTTTCAAATTGAACTTTAGTTAACTCTATTGTACCCATTTTTCTTCTATCAAAATCTATTTTGAAGTAAAAAATATATATATCTTTTTATATGATTTATTAAATGAATTCAAATCAATATGAAGCTTATATATTTCTTCATTAAAAGTATAAACAATATATTTAAAATCTTCATAATTCGTTACATTTCAAAAAAAAATGAGATGATAAAAAACCTGTTTGTTTATAACTATGAACCTGATTATCTTTTTATGAATAAATATGAAATGAATCTCTAAAATAAGAAACCAAATATTCTATAAACAAATAGAAATAAGGATTACCTTTTTTTATTATGAATTAATTTTCTCGTAACATGATGTTCATGATCTCTTTATCATGAGCGTATTGATTTAATAATTTTGTGAAATACATATTTCAAAGATGAAGAGGATATAAGTTAAACTGTTTTGAGAATAATACTCTGAGGTTTTAAATAATAGAAAATTACATTTTTTAATAAAAATTTGTAGACTATGATTCACATTCTCAAGTCTAAAATACAAAATTTACATTTTTTATTTCCTGTTTTGTAGAGAAATTTTATGAATAAAATTTGTTCTGATCTAAAATGTTGTGTTAAATAAAATTTTCCTAGAACACAAAATTTAAAATCAATAAAAAAATTTAAATTTTAAAAAATGAATTTAGTTTTTAATAAACATATTTATGATTAAAAAATTTACTAAATTATATAAATACTTTTATTATTAAAACAATACTTATTATAATTTTAATATTTAGCATTCTATTATGATATTATATATAATTAAGTTCTAAATAGTTGATTTAAATAGTAAGAAAATATTCTAACTTAAATAAAATATAAATATCCCCATATTTAAAAAAATTTAGGCACTATATATATATATATTATTGAAATACTTTTTTTGATTAAATGATAAATTTCTATGTATTTTTTACAATGAACAACTTAAGAGTACATAACTCCTTCATTAAGATATATATTTATATACACTTCCAATATGACCTATAATTTTTCTAATGATGTAATTAAATGGTGTAGTATGAAATATATTAAATAAAATTTATTTATTATATCCATTTGGTTTTGTTTTTAGTAACGTTAGAAACTAATTTTTTAAGTAACCAAATATCTTTTTGAATATAAATTCTATAATATTTGTCGGATAATTCATTGAAAGAATAATAATTTTTGACACCAAATTTTATTTCTAAAAACACTTTAATTTATATAATATACCATAATACCAAAATAAAAAAAACATTTATCCATTGACACTATTTTTCAATTTCATCTAAAAACAAAATAATTCCTATATAACTATTATTTACCAAAATTTCTACTTATTCCAATTTATCCTTTTGGAATTTATTTTTACCAAGATATTTATTTTAAATATTCTTTATTTTTTATGATTACTAGAAGCATGTTTTAAATTATCAAAATTAACTAATAGTCTAAAAAAATTAGTTTCATGTAAAACACATGAAATTTTGTAATAAATTGATTTTAAATCTATGATTTTTTTGACAAACATTCCTTATCTTCTAAAGAAACCATAGAAAATTTTCTATGGTTTCTATGATATTAGTTTAATAATTAAAATTTATGTTTAAGATTCAATAAATAGTCATTAAGTTCCTAATAATTAAATTTTTCATAATTAGAATTTTGAAAGTAAAAATATTATACCTCATCTGTATAGATCATCCAAAATAAAATTTTATTTTTATGTTCGTCTATTGTTATTTTATAATATTATTCATTTGAATCAAATGACTCAGTAAAATTATACTTCATAATTTTCTTCCCTTTTCTTTTTTAATTGGATTTCTTATGAGATTTAAGAAAAGAATAGTTTATCTTTGTACAAACTCTCTATTTTTATTCACATCATCAACTGACGTTAATCCCTTCCATTTTTTTGTGTAGTTTTTAAAAATACTTGAGAAGATTTGACAAATATTTATCTAAATATTAATGATTTCAATAATATTATTCATTTATAGAATCTTTTAGTGTATATTATTTCTATTGGATATTATTTTTACATTTGGAACATATCTCATATGCATGAATCAATAATTTTATAATTAGTTCATTCATTTCTAATTGCATAACTTGTGTGGATTAAAAAATCACAACAGATATTTCATTCCTTTAATTGGATAAATAATTGATTATAATTAATTCATGATCTAGTTAAATAATTTTATATCCCAAAGCAGCAATATTATTTACAATTTCAGTCAGTAGTCTATTCATCATAGTGATGTTATATTTCTCATGTATTCTAAATGTATCAATTATTATGTTTCCAGTATTGTACCTCTGTTGTATGATATTTTCAATTCCATTATAGGAATCATAAATTTTCTTCCACATTTGATATGCAGTATTACTATTAGAAAACTGATTAAACTCACCTTTCCCTAAATCACATACATTATCATTCATTTCATCCAAAATAAGATCATATTTTTTTTACTTTTCAAAATACCATTTATTTACATTTTCCATAGGAATTCTATATGGCTTGAAAACATTAAAAAACACTTATCCAATGATGATTCAAATAAATAATCATGAAATACTTCCATTATTAATACATTTCACAATTAAATTAAGGAGAAAATTACATAAAAAATAAATCTTATGGAATATCTATTTTAGGATATTTCTTCATCTAAATAATTATGTCATGCTTATTATTCAAAAAGAATAAGTTTAAAATAAATAAAAAGTCAAAAAAGATAATGTATTTATTATACTCACATGTAAAAACAAGGATATATCAATAGATAACAAATTAAAATATTTCTTGATTGTATAAAATCGAAATTGAGGTGTTTTCAAATATTTACAATAGGGAAAATATGTCAATAGATCCCTACCTTTGATACAACTTGTTACGTTAGAATATATTTGAAAAAAGAAAACATAGTGGGTGTATTGTGAATTTTTATAACCTTCAACAAATTCAAAACATCCCTCTTGAAATGCAGGGTTTATTTCCTTCTATCTTAAATATGCATAATAATTGGATATAAATAAATAAAATAAAATAGTTATTTATAGTGGTTCAAATCACATAGATTCCCTAGTACACTCCACAAATTCTTAATGAGCGAGCTTGGTTAATTTCATTGTTAATTCCTCTTACATGGGACTTCTAAAACTCAATTCAAGGATTAATTATATTTACAATGTGGATGTTACATAGCGTTCTGGTTCTTTTATAAAAAAATTATATCCATTTCGTATTTCTTGAAGTTGATACTCCACCACGATCTTGATTGAGTAGCTGATACTCTATCAAATCAATAGAGATTAATTTTATTGGTAAAATATGTTTCACACACAGTTGTTATAGAAAATGACAAATTCTTTGGATCATCATTGATTCAAAATAGGAAAAAGGTAATTTTTGTATGCTGGAAGAGGATTTATTCCAAACATATTATAGAAAAATTTATAAATACAAATAAACATATATGTCTCCATTGTGAAAATCTAAAAAATTCATTATTGAATAGGTATAATCTGATATAAAAATAATATATAAAAGTTGTGAGTGCATTAGAATTGAGTTAATCAGATATATCAAGACATGTATATCTCAAAAGTGTATCTATCATGTCAATTAAATACAATTTTTTGTTAGGTTCACAACTCGTTATTATCAATGCATATATGTGTTTTCTATTTCTCAGAATATGGGCATATGAATATTTGTATTATAAATCACACAGATCATGGTCAATCATTATCTAGAAATACTTCATACACAATCTCAAATATTTTAATTCAAAGCATTGAAATAGAGTCTTAATATCACTTGTTAAAAAGAATAATTTAATATGTTGAATTCAATCTTTTGAATAGATCATCAAACATATTTAAAGAGATATTTAATTCAGTAAAGACCATTACACATTATGTGAATAATATCATTAATTTAATACTCCATTATTGACCAATTAAATATATGGTTCATTCCCAATGTAAAATATCTTAATTTAGTGTTGGAAATGTAGAGTTGTTTAAAATTATACATCCACCAATATATGGATGTTTACAAAATTAGAATTGGTGAGCCATATATTTTTTCCACTAAAAATATGGTTTCTTCTTAATGTAAGGTTCTAGATTCATACATTTCAAATATTATATGGATGTGAAACCATATTTTATAGTCATAATGGTCCCATATGAACAATATTTCAATATTATATTCAAACAGATCCGAAATACTTAAACACATTTTTTTGATGGATTATTGACTCTTGTACACTTCCAAAATAAAAATAAATATTCCAAAGAACATTATCTTTCTAAAATTAAAATAAAATAAATTTAATTATTAACATAAATTTGGTTGTTTTGAAAATCAAAATCAAAAATGAAATTAACAAAAAAAATTAGTCAATAGATGATCAACATGTACTGATCATTTTATCTAAATAGATCTTGTGTATGGCCGGGATAAAATTTTCTAGTTTGTCTAGAAAATGTATGTTTATTTATAATTATTTAGATGGTCTTACATGACATCCATGTGCATATTATACTTTTTTGAGGCATGAGATGTGTGGGATGGAAATTATAGGTGATTCTACATTGGTTAATTCTTGTAATTAAATTGAATTAAATTGGTATTAATAAATTAAAATATGGAATTAACTAAACATCATTGGTGAATTAAATTATATGAAAAACCCATTTTTTTTATTTTGCACCTAGTAGATGCCTCTTCCACTATTGTCCATGTCCTATATATTTTTTGTATTCCATGTGATGTTCATCCCCCTTCAGGGTGGGGGGTGTAATAAAACATTATGAGTTGTATTTTCCATATTGCAGGAGCCTTATATACCCATTGAAAGAGGTGTTATGTGACTTGATATGACTGACCCAAGTGCATCATGTGAGACCCTTGAGACACCACCATGAATTTAGTGAGTAATAACCTAGATAAATCAACATTTCTATACCGTAATTGAATTTTTTTATTCCAATTAAGTGAGGGAGTAGTAGTGTTGGAATACATCAATTTAAAATTCTTCCATTTGTGGTCACCTATTCATTGTGGAGGAAATTATGGTAGACTTTGATCAGGAAGGGTAAGTGGACTAACAAATTATAACATTTTAGTTTATATTAGACATAGTAAATAATGATAGACAATTATTATATGGATTTATTTTGAGGATAATATGTTATTTTTTTGTTCACATTATAGGGAAATGTTATTATGAATTGTTGATCATAGTACAACAAACTAATTCATATATCCAGTTTTCTACATGACTTCAAGCATGCCTCCTCATACGCCAGAGGTATATGACTAATAGTGAGGGTCTAAAATCGATCATGCAAATACTATAACCTCATTACCATGGTTGCACGGCAACAGAAATAAATAAATAATAGCTAAATGAGATAAACATAGCCAGAAAAATACTTGTTCCACACAGTGCCTCGAAAAGGAATATAATATCAGAACCCAAATATTATATTAGTCATTCCATTGTATGTGATGTGTGTCCTATGAAAAATGAAAAATAATGACATTGAAAACTCCAAGAAGGTCCCAAAACCATGTATGGCCACATAATCTATGATCCATCCCAACATAGTCAACTAACATAGGGATCTTTCCCGTATCTTTTCTTGAAAACATGATTTCTATTCAAGAACTAGTCAGGAAGCCCGATCAGTGTGTGACAAAAACTCAATAGGCAACTACCAATGATGTCTGAAAAAATATCCAGTCAAATAATAGTGTATGTAGATGTTAAATAATAATACAAAATTAATAAGTAAATTGTTGTCACATTTAAAATTATTCATTAATCATCCATATAATTTCATGGGTTCATAATGATACTCATACTGTCCATATCTCTTTCGACCAGTTCCAGAGTCTAAACTATCCACAAGGTATATTATATATCATAATACAATTGTTATCAATTATAATTTCATTTCAATTCTTATTACATTCACTTGTATCCATAGTCAAATGGAAAATTTTTTGTCTCAAAATGCTCTATCTAAAACCCCATGACTATTTGGAGCATTAGTCCCACTCCTAAACCCCATTTTTTCAATCAATCACATAGGGTTATTTGGATCATCAATCAGTGTCTGACGCTCCTATATAAGTCAACCACATATGGGTATTTGGTGAATAATATTCCCATGCTTGTATATAAATCAACCACACCTATATCACATATATAACATCATTTAATATGTATAAAATTATCTTTTTTTTATCCCCCTTTCATATCATGGTATACCATTACAATTTATCACAACAAAAATGGTTCCTCAATTTATTCACATTGAATAATATGTAAAATTATTTATTTAAACATTTTTCAGAATTTAACCATATAACACATTATCACATTAAGGTTAATACAACCATATCATACTCTTAATTTTCAACTAATTCATAATTACATTAATTGACCAATTAAACAATCCCAATTTCCTATAAATTCCAAAATCATAATATTACATTAATTTATTTATAAACAAACTAATATAATTCTAATAATTCCAATTTCCCCAAATTTATATCAATTAAATATCATGTGGAAATTTAATTAAATCAATTAAAAATTCTTTACAATCTATAAATAATTGAATATTAAATTTCAGAATTATGTAAATGTAATTAAATAAGGACTGTGGGATATTCAACTTAGACCACTTACCTCGAGTTTGACGAAGAACGCTCACCTATAGAAAGACCCCATTGATGAGAAACAACCATGATCATGATAAATAACTATATCATGATCCTAAACATATATCCATGATAAATTTTATTATACTTATGAAAATATATATTGAGGTCCAATGCCAATATAGGGAAAAATACCTTCAAAGGTCAAGAGAAATATGGGAGAGACAGAGGATACCGTAACAGATGAGAATCTCTTACTGAGAGAGATGTATATCTATAAATAATCTGTAGATTCATTAATAAAATAGATTATAAAAACATGTAATTTATCTATGAGACTCTAAAATATGTATTAATTTGTTTAGGGTAGATATTGGGAGTTGGGGATACAAGATAGGGGTTCAAGAAATTTTTATTAAATTTTCAAGGTTTTAATTTTCTTTGTCCATGATTTCCTATATGAGGAACACAATTTTACCTAACCATGAACCTAACAGGGTGCCACCTCCTAGGGTGGGGGTCACTCTATTACTACATAGTGTATAAAGGGTTTAAAAGACCATGACACTGCCGTGAAAATCTCTTCTATTTTAGTTCACTAGGTTTACAGTCCACTGGGTGATACCACTGATGTTGTGACACGTGAAATTTTTATTATAGTACTATACCATTGCAGAAGAGCTAATACATTCAACACAAACTAGATTATATCCACATCCTCAAATTCCCCAACAAACCTAGGTGCCAATTATCTCTGTCTCCAAATCATATGGTGACCCAATCTAGTCGATAGCTGATGGAAAACATGATCACTGACTATAAAATCGTGGATTCAATGATGTCTATCTCATTCAACTTCTCCCTAATCAAGTTCGTTTCCATACATTTCTGAATCAGCTGACCCTACTCTAACGTATCCTATACAAGACTTAGTCCCAATAGTTTTTACTCCCCTACCCACATCCATAATAATGGAAACCTACATGGCATTTAATAAATGGAATCATATAGTGTTATCTATATTGATTCCAAATAATTGTTATTATATGATAACGGTCTATGTTCTAGGTGATTCTTCTAATACCCACCAATGCCAACCACTCATGCCCATATAATATCCTTAAGAACCTGAACATTAAAATCTAATTTCTTATCAATTTGTGGGTGGAAACCCATACTCAATAATATCAATGAAATAAGCAACTTCTGAAAACCCTACTAGAATAAAAAATTAAAAAGATTCATGTTATGAAGAAATAATATATGGAAGAATATAGAGATGGATTATCTGTAAAATGTAAAAATCTTCCAATTGGTCCACTGAGAATTTATATGGTATAGGAATGAATTGAGCTACATTCATCAGTTGGTCCATGACTACCCAAATAGAATAATTATTCAGAGGCGTCCATAGGAGACCAACCAAAAAATCCACTATAATATCATCCCACATCCATTTCAGAATGGGAAAAACCTGTAATAACCCACTAGGTCATTGATGTACAGCCTTCACCTATTGATAGTCATAACATCATGTCACAAACTCAATTATCTCCTTTTTCAAGATCAATCACCAATATTTTTGACATAGATCCTGATAAATATTTTTTAAAATCATTATGTATATTCCACTATGAGGAATAAATTTTATGGATTAGCTCCTCAAATATACCAGTAGTAATAAAAACATGATTCCTAAATTTAATGAACTTTACCTCATCTATTATCGAATCATAACATGATTCCCCACCTTAAATACATTCCTACAAGGCTAATCATTCTAGATCATGATGTTTCCTTTCCCTAATCCGAATCAAATGTTTAGACTCCACTAATATAGATATGAGACTTATCTACTATTATCTATCCATAACGATAATATGAATCTCAGCCAACAAGGTCAGCATCTCTCACACTGAACTAGACTATTGAAATTCCAAAGTATGAGTTATCCCACATAGAGAATCAACAAAACTATTTCCCTTTTTGGGTCTATATGCAAGCTAAAATCATATGAATGCATATTTAAACCCATTTCTTCTATAGTTTATTTATATATTGTTGAGAAAATATATACTTTATGATCTTTTGGTCAACAAATATAGTAACCCTTTTACTTAATAGATATTCATCCAATACATCAAATCATGTACTACTATTGTTAACTCAAGGTAATGCCAAGGGTATTTCCATTCATTTGGACTAAACTATCGGGACCAAAATGTTATAATTTGATCTCCCTAGATTAAAAAGGACCATAGGTCATTCCCAAATGTTTTAAAAACATTTTACACTCCTCCCCTATAAAATGAAATATTATTATTGGTTCTATTTTCAGTTTCTTTTTAAACTCTAGTAAACTATTCTCACTTGATCGAGACCATCCAAAATTTACCCCTTCTTTTTCAGGGTTGAAATAGTTTATTCTAAATAAGATAAGTCATCAATAAAGCTATGATAATAGTGAAAAAATTCATAAAATCTATAGATATTAAATAAATTCTTGGTTTTCTCAAAATAAATATCTTCTTTCATTATCTATAGGCCTGCGGACACACCTTCCTCTATGATAATTTGACCCATGAAATGTAATTGATTGGTCTTGAATTTATATTTGGGTAACATGAAATATATCCAATGTTCTGTTAGTGTACTAAATATGATGTTAAGAGGTTGTTAATGATCATTTCGAGTCTGGGAGCATTCTTTAATGTCATACAAAAACACAAAAAACCAACTAATCAAGGTGCAGGTGGAAACTTCAATTCATCAAGGCCATAATCATTTCCATAACATATTCAAATAAAATAGTATCATGACTAACTCATACAGTCCATTGGTACTTTTTAAAGTAGTACATGGTATATCATAATGATGAAATCTAAGATAATGACAGCCTGATCAAAATTCATTAATTGATAACACACAAACTCTGCTCAATTATTCAAAACGTTCGTCAGTATATAGAAGAAGATATCATCTCTTCTAAATCATTGAGTTCAACTTTAGGTAACCAAAAGATTAGAAGAATTTTATACAAGTCTTATTTGTAAACAAGACTAGGGAACCCCAAGCGGGTGTACTCGGAATTATAAAACATGTATCCATTAACTCTTCTAGTTGATCCTTAATCTCACTAATCCTAGTTGGTTCCATTCAATATAGAGGAATAGAAACTGGTTTATCCCCCGATATGAGATCAATTCTAAATTACAAATATCTCTAATGTAGAATCCCTAGGTTTTTTATCAAGAAATGCATCTTGGAATATGTTCACTACGAGTGGAAAATATTTCATTATTTAAACCAATGCTATCAAGAAAATGCTAAGAAACATTTGTGGTGAGTTACCAAAATTACTAATGAACTTTTCCTGCAAGGCCCACCTTGATATCTCATTCCCCATGGTGTATATAATTGTCACCCCAATGATATAAAAGTCACTCACCTACAATAACAATCTATATGGGCTTAATATGCCAAAAAACACTCCATTCAAAAAATTAGGTCAAATACTGACTTATCCAACATGTTGGGATCTAAAATAAATTGATACTCCCCAACCATGAGAGAACACCCCTTGAATAAACAATCACCTATCAAATATAATCTCAATTGTATATTGATCGTTTTATCCCAATAAAAAACACCAATTCCAGACTCAATGCATTCTCATGATCTGTATATATAAAAGAATAAGGGTCACCAATATAAAATACAGCAGTAGATAGTGTACAAGATATATGAATAGTACCTATAAAAAATTATTAACTTACATGGAAAGTCAGAATCACATAAAGACATAAGTAGTCATCTTATATTTTCCACTACATGGTTAAAACTGAGGCACTATTACTACCCTTAACCATTCCACATCTTGGTCTAGGTTAAAAAGGGTAAACAGATTATCATCATTCAATTTTCTTCTTATACCCCCCTTTTCCATACATTTTTAATTAATTTTGAAATTATATATTTATTTTGAGAGCCTATATCATTTAAAACAATCATGAAGATAAAAATAAATTCCCTTAAAACTCTGAACATAAAAAATAGGATTTTCCCATGCTAGCCTAAAATGATCCATGTCGTATAATAATATTTTGATCCTAGAATGATTCATACATAGTAAAATATTGTTCCATTATAGTAAAAGAGTCAAATATTAGAAAATGGAAGAAACAATAATCACATTACACAATAAGTACATCATCCATGGTGAAATAACATCCTACTGTTACTACAAACTCCTATAACTACAATCCCACACTAGGTACTTACCTTTTACCCTAAAACATAGGATATCCACTCCCATGAACAATATTTTGACCAAGCCCCAACTCATTCTATTCTCTTGTATACCATTTCAAAATGATAATAAAAAAGATCAAAAAATAAAATCACATACGATACCACATTGTGCATCCCAACCTGGGTTCCACAAACAAATTCCTTAATGTAATTGTCTATGTATCATCCCAGGTAAATAAAGAAACATGAAATTTTGATATTTATTAATATTTGGGAATTAAATATTAATTTTACCTTAAATGGGTTGCTATGTTCTCTGGCGTACCCGATACACAACAATGGGTTTCTTTGAAATCTTACGTTGCACAATAATAATATAATATAATTATTTTAAATGGTTGTTAACGGCTAGCCATTGTATTAGTAGGAATGAAAAAACTACCTAAAATATGATTATACAGTCATGTTAATTGTTTTAACATTTATCCAATAAATGATAGGGAGTAAAATGTGAATGAATCTAATTTTGAGCATAATTTACATTAAAAGTTTGATTTATCACCTTTAGATGGTGAACCCACTTTAAATCTGGTTTTGGTCACTTTTATATGTTCTATTTGACCAAATAAAATTCATCATTAGAATTGAGATATCAAAATTTACTTTAAAAACATTTTTTGTATTTTTCTTATCAAATTCAATTTTTTAATGAATAGTGGAAAATACTGTATTTTAATTCAAAATTGCCTTTTAATCTAATTTAATTATATATTTATATATCTTTTTAAATAATTTTGAAGTGTAATTAGATTAATTTTTTAAAATTTTATCTAATTTTGGTCATTTTTATTATTTTCACATTGAAATTGGACATAAACAAGTGTCAATCTTTTGATAGTTAATATTTCCCCAAAACACGCTTTTTTGTTTTAACAACGAGAATTAATTTAAAATAAATTTCTTCCACTTCTTTGTTTTAAATTTGAAAAAATAGATTCCATATTTTGAATTACGAGTTCCAATGTTTTTAAATAGGAAACTTTTATTTTTAGACATTATAAATATTTACATTAGTATATATTTTATTTAAAATGGTTAAATGGTAAATCTGGCAAATAAGGGTAAACAAATATTGCAATAATAATATAAAATTACCCTAACATGTGTCTTAATCCTATTGGTTGATACAATTTTCACCATTAGAATCCTTGGGTCGATTTTGGGACCCCATGGGGCAACTTGGGAGTGATAATGACACTTTATTTAAATTAACTAAATGCAAAGACAAAAATGACATAAACAAATATCTTTTAGTAAATTAATTTTTACATAGGGTTATATAGGTTATATTTTCGACTATAAATATTATTTGTAATTTTAAAGCATTTACTATATAACGACATTTTTTTATAAATTTTATACATTAAATAAAAATTATAATTTATGACACAATAATGATGCAGGTTTTGCCTCCTTAATAAATGATTTAAATAAATAAGATTATGTAGATTAAAATAATATCCAATACCTGTCCAATTATTATTTAACGATTTTATTTCAACCATGAATCATCTTATCTTCGACTTTAATAATTATTGGACCTTTAGAAACCAAAAATCATTATATAATAAAATAATATTTTTACACTTTTCTCAAGGGCCCATCCTCCCCCTTATAAAAAGCTATCACCTCTAACCCATTCCTCACACCTCTCAAGTCCCTTGGATCAACTAACCCCTACCCAAATAAGCTCTCATGGTCTCTATATTCCACCTAGATGCCTTGCCTTAGGTATAAGGTACTTCAAGAAGTCCTTTTGGTTCAAACCAAATGGTGTAACCCAAATTAATGGAGAATAAATAATGAATAGGTCAAGTCAGACACGATGTAAGGGACTTCGTCTCAATCTCCTTTCATTGAGGCATATTTTTTTAATAAACGATTTTTTTATACTCCGAATAAACACCTTTGACTTTTCATTTCAATAAATGGGAATCTTTTTCTATGAAGTGTTTTACTAAATGAAAAAAGAATGTTTCCTTTAACGTAAGCGGTGTCCACGACCTTCAGCCTCCGCTGGTATTATAGGATCTTTGGCTTTTTTGACAAGATTTAAAAATTTTACAAGGAAACTAAATATCATATACTCTTTTATGTATTTTGGTATTGAAAATGGTTTCGAAAAAGGATTTGTTTTGTCAATATATTTAAGAGATATATTGTGATTGAAATGTTGAAATGTTTTCAATCGTTTATATTTGTCGTATGTGTTATGATTTTATAATGGTACATGGACATTTGACTGGGGGTTATGTTATAAACCAAATGACTAGTGGTGCCGTGATAAACCAGGATGGGTGGTTATGTTATAACCTCTAATGCATTGGATATGGAAGTCCGCCATATGGATATTCTATTTAGTGATTTTTGTTGAAGTATTCTACATGGTTCTTCAATTTAAGTATGTTTATGTCCCAATTTGAGTTTATATGTTATGTGTTCCTTATATGGGATTTATAAAAATATTTTGGTTACAAAAGGGTATGAAATGATCTTATATTCACGGAAGAGTATTTATTACCTCATAAAGGTGAAAAGTATTACCTATGAGAAAGTATTCTTGGTTTACCTGTTGTTGTAAAAAAAGGTTTCCTTCTTTGTGTATACCTTACTGTGATTTTTATGATCATCCCATGTTTTTGAAATTTTTATCCCAGGACATAATGAGGAATAGGTTCAAGGATGGGATCATGTAAAAGTCGTGCTGTCTAAAACATTGAACTATACATGACTCTTTTTTTTCAAGAATTTTTATTTTGTGAAAAAATGGGAACTAAGTAAAGTGTCTACATTTTATCATTTGGGAAGTGATGTAATTGTTATGACCTAATTCTATAAAACTCTAAACCAGAATAGGTCCTCAATGTGGATTATTAACTTAATTTATGAACATTAAATGTTTAAGGCTGGGTCCTTATAGTTGGTATCAGAGGTCAATTTTAATAACATCAGATGTTATTGTATTGTTAAATTAATATATATAAATTAATTTATGTTAATATTGAAATGATTTCATTTGATGATTACCATTTTTCTTTGACTAAGGTATTTCTGTGTTCCGAATGGGTTTCCGTAGAATAAATAGGGCAACTATGTAGGGATGACAATAGGAAGAAGACAACCATCCAAATCAGCAACTGGAGATGGTCAGAATCGGAACTGAATAGTTTGTTGTAGTGATGGCACAATTGAATCAGGCGATAAATAGTGGTGGTATCCATGCACGAGATCATCCATATCAACCACATAGAAACATGTCAGTAGTGGAGCCTTTCATGAGGCAACATCCCCCATCATTCAGAGGATTATCTGACCCTGTGCTATCAGAATGGTGGATTAAAGGACTGGAGAAAATTGTTGATGTCGTGGGGTGTTCAGAACATCATAAGGTTAGTCTCTCTATTTACCATTTTGGAGGTGAAGCTGATCAATGGTGGTCATTAGTGAAAAATATCTGGGATAGTAAAGAGATTGATTCTCTTATTTGGGATGAATTCAATGGTATGTTTCTTAAGAAATATTTTCCTAAGGTGGTTCAACATTGGATGGAAAATATTTCTTGGAATTGAGGTTGGAGGATGAATCAGTGGCTGATTATGAAGGACAGTTCGCTCGACTAGCAAGGTATGCTCCAAATTTCATCCGAGATCTTGATTGTAAGACAAATTGATTTTACTAAGGATAGAAGCCGCGGTATCGAAGAGAATTAGCCTCTCGTGAGTTTTAATGTTATGAAAAACTTGTTTTATGTGTGGAGAAGTTGGAAATAGAGTTGGCTGATGATCTTGTGTTCTTTGAAAAACAACAGAATAAGAGGTCCAGTTGGCAGGAAAAGGGAAAGAATTCACCAAAGTGGACTGGAGGTAAGAAAACATAATATCTATCTTGTGAGAAGTGTGGTAAAAATAATCCTGGATAATGATTATCAATGTTTGGAAGGATTCTTCAGTGTGTTAAGTCGGGTCATATTGCTCATAACTATAAACAAGATGATCAAGAAGATAATGAAAAACTAGTGGTAAGATGTTTTAAGTTAAATGAAATGGGTCAATATGAAAATGAGTATCTATATAATAACTCAACTGAGGGAAATTAATCAGACTACAAGAAGAAATGGGCGGTGAAGTCCTTTGCAACTACTTCACCAGATGATGGTCCATCAAATGATGTAGTATCAGGTACACTATTTGTTTGTTCAGATTATGCCAATGTTTTGTTTGATTCACGGTCTACACATTCATTTATTTCATAGAAGTTTTCTAGTAAATTGGGAATTCTATATCAAGATATGAATCATGAACTTATGTTAATGACACATGGAAGAAATGTTGAGACAAAAAGGAATTATAAGAACCTTTCTGTCCTTGTGTGCCGAAAGAATCTACCTGCAAACCTTATTGTTTTTCCTCTAGTAGAGTTTGATGTAATTTTGGGAATGGATTGGCTATAAGATTATCAATCTATGATTGACTGCAGAGCTATAGAAATTTCTTTTCAAATTGATTTTTATTATGTGTACAAAAATAAAAGAATAATTTTTATAACATATCAGGAAGGTGAGAAACTAATAAAATATGGAAATGAATGTTACCTTTCACATATTGTTGAAGACAAAGGAACTGTTTAGATTAATCATGTTCCAGTGGTAAATGTGTATCTTGATGTTTTTCTAGAGGAGTTGTCTGTTATTATACCAGATCGACTAGTTAAATTTACTGTTGACTTAGTTCTTGATGCTAATATAATTTCAAAACCCCTTATCGGATGGCTCAAATTGAACTTTTATAGTTAAAGAAGAAATTGTAGGAGTTATTAGATAAAGGTTTCATTCGACCTATCACATCACCATGGGGTGATTCTATCTTATTTGTTAAATATAATGATGGTTCAATGAGACTTTGCATTTATTATAGAGCATTGAAATACATCACTGTTATGAAAAACTATCATTTTCCTCATATCGATGATTTGTTTGATCATATCTAGGGAACTTAGTATTTTTCAAAGATTGAAATGAGGTCGGGGTATCATTAGTTGAAGGTGAAAAAAGAAGAAATTTCATTGACCACATTTTGTACTATATATGGCCATTATGAATTTTGTATTTATGCCTTGTGGTTTAACTAATGAACTTGCTGTATTCAGGGATCTTATGAATAGAATTTTCCATGATTTCATGGTTAATTTTTTGGTTGTGTCCGTTGAGGATTTTTTGGTTTATTAAAAAAGAAAATAGGAACATGAAAATCATTTGATGGTGGTCTTCCAAACCTTAAAAGAAAAGAAACTGTTTGGGGAATTCAGAAAGTGTGAGTTTCGGTTAAAAATAATTTCTTTCCTTGGTCACATTGTTTTAAAAAATTGCATAATTGTTGATCCTATTAAAACAAAAGTTATTGAAGAATGATCAAGTCCCACAAATATAACTGAGATCTGTAGTTTTCTTGGTTTGGTAGGTTATTACGGGAGGTTTGTAGAGAATTTTTCATAGTTATCTAGTCCAATGACTAATATAACTCGAAAAGGTGTTAAGTTCACATGGACCAATGAATGTGATGATTGTTTTCAGAAATTGAAAAGAAAATTGGTGAATTCTCCAGTTTTGCCACCGCCTTCCAGAACTGGTGAGGTTTTATTTATAGTAATGCTTCGATGAAATGGCTTGGTTGTGTCCTTATGCAGAATGATCAGGTAATTTTTTATGCTTCACGTCAGTTGAAACCTCATGAGTTCAATTACCCTACACATGATTTAGAATTAGCTTATGTTGTTTTTTGCTTTAAAAATTTTGAAGCATCATTTGTATAGAGTAAAATTTGAAAAATATACTGACCACAAAAGTTTGAAATATATATTCACTCAATAGAATTAAACAGAAGATAGAGGAGATGGTTGGAATTAATCAAGGATTATGATTGCACAATCCTATACCAACTGGGAAAAGAAAATAAGGTGGCTACTGCTTTGAGTCGAAAAAGTAATGCTTTATTGACCATGCTACATTTGGAATGAGATCCTTTGGGTTTTTATTTGATGAACGTTTTCATAGATGTTTTTGGTGCTGGAAATTCTTTTGTATTGTTTCAGGTGTCAGTGAGATCATCTCTATCAGAAAGAATTAAGCAAGCAGCGAAAGAAGATAGTGAGTTACAAAAAATGGTAGATTTGGTTCTGAAGGGTAAGTTGACTAAATATAACATTGATAATGATTGTGTTTTTTGGTTTGGGAAAATATTATGCATGCCTTGTGATTTATAGTTGATGAATGAGTTGTTATGTGAATCTCATAGTTCCCCATTTTTTGTTCATCCAGGCAGTACTAAGATGTACATATATATTCGAGAGTATTACTTGTGGAATGGAATGAAAATAGATATTACTAAATTTAAAGTGAATTGTTTGACATGTCAGTAGGTTAAATAAGATAAGTAGTTTCTAAAATGGATGCTCCAGCCTTTATCAGTGCCATAGTGGAAATAGGAAAAATATATTCATGGACCTCAATGTGGGAACCCCGATTACATCTTGAGATAATAATTCAATCTAGGTTATTATTGATCGATTGACTAATTAGGCACATTTCCTTCCTATTTGATATACATTGTCTCTAGATAAACATTCTTGGTTGTATGTTAAAGGCATAGTCATGTTGCATGGTGTTCCCCTCTCCATTTTATCTGATCGTGATCCAAGGTTTACTTCTAACTTTTGGAAAGGCCTTCAGAAGTCATTGGGTGTTGAATTATGTTTTAGTATAGTTTTTCATCTGTAATCAAATGGGCAGTCCGAATGAACAATTTAGACTTTAGAGGATATGTTACTTAAATGTTCACTGGATTACTAAGGAAGTTGGGACCAACATATTTCTTTTCTTGAATTTTCTTATAATAAAATAATTAATTTTTATATACAGATAGCTCCATTTGTAGCATTGTATGGAATGCATTATCTAACTCCATATTTTTGGGATGAAGTAGGTGAATGGAAGATAATGGGACTATAATTGGTAGAAGAGATGGAAGATAAAGTTCAGTTGAGTAAGAATCACATTAGAATAGTGCAGATCAGGCAGAAAAGTTATGTAGATAACTGGAGGAAGGATCTCTTTTTCGATGTATTTGATCAAGTCTTTCTCAAAATTTCTCCATGGAAAATTGTTATTCATTTTGATAAGAAATGAAAGTTGATTTTGAGGTTCATTGGACCTTTTGAAATCCTATAGAAAGTGGGATATGTTTCTTAATGGGTGTCTTTACCTCCATTTTTGTCCTATGTACACAATGTTTTTCATGTTTCTATGTAGAGAAAGTATATGCCAAATCCCTATCATGTTTTGAGCCCCGAGGTAGTTCAGTTGGAAGAGGATCTCCCTTATGAGGAACAAACAGTCTAGATTCTTGACTGAAGAGAGAAAGTATTGTGGAATAAGTTAATTCACCAGGTAAAGGTTTTGTGAAAAACCCACATGGATGAAGAGGCAACATGGGAATCTGAAAATTCTATGAGGGATAATTACCCCCATTTATTTAATAAGTGAATAAAATTTCAAAGACGCAATTTCCAAAAGGGGGGAAGGATGTAACATCCCAGGTAAATAATGAAATATTACATTTTCATATATAATTATATTTGTGAATTAAATATTATTTTTACCTTAAAAGGGTTTCTATGTTCGATGGTGTACCCGATACACAATAATGTGTTTCTTCAAAATCATATATTGCACTATAATAATATAATATTATTATTTCAAATGGTAGTTAACGCCTAGAAGTTGTATTTGAGGGAATGAATACAACTAACTACAATTTCATTATTCATGTTTTTTATATGTTTTTACATTTATCCAATAAAAGATAGAGGCTTAAAATGTGAATGAATCTAATTTTAAGCACAATTTACTTTAAAAGGTTTATTTACCACATTTTGATGGAAAACCCTCTTTAAGTCTGGTTTTGGTCACTTTTATATGTTCTATTAGACAAAATAAAAAAAATTAGGATTGGGATATCAAAATTTACTTTGGGTATTTTTTTGGTAAAATTCATTTTTTAATGAGTAGTGGAAAATTCTGTATTTTAATAAAAAACTGCCTTTTTTAATCTAATTTATATGTATAGTTAGATTATATTAATAATTAGCTTTAAAATGTAATTAAATTATTTTTTACCATTTAATCTAATATTGGACATTTTAATTAATTTCACTATGAAATTGGACATAAACAAGTGTCAATCATTTGATAGATAATATTTCATAAAAACATGCTTTTTGTTTTAACTGCAGGAATAATTTTATATTAATTTTCGACACTTATATGTTTTGAATTTCAAAAAATGGATTCCATATTTGGAATCTAGTGGTCCATATTTTTTAAATAGGTAACTTTTATTTTTATACATTATGAATATTTACATCTTTAAATATTCTGTTTAACACGGTTAAAGGGTAAATCTGGTAAATAAGGGTAAACAGATATTACTATAATAATTTAAAATTACCCTATCATCTGTCCCAATCCTAGTGGTTGATAAACATCCGACCATGGGCATCCTTGGGTCGATTTTGGGACCCCATGGGGCCACATGGGAGTGATAATGAATCTTTATTTTAATTAACATAAAGTAAATACAATAATGACCAAAACAAATATCTTTTAGTAAATTAATTATTACATAGGTTTGTTTAAGATATCATTTTGACAATAAATATTATTTGAAAATATAAACATATTTACTACTTCATGGAATTTTTTTATAATTTTTAATCATTAAATAAATTGAATTATTTATGACACAAATGATGCAGTCTTTAACTCATTAATAAATGATTTAAATAAGTAAGAATATAAATATTACAATAATATCCAATACATGTACAATTATTATTGGATGATTTTATTTCGACCATGAGTCATAATATCATAAAATTTAATATGCTTTGGGCCTTTAGAAATCGAAAATGATTATATAATAAAACAATATTTTCACACTTTCCAAAGAACCCCTCCTCCCCCTAATAAAAATCCCTCACCCCTAACCCATTCTTCTCACCTCTCAAACCCCTTGGCTCATCCAACCCTAGCACAAATAAGCTCTCAAGAGCCCTCTCTTCCACCTATTATCCATACATTAGGCACAATAAACTTCAATAATTCATTTTGGTTCAAACAAAAGGGAGTTACCTGAATTAAAAGAGATTAAAGAACGAATGGGTCAAGTCAGACACGAGGTATGTGACTTCATCTCAATCTCTTTTCATTGAAGCATATTTTTTTTAATACACAACTTTAATTTATACTCTATATAATCACCTTTGAATTTTCATTTCATTCGAAGGGAATATTTTTCTATAAAGCACTTTAATAAATGAAAAAAAGTATTTTTCTTTTAACGTAAGTGGTGACAACGACCTTCAGCCACCATGAGTATTATTATATCTTTGGCTTCCTTAAAAAGCCGTAATTTTATTAAAAAGAAAACAAATAACATATACACTTTTTTGTATTTTGTTATTGAAAATTGTTTTGACAAAGGATTTTTTATGTCAATATATTTAAGTTATATATTGTGAATGAAATATGGAATTGTTTTCATTCCTTTATATTTGTTGTATGTGTTTTGATTTTATAATGGTACTCAGACATTTGATGGGTGGTTACGTGATAAACCAAAGGATGGGTAGTGTCGCGATAAACTAGGAAGAGTGGTTACGTTATAACCACCACTGCATTGGGTATGGAAGTTGGTCGTATGGCTATTCCATTTAGTGATATGTGTGGAAGTCGACCGCAAGGTTATTCCATTTAAGTATATTTATGTCCCAAGATACCTTTATATGTTATGTGTTCATTATATAGGGTTTTATGGTAATATCTTGGTTACAAAACGGTAAGCAATGATCTTGTATTCTGTGAAGAGTATTTACTACTTCATAAAGGTGAAAATTATTACTTATGATAAAGTATTCATGGATTACTTGTTGTTTTGAGAAACTACCGGTTTTACTTCTTTGTGTATCTCTTACTGTGATTTTAATGCTCATCCCAAGTTTTTGAAATGTTTTTCATAGGACATAAAGTAGAATAGGGTCATGTATGGTATCATGGAAAAGTCATGGTATCTAAAACATGGTACAAGACATGAATCATTTTTTTCAAGAATTTTTATTTTGTGAAAAAAATAGGATCTAAGTAGAATAATATACATTGTATCTTTTGGTATGTAATGTAACAGTTATAGCCTAATTATCTAAAACTATAAACTTGAAAATATCATCAATGTGAATTATTAACTTAATTAAAGAATATGAAATGTTTAAGGCTGAGTCCTTATAGTCTGAATGACCTTAGGTGCACCACCCCGTACGCCAGAGGATACTATCTAATTGAAAGGGTCTAAAATCGATCATGGAGAGAGTATAATCACTTTACTAATTTGTTAGAATAATTAAAATTAATAAAAATAAAAAAATGATAAAACAATAACGAAAATAATAAATTTATCACATGATGGACAAAACAATAATACAAAATACAAATCAAAATTGTAGATATTTCATGTCATATTATGTGGGATGAGTAAAATGAAAACCCCCAAAATAAAATTGGAAACACAATGAGGGTCCATAAACAATTTTTAGTTCCCTCATCCAGGCTCTATCCCAACTCATGAAACTAACCTAGATCTATATCCATAATCATATACTGCAAAAATTAAGACTATTTTGGTATCATCTAGGCATCCCAAGTAGGGTGTGAGTAAAACATAGTAGGCCACTACCAACGAAGACAAAAAAAAATCCTATCAATTAACTATTTATAAATTTTTATAATGAATAATGTAAAATTCATAAGTAAATGAATATAAAATTTTAATTATTCTTTATTCAACCACATAATTTTTTGGGTTCACAATGAAACCCATACTATCTATACCCACATTGGTCCATGCCATATTCTGAACTATCCCTAAGGGATATCACATATCATAATACTATGGTTACCAATTACAATTTTCTTTAAATAAAAATTATGGAAATTTAGAACCATAGTCAATTGGAAATATTTTTTGCTTATAATTCCACGTCTAGAACCCCATGAGTATTTGGTGTATCGATACATATCTCACACCCCATTTTCAGTAAATCACATATTCGTATTTGGACTATCAATCCATGTCCCACACTATTATATTGGCAATCACATATAATATTTGGTGAATCAGTCTATATCCCCCACTCGTATATCAATTTATCACACATATACAACATATATCACATAATCCAAGGAATATTCACATTATACCATTTTATCACCCACAAACATCATGATATATCTATATAATTTATCAGAACAAATATCATTTCTCAATTTAATCACATGTAATAATATGACAATTTCATTATTCATCCATTCAAAAATATATAAATCATATAACCCATTAGACCATCAATGCTAATCCAACAATATTATAATCATTATTTTTAATTAATTTACATTTACTTTAAATTTATAACTACAAAATCCCATTATCTAATAAATTCCAAAATCACAATATTCCAATCAATAATTAAATAATTAATTTATCCAATTCTACCAATTCAAATTTCCATAAATTTATCCCATTGAATTATCACATGGAAATAGAATTCAATAAATTTAATCTTTGATGGATGTTCCAAGTCATGAAATTTTAAATTCTGTAATTACATATAAATAATTAATTCAAGAGTATGGGATTTTATATTTAGACCAGATACCTCAGGTTTGACGATGAATGATCTATAACGGAGCTCTACAATTAAATTGAAAAAACTAAGATCACGACAAAGAATGAAAAATTGATCTAAAACCTAGATCCAATAACAAACAGAATAGATAAATGAAAACGCATATCGATGTTTACTACCAATAGAGGAAAATATCCCTTTAAAGGATGTGAGAAGGATAAGAGATATAGAGAGTGGAAATCATATAGGTTGAGAATCTCTTTCCAAGAGATGTACATATCCATCAATGGACTTTTAATTCCTCATGAATGGAGGTTGGAAATACATAAATATTTTTCTAGGGCCTATAAAATTAAAATTTGATGGTTTAGGGTCTATATTAGTATATTATTTATATAAGAATAGGGTTTTTATAATTTTTATTTAATGATTGTGGGTTTAATTTACTACACACATGGTTTTATTATATCGTGCACATATTTCCATAACTTTGTTCCTAAATATCAGCCTCCCCTAATGGGGTCACACACATAGAGATTGAATGGATTAAAAATCATTCAATATCCATGTGTATCAACATTTTTGGGATAATTTATTTTATTATCATGGGTGCACAGTTTAGGAAAACAATTTACCAACCTTTCATTGCTCCTCTAACTTCCAAAATTATCCAATTTCACACAAAATTCAACCAAGATAAATCCCAAAGAATATAGAAATAGTACAATAAGAAAATATTACATAAAAATTAAATTTAGAAAACTCTAATAAATGTTTATGATCATACTGTTACATTCAGGTGTTCTTGGTGTTACCTCAAGAAACTAGTTTTTATCGAGGATCCTGAGAGTGATTCCGCTAATTTCATAGAAACCTAGAGGATTCAATGTTGGATTCCTCAAATTAAATACTAAGGTAGAAGTCTTGGGTGGGTTCCCCATTATTTTATAGACCTCAATAATGTCTGTATAGTTGTGTAGTGATGGTTTTTGGTATAACATTACATCCCAAACTGATGTTGAAGCCCAATGAGAATGAGATGATAATGAAGGTAAATAGCCTTTAGCTATCCCTTGTTGTTTTTTATTTATTTTTATTAGTGTAGATATATATATTTATTAGATCACCTATAAATCATCCATTGAGCATGATATATATTTATTATTTATTGGGACACTAGGGAATCACCTACTGATTTTAATGGGACCTTTGGATATCTACTATGTATGGGATATATTCTCATAGAATATTACAGAAAAATTATATGTATAAAATACATGATGTGATATAGTGGACAATGTAATGGATATATAAAGTTGTTACCAAGGATCAAACATCTAATTAATATCATATCAAGAATATATAAATTCAAGGGATGCTTAGGATTGCATTAATATAGTGATGACCATATCAAATAATTATAGAGCTTGGGATTCGAATTGAAATATCATTAGTCCATTGAGAATGCCTTGGTTTACACATATTTAAATAATATAATGTTTTTTTTAGTGGAAATATATCCCCTAGGGATGCATGTGTTACATCATGATGTTGAGTATTTGATCTTCGTGATCAATTCCTATTATACCACATAAGAATGGTTATATGAACATGTTTTATTTTTATGTGGGTGCTTTTTTAGAATATTTCCCGAAGACATTGGTCATGAGATCTATGGAGTCTCCTCATTTAGATTTTCTTGGATAGCAATTAATTAGTCACTCAAGGGAATTTTTTTTCATAAGGCCACCCCCTCCTTGGAATTATATATCATCATCAAATTGAGAATTCCTAGGAATAATTATGGGGTACAACATAAGGGATTGAGGATGATAGATTCTCAATAATTCTCTAGGTTCCAATACTCATCAATGTAGGTGTGGGTGTGGGATACCTAGAGTGCGGATACTGGTTCTCCTATGGTTATTCTTATTCCTCGAAACATTCATGTAAGGGATGAGTCATGTATGTTGAAGAAGGGTTGTAGACATGAGTATCAATTATAGTTATTGGGATTGACCAATAACATATTTTCACACACATTCGATGGTGGAAATATTATTCATTGAATCCTTAATGAGATGTTATTGGAGATGTTTTATCACTAGCCAATGTAGGTATTGAGAGGTTTGTTTTATTTCTATATTTTCTAGAGTTGTTATATTTATTTCATCTAATAATCTCAAATACACATATCTCGAATTTTCTAGTTATGTAAAAAATTATATTGGTGGTTCCCTACTATTTTTTAGAATATCCACTACTCAGTAATACATTTCATTGGGTTATGCAATTATATTGTGACATTATTTTAGGTGTATACTAGATTATGGCTAGAGATTAGTTTTATCTTTTCATTGTGTGTTCACGAAGGGGTAGCAGGAGTGGGATTATAAGATTGGAGGGGAGGCGTAGATCTATGAGTGGGACACCTTTTCTAGGCTTGTTTATTTTCTATAATTACCATTATTTTTTCAGCCTTGTGGGAAATTTTTCTTCTATTCCATCATTATTATATATATGTATTTTTTTCAAATGTATTTTTTGTTGTAGGAAATCATTTTCACTTATATATACTATAATTCGATTATGTTTATTTTATAAGGTTATTTGTACCCTATTGATTACTACAACACATGGGTAATATCGTTCCACTAATAAATCCATGTACTCTAATTGCAAGTGGTCATCTTTGGGTGTTCAAGAAGCCTCCTGTAATGTCACATTATGGTTTTGGATAATCACAGTTCTGATTTAGCTGGGGATTGTTATGATAAACAAAATGGGGCATTTATTTTATTTCATGTGAATGTTCCAAATAAAATGTTAATAAATATCCAAAATCATGGATTATAAATTTATCTCCAAATTTAAATAAATTTATTCAATACATTGTCCTGAAAAAATAGTCCTTATATATGTTTTACTAGATGGAGTATTGATGATAATACCCTATCCAATATTTGGTTCAATCTTGAAAAAATACCACACAATGTCACCTCATATAAAACTGACTATTGTATATTAAAATATATAAATATATAATATGTTGAATAGACCACCCTCATGGTATATAAAATCAAAGTTTCTACAAAGAAACCTCTAGAATCCAATGTTGGTCTTTCCATGATGAATAAACCCACCTCACAAATAGAATATTCTGAGACATACTCAAACACACATGAGTTTTATGTTATTATATATTATTAAACTATAATCAACTACATGAATAAAATTTAATGATATAAAATTATAATTATAAATAATTTTTAAGAATGTATGATTTATCTTTTCTGGATTCTATAAAAAATTAGAATAAGTCTAATGAAACATAAATTCAAAAATAATTTTCTATGTTCAACCACATAAAATAAGTTTTATAGAAATTTTTACTACCTCATCAGCCACTAAGACATTAATTAGTTAATGATAAATAACAGGTTTAACAAAAAAAATTATAGGAAAAACCATATCAATAGGGCTCAATCAATACGTACCAAATTTAGAAAATTAAATTATAAAAACATCATGATATAATCTTAATTAGATTATTTTTCTTTATTGAAAAGACTAATATTAGTGTGATCCAAAAAAATCTTTTAAGGAATCCTCCTCAGGGATAATCTATTCAAAGAATAACAAATAGAAATATATAATTTTATAAAATTATAAGAGATAAATAATAATTTTAATAATTTAAAATGGAATTATTATGGAATTAGAAAAAAAATTATAATGTTAGAAAATTTAATTCTTAGAAAGGATAATGAAATGGTATTATAAGATAAATATAAAGCCATTCCAAAAATCATTAAATATTATTAAATACATATTAATTTTGGTGATATTAATTTGAAAAATGATTGTATATATATATATTAATGTCTTTAGTGATGACATTAAAATAATGGATGTTTATGGTTTATTTATGAGTAATAAACATATGTGTGGATTTTTATATTATTATTAAAAGGATTTTATCTTCAAATATTCCAAATTCTATGATATTTTTATCATTTGGAACAAAAAGAACATATGCCATTTGGAATGTATTGTAAAATATATAGGATAATATAATATTTATGATTTTAAGTATTACTATGGTGCACATATTAGAATTATAAAATGGAATTATAGTTTTAGAAAATATTTATGATCAATGTGATATATAGTTATATTGAATCCAATATTATCTATATTATATACTTGTGTTTTTTTACATTAAAACGAGCTTCATATTTTAGATATTGAGTATGTTTTGGAGGTGGAAATAATTTTACAAAGTTTCTTACATACCATTGGAAGTAGATAAATTCCTCAAATCATGGAAAATTAATATTTATATTTTATGAAAACTAGTTAAATATGTTATGATGAAATTAGAAAAACATAAAACACAATCATATTATATCCAAGTTATTTATAAATATGGTGACTAAACTAATACTGTTGATTAATAATATGGATAATAAAAAATAATATCCCCTCACAGTCACCAAATGATTTAATGTGAATATTAACATAGTATCCTATAAGAATATAATAAAATTAATTCATAGTTGGTTAAAAACCTATTACGGAACTCATTTATGGAGTTTGTTATTTCAATATATAACAAAACCAAGTTAAAATTTAAATCTACAATGGCCCGAAGGTCTTCATTTGTTATTTATTTTTGATAATCCACCTTTTATGGGGTATAATGGAACCCATACAAGGCCTGTGGGTGTAAGTATTACATGGATCATAGGACTTAGAATAATTCTTCCAATATAAGACAAATTCTCTATTTATGAGTCCTTTTTACCACAAATAATCTAGACCTTCACTTATAATATATGAAAATAATTGATTTTCTAGAAGAAATATCAACATGTAAACAGTTTGTCACTAAATTTATTTATTGAACAATGATTAATATAAAATTTATTTTAGTGATAGATAGAGACACATTGACTAAGATATAATGTATAAAATTTTAATATATCAGTAAAATTAGTTTTAATAGATTATAGTGTACTATTTTATTAAAATTTCAAAAGAATACGAGTTGACAAAAATATGATTACATATAATTTTTTAGGGTATATATTCCAAATAATGGTTTACCAATATAAGTTTAATAAATTGAAATTATTTTATTCCCATCACACTAAATATTGGATTTTGGGTCCCTCAATGGAAAACAATATCAAAAATAATTTTTCTCATGAAGGATCCACTTATATAAAATAACAATTGAGCCATAAAGGTAAATGTTTTAAATATTTTAGCATTATAAATGTTATGGAATATTATCAATGATCCTTGGTTAGGTAACCGTGTGAGATCATATGTTTTAAATCAATTCAATTTATTATTTCATTTCCATTTATAAATGTTGTATTGTCCCTACTTGGAATTAATATTTCACAATAGATAAATTACCGACAACCATATGTGCACAAACTAACTTATAGAGGATATTGACAAGCTATGAGTCTATAAATGTCACATAAGAGAGGTGATATACCATATAATGGAATATATCATGTAAACAGGAATCTAAAAAAATAAAATAGAAATCCCACTGGAATTCATACCCTAAATACCATCCAAAACAATCCTACTAATTCCAAATATTTCATTAAATCAAACATTGTGTAATACATATCCATGGTTAAATAACCAATCAATTGAATAGACGAACTTACTATATTTTTTGATAGAGAATATCTACAATATAACATCCAAAAAAATATAACGGAACAATGTCTTCTCGATGACCAACTCTATACTACACTACATCATTTCCCTTATCTTCATTTATATAAATTTTATTTTTAACTAAGAGAGATGTATACATATATATTACATTTTTTAAATAATAAATTTATTTCTAAACACACGAAACATATTACAGGTCATAATATTTTAGCATATAAAAATTTTTCAAAATTTTTAATCAATTGATTATTTAATAAAACCAAAAATCAAAATAAAATCAAATTTCAACAATATACCTCAACCCAATATTCACTATTGTTGTCTAACATTTTAAAATACATTAAATATATAAATTTTTATATTGAATTTAAATTGATAGAATATATCATAATCTATCCAATGATATGTTTATCTATAATTGTTTAATATCTTCGTAATTATCCATATACAATCCTAAATTAATATTACTGAAAAACTCGTGGATTATAGTATAATGTGGATTAATTCCCATAATATCTCCAAAAAATGAAAACAGTTCATCGTTTTCTTGTAGAAGGAAATGGTAAAATTTTATCCAATCATATTTATTTATGATACAACATTTAATGTAGTCAAGCTATCAAAATATGATAACTATAATCTTATTTAAACACAAAAAATGTCTACGTAATTGAAATATATCCTAATATCTAAAAAATTCATATAGATTAATAAAAACTTATAAAATTTCATAGTTTTCATTTCATTTACCCTATAAAAACATCAATCATTTTTATAGCATTGAAATATCCTAAAAGCATCATAAATGCCCTATTAAAAATCATTAATATTTTAATTATCATATAAGAAACTATTTCATGTAAAACAAAATTAATATCTTCCATTTAAAACATTATAATCCATAAATATCTATTTTGTATTAGAAATTATTTCCTTACAACCAAAAACCATATAAATTAAACAAAAAATATAAAATACCTAAATAACATTCTTGTAATCAAATAAAAAAATTCTTCTATTGAATTATTATAGTATTTTATAATCATTCAATCAAACATTATCATAATTAGTAGTCATAGAATAAGAATATCGATGAATTCATTAATATTAATAAATTTATGTGAATCATAATTTAATCATATAAATTTATCTAATCAAATTTCAATTTTATTAAATTTCATTTTATTATAATAAGATATGATTATAATTAAAAACAGATATTAATTTTTCTAAATTCAGATAAATGTAAAATTTTGAACAATTAAATATTTAATAACCACATATGTTATGATCAATTAATGATTTATTTAATAAAAAGAGTACTGGTTCCTCTACTATCATCATAAATTAGATAATCACTCAAACAATTGGTAAATAAGAAAATCTTGAAGACTCTGATCATAGAAACCCAACCAACTAATAATACAGTTAGTCATTTTATCTCCTTACCATAAAAAATTAACACAAACGGTTCTTCTTAACATTAGGTGGAAAATAATATATTATATATAAAATAAGTAACAGTGTCTAAAATTATTTTTATAGGATAACAATTTACTATTCAACCAGATGATAGGCTAGTACATAAAACTATTACATGGAAATGAGAAAATTAATCCCATTAAAAATGGAGTTGGGATATCCCATTATAAAATTGTTTCCCTGTATAAAGTTCTTGGTATAGAAAACATGGACCTATTCACCACCTCTATTACTAAATTGTTTCAACGTATACCTCACGTCTACCATCATGTAAGCTAGAGGTTATTGATTAATGGTTAGGATCTATGTAAATTGTGAGGGTATGATACATTATCTTATACCGAAAACATTAATTGAGAACATAAGAAATGTCATGATATAAGAAACACAATAAAGAAGAAACATAAGAATAGACATCATGGAGAATCCTAGCCAAAATCTAAATATCAACCATAATACTGTATCAAAATGGGTTATCATATATTTAATAAGAGTCATAAAATAAAAATATGATATATCATGCATAGATCAAATGGAACTAGGTAAAAGAATAATGGAATGTAATGGATACACAAAAATACTACACTCATGTCATTGTAGAATCCTCTCTGTGAACAATAACTCCAAATCCATGTTATACCATCTCATGTAGTTTCGAATTTTTACTTTCATGGGTCACATCGCATAATTTATTCCCGTATACTAGGGTACCTAAGAAAAGTGCCAGTAAAGCTCATTTGTCCACCACCAAATTTATTAATAGAAATTTTTATAAATACTCAACCACGTTCAGTAACCATTGATAATAGAGAAATTAATTTAATAACATTTAATCAAATAGAGTGATAATTTAAAAAACTATGTGTGGTTATACATTCATGCATTAAATTTTCAATGGGTTAATCTACCAATTATGTATACCTAACTACAAGATGTATGATATATCAATTCTCATAACACATTCATGTTGAATGAT
The DNA here is from genome assembly GCA_963277665.1 of Viscum album. Classification (NCBI taxonomy): domain Eukaryota; kingdom Viridiplantae; phylum Streptophyta; class Magnoliopsida; order Santalales; family Viscaceae; genus Viscum; species Viscum album. Next base: position 1,238,188,470 of record OY728157.1, on the reverse strand, counting down.
TTCTCAAAGTCATATATTCTAATTAAATGATTTACCACTATCATAACCCATCCATCTGAATGATTCATCATCAACATAATACCAAATATGAATGTCACCTCACCATTTGATATTGGTGTAACCATCTCTTGGTTAGATAATATACCAAAAATGGGTCTCCATGTGGATGATACATAATTGGGGAATTCAAACAATATGATCGATATACCATTGACATGTCTTTACTTCTGGAGGATATACCACTAGAAAAGTTCTCATTATAAACATTGGAACACTGATATAAATCCCACTGGTTGATGGTATTCCACCATCATCAACTATTAGGTGAAAAATGTACTGAAAATATAAGTCTCCAAGTTATTAAATCAATATCATTATAAATTCTATATATGCATTATATGTAAATGATATTGATCCAATTTTTAATAATACTTGAACCAAGTATAAAAGGAAAATGACATTACACTTGTAAAAACTTTTTAGTAGATTAGTTACAACCAATAAATCGACATCAGGTTGTGAGATATATCTTCAACTCAATTCATATAGATGAATTACACTCGTTAACTCATGGTGGATGATATTACACTATGATTTAATTTTTTTCTATGGTTTATAACTTATATTAAATATAAAAAATATATAATTATTAAATACATATTGGTTTAATCTTTTTCAACAACTACCATACTCATATATAGATAATTAACTATGAAATAACTATCAAAACAAAACATCAAAGCATTTATTACTAAGGATTATTCTATAACACATTAAGAGTATATTATAGTAAAAACTAGTGCATAAAAATCTTCCTGGTGTTTTAGGTTTAATATACAAAATATTTCATCTCTAGGTCAAGTTCATTGAATATCGTAACAAAAAAACAAAAAACAATGAGGAATCATCCTATCTAATTAGATCTCATTTGATGTGATGTTATCAAAAAATAAAATTATATAATCTAATTTGGAGCTTCAGAATGAGGTTGGTGCATACAATGTCATATATGAATCATAACAATCATTTAAAAACCAATGAAACAATAATGGACCACTTACCATAGTTTATAAGAGCCACACTTATTTTAAAGAATTATCCCATATGGGTGTAATCAATACAAATTGATAAATCTTAGGTGACAAGATGCTTTTAACACTATTTATATAAACCGTATTGGAAAATATACCCATATAGAGAGTATAATATGAGACATAAATTGAGTAGGATCAATACATCTAAATATATAGAAAAATATAAAATTAGTATGTTCTAAATATTAAATTATTTAAAATCATATAATAAACACTTTTAAGAACATGAATAATTAAATGACATATATTGACATGGAATTACAAACATACTAGTGAAATTCTCATGAAATGGACCTCATGTAATTTCACCAAACCCTACTCTAGGATATAATCAGAAGCCCAAACCTCAAGGTCCTCATGTTCTAGTCCCCATATTCTTAGAACTAAACCTAACACAATAAAAGCACTCTTGAATCATGGGAACCATATTTTTTAATAATTTTATTCTATATACCAAAGAACCCATTAAGATTTCCTTACGACTCCCTTTATAGTATCTAATCTTGGGGAACCACATTATTTTCCATCTGGAAATACAATTATATTAATTTTCTATATTATGTGTAAGAGAATATATTTTTACAAATACCCATGTTTATTTTTAAATTTCAATAATCATGGATCAACCATTAACATTGTATAATGAAGAGTAAATTAATGAAAAATATAAACATTAAACTAGTGCCAACTCCATTGAACACACCCTCCTTCCCCTGATAACACTATTAATAGACAAAAGAAACAAAAAAAATATTTATTTTGATATATGATTTCATTTTCCAATAATTTATTACATATTATAAAATCTACATCTTCTTATAGATCATTCTATTGATTCTTTATCGTTCATCACAAAACATCACAGTTATTATAGTCTTACCACAATACATACATATCTAACCTATACACCTTCGTTTCCTCAATAATATGTCCATGTTTCCATTATAGCCAAACATAATGGACTATCTCTATATATGTAGTCCTATAACTCAAATATTCTATGAAATTTGGTCACATGGAAGGACGTTGTCACACATGCTCTCAAAAATATTTATTTTTGATTTTACTATGTGCATCATAGTGGATGACCTATGTCATTTTTTCAATGAGGTAGTGAATTAAACAACTATTAATGGGATACAAGTAAGTATTTATATTGTTCAAAACAAATGAAAAGAAATATTGGGGGTTTGTTTTGTGACTTTTCAAAAAGTAAATTAAACAAGAAAATGAGAAGCAATAATCAAGAGACAATTTCTTTAGAAATACTTATATGGGAATACATAGTTGATGTAATCAAACCCATTCACCATTCATTTATCATTATCCATATAAATATAATTCATTCAATTATGATCTTCTAACCCTGTTAACCTCTAAAACCTATAAAAAGTAACACAAACACAAATATATGTGAAAATGAGCCTGAGGATAACATCGGGACCTTCAATCGCAGCACCCTGCTTTGATTGTGATCCAAAATACAACATGTGGTCAGTGGTAAGTTAGGGCATAATATCTTCCCTGGATTTGAGAATTAAATGTGTTTAGGGATGAGACTTATACCCTACAATTATATCCCAATGTGATTAGATTTTTGAATTGATGTTTCACTCACACTGTTTACACAATCCCAACCACGCGGTCAAGTACAAGTCGATTGAGTCACATAGAAATTAAAAATAAATTAACTGACAACAATTTATGAATTAAAGTGTTTTTAAGGATTCAAAATAAATTAATTAAGGGTGTAGGGATTAGATCAACTACGAAAGAAATCACTCTTCTATGGGCGGAGTTTTCATCATGGAGATGATTTTCATAAGCAATGTATTGAAAGGTGAACAACCAATATTTTCTTCACTCTTGAATTTTTACCCAATAAGAAAAATAAGAAAATGAAAATAGAAAAACACAGAATATTTATTGATGAAATTCACTTCACAAGCATGTGAACAAAGAAAAACAAAATGGAGGTGGGAGAGGAGAGCCTTTTTTGGAAGATATGATTGTATAAAGCATTACTTATTCCAAGAGTCGTGAGGGGTTCCCAAGAGCCACATTTGAGGGGACACAATTTCAAATCCTCAACCAACCCTCCCAAATAGTGAAAACATCTTTCAAATTGAGTTGGGAAGGGCCATAGTTACAAAACATTTTTAATTACTAAAGGGAAGTTCTCCCAAATTGTTTAATCCCACTTCCACCGCATCATTGACCTCTAAAAAGATTGAATTAGCTCTCACTATAAAATTATGGATTGTTCCTAATCATGGCCTCGATATTCCCTCAAATTTTGTGCTCAATTAATGTCACATAAAGAAGCTATGGCCCAAATGGTGAAGTGATTTCCAATATGGATGGTTTAGTTCAACTTTGTCTTCATGGACCATTTACACCACTAAAATGCACGATCCAGCTCTCAGTTCCTAAATTAAATTTGAATCCCATTATGTCTGGAACACAGGTAAAAAATTTTATGTCAAAATATTTTACATAACAATATTTATTCTAGAAATACTACAGTGAATTTGAAAAGGGTAAACTAGAATTTCAATCAAATTTTCAAATGAATTATCTAATCCCAAATATTCTATAAATTATAATATTTAACACAATGTAAGGAAATTATTTCATTTATTATCAATAAAATATTCAAAAAAATTGTTTTTCATCAACTCCCCTAAAGTTGCCCATTTTCACTCCTTGGAAAACCCTCATATCAAGTAACATAAATATCAAATAAAAAAAAAATTTAAAACACATATCTTTATGATCCAACAATTCAAACCCGAGAAACAAAAGATATTATGCCTCATAAAAAAAATTATTTAAAGTTATTAATTTATATCATTCAATATATTTCCACATTATTTATCCTCCCAATCACAAAACACTTACCTCAATTTAATTTTCTCTTATCACACAATTGTATTTTTTTTAGCAATGCCTTTCTCATCCAAACTCATACAAGGGTCACCATATTCTTGATAAATTCCTACATCAACACCCAATGTGAGTCAAGGACATATTTTTATCATGAGGACTTTTTAGGGTTGTTATGTGGCTTTCGGTTGGTAGGATTTAGATGTCAAAAAAAACATTGAGGCTAAATGAGGAGGGTTGGAATCTTTTTGAAGCAAAATTACATTATTCTAATTGTTACTCTAGTATGGTCTCTGCTCACTCTTTATAGTATCAATTTAGTTCCATCATCATGAAAACTCATTGAATGTTTACACCATTCATAATTTCAGCAACAAAAATGTCAATCCTCTCTAACATAGTTTTTCATGAAAGCTCTAGAGAGCCAGAACTTTTTTTCTACATCAGAAGCTCTAGAAAGGAACCTCTTCTTTTGGCATGAATTATCTAGAAAGGCACAACTTTCAACAGAATGATTAATTTTTAGCATCAAACACATCTTTTACGAATTAAATTTTCCACCAGAAGTATCCCATAATGTGGTATCATAACCCAAGACTGCTCCACACACATAATTATGTTCCTCTAGATTATGCAATTCACTTATCAAGTTGGTTGGATAAGGAAAATTGGCTTGTAATGTGAAAAACCAAATAGGTTGTTCTTGGATTCTAAGGGCTAAAATGATTAAATGTTCATGGTAGGTCCTTCTAAAAAGGATTCTTTGAAATATGGGATTTAGTACCAAACTAATGCATCAATCATTTAAACATGAGTACCTCAAACACTCATGTTTTGATAGGAATAAATCAAATTATGGTTAAATCAAGAATGGTTTGGTTCTCTCAAGAAGTGATATGAAAGTAAATACTAAAAAAATAATGGTTCAAAAGCCTCACAAGACAGTGATTTAAAATATAAATATAGTGAGATGTGGTATGTGATTCAAAATTTAGAGTACTTTTCATGAATTTACATAATATTTGAACTTGAAACAAACCCATTTTTAGAATTCATTTAAGCTTAGTTTCATGGGATAAATTGTTTCACTTATTGATACGGATTTGAAAATCATGATGAGAATCATTTCATATAAAAAGATTTAAAAACACCCAAAAATTTTGAAAAATAAACAGACAAAATTTCAAAAAAAGACATATTTTTTAGAAAAAAAATATTGAAATATATGAAAACAATTTAAATTACTATACTAAAAGGATTCCACCCCCACACATAAAATATTTCATTGTACTCAATATGAACTCCTGAGATGATATGTTCAAATGAAATGAATAATTTTAAATATGAAAAATAATATAAATGTTATAGGGTTAAGAACAGACTAATATGCTCAAGTGATGATGAGGTCATGTAGGGTGATGAAATCCACCACATCAGTATGATGTCCCTCAATGTATTTATTTAAATGTTTCCCCTTCACTGTAAAGGTCCTTAATGTGTCCTCTTGTGTGACCTCCACTGCACCATAAGTTAAAACATTAGATATAATCTAAGGACCCAACCGTCTGGAGCGCAACTTACCGGGCATCAGCTTCAGTCGTGAACTGTATTGAAGGAAATTTTATCCAACATGAAACTCCCTTTTGTGGGAACATTATATCATAAAATTACTTTCATATTTCTATGTAGAGCCTTGAGTTCTCATGTGAGGACAATCGAATCTCCTGAAGCTCTTAAATTTTCATCATCCATTGAATTCCAGCTTTGGAAAAATCCTTGTTGCATTTCTTTATAGCCCAATAAGCCTGATGCTTGACTTCCACTGGGAGATGAACAGTCATCCCAAAGACAATATGAAATGGGGACATACCAATGGGTGCCTTGTATGATGTCTTATAATCCCACAATGTATCATCCTAGTGCCTGATCAAATCCTTCCAGTTCGGCTGCACAATTTTCTCCAAGAAAAATTCAATTCACGATTTGAAATCTCGGCCTGGCCATTTGTATGGGGGTGGTATGATGTTGATGTTTCATGTGTCACCCCATACTTCCGAAAGTGGCTAGCCAAATTCTAGTTGCAGAAGTGTGTCCCCTTTTCACTAATGATAGCCTTTGGAACTCCAAACCTGCAAAACAATTATGTCTTGACAACTTACACAATACAATCTCGAGTCTAAGACATTCCTAACTATTAGCATCATGGAATAAACTAGGACAATACAATCTCGAGTCTAAGACATTCCTAACTATTCGTCGGGGTCCAAAGTGTCCACCACAAGCTAGTGTATATAAAAATTGCAAAACAGACTCAAACTCGAGATCAGGAACACACCTTTTATTAACTTGATCACTACACATGCACCAATCATATAGGTCATCCCACAAAAAATACTGAGACTCACTTTTTAATTTTTTTACTTAATGTTTCATTAAATTTGTTGGGATTTTAGAGGCAACAAGGTAGTTCACTAAATCAGCATACCAAGGATATGTACCTGAGATGGACTAAAGATGCCCATCGGGGAAACTATCCTAAAGTGGTACCTGGTCCAAGGTGTCAATCTCTAGTGATTGAGTAAGCCTACTCAAGTTATCACCCACAAATTTATCTTACCCCTTCATTTCCTTTATCTCAATATCTAATTATTGAAGAACGAGAATCCATCAGATTAGCTTGGGCATTGCGTCTGGCTTCATCAAGTGGTACCTTAGAGCTGCATGGTTAGAAAAAAAAACTACTAATAAAAATGAACAAAATATATCTAAATTAAATATGACATCAAGAATATCCTTTTCCATGGTTTTGTATTTTTATTGGGATGAATCTAGTGTCCTAAATGCATAGGAAATAACATGTGAACGACCATCCACCCTTTGAGATAAGATATCTCCAACAACGAATTTGGTGGCATCACACATAACCTCAAAAGGAATATACTAGCATGGGGGGTTTATGGTCAGTGGAATGGTGAGATACATCATTATATCATCAAAGGTAGTCCTGCAAGAATCATAAAAAACAAAATCATATTCCTTTTGAAGCAATTGTGTCCTAGGAAGAGATATAATACTAAAATCATTGATGAGGCACTGATAAAATCCCGTATGCCCTAGGAAAGATTTAAGATCTCGCACACATGATGGATATGGTTAGGATAAAATGATAACTACCATAGATCTATCAAACTCAATCCAATTCATAGACACTACATACCCTATGAGAATTCCATGCTCTACTATGAAATGACACTTTTCAGGGTTCAAGACCAAATTCTTCTCAATACAACGATTCAAAACCTTTCCCAAATAACTTATAGATTCATGAAATGAGGATCCATACATTGAAAAGTCATCCATAAATACATCCCTGAAGGTCGCAGAAAAATATGAAAAAATATTCACTATATTTCTCTAGAAGTTACCTGGGGCGTTGCAATGTCTAAATGGCATCCTTTTGTAGGAAAATGTGTCAAAGGGACATGTGAATTTAGTCTTCTCCAAATCCTCCAAATCTATAGGAACCTGAAAATATCTATAAAATCCATCCAATGAAAAATAATGTGTCTTTGAAACATTTCTCTAGAGAATTTGATCAATAAATGGGAGGGGGAAATGGTCATTGTGAGTGGATTTATTTAGTTTTCTATAATCAATTCACAAACACCAACAGTTTGGCACCCTCATTGGAATTAACTCCTCTTTATCATTTTCAACAACAGTAACACCCTTTTTCTTAGGTAAAATGTGAATAGGGCTCACCCAATGAGAATAGGAAATGGGATAGATTATACCTGCCTCGAGAAAATTTTCAACCTCTTTTTTAACAACCTCCAGAAGTGTTGGATTGAGTCTCCTTTATGGATGCCAAACCGTTTTTTCCGTATCCCCCAAAAGTATCCTAAGCATGAAAATAGAGGGGATAATACCTGATATGTCAGCCAAGGTCCACCTGATTTTCTTGATGTTCTCCCACAAAAGATTAAAAATATTTATTTGTTCAAAATAGAGATTGTTAGCAATTATAACAGTTAAATTCTCACCACATAAGAAGTATGAGTATTTGAGATTTTCTGGTAATGAATTGACTTCGAATGTAGGGGGTGATATATGGATGGAGAAATTGAAGGAACTAAAATATGTTCTCAATGAACATTAGAATCAAAATATACATCCTCAAAATCATAGAAAAAATCATCAATCCATCAGTATACTCAACATCGATGTCATAATCAGTGTTCACATGATCAAAATCCGAATATGATTCCATATCAAAATCAAATCTAAGAGAGTCATGTGCATTATAAATAGGTGTGTAATTACTTCTAGACATCTAACTAGAACCAATACTCAAAATCACCCAATGAATAGGACAATTAAAATCAATGGGGTTTTTATTTGGTGGTTCCAAATGGGAGATAACAAAAAAACAGAATGGTCCTTTTAGGGATAGTTTATGTAATCCATAAGATTAAATATCACAACATCATATCCAAACTCCATGGAAAGTGTACCCTCATTTACATTTATGAGAGTTTTTTCATTATTGAGGAAGGGCCTACCTAAAATAATGGGAGCATGTGAACTTACCTGATCGTCCTCTATTTTAAGAACGTATAAGTCTGTTAGAAATATCATGTCTCTTACCTAGACAAGTACATTCACAAGCTCTCCTGCTGGATTTTTCTTAGCTCTATTTTCCATCATCACCATAACTCTCATCGGTTTCAACTCACCAACCTGAAAATAAAAGAATACATAGTGAGGAATTACATATATGGAATCTCATAAATCACATAAAGAATCATAAAAGTGTACCTCCCCAATGGTGCATGGAATTGTGAATGTCCCCGGATCCTTGAACTTTGTTGGCATTATTTGAGTTGGTGTAATGAGAGCTGACAAATTCCTTCTAAGGACGATCCTCTCATTTCCCTTGAGCCCTCTCCAATTAGTACAATTTTTATTATGAATTTATCATACCTTGGGATTTTCTTAATGGCCTCAATAAGGGGGGTGTTTATCTCCACATGCTTGAATGTGTCCAAAACCACCTTTTTCATTGCCTCTTTAGCCATATTCTTGGTTTCAACAAACATATTTGGAAAAGGAAGGGGTTTATGAGGAACATCATTAATCTTTTACATACCTTTGTCATTCTCCTTGGGTTGCTCATTAGTTGTTTTTGAATGGGTCTTCTCCGGAGTTGAGGTTAATCCTGGTGGAATGGTAGGTGGAGAAGCATCAGATGATAGCTTCTCAATTCTCATTGTGATGTCCATGACATTACCCTTTGGATTTGGAGTAGGTTAGGAAGTTAGATTTTCATAATTCTTTCTTACCAGTTCATGAAGGGCAGTGGAAATCTGGATCATTTGATTTTTTAACTCCCTTAGCTCTAATCCTTGACTCTACAGCACATTCTATTGATTAAGAACAATTTGTTTCAAAAGATCAGTAGTTTTAGAATCTAACTTGGGTGGGGGATTCCCTTATCATTGGCTTGTTGATTCTTGGGCTTCAAATCTCCATTGGGGTTGTGGAAACCCTATTGGTAAGGTGAGGGCTACTGGATGATTTATTGAAAGGGGGCCTTTGATGTTGTCAAGATGGATACCTAATTTCCGATTAATCCTTATACCCTTGGTTTCATGTTGGTGCAACGGATTCAAACTTATTTTGAGGATATGGTTTTTGTTTCCGCTGATATGGTCTCCTAGGAAACAATGCTGCACAATATTCTGTTTCTTGTAGTTGGAGGCAACTGTCAGTTGGGTGGCTTGTCAAAGTAATATACCTCACCATAGTGGTCAATTCATACAACTTGGTATCAATTAAATTACTCTCAAGAGAAGAATGGATTACCTGATTTACTCCCCTGACATGTGGTGTACATCTCTCACCAAATTTTTGCGAGTTTTGGGCCATTTTGTCGATCAATGCATTTGTGGTTGTTGGTGTCTTATCAGCCAATGCTTCTCCAGCTGTGGAATTTACCATGATCCTCTATATAGGTTTGTGTCCTTCCTAGAAGAACTGTATTAGGAGTTTCTCGTCGATTTGGTGATACGGTAAACTTACACAAAACTTCTTGAATCGCTCCATGTACTCAAACATTGACTCCCCTTATGCATGCTTGATCCCTAATATCTTATTTGAAATGGATGTGGTATTTTATACTGGAAAAAATATATGCAAGAAATGACATTTCAAATTGTTCCAACATGTTACATCTTTAAGATGTAGATAATACATCCAATCCTTAGTTGTCCTATCAAGTGAGATTGGGAATGCTCTATGTTTTATTTGATCTTTAGAGACATTTCTTGGTTTCATTGTTGAGAATAATACATTAAATTATTTTAAATGTATGTATGGATCCTCACTAGATAAGCCATAAAATTTTGGAAGAAGTTGAATTAACCCAGATTTTAGTTTTATGTCTTATTCGAGAGTTGGATATGCAATGCATGTAGCCTGATAATTAATATCAAGTGCAGCCAACACTCGTATTTTCATATTGAGTTCATTGTAGTCATTTTCTGCCATTTTATCTTGTTTAATATTTTTTTTGTAGATTTTACAATTTCATAATTCCTAGAGTAGAGGAATTCTTTAATTGGGTAAATTTCGACACTTCCCGTAGACCGAGATTGTCTGATTCGAGCCATAAGGCTACGCTCTATCTCAATGTCTTGATCAAGTAGATCCTCGGGATGGGATCATTTAATTAACCCTAGAAAATATAGAAATGAAAATATCGGAACACCAGTATCATTAAAGGAGGTTTCAAATGACAGTCCAAAAGATAAAAAATGTGATACGAAAGAAAGAAATAAAAACAAGAAAAAATGAGAGAATGGGGGGAAGAGAGCCTTTTTTGGAAGAGATGTTTCCAAAAGGCATTACTACTTCCAAGAGTTGTTAGGGGTTCCCTAGAGCCTCACATTCATCCACAGCTTCCCAAATCCTCGCCCATACATCCAATATAGTGAAAAATTATTTTTAATTGAGTTGGGGAGGGCTATAATTACATAACATTTTTAATTGTTAAAGGGAAATTCTTCTAAATGGTTTAATACAAATTTCACTTTATAGTTTACCTTCAAATTGCTTGAATTAGCTGCCTTTCTAGGAAGGGGATTTTTCCTCATCATGTCCCTAGTCTTCTCTCCAAATTTGGTCTCAATCCAAGTTGGTATAAATATGATAGTGTCCAAATGATGAAGTGATGTCCAATCTGGATGGTTCAGTCCGACTTTGTCTTCATGGCCCATTTACTCCACTAAATGCACAATCCAGCTCCAATGTCCTAAATAGAATTTGTATCCCATTAAGACCACAACACAATTACAATATTGTAAGTCAAAAAAATTTACATAAAAATATTTATTCCCGAAATAATATAGTAAATTATAAAAGTGTAAAGTAGGAATTTCAATCAAATTTTCAAATGAAGGATCTAATGCTGAATTTTCTATAAATTTACAAATTTTTCACAATGTTGAGAAATTATTTCATTTATTATCGATAAATTATTGAACAAAATAGTTTTTTATCATCACTACATGTATGAATCACCATGATTCAACTAAACATCATTGAAACTAATCACATAAGTTTTTTGATAGTATATATATAGTTGCGTTATAGTAATGTATAATTAATAATAGTGTATATTTGATAAAAACTTATGACTTATTTCATGTAAATGGCCCCCAAATAACCTTAAATGACCCCATTAACATTGTTTCTGACATTCCTTAACTCTAAATATGTATACTACTCATGAAATGTGGAAATTTAATGAATTATGTGTCCCACATCTAAATCAAAAAATGAAGACATGAGAATTTGGAATATAATGTCATCCTCTATTGATCTATAAATAACCACATATAGATCAACTAACATATTTGGGTAAATATTATCTTATATTCTGCAAAATCACCAAATTTCATGTAAATGAATTATTCATAGTCAATTAAAATATTCTGTTACAAAAATCCTCAAATGGATATATCTGAATCAATTCATGAAAAATAGTTTAAGGAAATATCTATATGTGCAAGATATTTCTCCCATAAATATCAAAAATAAACATTGAATTTATCTTTAATTTAATCCAATAACATGATGGTTTATTTAAATATATATTCAATATGAAAACGTTATGTATAGGTCTAATACACAATAATACCAAGAATTTTTTACAACACATTCACCGGTTTCATTGTAAAATCAGTATCCCAATAAAACATTAAATTCAATGAAACATCATAAAGGATCTATATTTATAGTAAATATTTCAATCTTAGATAATTAATATGATAGGTATCATAAATCATCAAAAATGTGTTAACTTCTTTAAAACGTTCTTGATAAAAAAATATTACATTATTACCATGTGATGACTTTATATTCCCTATAATGATGAACATGGTTCCATCACCCTGCATCTACATTGTAATGGGTAATAACAAAACAACATTTATGGCCCCATAATTATTAATATTCATATAATTACTATAGAAACATTATGAAATTAACATCTCCATGTCTTTCATGATTCAAGGACACTAATATGGTCATCAGATGTTACGATATATATTGGAATTCATAATGTTAACAACTCATATCAATCCATTAGAGTTCCACATCATCTCCTCATACATTCTTATAGGGACCACTACATGATCTTGAAGGTAAAGGATGACATTAGAATCCAAGGATGTATCTTATTTTGACATCCACTATAAATGTTTCCATAATATTTAGAAAATACAAATCTAAATAAAAAATATCATTCTCATAATTATGGAGTGAAGAGGTAACATTCTTGAATTTGAGGGTCACATGGCCTTTATATACTGAATTTTGAGATGCATTTTTGGTAATAGTATCAGAACAATATAATATATCGAAGCCAATTTTGGAACATACACCTTATTATTCATGCCCGATTCATTAACCATAACATTAAATTTATTTTGTGCATATAACAACTCAATGTCACAAGCCTGAAGTTAATAGACCCAAATCCTCTATCAAAGATGGATTTCACATTGTTAGAATATATATTTCATTCTCTTATGTTTAATATATTCTAGGATAATCTATCTTAAGAGGTATAAATACAAATATTATTTCATGTGCATAGTCATTCGATACTGTACGTAATATATACAATTGTTCTTCTCATGTGTCCAATAATTGTCTGAACCCAAATAATACCAATCGCTTTCCTTATATAAGAGGTTTTCTATGAGTAAAAAAATCATCATATAATATGTCTTTCTTTTGTAAAATTATTATGTTCATGATTATTATAGAAATGGGTCATTATTTAATATTGGTCAAGGATCTCTCATATGAATACGACAACATGAACACCATATTGTAATTTTTTTAAACACATCATCAGTGCTATCAAATCGATGAAGTACAAGATAAATATATTCTATTAAATTTAGAATCCATAATAATTATGAATATTGCAGGAATTTGTGAAATGATTCCATGAAATCAAATTCTTAATGATCTCATTGTCCACATATTTTCTTTTATCATTTATCAAATTATATAAGAAACAAAACTAAATAATAAATAATATACACATTTAAAACCTGATATATACATGGTAATATCTTAGTGTAATCAAAATGATCTAAAAATAGGTAGAATCCCCCCACCACCTTGACAAATATTATGAAAAATATCGTTAATTAATATGATAAAAAATGAATCATGATATAGGTGGATGAGTAAAGAACCAATGGTTTATAAATTAATTTTTTTTATTATAAATATGTCATGAAATCACAATATAATCAACAAATAAGTGCTATCTGACCATGAAATATAATTTTTTCACTTATGTGTCTGAAATTCCGAAAATCTGGCACAGTTGGCTGCGATCAGTTAGTATTTTGGAGTCTGATAAGAACAACATAATTTCTGGAGAATAGTAATATACCATTATGAATATTAACATACCCTTATTAATAGTGATATAGACTAATGAATATTAACCTTACATATGATAGTATAAAAATAATATTCAGGTGAATGTATGATGAACCTATATTTTAGAATAAGTAAATGAATGTTTTAAAAATGGGTTTTAATAATAAATTATGATTTTAATTAAATATTAAATTAATCACATTTATAAATTTTTTTTTGAAAAATGTATTTCATTTTTGGATTCTACATGTCAACAAATGGTTAGGCTTCATTTTCATTATTTTTCTGAAATACTTGAATTTTTGGTGAATAGTAAAATACATTATTTTACCTTATAAATACATTATTATTTAAATCCACTATTCTTGACATAAAAAGTGATGTAAGAACCCATATCAAGATCACAAATGCATTAATGACTATTCATGGTATTGGAATCCTCAATATTTTTGGTCATGAGTGAAAAACATTAAACTAATGAATAAACAATTATAAAAACCCTACTCTCCTCCACAATACCCCCCCCACTCCTTATTCTCCCCACTCTTTTAAAGCCTTGTTCCATGAAAATATTCTTCCCAAATATCACGCCAAGATCCTCCCCCCATGTTCAAAGGCCCCATTTCTCTTTAAAATACCAAAATCTCTTCCCTTAAGATGTTCTAAAATGAGGTAGACTCAAGAGGTAAATTACATATTTCGATTCTTTCATTTCCTTTAAGTTACTTTCTATTTGTTTCTTTCCTCACCTCTCTTCACCCAAATGGTATGATAACTCTAGTAACATACATGTACTAGAATGATATTATTCCAGCTGGATACTTGATTATCTTTTGTCCTTTACCCTTTTTATATTTGAAAAAAATTAAAGCACCATTTGAGATGTGCTAATTTAACACATTCAAGGATAAGAGTTTATCAATATCTATTATCATATTTAATTATTTCCATGAATCCATTTGTATTATAGTTGAACCGGTTTATTATATATTTAATATATCATTTTTATGGTTCAATAATCCTTTTTTACTAATGTTATTATATCATAAAGGAAACATTTTCATTGTACTCAAACCCACCATTTAACAAAAATGGTTATCACTAAGGTATTATATTATAATTCAATTAAATATATGAAACCAAATTAAATTTGAGACCATGTAATCTTCTGGATGTTCAGAAATATCATATAAAATCAAATCATGACAAAAAATTCCATCTTACATGTTTATCCAAACATGAAAATAGGCGAACCAGTCATTAAAACCAAATATGAAAACACGACTGAAGTATAATAAAACATCCCTAAATATTGGTAAATATAGTTTAAGTGGTTTATCATGAAAATTATTCCCTATCTAGATACAAATTGGTAGATGCGGCTCTAGCACAAATGTACCTAGGAGTGAAAACTTAGACTAGGTATTTCGGGTTTGACTCGGGGTATCTCAGTACACGACAATGGGCCTTACTGCACTCTTGGTATTGACACTCCTAGGTGATATGATTTGGTAAATTCATGAGAATAGTACAAACCATTATTATAGAAATATAAAAATCTCATAAGAATATAAGTTAATAAATAGATTGAGGATAACCTTGATTTAATCCTAAAGAATCACAAGTTATTATATACTTATCCTTTACAAGTTTATCCTTTTATGTTCAAATATTCATTTTTATGGTCAATAGCTATGTATTCATGACTTCTAATTATAAATTCTTTTTCATAACTAATGGTTGGAAAATTAATAATACGTTCCAACAACCAATGTGATAGGCAATGTGAATATTTCCCTAATGATATGCCTGATATGATGGGAATGAGTGTTCAAAAAATTATGACAGTACTTTCTCAGTTGTCTAGAGTTATGAATAATAACTTGAATCATGTGTAACTCTCACCTCCTCTAAGGAAATAGAAAGTTTTCATATAGTCCTTAATGCGAAAATGGCCTCCCATGTTTAGAGGATCATCTGGTCCCATCCTCGTGGAACAACGGATTAACTCCAATGGAAATATATTCGCCATCCTCCAGTTTTCGTAAGAAGAGAAAGTAATGCTGGAGGTCTATCATTTTTATGGGAAAGCTGATCAGTCGTGGACAATGATTAAGAATACTATGTCCCAATAAGAAATTGATTCCATGTATTGGGGAAGAATTCAAGTGGATTTTGTCAAAAAATCATTCCTCGAACCCTCCGTATCAAGATGGAAACATAGTTCCCTAGACTTAAGAAAATTGAATTTGAGTCCATCAGGTTGTATCAATAAAAATTTACCAGTCTTCAAAGGTATGCTTCTTGCTTTGTCTTGAACAGCGAAACAAGGTGCATCACTTCAATAGCGGACTAAAGAAAAGTCTACAAAATGGATTGGTGATTCGAGACATCAAAATATAAGAGGATATTTTCCATTGTGCCCTAATGATTGAAATGGATATTGAAGACTCTCAATGGTTTCATGGGATTTGCAACATGGGTTGTTTGACAAACAAATCCCATGATAGAAAGAATCATTACTTTTACCCTTATAAATATTGTGCGAAGAATGATCTTGGGAACTTCTTAAAGGGAACCAAGAATCGCATCAAGTGTGGAATGATTGTTAATCTAGCCAATAACTACCAATTGGATATGAAGAACCCCACTAATAAAGAAGATGAAATAATGGTTAAGATCAATACTTAGCATGTAGTGTAGTGTCACAACTATAAGAAGCATGAGAAATTTGCAAGAAATTTTCCAATGTCGAGGGTTGTCAGAGGCAATCAACAACAAACTCCAAGGAAACACGGATGGGCTTATGCTATCACTACTACTGAGGTGCAACCAGACAATGATATGGTGAAAGGTATGCTAGTTATTCATTCAATAATAGTGAAATAACTATTTTATTCTAGTTCTACACATTCATTCATATCTTGCATGTTTAGTAGAACTATTCAAATACCACATCAAAATTTGGAGGAAATGTTATCTGTGAGAATAGAGAATGGTGAAAATATTGTTTCCATGATTTATAACTCCTCTCTAATTAATGTCTATGGACTTAACCTCCTATAAAATATAGTAATACTTCCTTTATTAGTGTTAGATTCTTTCTTGGGAATGGATTGGCTATATTTATACCAAGCTAACATCAACTGTCAGAAAAGTAAGATCACTCTATACATCTGGAAGAATCCTCTAATTCATTACAAGTGTAAGGAAGAAGATTAATCTAGTTTTGAATCATCATCTCAGGTGTGGATATTTATTCCTTGTGAGCAGGAATATCTAGATCAAATGATTGAGACCAAGGAGATAATCATGCTTCACGACATGCCCATCACAAGAGATTACACTGATGTATTCCCTGAAAAAAATTGTTCTTCCCCCTAACTGATAGGTTGAGTTGTTAAATGATCTTATCCCTAAATCATTACCCACACAAAGACACCATACAGAACAGCCACAATTGATCTGGAAGTGATAAAGAAGCAATAACAAGGGAATATGGAGAAGGTTTTTGTACACCCAAGTGCTTCACTTTGGGGTGTGCCAATCCTCCTCATCAAGAAAAAGGATGGGACAATGTGCCTCTGCATTTATTTTTAAGAGCTCAATAAAATCACAATAAATAAAAAGTATCCCCTACCAAAAATAGATGACATGTTCGATAAGCTTCGTGGGTCGATTTATTTATCTAAGGTGTTCTTTTAGTTGGGATATCAACAATTAATGGTGAATATTAATATATTCCCAAGACTAGATTTTTGAATGAGGTATGGACACTACGAGTTCATAGTGATTCCCTTAGAACTCACTAATGCTCGAGAAATTTTAATTGATTTAATGAATAGAGTCTTTAGAGATTACCTCGAAAAAAAATTATTCTTTATTGATGATATCATGATATACTCTAGGAGAAAGGAGGAGCATGAAGAGAATTTGAGTATCGTGTTAAAGACATTGAGAAGAGAGAAGTTGTATGAAAAGTATATTAAATGTGAGTTCTAGATAGAAGAAGTATTATTCTTGGGGCTTGTTATTACCAGCAATGGGATATTTGTGAACCCTTCCAAGATAAAGGTTGTTGAAGAGTGGCCCAGGCCTACTTCTCTAATAGAGATCCTTATCATTTTGGGTTTATCTAGTTATTATCGACAAATTATGATGAACATTCCACAATCTTCAAACCCAATGACCACGATGAACATAGAAGGAAGTAATGCTTTTCTGGACTCAAGAATATGAAGACTATTTCACGGAGTTGAAATGGAGGCTTATCACTACGCCAGTACTAACACTCCATACGAGTGGAGAACTCTTTTGGGTGAACAGTGATGCTTCAAAGAAGGGATTAGGAAGTGTGATGATAAAAAATGATAAAGTGATAACATATGACTCAAGGAAGCTGAAAATACTTGATGAAAACTATCCCATGCATAATCTGGAGTTGGCAGCTTTGATATTTTCATTGGAAATCCTACCGTATAATCCCTATGGGTAGAAATGTGAGATATATACTGATCACAAGTGTCTCAAATATATATTCACACAGAAAGAGATTAATATGAACCATCTAAGATGGACAGATCTTATCTAGGATTTTGACTAATCAATCCACTACCATCCCGGTAAGGAAAATAATGTGGCAGATGATCTAAGTAGAAAGGATCATGCATCTTGATCAATGATGAGAATTAAAAAGGATCTGATCTTCATATATTTGGAAATGATGGGCATGGGGATCATTAATGTGGAAAAATCATCAATCCTTTCTCAAAATATTACCCCACCATCCATCTAGGATAAAATAAAGGATTCTAAAAAAAGGATGTGTAAATTACGAAAAGGGTGGAAGTTGATAAACATGGGAAATCATATGAGTTCTTGATTGATGAAGAAGCTGTTGTAAGATTTGTGTCAGGATTAAGTGTACCATCCTCTCTAGAGATAAATAAGGATCTTTTGAATGATTCACATTGCTTGGTCGTCTCTATCCACCTAAGGAGCACATAGTTGTATTGAGATATACAAAAAACATTTCGTTGTACAATATGAAAAAAAAGATTGTTGAATATACATCAAAGTGCCTAGTATGTCAACAAATGAAGGATGAGAGGAAATAGTATAAGGGGAGGTCGCAACCACTCCCCAAACCGGAATGGAAGTGGTAGAACATTACCATAGACGTTGTCACTATACTTCCCAGGACATACAATGGAAACAATGCTATATTGGTCATTGTGGATCATCTTACAAATGGAGCTCACTTTATCTTGATTCAAGAGGACTTGTCGTTTAATCAACTTGCATAGATTTACATCAAATGATTGCTAAGGCTTAATGGAGTATGACTATCTATTTCAATCGATCGTGATCTTAGATTCACCTATATGTTTTGGAAAAATATTCAATTTTCTCTAAGAACTGAACTGAAATTCAGTAAGGCGTACCTTTCTAAAACTGATGGCCAATCTTAGCAGACTATTTAGACACTATAAGATATACTGAGTGCATGTTATATGGACATCAATGGAGGATGGGACCATTATATTCCACTATTTTATTTCATTTTGAACAACATTTTCCACCTGATCATACAAATGGCACCATATGAAGCCCTTTATGGAAAAAGGTGAAGAACACCGGTGTTTTGGGATGAATTTGGTGAGAATAAGCTACTAGGACCATAAATGGTCGAATAAAAGGTGGAGAAGGTGAAAACCATTCAACAACATATCAAGGTAACCCATTGTTAACAGAAGAGTTATGTAGATAATTATTGATGATACCTTAAGTTAAAAGTTGTAGACATGGTATTTATAAGAATATCTTAGTGGAAGAAGGTCATGAGGTTTAGAAAAAAAAGGAAAGTTAAGTCCCAGGAACATCAGCCCCTTCGAGATCCTTGATCAAGATGGAGTTGTGGCCTATCGACTGACACTTCAACCTACCATGGCCAAAATACATGATGTATTTCATGTATCCCTCTTAATGACATACATACCGGACCCTACACATGTACTCTCTTCATAGGTGGTACAATAAGATGATGATCGTTCTTATAAGGTGAAACTAGTGAATTTCTTGGATCATATAGATAATGTTCTACATAACAAGACTACTCACCTGGTCAATGTACTATGGTGGTACTATACGTATGAAAAGGAAACTTGGGAACTAGAGGAGGCATCGATGAAAATGTACAAACCCCCGTTTTAAACTGAGAATGTAAAATGAGATTTTTAGTGGGACATTTCATAATGTGGGAAGAATGTAATGGCCCAAAGCTTTATAATTTTAAATTACTTTATTATAAATATGTCATTAAATAATAAAATAATTAACTAATAAGTTTTGTGTGACCATTAAACATAAGTTTGTCACTTCTGTGATGAGAATTTCAAAAATCGGGATACACAGTTGCGTTTAGATTGTTATTTGGTGGTCGATACAGAAAAACATAATTTTTGGGAAATAATAAACTACCATTATGAATAGATACATACCCTTATGAATATGTATATAACCTAATGAATATTAACCTTACCTATTATAGTGTAAAAATAATATTCATGTTAAAGTATGATGTACCTATATTTTAGAATAATTAAATGAATGTTTTAAAAAAAATTAATAATAAATTATGATTTTAATTAAATATTAAATTAATCATACTCAAGAAATTATTTTTGATAAATGAATTTAATTTTCGAATTCTACAGGTCAAAAAATGGTTAGGGTAAATTTTTGGGATTTTTATGAAATACTTAAATGTTTTGTGATTTGTCAAATACATTAATTTACCATATAAATACATTATAATATAAATCCACTATTCCTGATATCCCAAATGATGTAAGAACCCAAATATTGAAATAACAAGAATTTGTGACCATTATTGGTATGGGAATCCTCATTATTTCTGGTCGTGAGGGAAAATAATAATCTAATGGTTAAAAAATAATGAAAACCCTCATCTCCTGCACTACCCCCCACCCCCTCACTTCCTCTTCACTTCACTATTCTAAAGATATGTGACTTGCCTATATTTTTCCCAAATCTCCCCCAAGATCTTTCCACATGTCCAAAGGCCCCTACAATCTTCAAAATACAAAATTCTCTTCCCTTAAGAGATTCTCAAAGGAGGTACACTCAAGAGGCAAATTCCTATATCAAATTCTTTCATTTCATTTAAGTTATTTTCTTTTTGTTTCTTTCCCCACCACCCTTCACCCAAATGGTATGATAACTATAGTAACATAAAATTACATGAATTCTATTATGATAATGGGATACTTTATTATCTTATATCCTTTCCAAATATTTTATTTGAAATAAATTAAAGTGCAATTTGAGATGTGATAATTTAGCACATTTAAGGAAAATTTTTTATCATTTTCTATTATCATATTTAATTCGGGTCATGAAACCATTTTTTTATGTTTGAATGATATTTGTATATAATTAAAATATCCTTTTTATGGTTCTCTAATCATTTTTTACTAATGGTATTATGTTATAAATCATAACATGTTCATTGTAATCATGCAAACCATTTAACAAAAATGGTTGTCGCTATGGTTTTATAAAACAATTTGACTTCACTATAAGTAAAAAAATTAAATTTGAAACCATATAATATCATGTATGTTTACTAATAGTATATAACTAAAATTATGGACAACCACATTCATCTAACAAGTTTATAAAAACATTAATATAAGAGAATTGGTCAATAAAACCATGTAAGGAAACGAGCATGAAGAAGGAAATTGAACATTATAACCAATATAAAAGGTCATGAATGAACCAAAAAGAGTTACAAAAAAAATTACATATATAATAGGTTTTGGATTTATTAATTAATAATCCTAATTTTTTATTCAGGTCATTAATAACTAGTGGAGAACACCACCAGAATTAAGGTAAGGGATCCTCTCCATTTCACTTTTAATCATGATTATCCTCTATGATATGTCTTTTTATGTGTAATAATGAATGATGGGGTATGTTTTATAACCTCCCCATAATTCCCTCATGATTTATATGTGATTAGAAACCCAGTTTCCCTTTCATCATGCCCTCTTAGGTACAACCGACCCCATACCTATAAACTCTAATAGATTCTACCCGAACCTCCTTTGTTCTTTGAGGTTGCCTTATATGTCTTTATATAAAAATAGAAATTTCAAATCTATTTTTTTACATATTATTAATGTTTTCTAGTTTTAAAAAATTCATTTATGATGACCCTTTCATCAAACTCTTTCAGGGATATATATGTTTTGAAAATATTTCCTCCTTTGTACATTCCGATAATAAAAAATATTTTTAGGGAACTTCATGAATTTTTACCCAATTTATAGTTCACTCTATCCTATGTTTAATCCACCATTGAATTTATAAAATCAGTATTTTAATTATGAAAATTTTATTGGCTCAATTCTTGTTTTATATAAAATATTTTTCACTTTACTACTTTAAAAGCTATATAGTATTTTCATTAAAACCACAAAAAAAATATTTTAATGCTAATGTTTCTAAAATACATTTATTACATGTTGTCACGACTGTTTGAAACCACATGAAATTTTATATGACTGTTTTTTTATGACCGTCCATGTATGTTCTAATCCCTTTCATTCATGGACCCTTTCCTGATACGCCCCCTAGTTTTTCATTAAGTCAGGATTGTGGTACCCAATTCCTTCCATGGGTACCCTTATATTTGTGTATGGTTGATTATGTATGATTATTTATGTTGAAAGAATATTCACAAAAATGTTGATATGGGTGTGCCCAGATAGCGTTCTGATGAATTTGGTAATGTTAAGTCTCATGAGGTGTGATGTGAATCAAGATTGGCGGTTGGCCTTGTCCCATACTAGAATGGGAATCAGGATTGGCGGTTAGCCTTGACCCATACTAAAATGGGAAATAAGATTGACGGTTATCATTGAGACATACTAAATACATGTTTTATGATTATTCAACATTTATATGAATATATGTTTATATGAACCCATACTTTTATGATTAGATTTTATATGTTCAATGAATTGGACATAATTTTGCCATGACTCCTAACTCATGTTCTTACAATGTATCCTTATGTTCATTCCCTTACTGGACTTTTTAGCTCATCCCTTTGTTCATTTGTTCCCCAGGGTATCCTATGCAGATGTAAGAGCTCAAAAGAAGTTAGGAGCTCTTATAGAGAATAAAAAAAAAATTTGTTTTTCTCCCTATGTTTTATATTCTATGTTCCTTTTCTTCCAATACATTAGACATAATTATCTTTGGATTTCAATCTGATGTATAATTATTCTTAATATCATTTAATGTTATGTGTAAAAGGATAGGGTCACTATAGAAATAATTTACATGTCTGGGACATAAATACAGGGACTACATTTTTTAACAAAGATGAAACAATAAGATATTCATAATGGCATTAAAATCTCTAAAAAGTATTATAAAAAATATTAGATTACTTGAGAAAAAAATATTCATTGATCACCCTCATGTAAATCTTATAAAACTAATTGAATCCTCTCAACTAGTCATTTTTTCATAGATATATATAAATGTATTGATGTCCTATATTATCATAAGGATTAGTCAAATTTTAGATTTATATAAACATAGAAATCCTTTTTCATTACTTATAAAGTACATAGGATCACCACATGAGGACATTATTGGGAAGAAGAATATTCCAATTGTGTGAAATATTATATCACTAATCGAATTTAGATCATACTCTCTATTACAAAAAATTATAGAAAACCCAACCAAGCAACCAGGAATGAAGAAATTTATTTTACGTCTTAGATCTAGAGAAACTAGAAATTTATCAATCATATGTTGATGAATAGATATATTTAAGGATTAAACAAAGTAAAATAATTATTTTATAGAAGAAAGGTGATAAAAAAGTGGAGGGATTCCTTGATAGGACCACCAATGCAATGTGTTTATATCAAACAATGAATCAGACTTCAACCTAGAAAACCACTTACTCCAAGTTGTATGAAACTGACACATTGATTTCATTCATAGATAGACAATTCACAATCTATAATGCATTATAAAACCTCGTATATTAGGATGAATGATACCAAGCCCTACTAGATGTCTTGGAAGAACTTATGTAAAATAGGATCCATGGTTTGTACAATCTTCTAGACCACTATAGCATACTTGGTCAAGATTTTAACAAGATGGTATACCATCTATTTTCCTCTACAGTGAATTTTTCCAAACATTGAGGGCACAACTGACTCCTAGAAGAAAACCATAGATGTTTGATCCTAAAGAAGTCCCTTTTATATTTTAATGATTTGATTCATTGGTGAATAATCATTTGTGAATTTGGATGGGTATTGGATTATTCCTCACAAAAATTTAAGGATCCTTATGAAGTACATTATATTGGTCATTATTCTTCGAGTTGGACCAATTGTAGGACCATTAAATTCAAATAACATCTTAAACTATGGATTTCATTAAATTGATTGAATCAAGTACTTTTCTTGTATCATTAAACTAGCCATCAATGTTTTTATCTATATTAACATGATGTATATAATGGTGTGGTCACAGTATTACATTATCTATATGGTAAACATTATTTTCATAAATAATTAAACTCGATTGACCTTGGTCCATGATATTTAAAAGAATATATATTTCTCACATATTTCTATGTGATGCAAAAAATTACATATTTCATTGGACTTTACAACGAATTTTGTTGCACTCTTTTATGTTAATAATCTCCTTCCCCACCACATACAGAATTTTTTTTGATAGATTCATGTATCATTGGATTTAAATAAATTCCTAGACACCTCCGTAATAGGCATAGCCCCTAATATTTCTTTTCCACTATATTTTTTTTATTCCCCAATCCCTATCATAGTGATATGATATCTCACCCAACACTATGATGTGGATTCCCCCATCTGAGGAAAAGGGAACGTAGCGCATATCCAGGCTGACCAAGATGCTGTTTCAGAACGGCTAAAAATTGGTGAGTTTTCGATCATTGGTCATTTAATTTTTCCTAAATATTCCAAGCCGTTGAAAAATAGATGAAATTAAAGAGCTGATATCATCGATCTGAGGTTTTTCATCTTGGAAATGTGTCTCCCTTAGACGGGGTTACATCTATAGGCTCCATCTCACATATGAACTAAAGATTTGGGTCTGGTGATTTGGATCAATAGCACTCCAACCGCGGATCATTCACCTTCATGAATGGGATAAACATTTCAACCGAATTGAGTTCAGTAATACCGCTACTCAAATTTGGGTAAGGGTCTATAGATTTAATTGGATACTCTGGCACCCTAAAATTCTGTATGATATTGTTCTATTGATTGGTATGCCAATTAATATTGACAAGGAAACTGATGTAGTCCGCTTTGGTCACTTTGTAAGGTTCTTGGTAGAGGTTGAACTGTGTTCGACACTAGTAAATATAGTTATGCTTGATACTGATGATGGTATGATTGAGTTAAATATTTTTTATAAAAATATTTCCAAACTTTTGAAAGGATTGCAATGATATTGGTCATGAGTCATCTACCAGTAGACGCTCCACAATATGCAGCTTCTTCCCTTTGCGAGGGAAATATGTGAACAATTTTCTCATGAAGAATAAAAATATATCTGATCGAATGCCTGATTTGTAGAAACTTGAGGATAATCATCACAAGAGCCCTGATAGAAATGGCATTTCCCCTGATAATGTTGAAAGAATTATAGAAGAATGGAATGTTTCTCCCAAGGATGCAATCAAGCCAAGCGTTGATGAGAAAAAAGGTAGGGTTTATGCCTCCAATTTAATGAATAAGACAAAGTCATGGGACTCCATATTCTTCAAAGAGACAAATGTCCATAATGATAACACATTTACGAAATTCAAAGGAGAATACGTGTCATCTTCATACATGTGGGGAAGCATTGATGACATGATGGGTGAAAAACTGATTGAAGACGATATACAAAAAGAATTTGATATCCAACTCTCACATGAAATGATGGCTAACTCAGGTAACAAGGGAAAGCAAATTTTAAAATGTGAAACTTTTGTTAGTTCTAAAACTTGTAATGATTATCCCAAATCCATTGTGGTTAATGATGGATTTTAGAGTGTTTCTCACTAGAAGTAAAAGTCTCTAGTGATGTTTCAAGAAGTGTTTCAACAACCGTTTATAGGTAACCCAATCCCAATATATGGTACTTTTAATATGAAGGAGGAAAATGCAATATATCCTATGAAAATGCATCAAGAGATGACTTTGACGAAGACAATGGAGGCTGAATAGATGTTGAATCCATTGGGAAGAGACACTTACCCAGAAAAGAAGAAAAATCACGATAGCTATGATTATGAAAGTACTGATACTGAGACACTTCTCAAAAGAATCCAGTCACTTTCTCCAAGTAGAGTGAGTGCGAGAGGCCATGGCCATGGTCATGGGGGGGTATGTGGCATGTAATGGGATAATAATAAATAATTCTCACTGAAGGGATGAAGAAAAGTTATGTAGCTAGATTTTGTTTGGGATATTAGTTTTTTTTCTTACAAGCTCTTGGGTTCCTCTCTTTTGTTTGATTTTAATAAAAAAGGCATAAACTTCATCTTTCTCAAAAAAAATTCAATTCACATAGGCTTATCACAATTAATATAATATATACACTACCTATAATGACATTTTTATAGTTACCTAGAGTCAGTGCATTATTACATAACATTTTCTTGATCATAATATATGAAGTCTCGAAAGACCAATTAGTTTAGTAGCCTTGGAAGTACTTGATACATACATACATATTATATTACATTTTGAATTTAAAAAACTACAATATTGTGTCTCCTATGAACACACACATATCCCTTACCCTATTCCTGTAGGTCAATCATAATATACATTTCACATCTTGGAAAAAATAAAACATAAGAAAGGGGTGATATCAAATTCTCAGTAATGATAACATTATAGTGTAAACTATTATAAGAAAACATAATCATTGGAGGAAATTTATAAGAATAAAACACAATCCTTTTAAACATTAACATAATCATAATATGGGAAAGATAAATCAAATAATACCATTTACTTATTCAAATGTATATTCTACTAGTCTAATAATCACATTTAATAACAAAAGCTAATTTCATAATTATGGAATGCATAATTCCAGACACCATAACCACATAGTCAAGTCCTCATTCCCAAACTACAAATAAGATTTTGTCAAGGCCTTATTCAAGACACTAGTTTGTATCATGAGTCCTATTGATGCTTCGAGGGGCTAAATCATGCCCCATCCTTCATTTACTAAGTCCAATGCATTCCTCATAGGAAAATATTGAAACATAGCATAAACATTCGTATTAAAAATTAGCATACAATATAAGGCCCCAGCCTTAAACCTTACTTAATCTTGAGTTATTACAAGATTACACGTTGAGGATCTTTTCAGGTTTAGAGTTTTAGAGAATTAGATCATGAAACTTGGATTACATTCCACATTTAAACAAAGTGGTTACATAAAAGACAGTATTCTTTCTTTCCATCAACGGGAACATATTTAAAATATAACACGGATTCTTTCTTGACACATCCTTGACACTATCATCACATCATGTACCTTTCTCTTGACCTGTGAAAAACATTTAAAAAACTTGGGATGAGCATAAAAAGCTCAGTAAGAGTTATAAAAATATGGAAAGGATACATGAGTTCATATATACATTAGAATGAAATAACACTTTACCCATAAAACATAGGCATATCAAATCATGAATATATCATAGAAAACATAAGACATAAAGGTAACTTGAGGCATTCATAACATTCTTACATAGGGAGTAACCCTCTTGGTTACGGTTGGAATACCCATCACAGTATATTCCCTAAATCTCTTTGGAGAAACCTTAATGTTTCACTCCTTCGCGTTACCCAATGCATTGGAGAGCTATATCGGGCTCACCCGCCCTTAGTTTATCACGGAACCACCCGTTTTCATAACAATGCCCAAGAACCATAACATAAATGTATCACATAAAACATGCATAATGGAAACATAACATTTCCACATTTCAATCACAATATAACATTTTAGTATATTGAAATAATGAATCAATTCAAAAAGAAACCATTTCCAAAACCATTTAAAACATTTAATAAAGAGAATTTTGAATCAAAGTGTCCCATACCACCTTGATGATTTTAAAATGTTAAACCATTAATATCCATATAAGTAAATCCTTAAAACCATTTTGAAAACATGGATATTAATAATAAAAAATAATTAAAACATTTAAAGTGATATTTTGGTTAAAGGGGTTTTACCAAAATTAGACACTTGAATACAATAAATGAGGAAAAAAATTTAGTCAGAACTTTGTAATATCATGATAATAAATGGATTCATGGTATAATATTCCAAATGATAGTATATACACCATATAAGATCGAATTGGTGCATAACAACAATGATCCCTCAATAGAAATGTCAAATGTGATGAAATCCCTTATAAAGAAGGTATCCTTAAATTAAGGACTAATCAATCTCAAAAATATGTGTGACAAATATAAATACACCCAATATAAGTGGATATTAAGTCTAAAACAATAAAAGGTCATTCACACATATTCAATGGATGACATATTCATTGACTACATGTTGAACCCAAAGAAATCGAAATTGGGTTAAAAAGTTCCCTTGACAGCCCAACGGCATCACATCAAAATGAGTTGATGAGAGATAAAAAGTGTATCTCATCACTTGGAGATAAAATTTACATCAATAAGGATATATGATAACATATCCCAACATAACAGTATGTAAATTAAAAGACCCAACAAAAGAAGTCTTTTAAAAAAGAGGAGGGTGAAAGGTTCCCTTACCGACATGGGTATCTTTTAAAACATACACCTCGTGAAAGAAGGACAATACAAAATGGATGTAAATACTCATAAAAGAAAGTATATTACACAATGATTAAAATAATGGGCATTACATACACCACTCAAAGGAAATTGTGGCAAATGTAGCATAAATCTCACAGGAATAAAAGTGAGATGAAAAATCCCTTACGAAAAATTCGACAGCCTAACGACGCCACTCAAAACTTCCAAAATGGATTAATGAGAGGAAATAGGGTCTCTCATCATATGAATATAATAAGTACAGTAGGAGTAATATAAAAGAACATCCCAATCATAATAAATATGAGCTTTAAAAGGAATGACATGAAAGAGTGTACTTAAAAATAAAGAGAGGTGTAGGATCCCTTACCTCGGGTCCGACTTGACTCGATCGTTCTTTAACGTCCTGAATAATAAACTTGAGTTAATTTCTACTTTCTTAAGAACCTTTTCCAAGTTCATTATTACTTTTATATCACTTATTACCATGTCATAAACATTATGTAATCATTTAAGTTAATAATATTTGTTTTGCCGATATTTGGTTCTTAAGTCGAAAGTGGACTTCTTACAATTACATGTTGTTCGTGTGGCCAAATGTTTATTATATCCAGAATTTTATTCATGATGTAGATATCATATATGTCATATATATCCAGTAAATTAATGCATTTATAACATTACATAATCATTTAGAGGTAAGAAATGAAATGCACCATTCATGGATACGGTAAGCCGTACGTACGCATGAACGCTACTTTCATTTCTTTGTCATATTAATGGAATTAAAACTAAATGAGAGGTATGTATATTTTAATTCCAGAATTATATTCATCATTTATATATATCATTCATTATATATATCAATTATATACATGTACTTTTAATAGTACATTACATTTGGGGATAAGAAATGAAATGCACCGTTCATGTAGACGGTAAGCCGTACGTACGCATGAACGCTACTTTCATTTCTATCTCATACTTTAGTGGAAAGAAATAATAATTTTATATAGGTAAATAATAATTCCAGTATAACATAATATATATTAACATTAAATCCATCCTTTATACATCCCACGTATGGAATTAACGAATTACATCACTTTGAGGGGGCGGTAGTCCGCACTTCCTAAAATGAAGATATCGCGTATACCCATAATGGAAGCCATAAAGGTAAGACACAAATGAAAAATACAGAAGCATAAGTAAAACATAAAAACATTATATATCATATATAAAAATAGTGACATCATAATGTCCACCTTTGAAGGTGTTAAATAAGTATTGAACAATCATCGTTTCGGGAGGCAGAATTTCTCCATCCACGGAAACCGTATGTTCTTTAACCATTTTATGTAGTTGTGTGATAGTGTAGCATGAATAAATCTTATAACAACATCCTAGTATATTTAAGATACTGTTGTTGTTACAAGAGAAGTAAATAAAAAGAGTTTAGGGGGTTGGAGAAGAAAAATAAAACAAATGAACATGAGAGAAAGAATTACCTTTAAAAGTGTAACTCCTTTTGATTTGAGCCTAAAGGATTCCTTTGAAAGGATTATGCCCAAAGGGAATCCTCTAGGATGAGGAGAGGGATGTGGAGAGAGTAAATGGTCAGGGGTTGGCCGAGTCAAAGGCTTGGGGAGTGTGGTAAAAGAGGTAGAAGTGGGGGCCTTTTATAAGAGGAGAGGAGGGGCACTTTTGGAAAGTAAGAAATATTACTTTATTTGAAAATGTGTTTCGGTTTTAAAAGGTCCCACATTGATGTAATTCGTGGATAAGGTTATAAGGGTTCGAAATAAACCCATCCAATAAGTTTTGGACATGTGTAGTTCATAGATTTTACATTATCTTTTCATTTTATTTAAATCGTCAAATAATGATGTCATCACTGCATCATTATTATGTCATACATAATTTAATTTATTTAATGTCTAAAAATTATAAAAAAAAATAATATGATGTATGAAATCTTTTTATCTTTGTAATGACTATTTATAATAAAAAATATGACTTGTATAACCCCACTTAAAAATTGCTTTAGTAAAACATATCATGTTTGTGTCATTTTTACTTTTACATTAAATAAAAAGTGATTTATGTCATTTCTCAACCAAAGTGGCTCCATGGGGTCCCCAAGTTGACCCATGGTTTTTCTGGGTCGGCCATTACACATCCAATGAGGTTAGGACATGTGTCAAGTTCATTTAATATTATTAAAACATTATATTTACCTTAAACTACACAAATTACCTCTAATCGCGATTAATGAAAAAAAGTTAATATTCACCAAAAAATTATTTTCATCCCATTGAACCACATTTTACATACTAATGACAACCATGTATGTCGGATTTTCAAAATTCAATACACATTAGTGGTAAACTTTCATTTAACTAAAAAATCAGTTTGCTTGATTACCACATAGTGGTTTCACTATTCATCAAAAATTGGAGTTTTTCAGAAAAATACCAAAACTTCACCCTAAGCTATATTTGACATTCCGAATTCAAAAATGAAGTCCGTTTTACAAAATTCATAAAATATTAGTGACATTAATTAATTTAATAATTAATTCACGATGTCAGAGCAAATAGCGTGTTTTAATAAAACAATAAGTATCATAAGATTGACACTAGTTTAAGTCTGATTTCAATGTGAAATTAATTCCAACGACCACTATTGGATTTAATGGTAAAAATATTTTCTAATTTCACTTTAAAACCAACTCAAAATATTATCTAATCATATAAATAATTTAGATTAAAAAGAGGTTTTGAATTAAAACACAACATTTTACACTATTCATTAAAAAAATGAACTTTATCGGAATAATACCAAAAAATTACACAAAGTAAAATTTGATGTCCCGATTCTTAATAAGAATTTTATTTGGTCCAAAAGAATGTATAAGAGTGATCAAATCTATATTTAATGACAGTTCTCCATTAAAAGGCGATAAGTTAACCTTTAGTGAAAACTAGGGCATATACACCAAAAATTGAATTCTTTCTGTATTTTAAGCCTTTAGCTTTTATTGGATAAATGTAAAAACATTAAAAAACATATATAATCATATTTTAGTTATTTCTATCCATTCCCGTAAATACAACGGCTACATGTAAACTACCATTTGAAATAATATTATTTTATTATTAGAGTGCAACGTAAGATTCCCAAGAAACTCGTTGTTGCGTGTTGGGTACACCATCGAGCATAGCGTCCCCTTTAAAGTCATATTAATATTTTATTCACAAATATGGATAAATATAAAAATTTCATATTCATTATTTACCTGGGGTGTTACATCCTTCCCCCCTTTTGGGAATTGCGTCCTCACAATTTTAAAATTGCGCTTGGAAACATCCTTGAAAGTCCCACATCGGAACAAGAGTCGGTAAAACAATCACTTTAAAATAAAGAAAGATAAGCACAGAGGTCACCCGAGTTATCCCATACTAGGATTCCAAGTAGAAAAATATGGACATGGAAGAAAAAGAAAAGGGTCATGTTCTTGAGGGAGAGTGATAGTAAACATGTTTAGGAGCAAGTTAACAATGAGAAAATCACAAACATGTGATGGGTTAAACGGTATTCGATTCCCCAGTAGGAAAAGCTAATAGACAACATTTTTGTTTTAAGCTACTTTTTATTGAGGAATTTATTCATAAGGAAACATAATCACTTATCATGTTGACTTTCAACTTTTACTAGATTCCTTAATCAAACTCATATTTTCTCCAGAAAGCGAGTATTTAGGAAGACTTGTTCACATTAAGAGTACTATAATCAACTTTTATAAAATCACCTAAACCACAAAAGAGAACTATATACCTCCCATGTCTTTAAACATTAACCAAAACCAAAACCAAAAAGGCTAGTACAAGATCAGATAATCCAGAGAAGGATAACCCTTTATAAAAGAAAATATATTCTTAACCTCCAAGATTTGTCAAAAAAAACCCAAAGTTCAACGAGGACCATTAGATAAACAATTTTTCCATAAAATCCTTCAAAGTAATCCAAACTAAGATTGAAACACAAATATTTGAAGGATTTAGTCACATAGTCTTCCAAGTTAAATCGTAACATTTATCTCCAAACAACATCAGTCGCTCCTAAAGTCTCGCATTGAAAAATAATTATCCTAATCACATATCCTCCATGATAGGTTAAACATTTTCATAAATAACCCAAAATCAACATACTCTTAATTCATAAAATCATATAACTAAAAAGAATCATTCAAACTAACCAGGTACTTCACGTAGTCCAGTGGTAGGCGATAAATACCAGTCGCACTTTGGTTATGGGTTCGATCCCCGCAGCTTTGTCCGACGCGACGGGATGTCACACGGTCTGCGTGTTGTCCTTTTTCCAAAACTATATAATTCATAAAACATTCCTCAAAATTAGATAAAATCTTCAAAAATAATCATAACATATTTTAACCTCAAGTTTTTCTCATTCCTTTCATTTTCCATCATATCATAGAGTAACCCATAATTACCTAAAAAGTAAGGATCATATAAACCCTAATGGTTACCTTAATAATTATTACCTGAATTTCCACATCGTGTTGGCCATCTCGTGCATGATGAATTAGGGAACTCACCAAGTTTTAAGTGTTTGATCATGACTCCTTGATAGTTGGTTTGGAATAACTATGAGATTCCTCATTGAATCCCCCATCTCATCCAGTATCTTAATCAGAGATCCACCACAGTTTCCTTCAAACCCATTGTCACTTTGGTGCCTGCTAGATCCAGCCATTTACTAAAACCAAAAAGGTCAGTGTGAGTATATCAACATAACCATCATGTACTAATGAGGAAGATAAACACTAAGATATACTTACGCATTCACTATATCTAAAACTTGGACTCTTTCTAAAATCCTAACCATTATGGTAATGTCTCTTGTGCTTAGAGAATACCCTAACCTCTAAAGTTATCTAAACGGACCTTTGATACCAACTATAAGGCCCCAACCTTAAACCTTAATTAATCTTGAGTTATTACAAGATTACACATTGAGGATCTTTTCAGGTTTAGAGTTTTAGAGAATTAGATCATGAAACTTTCATTACATTCCACATTTAAACAAAGTGGTTACATAAAAGACATTATTCTTTCTTCCCATCAGTGGGAACATATTTAAAATATAACACGTATTCTTTCTTGACACATCCTTGACACTATCATCACATCATGTACCTTTCTCTTGACCTATGAAAAACATTTCAAAAACTTTGGATGAGCATAAAAAGCTCAGTAAGAGTTATAAAAATATGGAAAGGAAACATGAGTTTATATATAAATTAGAATGAAATCACACTTTACCCATAAAACATAGGCATATCAAATCATGAATAAATCATAGAAAACATAAGACATAAAGGTAACTTGAGGAATTCATAACATTCTTACATAGGGAGTAACCCTCTTGGTTACGGTTGGAATACACATCACAGTATATTCCCTAAATCTGTTCGGAGAAACCTTAATGTTTCACTCCTTCACGTTACCCAATACATTGGAGAGCTATATCGGGCTCACCCACCCTTAGTTTATCACGGAACCACCCGTTTTCATAACAATGCCCAAGAACCATAACATAAATGTATCACATAAAACATGCATAAAGGAAACATAACATTTCCACATTTCAATCACAATATAACATTTTAGTATATTGAAATAATGAATCCATTCAAAAAGAAACCATTTCCAAAACCATTTAAAACATTTAATAAAGAGAATTTTGAATCAAAGTATCCCATACCACCTTGAAGATTTTAAAATGTTAAACCATTAATATCCATATAAATAAATCCTTAAAACCATTTTGAAAACATGGATATTAATAATAAAAAATAATAAAAACATTTAAAGCGATATTTTGGTTAAAGGGGTTTTACCAAAATTAGAGACACTTGAATACAATAATTGAGGAATAAAATTTAGTCAGAACTTTGTAATATCATGAGAATAAATGGATTCATGATATAATATTCCAAATGATAGTATATACACCATATAAGATCGAATTGGTGCATAACAATAATGATCCCCCAATAGAAATGTCAAATGTGATGAAATCCCTTATAAAGAAGGTATCCTTAAATTAAGGACAAATCAATCTCAAAAATATGTGTGAAAAATATCAATACACCCAATATAAGTGGATATTAAGTGTAAAACAATAAAAGGTCATTCACACATATTCAATGGATGACATATTCATTGACTACATGTTGAACCCAAAGAAATCGAAATTGGGTTAAAAAGTTCCCTTGACAGCCCAACGACATCACATCAAAATGAGTTGATGAGAGATAAAAAGTGTATCTCATCACTTTGAGATAAAATTTACATCAATAAGGATATATGAGAACATATCCCAACATAACAGTATGTAAATTAAAAGACCCAACAAAAGAAGTCTTTTAAAAAAGAGGAGGGTGAAAGGTTCCCTTACCGACATGGGTATCTTTCAAAACATACACCTCGTGAAAGAAGGACAATACAAAATTGATGTAAATACTCATAAAAGAAAGTATATTACACAATGAGTAAAATAATGGGTAGTACATACACCACTCAAAGGAAATTGTGGCAAATGTAGCATAAATCTCACGGGAATAAAAGTGAGATGAAAAATCCCTTACGAAAAATTCGACAGCCTAACGACGCCACTCAAAACTTCCAAAATGGATTAATGAGAGGAAATAGGGTCTCTCATAATATGAACATAATAATTACTGTAGGAGTAATATAAAAGAACATCCCAATCATAATAAATATGATCTTTAAAAGGAATGACATGAAAGAGTGTACTTAAAAAGAAAGAGAGGTGTAGGATCCCTTACCTCGGGTCCGACTTGACTCGATCGTTCTTTAACGTCCTGAATAATAAACTTGAGTTAATTTCTACTTTCTTAAGAACCTTTTTCAAGTTCATTATTCCTATTATATCACTTATTACCATGTCATAAACATTATGTAATCATTTAAGTTAATAATATTTGTTTTGCCGATATTTGGTTCTTAAGTCGAAAGTGGACTTCTTACAATTACATGTTGTTCGTGTGGACAAATGTTTATTATATCCAGAATTTTATTCATGATGTAGATATCATATATGTCATATATATCCAGTACATGAATTCATTTATAACATTACATAATCATTTATAGGTAATAAATGAAATGCACCGCTCATGGAGATGGTAAGCCGTACGTACGCATGAACCCTACTTTCATTTCTTTGTCATATTAAGGGAATTAAAACTAAATGATAGATATTTATATTTTAATTAAATAATTATATTCATCATTTAGATATATCATTCATTATATATATCAATTATATACATGTACTTTTAATAGTACATTACATTTGGGGATAAGAAATGAAATGCACCGTTCATGTAGACGGTAAGCCGTACGTACGCATGAACACTACTTTCATTTCTATCTCATACTTTAATGGAAAGAAATAATAATTATATATAGGTATATAATAATTCCAGTATAAAATCATATATAATAACATTAAATCCATCCTTTATACATCCCACGTATGGAATTAATGAATTACATCACTTTGAGGGGGCGGTAGTCCGCACTTCCTAAAATGAAGATATCGCGTATACCCATAATGGAAGCCATAAAGGTAAGACACAAATGAAAAATACAGAAGCATAAGTAAAACATAAACACATTATATATCATATATAAAAATAGTGACATCATAATGGCCACCTTTGAAGGTGTTAAATGAGTATTGAACAATCATCGTTTCGGGAGGCAGAATTTCGCCATCCACGGAAACCGTATGTTCTTTAACCATTTGATGTAGTTGTGTGATAGTGTAGCATGAATAAATCTTATAACAACATCATAGTATATTTAAGATACTGGTGTTGTTACAAGATAAGTAAATAAAAAGAGTTTAGGGGGTTGGAGAAGAAAAATAAAACAAATGAACATGAGAGAAAGATTTACCTTTAAAAGTGTAACTCATTTTGATTTGAGCCTAAAGGCTTCCTTTGAAAGGATTATGCCCCATGTAAATCCTCTAGGATGAGGAGAGGGATGTGGAGAGAGTAAATGGGCAGGGTTTGGTTGAGTCAAAGGCCTGAGGAGTGTGGGAAAAGAGGTAGAGGTGGGGGCCTTTTATAAGAGGAGAGGAGGGGCACTTTTGGAAAGTAAGAAATATTACTTTATTTGAAAATGTGTTTCGGTTTTAAAAGGTCCCAAATTGATTTAATTCGTGGATAAGGTTATAAGGGTTCGAAATACACCCATCCAATAAGTTTTGGACATGTGTAGTTCATAGATTATAAATTATCTTTCCATTTTATTTAAATCGTCAAATAATGATGTCATCACTGCATTATTATTATGCCATAAATAATTTAATTTATTTAATGTCTAAAAATTATAAAAAAACTACTATGATGTAGGAAATCTTTTTAGATTTCCAATGACTATTTATAATAAAAAATATGACTTGTATAACCCCACTTAAAAATTGTTTTAGTAAAACATATCATGTTTGTGTCATTTTTACTTTTACATTAAATAAAAAGTTATTTATGTCATTTCTCAACCAAAGTGGCTCCATGGGGTCCCCAAGTTGACACATAGCTTGTCTTGGTCGGCCATTACACATAAAATGAGGTTAGGACATGTGTCAAGTTCATTTCATATTATTAAAACATTATATTTACCTTAAACTACACTAATTACCTCTAATCGCGATTAATGAAAAAAAGTTACTATTCACCAAAAAATTATTTTCATCCCATTGAACCACATTTTACATACTAATGACAACCATGTATGTCGGATTTTCAAAATTCAATACACATTAGTGGTAAACTTTCATTTAACTGAAAAATCAGTTTGCTTGATTACCACTTAGTGGTTTCACTATTCATCAAAAATTGGAGTTTTTCAGAAAAATACCAAAACTTCACCCTAAGCTGTATTTGATATTCCGAATTCAAAAATGAAGTCCGTTTTACAAAATTCATAACATATTAGTCACATTAATTAATTTAATAATTAATTCCCGCTGTCAGAGCAAATAGCGTGTTTTTATAAAACAATAAGTATCATAAGATTGACACTAGTTTAAGTCTGATTTCAAAGTGAAATTAATTCCAACGACCACTATTGGATTTAATGGTAAAAATATTTTCTAATTTCACTTTAAAACCAATTCAAAATATTATTTAATCATATAAATAAATTAGATTAAAAAGAGGTTTTGAATTAAAACACAACATTTTACACTATTCATTAAAAAAATGAACTTTATCGGAATAATACCAAAAAAGTACACAAAGTAAAATTTGATGTCCCGATTCTTAATAAGAATTTTATTTGGTCCAAAAGAAAGTATAAGAGTGATCAAAACAATATTTAATGACAGTTCTCCATTAAAAGGCGATAAGTGAACCTTTAGTGAAAACTAGGGCATATACACCTAAAATTGAATTCATTCCGTATTTTAAGACTTTAGCTATTATTTGATAAATGTAAAAACATTAAAAAACATATATAATCATATTTTAGTTATTTCTATCCATTCCCACCAATACAACGGCTACATGTTAACTACCATTTGAAATAATATTATTTTATTATTAGAGTGCAACGTAAGATTGCCAAAAACTCGTTGTTGCATGTTGGGTACGCCATCAAGCATAGCGTCCCCTTTAAAGTCATATTAATATTTTATTCACAAATATGGATAAATACGAAAATGTCATATTCATTATTTACCTAGGGTGTTACATACAAAATGTTTTTTTCTTTAACCATCAACCATGAATGGTAATGAAATATGACATCCATAGTCAAACATATCAAAAAACCTTCATTACAATATGTTTGATTGAATCGTAATAAATCAACTTCAAACAAGTGTAAAATACAACAAAGAATGTTGACATATATGAAATAAAAATTTTTTCAGACAAATATATCTTTCTATTTTGAAATCATTTAAATGTAATGCAATAATAAATAAATAAATTTATTTTTGAAATATTTGTATATGATTTTGAGGGAAGATTTGAAGGTGTTATAATGTCTGAAAAAAGTCGCACGTGTCGTATAAGTTAAAAAACTACTTTCCTTAATTTTTAGAAAAGGTCATAAAAAACCTTGTTTGAAAAATGACGGAATTATACCTTTCAAACCATTAATAAATAGTTAAATAAGGTTATAAATGACCTTAACCCATAGTCTATGATATAGTAAAAAATGTTTCGAAATACATTTTTAAGAAGCACAGATGTGGATGATAAAGATGTCCCAGTAGAAACGTACGTATAAACAATCTCAGATAATGAAGAGATTGTAAAATTAACCCTAAACTTGTACATTTCCTTAGTCAAGGGTATTTTAACCTCCTATTTAATGGTGGAATCATTATTATTAAATTATAACAGAACCACATACATAAATATGATATCATGTATGATCTTCTATTATTGCTCTGTTAAGGATATTTCAGTAGTATCATTGTTTTATGTGTTAACTGATTCATTTTCCTTTATATGATATGTTACGTAAGTCATGTTTTTAATTAATATGATGTATTGTATTTATATACAAAATTATATTATGTTTTTAAAAATTATTTTTAATCATCAAATGAAAATTATTCATTAATGGTTATAATGGGGAATGAAATCTTATCACGTCATGGAGAAGGTAAGTCGTACATACGCACGAGCAACAATATCATTATATTATTAGTGAAATAGTATGTAATTGAATGGTATATTATATATGAACAATCACTAAAATTAATATTTGTTATTTAAATTAGTTATAAACATTGTTATATGAATCAAAATAATGAAGTGTTGAATAACAAACTACACCACAATGTGGAGACAACAAGCCGTACGTACGCACGTATGATGAATTTTTCATTAATAGGTTTGATATAATAATTAATATGGTTGTACCATATTTATAATAACATCTCAGTATATAGAATATAATGGAGATATTAATTTATTATGGAAAAAACAAAAAAGTGGTTGTGGAAGAAGAAATGAACTTTGAAATAGGTGATAAAGTAATTACATCTTCTTCAGGTTCTTATTTTTTTATTGGAACCAAAGGGATAGTTAGGATGTCATTATGATCATTTTATGGCCTATATGTTGAATTTACGGTAGATTCAAGGATATTTGAGAATTTTTTTTCTATTCCAAATGACTTTTGAGTTGTGAAATTATGTGAAGGGTAAATACCCTTTTATAAGAGAGGTGAGTATCACTTTTGGAAAAGCATGAAATATTATTCTATTATAAATTAAATTTCGGTTTATAGTGTCTGTAAATGGAATTATTTTAATAATAAGGTGTTGATGGGTCAAAAACCTCCCAAAAATAGGTTTAAACAAGTTTATGTCACCAGATTAACCTTATCTTTTAGATTTATCTCTTATTTAAATAGTTTACCTTTTACCATGTCTTCTTTTATTATTATAATACATAGTTATTAAACATACTAAAAAATGACTAGATAAAATAAATTGGTTAATTAATGAAATATCTATAATTATATATTTCCATTGGATGAACCTTAGAGTTTTATAAATATTATATAATTTAATAACATTGTATTTGTTTTAAAAACTCATTTATGTCAATATTGACACTATTTTGTATTTGGTATCTATGAAAGTCATCAAAACGTCATTACTTTGAAAAATATATATTAAATCATCCTTAAAATTTCATATTTAACAATAATATTCTTGGATGGAATAAAAAAATTCTAATTATATTGATTTTAATATTTATAATATCATTTATTTGATTCTTTCATTAATAATAAAAATACTACATCATTATCGTGGCCTAATTAATTATATTTATTTTATGCCTAAAAATATGAATAAAATAACATGATACAGGAAATATTTCTATATTTCTAATGAGTATTTACAGTCTAAAATATCACTTATACAAACCCTTTTAAAAATTGTATTACTAAAATATATATTTTTATGTTACATTTTATTAAACATTAAATTAGTTTTTATAGTGCCATTTTCACTTACAAGGGGCTCCATGGGGTCCAAAAATCAACCCAAGGATGAAAATGTTATGAAATGAATTATCCAATTGAGTTATGACATGTTTTAGAATAATTTAATATTATTATAATATTATATGTTACCCTTATTTACCGGATTTACCCTTTAATTAGGGTAAATAAAATATTTACGGAATTTACAATTCCTAATGTCTAAACATAAAAGTAACCTATTTACATAATTTTTACCTTATGATTCCAAATATGAAATCAATTTTCCTAAATTCAAAACACATAAGTTTCATAAATTAATATAAAATTAATTTTTATTGTCTAAACCAAAAGTGGTTTTTTAAGAAGTAAAAACTTTCAAAAGATCGACATTTGTTTTTGTACAATTTAAATGTAAATATACCTCCAATGACTTAAATTATATTAAATGATAAAAATATAATCTAATGATACATTAAAACTACTCAAATTTATAATTTAACTCTATAAATTATTTATATTAAAAAAGTTGTTTTAATTAAAATTTAGTATTTTTCACTATTCATCAAAATATGAAAGTGGTCATAAAAATACCAAAAAATCTACCATAAGCTAATTTTGATATTCAGAATCCAAAAATAAAGTCCAATTTGAAAAAATATATATATAATTTCAAAAATTGGGTATTAATATTCATAAATGTTTTTAAAAGGTCTAGTTTGATAGGTCGTGGTGCACTTGAACTCGGTGTTGCGTTCATCACACGCTATTGTATTACTTAAAGAAAATGTACCATGGAAAATTAGGGTGTTATATTTTTCCCTCCTTCAAATAATTTCATCCCATAAATTTCTAAAATACTACCACATAAAAATAATTTAGGGGTTCTTCATCATAAGTTTCTCAGGTTCCCATGTTGCTTCATCCATTTTATGGTATTTTCAAAGAACTTTTACCAGAATAGTCATTTGGTTTCTCAACACTAATTATATAGTATAAAGAATCTAGATCGTCTACTCACCATAAGAAAAATCAAGTTTCAGTTATATTTCTTCATACATACATTAGGTCAGACATTTATTTTTTCAATTGTGATACGTGGAACACACCGTGAACTTTGGAGTGACATGGAGGTATTTCCAAATAATAATTTATAACACCAATTCATTCATCAATTTTGAAAGGCCTGATGTACCTGGGAATGAATTTACCCTT
Source organism: Viscum album (assembly GCA_963277665.1). NCBI lineage: Eukaryota > Viridiplantae > Streptophyta > Magnoliopsida > Santalales > Viscaceae > Viscum > Viscum album. Next base: position 1,238,146,299 of record OY728157.1, on the reverse strand, counting down.
CTTAATTAATTTTAAAACTCTCTTCCATGTAGATACCATCAAGAAAACTAGATATCTCATTTGATATTCCAAATCCTTCTTATGTTATCGTCATAACTCTTTTGCCTACATTGAGCTGATTTCATTTGGGTTTGGATAATAGTTACCTTTTCCATTGTCTTCTCAACATGTTCTGTGCCTCCAAGTTTTCTTTCACCAACATCATCACATCATGTTGGTGTACGACATCTCTTTCCATATATCGCTTCATAAGGTTCCATCTAAATACTAAAATGAAAGCTATTGTTATAGGGAAATTCTACCATAGGTAAATACTGATCACATAGACTAAAAAAGACAAGTGATTAAGATGCCAACATTTCAATTGTTGTTTGAATAGTCTATTCTGATTTACCATCTATTTTATGGTTGTAGGGAGTGCTTAAACAATGTTCAGTATCTAAATATTTCTCTAAAATCATGATGTAAAATAAGGATCACAGTCATAAATAATGGATAGGGTTACTCCATGATGTCTTAAAACATCATTAATATGTAATCTCTCTAAACTTTCTAGTTGTAAATCATCTCTGATTGAAAAAAATATGGGGAATTGTTACGATGATCAATAATGACCCATATTGCATCATTCCTTCTAGGTGTCTTTGGTAGCCCCATGATAAATTAAATAATAACATCATCCAATTTCCAACCAGGTATGGGAAAAGGTTGCATGACTCCTCCATGATTTTTCCTTCTAGCCATAACCTATTGAAAAACCATAAATCTTGACACATAATCATAAATCTCTCTCATCATTTTGTCCCACCATAAATATTCATTCAAATATCTATACATGTTTGTTCCACCATGGTGTATAGTGAAATTTGATCTATGAACATAATCCAACAATTCCCTTTTTAGATCAAGTATATCGGGATCCCAAAGTCTCTTCCCATATTGCAAAATTCCATCTTCATATACGTAGTCGATCAACCTCCCATCACTCTCAACGTTAACTTTCTTTTGAAACTCCTCATCATCAGTCTGAGAAATTTGTATCCTTTCTAGTAATGATGGTTTAGAAACCATTTGAAAAAGTATCAATGTTTCACATTCCATGATTATTCTAATATCTATATTTACTATAACTAAGAACATAAGGTCCCTAACAACTCTCATCTTGTTTAGAAATACATGATATTTTCTACAAAAATCATCGGCCAATTTATTTTCCTTCCCCTGGTGGTAGTGTATAGTGGAATCATAATCCATTAGTAGTTCAAGCCATCTTCTTTTCCTTAGGTTTAGTTCTTTTTATGTGAAAATGTACTTCAAACTCTTGTGAATGGTATATATATCACATTTTTCACTATATAGATAGTGTCTCTGTATCTTCAAGGAAAATATTATAGCTTCTAACTCCTGACGATGAGTGAGATTGTTTTGTTCATAAATCTTTAGCTATCGTGATGCATTGGCAATAACTCTGTGATTCTGCATAAGGACACAACCTACTCCTTTCATTGAAGCATCACTATAATTAACAAACCCATCATTCCCTGATGGTATAGTCAACATAGGAGTATTGAATAACCATCTATTCAGTTCATCACTACATTCTCCGCACTCTTTTTTCCAATGAAATTTAACCCCTTTACGTGTGTTCTTTTTTAATGGGTTATACAATCGAGAAAAATTCATGATGAAACACTGATAATATCCTTCTATACCAATAATATTGTGTACCTCAGTTATAGTTGTCGGCATTGTCCATTCACAGATTTCAATTTTCTTTGATAGATCAACATAGATTCCATCCTTAGAAAAAATACATCCATGAAAAAAAATCTCATGAATCTAGAATTCACACTTTGTAAACATTCCATATAATTCAATTCTTCTAAATGTGTTTGTAATAGTGACCATGTGATTTTCATGATCTTCGTAGCTTTTTATTATACCAAGATATCATCAATAAATTCCACTAAAATATAATCAGGATATTCTTTGAAAAATATGTTCATTAGATCCATGAAGACAGATAGTGCATTATTCAGTCGAAAAGGCATTACTGAAAACTATTAATAACCATACCTCGTACAAAATGTTGTCTTCATAATTTCTTCATTATTGACACACAATATATGATATTTAGATAGAATTTTAATCTTTGAAAAATATTGATCTCTATGAAGTTGATCTAATAAATCATCCATGTGGGGTTGGGGATATTTTGTTATTATAGCATTGATCTTATTATAGTCAATGCACAAACTCATCGATCCATCTTTCTTATTTACAAAAAGAACACGTGATCCCCAGAGATAAACACATGGGAGAAAAAAATCCTTTTTTACACAATTCCTCTAGTTATTTCTTTAGTTATACATATTACATTGTGTCTATTCTATTATGGGTCTCTGATATGGGCCTTGAACCAGGAATTATGTCGATGGAAAACTCAATTTTTCAGTCTAGAAGATGTCCAGGTAAATCCTCTGGAAACACATCAACATATTCTTCAAAAATACATGCATGAGCTATTTGAACATTCCTTTCCTCACCCATAGTTTTCTCACTCTCTTCATCCCAAATAATTTAATTTAGTAGTGCTATATGGGTGGATCTAAATGAGAATTGGATGGTGATTTTTCTATACTAATGATAAGGGATTCCTTAGCATCATCAAAAATTGAACCTCCTTCATACAATAACATTTCGCATCATATTCTGAAATCCAATCCCTTCAAATGATTATATCAAATTCAATCATGGTTATGACGATGAGATCAGCAAATAAAGAACATTTATATGCCATAATGGTGACTGATTCACAAAAAAATTTGCAATGATACTTCCCTTAGAAGTTTTGAATGACAACTCCCTTGTTAAATCAAATTGAAAATATCTAATTTTCATTGATAAATTTGACGATATGAGAGAATTTGATGATAATGAATCAAATAATAAATTCGCTAAATTTGAGGAAACAATAAATGTACCTTCCACCAAGTCATTCAGAAATTCAACCTCTACATTTGCGATCGCAAAATCTTGGCCTTTATCCCTTGGCCTTTTCTGAGGAATGATTCCATGTGCCTTAAGACATTCATTTGAATAATGCCCCATTTTGTTACAATAGTATCATTCAAAATTGAAAGCCACTTTCTTCCCCTTGCAATCATGAACATGGTGGACTTTTTCTCCACACTTTTAACAGACTCTCATTTCCTTTTGGAAAGTACCAAGGTGTTTCTTCCAACATTTACTACATCATAGAAATTCAAATTTTCCCTTCTTTCACTTATTTCCCTTTCCAGAGTGTTAAACTGATCTCTTATTCTGTTTCTTTTCTTTAAAGTGGTAATACTTAGAGAATTCATTTTCGGTCTTGATAGCACATGAGACTATATCTTCGTACGATGAAAAGGATTGTGAGACTAATTCTAGACATTGAAATGGTTTTAAACCATCAAATAATTGATCAATCTCACTTCTTAGGTTACGTATATAATCTAAAGAATTCCATGATAACCTTTTAAATTTAGCCTCTTACTTTGAGACATTCACATCCTTCATTTTCCACAGACTCATAAGTTGCCTTTCCATATCTACTCGATGTTCATGTGGGGAAATTATTTTTATAAGAAAAGTTCTTTAAACAACCTCCATTACATATTTGAAACTTATTCATCATCTTTTCTGTTTTTAATGAATGACCACCATTGATTTGTATCTCCTGTGTGGCAATAAACATCCATGTCGAAATTTTCCCTTTCGCTACTCCAAAAAGCATTAAATATTTTCCTTAAGGAACATATCCATTTTTCAGCTACAAATGGATTTTTGGTGCCACTGAATTTTGTTGGGTTTTTCCTCATAAAGATGTCTAACATTGATCCTTTGTATTGTGGATCAGTTTTCTCCATACGGGTAAGGTTATTATTCATAACCTGAGTGATTTGTCACAAGATGGTGATAATTTGTTCAACACTAGTTGCATCACCAGCTTAACCATAATTATCTTGAGTAGGATGGAAATCCCTAAATTTATTATGCAGGTTGATACAATTTCCATTCCTTCCAGTTATAGCCATTTCTGAAAAGTTCCATATAATATATTTGTTTATGAATCACAATACATAATTTCAAAATAGTAAAATACCTAACATAAATTAAACAGTTTATGCATATAATCTATAATCCTAAAAAATGTTTATTTGAGGAATTATTTACTCCTAAATCATTCATAAGGGATTGTAATGAAAATTTGAATTATCTTAAGCATATCCTACTTGAGTGTCACAACCAAAAGTGCAGCAAGGCCCATTGTCATGCACCAATTCCCATTTGAGTCTAGCTCAAAGTGGTGTTTTTGGGTTTTACCCCTTGATACATCTATTATAGAACCCCCTTTACCTTCTCGTATCCGTACAAGGATGTATTGCTTGTAAAATTCTCAAAACCTCTACATTACCAAAATTCTATGAAGTACTTCTATACTAACCCAAAAAGTATATCTTAGGGTAGTGTTCTCTAATCTGTGTCTTTCTAAATGTAGTTTTCAAGGTTTTTACTAAACTTTCTTTGATACCAACTCCAACGCCCCAACCCTAGTTACCCAAAGTCAGTTATTTATTACATAACATTATCATATTCACAAGAGATCAAGCCTCAAAAGACCAATTAGATTAGAATCCTTTGATGTACTAAATACATACATCTGTTTTACATTACATTATGGAATGGAAAAACTACAACATTGTGTCTCCTTTGACACACTCATGTACAATAGCCTATTTTTGTATTTCAATCAGAATATACATCTTCACATCTGGGGAAAAATAAAACATAAGAAAGGGGTGGGCTCAGATGCTTAGTAAGGATAACAATATAATGGAAACTATCAAAAGAAAACATAAACTTTAAGGCAATGAATAAGATATAATAAAATCCTTTTAAATGTAAAATTCATCATAATATGGTAAAGATAAATAAATTAATTACATTTACGTAGTCACCTTGATATTATACTAGTTGAATAATCACATGTCATATCAATAGCTAATTTCACAATAATGGAATTCATAATTCCAGACATCATATCCACATATTCAAGGCCTCATGACAAGACTATAAATAATAATTTTTCAAGGACTTTTTCTAATAAAAAAATTTGATTAATGTGAACTACTAATGCATCGAGGGGCTATAGCGGACCTTTCCCATCATGTACTAAGTCCAATGCATTCCTCATGTGAAACGGTTAAAACATAACATAAACTTTCGTATTAAAAACTAGTATAAAAATGTTAAAACATTAACCAAAACCCATAAGTGGTATAAAAATAGCACATCCACCTTCAATACATTATAGAAGACTGTATCATAATAAATCAACATGAAACATGCATAAAATCCAACAAAGGATGTTGACATATATGAAATCCAAACTATTTCAGAGAAATATCTCTCTCTATTTTGAAATACTTTAAAAGTGATGTAATTATAAAAGAAAAAAATTATTTTAAAATATTATTATAGCTTGTAAGGGATGCTTTTAAGGTGTTATAATGACAAAATATAGCCGCACCCACCGTATAAGATAAAAAAATATTTTTTCCTTAATTTTTAAAAAAGGTCACAAACAACCTTGTTTGGAAAATGATGGAAAGATTCTGTTCAAAAAATTTATTAAAATTCAAAAAAGGGTATAAATGACATTAACCCATAGTCTATGAAATAGTAAAAAATTATTTCAAATACATTTTTATGAAACACAACTGTGGAGATAAAGACATCCTAGTAGATATTTACGTATAAACAACCTCGAATAATGAAGAGATTATAAAATTAACTTTTACCTTGTACGTTTCCTTAGTCAAGGGTGTGTTAACATATTGTATATTGGTGATATTATTGTTATTAAATTATACATGGACCACATACATAAATATGATTTCATGAATGATCTTTTAATATAGTTGTGTTAAGGATATTTTAGTAGTATCGTTGTTTTGTGTGTTAAGAGATTTGTTTTATTTAATATGTTTGGTCACTTATGTAATGTTTTTTATGGATAGGATGCATTTGTTTTATATATAGAATTATATTTATTTTGTAAACATTATTTTTAATCTTCAAAAAAAATTATTCTTTAATGGTTACAATAGGGAATGAAATCTCATAATGTCAGGGAGACGGTAAGCTGTACATACGCACGAGCGATAATATCATTCTTTTAGTGGTGAAATAATATGTAATTTGATTGTATATTTTATATAAAGAATCATTATAAGGTTATATTTATTATATACATTAGTTATACAAATTATTATACCCATCCAAATAATGAAGTGGTGAATAACATACTACACCATGATGTGGAGACCGTATGCTATATGTACGCACGTATGGTGACTTTCTCATTCATAGGATGGATAGAATAACAAATAAGATTTTACCATTTTTCTAATAAAAACGCATTTTGTATAAGGTAATGGACTTATTATTTTATTATGGAAACAACAATGAAATATGATGTGGAAGAAGAAAAAAACTTTGAAAGATGTGGTGAAGTAATTACCTCTTCTCCGGGTTCTTCCTTTTGATTTGAAAAAAGGCTCCTTAAAATGGCTTAATGATAAAATTAAGGCCTCAGGGTTGATGTAAGGGTATTTGGGAGGATATTTGAGAAGTGGTTGGCTGAGTGAAATGGGTATGTACCCTTTTATAAGAGTGGTGAGGGTCACTTTAGAAAAAGCTTGAAATATTATTTTATTATAAAATAATTTTCGGTTTCTAATGGCATAAAATGGATTTATATTGAGGATAAGGTGGATATGGGTAGAAAAACTCTCATCCAATAGGTTTAAGACAAGATTATGTCACCATATTAACATTATCTTTTATATTTAACTCTTAGTTAAATAGTTTAACTTTTACCTTTTCTTCTTATATTATTATAATAAATGGTCAATAAACTAACTATTAAATTATAATATAAACTCAAGTGGTCCATTAATGAAATATCTATAATTATATTAGTATTTTGGTTGATCTTTATATTTTTAGGAAAATTATATATTTTAATAAAATAGTATGTTTTTTAAAAACTCATTTATTTCAATTTTGACACTATTTTGTATTAGGTTTTTGTGAAAGTCATAACAACTTGATTACTTAAAAAAAATTAATCAACCCTAAAATTTTATATTTACCTATAAAATTAATTTATGGAATAAAAACATTCAAATTATATTTATTTTAATATTTATAATATCATCTATTTGATTCTTTCATTAATAAAGAAAATACTGCATCACTATTGTGTTATTATTAAATATATTTATTTTATGTCTAAATTTTATAAATAAAATACCATGATTAAAAAAATATTTTTAAATTTCTAATGAATACTTATAGTCTAAAATATCACATAAATAAACCCTTATAAAAATTATTTTACTTAAAGATATATGTTTATGTTACATTTTCCTTAACTTTAAATTAATTTTCATAGTGTCATTTTCAATGAAAAGTGGCTCCAGGGGGCCCAAAAATTGACCCATAGATGACCATGGTTGGAAATTTATCATCCAATAGGGCTAGGAAACATGTTAGGGTAATTTATGTTTATTATAATATTATTTTTTACCTTTATTTACAGGATTTAACCTTTAACCATGGTTAACAAAATATCTTCTGATGATACAATTCATAATGTATGAAAATAAAAGTTATCTATTGAGTAAAATTGGACCTTATGATTCTAAATATGGAATTAATTTTTCCAAATTTAAAACACATATTTTTTTAGAAATTAATTAATAATTAATTCTCATTAGCAAAAAAAGTGTGTTTTTAAAAATTAAAATATTTCAAAAGATCGACATGTGTTTATGTGCAATTTAATTGTGAAATTACATCCAATGACCTTAATTAAATTAAATGTTGAAAATATATTATAATTATAATTTAAAACTGATAAAATTTATAATTTAACACTATAAATTATTTCTATTAAAAAAGATATTTTTAATTAAAATTTATTATTTTTCACTATTCATGAAAATATGAAAGTTGTCATAAAATACCAAAAATTTACGCTATGTTAGTTTTTATATTCCAAATCCAAAAAATGAAGTCCAATTTGAATAAAAAAATTAAAATTTTAAAAAGTTAGTATTACTATTCATAACTGCTTTTAAAATGGCTAGTTTGATAGGTCGATGTGTGCTTAAACTCGATGTTGCATAAATCGCCCGCTATTGTATTACTCAGAAAGAAATGTACAGTGGATGATTGGGGTGTTACACTACCTCACCATTCTATCTAAGATATATAAACAAATACATCACTCCCATTCAATTTCATATATATGAACATACTATACAACCTTAGGGAACACCCTGTTTCTTATGATATGATCAAACTACATGCTCAAATCTATCATTTTATTTCCTATATATTTTTCTACTACCACCAATGATAGGTTTGGTCATGGTGGAGTAGACTATTATGTTATCAAACTCTGTATCATTATATTTTTTCCATTTACCTCAACAAATTGTGTCTTTAAGGTTTATATCACTATTAACTATCGATCCCAAACAATCATCATTAGTGTATGATGAGAACTTTGGTTCCCCTATATCGACCCACATACATTCATGGTCACATGTCAGGGATGAATTATATTAGAGATAACATGATGAAAATAAGTATTTGAACATATAATGTTATTATTATTATATTATCATCACCATCTTCCATCATTCATAATGTTTCCATGTTTTCAAACCAATCCCATATTTAAACTTTTTCTTGACTGAAACTGCCCTTTTCACACATTATATCCCACCTACTATCATCTATTCAGTTATATATTGACTACCATCATGTTTCCGCACCTAATAATTTTTCATTGATGGTAGGATGAATTTGTCTTATGAAACCATTCAAAACAAGTTCCCCTCATTTGAAATGGATCATTATCAATAGTCGATACAATATTATGACCATGTCATATCTTCCCCTATTGTGTCATCTCGTACATTACAGTTGACCGTTCTGTACCATCTTTTTCCTACACTGATTAGTACATGAGTAGTTATAGATGATTTTTTTTTCAGTCAATATAATTGTGCTGATCCATTGTAAAATTGAGGGAGACAACATTAGTCGTAGCTATATGACTCTAAACTTCAAAGCATTCCATCGAAATAACTACATGAAATTAAACTACATAGCATATCATCATCATGATGTGATGTTATAATATATGTTTATTATCATTACATTATTCAATTATAAAACATGATTTTCTTCCTCCCCATAAAATATTAAACATTGAGATTATCACCCTTCATGTATGTTGTTAAATTTTATAGTACCATCCACATCACATGACATTAATGTGAGTGACGTATTTTTCCTCAATCAAGAGGGAAACAAATCAGCTTTAAATCACCTAATAAAACATCATAACTAATTATATAAATCATGATTCACATTCCTAGGAATACATAATGATTCTTAATTGTCTCCTCTCATGCTCAAAAGAATTTTTTGATTCCATATTATCCTGGAAATTACAATAGTTTTTCAACAAATGATAATCCCCCCTCCATAAACGTATATGATGGCCCTCATTTTTTGAGTGTAATGTCAGGATCAACATAGATATATCAACATAATAACTATATTTCCATTGATAACATTAATCAAGATACATTGTAACCCTTGGTATCCATATTTCTATCAAATTAATGTATATCATCTTTAACCCCATAATGCACTCAGTGATGATCCATGAACTAATTAAGGTCATTTACACTACACTAATTTTATATAATGGTACAATTTTTTATAGATTTGTTTCCTCTTTATATGACCATGATCTAGATTAGCACTAGTTCTTTATGAACTAAAGTTGTCTTCATACATATTAAATGGGATTCATTGTGATGTCAAAATCATTATTACTGAGTGTGGATAAAACACTTATATCAAACCCATCATGTCCATATCCTCTCTTCCTCATTACCAATTCTCACCTAGATCCAATATTTAGATTCCCTTTATGGTGGTTATATAATATATTGTAATATAATTAACTAATGAATATTTAGTTTTAGCTATAAAACATCAAAACATGCACCCTATTTCCAATCATGTTGACCTTAAACTATGTGCCTAAATACATGAGATATCCAGTAACATAATTGTGATCTCAATCATCATTACCTCTAACCATATATTCATATTATTTATACTCTATTCATTCAAATTATATATGATTTGGATTTCAAAGATTAATTTTTCCACTATCAATGTTTCGAGACATTAAATATTGATCAACCCTTTGTCATATCTTTATCAACTAAAATTCCAAAATCCCATGATATTTTTTAATGTCCTAAAACTCTGTCACCATTCTGGTTCATGATTTATTACCATAAAATTACAATCCCCATCAAATGTAGAAACATATCACTAAACACATATCCTAGTGGGATGAATTCCCCCACCCCCAAGATAATTATCAAACCACAATTTTATATACATCCCTAGGATTTTCTTTTCATTATTTATACAACCCACATTCCCAATATCAAAATTGGTATTCACTATAAATATCCAAAATAAAAAATGATATAACCAAAAGGGTTATAAATCAAATGGTTAGCTAAATTCACTTGATAGACATAGTTTTCCCCCTTACATTAAGACTCCATCATGATTCCATTTCTAAATAGACTCCGGTCATTCTAAAAGGTTGTCATTTGTTCCCATGTCTTTTTTTCTCTCCCACTCATGGTATTGACATATGAGGAAATATTAATGACTACAATGTGGAATAACATACTAATATGATTGATGCCTAGAAATCATCCACTCCTAATCTATCCTAATATTGGGACATCATTAATAGTAATCACAAATATTGTTTTCCTTCTTTTCATGATATATTTCATTGGATTATTCCATATAAAAATCACCTAGTTTTCCTAGTTATCTTATATTCCCTCATAATTAAATTTAATATCATAGACCCATAACATACATCTCTACAACATCACTTTTCTAATGTGAGATTCCTGAAACCCGTATAGTTTTGGTGTCATTCACCTATCCAAATTGATAGTGCGAATCTAGATTCTGGAATAACCCAAACCTTGTAACCCAATCTGTATAGGGTTCAATAATGTAATTCATTTAAAATTATGTACCCAGCCCCACCATCCATATTTTCAAGTCTCATATAATATGAATAAATTTCTATTATATATTATTTATCACATTGATTATTATCATAATGGATTATGTATTTAGAAAAATCATTTACATGATCAATATATAATTTAATCTCAACATTGTCACTATAAAAGTTGTATATTTAATGGTATTAAAAATACAATGGGGGATATTCCACAAAGTGGAGACTCCCCTTTGGTATATGTTATCAGAAAAGAACAAATGATCCATCACTAGCCCATGTTAGAGAAACAATGGATGAATGGAGTTGATAAAAAAATACATTATAATAAACTCCTCCAATTTAGCTTACATCCATGGGTGTGTTATAGATTTATACACATGGGTATTTTCATACAACGGACTACACTAAATAACTCAAAAAATATATTAGGCTTGCATAAAATTGATAAATATTATAGTTTATTTGGGATAGTAACCACCTACTCCATAAATATAGTGTAAATCTATTCTAGTCTCTATATCTCATCATGATTAGAAATATAAAGATGATCATCCCAAAGAACCATCAAATCAAAGTCCATAAATGTTACCATAATAATGCCAAAATTATTTGCACCAAATTTTTATAACTCAAAAAAATATCATAGAATATTAAATGGTAGGGTTAATATCTCACCACCAAATCTCACAGGACTAAAATTCAACAGTGTAGGGCTCCCATATGTCATCCCATTTAACTTTTTATTATGCAAGAAATGGTTCCATGGATATAATTCCACATCACTAATCATATGTAATATATCTTTTCACTACATTTAAAATCGATTCATCTCTATCTTCTAGTTTTTAATCATACCCCAGGAACTACTTGAGAAATTAAGAGGGGGCCTCAATTGTAGGCCCAAATTATCTTTGATCAGGTGTATAATTATGGATCTGGTATCTTGTTTCTTCCACCGCAGGGGATAGATCACCCTATGATATCATCAAAGTATATTCTTTAGTTATTTTATACCTATTAATATTACCCCAAAAACAAATAACTAGTAGTTCTCCTAATCATGAGCCATAATCACATCTGGTGTCAAACCAACCATACTGTCCATTGGGTCGGTTATTTGTCTTGGCCCACTATGTTCCAAGACAAATGATCATTAATGGGAAAAACTGTCACATGAAATCATATATTATTTATATTCATGGTAAAAATTATATATAATGATATTTTTAGTCCATATTTTACTATGAAAAATATTGTAGTTGGATTTTACTCCTCATATAGAGGGTTATCTAGATTCATATACACCTATCCCTACACATCTAATAATCACAGAAAATTTTTGAGGCTCATGGAATAAGAGGAATAAATTAATTATGATAACTTCTTAGTGTTAGTGGGAAACATAGAAGGCACCATACGTTGCTCCTTAACCATTATATATTAAATATAATGAGAAAAAAAACACCATGGAATAAAATAAATTATAAAAATATTCATTTAGAAAATATAGTGTTTCAATTTACTTGTTATTCCCTATGACATAAATATATTTTTCCTGACCAAATGATTCACATCATAGGTGGTATTTGGAAAATTAAAAATACATACAAGTAATATACAATAAATATTAATAAAGTAAATAGATATATATGATAACATCTATGTATAATAGTTTCTGAGAAGAACAATTATTGTATCTCAATGTGATAAAATGGAACTATAACACTAAAAGATGAGCGAGTTATTGAATTATCAATGAGTTAATCCCAATAATAAATAGGTGTAGCCTCATTTCCCTACTCCATGGTCTCCCCACAATTGTTATCTTTCCACGAGGAATCACCCTATAAATCCCTCCACCATAAGTCTTTGAAATTCATGATTCCTTGTGAGACATCATTGGGTAGTTCTCCAAGTAACCCAATGACGTGGCTAGTTTATAATCCATCATATCTAGGGGTATAAAAATTATTATAGAAAATTAATATATGTATAAAATCGTTTTTAGTAAACTAAGAACATGGCCCTAGAATTTTATTTTCATGGAAGTAATATTCACTTGGACTAGAGAAGCCTATATAATTGTTTTTTTCATACCATAACATTTTATATCAATTTTGGGTATTATGAACATGAAATTCATATAGTATGTCACTCATCACATTTAGGATCATCCCATAGTGGATTTTAAAACATCACTCAATATCTACTGGAATCAATTTCATTCTTCCGAAGTCACATTTCCAAGTACCCACAACTAGTTAATATGAATTACATGTGGATTAAGATGAGTAACCCTCGTAAGATTGAAAAATGTTAATAGAATCCCATATATTTCGTGTAAGAAGACTACTAGAAATGTATTATCATCCAGTCTACCAATATTACTATTTTACTGATGCATCATTATAATAAACAAGATCAATCTATATTTTTCAATAATAATACCCGTAAAAATATGAAATACTCAAGGAATCTAATAATATTGGTTTGGGATTCATTGAGTTCAATCTCATCTTTGAAACCTCTCTAAAATAGAATCTTCAAAATTTGTTTGACATTTATTATTTTATTCTCATAATGATCCCTTTGATACACTCTTAGAAAGAGATGAATTATGAAATTTTACCAGTATGTGGAATTACAAAATGTTTATAGATGAAACTTGTGTTTGTTTATTCATAGAACCATTGAATGACTAGAAATAGGTGTCTACTATGACCAATCCCCCATGTGTCATTTTCAATTGTATAGAATTATCCTGGTATGATTAGTTATCATGGAATAATTAAATTTATCTAAGCAACCAATCATGGGGACTAGCCATATCGTATTGTTCACATGTCGTCTCACTAAGAAAATGTTAACTTGTTTTTTCATAATACCTACATTTATAGGCTAAATTTGGTTTTGGTAATGGTATCCTACAAAATTTGTAATCACCAAACATTAGAGTAATTCTAATAATTCATAATGGTATTTGGTAATGTCACTCAAGATAATGTTCCCCCAACAAATTATTCAATCTTTCTGGATTCTAGATTGTTATGTTTGTATCGAAACCACAATATATCCCCTATGAAATAATAAACCTGGCCAAGGTCCATATTATATGATAAATATTGAGAGTTAGATTCCATCCTTCATTAAAGGCCACTAGGTCCCCATTAATAATCATTGTTATTATACCTATTGATTTCCAAATAAGAGCTACTCCATGATCATTTTATGGTCCATTATGAAACAATATAACCTTATTTCCCTTAATTCATTAACAATAGATCATTATATTTTACAATCCAACTATCCTCTTCTTTCAAATGGAAAAATGTATCATGAAAAATTATGTGAAATGAATGTGTGGATGACATTAGCGTGCCATTTATTATGTCACCCTCAAAGAATTTAGTAGTGTTTTCACTAACAATAAGGTATTCCCTCTATCCTCTCATGAGTTCAACAATACTATGAACTTTTTATAAATTTATTAGTGATTGGGGATCTATAAGGCCTTGTCATGGTCCAATATTCTGATTATTACCTCTCTATATAAGGCGTTAAAAGTGTTTATGTATACAAAAAACCTTTCTATAACTTCTACCATGAGGTATGTGTTGTATGATGCATATAGAATTGGTGTACATATGGCCTCATTTTTCCCCATATAGTACATGAAATCTTCGAACTCCTCCCAAATATTTTGATCCAATATTCCCATTTTTATATTTATATGAAATTACCTACTGGGTACGGGTAGCAGTACATATTCTAGCCATTCCATTATCCTTTGGTATGTTTCTATTAAAAACCATAATATTATGGAATACATGATTTAATAAGTGATTATTTATTATTAAATGATTATATATATTTATGTGAGACATTGGTCATCCATAAGATTGATTTTATGACTATGCACCTAATATAGGTTATGCTACACTACATCAGGTTTATTGTTCCCTAGAGCTGGTGTTTTTAGTGGTTTAAGTTGGATTTTCGGATAATCATATCATATAAAAGGAAAAAAATGTATTACATAAACCTTTGGGAATGAAAATATTCCATTTGGTATGGAATGATAATACATGACAATAATAATGAAGATTTTGGGTCTCACTCATTTTCCCAAATTCCATTAATTTTTATCATCACTTCCCTCATTGGGGTAGGACTCTGATCCTTTTAGGAATCCATATTTCATGTCTATTGAGTATGATAAACCCCATTTAATATTCTCTAGGATGATTTTGTTCTTATAAGTTATATTTATGTAAATAAATCTGTGAAATTACTTATTCGAGTTTCTATCACAGAAATTATCATATAAGTGACTTTGAATTTTACTTTCCTTTAAGAGAACCTCATAAAAGTAAACCAATATTATTGTTTATCTAATAAGAAATTCAGAGTGTTCTATGAAAATATAGAAATAGAAAAAAAAATTATGTTTTCTAAGTGTTCTCAAATAATGTGACCATGTAACGACATGAGCTTTATTAATATAATTATTTAAATTAACACTTTGTTGAATTTCATTTTTCACACACAACACTAAACCAAAACAACTTTTGTCATATTATCCAATAATTATTAATAAATTACAATATAAATGAAACTTCTAGTAAATAAAAATAATTTAAACAATTAAATGATTCATTTTTAAGGTTAAATAATTAAAAGGATTTAATATCTAAAAATGGATTGTTCTTAATAAAAAGTTGAATTAAAGTGTTATCTGATTAAATATATCAATTTTCAATCAAAATAATAACAAAATATAATAATAAAATATATAATCCTTTATTATATTATAAATTTATCTTTAATAATATAAACAACACATTTTGTTCGAAAAATAATGTTTTCAATAAATATAGTTTTCATAATATTATGAATTTACATTTAATCAATATGCTTATAATTTTTTTAATTTTTTTAAGAATCAAATCATAAAATTTAAAATTTAAAATTTTAGAATTATCTTCTTATGAATTATTTTAAAAAATATATTTTTTAAAGAATATTGAAAAATATAATTATTTTTATATGACAACAAATCTAATAAATATGTAAACAGAAAGTTCTAAATAAAAACCTATAAAATTTATTTCCAAGATTATTTTTACAAAAAAATTTGAAACTATAAATTTTTATTTATAATTATTATTTTATAAAACATATGTTGAACAGCGTGAATAATTTTTTTGAATAACATATACTTTTTTTATATAAATAAATATTATATATGTAATGGCCCGGACCTCTCCGGTCCATTACTTTGTGGAATTGTGGTTTTAGAGGTGTTCCGGGAGGACAAGGTGACTTATCCCCCAGCTGCTGCCTACCGGTAGCTCGATCTACCGGTAGCTGCTGATTACCGGTAGCTCGGTCTACCGGTAGCTGCTGATTACCGGTAGCTCGGTCTACCAGTAGCTGCTGATTACCGGTAGCTGGGTCTACCGGTAGCTGCTGATTACCGGTAGCTCGGTCTACCGGTAGCTGCTGATTACCGGTAGCTCGGTCTACCGGTAGCTGCTGATTACCGGTAGCTGGGTTTACCGGTAGCCACGGCATACTGATAGCTCGTTATACTTGTAGCCGCGGTCCAGCAGTAGCTCGGCTAACACTTTTCCATATTTCTAGTTCTGTGAAGAGTGTTTCTATCGGTGAGGTCCTATCGGTGGACTTCTATCAGTGAGGATCTATCAGTAGACTTGTGTTTCTATCGGTAAGGTTCTATCGGTGAGCTTTTCTTTCCTTTGCCAATTTTTTTTAGTTCTGTGAACAGTGTTTCCAGACTTCATAAGAGATACCGATTCCATACTTTGCCAATTTTCACGAATGAACAGTGTTTCCAGACTCCATAAGAGCTACCAATTCCATACTTTGCCAAATTTCACGAATGAACAGTGTTTCCAGACTCCATAAGAGCTACCGATTCCATACTTTGCCAATTTTCACGAATGAACAGTGTTTCTAGACTCCATAAGAGCTACCGATTCCATACGTTGCCAAATTTCACGAATGAACAGTATTTCCAGACTCCATAAGAGCTACCGATTCCATACTTTTCCAAATTTCACGAATGAACAGTGTTTCCAGACTCCATAAGAGCTACCGATTCCATACTTTGCCAAATTTTGAGTATGTGAACAATGTTTCCAGCTTCGCAAATTTGACGTTTTCGTTGACGTAAAATACTTTTAAAACCTTATTTTAAGGACTTTAAGGCCGATTCAAAGGACATAAATCCTATATTAATTATTCCTAAGGCCGGGATGTTTTTTTTACTTGGTCAAACCGTGTGGGTTAATGCGATCCGTTTTTAATGGAGAATAAACTGGATCTTAAACTGTCGCCTCTCTAATTTTTTTTAAAAGGAACGAGATATCATTCTTTGTTGTTCTTCCTCCTGGTTCTCATCTACGAGATGCTAGAACCTTGCAATCATTCTCGTAGGAGTTTCATAATCAAACGTTACTCAGATCAGTTCCGCTCTGTTGATGCAACCAAGTTGTGTCGATCGTTCTTCGATATAAGGTATGTTTTATCATCGTTCCTTCGGGGATCACCTTCTCTTGTTCTTCCTTCCATATTATCATGTAATCTCCATGGTTCTAATGGGTTTTCTTGGGGTTGGTTGGTACTGTCGTACCGTGGCATCCTCTGGTGGATGCAGCTATCGTGAGGAGAAGAGGACTGTGACCCGTTGTGTGGATAAAGGATGTCAAGAACTCTTCGAGGTAGGGGATTCATGGCTCCTCTAATTTTATATGTGCAATCGTAGAATTAGCATGATTTATCTCTTTGGATCACAATGAAATTGACCTAATTAAATACTTGAACCGGATTAAAAGAATTGGTTGATCGCATGCTGTTGCTTTATACCGTGATAACGGTTTGCCTCATGTTTTCCTAGATATAGTGATATCTATGTTTTCTTTGATTTGTTGTTCGTTCATGATAGAAATTGATAATGAACGTAAAGCCAGAATTAATTGTTAATTAATTGGCTAAAGATAAAGAGGCATGTAAATTAATCTGGTTATTGTCGTTGTTGTAGTTGTTCTAATTTGAGGATAATCAAATTAGGGAAGTAAGAATGGTTATTTAAATTGTGATAGCTTACTGATTAGGTATCCATGATTGGAACCTATGAATAACAAGTCTGTTAATTCAATATGGATTAGAGAACAGATTATGTGGGAATTTCTAAAAGGGTTCTGAGTTACCCTCTTGTTTGTTAAAGGGCTGAGAGCCCACTTTGTGATGTTTGTTTTCCTGCTGATTATGTTGTGATGTGAGCCTGGATGGCTGTTGTGATATGTGGAGGCATGGAGACTTGTGGTTGTGGCAGCGGATGACGCCTAGTGTGGCGAGATACATCGGTTTATGCATGTGGGTGTCAGGGAGGACACCAAGGATGATGGTATGAGATGAATGTGATGGTTTGATGTTGGTGGTTTGATTGTTTATCTGCTTTACTTTTCCCCACTGCTCAAGGCAGCTGGTTTTGCTGACCCTCTTTATGAAGGAGGCGAAGACACGCGGGGTATGCCACGTGCTTTCCGTGTTTGGCCTCTCGATGGAGGATGGGTCTATGCTCTTTCTATAGGCGGCAAAGACTCGATGGGTAGTATATCTACTCACCGTGTTGAGCCCTTTGTGTTTAGTAGCATAGGATGATTTTCTAGAATGCCTGGGAATATGGGGAAGGTAATTCCATAATGAATGTTTGTTTAAATGGTGATAATCCACGGGGATGGAGAAACTAGAATTTAATAGTGATGTGAATCCTAAAAAGGAGCAGTTTTTGAATGTGATGCCAATTTAGTTTAATGTGGTTAATTGTTCATGGTTAATTAATGTTTAAATAATTAATTAACGTAAAGTGGAACTGATAAAATGAAAATGGAGTAATCTAATAAAGCTCTTCAAATGGTTGTGTGCTTATAGGATAGCTAGTCTTAGAAGTAGCAGCCTTGAGTCTGAGAGACGTTAGCTGCAGTTGTGCCTATGACTAGGTAATGCCCATAGTGTGGTTGTGAGTTATATATATTCTGTACTTTTTGTGTTTCTATACGCTACTCCACCCTGTCGGTAAGGGCAACTGACACCCCTGGGATTCTGAGCCCTGGGGGGGTGTTTTCCCCAACATTCTGATGGGAGGTTGAATGGCTGACTACCCCCTTTGGCCCCGCTCTCTTCTCTTGGTAGATCCTTGTGCTGGTAGGCACAGTGGTTAGTTTTACCCATATATGTGTGTAGAGGGCTGTAATGGCTTGTGGTTATTTCACGCACATATACTCTGGATATAGTATCCTATGGAATACTATAGGTGTAACGTGTATAGGCTGTGATGGCTTGAGGATCCTTACTCAGCGTATGGGCTGTGATGGCTTGAGGAATAATACTCAACGTATGATACACGTTATACGAGCTATGGTGGCTCCCAGAAACTACATGGTTACTTTGGTTGTGAGGACGGTGTGGTGCTTCGCCCAGGTGTTTGCGGGCAATCCTTTGTGGTGCACGAGGTGCAGATTGTGGAGCTTAGCCCAGGTGTCTACGGACAAGCCTTTGGAGAGAGATGCACAGGACGTATGTCGTTGGGGCAAAGCGGCAAACCAGTGGGGATGTAGTAGCGGGGTACCCTTGATATTATTTACTATATGCTATATTCTTGTATGCGTTACTTGGTGAGAGTAGCCATGGTGAGGTTGGGAACATAGTATACCTGTTTAAATAACGAGTTAGTTTCACTTGTTGTTCACTGGGCTTTAGCATGCTTTCTTTACTTTTGCACGAGAGGCTTGAGGAGGATCCTACTGAGTATACTATTATACTCACCCTATGTACATATAAACTGTTTTTCAGGTCACTTGGAGCAGGTTGGAGATCAAGCTGGTTACTACTAGCTTGCGGTTGGAGGAGGAGTTGTTCGGGCTTGTGGTCGCTGCCGTTTTTCTTTCTTTTGGGTACTTTTAGTTTTCCCTTTCAGTTGTAGTACTTTTGCATGACATTTCATATATGTACTTGGTTTCCTTTTTATATTTTAGTTCTGAGTTGGAGTTGATTGGAGTCTATTCTATCTCTCTCTTCTGCTTGTGTTCTCTTAGAGGGTAATGCCTCCCATTTGTACGTTATTATACCCTCGGTGCTAGTCGCCAACCCGGGGCCTACTGGAGGCGGGACTCGGGGGGTCATTATCTCCCTTTTCACATTGCCGGCCCAGGAGGGGTACACTTTGTGGGGAGGGGGTCGTGACAGAGTGGTATCAGAGGTCTGGTTGAGGGATAGGATGGAGTTTGGAGTTAGGCACCTGTGAGGATGCATGGGATGGTAGGGCAACAATGTCATTCATGTTTAGAAAGTGGTGTAAACACTAGAGACCGGCAGAGACATAGGCGTTCAGGGCCCCCTATGATCTGTTGCACGGACCTTTAAGTTTACGATGGCTACTAAACAAAGTGATACTGGTTGCAGGGTAGAGACCTAGGAAAGGATCATGCATCATTATTCTTTGCGCCTGTGATTGAATGGGTAGACCTTGGGATTGGTAACCAAAAATTAATAAAACAAAATAATTAATTAATTAATGTTGAGTCTTCCATATTCCAGGCTTAGGAGCTCTAACAGTTGTTATTTTACAGGTATGGCTCCAGGTCGACGTCCTCGTCAGGTTTGCGCTGAAGGTGCCCAGCAGGCTGTTCCAGCAGATCGCCGGCGGGTAGAGGTTGACGACGATGACACTTGGAGGAAGACACTCCGAGAGTTTCAGCGCCAGAGTCTACAGAAGTACGAGGGATCCGTTTCAGATGCAGTCACAGAAGACTGGTTGGAGGAGGTCGAGATAGGATTCAGTTCGATTCGTGCTCGGAAGGAACACTGGGTGTCCTTGGTTGTGACGATGTTGCGTGGAGCAGCGAGACAGTGGTGGTTCTTGTTCCTCGGGGATCGTGAGGAGTCAGCGATCTCGTGGGAGTAGTTTCGAGACAGGTTTAGAGTCGAGTTTCTTTCATCGACTGCGAAGGCGTCTAGTCACCCGGAGCTTCTTACCCTTCGACAGGGGAGCTCCAGTGTTCAAGAGTTTGGAATCCATTTCAGGAACCTTCTACGATATGCTTCAGACCTGTTACCAGATGAGGAGGCCAGGGAGAGGCATTTCGAGGAGGCTTTGCGTCCAGAGATCCAGTGCCAGGTCACCCCATTTATGATGAAGACATATATTGAGGTGCTGGCGAGGGCAGAGGTTGTTGAGAAGACTTTGACCAGGACCGGATCATCACGAGAGGGGAATCGTCATAATTCCTCACAAAGCAGAGCTGTGGTCCGGGGTTCCCGGTTTTCAGGACAGAAGAATTTCCGTTCACCTGGGGGTAGGTCCCAGCCCTTCCCATCTCATTTCTCTGGAGGCAGAAACTCTCAGACCTATGCCAAGGGATCATGCACTTGTTTTTCGTGTGGTGGTCGTGGTCATCAGCAGCGGGAGTGCCCGACTCTTCAGAGCAGTCATCGCGCACCGGGCGCTCCACTCCAGGTTCCTCCGTTGAGGCAGTTCCAGCCGAGGCAGCAGCAGCAGGTTGCACCAGCTTTAGATCACCAGAGGGTAGATGGAGCAGGCAGAGGACAGCCCCATGACGCTCCCCATCCTCAGAAAGCAGAGCGCGGCCGTGGTGGTGGTCGTCATCAGGGTCAGAGAGGACGTGGAGGAGGTCGTGGTCAGCTTCATGCTCTAGCGTTACCATCCCCAGGCGAGCCAGATTTTGTTCGAGGTTCCCTTTTCTTGTTTTCTACCTTGGTGTATGCCTTGTTTGATTCAGGAGCAACACACTCCTTCATATCACCTACCCTTGTCCATGCTTTGGGACTTGAGGTAGAGAGACTTCCAGTCCCCTTGGCGTTGACTACGCCAGTTGGAGGTCGAGCTGACTTGTTTGAAGTATGTAGAGACTGTGAGCTAGTGTTGGGGAAACACCGCTCTTGGGGAGATTTCCTATGTTTGTGAATACAACCATATGATGTCATACTTGGCATGGATTGGATGTATTCGGTGCAGGCTATTGTGGATTGCTACAGGAAGAAGGTTGTTTTCTTTGATGAAGATGGAGAGAAAGTGGTGTTTGTTGGTGAGAGAGATCCTCGGATGGGTCATAGACGAGTTCCATCCTTATCATCCATGATGGCTGGGATGACGCTGAGTTTTTCAGAGGTTCAACAGTTGGCGTTTCCTAGGGTCGTAGAGGAGTACCCTGACGTCTTTCCAGAAGAGGTTGTATCCTTACCCCCTCGACGAGAGATCGAGTTTGGGATCGATCTACAGCCAGGAGCGTCTCCTATCTCTATGTCTCCATATAGGATGACCCCTTCTGAGTTACGAGAGCTACATATTCAGCTCGACGGTCTGTTGCAGTGTGGTTTTGTTCGGCCAAGTGTGTCACCGTTGGGTGCACCAGTTTTTTTTGTGAAAAAGGCTGATGGCAGTTTGCGGTTGTGCGTAGATTATCATCGGTTAAACAATGTGACAATAAAGAACCGCTATCCTCTCCCGCGGATTGATGACCTATTCGATCAACTGAAGGGTGCAAGTTGGTTCTCAAAGATAGACTTGCGGTCAGGATATCATCAGATGCGTGTAAAGGATGAGGATATCCCGAAGACTGCTTTCCGCTGTCGTCATGGGCATTATGAGTTTGTTGTAATGCCATTCGGCGTGACGAATGCTCCAGCTGTTTTCATGGGGTTGATGAATGATGTGTTCCGTGAATTCCTGGACAAGTTTGTTGTGGTTTTCATCGACGACATCCTTGTGTACTCCACATCTGAATAGGAGCATGCAAAGCATCTACGAGCCGTTTTGGGAGTTCTTCGCCAACATCAGTTGTTTGGGAAGTTGTCCAAGTGTGAGTTCTGGGCTCGAGAAGTTCGTTTCATGGGACATGTTGTGTCCCAACAGGGAGTAGCTGTGGATCCTTCGAAGATATAAGCAGTGGTGTCTTGGCCAGCCCCCAAGACCGTGTCAGAGGTGCGAATTTTCCTTGGTCTCGCAGGCTATTATAGGAGGTTTGTGGCTAATTTCTCCCGAGTTGCGACTCCTCTGACAGCTTTGACCAGGAAGGATCAAGCGTTCATATGGACTGATCAGTGTCAGACAGCTTTCGAGTATCTAAAGGGGAAGTTGGTAAGTGCTCCCGTCCTTTGTCTTCCAACGGAGGGAGTCCAGTTTGATGTTTTCGGTGGTGCTTCACATCTGGGGCTAGGCTGTGTTCTTATGCATCAGAGGTCCGTTGTTTCTTATGGGTCTCGGCAGTTGCGTCCCCATGAACGCAACTACGCCACCCATGATCTTGATTTGGCAGCCGTGGTGTTTGCTCTGAAGTTGTGGAGACATTACCTCATTGGTGAGCACTTTTTGGTTTTCACCGATCATAAGAGTTTGAGGTATGTTTTCTCCCAACGCGACTTGAACTTGAGGCAGTGTCGGTGGATGGAGTTCTTGCAGGAATACGACTTCGAAATATCGTATACACCTAGGAAGGGAAATGTTGTTGCTGATGCACTGAGCCGAAAGTCACGTAATGATGTTGTGCGTGAATCTGGTGATTCCTGGAGAGTGATGGAAGAGCTATCATCTTTGCATCTTGATATGGGAGAAGTTGGGGGAAGAGGTTGTCTTTTACAGATGACGGTGCAGTCATCCCTGATGCAGAAGGTGGAAGAGTCTCAGTTGGGTGATTTAGAGGTGGAAGTTTGGAGAGACAGAGTTGTTTGTGGGGAGGCCCCTGATGGTTGGTCGGAGGATGAACAACACCGAGTGTTGTATCATGGCAGGATTTTTGTTCCCTTGGCGATGCGCGAGACGGTTCTCCGAGAGTTCCATAGTTCACTATTGGCAGTACGTCCTGGTGTGACGAAGATGTACCGATCCTTAAGGAGTCAGTTCTGGTGGTCTGGGCTGAAACGTATGGTTGCAGAGTGTGTGTCTCGATGTTTAGTCTGCCAGAAGGTGAAGGCCGAACACCGTGTTCCTGGTGTTCTTCTCCAACACATAGAGATTCCTCAGTGGAAGTGGGAGGACATCTCAATGGGCTTTGTTACAGGTTTACCTCGAGCTCCGGGAGGACATGATGCTATATGGGTGGTAGTGGATCGTTTAACTAAATCGGCCAACATCATAGCAATCAAGGAGTCGAGCTTAGTGGAGGTTTTGTCGAGGCAGTATCTGGAGGAGGTGGTGAGGCTTCACGGAGTACCTAGGACGATCATTTCTGATCGAGATCCTCGTTTTACCTCTAGGGTGTGGAGAGCTCTCCAACATGATTTTGGATCTCAACTATGCCTTAGCACTGCTTTTCATCCTCAAACAGATGGTCAGATAGAGCGAACCATCCAGACTATTGAAGACATGTTGCGCTCTTGTGTTCTTGATTTTGGAGGTTCATGGGTGAAGCACTTACCCTTGGTAGAGTTCGCTTACAATAATAGTTTTCACTCTACCATCGGTATGGCGCCGTTTGAAGCCTTGTATGGCCGGCCATGCCGTTCTCCGTTGTGCTGGACTGGGGTCAGAGAGTCGGCAATTCTCGGACCAGAACTAGTGCAGAATACAACAGAGATGGTTCAGGTGATTCGTGAGAGGATGAAGACAGCACAGGATCGTCAGAAATCATATGCTGATCAAAGAAGTAGATCGTTAGAGTTTAATGTTGGGGATCATGTGTTTCTAATGGTGACTCCCCGTCGTGGGCAGCGAAGGTTTGGTCGTGGAAGTAAGCTTTCTCCCCGGTTTGTTGGGCCTTTCGAGGTGTTAGCTCGTGTTGGATCTGTGGAGTATCGAGTATCACTTCCCCCTCAGATGAGTCGGATACATGATGTTTTCCATGTATCGCAGCTCCGTCGTTATCTTCATGATGAATCTCATGTTATCGATTGGGGAGAGATCGATATTGACGATGATGCAACCTTCGAGGAGCGACCTGTGGAGATCCATGACCACAAGGAGAAGGTGTTGTGTGGGCGTTCTATCCCCTTAGTTCGTGTCCTGTGGCGACACAGTGGCATGGAGGAGAGTACCTGGGAGCGTGAGTCACAGATACGTGCTTAGTACCCAGAGTTGTTTAATGTTTAACTCATTCCATGTAATGATGTTTCCTCTCTGGTTAGACCTTTCATGTTTTATTTATATACCTTTGATGTGATGTTGTGAATGAATTGTTTGGGTATGGATTGTTTGTTCCCGGATGTCAGAGTTTTGTTCCAGCTTTCGAACAACTCATGGTGGTTTTCCCCTGAGAGGTATCTTATGGGGTGGTTGTTCGGACCCCTCTTTTCTTCTGGGTTGGTTTTTAATTCTCGAGGACGAGATTGTTTTGAGAGGTATCTAATATAATGGCCCGGACCTCTCCGGTCCATTACTTTGTGCAATTGTGGTTTTGGAGGTGTTCCGGGAGGACAATGTGACTTATCCCCCAGCTGCTGCCTACCGGTAGCTCGGTCTACCGGTAGCTGCTGATTACCGGTAGCTCGGTCTACCGGTAGCTGCTGATTACAGGTAGCTCGGTCTACCGGTAGCTGCTGATTACAGGTAGCTCGGTCTACCGGTATCTACTGATTACCGGTAGCTCGGTCTACCGGTAGCTGCTGATTACCGGTAGCTCGGTCTACCGGTAGCTGCTGATTACCGGTAGCTCGGTCTACCGGTAGCTGCTGATTACCGGTAGCTGGGTTACCGGTAGCCACGGCATACTGATAGCTCGGTATACTTGTAGCCGCCGTCCAGCAGTAGCTCAGCTAACACTTTGCCAAATTTCTAGTTCTGTGAACAGTGTTTCTATCGGTTAGGTCCTATCGGTGGACTTCTATCAGTGAGGATCTATCAGTAGACTTGTGTTTCTATCGGTAAGGTTCTATCGGTGATCTTTTCTTTCCTTTGCCAATTTTTTTTAGTTCTGTGAACAGTGTTTCCAGACTTCATAAGAGCTACCGATTCCATACTTTGCCAATTTTCACGAATGAACAGTGTTTCTAGACTCCATAAGAGCTACCGATTCCATACTTTGCCAAATTTCACGAATGAACAGTGTTTCCAGACTCCATAAGACCTACTGATTCCATACTTTGCCAATTTTCACGAATGAACAGTGTTTCCAGACTCCATAAGAGCTACCGATTCCATACTTTGCCAAATTTCACGAATGAACAGTGTTTCCAGACTCCATAAGAGCTACCGATTCCATACTTTGCCAAATTTCACGAATGAACAGTGTTTCCAGACTCCATAAGAGCTACCGATTCCATACATTTCCAAATTTTGAGTATGTGAACAGTGTTTCCAGCTTTGCAAATTTGACGTTTTCTTTGACGTAAAATACTTTTAAAACCTTATTTTAAGGACTTTAAGGCCGATTCAAAGGCCATAAATCCTATATTAATTATTCCTAAGGCCGGGATGTTTTTTTTACTTGGTCGAACCGCGTGGGTTAATGCGATCCGTTTTTAATGGAGAATAAACCGGATCTTAAACTGTCGCCTCTCTAATTTTTTTTAAAAGGAACGAGATATCATTCTTCGTTGTTCTTCCTCCTGGTTCTCATCTACAAGACGCTAGAACCATGCAATCATTCTCGTAGGAGTTTCACAATCAAACGTTACTCAGATCAGTTCCGCTCTGTTGATGCAACCATGTTGTGTCGATCGTTCTTCGATATAAGGTATGTTTTATCATCGTTCCTTCGGGGATCACCTTCTCTGGTTCTTCCTTCCATATTAGCATGTAATCTCCATGGTTCTAATGGGTTTTCCTGGGGTTGGTTGGTATTGTCGTACCGTGGCATCCTCTGGTGGATACAGCTATCGTGAGGAGAAGAGGACTGTGGCCCATTGTGTGGATAAAGGACGTCAAGAACTCTTCGAGGTAGGGGATTCGTGGCTCCTATAATTGTATATGTGCAATCGTAGAATTAGCATTATTTATCTCTTTGGATCACAATGAAATTGACCTAATTAAATACTTGAACCGGATTAAAAGAATTGGTTGATCGCATGCTGTTGCTTTATACCGTGATAACGGTTTGCCTCATGTTTTCCTAGATATAGTGATATCTATGTTTTCTTTGATTTGTTGTTCGTTCATGATAGAAATTGATAATGAACGTAAAGCCAGAATTAATTGTTAATTAATTGGCTAATGATAAAGAGACATGTAAATTAATCTGGTTATTGTCATTTTTGTAGTTGTTCTAATTTGAGGATAATCAAATTAGGGAAGTAAGCATGGTTATTTAAATTGTGATAGCTTACTGATTAGGTATCCATGATTGGAACCTATGAATAACAAGTCTGTTAATTCAATATGGATTAGAGAATAGATTATGTGGGAATTTCTAAAAGGGTTCTGAGTTACCCTCTTGTTTGTTAAAGGGCTGAGAGCCCACTTTGTGATGTTTGTTTTCCTGCTGCTTAAGCTGTGATGTGAGCCTGGATGGCTGTTGTGATATGTGGAGGCATGGAGACTTGTGGTTGTGGCAGCGGATGACGCCTAGTGTGGCGAGATACATCGGTTTATGCATGTGGGTGTCGGGGAGGACACCAAGGATGATGGTATGAGATGAATGTGATGGTTTGATGTTGGTGGTTTGATTGTTTATCTGCTTTACTTTTCCCCACTACTCAAGGCAGCTGGTTTTGATTACCCTCTTTCCAAAGGAGGCGAAGACACGCGGGGTATGCCACGTGTTTTCCGTGTTTAGCCTCTCGATGGAGGATGGGTATATGCTCTTGCTATAGGCGGAAAAGACTCGATGGGTAGTATATCTACTCACCGTGTTGAGCCCTTTGTGTTTAGTAGCATAGGATTCTTTTCTAGAATGCCTGGGAATATGGGGAAGGTAATTCCATAATGAAAGTTTGTTTAAATGGTGATAATCCATGGGGATGGAGAAACTGGAATTTAATAGTGATGTGAATCCTAAAAAGGAGCAGTTTTTGAATGTGATGCCAATTTAGTTTAATGTGGTTAATTGTTCATGATTAATTAATGTTTAAAGAATTAATTAACGTATAGTGGAACCGATAAAATGAAAATGGAGTAATCTAATAAAGCTCTTCAAATGGTTGTGTGCTTATAGGATACCTAGTCTTAGAAGTAGCAGCCTTGAGTCTGAGAGACGTTAGCTGCAGTTGTGCCTATGACTAGGTAATGCCCATAGTGTGGTTGTGAGTTATATATATTCTGTACTTTTTGTGTTTCTATACACTAATCCACCCTGTCGGTAAGGGAAACTGACACCCCTGGGATTCTGAGCCCTGGGGGGTGTTTTCCCCAACATTCTGATGGGAGGTTGAATGGCTGACTACCCCCTTTGGCCCCGCTCTCTTCTCTTGGTAGATCCTTGTGCTGGTAGGCATAGTGGTTAGTTTTACCCATATATGTTTTTAGAGGGCTGTAATGGCTTGTGGTTATTTCACACACATATACTCTGGATATAGTATCTTATGGAATACTATAGGTGTAACGTGTATAGGCTGTGATGGCTTGAGGATCCTTGCTCGGCGTATGGGCTGTGATGGCTTGAGGATTAATACTCGACGTATGATACACGTTATACGAGCTATGGTGGCTCCCGGAAACTACCTGGTTACTTTGGTTGTGAGGACGGTGCGGTGCTTCTCCCAGGTGTCTGCGGGCAATCCTTTGTGGTGCACGAGGTGCAGATTGTGGAGCTTAGCCCAGGTGTCTGCGGGGAAGCCTTTGGAAAGAGATGCACATGATGTATGTCGTTGGGGCAAAGCGGCAAACCAGTGGGGAAGTAGTAGCGGGGTACCCTTGATATTATTTACTATATTCTATATTCTTGTATGCGTTACTTGGTGAGAGTAGCCATGGTGAGGTTGGGAACATAGTATACCTGTTTAAATAACGAGTTAGTTTCACTTGTTGTTCACTGGGCTTTAGCATGCTCTCTTTACTTTTGCACGAGAGGCTTGAGGAGGATCCTACTGAGTATACTGTTATACTCACCCTAAGTACATATAAACTGTTTTTCAGGTCACTTGGAGCAGGTTGGAGATCAAGCTGGTTACTACTAGCTTGCGGTTGGAGGAGGAGCTGTTCGGGCTTGTGGTCGCTGCCGTTTTTCTTTATTTTGGGTACTTTTAGTTTTCCCTTTCAGTTGTATTACTTTTGCATGACATTTCATATATGTACTTGGTTTCCTTTTTATATTTTAGTTCTGAGTTGGAGTTGATTGGAGTCTATTCTATCTCTCTCTTCTGCTTGTGTTCTCTTAGAGGGTAATGCCTCCCATTTGTACGTTATTATACCCTCGGTGCTAGTCGCCAACCCGGGGCCTACTGGAGGCGGGACTCGGGGGTCATTATCTCCCTTTTCACATTGCCGGCCCAGGAGGGGTACACTTTGTGGGGAGGGGGTCGTGACAATATAAGAATTTTTTTTGTTGGATTACTATAATATCCGCATAAAATATTTTTATAAAAAACACAACTAAATAATGGTATGAAATGAAATTGATGGTTTTACCCTCCAAATAAATTTATGTAAAAATACCCTTTTCTAAAAAATCAGTTTACAAAAATACTTGTACTATTGTGAATTTATGTTTTATAACACATTAATATATATTCGGAAAAAATGGACATTATATTTTTAATCAAAATTTTCCAACTATGTAATACAAATGATTTTATTTTTAATAAGAATGTGTAAATTTTATAGATAAAAATTAATTATCATGGTTAAAATACCTAGAGGAGAAAACTAAATGAGTAATGATCTTGAAAAAATGTTTATGAAATTCACAAAGTTGAATGGTTGATGGATTCTCACTGTTGTCTCCACCCCCCCCCCCCCTCCGCTATATTAATATACCTTTTTTAGGCTTCCTGAATTTTGAAACATATTTTTCTATATATTATGTAAAAATATTTACAAAAAATACATTTTCACCACTTATAAAAGGTGCCTAACACATACCATTCAGAACAAATAAATGAATATCATTTCAACTGAATTGTATATTTTATAAAAATGTTTTAGATGTGTAATATTTTTTATTGTGTACCATACCCCCAACAAGGATCTTTGACAGTGAGGAAATATTATTATTTAAATATGGTTATTATAACCTAATCATTGAACCAGAGGATGTGAATATTTCAAAAAGTATATTTAAATATATTTATAAAGGACTTAAACAGTAAAATATTTTAACAAACACTTAGAAAATATGAACTCAATTTCTTGTAACTATTTCTTCGGATTCAATAATTCATTTTCTTCAAAAATTATTTTTTTTCAGAAAATATCTTAATTCAATTCAGTATCATTTTGAAATTTCACATGATATAAAAGATATAGTTTTTTGAATATGAATATTAGTATTATATTAGGGTGAAATTAATATGATTTTTAATAAATTATTATTCATTGAGTTAATTGTGATAAAAATAATTTTATAGAAACCTAACACTTACTTCCATGAATTTACAAATTACCTTATTGTTTTGAATTAGTTATAAAATGAAATTAGAACATTTTGATTTATCACAATAATGTTAATATCATTTTAATATATATTATTCTCAATTTAAAAAAAATTATATATAAAATTTATACTTTTTGGAAATCCATTTTAATCACGTCTTACGATATTATTTTAAAAGTAATTTATGACATATATAGAAACAAAGTTTCATATAATGGATACAATATTTAATCATGTCTTACGAGATTATTTTATATTGTAACTAAATTACTATCTTGATGTCTAAAGATTCTTGATTCAATTTCCATTCCTTGAGCTTTACCAAAAAATCAATAATTTTGTTATGGAATGACTATGATTGAAATAACCTATAATTGTTTGATGTTGTACCAACACTTTTTTTGAATTTATATTTGACACACATAACAAGTTGACTGATCCATTTTAAATATTATAATATTATATGTTAAATTACTATTTATATCAATATTATTTATTTGAGTCATGTCTTCTATTATTCTCCTATGTTAATTTATTAGGTTTATATTCATTTGATTGAGATGTTATATCATGAATTACTATTTGATAATGATATTTAGAGATAAATTTATGTTCCACCATTCATGAGATGTCGAATAAGTTTTTATAAATTATTCAAGGGTTGAAATTGTAAAAATTGAAACTAATCAACACATATTACATGTTCTACACCCTAATATATTGTATATGATGTACTCACAACCTATGATTTTGTTTTTAAATATTATTTCATAGAAATTTTGGGTTCTAAATAATCATGTTATGTTCACTCATTCAATGTCTTTTAGATTCATGTGGTACCAAGTTAAAATGGATTCTCAACCCAAACCTCCTTCTTTAAGACATGTTTTTTTATCAATTATCCAATGTCCATTTATGAGTTTTATATAACGACACATGGAAAAAAATTATGATTTTTTTATACCCATAGTATATTATTTCTCATCTTATCTTTATGTTTAAAATGGGAATTTAATTTTAAATTTCAATTAATGGGTTTTCATTAAAATCATTTTTTATATTTTTTAATGAATTTTTACCAAACTTATCTCATATCTTATTTAACATACATAAATAATGGTCTTTAAAAAAAATTGATTTCTTGAAGAAATATTTCATAATAGTTTACCATAATTTAAATGTATTTAAAAAGGAATTTCATAAGGTTTATCACACATGTCACTTTTAACTCTCTTGAAAAATGGTTCGAATTAATATATATTTTCTACATTGATGACATGGATAATATTTTATGAAATACCAGATTTTATTTTCTCTTTGTATTACTTTTCATGTTAAAATAAATATTTTTCAAGAAAACATATTTTGTAGTTTTAGTGGAATTTTTATTTAAAATTATACCATAATAAAAATTTATTTTTTCTATTCCCAAATGAATTTTTTAAATTGTATATTAACATAATTTTATTCTACATCAGTATCTTTTAGTGAATCATCATATTTTATAGGGATATAATATTTTGATATGATTAACATAATTTATCTGAATGGATTATGATTTCGTTTTAATGAAATTTTTAGGAACACAATTTTTGTACTCGTAAATAATGATATGATAAGAGTGGTGAAATGTAAGAATCTGTGTGTTTTGATTAATGATATGGATCTTAGACATTATTGATTAATGTAGGATTGATGAGTCAACCACAATCAATAAGGGATATTATCTAATATATGACTGTTGGTTCTATTTTAACCCATAAATGCATAGTGAAATGAGATGATGTTAACAAGATTGATGTTACTCTTAATAGACAAAAATGTTATCTTTCTCTAGAGAGATGACAAAGATTACTAATCTATATAACACCTAAGAGATTATGTGAAATGTGTAGTCCTTTTTAAAGATATAATAATAATTAAAATAACATTAAATAAAAATAATTTAGTCAAAGTAATGTGCATAATAGTTTGAGTAAGAGTTATACATTATTTGGTTATTTTTCAGAGCCCAGAGATCTAGATTTTATAATGGAATATTGAGCTTCATGGTTATTCCATGGTTAGGTCTAACCATTTGACTCAACCCTGAGGGTGATGCAGTAAAATATAAAGGGGAACATAGTTTTTTTAACCATGAAACCAAACCCACATGGTTTGATTAATCCATGCATATATCTCTAGCGCAATTCAAACAAAAGAACTATTTATTTATACCACACAAACCCAGTGGCATGACCTTCATTGGAATTAAATAGGTTTGTATTAAATCTCAAATTCTATGAACTGGAATAAAAAACCATGCGCCTTTCCAACAAACATAGTTCCACATAACCGGTACAAACTCAAAGTTTATCACATGATCTGGAATGTCGTGTTGTCACACAGTGAACCCCTTTAAAATTTTTGACACGATGACTATCCCTTCTCTACTTATAAGTTATCTGAATTCATATTCCACCTTTTCATGTGAGTTAACTCTCCCAGGTGTTGGATTTATTTTTCATCCACCAACCTAGGCTCTATGTTTTGGTATTTATCTAGTGCATAATTAATTAACCGTCAATTAAATCGGATAACTAGTGGTAATAGATTCATTTCTCTTCCTTCCTTATATTTCCACTCCATATCCAATTTTATTTCCAAGTTATCTAAAACCCATAATTTTCAATGAATTTTTCTATGTTTCCAATTTATACTATTCTAATGCAAATTTAAAGATAAAAATAGAGGAGGATTATTCTACCAACCTACTATATGTGTTATATATATTTTATTTTAAAATCCTATTGTTTTATATACTGTTCCATTGTATGATGGGCTGGAAATTTTTGTGACACCTCCAATATATCAAATTAACTAAATTAAATTTTGTTCCCATGTATAGTGGACTCTTAGAAATCAGTGAATGAATGTCACAGTATAACCACATATATGTGCTACACCCTTATGGGTGTTCTTCTTTAATGGACTATGAGTAGCTTGCCATAGACAAAAATTTAACCATTAATTTATGTGTCTTTAATTGACCCTTTTGGAGGTATTTAATTTTTAATTTAACCAATTGAAAATGGTAGCCTATGTATATAGACCTTTTTATCCTTGTTGTGCTATTAATTAACCACATTAAATTTATTAACCAACGTGACTAAAATAAATTGTTTTAATGGTATGATTTTTATGCTTTCAAGGATAATTCCTTTACACCCGGTCGATTTTTATATAAGGATCCAATTAAAGAAAGCTTTTATGGGCTATATGAGGACAGAAATTTGGAATTATAATTGAATTGCGACATTTCATGAGGGATATAGTTGTTCTTTCATAGAATACTATAGATGATCTCATTGGGTGGATTCCTTTACATTACCCATGAAGGGTACCTGGTTCCCTAGTGTATTACTATGTATAGGCACAGAGGGAAATTTTTCTACACCCCACCACAAGTGATAGTTGGTTTTCTACGTGGTAGACCATGTCTTGTCTTAGAGGGTTTAACAAATATACTATATTTAGAGTGATACTTATGTTCATTGATGGAAGCACCATGGATGGACTCCAACAATGATGTATTTATAGTGAACCTAGAGAGATACCAATTTTCATTCCTATGGAACTCCTTGGAGGGTCCCAGTATTCCAATTGATTTAGAAAAATGAAACACAGACCAGTCTAAAGAAAATTCTAGTGTTTTTTCAAAACATTATTCTAGAATTTTATGACAACTATATTATATCTCCATGATCTTATTCCCCCAGAGTTATTAAATCCATTATAAGTATGTATATATGTGTTGGGATTATACATCGGGTCCATACTATTACATCATATATATATATATGCACAAACATGCCTATAGTTATAAGAGGAATATATCTACATTTTATTATATATGTAATCATTCATGTCGGATGAAATATATTCCAATACATCCATCTTAGTAAGAACAAGTTAGTGATGGTCAGGTATCCCATGAGGAACCTGATATAATGTGATTTATATATTTACTATCAGACATTTATTAATAACTACATGATAATAATCTTATATGAACATTCTATATATTCTTATATATCGTTGGTGGTGGTCTACAATGAATATCTCACACACTATTTAGGTCATCAATTGCTACCCAAACTAACCTTATGGATATATGTAGTGAAAAGGGGATGTGTCTACATTTTGATTAATGAATTTTTATCCTAAGATGGAGTATGGGAGTAGTGGGCCGATCCATTGCTCATAATTCTATTGGGGATATTTTTTGGAATATCATGTTGCATATCCATGTACCCAATATCCTAGGTACATTCCCTCTTGTAATGAATACTGAAATGATTTTCAATGTTTTATATGATATTGATTCGTCTTCTACCTTTTTATTATATATATATATGGGTTATTATACCATTGTAAGTTAATATTATTTTTTCTCATTCTTGATATTATTGTATACCAGTGTAATAAAATCTAATGATAATGATACATTCACCCCAATATTCAACAATAAACCCTTGATGTTAATCTGTAGTTTATGGAACACATGGAGGTGTGCTTGAGGACATGTGGCCAACAAGGTTGAGTTACTTATAAGTGAACCAAGCTCAGGATACTAAAAAGTTGTATCAGAGGTCTTTTACTTTTTCCTTACCATTTGGGTATTAGATAGAAATCAAAGAACATGTAAAAATTTGGTAATGATCCTATTTATAGGAGTATCTAACCAAAATTTATGGGAAATATAATTTACTTATGTTTGTATAATGTTGATTTGTTTTGTCAAAATTACAATTCTATTTATTTCCCAATTGGGTGTTACACATTGGTAGTTAGGGTTTATATTATTGTGATTTTCCATTTTCCCATGGATTGATCATGTAAGTATGTATCATCTAATTCATCATTATATAAAATTGTGGAATCAAATGTAATTCATATTCCATGTCATATTGATATTGTTCAATTCCTTTCCTACATAATATTTTTGGTTCCTTGACTGTTTTATTTGAAAATTTGATAATATTTCATGTAGGGATACAATCGTTGACTTAATTAATGATCCTAGAAAAACCTAAATAGTGTTTTCCAATTTATCATTATTTAGAACACATCATTAAAATGTACATTATGTTTTATCCATTGCTCATGGTTTTCATGGGCTAAAATGCTAGATGAATTTAATTAAAAAATATCAGTTATAATATAAGTAGCATGTTCTTATTTAAATTGGGAGTGGTGTGTCATTTTTTCAAGTCATTTTATTTGGGATATTATATTATTATACTAATGTCTGTTTCAAGTCGAAGTTACATGATGTGCCAATTCAAACTTATAAATGTTCTGGATGTATAACTTCCGAACAGTGACTCATCTAATAGGATTGGGATATCTATATATCAATATTGAGGTATGAACACAACTAAATTGAAATTATATAACAAAAATTATTATCATTAAATGTTGTCACAAAATTCAAAGTAAATATTTTTTTTCTCAATACTATGTAATTGACACTCCATGTAAAATTACCCCTACTATGTAATGTATTACATTGACCCAGACCAAGCAATAATAGTGAAGTTCTCAGTCAGGATTCAAGTATCACTGAGATGGGGAAGGGGTGAATAAGTGATATCTTTTTCTTGTTATGTTTCCTTCTAATTTAAAAAACCTTCACCTCCTGTTAAAGAGTTTATTCTTATAAGGCCCCAGCTTTAAACCTTACCTAATCTTGAGTTATAACAAGATTACACATTGAGGATCTTTTCGGGTTTAGAGTTTTAGAGAATTAGATCATAAAACTTGCATTACATTCCACATATAAACAAAGTGGTTACATAAAGATAGTATTCTTCATTCCCATCAATGGAAACACATTTAAAATAAAACATGGATTATTTCTTGACACTTCCCTGACACTATCATCATATCATGTACCTTTCCCTTGACCTGTGAAAAAAATTTCAAAAAAACTTGGGATGAGCATAAAAATATCAGTATGGGTTATAAAAACATGGAAAGGAAACATGGGTACATATATACATAAGAATGAAATCATACTTTACCCATAAAACATAGGCACTTTAACATACCTCATAAAATCATGAATAAATCATAGAAATCATAAGACATAAAGGTAACTTGAGGCATTCATAACATTCTTACGTAGGGAGTAACCCTCTTGGTTACGTTTGGAATACCCATCACAGTATATTCCCTAAATCTCTTCGGAGAAACCTTAACGTTTCACTCCTTCGCGTTACCCAATGCATTGGAGAGCTATATCGGGCTCACCCGCCCTTAGTTTATCACGGAACCACCCGTCTTCATAATAATTCCCAAGAACCATAACATAATCGTATCACATAAAACATGCATAAAAGAAACATAACATTTCCACATTTCAATCACAAGTATCAATACAACAAAAAAACATTGTGAAAACCATTTTCCATACCAAAATAAAAGAAAAGTAAAACATGGTATTTATTTTTCTTTTAAAAAAAAGAAGGTATGGCTTGTAGAGGAAGCCGAAACTCAAATAACGGTCACGACGGCGGAGAAGTCGTTGTCGCCGCATACGTACGACAAAAACATTCCCTTTTGTCGTTTAGTAAATGCTTCGTATAAAAAAGATTTCTGTTGAATAAATGTAAAATTTAAAGGGTTTTATACACCGTATAAAAGAAATTTGTGTATAAAATAAAATATGCCTCAAAGAAAGGAGATTGAGTCGAAGTCCCATACCTCGTATCCGACTTGACCCGACCGTTCTTTAATCTTCTGAATAATAAACTTGAGTTAATCTCTACTTGCTTAAGAACCTTTTTTAAGTTCATTATTACTTTTATACCATGTTATGGACATCATGTAATCATTTAGGTTAATAATGTTCATTTTGACGGTATTTGGTTCTTAAGTCAAAAATAGACTTCTTACACTTACATGTTGTTAATTTGGTCAAAGTTTCATTATATCCAGAATGATATTAATGATTTGGATAACATATAAATCATATATATTCATCATATACATGTATTTATAATATTACATCACATTTAGAGGTAAGAAATGAAATGCACCGTTCATGGAGACGGTAAGCCGTACGTACGCATGAACGCTACTTCCATTTCTATTTCGTATTTTTTTTGGAATGGAATAATAATTATATAAGAGTATATTATAATTCCAGTATAATAACATATATAATATCATTAACTTTATCCTTTACACATCCCACATATGGTATTAACGAATCAAATCACTTTCAGGGGGCGGTAGTCCGCACTTCCTAAAATGAAGATATCGTGTTTACCCATAATGGAAACCATAAAGGTATGCCCAAAATGAAAAAAATAGAAGCTTAAGGAAAACATAAACATATCATATATCATATACAAAAATAGTGACATCATAATGGCCACCTTTGAAGATGTTAAATGAGTATTGAACAATCATCGTTTCGGGAGGCAGAATTTCGCCATCCACGGAAACCGTATGTTCTTTAACCATTTGATGTAGTTGTGTGAGAGTGTAGCTCAAATGTATCTTATAACAACATCCTAGTATATTGAAGATACTGGTGTTGTTACAAAAGAAGTAAATAAAAAGAGTTTAGGGGGTTGGAGAATCAAAATAAAACAAATGAACATGAGAGAATGAATTACCTTTAAAAGTGTAACTCCTTTTGATTTGAGCCTAAATGATTCCTTTGAAAGGATTATGCCCATAGAGAATCCTCTAGGATGAGGATAGGGATGTGGAGAGAGTAAATGGGCAGGGTTTGGCTGAGCCAAAGGCTCGAGGAGTGTGTGAAATGAGGTAGAGGTGGGGGCCTTTTATAAGAGGAGAGGAGGGGAACTTTTGGAAAGTAAAGAAATATTACATTATTTGAAAATGTGTTTCGGTTTTAAAAGGTCCCACATTGATATAATTCGTGGATAAGGTGATAAGGGTTCGAAATCCACTCATCCAATTGGTTTTGTCCATGTGTAGTTCATAGATTTTACATTGTCTTCCCATTTTATTTAAATCGTCAAATAATCTTGTCATCACTGCATCATTATTATGTCATAAATAATTTAATTTATTTAATTTCTAAAAATTATAAAAAAAATACTATGATGTAGGAAATCTTTTTATCTTTCTAATGACTATTTATAATAAAAAATCTGATCTTTATAAGCCCATGTAAAAATTGTTTTCGAAAAACATATTATGTTTGTGTCATTTTTACTTTTACATTAAATAAAAAGTTATTTTTGTCATTTCCCAACAAAAGTGGATCCATGGGGTCCCCAAGTTGACCCATGGATTGTCTTGGTCGGCCATGACACAACCAATAATGTTGGGACATGTGTCTAGGTCATTTCATATTATTAAAGCATTATTTATACCTTAAACTACCCTAATTACCACTAATCGCGATTAAGAACGTAATAAGTTACTATTCACCAAAAAAATATTATAATCTCATTGAACCACATTTTACTTCTTAATGACAACCATGTATGTCGGATTTTTGAAATTCAAAACAGAATGATGGCAAAATTTCATTTAAACGGAAAATCAGTCTTTATAAGTACCACTTAGTGGTTTCACTATTCATCAAAAATTGGAGTTTTTCAGAAAATTACCAAAAATTCACCCTAAACTATATTTGATATTCCAAATTCAAAAATAAAGTCTATTTTACAAAATTCAATACATATAAGTCAAATTAATTAATTTAATAAATTATTACCGCTGCCAGAGCAAATAACGTGTTTTTACAAAACAATAAGTATCAAAAGATTGACACCAGTTGAAGTCTAATTTCAATGTGAAATTGATTCCAATGACCAACATTGGATAAAATGGTAAAAATATATTCTAATTTCACTTCAAAACCAATTCAAAACATAATCTAATCATATAAATAAATTATATTAAAAAGCATTTTTGATGTAAAATGCAGTATTTTTCACTATTCATTAAAAAATGAACATTGTCAGAAAAATACCAAAAATTCACACAAGGTAAATTTTGATGTCCCAATCATAAAGAATAAGTTTATTTTGACAAAAATAGTTTATAAGATTGTAAAAAGAAAGATTCAAAAATGGTTTGCCATTAAAAGGCAGTAAAACAATCTTTTAAGAATATTACTGTATTCAATGCATAAGATTGTATTTATTTTCATTTTAAGCCACTATAACACTATCTTAATCATTAATAGACATAGATAAAAAATATCTATTATTCATTACTTCCTTGGGATGTTACATCCTTCCCCCTTTAGAAAATTGCGTCCCCGCAATTTATTTACTTATCGAATAAATGGGGGTACTTATCCCTCATTGCATTTTTAGATTCCCATGTTGCCTCTTCAATCATGTGGTTTTTTCACAAAACCTTTACCTGGTGAATCACTTTATTCCATAACACTTGCTCCCTGTGGTCAAGAATCTGGACCGGTTGTTCCTCATAAGATAGGTTCTCTTCCTGCTGAACTACCTCTGGACTCAAAACATCAGATGGATCTGGAATATACTTTCTCAACATCGAAATGTCAAAAACATTGTGTACCTGAGATAAACTCGGAGGTAAAGCCACTCGGTATGCAACTGATCCAACTCTCTCCAGAATTTCATATGGTCCAATGAACCTTGGACTCAACTTTCCTTTCTTACCAAATCTCATCACACTTTTCCAAGGAGAAACCTTGAGAAAAACATGATCACATACCTCAAAAGATAGATCCCTTCTCCGGTTATCCGCATAACTCTTCTGCCTGCTCTGAGCTGTTCTCATGTGTTTCTGAATCAGCTGAACTTTTTCTACCATCTCTTCTACCAATTCTGGTCCCATCAACATCCTTTCACCCACTTCATCCCAGAAAGCTGGAGTTCGACCCCGCTTCCCATATAATGCCTGAAATGGTTCCATCTGTATACTGGAATGAAAACTGTTATTATATGAAAATTCAACCAAAGAAAGATGTTGGTCCCGAATTCCCTGATAATCCATAGAACAAGCTCGTAGCATATCCTCCAATGTATGAATTGTTCATTCTGACTGCCCGTCTGATTGAGGATGAAAAGATGTACTAAAATTTAATTCAGTACCCAACGACTTCTGAAGGCCTTTCCAAAAGTTAGAAGTAAACCTGGGATCACGATCCGATACAATGGAGAGAGGAACTCCATGTAACCTGACTATCTCTTTAAGATACAAACGGGAAAGTTGATCAAGAGAGAAAGTATCTCGTATAGCAAGGAAATGAGTAGATTTGGTCAAGCGATCAACAATAACCCAGATTGCATTATTAACTAGAGATGTCTTCGGTAACCCAACAACAAAGTCCATGGATATATTCTCCCATTTCCACTCTGGCACTGGTAAAGGCTGAAACATCCCTTTCGGTAACTGCCGCTCTGCTTTAACCTGCTGACAAGTCAAACACTTCACAGTAAAATCAGCAATATCTTTTTTCATTCCATCCCACCAGTAATACTCCCGCAGATCTCTGTACATCTTAGTACTGCCTGGATGAACTGAAAATAGAGAACTATGAGCTTCACATAACAACTCTCTCTTCAACTGTGAATCACAAGTCACACACAATCTATTCCAAAATTTCAAAACACAATCATTATCAATGTTGAATTCAGGCAACTTACCTTTCTGAACCAGCTCTACCTTTTTCTGCAACTCACTGTCTTGCTTCTGTGCTTTCTTGATTCTATCTGATAGAGAAGATCTCACTGATACCTGAAACAAAACAGAAGGACTTCTTGTACCAACAACTTCTATGCCAATGTTCATCAAATCCTTAAACAAAGGATCACGTTCCAAACACAACATTGTTAATGAAGCATTACTTTTTCGACTCAAAGCATCCGCCACTTTATTTGCTTTTCCCGGATGGTAATGAATTGTACAATCATAATCGTTGATTAATTCTAGCCATCTCCTTTGTCTCATGTTTAACTCTTTCTGAGTGAATATATACTTTAAACTTTTGTGATCGGTATATATTTCACACTTTACTCCATACAAATGATGCCTCCAAATTTTTAAAGAAAAAACAACAGCAGCTAATTCTGAATCATGTGTAGGGTAATTTACCTAATGAGTTTTCAATTGTCGTGAAGCATAAGCAATTACCTGATCATTCTGCATTAGGACGCAACCAAGTCCTTTCAATGAAGCATCACTGTATATAAAAAACTCACCATTCTTGGAAGGTAGTGCCAAAACTGGACCATTCATCAATCTTCTTTTCAATTCCTGAAAACAATCATCACATTCTTTTTCCAGATAAACTTAACACCCTTCCGAGTTAGCTTAGTCATTGGACTAGATAACCGTGAAAAATTTCTTACAAACCTTCGGTAATAGCCCGCCAAACCAAGGAAGCTACGAATCTCGGTTACATTTGTGGGTCTTGGCCATTCTTCCACAACTTATGTTTTTGCCGGATCAACAGTTATTCCATCTTTAGAAACAATGTGACCAAGGAAAGAAATTTGTTGCAACCAGAACTCACACTTGATGAATTTACCATACAGTTTCTTTTCTTTTAAGGATTGTAAGATAACCCTTAAATGTCTTTCATGCTCCTCTTTACTTTTAGAAAACACCAAAATATCATCAATGAAAACCACCAAAAACTTATCCAAGAACTCATGGAAAATTCTATTCATTAAATCCATGAATACAGCAGGTGCATTGGTTTTCCCAAAAGGCATTACTACAAATTCATAATGGCCATATCTCGTACGGAACGCGGTCTTCAGAATATCTGCCTCCTTTACCTTCAGCTGATGGTACCCCGATCTCAAGTCAATATTTGAAAAAAACTGAACTCCCTGGAGCTGATCAAACAAATCATCGATATGAGGCAAAGGATATTTGTTCTTAATAGTGATATTATTCAAGGCTCTATAATCAATGAAAAGTCTCATAGAACCATCATTCTTTTTAACAAATAAAACAGGAGCACCCCATGGTGATGTGCTAGGTCTAACGAAACCTTTCTCTAATAAATCTTGCAATTGCTCCTTCAACTCTAAAAGTTCAATTTGTGCCATTTGATAAGGGGGTTTTGAAATTGGCTTAGCATCAGGAACTAAGTCAACAGTAAACTCAACTTCCCGATCTGGTATTATTCCAGGCAACTCATCAGGAAAAACATCAGGATACTCATTTACCACTGGCACATCATTAATCTGAACAGTTCCTTTATTTTCAACGATGTGTGCAAGGTAACATTCATTTCCATCTTTTACAATTTTCTCGGACTCATGATATGTTACAAAAGTAAGGGTTCATTCTTGTAAACAAACTGAAAGTCTTTCTAAAAAGAAACTTCTTTAGCTCTACAGTCAATCTTAGCATGGTAAATAGAGAGCCAATCCATACCCAGGATAACATCAAACTCTACTAGAGGTAGAACAATAAGGATTGCAAGTAGGTTCTTTCCACAGATAAGGATA
This sequence comes from Viscum album, assembly GCA_963277665.1. Taxonomy (NCBI): domain Eukaryota; kingdom Viridiplantae; phylum Streptophyta; class Magnoliopsida; order Santalales; family Viscaceae; genus Viscum; species Viscum album. Next base: position 1,238,103,112 of record OY728157.1, on the reverse strand, counting down.
GGAAGATTATTATAAATTCTTTTTGCCTCAACATTTCCCCCAGGTGTTTTTACCAAAAGTTCAGGAGTCATTTCTTGAGATAGTATTCCCATTTTACTAGAAAAGGTTTCATAGATGAAAGAATGTGTAGACCCCGAATCAAACAACACACTGGCATAATCTGAAAAAACAAACAAAGTACCTGATACAACTTCATCTGATGGCCCGACATCTGCTGAAGTAGTTGCAAAGGATTTCACCACCCCTTTCTGCTTGTAGTCTAACCGCTTCCCATCACTCAAGCTCTTTGTCGGACACTCGTTTGCATAGTGACCCATCTCATTGCACTTATAACATTTCACTAACTATAAATCAAACTTGTTCTTACCTTCACCTTGATCCTTTTCAGTGCAATCACGAGCCTTATGTCCCATCTTACCACATCGGTAGCACTTCCCATAATTCAGAAGACATTCCCCAGCATGCCTTTTTCCACATTTATCACAAACTGGAACCTTAGTTCTCTTACCATCAGACTTTTTTGAAGAATTCTTACCTTTCTCCTGCCACCTCGGTCTCTTCTTCTGCTGGTTGTTATAGAACACTTGGTCATCAGCAAACTCCATTTCCACCTTCTCAGCACATCGAACAAGCTTTTAATAACTTTTAAACTCTCGAGAAGCTAATGCCCTTCGATATTTTGGCTTTAATCCTGAGTAAAAATGATTGATTTTACTATCAAGGTCTCGAATAAAATTTGGAGCATACATTGCCAATCGAGTGAACCTTTCTTCATAGGCAGCCACTGAGTCTTCCTCTTGCCTCAATTCCATGAATTGATTTTCCATCCTAAGTCGAACAGCCTTAGGAAAATACTTCTCAAGAAACATACCTTTGAATTCATCCCAGTCAAGAGCATCAATCTCATCAGCGTCCCTGATATTTTTAACCATAGACCACCACTGATCTGCTTCACCCTCCAAACGGTAAATGGAAAGACTAACCTTTTGATTATCTGAACACCCCATGACATCAAAAATCTTCTCCAGTTATTTAATCCACCCTTCAGCTAGCACAGGGTCAGATGATCCTCTGAATGATGGTGGATGTTGCCTCATGAAATTTTCCACCACTGACATGTTCCTCTGCAGTTGATCTGGCTGATCTCGTGCATTGATACCACCACAATTTATCGCTTGAGTCAACTGCGCCATTACTGCAACAAACTGTTCAGTTCCAATTCCGACCATTTCTGGATGCTGATTCGGAAGGTTATTTCCTTCTGTATGCCTTCCTAGCACTGCTTCCCTGTTTCCTCTGAGGAAAACCATTCTGAACAAACATGTCTTAGATGAAGCAACATGATAATCTTTAAATGCTATATCATTTCAAAAAAAAAATTTGGATAATCATTTTATAGAATTCCAACTCCTAAAGTTATCTAAACTGACCTTTGATACCAACTATAAGGCCCCAGCCTTAAACCTTACTTAATCTTGAGTTATTACAAGATTACACATTGAGGATCTTCTCGGGTTTAGAGTTTTAGAGAATTAGATCATAAAACTTGCATTACATTCCACATATAAACAAAGTGGTTACATAAAGATAGTATTCTTCATTCCCATCAATGGAAACACATTTAAAATAAAACATGGATTATTTCTTGACACTTCCTTGACACTATCATCATATCATGTACCTTTCCCTTGACCTGTGAAAAAAATTTCAAAAATACTTGGGATGAGCATAAAAAGCTTAGTATGGGTTATAAAAACATGGAAAGGAAACATGGGTACATATATACATAAGAATGAAATCATACTTTACCCATAAAACATAGGCACTTTAACATACCTCATAAAATCATGAATAAATCATAGAAATCATAAGACATAAAGGTAACTTGAGGCATTCATAACATTCTTACGTAGGAAGTAACCCTCTTGGTTACGTTTGGAATACCCATCACAGTATATTCCCTAAATCTCTTCGGAGAAACCTTAACGTTTCACTCCTTCGCGTTACCCAATGCATTGGAGAGCTATATCGGGCTCACCCGCCCTTAGTTTATCACGGAACCACCCGTCTTCATAATAATTCCCAAGAACCATAACATAATCGTATCACATAAAACGTGCATAAAGGAAACATAAAATTTCCACATTTCAATCACAAGATATCAATACAACACAAAAACATTGTGAAAACCATTTTCCATACCAAAATAAAAGAAAAGTAAAACATGTTATTTATTTTTATTTTAAAAAAAGAAGGTATGGCTTGTAGAAGAAGCCGAAACTCAAATAACGGTCACGACGGCGGAGAAGTCGTTGTCGCCGCATACGTACGACAAAAACAATCCCTTTTGTCGTTTAGTAAACGCTTCGTATAAAAAAGATTCCTTTTGAATAAATTCAAAAGTCAAAGGGTTTTATACACCGTATAAAATAAAGTTGTGTATAAAATAAAATATGCCTCAAAGAAAGGAGATTGAGACGAAGTCCCATACCTCCTATCCGACTTGACCCGACCGTTCTTTAATCTCCTGAATAATAAACTTGAGTTAATCTCTACTTGCTTAAGAACCTTTTTCAAGTTCATTATTCCTTTTATACCATGTTATGGACATCATGTAATCATTTAAGTTAATAATGTTCATTTTTTCGGTATTTGGTTCTTAAGTCAAAAATAGACTTCTTACACTTACATGTTGTTAATTTGGTCAAAGGTTCATTATATCCAGAATGATATTAATTATTTGGATAACATATACATCATATATATTCATCATATACATGTATTTATAATACTTCATCACATTTAGAGGTAAGAAATGAAATGCACCGTTAATGGAGACGGTAAGCCGTACGTACGCATGAACGCTACTTCCATTTCTAGTTCGTCTTTTTTTTTGGAATAGAATCATAATTATATAAGAGTATATTATAATTCCCGTATAATAACATATATAATATCATTAACTTTATCCTTTACACATACCACATATGGTATTAACGAATCAAATCACTTTCAGGGGGCGGTAGTCCGCACTTCCTAAAATAAAGATATCGTGTTTACCCATAATGGAAACCATAAATGTATGCCCAAAATGAAAAAAACAGAAGCTTAAGGAAAACATAAACATATCATATATCATATACAAAAATATTGACATCATAATGGCCACCTTTGAAGGTGTTAAATGAGTATTGAACAATCATCGTTTCGGGAGGCAGAATTTCGCCATCCACAGAAACCGTATGTTCTTTAACCATTTGATGTAGTTGTGTGAGAGTGTAGCTCAAATAAATCTTATAACAAAATCCTAGTATATTGAAGATACTGGTGTTGTTACAAAAGAAGTAAATAAAAAGAGTTTAGGGGGTTGTAGAAGCAAAATAAAACAAATGAACATGAGAGAATGAATTACCTTTAAAAGTGTAACTCCTTTTGATTTGAGCCTAAAGGCTTCCTTTGAAAGGATTATGCCCAAAGGGAATCCTCTAGGATGAGGAGAGGGATGTGGAGAGAGTAAATGGGCAGGTTTTGGCCGAGCCAAAGGCTTTAGGAGTGTGTGAAATGAGGTAGAGGTGGGGGCCTTTTATAAGAGGAGAGGAGGGGCACTTTTGGAAAGTAAAGAAATATTACATTATTTGAAAATGTGTTTCGGTTTTAAAAGGTCCCACATTGATATAATTCGTGGATAAGGTGATAAGGGTTCAAAATCCACTCATCCAATTGGTTTTGGCAATGTGTAGTTCATAGATTTTACATTGTCTTTCCATTTTATTTAAATCATCAAATAATCATGTCATCACTGCATCATTATTATGTCATAAATAATTTAATTTATTTAATGTATAAAAATTATAAAAAAAAATACTATGATGTATTAAATCTTTTTATCTTTCTAATGACTATTTATAATCAAAAATCTGATCTTTATAAGCCCATGTAAAAATTGTTTTCGAAAAACATATTCTGTTTGTGTCATTTTTACTTTTACATTAAATAAAAAGTTATTTTTGTAATTTCCCAACAAAAGTGGATCCATGGGGTCCCCAAGTTGACCCATGTCTTTTCTTGGTCGGCCATGACACAACCAATAATGTTGGGACATGTTTCTAGGTCATTTCATATTATTACAGAATTATTTATACCTTAAACTACCCTAATTACCACTAATCGCGATTAAGAACTTAATAAGTTACTATTCACCAAAAAAATATTATAATCTCATTGAACCACATTTTACTTCTTAATTACAACCATGTATGTCGGATTTTTGAAATTCAAAATACAGTGATGGCAAAATTTCATTTAAACGGAAAATCAGTCTTTATAAGTACCACTTAGTGGTTTCACTATTCATCAAAAATTGGAGTTTTTCAGAAAATTACCAAAAATTCACCCTAAGCTATATTTGATATTCCGAATTCAAAAATGAAGTCTATTTTACAATATTCAATACATATAAGTCAAATTAATTAATTTAATAATTAATTCCCGCTGCCAGAGCAAATAACGTGTTTTTACAAAACAATAAGTATCAAAAGATTGACACCAGTTTAAGTCTAATTTCAAAGTGAAATTGATTCCAATGACCAAAATTGGATAAAATGGTAAAAATATATTCTAATTTCACTTCAAAACCAATTCAAAACATAATCTAATCATATAAATAAATTAGATTAAAAAGCAGTTTTGATGTAAAATGCAGTATTTTTCACTATTCATTAAAAAATGAACATTGTCAGAAAAATACCAAAAATTCACACAAGGTAAATTTTGATGTCCCAATCATAAAGAATAAGTTTATTTTGACAAAAATAGTTTATAAAATTGTCAAAAGAGAGATTCAAAAAAGGTTTGCCATTAAAAGCCAGTAAAACAATCTTTTAAGAATATTAGTGTATTCAATGCATAAGATTGTATTTATTTTCATTTTAAGCCACTATAACACTATCTTAATCATTAATAGACATAGATAAAAAATATCTATTATTCATTACTTACTTGGGATGTTACAATTCTCTTCTGAACACACACAACCACAGGAACACAAAATTTACCCAGTTCACTACTGAACAAGATTAGCTAAATCCTTGGTATGGTACGAAAATAATCTAGTTCCAAACTATCCACTAGAAAACAATCCTTTGATATAGAATAAAACGAGTAAGATATACCCTTACACTCGTGTAGCACTTGGAAAACAATCCGCAAGTGCGTGTGCACCATCTTTGCAAAAATTGGGAATTACAGTATTTTAGTGCTTCATTACAATTGAACAGTTGTATTCTCTGAAGTACAGATCTATACATTCTTACCCAGAAGCTAGTAAGAACTCTTATTCCCACAACAGAATATGTGCGAAGACCCCACATTTTTTCTGCAGCCTTTAGAATACCTTGCATGCAATTCAAGTGGCTTGAACATAAAAATTCTATTTTGGCATGAAAAACCCTATTTGTGCACCTTCCTTTTTTCACAGAACTTTTTATCTTTTCACGCAACATCTCTATTTTTGCACAACTTCCTTTTTTTGCGCAACTTTTTCTATTTTTCGTGCAGCTGTCCTCTTTTCGCGCAAACTCCTTTCTTTTCGTGAAACTCACGTAACGTATAATTTACAACGCATCAGAACTTAGGATTTCTTCTAAGTGTCGAACATTAACAAATGAGAGGGATTCACCTTGTATTTATCGGCCGTTATAAACATTCACGAAAAACACTAATCTGTACGTAAAAACCTCTTCATGCGCGTAAAAAATATTTCACGCAACATCATACTTCGTGCAATTCTCCAATTTTTCACGCACCTCATGCCTTTTCCTATTTTTGATCTTCTGATATCGAAACACCTCTTGCGTGAAAAACTTCATTCCTCTATTTCCCACACCTCTTTATTTTTCGCGCATCCCACTAATATTTCGCGCATCCAGAAAATATTTCGCGCATCCTGCTGATTTTTTGTGCATCCTGCTACTTTATCACGCGACCTTCATTTTTTCATTCACTCTGCCCAATTTTTCAAGAAGTGCATGCCTTTTCCATTTTTTGATGTTCTAACCTTCAATCATGCCTTGCGCGCAAAAACATAATCCATCTTCAATCATACGCGCAACATCCATTGCCAAATACATTTCTTTTGTGCCACCTCCTGATTGACCACTCCTTTATCATTTCTTTCTTCACTTCTTCCCATAACCACTCTTCAGCTTTTATCAAGAACTCCACTATCATGATATATATCATTTGATAGACCAGATTTAGCATCATCAGAGTTACAATGGAAAGTACAGAAACATTGCTATCTTCCAGTAGCATCATTCCTTCCAATAGAAACTGTATATGACTGGCATCATCATTTCCCCCCTTTCCTTCATAAGTCTTACATAACAAGTTCTCCTAACTTATGATATGTGTGAAATATATATCATAAAATCATCGTCTGGTTTAAATTCCTTTACAAAGTGAATTGACTTATCTTCTTTGACAACAAAAGACAACACTCTGCAAAGGCTAACTCTTCAAACTTCCTTATCCATCCAACTTACTCCCAACAAATAGTGGGTAGTATGATATTTTTATTATAACCTCTACGATCATTCTTATTTACTCTATCTGTATTTAAAAGAAAACTGGGATGTGGGAATCTTATATAGGACCTCATGTACCGATCTTATTCTTATATATATGATCCTAAATATGTTAAATATTATCTGATGTGTTTGTTTCACAATTGTAGAGCAATTTCATCACAAAATCCCTGAGTAGTGTGCTAAGAGGATGGAGGAATACATTCTTATGAGGAATGGTCACTAAGACACAAATATTCCTTCTAGTGGTTCCACGTGAGGAACCTCCTAATATTCTCAACAATGTATGGATGCAATGTTATGAGATATATTCTTTTCATTATATATTCAGTTCAGGGATCTCCATGACCTACCCCAACACCGGCATAGTTGATGAAATACTTACTGTAGAAACATCCCCCAACAATTATAGGGGGTAGTAGGCCTCAAGATGTTGAGTAATGTATGCATGAAATTTTAAAAATTTTTAATCATTTAGAGGTGCCTCAGGTGTATAGGTTCTAGATCCCAACTTATTTTCATCTTGATTCTATAATTCTTTAGAAGGAAATTTTCACCCTGGCATATAGACCTTATGGATTTTCTTGAGTAGACATACAAACAGCCTTCTTTGAAAAAATTTCCCCTCAGACACTTAGAGAATACCATAATAGGGATTCTATATTACTATAGTATGGTTTACGACTATGCTGGAATATTCATCTCATTTTTCCGAGTATCAACAATTCTCACCTTTCCTTTAATGTGATGACTAGACGATAGAGAGATGATTTGAGGATATTATTATGTATGAAATCTGATCATAAGTTAATGTACATTGATTGACCATTATATATTGGATAGTGAAATGGGCCCTCATCACTAAGGAGACCTACCTTGGTTAGTCAAGATTTATCTTATGGCCACTAATATGGAAACATCATTCTCACACATCCAACTATAGAGGAGAAGTGTCATGGGCCTTTTACAGTTTGATGCATTATTCTAATAGACACCACATTAGTGTATTCCTATTTCTATTGTGGTTCCTCCCATTCTTTCATATCTATAGAAATTGTATAATGTATGGGATTATAAATTGATTACGTTTTTGGTGTAATGACTCTCATTACACTATTGGGAATATGGAATGAGAACATATTTCTGTGTAATGGATTTCCACTTAATATAGTTGGTTCTCTTTTAATATGGTATCATTTTTTTCATTAGATTCTTGGTTTTAACATCATACAGGTACAAGATTTGTTGGTATCTTACTCTGATCACATTGATTTCTATCTATGGGGGGTGTCCTTAACATTACATGAGGAAGGTACCTATGTTCAATGTTAGAATGTTATTTCTAGGATAGTCAATCTAGACTAGATCATCATGGTCTGGGTGGAGTCACAACCAAAATGGCTAGATTCATTATGATTAATCATTGAAAACATTGTATAGACTTCCCACTTATAGTGGATCATTTCATGAATCTATTCCCTGATGAATTTTCATGGTTAACTACTATAAGGGATGTGGATTTAATTATAGATTTAGTATCATGAGTAGAATAAGTGCACATTCATCCTTATAGAACTGAACAAAGTGATCTTCATGAACCTAAGATGCATCTAGAGGATTTGGAATCAAAATATTTCATAGGACCCTGTACACTTTAATGGGGTTCGCCTGTGATTTTCACCTAGAAGGCAGATTGTACCAATAGGATTTGTGTGGATATATATTTATTGTATCAGTATATAATCAGGATCATTTATCCAATACCCCATGTGGATAACCACATTGATAAGATCATTGGAGTGATGGATTTCTTCATGATTTATTTTCATTTAGTATATCACCAGGTGCATGTTAGGACATAATCCATACCATGTAAATAATTAGGAAGAAGATACTGTATGTATAACTATCTGGTTATATCATTTGGTCATATGAACATAACAACATTTCAAGTAAATTGTGAATTAGATTTCCCACCCTTATGTAGATTTATATGTGCTTGTTTTCATTGTTGAAATATTTATGTATTCTAGTACCCAACAAGACCATTCCATGCATCCTATGATCATACCAAATACACTGATAGAGCACCAACTGGATGAAAATATCACTAAATTCATATTTGGGATAAATAGGTATCACAAACTAGGTCACACCATCTTATAGGTAGGGGTATCTATTGACCCTAATAATATGAGATCTATATTTACCTAAGAGAAACCCAATATCATTTTTTAATACAATGCTTCTTTTTGATGGCTCATTATTAAAAGTGTTTTATTTTAGACTTTTTATGTCTTGCAACACCACTCACAAACATGACTATGATATGGGTCAGGATTACCTAGTTTAGATAATGCAAGAGAGCCTTTAATGTTTTTAATTAATAATTGACATCAGTAAAAATCTTTGTTCGTCCATATCCAAGTACATTATTTTCATTTTATCATGACGTGTTTGGAATTGGTATAGGAGAGGTTGTGATGAAGAGAGATCGATTTTCAGTTTATGAATCCCACTTATGGAAACCATATGAGTCGACTTACCCAATGAATGACCTTGACATGGATGTTATGGTTTGTGAATTATTGGGGAATTATCTATTGGGAGAAGGGTTCATCATTTACATGGACCATAAAATTCTCAAATACGTTTCTATACTAATTATTCTGAATACTTTAAAATGTATAGGGTATATTTCATTCATTCATTCAACAAAAAAATTCATATACAATGAGAATGTGAAATTTAGAAACTAAATCCGTGATCATAATGAATTAGACCCATATAATCGAAGAGTTTAGTAGTGAGTGGCAGTTGGTGGACTTACATTATATATCTCACCTAGAGGTTTGGTAATATCATTGGTGTCTTATTTTAGCCTCTGTGGTAGTGAAGTCCACCCGAATGGAATTTTTAGGCTTGAGATATCTTTCAGAGAATAAGGGCATAGTCTTAAGGGAGAGTGTCTTAGGTGGAGACCCAATAGCTTCTTGGATTATTGTTGAGAATGAGATCAAATAATTTGATGTACTTTTTTGGGTAATTATAGACATATGGAAGAATTGTATGCGAGTGTCACATTCCTCTATTTGTGATTAACATCATGGGAATACCATGATATAACGATATCTATATCATTTGTATTGGCAACGAGGTATGAATTGAAGGATTGGATGTTTTGTTGCACTTTGTTCAACCAATCATATTATAATCATAAAGATCCAATGATATTATAATCTATAACAGCCTATATCTATTCCAAAGTGGAAATGGGATGATGTCACCATGTATTTCATTTTGAGATTATTGAGATCCCCTAAAGGGATCAACATCAAATTAGTGATCATTAACAGGTCGACCATGTTCAGCAATATTCTTCCTAACAAAGAGACATTCTATATCTACTATCTTGGAAGTAAATACATTTGGGAGATTTAAAACCATCATGTTTTTCATTCTTATATTATATCTGATAGATATGCAAGGATTACATCTCCTCTCTGGTAGGAGTCAAAAAATGATTTAGGTTAACATGTAATTTTTGGTTCAATATACCAACCTCATATCAATGTCTTTCTAGGAATGTGATAAAAGAATTAGAGAAAATTATCCAATCATGGATCCATGATTTTGGATATTTTGGGGAAAAAACCCATCACTCTCAAGATTTTATAAAACAACGAATTACAAGAAGCTATTAATATGGATCCCTAAAATGACTTATATTTTTGGTTGTTCTATTCACCCATCTACATGTTTGAAGCTGGTGAGTTATTGCTTTAAAGCCTTATCTCATTCAAGATAATTAATATAAGTTGAAACCTATTACTAAATTTATAAAGATAGATCAATCTAGGTAGATGTGTAATACAAATAATAACAATCAGATTCTGGTGTTCAAGGTTGGACATTACGTCACTCTATGAGTAACACTAGGATTGTTTCCTAGGAAGATTCAAATATTAGAAATTCTATCACGTAATTATGTCATACCTTTCAGGATATGAGTGGGAGTGTGGTTGGTATCCTATCAGTTAACTTAAAGCCAAAGGTACCGAGCCATTCATGATATCATCCATCTATCATAGCTCTAAAATATTTTTTCTAACCTATCTCATTCTTTTTATCATGAGGATATAGAGCATGAGAAATATGATTTATTTGAGTATAAATTTATATTTGTCACCAACAGGAATACAAAGTCTCTTTAATATAGGTAAGTTTCATTGGTATAGGTACAAAGGTACAACAGTAGTGTACAAGATGAAACCTAAGAGCAAGAATCAAACATAAATGTTCAATGAACCAAATGTTTCTTAAACATTTTTTTACCACTCTTAGAAGGGAATCTAGGGGATGAGTTTTTTTAATGTGGGGAGGTTTAAAAGGCTTAGAATTTCAAAAGTTTTCCATATAATTAAACTATAATTCAAAGCCTCTTGTTTTGTGCTAGTAAATTGCATACAAGGCAAAGAACGTTTTTGGAAGTATATGAGGATTTTTAATAGCCCGTATATCAAGATTTCCGGGAGGCAGACAGAGACACATAGTTATGGGTTTCCATATTACTCAATAGTTCTGGAGTTGTAGTGAACTGCATAGGAGCAAATATTCAGTTATAACCATTCAATATAGTCGTCCGGGGATTTTTAAACATTTGGTGAGCTCTAGTTCACATCTTAGAGCTACACGGTTAGGTCGAACCACAAATCCCCTGACACATGAACATGCATAGAAATTTCATAGGGTATAAACATAGATACCTGGATTGGGAATGGTATCATCTAACCATGAACCTAGACCGAAATCATAGTTCTACTTAACAAATGGTGACACAAGGTTATGAGAACTATTTTTAAAAATTGTATTACTGAACCCAACACAATTTTAAAATCTCTGAGATGTTTATTTTCCTCTTACGTCATTTAATTTCCCACTATTATTTTTCCTCACATTCATGTGAAGTAACTCTCTCAACCATTGGAGAACTTTGTTATAATCCAACCTAAGATTTAATCTAGATTCATCATTTGGGGTATGATTCACTGTCCATCATCTTCATTAGACAAATATATATAAGGGATGAAATATACATCCATACATATTTCATTTACCTCACCATATTTATGGTTATTTCTTATCATGATTGAGCACCATATATTCAGGGTATTTGTCTATTTTGCTAATTTTTACCATTCTTAATTAAATCTGAATCTGATGACGAATGTTGGTTTATCTACCGAGCTAAGGTTTGTGTTATAATTCCTCTTAACTTATATCTCATTATTTGAAATTAAATTAATCCTTTCACATTGGTATTCTATACTACCCCTTGTAAATGTAATTTATTTTGAATTAAACTATAAGAAAATTATTGGACTTGTGAACAAAACATTGACTTCATGTTGTAGATTAAATGAAAAATATTCAATGAATAAGAAAACATGAAAAATATTCATTGTTATAATGGAATGATTTTAATTCATTCTATAACCATTCCTTCACACCATGTCGAGACTGGTAGAAGGATCTTGATTAATTATACCTTGGATAGGCTTGTTGAGAATCAAAATTTCCAATTTTAATTTAACTAAATTGTTTTAGAAGTGATACAAGTGTTATATTATAGAACACCACTGATTTTCTCATTAGGAAGATTTGTTTCCTTGACCTAAGAGTAATACATGGTTCTATATTAGATTACCTTGGTTGGGATTAGTGGGAATTACTACTATATAATACCAGGAGCAATACAAGTTCATTGTTTGGTATACCATGGATGGGATAAGTGGTTTTTACTAGTATATTATTTCAAGAGTGATTCATGGGTCCATTAAATGGATATCCTTATATAGAACCCAATACTAATGGTTTATATATTTCACATAGAGTGACACATGGTTTCTTGTTTTGTGGAATGAATTTGAAGGGCCCAGTGTGTCAATTAGTAAATTCTTAGGATTCAAACACATTGGAAAACAACATGTCAGGGATTGTTCCATTATTTATTCATGACTTTTATGATGGCTCAATTATATATCAATTATCATAATCTATGAGAGTTATAAAACACGTTAGAAGTATATATGGATGCCTTTAGAATACAACTCATGAAAAGGCTATTACTTCATCTCTATATATATTCCCATATATCCCTATATGTATATGAGGCATAAAAATATAAATTATTATATATAAACATATTTGTAGTGTGAAATATGTTCATAGACATCCATCATAGGACAATGTAGGGAGTGTTGTTAGGGTATCTCATGAGGAGCCCAGTCAATTGTGTTTTGTTTATTTACTATCTTACATTTTTTATTAAATACACACTAATCATCTTATATGATTAGAATAGATAGTTCTTGAGGAAATTGGTTGTGTCCTACAAAGTATATCTCAAACCCTATTTAGGATACATGATTATACCTAAATAGTCCTTATGGATGTATGTAGGGCCAAGGAGATGGATTTTGATTTCCTGTCTCATATTCCTATGATGAAATACAAGGGAATTTGAAGAAGTCAATGCTCATGATTCTAGAGAAGATATATTTTGGACTTTCATATTTTATATATAATTGTACATATTCATGGCCATTATATCTCATGAACATTCCATTTTGTATAGAATCAGGACATGATTATCATAATTTTATTTGATAATAATTTATTTATTTTGAAAATTTCTTACATCTGGATGGGTTATTACTCCACTCGAGGTTATTATTCATGTTTCTGTTATTAAATATTATTTTATACCCCTATGATACAGTCTAATCATGAGGGATTAATATACCCAACATACCACAATAACTCTCAATGCAAATCACCGACCTTTGGGTATGGTGAGGTGTGCATGGGGCCATGTGGCTGAATAGGATTAGTTACTTATAAGTGAATAGCTCAACGATACTAAATTATGGAGTTAAATAATGTATGTCACTCATATAATAATATTTTAATAATAATATTTTGGTAATTCAATGATGAATTATTATTCTCCCAAGATACCATCTTGGTTTTTAAATGATTTCTATGAGTTATAATATTTCCTTTGACCATGTCTTATTTTTATATTTCTAAATATTTTCACTTCATATGACTCTTCAATTTTTTAAATTTTATTTTCCAATTATAATGATTGATTTCCTAGGATTTTATAGTATTGATTTTTATTAGGTAATTATAATTCACATTTAATATGTTCTCATTCTATTATATTCATCTTCTGCTCACTAACAATATTCTATTCTTAGTGTCTATATTGACCCTAACAGATAATTTGAACTCACCATTCTTATGTTTCTTACGTCATTAAAAAATGACGGATATTAAGTAATATATATCTACAATTATTTCATCATGGTGGTGAAAAAGATATAATTTGGAATTAAATGTTCTATGTGTTGTTAGAAAAACTCCCTTAGAGTCATTATAATTTTTATGTATAAAATTTCCATACTTCTCTATAAAACTTACAATAACATTTCATTAGGTTGGTAAGTGATGACATAATTTTGTATGATGTTATATTTTTTGGGTGGATAAAATGAGATTAGGATTGTTAGTATCAAAGATCGAAAATTACAATTATATTTTTAGCATCATGTCTTGGATTTTAGGATCGCTGCTATTATAATCAGTATTGGGGTACATTTTAAGTTAATTTTGGGATTGGGATTCTTTGTAGTGAGGGTTACATAAGAGTAATGGATACAATAAATCATTTATAAAATAATGATTACCCTAATTTCAAATGAATGAAAACCTTTTTTAATATTTTATGAGATTAGATTTTAATGTGATTAATGATATTTAGGGATACATTTTATTAGGTTGAAGTATATGTATCCCATATGATTAATGTAAATGAATATTTTGGAATAATGTTTTTAAAAAGAGGGTTATGTGAGCTAAATGATCTGATAAATCATTTTTGGATATACATTCCATAATAATGAGGATATTTAGGATAATTGGGATATAGGGTTATTTATTTATGCAGTGATCTATGTTGAACAGTTGGTGTTGTTGTGGAAAATATGGAGTTAAATGTATTATTTCACTTAATGATGGTTTATTCATTTGGGTTATTATATTATAGTCAATATACATATTTGGAATTAATATATATATATATATATATATAAGGAATATATTTTCATCATATTAGTGATATTATGTTTTATTTATAGATAATGTATTCAGCATGATCAATATTCATCATGGATACCCATTTCATGGAATATGGGATGAGATAGAGGTGGAAACATGTTAAAATAGGAATCCAAAATGTGATAATTACATTTATGGATTTGAAAAAAAAATTAAATATATTTTCCCTTGTTCATAGACTTGATAACAATAGAATCATTCATAAATTAAAAATTATATATTTTTTAAAATCATTTATAATTAATTGATGGTATTCATTCAGTATTATTATTTTTGGACTCCTTGGCCATTAACATTCTCTTTATAATAGTATCTATCACTCAACATTATTCTTTGTCAATTACATTTTTCCTCCATATCCATATTTTAACTACCAAATAATTTTAACCTATTTTTAACCTCATAACATTTTAACCAAATGAACATCATGTTTTTCATTCCCTCTTTTCAGAAGGCAGTTTTAATTTCCCGAAATATGATGTTATGATTAAGTAAAAGGGTTATCAAAATTAATCCCTTGAATTGTCACGATTGAGTAATAAGTTTTATGACACTTTGTATTAATATTAAGAGAATTTATTAACCTCTAATATAAAAATAAGACTATGTTTAATAGCATATAGGACAGAGAACACTGCAATTTAATGACTAAAAACTACCATTTTTTAAATAAGTTCATTATATAATAGCCTTTTAATTTGAAAATACGATGTATAGTACCCATAATATAAAATATATGCATTATTTTCCTAATAAATGCAAATTTATATATTATTTATTTTGATATATGATCCCAATTTTTGGTAATTTCATTTTTTCTTTCAAAAAATTTTTTTATTTAAATATTTCAATATTTATTTTTTTGACAAAAATTATAATTAAAATGTTGCAGTTTTATAAATATAATTTTATGAAAATGAGTTTCATTTCAGAAATAATAATATCAAAATTAGTTTAGGTTGACGTTTTATTATTTCTCTTAAAATTGTGATTATCATGGAATACTGAGAAATATCTATATTATATAAAACAATCAAACCATTTCATGTATTTATAGATCCATATATTTTTTTGGTTTTATTTAAAATTTCCTAATTTCAAGTTGACTAAAAATAATTTAATTTAATTCAATTTCATTTAAATTTTTCTTCATTTTGATATAAAATCATTTTCAAACATAATTTTTTTTACCTAGAATATCATTTTTCATCATGTATTGCGGGTTTCTAGAAAATTATATTTCATAATTATATTGTAACTAAATGTAATAAAAATGATTATATATTTAGAATCCTTATTTTCCCATTTCTTAAATATTTTATCTTTATTTTTGGTAAAAATGAATTGTACCCTTGGAAAATATTTTTAACTATAATAAACAGTAAATTTGGTTATGTTGTTTAAAATGTATTGTGAAAATAATTTGAAATTATCCTAAAAAATCCTTTAATATGCTAGAAGAGTGTGATTCTACCATAATAAAAAAATAATTTAAAATATGGAATTTTGGTTACACAAGTCCTTCATAAATACTGTTATACTTTTTTATGTAATGATTTAATCTAAAATTTCAATTCCATAATTTATATATATATATATAGTGTATATTCCAATAGTAAAAATAAATCATAAATGGTCATAAATGGCATTTTTAATAAGTGTAAATTTATTTTTTCTGGTGATTTATTTTTAATTTATATTGATTAAATATTTACCTTATATTCTAATGAAGTACCGAAATAGTGTTTGTACAAGCATCCAAAAAATCAAATAATTGATATTAAAATCATGTGTGTTAATAATTAAATGGGTTATTTATAGAGTTCAAATGATTTTTAAAAAAATAGTGTGTTATTAATGTTTTAAAATTTTGTATTATTACTAAATTCCTATCGTTGATTTTATAATGTTAATTATGTGATTACTAATTAAAAATTAATTAATTGTTTTTTATGTTATATAATATTTACATAAATGATTTAAACCTCAGAAAAAAAAAATATTTTCCTATTCAATGAGATGCGGTAAATAATAACATCTATTTTACTCATATAGGTTACTTTTCATTTTATAGTGACTTTCTTTTTCCTTAATGAGTAAAAACCATTCAGATCATGGTAATTGTTAAAATTTCAAATGGGAGGGAAAAACTAGTAGGTGTTGATTAAAAAAAATAAAAAATAAAATAAGACATTAGATGATAGTATTTAGACTTATATACTCCCTATATTTAAAATATATTTTTTTGAAACATTAACATGTGAAATATATTATATTATTTTAATACGTCATGTAATTATAAGGATGACCCTACACTATCATATATATAAACAACACTCCTCATCTCGTACTTGCACTTCATGTGGAAAGTATCTAGATCAAAAATATTAAACTCACTTAAAAAATATAACTGAAACATATTGATTTGTCCTAGTCACAATAAAAAAAACATAGATGTATTAAGGTGTATTTGAATGAGGCTTCTTCAAAGAGGATGTAATCATCTTAACATATATTTTTCATTTTACTTTTTATTTTATCTAATTCTTGTTTTCCTTAAATATTCAAAAATTATAACATGAGTAAATTCTAGAAACCTAGACCCTAGAATCTTGGATCTAGTGTTTGATATCAATTACATTGGCATGATTACACAAAATCAAGGCCCAAATGGATGTTTAGTTTATTTTTTCATGGAGAACCATATACATAATAAAAATTTATTTACAAATGGATACACAAATAAAACATATATTTTTTTTCTTCAAAACAATTAAACATTTTTACGATAGCTCTAATCCATATAGTATATTCTTGCATATCTTTCATAGTATGATTCTTGTATTCTTGGGGAATGAAAGAAAATATGATTCAGCTGAAATTATTAGTAAGAAAAAAATATTTCCAAAGATATAATGAATAAATAAGAATTATCAATATAGAATGGTAAATAACTAAACAAACATGCCATATAATCAGTAAACTGAATGAAAGTATGTATGAAATATGTAAATGAAATAACTAAGAACACATTCTATTAAAATAACTAGATAATGAAAAAATAATTATGGTAGCATAAGAATCTATAAAACATGACATGTAATCCATGAACTAAAATTAAATTTACCCTTAGATATGTTGACCAAAATGTCATGGATGAATAACAACTAAAAATATTAGGAAATAAAGTATTAATTATTGGATTCCATGTTCCCTGGGTACATGGAACCAGTACAGTCAAGTCCCTTAACAAGACAGTTTATCTACAAGGAGAAAACACATCTATGGTGGCTAGACAATTATTTCGTCTCATGAGACTACTGATAAATTGAGTGGATTTCATTAACCTGTCCCCAGCCTGTGTATACCTATCCAAAATATTATTCATGTTGAATAATAAAATAAATAATAAGCATAATAAAATAATGTTATTGAATTAGAAATATAGATTTATAAATAATTTCCCAATGAATCAATTTATCTCCAAAGTTGGAAACATATGTACAATGGTGTATGGATTAAGAAATGGTAATATCCATGATATCTAAAATCAATAATATGGGTAAATTCAAATTTTAATGTTCATAGGATATTGTGTACATCGAGGGGACTGAAAAAAAAACCAAGTAAGTGAAAATGAATATTATACCTGTCTAAATCAATAATAAATGATTCAGAGAATGAATATGGACAATATAAAGACAGAAAATCCCAAGAGGGTTAATTAATGGGTCGTTATAGTTGATCAAATAAAAGAATAAATTTTAAAATATATTCTTATGAAAAATATAATTTTATTTAAAAATAATTCTAAAATGAATAATTGAAAATCAATTTTAAAATCATTTTAAAAATAAATCCCTTTAAACATGTGAAGCAGACTTCAAAGAAATTATGGTTGGTTAATCCATACATGTCGTACAGGGTAAAAAGACCATTCTTTTTTAATGGTAAAACTAAAAGAAAATTTCTTGTTTGAAATTCTATAAGAGGTTTAAATTAAAAACATTGGTAAAGGACAAAAGGGTAAAAATATATTTACCAAATTATTTTAAAAATATTTTTGAAATCATTTTAATAAAATATTTTTTAGAAGAAAACTGGTTCTTCGTCTAAATAGAGAAGTGAAGTCGGTTATTCTTTAAACAAAATTTATAATCCCTGAGTAACAATAGTGTTAAAATGGTACTAATACCTGAAAATTATCATGAATAATCAGAGGAGAATAGATGGTTTTATTAAACAATGTTTATATACTTTCCTAAAATGGAAATTATAATGATAAATCAATAGGATTGGTCTTGGAGAAAATTATCTTTAAAGAATTCAAAAATCCACATACAAATTTGAAGAATTTTTAAATAATAAACCTCATGAAAAAATATTATTAAATGAATTTATTAAATTCCATGATGGAAAATGATTTCATGATATCATACAAAAATGGTAGTAGTTACACCACATATAACATGTCTGTAGTGAACAAGACAATTATCTCACAGATGTAAAAGGTGAGATTGGAATCCATTACTTTGTGTTTCATTTCATGTGAATTTACTTTAACTTCCTACATAAAAAATTTAAGTTAGTTTTATATTTTCTTAATAAGATTTTCTATGTTTATAATTACTTTTATTTTTCTTATTACAATGTTGTGAACAATACAAAAACAATTAATATTATGTCTGGTGTTTTTGACAAAATTCGGTTTATGTGTCAAAACAACTATCGTTGTTCAAATATTTTCAAAGGGGTAATCATATAAAACCACCCGAATAATAAACATTACATAATTATAATATTTTAATTATCAATTATACTTTTAACAAAATTATTAAATATTTTTATGAAAATGAGAAAATGTTACAATCATGGAGATGGTAGGTCGTACATTCTCTTAAGTATCATTCCCATTTTTAAATGATTGTTGTGGAATAAATGTAAGCAACCAAAATCATTCCATAATAATAATTATATAATAAATATAATATTATCTCAACATATATACATTAATATTGAATAATTTGATATAAAAGGAATCACATCATCTCAAGGAGGTGGTTATCCACACGTCCACGAACGACGTTAAAGGGGTAATAAAGGATATGATATAATTAAATGTATATATAATATATTTATAGAAAGATAATTAGGTCACGAATATATTATTTATTTTATATGTTTAATTTATTTATAATTATGACCATTCATTTATACATTCAATATATCATGCTAATGAATCAGATCAGTTTGAGGGGGCAGTAGTCCACACTTCCTCAAACGAGATTAACGTAATAACACAACATTGAAAGAATGAAGGTGTATTATAAATAAAAACAAGAAAAATAATAAATCATTATAAATAACATATATATCATATATAAAAAAATTCCCATCAAAATGAAATCCATAAGAGGATGTAATGTAGAATTGAACAATCATCATTTTGTGAGGTAGTAATGCACCGTTCATAGAAATAGTTTGTTTATTATCCATTAGATGGAGGTGTGTGTAAGTCTGGGTTGAAATTTTATCATAAAAAAAAATTATATGGATAATTATGGTTTTTTATGTAATCATAGAATAATAATATTATATGGAGTGTATAATGGAAATGAAACTAAAAGGACTGAGTGAAGACGTTACCTCTTAATCAGGTAACTACATTTGGTTTGAAATAAAACCTTCCATGAGTTGAATTACTTCCAATGGGAGGCATATAGGTATAAGAGGTATTTTGGTATACTATTTGGGAAGATCTTTTCTGAACTTTATAGGTTTTTTAGGTGTGAGGAATGGGTAGATAAGGTGACCTTTAAAAGGAAATGAAAATGAATCACTTGGCATAATTGAAATGAATTTAAGTACACACATGTTCTTAACCAACAAAAGTCATACCAAAAAATAAAATAAAAACTCAATAATGAAAGTTTCATTGCCAATTTATGGCCATAAAATGGGTTTTGGACAAATGTCTTGTTCAATTGGTGAAATAAATTAAAGGTTTAGTTCTTTATTATGGTTAATTTTACCTTAATAACTCTAATTAATGTTAATCACATCAACTAATAGTTTTGGTAAAAAAATATTATTATTCACTATAAATTAATTTAATTCAAAATAAGATATAAATTTTTCTAAATTCCAATTTCATAAGTGGTAGAAATTAATCCCACATACGGGATGACAATGCATGCTTTTAAAGTAAACAAGTCCTAAATTTGGATGTGTTTTTATAATCAATTTCAAAGTGAAATGTATCCCAATAACATAAAATGTATTAATTGATAAAAATATTATCTAATTAAACATTTAAACAAATTTAAATCAAATATTTATCCTTATAAATAAATTATAGTAAAATGTAGTTTTGAACTAAAACTCGAATTTTTAACTATTCGTTAAAAAATTAAATGTCTCAAAAAATTATTAGAAAGTCACCCTAACCTAATAAATATAATTATATTTCATATAAGATGTAAATTTTGACATATTAAATTTATTAAGGTATCAAAATTCAAATGTATTACGTGTTCCCCATTAAAATGTTGTAAAATTGCCTTTATAAAAATATAGGTTTTCATGTGAGAAATCGGGTTTGTTATTATTTTATTTATATCAAAACTAATGGATGAATATAAAAAATATTTTATTTACTATATAATATACATATTCTATTAAAATAATTAACTATATTCAATTACATTAATTTATTTTCTTGAAGCAGCTACAAGAGCATAGAAATGGTTTTATATAAAATCATTATGTATATATTCATTTTTTTCTTATATTCCATACTAACTAATTTTTAACCAATAAATTAATATTAATTTATTATAAAAAATTTATTTCCCTATTAGTTAATTCTATTCATAACCCCTAACCAAATGACAAGTTTATGACATATTATGTTAAATAAAAAAAATTTAGAATACATTGTTATTTGGTGAAACTCGGTCCTGCGTGTAACAAAAGATATAAAGGAAGGTTTCTCTTACATGTAAAACACTCTATCAAGGTAGTTCGCTCTTGTGTATAATGTACGCTATTATGTATGTTCCCTCTTTCGCTATATGCACTCTAACTCATTATCACATTCATTGAATACTAATGAATCAATCTTAAATAGTAACTATATTATAAATCATCTAGATATTGTATTTACTTAAGTGTTTTCTATAACACTTCATACATGAAATTGATCAAAAATTATTTGTAATGTTTTTTGGGGTTCTACATTCTGCCCGACTTATTTAAATTGTGTTCTCTCAATCTAAAATTGATTATGGTGATAAATTTTTTGATACTTCATATGTTTTAAATAAAAATCATTAGAAGGATTACTAAGTAATCCTCTATAAAATAGAGAATAGAATGTTCAAATTTCTCATAGAATACCACCCAACTAGATCTCTATGTAGGTGAACATCAATGGAAAGTGGAGATACATATTTAGAAGAAATGAATAAATATTGGTAGGAAATGAATGAGGTTGTAAAGACATGGAAATTTCAATGAAATTTTTTTCATAAATTATTTGGAATTTTACGAGTCTGTTGTTTCTGAAGGCACTTGATTCTGAGGCCTGGTGTGCCCAGAATCAATTTCTGAAGTTTAGTTCGGGTACGTTAAGTAAACGCACGTGCAGGTTTTTCTATCTTGTGAACCGGTGCTCGGAATTGAAATCTGAGGATATCTATGAACTCGCAACGCCGGTATTCGATTAAGAGGACCTTTACCGCAGTTGAATTTTATGCAGGTTGAGAGTAAATATTTGGGGATTTAGAATAAAATATATAAAATTTGTGGGACACAATTTTTTGAAAAGGATGTTAGTTATTTCCTATAATGGGATGTTAGGGATGGGGCGCACACCCACATAACCTCCAATGAGAGGAATTAGTGTGGTGGGTCCCACATGAGCCCCAACTTATCAACTCCCTTCAATACCCTTGGCACCCCCCATTTAACTCCCCTTGTATTTATTATGACAACTTCCCTTTTTAAAGTGGAGCCTCTCCACCTCCCAAACTTAATGAAGCCAACTAATGTAATTAATAACCTTATTAATTAATTTGGCACATCTCTTTTGATTTATTTTAAATTTCTTGCCGCTTCATTAAAATTGGGATAAGTCTATCATAATATTTTCTTAGAAAATATTTTGGTGGGGATCCTTTGGAGAATTAGAGGACAGTTTTATCCTGGCAAGAAGAACGTCATACTCTCTCAGCAAGGAACACTCCATAACGTTTCATTTCTTCTTCTCTGTGACAAGGAAAAAGACACCGATCACAAGAAGCATCGTCTACGCCAGGGATTATTCCTCCAACATTGACGGGATGACACCGTTCTCCGCAACGCCATATACCACGACACCATCTACCGCGAGGCTCGTCTTCGGCAGCTTGTCGATGTGCGATGTCGTTTACGAGGTAGGGGTTTGTAAAGTTTTAATTGAATAATTTTTACTTCATTCTTGTTTAATTTTCTGAATTTTCCATGGATGATTGTTACTGCCTAACGCAGAGGGTGTGGGCTGAAAAAAACAAGGCCCAACGACCCTCCGTCGTTTCTTGTTTTATTAATTCGTAAAGGGAGACAGTGGCGAATAGAGATGGTGGTGAACAAAGGAGGTAGCTGCGCGCCGACCGCGTGCGGATTAACTGCGGCCTACTACCGTGGGCTGCTCGCCTGACGATGAACCAGTCGGCTAAAGCCGGCTAGACCAAAGAGACTGCGGCGCCACATGGGGCGCCGCGTTGTGGTGAACCGCGGCCGATGCTCCGCGGGCTGCTCGGCGGCGAACCGGCTGGGATGAAGGAGTCTCTACACCAGGAGGGCGCCACAACCCCAAGAGGGTGTCGCGCTGAAAGGGACCGCGGCCCGCCCGTGCATGCCTCTCTCCCTAGGAAGGTTGGCCGGCTTTGGCTGGCCGGTTGGGAGGGAAGAACCACCGGTTCAAGAAAGTGCCCCCCCATCGGACCGCTTGGCCAACCGGTCGAGCCACGGCCAGCCTGGTCGCGCCCTGCAGAGCCACGTCGCACCGCACCGGTCCATGTCGTGCTGCGCCAGGCCGGGCCTCCTTCCGCCGGTCTGGTTCGCGCCCCTCGTGATGGGCTGTGGCCCTCGGTTCGGGCCGCGTGACTTATCGGGCCGGTCCAACCCTCTACCGGATCAAAGCCACCAAAATCGGGTTGACCCGACCAGCCAGCCCCCTGGGCTTAATGGGTCGGGCCCGTTTTCACTTAAACATGAATAACGTTAATACCACCCATCTGATCGATGTTCCATCTGTGGAACTAGGACCCTCATGACGAAGAGATCCCTTTTCGTTTCTCTATGTGAGTTTTGGGCAACATTGGAAACTGTACGGGTTTGGAACGAGCGTATTTCCAACCGAGCCCGCGAGAAATAATGCTAATAACTCTCTAGTCGGGCGTCTGATTGACGCGCCGTCTGTCGTGTTGGGTTCCTTTTGATGAGACAGAACTTTGGGATACATTAAATCTGGACTTCGTGATAGTCGATGTATCGACCCCCTTTCCTCGAGGAGCGGACCCTCCTGGAATCAAGCATGTTGTGTGCAGGAACCCCGGAGCAGGCTGCGACTACAACGACTACCGTGCTGGAATCCTCCGTGGGTTCGACAATGATGACTTCCTTACAAGGATCATCCATGGGTTCGACGATGATGACTTTCGTACTAGGATCCTATGTGGGTTCAATGACGATGACTTTCGTACTAGGATCCTCTGTGGGTTCGATGACGACGTCTACCATACTGGAATCCTCTGTGGGTTTGACGTCGATGAATTCTGTACTGGGATCCTCCGTTGGATCAACAGCGATGAATACTGTTTTTGTATCCTAAGTGGGTTCGACAGTTTTACTTCTGTACTTTTATCCTAAGTGGGTCCGATAGAGAAGATGGTTTAGTATCCTACGTGGGACTGACAGCTTAGCTGGTCTAGTATCCTACGTGGGTCTGACAGCTTAGATGAATTAGTGACTACATCTAATCATCTCTACCACTTTAAGAAAGATGTATACATGTGTGAGCTGAGTATTGAATTTAAATCATTATCATCGATGTGATTGACTTCTTTCCTGTGTGGACTGGGTTGTGATTGGGCTCAAGAGTTGGAGCCGAACTGGGATTGATGACTGAGGTATATGTATGGTCATATACCTAAGTAGAGTTGGTTGATACTTCGTGATTGTATATTTTCTTTGAGGTTTATCCTTTGTGGATTTAGGGAGACCATTGGGGGACCTAGGGTACCTACTGAGAATTGTTATATTCACCCATGCATGGGCTATGCCCGCACAATGTTGTGTTGGATGCAGACGACGGACAGCACTTATCGTGGTAGAGACTTGTGGAGGTGGACGGTACCCAGAGGAGGACCACTTGGCGGGGCTTACATGGAGCGGACGGACAGAACCGAGGTGCTGAGGAGACCATATGTACCTACCCTTTAGGTGGGATTCCCAGAGGACAACTTAGTAGTTGCTTCTTTACTTTACTGTTGTTGTACTAAACATTTATTTGTATTGTACTTACTGTTTGGCTTGTATTTCCAGCCACTTTCTTTCCAGAACTTACTTTTGTATACAGTTTTACATTGTGCATACTTCTGTCACGTACTTTGTTTTTTTATCTACTATATAAAGGTAATTCTTTCCTTTTTATTTGGATTTAGGCCTTTGGTGATTGTCGCTGTCCCATGGCCAATGGAAGGTGGGCTTGGGGTAGTCATGGCACGGGCCTCGAGGACGAGTCATGACAAATTGGTATCAGAGGAGTCAGTTCTACCACAGAACTCAGGACTCTGATCATTCATTTCTGTGAAGAAATAGTGTTATGAGTATTGGTTGTGGTTTTCATTCCATGGAGTCCAGTGTTGGTGTGGCGGCCGGCATATCCATACACCAGAACCCTGACCCCGGATTTCCGACTCAGTGCACGAAAACACTGATTGCATTTGTGTTTCTAATGTTTTCTTTGTGACTACATTTTTTCAGCTCACCAGGTATAATTTTCGACCGTGGCGCACCTGTGTCTTTTCAGGATAGTCCCATGAATGCAGCCAGCTAGGGTTCTGAGTTACGTTCGAGATGGAATCCCATCGAGCAATGATGCTATAGTATAGAGCCACATCATAGCGGAGGAACCAACAGTACCACTACCCGTTGGGCCACCGATCCCACCATCCCTAGCAGAATAGAGTGCACGTCATCTGAGTGTGTTGCACGAGTTCTAAAAACAGAGGCCGCCTTGGTTCCATGGGGAGATAGACTCCCAGGTAGCTGAGGATTGGCTGGAGGCTATTTTTATAGTTTTCGTATTAGTAGAGACACCAACCGACCTCATGGTGATCCTTTCCATGAGTCTCCTCAATCCAACGATAAGAATATGGTGGAGCCTGATTCTCCAGGTGCATGACGAGTCATCTTTAATCTAGATGTAATTCGAGAGTCTCTTCCACTCAATGATTGTTCCAGACACCCTCTGTGCGGTGCAGATTCAAGAGTTACATCATCTATAGCACGGTAGAATGACAGTAGAACAGTACTCAGTGAGGTTCACTGACCTCTCATGCTACTCCACGGATATGGTACGAGACCCATTATTCAGGGCCCAGACCATCGAGCAAGGACTCGAGAATGAAATCATAGCTTCGATGATGTCCCTTAACATCCCAACGTAGGCGGGGGTGCTGGAGAGAGCCATTCTAGTGGAGTGTTTTCTCACTAAGAAGTCACCAGCGGTGAGTCCCTCTATAGGACGTCACGTAGTGGAGTCTTTTGCAGCCGGCAGTAGACAGTTGATGCAGAGGTTCAACCAGACCAGGCCATCTAGTGGGAGACCTCAGGATACAGGTTTGTTTGTGCAGGGCACACGAAACAGAGCCAACCATATGAGGAGAAAGCAGTGTTATGCATGCAGGGTCAAGGTCACATGGCTCGAGACTGCCTGACCTGTCCTGCAGATGAGTAGTAGGCAGTAGAGGAACCTTCCAGGCAGAGGTAGAAGTTCGACAATGGAGGTCCACTGGGAGCGGGCGGATGGGGAAGAGGAGCTGATTGAGCACCAAGTGGACTGGAGCAGGTCTAGCTTCATTGTTGTAATTGTTTACGGATGATTTGTGTCTTTGTACTTTGATCTACTGTAATAAATGACACTTGTCCATGTGATGTTTTCTTTTCTACCTTTTCATATGGTGGATACTGAGAGGTTCTAGTTAAAACCGCTGACTTGACTCTTACATTCAAGATTCCTACTGGAGGAGACCCAGTGACCACACACTACTGCCGATAGTGTGACTCGGCCCTTGGAGGAAAGAGTAACTGTTGTATCTCTTGGTAGTAGTGTCGAGGCCTTACGACATCATCCATGGAATTAAATAGTACAATTCATGTCAGGAGTGACTGTATTAGGCAAAGAACGTGGTTCATCTAGGGGATGCGACCAGATTTCTTTTTTCAGAAAAGGAGAAATCTTAGCAAATCTTGTAGGACGTAAGAGAAACAGGGTGTATTTGAGTTCATTACAAATTTCTAGTCACACCCTTAGTTCATTGAGCGAGCAATTTATGGTTTACTCTAATCTCAAAAGTCTCAGGTGTGTCTTCACGTAGAAGCACCTGGACCTCAGACAGTGACGTTGACGGAAGTTCCTCCGGGACTATGACTTTGAGATAATCTATACTCTAGGGAAGGAGAATGATATAGTAGAGTTTGTTTCACGATGACTCACTTGTCAGCACGTGAAGGTAGAGCACTAGGTACCAGCAAGATTGGTATAGCCCTTAGAGGTCCCAAAGTGGATGTGGGATGGGATATCCATGGATTGTTTTGATAGGGCTTCCACGTACATCCAGAGTACACGACTCAATCTAGGTGATTGTAGACCGACTCCCCAAGTCGGCCCACTTCTTACTGATCAGAGAGCAGATCTCAGTAGAGAGCTTAGAACGCCTCTAAATTCAGAAGGATTTTGGGACACAACTTCTCTTGAGCACCGCATCCATCCTCAGATAGGAGGTCAGACTAGAGGACCTTTCAGACTCTCGAGGACGTGCTCCGTGCATGTCTCCTCGACTTTGGTCACAGCATTGAGAATCATTTAACCTTGGTGGAGTTTGCGTACAACAACAGCTACTACTCCACCATCGGGACGACACCATACAAGGAATTGTACGACCGACCATACAAATCACCTCTGTGCTAGACTGACCCTGTGGAGTGAGCACTTGTAGGACCAGAGATGGTTTAGGCTCGATGGAGAAGGTATAGATCATCTAGGAGCAGATGATGACTGCACAGAGCAGACAGAAGTCCTATGCTGATAGGAGATGGAGACCACTAGGGTTCGAGGATGAAGACTGCTTGGGTCTCAACTCGATGAGGTCTATGAAGATTTGGATGGGGAGAAAAGTTATATCCACGATTCATCGGACCATTCCCGGTACTCAGTAGACTAGGTGAGGTGTTTTACCGCCTGGCCCTTCCACCATAGTTGCACCAGGTGCATGACATATTCCATGTATCTTAGCTGAGGAGATACATGTACGACCCGTCCCACATCCTCGACCACGGGGAGATGGACATCGATGATGGGAAGACATTCACAGAGGTTCCAATACAGATTCAGGATTGACAGGAGCAGATCTTGTGTGGACGGTCGAATCCTTTGGTGCGTGTTCACTGGCAGCACGGGAACCTCCAGGAGAGCACATGGGAGCGGGAAGCTCGAATGCGTGCTCAATACCCACCTTTTGTTTCCCTAGTGTGTGTTGTAGCTTTATGGGGTCATAAATCCCTAATATGGGGGTAATGTAAAGACAAAGAAATTTTCAAGGAATTTTTTTTTCATAAATACTTTGGAATTTTATGATTCTGTAGTTTCCTACGGCATTTGATTCTGAGGCCCGATGTGTCCGGAATCAATTCATGATGTTTTTTTCAGGTACGTTCAGAAATCGTACGTGCGAGTTTTTCTATCTTTTGAACCGGTGCTCGGAACTGATATCTGAGGACACCGATGAACTCGCAGCACTGGTATAAGCTTAAGGGGAGCTTTACCGTAGTTGCGTTGTATGTGGGTTGAGAGTTAATATTTGGGGATTTAGAATAAAATAAATATAATTTCTGGAAGATAATTTTTTTAAGGATGTTAGTTATTTCCTAAAATGGGAAGTCAGTGGTGGGGCCCACACCCACATAAACTCCCATGAGAGGAGTTACTGTGGTGGGGCCCACACGAGCCCCAACATATCGCCTCCCCTCAACACCCTTGAAACCCCCCCATTTAACTCCCCTTGTATTTATTAATACAACTTCCCTTTTTAAAGTGGAGCCTCGCCACCTCCCAAACGTAATGGAGCAAACTAATGTAATTAATAACCTTATTTATTAATTTGGCACATCTCTTTTGAATTATTTTGAATTTCATGGTGATTCATTAAAATTGGGAAAAGTCTATCATAATATTTTCGTAGAAAATATTTTTGTGGGGAACCTTTGAAGAATTAGAGGAGAGCCTTATTCTTCCACAAAGAACGAAATACTCTATCGGCTAAGAACGATCCATGACTTCTCCTTTATTCTTCTCCGTGACAAGGAAGAAGACACCGCTCACGAGAATCATCGTCTACATCAAGGATTCTTCCTCCAACGTTGATGGGATTACACTGTTCTCCGCGACGCCATCTACTGTGATGCCATCTACCACGACACTCATCTTCCACAGCTTGTCGACGTGCAACGTCATTTGTGAGGTAGGGGTTTTTATAGTTTTAAATGAATAATTTGTACCCCGTTCATTATTGAATTTTTTGAATTGTTTATGGACGATTGTTAACGCCTAACACGGAGGGCATGGGCCGAACAAACACGGCCTGACGACCCTCCATCATTTCTTGTGTTATTAATTCTCAAGGGAGGCAGTGGCGAATGGAGATGGTGGCGAGCGATGGAGGAGGCCACGCACCAGCAGCGGGTGGTTGAAGGCCCACTAGCACAGGCCGCTCGGCCAACGAAAAACCGGCCGGCTAAAGCCTTCCGGACCGAAGAGACCATGGCACCACATGGGGGGCTGCGCTAGAGAGAACCATGGCCCGCACTCCGTGGGACGCTCGGCGGTAAACCAGTTGGCTCATCAGCCGACCGGCATGAAGGGGTTGAGGTGCTAGGAGGGAACTGCACTAAAGGGACCACAACCTCCTCGTGTTGTCCACTTGTGCCAAGAAGGCTGGCCGGCTTCAGCCGGCCAGTTCGGAGGGCGGCGCCACCGGTTTGGTAAAGCGCCCCCCCCCCCCCACGCCCCTCGGAATGCTAGGCCACCCTGGCCGAGCCGCTTGGCCAGCCAGGTCACACCCTTCCGGGTTGCGCTGTGCCGCACAGGGCCAGGCCTCACGACTCATTCAGCCGGTCCGACCCTCTATAGGGTTTCACCAACAATAATCGGGTTGACCCGACCCACATGCCACCTGGGCTTAAAAGGCCGGGCCTGTTTTCACTTAAACGTGAATAACTATAAGACCATGCGTCCGATCGACGTGCCGTCTGCGATAATGGGATCCTCGGGATGAAGCAGTCCCTTTGCGTTACTCTAAGTGAGTTTTAGAAAACATTGAAAATGTATGGGTTTGGAACGAGTGTATTCCAAATGGGCCCCCGGAGCAAAAATGCTTTTAACTCTCAGACCAGGCGACTGATTGACATGCCGTCTATCGCGTTAGGTTCCTTTTGACGAGACAAGACTTTGGGATACATCAACTCTAGACTTCGTGATAGTTGATGTATCGACCCCCTTTCCTCGAGGAGCGGACCCTCCCAGAATTGAGCGTGTTGTGTATGGGAACCCAAGAGCTGGATGCGACTACAACGACTACCGTACTGGAATCTTGTGTGGGTTCGACCACGATGACTTCCATACTAGGATCCTCCATGGGTTTGACGAAGATGACTACCGTACAAGGATCCTACGTTGGTTCGATGACAATGACTTCCTTACTAGGACCCTCCATGTGTTTGATGATGATTTATACCATAATGGAATCCTCTGTGGGTTCGACAGTGATGACTTCTGTATTGGGATCCTCTATGGGTTTGACAATGATGACTACTGTTCTTGTATCCTAAGTCGGTCTGACAGTTTGACTTTTGTACTTGTATCCTGAGTGGGTCTGACAGAGTAGCTGGTCTAGTAACCTACATGGGTCCGACAGTTTAGATGAATCAGTGACTACATCTGATCATCTCTATCACTTTACGAATGATGTATACACATGTGAGTTGATTCTTGACTTTCGATCATTATCATCGACGTGATTGAATTGTTTCCTATGTGGATTGGATTATGCTTGGGCTCGAGAGTTGAAGCCGAACTGGGATTGATGACTTAGGTATATGTATGGGCATAAACCTAAGTAGAGTTGGTTGATACTTCATGACTGTATCTTTTCATTATGGTTTATCCTTCGTGGATTCTGGGAGAACATCAGGGGTATCAGGGTCCCTACTGAGTATTGTCATACTAACTCTTGCACGGGCTATGCCTGCACTATGTTGTGTTGGATGAAGACGACGGACAACAATGATCGTGGTAGAGACTTGTGGAGCTGGACGGTACCCGAAGATGGACTACATGGTGGGACGTACACTGAGCAGACGGACGGACCCGAGGTGCCGAGGAGACCATTTGTACCCACCCTTTAGGTGGGATTCCTGGAGGACATGTTAGTAGTTGCTTCTTTACTTTACTATTGTTGTACTAAACGTTGAGTTGTACTGTACTTACTTTTGGGCTTGTATTTCTGGCCACATTCTTTCCAGCAAATACTTTTGTATTCAATTTAACTTTGTGCTTAATTATGTCGTGTACTCTATTGTGTTTGTTTAATATATAAAGGAAATTCCTTCACCCTTATAGAGATTTACACCTTTGGTTCTAGTCGCCATCCCCTGGCCTTTGGAAGGTGGGATTTGGGTAGTAATCGCACAGGCCCTGAGGACGAGTCGTGATAGAGGTCACCAATCAAAAAAAATTAATGATCAATGGAATGTTGAGGGCCTCAAAGCCAAAAATCTTTGATGATTTAGAAGGAAATTTGTTAAATATAAATTTATGTATTAGGAAAAAAATTTATATCTAATTCATTTTATTAATGTATCATAATCCTTTTACTGACCACGAATATAAAAAAATATTTCTTCATGATAGGATTAAATCTCATATGAACAATCCTAAATTTTTGTTGTGCATTGAGGAAATTATAATTCACACCTTTAATCCAAAAAATTATTTTCTAACATGAAATTTTGTTATGCCTGATGCACTAAATGAAATATTAAAATGATCATAAGTCCTATAAAAGACTTAAAATTCATACTATTTGTCTTTAACTATCTCCCAAAATAAATATCGTTAATATATTGATTTCAAATCCTAAAAATTGTTACTACTGGTATATGATTAATATTTATTCATTAAATTGTTTAACTAAAAATAATGAAAATTAACAAGGACATTGTGTAGTTCAGTGATTTGTGTGAAACCCTTATCACCCTTCGGTCATGTTTTCAAGACCCACATCCTTAGTGGATTTGATTATAAGTTACTTGGATTATAGGATGTAATTTTCTAGGACTATATTAAAATAATTTCCAATATATATATTATGGACATCTTTGAAATTATTTAAACAATAAATTTCATTTTAACTACAGTTTTCAATACAAACCTCAATACATAAATACTTCATCAACTTTTTTGCACATATATCCTTCCATTGTCTATATTTTATCCTCTAGGAGAGGACATTGACTTGGTTAATGTCTAGGTTCCTCACACATATTTCAAAAAAATAGAAATATTTCCATAAAATGAGCTTCATTTCCTTACATCATAATCTTCCATTTTCTTGGAAAATCCTTGGTTTTATTTCCTTTTTTTCTACATGTAAATCATTTACTTGTTCAACTGAGAGAATTTACTCTGTGTCTCATCCCATAATTCTCACATGTTGAAAATAGATCCATCTTTTCTTTAAGGTATACACCACTTGAGATCGTATAATCCACCATACATCTCTTCATTGTTACACACGAGAGTGGGTAAAGGTATATATTTTTAATCATATTTTGGAAAAACTAACTTGGAATAAACATGAAATTCATCAATCCAATCAATAAATAATTTTGTTTATCATTTTCCCCACCTTTTCCTTCATGTAGGACGTTATCTTTAATCTGTTGGGTTCAATCCATTGAATATAACTACAAAGAATAATGTGAGCAACAATAGTTATAGTGAGAAAAGTATATAACCTTGTATGAGATATCTAATTCCTGGAACATTTTTTATGAATCAAAAACACCTTGGGCATAGCCGTGATTTTGAATTTTCAAAATCCATTCAAATTTTACATAATGGTTTTTAATGAAAACAAGTATTTATCTTGTGCATCTCCCCCATGAGTGTCTAACCATGTGCGTCGTAAGGTCAGTTGTTGTGTACCAAGTTACCTCGAGTCATGAACATAACACCTTATAAGAGTTGTTACTCCTAGATACGTCTATTCCAGACCCACACACACTTGTAGTATCCACACAGGGATGAATTGATAGGAATACCCACAAAATATACAATTTACCAAAATTCAGGAGTTTTCATCAACACTTATCCTAAAATTATATCTTATGGTTATGTTCTCAAACCTAATTTTTCATAATTATAATTCCCATGGTTTCTACTAAACTAACTTTGATACAAAATATTGTGACCTAGAAAATAGAATCCTAGAGCTGATGTCTACTATCCATTACATTGTCAAGATTACAAATAATCAAGCACTGAAGGAATGATCAATTTAATAGTCATAGAAATCCAAACAAATAAATGAGAGGTTTATTACAAATTGATACACTAATCACAAAATATAATTATTATTCTAAAAAAATAAACAACATTGTGGATAAATCTCATCCATATAGTATATTCTCACTTATCGATCATAGTATGTATCTTGGATTCCAAAGGAAATAAGCATAACCATGGTGAGATCATGTTCTATGTAAATATAGAGGACGAAGTAATGAATCCACGAGAATACTCAATATAGAAAGGTAAATAACTGAACAGACATTCCATGTAATCAATATAATAAAAAAAGCATGTAAGAAATATCGAAATGTAATTAATAGAATAACATTCCATTTTAATAACATGATAATGAAAAATAAATATGGAAATGTAAGAAACTATAACACATTCCATTTAATCAAGGAAATGAAATTAAATTTATCCAAATATATAATGATTCAAAATTTCATTGATGAATAATAATTGAAAATATTATGAATGAAATGATAGATTATTGGACTCCATGTTTCTTAAATACTTTGAACTAGTTCAAGAAATGCATTTTACAAGACGTTTTAACTATTGGGTAACATCCCATTTAAGGTGGTTAACCAATTGTTTCATCTCATGAGACTACTAATTCACCTATGGTATTCCATTAACTTGTCCTCAAAACATTTTTACCTATCCAATGAATTATTGATAATGAATAATTAATGAAATAATATTCCTTATCATATAACTGCATTGAATACAAAATATGGTTTCATTAATAATTCCACAATTAATCAAATTACGTCCAAAGTAAGAACCATATGTAAAAGGTTATATGGTTTAGTAAGTGGTAATATCCATGAAAAATACAATACAAAATAAGGTGAAATTTAATGTTTAATGATCACATGATATTGAATACTTCAAGTTGACTAGCAATTTTATGAAATAAGTTAATTTGAATACTATCTTTGGAGAAATCAATGATAAACCGTCTAGAGGAATAATAAGTATGGAATCAAAAAAAAAATCCCATGAGGGGTAAAATAGAGGGTTGTTGTATTTAATGAAATAAGATAATGAATTTAAAAAAAAAATATTGAGGAAACTACCATTTTCTTTTATAAAAAACATTTAAAAGTACTTTTCATTGAAACATTCTCTCAACAAAATATTAAAAACAAACCCATTTCAACTTGAGAAGGACACTTTAATGAAATGATGGTGGGTACATCTGCATATTCCATACAACGTATATGGGTTATCCTTTAGCTATGTAAAAAATAAAAAATGCCTTGTTTGAAATGAGAGAAGAAGATTAATTTGAAAAAATTAGTAAAATACAAGAAATGGTAAAATCTGCTTTACCAACTAATTTTAAATCATTTTTAAAACATTTTAATGTAATATTCTTTTAACGAAATAAGGTTTTATTGACTAAAGAGGGATGTGATGTCGGGTTTTCATTTAAATATTTTTAAGACACTTTCAGTACCAAATTCTGGATAAATTGAACCAATAAATTAAAATGATCATTAATAACCTCTGTATAATGAAATGGTTTATTATAAAATGGATTTATAATTTTCTCTAAGCAAAAATTCATTGAAATATTAATAGGACTGGTCTTGGGGAAAGTAATCTTTAAACATTCCAAAGTGTCCCATACCACTTTGAAACATTTTTAAATAATAAACCACATCAATGAATTATATTAAAAAAAGTATTAAAAACCATTGAGGAAAAATAATTTGTTATATATTATAAAAATCGAAGTAGATATGCAACAAAAAATATATAAGTAGTGAACATGAAATTTATCTCACGAATGTAAAGAGTGAGGTGAGAATCCCTTACATTGTGTTTCCTTTCAAGTGAACGTCCATTCACTTCTTTTATAATAAAAATATTTCAATTCTATACCCTCTTCAGAAACATTTTAATGTTTATAATAACTTCTATTTCATTGATTACAATGTTGTTTACACTGCAAAAACAATTATGTTTACGCAAGCGGCTTTTGACCAAATTTAGTTTCTGTATCAAAACAACTAATGTTGGCCAACTATGGTTAAAGGGGTCATTGTATAAAAACTCCATAATAATATAAATGATATAATTATCATATTTTTACATGAATTATTCTTTTAAAATAAATGAATAAATATTGTTATGAAAATGAGATAATGTTACAATCATGGAGATGTTAGGTCGTAAGAACACATGACTAACATTACTTTTTTTAAATGATAACTGTGAAAAGAAGGTTAGTAACTAAAATATTTATATAATAATAATTATATAATAAATATAATATTTTTTAATCATATGTAATTTTATATATAATTATATAATGCAAAAGGAATTACATCATCTCAATTAGGCGATTTTCTACACAACAACGAATGATGTTATCATTATTAATTTGTGCGTAGGGGTACTAAAGGAGATGATATAAATAAATAAATAAATAAATATATATATATTATCTTCCAAAATATACATATTTTTTTACTATATTTTTTGTATTGTTTATTTCACATATTTTTAATTGTGACCATTAAATTATACATTCTATGTATTGTGCAAACAAATCACATCACTTTGAGGGGACAATAGTCAACACTTACACAAATGAGATTATCATATTTAAACAACTTTGAAATAATAATATTATGTTATAAATCAAAATCAAATAAATTTGAAACATTACAAATAAATTATATATTATATATAAAAACAATTTCCGTCATAATGGCCACCATAAGTAGCAGTATTGGGGAATTGAATAATCATCTTTTTGTGGGGTTGTAATTGACCGTTTAGAAAAACAGTAAGTTTGTTACCCATTAGATAGAGGTGTGTGTAACTATATGTAAACACAAACCATATACACATCATAGTATATTTAAAATATTTTTTGGTTATGTAATCATATAATTAGAAGAGAATTGGTAATGGAGAATGGAAATCAAACTAAAAACTTGAGTGATGACAATACCTCTTAATCAGGTAACTATATTTGGTTTGAACAAAAAGCTTCCATGAATTCCATTCAACAAACGGGGTGTCTTAAATATCAAGTGGATGAATGTTTTTAGTCTATTTAGGTAGATAATGGCTGAGAATAAGTGATTTGATAGATGTGAAGAATTAGTATAAGTGGTGGCCTTTTACAGGGAAGGAAAATGGCTGACTTGGTATTCTTGAAAGAAGTTATATGTGCACATGTTATTACCTAAAAAGGAAATAAAAACCATGAAAACACAATAATTTTAGGTTTGTTTCCAAATTATATCCATAAAAATTGTTTTGAAAATGAGGCTAGGTCATTTGGTCACTTAAATTAAAGGCCTAGTCATTTATTATGCTTAATTTAACCTAAATGATAGTAATTAATGACAATAAATTTAACTAATACTTTTGGTAAAAAACAATGTTTGTCTTATTAGATATAATATATAATTTTTATTACAAATATGGAATCTATTTTTTCAAATTTTAATAACATTAGTGGCAGAAATTAGTTCCACAGACGTGACAACAATACACGTTTTTAATGAGAAAACGTCAAAAAGTTAGATATATTTGTGTAACAAATTTCAAAGTGAAATTGATCCCAATCACATTATTTGTATTAATTGAAAAAAATATTATATAATTAAAATTTGTAACCAATTCAAATATAATAATTTATCCTTATAAATAAATTACATTAATGAGCAATTTTGCACTAAAAGTTAGTACTTTTAATTATTTGTTAAAAAAATGAAATGTCTCAACAAAAAAAAGGAAAAGTCACCATATACTACTTATTTTGAATTTCATTGTGATAATAAGTTCTTTTTACAAAATAAATTTATAATCGTATGAAAAATCAAATTTAAATTGGGTTCTCCATTAAAAGGAGTTAAAATAGACTTTATAAAAATATAGGTTTTTATGTGAGAAATAAGGTTTGTTCTTATCATATGCATTTCAAAACTAAGGGAAGAATATTAGAAATATTTTATTAAAAATATAGAATATATATTAAATTAAAATAATTAAATAATTGTAATTACTTTAAATATTATGGTAAAAAATTTTGTGATCATTAAAACAATTTTATATAAAACATTCTGTTTATATTAAATTGTATCCAATGTTAATTTGAAATTTATTTTTAACCTGTGAATTAATATTATATTATTATAAATCATATATTTTCATAATTTAGTTAATAATATTCATAAATAGTATAATAACATCTAGGTTATATCATATTATATTAAACAATAATATATTAATAATACATTGTTATTTGGGGAACTTCATTCTTGCATTTAACGCAAGCTATTGACGAAGGTCGCTCTTGCGTGTAACACAATCTATCAAGTAAGGGAACTCTTGTGTGTAATAAAAGCTACCGAGGAAGGTACCTATTGTGTGTTATGTATTCTAACTCGGTGTCACAAGTGTTGAAATATATAGAATAAATCTTAAATACTAAATATATTATAAATAATCCAAATATTATATTACCATAGGTGTTTGTTGTTTCTTGAAATACAAGCTATCAAATACAAGGATCTTACATAAGTTTTCTGGGGCGTCACATAAATACTAAATACGTATATTTTATTTTATTAATTTCATAACCAAATTGATCTCATGATCTATTAAATGGGAGAGGAACTAATCATTGGTACATACTTGAGGACAACTACCTCACGAAATACTGTATTTTATTTCTCATCATGCCTTACATTGATAGATATTATTTTGGATTTAATATATATATATATATTATTAGTAACATAATGTTTCATATATAAATATAGTATATCATTTATCTTTTTTAAATTCTATTTTAAAAAAATTGTCCCAGTTGTGTACACACTTACTACAAAATCCACGCAATGATATACTTCAATTTTTAAATACATCCAATCACATTTAGTCATTAGGATGGATTTGATGATGATATATTATATTTATAATAAGAAATTTTTTTCTTAATGATAATATTTTATTTTAAATATTTATATTCCATCCAATAATAGGTAAAAAATGTCTCTAATGTGTTCATGATGACTACCACATCATGAGATGATTTATTTTTTATGACTCTTTTTCATGGTTAACTGAAAGATTATAATTTATGTAGAAAATTATTATTATGTAATAGTTATTAGTCATTATATGGGGGTCTAATTACCCAATATTCCATTCCCTATATACTTTATTCATATTTAACATAAGAACCAAATATCCCCATACCACCTGAAAGTGAATTCACATATTAAATTTAAAAATATGTCATTAAAATATATGGAGTAAAAGTTTTATTTACAAAGAACCAACCTTAAACATTCTTTAATCTTGAGTTAAATCAAGAATTCACATTGATGATATTTTTAGGTTTAGAGTTTTAGAGAATTAGGCCAAAACTATTACATATCAGCTTGAATATTACAAGTAGACACTACTACTCATTTTCCATTTTTTCATAAAATATAAACTCTTAAAACAAATATGTTCAGTTCCATGTTTGAGAAATCATGAAATTTCCTTGATCACATTCCTGTCCTTATTCCTCTTCATGTAATGTAAAAAACATTTCAAAAACTTGGGATGAGAAAAAATCTCAGTAAAGTGTACATAAAGAAGGAAAACTATTAGTTTTTCACAAAAATAAGAAATACATAAATACTTTATCAAAAGTAATAATTTTTTCCTTTATGAAGTATTAAATACTCTTTTCTGAGTACAATATCATTTCTTAACCTTTTGTAACCAAAATATTTCCATAAAACCCCTAGAAAGCACACATAACATATATAGATAACTTGGGAAATAATCATACTTAAATGGAATAACCATTCGGTCTACTTCCGCACATATCACTAAATGGAATAACCATATGTCCGACTTCCACACACCTCACAAAATGGAATATCCATACATCCGACTTCCATACCGAACGCATTGGAGGTTATAACAACACCATGCGTCATTTGGTTTATCACGTAACCACCCGTCAAATGTCCAAGTACCATTATATAATCATAAAACATAAAATATTGAAAATATTAACATTTCACTAATAAATTTTTCACATTTCAATTACAATATATTATTTCATGATATTGACATAATCAATGTTTAATCAAACCATTTTTAAGACCATTTAAAACATTTAATAAATAGATTTTTGAATCAAAGTGTCTCATACAACTTTGAAACTTTTAAATGATTCATCTCTTGGAAACATTAGTTTTCATTTAAATAAATCCTAAAAGCATATTGAAAACATGGATATTAATGTGAAATCTTTAGAAGAAAAAATATTTATAACATATAAAATGATATTTTAGTTAACGAGTTTTTATCAAAATCAGAGACTCTTAAATACAAATAGATGAGGAATAACATTTAATCAGAACATTATTATATCATTTTAATAAAGGGATTAGAGATATAATATGACAATGGATTGTATATACACCATATAAGAGTGAATTCATCCATAAAAACAATTAAGTCTCAATGGAATATAAATTGAGATGAAATCCCTTATAAAAAATGTATCCTTAGATTAAAGATAAATAAATTACATAATTATTTGTGACAAATAAGAATACACTCAATATAATTGGATAATATGTGTGAAACAATCATACATCATTCACACATATTTAAAATGCAACATAATCAAGAAGTATAAGTTTAACCCAAATAATTGAAATTGGGTTAAGAAGTTCCCTTATAGAAATGTCACAGGCAAACAATGTCACTTTATAATTCAGAAAAATAATTTAATGAAATATAAAAGGGAATATCAACACTTGGAAATTAAATTTACATAATTAATGATATATAATTACATATCCCAACATTATAAGATGTAAATTAAAAGACAAAACAAAAAATAATTCTTTAAAAAAGAGGAGGGTGAAAGGTTCCCTTAACGATTTGGTATCTTATGAAACATTCAGCGTATGAAAGAAGGATCATTCAATAAAGATGTAAATACAAATAAATGAATTTATATTAAACATAAAGTACAAATATTTGGCTGTAAGTATAGCACACAAATGAAATAGTGACAATCATAGCATGAATCTCATAGGAATAAAAGTGAGATAAGAAATCTATTTCTGCGTTGTAATCAATCGAGTCGTATGAACAAAAGTTAATAACCACAAAATGAATCATAGAATACCATTAATATACAGAAAATAATGGTAATATTTATCAAATGGGAGCACAAAATACACCACGTGCAATAAATAAGTGGTGATCAATTGAAATATCACAGAATTAACAGTGAGATAATAAACCCATTACTTGAGGTCCGACTTGACATGTTTGTTCCTTGTTCTTCCTAAATAATATATATAATTTAATTTATACATGATTAATAACCTTATACAAGTTTATTATTCCTTTTATATCTTTTATTACCATGTTATAAACATTATGTAATAATTTAAGTTAATAATGGTCATTTTGTTGATATTTGGTATTTGAGTATAAAATGTACTTCTTATAATTACAGGTTGTTCATGTGGTCAAAAGTTCATTATATTTCGAATGATATTCATGATTTTGATATCATATATATCATATATACCCAATATATAAATTTATTTATAATAGTACATAACATTTGGTGATAAGAAATGAAATGCAACGTTTATAGAGTTGGTAAGAGGTGCCTACACATGAACGCTACTTCCATTTCTATTTCGTATTGTAAAAAAATGGAAACATAATGATACATATGTATATTATAAATACAGTATAATATCATATTTAATTTCATTAACTATACCCTTTATACGTTCCACATAAGGTATGAACGGGTCATATAACTTTGAGGGGGCAGTAGTCTGCACTTCCTCAAATGAGATGATCGTATTTACCCATTATGGAAACCATAAAGTTATTCTATAAATGAAAAATACAGAAGCATAGAAACAATATAAATATAATTTATATCATATATAAATATAGTTCCATCATAATGGCCACCATTAAAGGCAGTTAGAGATATTTAAACAATCATCGTTTCGTGAGGAAGTAGTTTATAATCCATAGAAACATTATGTTCATTACCCATTAGACAGATGTGTGAGTAAGTGTAATTTTAATCCTTATCATAACAACAAACTAGTATATTGAGGATAATGGTGTCATTATAAAATAAAAGAATAAAAGAAGTTTAAGGGGTTGGAGAAGTAAAATAAAACAAATTAAAACAACAAAATTTAACAGAAATTGTTACCTATATTTCGGGTAACTCCCTGGTTTGAACCAAAAGGACTTCTTGATATAACACCATGGTTCTGGAAGCCACCCAGAGGCACCCCATACCTAGTTGGTCACATTGCCTCCATCGCATTTTCCTAAAATCCAAAGGCTACGAACT
Organism: Viscum album; assembly: GCA_963277665.1. Lineage (NCBI taxonomy): Eukaryota > Viridiplantae > Streptophyta > Magnoliopsida > Santalales > Viscaceae > Viscum > Viscum album. The sequence continues at coordinate 1,238,061,060 of OY728157.1, read as the reverse complement.
AGCAGCGAGGGCCTTGTCTGTGATAGTGTGGAAACTATTCCCTCATTGGAAGAGTACACAGTAGAAGTAACAAACATACAATAGCAGAAGTAGTAAATATATAACAATAGTAAATATTGGAATACTCAGATAATAAACAACTTGATCAATGTATAATAAATGATGCATGATACATATGTATAGGAAAACATCCAAACAAGTCACAATGCTGAATACAAACAGTACTGGACCAAAGTACAAAAGAAAAGATAAACATATCCTCAGCATCGCAAGCCTTAGCTTTGTCCTGTGCTCTCTAGCTCTGTAGAAAATCACGCACCTAAAGTCGAAGGGCGCTTTCCCTTGCCTATACATTCAGTAATATAATCTGTTTGGGCCCAAAAGAATGACCCAAACAAAGTGTGAGACTAAATCCTAGTAGGCAACCACATGAAGATCTACGTCTAATAGTCAATGAGTATATGGAAGGGTAAAAGTTCAGAAATCAGTAAGCAGGAAGTCATAAGCATAAAAATAAAATCCACGGTTTCAATATCATGTTGTGGCTAAGCAAGTATCTAAACACAACAGGTAACCCTTTGGGAAGTACTCACAGTCTAACCCCTATGGTTTAACCCAACAAGTACAAGCAACCCTCTAGGAAGCACACACTGTCTCACCCATCTGGAGTAGCTAATGTATTGACTCTCTGGGAAATTAGTCACCGTCAATTCCTCCTATAGTCTCGTATCGTACTAAAGGAACTCTGGGAAATCACTCAATGTCAAATCCCCCTCTGGCCCACATCGAGGAACTGTAGACACTCTGGGGAAGAACTCAACGTCAATTCCCCCTGTGGTCTTACGTCGTATAATTATAAAGAGACTCTAGAGAAACCCTCAATGTCAATTCTCCCTATGGTCTATACACTAGGTTCTCATGGATGTGTGTAAGTCATGAAAGTATTGCATCATGTATTAGCCAAATTAAACTTCAATAACTACTTGTATAGAATTATACAACATATTAGTATATCAAAACAATAATCACACCATCCTAGAATACTAGGCATGGGAAAGTAAACACCAGCCTAACAGGCAATCAAGTCCAAAAGGTCCAAACAAGAAAAACATGCATGGGAAATACATCCAAAGAACAGCAATTCACCTTATTCACAATCAATAAACATCTATTTAGGCATACCATCATATCAGAGAAACAATAGGGCTAAAACAATAAACACCCAATACCTCGTTCATGGGTATTGGGAAAATTTGCACATAAACCTGAAATAAATTATATAGAAAGGCACAAACCACCTACCTCAGGGTTAGAAGATCAATATACTTCAACCTCGATGATTTTTTCTTCTTATGACATCGAATATCTATAAAATAATATAAAATGTTCAACCCACGATAACATGGAAAAGAAGAAGAATCATGGGACGAGGCTCCCACGGAAGAGAGATCTCACCGATGCGATTTCAACGCAACTAATGGCGTTGGATTTAGAGGGTGGATGGAGGCTTGGGGGCTTGTCGATGATCTGCAGTTTTACCCTCGCTCTCGAATCAACCAGACCTAGAAGAAGTCGGTTCTGTCTATCAGACGCGACCCCGATGCGTTTAATGAAAAAAAACTGACGGTGTGTTATTTTGAAGTACACGGAGTGTACTTTCCTTTTCTGTAATATTTATTAGGTTTCCTCCACATCACTCCACACGATCGTGTTTGTGGCCATGACACAACTAGCACACTGCCTTATGAGGAATGGTACTACACAGTGTGTACTCATAAAGTACACAGTGTGTACTTATAAAATTTCCAAAACTCCTCTTTTCTCAAAAACTCCAAGAAAAATAAAAAACATACCTGAAAAGAAGATATGGGTTCACACAAACTTCCCCCCATAAAAGAATTTGTCCCTTAATTTCCAATGAAAGGCGGAATAGAAGATGAAACCCCGAATAGTTCCAAGCACTGAGCTCGTACATCGGCCTCCATCTCCCAAGTCTCTTCTGTACTCGCCCGTGCTGCTATAGCACCCATACCAGAGGAACGGATCGGCCACATAGAACCGTTGTACTATTTTCCACAATCTAGTTAAGATGATCTTTAAACGACGCGTCCACTTCATGCTCAACATCCTCGGGTTGAAAGACATGAGACATGTCTGAAAAGGAACACCGAAGTTGAGAAATGTGAAAAACGTCATGCATAGCTCGGTACCTCTGAGGAAACTGCAACCGGTAGTAAACGGGACCAACTGTCTCCAACACGGCAAATGGCATGATATACCTCGGTGAATGCTTACCCTATCTCATAATCTTCTTGTCTCCCAACCTCGATGTGACACGTGAAAAAACCGGATCCCCGGCCCCAAACTCCAGAGGTTGTCTCCGCTGATCAGCATAAGACTTCTGTTGAGACTGTACAGTAACCATCCTTTTCCGAATCAACTCTATCTATTCAGTGGTCTCCTGAAGAAGATGAGGTCCCAGCAAAGCTTCCTCTCCTGCCTATAGCCAACATTAAGGTGATTAGCATGGCCTACCATACAAATCCTTATAAGGTGCCATTTGAATAGTTTCTTGAAAAGTATTGTTGTAGGAAAACTCCACAAGAGTTATATTCTTGTCCCAAGAACCTCCAAAATTCTAGGATGCATGATCATAGCATTTCCTCTAGCACTTGAATCGTACGCTCGGACTGGCCATTAGTTTGGAGCTGGTAAGCTGTACTCAAAATTACCTATGTACCCAAAGCCTTCTGTAGCCCCTGCCAGACCCGAGAAGTAAAACGTGCATCCCTATCTGAAACAATATAGTGTGGAAATCCATGAAGACATACAATATCTCAAATGTACAACCACCCAGATCATCAACACTACAGGTATTTTTGATCGGCAAGAAGTGAGCAACCTTTGTATGTCTGTCAATGACAACTCAAACTTTTTCATTCCCTCGAGGCAACCTCGGCAACCCTGTCTCGATGTCTATTGCGACTTCATTCCTCTTCGACTCGGGAATAGGCTACTATTGTAAAAGCCCTGCTGGTCGCTGATGATCTACCTTCACCTGCTGACAAGTAGAACTCCTCATGACCAAACCAGAAACATCCCTCTTCGTACCTGGACACTAATACTGATGGTGTAGATCACAATACATCATGGTGATGCTAGGATGAACATCCCAAACTGAGGAATGAAAGTCCCGCATCATCTCCTCATGTATGTCTGCTGGCACCCACACACGTCCCTGGAAACGCAAGATCTCAACCTCTCATATGGTCCATCCAGGAATAGGGTCCTCTCCTGACACAGTTTCCCGCAAGACAAGGCCTTCAGAGTCTAATAGCTGGCTCATTCAAACTCGATCCTGAAGAGTAGAGGTAACAGCTACAGAAGAAAGAAATGTCTTCCCCTGTCTCTTGTGCATCTCCAAATGTGTCTTTGAGAACAGAGCCATAAGCTTCCACTCACTACTGGCTTCCTGAACATCTTGTGTTTGAGTCCTCCTGCTCAACGCATCATCCACGGTGTTTCCATTCTTAGGCATGTAGGCAAGCTCAAAGTCAAAATGACTATAGGTACTCAACCCACCTATGTTGTCTCAAATTCATATCATGCTGAGTTAAGATGTACTTGAGACTTCTGTGGTCGGTGAAAACCACAAAATTCTCTCCCAAAAGGTAATGTCTCCCATAGTGTTGGGAAAAATCCCTCAAGGTATCATTGAATTATATTTTAGGTGATTGTGTTTGTTGAAAAATTGGGCCTCCATGTTGTGTTTGTTGACAATGAAAACCATGACATAAAAACTTGTTGAAAAAGGAGATTTCATGGTAGCATGTTGAGTTCAAGGGATTTATTTAACAACCCATGATTGATTCAAGAATGTCTAAAAAGGAATGTTCGATCTAGAAGAGGTTCAAAACGAGTAGATACAAGGTGGCATCGTTTTCCATTGTTTTCCATATTTTTGGACCTCAAAATCGACAAATGGAGAAAATTTTTTTTGGAAAAGGGACTTGAACCGGTGTCATGAAGTCTTGGAAACATGCGTGCCATATTTCTTTAAGATTAGATCATCAAAATGTAGCAATGGAAAAAGGGGCGCCCATGTTTTGGGTTTGGTCTCGCAAGTGACTAGGGTTGTAGAGACTAGGGCGGCTGGACTTATGTGCCGAGAGAAGACTTGTGGAACAACGCTCAGGGTGTCCAAATGATTATAAATAGAGGTCGATGTCTCCACATTTGGTGTGTGTTGAACACTTATAGAAAATCAGAGCTCATCTCACAGGTGGTGTGGTTGCGCAAGTGTAAATATTTTCAGAAGTTGTTCAGCAATTGATAGTACCGCGCCCATTGTGGTTTGGGAGAGAAAGGGATTGAGTCGCCCAAGTTTAGAGTTGATAAAGGGGGTGTCACGTAGGTGGTTTGGTGACATGTTCACACCTGGATTTGAAGAAGTGCGACAGTTGATAGTTGCGCACCAAAATTGTTTTGGGTGTAAAAGGGTGTGAGTCGCGCAAGTTTGGAGTTAAAGAAGCGAGTGTCACGCAAGTGGTTGAGGTGAACCTGCTTGCTGGCTTGAACATGCACGCTGGAACTTTCATGCCGGATTGGAGAAGCACGCCATGTATGGTAGAAGTATTCCAGTCATTTTTGGCCTGTGTAAAAGCTGGAAGATTTCTCGATACCTTCGGTGCAAAGTGAGATTCATCTACGAGTGAAAGTTGGACTTCAAAGAGCATCTATATACAACAGAGGATGTATTATTTAGTGATAATGAAGAGACCTACATATCTATAAAATGTGATTGGATCCTTTCTAGATTAGTGAGAAAAAGGAAAAGGAAGAAGGTGATTTTCTCCACCAGTAGTGATCCAGAGAGAGAGAAACAGGGAGTGACCCTTGGGAAAGTAGTGAGCTGACCATAAACAGTGTAAAGGCAGTGAGTCTGGGATTCGAAGTGATCTATCACATACATTTTAAACATTATTGTTCTTTTAGTGGATTTGGTACATCATCACATTTCCAATGTATGTTCCTTGGACGTAGCCCAGTGAGGGTGAACCAAGTAAAAATCATTGTGTCATGTGCATGGTTTAGTTTTTGTTTATACTTTGCTATAGGAAAGAGAGAGAAGAGAGTATTTTTTAACAACGATAAAAAATCAATAGAGGTAGTTGTTTTAATCTTTATACCTTGATTCAACCCCCCCCCCCCATCATGGTATCTATCCTAGTGGACCTAAAAATAGCGGAACACATGAACAACAGCTACCAACTCTAGATAGTGCTTCAGGTAATTCCTCTCATGAGGTCACAACTACTGAGACCCATACGCAATGACTTTATATCTCTACATAAGCACTGCTCCCAGCACGATACCTGAAACATCACAATAAACAGTATAGACCTTGTAAGACTTTGGAAAGGCTAGTATCAGTGCTGAAGTCAACATCCCTTTCAGCTCCTGAAAAGCTGACTCACAAGAATCTAACCATAAGAACATCACACCCTTCTTAGTCAGACCCATCAGGGGTGCTTCTAAGCCTGAGAAGACTTGTATAAAGTATCTGTAGTATCCATCCTGCCCTAGAAAACTCTATACCTCAAAGGTGTTCTTTGGCTGCTCCCAGGAAACTACATCTCACACATTCTCTGGGTCTACTAATACTCCTTCTTCTGAGATAACATGACCCAAAAAGTGAATATGGTCCATACAAAAGTGGCATTTTGAGAGATTAGCATATACCTAATGCTATCTCAGTGTACTCAAAATGATCTCAAGAAAGGTAGCATGGTCGTTTTGTGTGTGAGGATACACCAAGATATATTCCACGAAGACAACCACGAAAGAACCCAAGTACAGATTGAACACTACATGCACATTTGTGAGACCGAATGACATAACCATATACTTGTATAGACCATACCTTATTTGGTAGGATGTGAGAGGTATATCAGATGGTCTAATGCACAAATGATGGTAACCCGGCCTCATGTCAGTCTTCGAGAACACCCAGGCTCCTTGAAGCTGATCAAAGAGATCATCAATCCATGGTAAAATATATCGGTTCTTGATCGTCAACTGTTTCAAATTCTGATAATCCACACAAAGCCTCTAGGTACCATCTGCCTTCTTTGCAAACATGACAGGTGAACCCCATGGGGATGTATTGGGTTGAATGAAACCGTTTTCATGAAACTCCTCCAACTACTTCTTTAGCTTCTGTAACTCTAGGGTTGACATCATGTAAGGAGGAATAGACACTGGAGCTACTCCGGGCACAAGCTCAATCGAAACATCTACCTCACACTCCAGAGGAAAACCTGAAAAGTCCTCTGGAAAGACATCCCTGAAACAATCCACCACTGAAGGAATTTCTAACTACGAAGTCCCCTGGTCATCAAGATATAAACTAGCAATATAGGATGTAACTACTCCTAACCCATGATGCTCTGGTCCCGCTCTACTCGCCTGAACATCCCACTCTCCCATATGAAGAAAAGATCTGCCCAATGGTGATATAAAACTCACCCTATGAAAATAGCAATCGACGACTGCCTGGAAGGGAACTAAACAATCCATCCTGAGAATGACATCATATCATGTCATCTCTAGGACATAGAGATCCCAAAGGAAGTGACACCCACCGACCTCAAGAGGGAACTCCTTACACTGATGTAATGTTGCCGTTTTAGTCCCCAACGGTGTGTCCAATGTCATGGTATCAGTAGAAGAATAGATACAGAGCCCAAGGCTCCCCACGACCGCAACAGATATAATTATATTGGAATACCCAATATCGAAAAGAGATGAAGATAAAACTGAGGCAACTATGATTGTACATGTAACTATAGAAGTTCTGGGATCATGCTCCTACTCGGTCTGGTCCACTACAAAGTTCTGGCCTGTTCCACGGCCTTGTAACCCTGCCTGACCACTCTAAGTCGATCCACTCTATTGTGACTGAATGAATGGCGACTGACCACCACAGCCACGAACTCCACCTCGGCCTGAACTCCTGAATGAACTCCACTTCTCAGACTGGTGAGAAACTGGCGATGCTACTTCCGAACGTGGAGTTAGAGAAGATCTCATGTCACCAGCTGCTGGTGAAAGGATCTAACAGAAGTGCTGAAGATGACCCGTCATTCCACTATATCGGCACTCCACTGGGTCTCTCTAGAACTGCGACCTCATATGTCCAGCCCTTCCACACTGGTTGTTTACCAACTGGATACCTGATGGTGTCTCCCACCTAATCGGACTTCCCAGTGTAGTCTCCATGCAGTGCTTCCGGCTATCAGCTGGCGAAGCACTAACTCTGGATGTCGAGCCGCCATTGCTCACAACTTCGGATTCCCTCCGATTCCACTACGTGATCAGTGCCTAGTTGACGATGGAATTGATGAAGATCAACCTGAAAATATTCACCTAAGAGAAGATGTCATTTATAAGTCCATCCTCAATCTTCCTTGCTAGGAATAACCCCTCGCCTCTCAAGAAAGGTGTAAAATGCTGATTCTCGGTGAAAAGAGAGGAATACAACATAACTGAAAGAGTACCCTACTCCAGAATCATAATTTCTCTGGCTCGATGAGCCCTAAAGGTCTCTGGATAGAAGTAGTCATATAAGATGCGTTGAAACTCATACCACGCCATAACCTGCTGGCGTACCGCCTGTGAGATCACATCCCACCACCTCTTGGAGGAGTCCCGAAGCATATAAGTAGCGAGCTTGACCCTTCTCTATAAAGGTGTCTCCAGATGCTCAATGTTCGTTAGGATGGCATCGAGCCATGACTCTACAGCTTGGGGTCCTCCATCCCATGGGAATGTGGGAGGATGATCCTGTTGGAAAACCCACGTCAAATCAGCCATTGATGGGGAAGGAGGTGGGTCTCCCTAAAAGACCTTCATCATCCTCAAAAAGACATCCATAAACTGTGCGTCCACACCTATGTCAAGTACAACGATAGGTACCAAGGCTAGCATAACTGGATGATCTGCAGGTAATCCATGATCATCCATGTCTAGTGTCTGATCTCCGTCTGGAAACTGGCACCCAAATGGAGTATGTCTCGGTGGCATGACTATGAAAGGTCAAGCACACACCTTTAGATCAAGGACATCATGGACTCAGAACATGTATTTTATGAAGGGAACAGGAGAAAGAAGGCGTGAAAGTTTTACAAAACATGATTACACGGCGTGTACATTTTTTTCACAATGTGTTCCTTTAATTTCTATATATGGGCATGTACTATTGCCTAAACTAGTCGCCTAACACCCCGAACACATGGCGTGTTTTCCTAACACACGGTGGGTACCTAATTCCTCCTTCCCTACCCAATTCCTTCTACACGGTTAATCCATATCGCTTTTTCTAAGGAAAGACTACACGACGTGCTCAAGATGGTCGCAGCGTGTTCTACACAAGCTTCACCTGGCCCGTGTTGTTAGCGACACATCCTGACACTAGGCTCACACTACATGGCATGTTCAAGGTGGAAACGACATTTATGTGGAGGGATAACACCAACTTGTGTTGTTCACGACACGACTGGGTACCTGGGTCCAACTACACAGCTTGCTCAATACTGACCCGGCGTGTATAGCTTAAGGTCTTATCCGTCAGTGTTGTTAGTTACACGGGCGGACACCGGGTCGACACTACACTGCGTGTTCGACTGGTACATGGCGTGTTCCCACTGGACATTTCCCATCTTGTGCCTCTGCCCACACGGCCAACGAAACGGTTAGAGACTACACAACGTGTACATAAAGTAAATGACGTGTACTTAAGAAAACCAGTTTCTTCTTGAACAGAAGAACACATGGTGTGTACTTAACACTACACAGCATGTATTCTGGGTTTTTTCGGATTGTAAGCCTCATAATCAACATCAGAACCTGGAAAATGTTGAATAAAAAACAGAACGTGCCAAATTCCAATCTGTGAGGGCCCATACTCCCTATGAATCAATTTTTGGCATCTCAGACAAGTCATAAACAAGTTAAACTAGTCAATGATATACCAAATTCCATTCCATGAGGGCCCATAAAACCTCAAGAACCAATGTTTGGTGTTAATTCAAGAAAAAACCTTACATTATCAATGCTCTAACAAGAAGCTGATATTTTTATCAAGGATTCCATCACAACAGCATGAAAATTCTACACAACGTCTATCACCTCAAAATGCTATTGCTAATGCACCCTAGATGGCCTGGAAATAATGCAAGACATGTGATTTCTAGAAACTGCTCATATGATGCATGAGATGGAATACCCTCATCTCATGGGGTTGCTATAGAAATAGAACCTCAATAATATCAATGGTAATAACACAAAACAAGTGAATCCCCCAACAGTAAAATCAAATCAACTGTAAAATTGAAAAACCATAAAAAAAGGGATAAACAGTGTAGGTTGGATTTTCTTTGTACACGGGTTAGCTACTCCTGGGAACAACTTATTAAAAAGTACATATTACATCATATCCATAGCTAAATTCTCCAAATAGTAAGCCAAGAAAAAGAGTCTCTCTGAAAACACTTTATAACGCCCTAGTTTTGGAAACCACCCAGAGGTGCCCCGTACACGGTTGGTCACATGATCTCAGGTGCATTTCCCCAAATTCCAGAGGCTTCCAACTAGCAGTGAGGGCATTGGGTGTGATAATTGGGAAACTAGGCCCTCATTGGTAGTGTTCGTAGCGGAAGTAAAAAAAACACAATAGCAGAAGCAGTAAATATCCAACAATAGTAAATAGTGGAAGGTTGAGATAATAAACAACTGAAGGAATGCATAATAAATGATGAATGATATATATGTCTAGGAAAACATCCAAATAAGTCACAATGCTAATACAAATAGTACTAAACTAAATTATAAAATAGAGGATAAAAAACTCATCAGCATCACATGCCTCTGCTTGGTCTCGTTCTATCTAGTTCCACAACAAATCATGTACCTGAAGTCAATGGGTGCGTTCCCTTGTCTATACCTGCAGTAATATAATCTGTTTGGGCCTAAAAGGATAACCCAAACAGGGTGTGAGACTAAATCTCAGTAAGAAACCACCCGAAGATATATGCCTAATAGTCAGTGAGTATATGGAAGGGTAAAAGTATATAAAGTAGTAAACATGAAGTACTCAGCAGAAAAATACAATCCACAACTTCAATATCATGCATCAACTAAGAAAGTAGCTAACCACAACATGTAACCCTCTTGGTAGTACTCACAGCCTAACCCTTATGGTTCAACCCAACAAGTACAAGCAACCCTCTGGAAAGAACACACAGCCTCACCTCTCTGGTTTATTTAAAGTATAGACTCTCTGGGGATGCACTCACTGTCAATTCACCCTATAGAATCTTATCATACTAAAGGTGTTCTGGGAAGCACTCAATGTCAATTCCCCCGATGGCCCGCGTTGAGGAACTATAGTCACTCTGGGGAAGCACTCAACATCAATTCCCCCAGTGTCCTCGCATCATATAATCATAAAGACACTATAGAGAATCCCTCAACATCAATTCTCTCTATGGCCTATACACCAGGTTCTCACAGCCCTGTGTAAGTCAAGCAAGTAAAACATCACGTATCAGACAAAGTAATCCTCAAGAACTACTTGGCTAGCATTTTACAACATATCAGCATATCAGAACAACAGTCACACCATCCTATAATACTAAGCAAGGGAAAGTAAGCAACATCCTAACAGGCAATCAAGACCAAAAGGTCCAAATAGGAATCAAACATGGGAAATACATCCAAAGAGAAACAATTCAGCCTATTTAGAAACTATAAACATCTACTCAGGTATACCAGTATAGTACAGAATCAATAGAGCTAAAACAATAAATGCGCAATACCCAGTTCATGGGTATTGGGAAATCTCTAACATAAAACTCAATGATTTTCTAAATAAAATCACAAACCACCTACCTTGGGGTTAGGAGATAAATATACATGAACCTCGAGGCATGAATCTCTTTATAACTCCAAAGATCTATAAAAAATTATAAAATGATCAACCCATGATAACAAGGAAAAGAAGAGGAATCATGGGATGAGTCTCCAGTAGAAGGGATAACTCACCGATACGATTCCAACACAACTGACAGTGTTCGATTCGGAGGACAGACAGAGGCTCGGGGGCTTATCGAAAATCTGTGGCCATACCCTCGCTCTTGGATGAACCAGTCCTAGAAGAAGTCATTTCTGTATATCAGACATGACCCCTATGCATTTAATGAAGACAAAAAACAAAATACACATCGTATACTTTTGAAGTACATGGTGTGTACTCTCCATTTCCATACTTCAATTTAGGTGGCTTCCACATCACCCCAAATGACCATGTGTGTGGCCCTGACAGGACCAGTACGTGGCATCATGTGGCAAGGCAGTACATGACAAGTTCTCATAATGTTCACGACGAGTACTTAGAAAATTTCCAGAAACTCCTCTTTTCTCAAAAACTCCATGAAAAAGATAAACATACCGGAAAAAAAGATATGGTTCATTAACCTTCAAGTGCCTTCTACCTAAAATAAGGATTCTAGGAGGAAGATAGGTATTTTGAGATCTTATTTGGGAAGGGGTTGGACTAGCCAAGGGGCTATAGAAGTGTGAGGAATGGTTTAGAGGTGATGGAATTTTATAAGGGGGAGGAGGGGTTCTTTAGGAATGTGTAAAAATATTACTTAATTACATAATGTTTTTCGGTTTCTAAAGATCCAAAACTCATTATGGTCGAAGATAAGATGGATAATGGTCAAAAAAATTCATCTAATTAGAATTGGACAAGTTTGGATGTTATTTTATTATTTAAAATCTGATTTATTTAAATGATTTATAAATGAGGTAAATACGACATCATTTTTGTGACATGAATAATTTTTTTTATATGATGCCCAAATATTATAAAAAAATTCCATGTTGTCTGAAATATTTTTATCTTTCCAATTAATATTTATAGTAAAAAATATACCTTATTTATCCATATGTAAAATGTAATTTACTAAAAGATATTTGTTTTTTCATTTTGTCTTTAATTTAATTTAATTAATCTAAAGTGTCATTATCACTCTCAAGTGGATCCATGTGGTATCAAAATCGACCCAAGGATGCCCATGGTCGGCCATGACTCACCTAATAAGAATAGGACAAGTGTTAAGGTAAATTTCTTATTATAAAATATTTTGTACCTTAAATTACCCTATTTACCTTTAATTGTCGTAAATAAAAGTAAAAATTCAATATTCACCAAAAATAAATATTTGCATCATATTGAACCAAATTTTACCTACTTAGGGGTTTCACTATTCATATAAAATTGATGTTTTCAAAAAAATGCCAAAAATTCAGCCTAAGCTATATTTGATATTCCGAATTCAAAATTTTTACTTATTTACCTAGATTCAAAACATTGAATTTTGCATTAATTAATTTAAAATTAATTCCTGCTATCAAAACAAATAGTGTGTTTTAAAGAAACAATATCTATCAAAATATTGACACATGTTTATGTCAAATTTCAATGTGAAATTTATTCCAATGATCACCATTGGATTAAATAGAAAAAACATAATCTAATTACACTATAAAACAAATTAAAAAGATAATCAAACCACTTAAATAAAGTAGATTAAATGGCAGTTTTGAATTAAAATGCAGTATTTTTCACTATTCATCAAAAAATGAATTTTATCAAAAACCTACCAATATTTTACCCAATGTGAATTCTGATTTCCCAATTAAAAAGAAGAATTTTATTTCGTCAAATAAAACATATAAAAGTGACCAAAAATATATTTAAAGAGGGTTCTCCATCAGATGGTGGTAAATCAACATTTTAAAGTAAATCATGCTTAAAATTAGATTCATTCACATTTTAAGCATCTAACTTTTATTGAATAATTGTTAAAACATTTAAAAAATATTTATAATCAATTTATAGTAATTTCTATTCATTCCCACGATTATAACGGCTAGTCGTTAACTACCATTTAAAATAATAATAATATATTATTATTTCTTAGAATTACTCAACGTTGTGTGCAATGTAAGATTTCAAAGAAACTCGTTGTTGTGTATGGGGTACAACATCGAAAAAAATATCCCATTTAAAGTAAAATTAAAAATTAATTTAAAAACATTAATAAATATGAAAATTTTATATTCATTATTTACATAGGATGTGACATCCTTCCCACCTTTTGGGAATTGGGTCCTCACAATTTTATTCCTGGGCATGGAAACTTCATTAAAAGTCCCACATTGGAAAAATAATAAATAAAATATCACGTTAAAAGAAAGAAATATATATAAAAAGGCCACCTGAGAAAATTTATACTTGGATTCATTGAAAACATGGATATAGAAGAGAAACTAACTCTCATAGATTTATAGAGAGTGATAGAGAATTTTATTATGGAAAGTTAACCACCACAATACCATAAATTTGTTGTTGGGTAAATGTCTGATGGTAAAAGAGAGCTTATAAATTTTTTACATCAATATCTTTTTCATATAGTTGATGAAATTTATTAATAAGTAGACTTATATCTGAAGGAAATATACTTTATTTTCATGTAGAGTGCCATCCATTAAAAAATTCTACCACAAACTCATCTTTTCTCCAAACGAAAAGTATTCAAGATGACTAGGTCACACCTAATGTGATACAATAAACATCTAGAGTATCACATAATCTAAAAAAGATGAACTATATATTTCCCCTATCCTTAGACATCAACCAAACCCAAAATTGGTTAATATAAGATCAGATAATCCCCAAAAAAAATAATATTTTACAAAAAGAAAAACTAATCCTAAACTCTAAAATTTGTCAAACAATACCCAAAGGTCAACAAAGACCATTCAATAAAAAACTATCCATAAAATTCATCAATGCTATCCAAACTAAGATTGCAACCCAAATCTCAAAAGGATTTAATAACTTATTCATCCAAGATAAATCTTAACATTTTTCTCCAAATAACAGTAGTTAGTCATAATGTCTCATATTGAAAAGTAATTAACCTAATCACATATTCTCCATGATAGGTTAATAATTTACATATATAACCCAAAATAAAATTATTATTAATTCATAAAATCATCTATCTGAAAATAATTTTTCGTACTAACCAGGGACTTTACGTAGTCCAGTGGTTGGCGATAAATCCCAATCACACTTTTGTTGTGGGTTTGATTCCTGCAGCTTGTCGGATGCGATGGGTTGTCACACGGTCTACATGTTGTCCTTTTTCATAAATTATACAATTTCATAACATTCCATAAAAATATATATAAATTACTAAAAATTACAATAGCATAATTTTTCCTCAAAGATTATCTAATACCTTTCATTTTGAACACCAAAATGTAATAACTATTTGTCACCTCTAGAATAATAACGTCTCTTTCTAATATGCTAATCATTATGGTTATGTCACTTATGATTGTATAACACCCCAAACACAAAAGTTGTCTAAGCCGACCTTTGATACCAACTATAAAGACTCAGCCATAAAAATTTCATAATCTTGAGTTAAATCAAGAATTCACCTTGAGGATCTTTTCAGGTTTAGAGTTTTAGATAATTAGGCCATAACTATTACATATCAGCTTGAATATTACATGTAGACACTACTGCTCAGTATTAACTTTTATCATAAAATCTAAAATCTAAAAATTACACATTTCTAGTTCCATGTTTTAAACATCAAGACATTTCCGTGATCACATCCTTCTCCCTATTCCTCTACATGTCCTATGAAAAAACATTTGAAAAACATGGGATGGGAAAAACATGAGTAAGGGATGCACAAAGAAAGAAAACTATTAATTTTTAAAACAACATGAAACCCATGAATACTTTATCCCAAGTAATACTTTTTACCTTTATGAAGTTGGAAATACTCTTATCTGAATAAAAGATCATTTTTACCCTTTTGTAACAAAAAAATTACCACAAAATCCATAGAAAGCACACATAACATATATAGACAACTGGGGACATAAACATACTTAAATAGAATAACCATACCGAGAATATCCACACATATCACTAAATGGAATAGCCATATGGATGACTTCTATAAATATCATTAAATATAATTTCCATACAGCCGACTACCATACCCAATTCATTGGAGGTTATAATGTAACCACCCATCCTAGTTTATCACGGCACCACCCGTCATTATGTTTGTCATGTAACCACCCGTCAAATTTCCAAGTACCATTATATAATAACAAAACATAAAATATTGCATATATAAACATTCCACTAATAACATTTTCTCATTTAAATTATAATATATCATCTCAAGATATTAACATAATCAATGTTTAATCAAACCATTTTCAAAACCATTTAAAACATTTAAAAAATAGATTTTTGAATCAAAGTGTCCAATACCACTTTGAAACTATTAAATGAATTATCTTTTTAAAACATTATTTTCTAAATAAGTAAATCCTAAAAACAATTTGGAAAACATGGACATTAATGAGAAATATTTAGAAGAATAAATCATTAAACCATATAAAATGATATTTTAGTTAATGAGTTTTTAACAAAATGAGAGACGCTTAAATACAAATAATTGAGGAATAAAATTTAATCTAAACATTATAATAATATAATAATAAAGGGATTCATGATATAATATTCCAAATAACTGTATATACACCATATAATAGTGAATTGGTTCATAACAACAATAAATTTTCAATGGGATGTAAATTGAGATGAAATGGCTTGTAAAAAAGTATCCATAGATTATGGATAAATCAAATACATAACTATGTGTGAAAAATAAGAATACACTCAATATAAGTGGATATTATGTGTGAAACAAAAGGAGGTCATTCAAACATATTTATAACTCGAAATAATAAATATGTATAATTTTAACCCAAATAACTGAAATTGGGTTATGAAGTTCCCTTACAGAAATTCGACAGCCTAACGACGTCACTTTAAAATTCAGAAAAATAATTTTATGAGAGATCAAATGGTATCTCATCGCTTGGACATAAAATTTAAATCATTAAAAATATAGAAGAACATATCGCAACATTATAAGATGTAAATTAAAACACATAACAAAAAAAAGCCTTTAAAAAAGAGGAAGGTGAACGGTTACCTTAACGATTTGGTAACTTATGAAACATTCACTATGTGAAAAAGGGATCATCCAATGAAGATGTAAATACCCATAAATTAATGTATATTACACAATGATTACAAATCATGTGAAATATTTACACCACATAAAGGGAATAGTGACAAATATAGCATGAATCTCATGATAATAAAAGTGCGATAATAAATCCCTTACCACGTTGTAATCAATCAAGTCATATGACCAAAAGATAATAACCACCAAATGAATCATATAATACAATGAATATAAAGAGAATAATGATAATATATATCATATATTTGTACAAAATACACCATGTTCTATAAATAAGTGGCAAACAATGGAAATCTCGCAGAATTAAAAGTGAGATCTGAAACTACTTACCTTGTGTCTGACTTGACTTGTTTGTTCCTTTTTATTCCTGAATAATAAACTTATGTTAATTAATACTGGATTAATAACCCTATTTAAGTTTATTATTCCTTTTATATCACTTAGTACTATTATATAAACATTATGTAATCATTTAAGTTAATAATGGTCGTTTTGTCGATATTTGGTATTTGAGTAAAAAATGGACTTCTTATAATTACAAGTTGTTCATGTGGTCAAAAGTTCATTATATAGAAAATGATATTCATGATTTATATATAATATACATCATATATATATATAGTATATTAATTTATTTATAATAGTACATAACATTTGAAGATAAGAAATGAAATGCACCATTCATGGAGACGGTAAGTCGTACGTACGCATGAACACTACTTCCATTTCGATTTCATATAGTAGTGGAATGGAAATATAATGATACATAATTATATTAGAATTATTGTATAATATCATATAAAATTTCATTAACTCTACCCTTTTTATGTTCCACATAAGGCATGAACGTGTCATATCACTTTGTGGGGGTGGTAGTCCGCACTTCCTCAAATAAGATAATTGTATTTATCAACTATGGAAACAATATTGGTATTCTATAAATGGGAAATACAGAAGAATAGAAACAATATAAATATAATATATATCATATATAAATACATTTATATCATAATTTTCACCATGAAAGGATGTTAGAGATATTTTAACAATCATTATTTCGTGAGGCAGTAGTTCACCGACCATAGAAACAATATGTTCTTTACCCATTAAACAGAGGTGTGCGTAATTGTAGTTTGAATACATCTCATAAAAATAGCCTAGTATATTGAGGATAGTGGTGTTGTTATAAAATAAAAGAATAAAATGTGTTTAGGGGTTGGAGAAGAAAAATAAAAAAAAATAAAACAAAATAATTTAAGAGAAAGAGTTACATTTAATTCGAGTAACTCCCTGGTTTGAACCAAAAGGACTTATTGAAGTTCCTTCTTCCTAAGGTAACGATTCTAGGAGGAAAAGAGGGATCTTGAGATATTATATTTTCAGGTTTTGGATGAGCCAAGGGGCTTGAGTAGTGTGATTAATGGGCTAGAGGGGAGGGATTTTGATAAGGGGGATGATGTGTTCTTTAGGAAAGTGTGAGAATATTATTTTATTATATAATGATTTAAGGTTTCTAAAGGCCCAAAACTCATTAAGGTCAAATATAAGACGACTTATGGTCGAAATAAATTCATCCAATAGAAATTGGATAGGTTTTGGATGTTATTTTAATATTTATATTCTTATTTATTTAAATGATTTATTAATGAGGTAAATACTGCATCATTTTTTATGTCATAAATAATTTTATTTGTATAATGTCTAAAAATTATAAAAAAATGCCATGATGTATGAAATATTTTTATATTTCCAATGAATGTTTATTGTTAAAGTGATAACATATATAAATTTAAGTAAAAATTAATTTACTAAAAGATATTTGTTTTGTTCATTTTTGTCTTTACTTTAATTTAATTTATCTAAAGTGTCATTATCACTCCAATGTGGCTCCATTGGGTCTCAAAATCGACGAAAATATTCCCATGGTCAGCCATGACTCATTAAATAAGATTAGGATAAGTGTTAAGGTAATTTGGTATTATTATAATATTTGTTTTACCTTGAATTACCCTATTTACCAGTAACCGCGGTAAATAAAAGTCCAAAGTTACTATTTACCAAAAAAATTATTTTCATCTTATTGAACCACATTTTACATACTAATAACAACCATGTATGTCAGATTTTTGAAATTCAATTCATAGAAGTTGTAAAATTCCATTTAAATGAAAATGTTAGTTTTTTAAATATTACTTAGTGGTTTCACTATTCATCAAAAATTGAAGCTTTTTTCAGAAAAATACCAAAAATTCAGCATAAGGTATATTTAATATTCTGATTTCCAAAAAGATGTCTATTTAAAAATATTCAAAACATAGAAATTGCATTAATTAATTTGAAATTAATTTCTGTTGTCAAAACAAATAACGCGTTTTTAAGAAATAGTATCTACCAAAAGATTAACACATGTTTATGTCCAATATCAATGTGAAATTAATTCCAATGACCAAAATTGGATTAAATGGTAAAAATAAAATCTAATTAAACATTAAAACCAATTTAAAAAAAAATTTAACCATATAAATTAATTATATTAAAATGAAGTTTTGAATTAAATACCGTATTTTTCACTATTCATCATAAAATGAATTTTATTAGAAAAATACCAAAATTTTACCCAAAGTGAATTTTGAGGTCCCAATTGAAAATAAGAATTTTATTTTGTCAAATATAACATATACAAGTTACTCAAACTAGATTTAAATAGGGTTCTTCATAAAAAGGGAGTAAATGAACCTTTTAAAGTAAATTATGCTTAAAATTAGAGTCATTCACATTTTAGGACATAAATAATATTGGATAAATGTAATAACATTTAACAAATATGTATTTTCATATTATAGTTAGTTCTTTTCATTCCCACAAATACAATGGCTAGGCGTTTACTACCATTCAAAATAATAATATTATATTATTATTTTTCAGTATGACCAAACATTTTGTGCAACATAACATTTCAAAGAAACATGTTGTTGTGTATTGGGTGTGCCATCAAACATAGATTCCATTTTAAAGTAAAATTAATAATTAATTTAGAAATATTAATAAATATGTAAATTTCATATTTTGTATTTACCTGGGATGTTACATTATTGATATATGAATAATCCTCAAAAAGTTTTTTAAAATATAAAAAACAACTATAGGTTTATTGTACAAGAATAAAAGGATGAACATAACATGTTGAGAGTCACCATTATGGGGTCCTTATCACAATTTATATTTATTTATTTATTCCAATAAATAATTTATTATGTTATACCATGAATATGTGTGAAATGGAATATGATTATTTTATATTGTATTTGAACATAATCTATGTTGATTTTCATTTATCATACATATTCAATTCATTATTTAATTCAGAACTCAATAATATAATATTTAAAAAGACTACTCATATAAATATTGTTTCATTGAGACATATCAACTATTTTGAACCTAAATAATTTTATAATGTCTATATTTTACTTATTGATATATTATATAATGAATATATCTTTAATTATTATATTTAATGTTCATTTTACGTTTCAACCATCACCATATATGTATTCAAATGTTGTAAAACATTCAATTATATTCACGGTATCAATTTCAATTCTTTGAGATATATATCATCTTATATACCATGATTTAGGTATATGGTGTTATTTCTTGAAAATTGAATAAGTTAAAGAATATTGTTACGTTACATTATTGAATTGAATTTTAATTCATTAATTACAAATTTTACAGGGGTTTCTCGTCTCAAACTACTATTATCAATACATGATTTTATTGGGTCACCTATATTCATTTTTATTATTTTTATACTAACTCTGAACATATTATATATTAACTTTATTATGAAATGGTATTCTATGTTTCTTATTTTAGGATTGATTTCAAAGGGTTTTTTGGCATATAAGTTAGTAAAAAAAAATATTTAAAGTTGTAGATTTAATGTTTTTAATGATTGTTAGAAACAATGTTTCTCAATGATTTTTATCTAATTTAAATAATATTATTTTCTAATAAAAATGATTTCTCAAATATATTTTCAATGATCACTGACCAACATTAAAAAGGGATTATAATATTATTTCATATTTTTTACACACCTGTAAGTTTTCATTCACTTTAAAAAAATAATGAAACTAATATATTTTTTTATTGTTCTTGAAATGAATAATACCTTACAGCATCATGAAAATTCATTACATTTATGATTCCACAAAAATTTACCATTCATATTATCAGATAAAAAAATTCAATTCAACAGAAATTATTATATAAAATGACCATGAAAGAGGTATATATTTTCTCTATTTTCCCAAAAATTTCTTATATGTTTAATATAATTTAACCTCAATTACGAGATTATGATTTTATGATTTATATAACTTACTAGGGATATAATAATATCATACCATTCATGTAGTATCTCTAAATTTTTTAAGGTGATTATTCGATATGATTAGCAGGAACCCCAATTATTTTTCATCAATAATTATAGCTAAGATAGTTGTGTTGGAATGAAATAATTTATGTGTTCTATTTTATGATATAGTATGAATTAATTATTGATGTTAGTGGGATTTAGGAGTGAACCCAGAATAATTAGGGAAATTTTCTTATATGGAATCAGTGGGTTTGTTATAACCCTCTAACGAATATTTTAATGAGATGGATATAACATGAATGATGTTACTATAAAGTGATGATTTATTTATTTTACTCGTTTGAGATTTTAGTTTTTTCAAATTTATGTAAGTCTTATGAGATAAATAATTTAACTACTATAAGTTTCTCCTATGATATTTTTTCCATTTACTATACAGGTTATTCTATGATGAATGTTTGATATCCAAAGATAGCTACACAATTTTTCAATTCTTTAAATGTTTTCAAATATTTACTTTTTCCCTAGATTATTTTCGCAAGGAGTGTGGCTATGTACCCATATAAATATTATATTTATTAAAGTATATATGATATATATTCATAATTATTAACAATGTTTTTTTGAATGAATTATATTTTTTAATTATCATGTACTTTGAATATGTTATCACACTCGTATTATCATATTTTTATCACCAATGATATTTAATTGTTAATGGTTATGTTTACCCTTACTAAGAATTTGGAATCTTCCGTACTACATTTATTTTCCCATGTTTATGAAGATATATTTTTAGTAATACAAGTCTATAAAGGTTTTATATGGGTGAGAATGGATACATGATGAGAAAAATAAAAATCAGGATATAATGGTAGAATTTATCACTTATACAAATGGATTTTATTATGTATGAGTTTTTAATAATTAAATAAAACAATAAATATTAAATGAATATGGGTATATTTATTATATAACATTTTTTTGATTTTTTAATTTTTATATAAATAAAATTAGTTCATTATTTTCAATATCTAATCTCAAAATGTAATGATTATGTTTTTAGGACTCAATCTGTAAGTGTAGGTTTAGTTCTATTATAAATTTTCAGAATTATAACCATTTTTAATAATATTTCATTTAAAATATCCACATTTCATAATTAATTATCCTAATATATTAATTTATAATTATTCTTCTCAGGGAATTCACAAATCCTAAATTACCATAGAGAAAATTACACTATGTTGGAAAACAATGTAATGATTTATAGTCTCAAATTGTCACCCATTAACATATATTTATTATTAGACACCCTGATTTATTTGGAATGATTTTTCTTAATACCAATTAACTATTTATTGTCATAGTTATTTAATTATTTAATGTATTTAATCTTCCTTTTGAAATCATATAATTTAAGGGATTTAGCTAGGAATATTCTATGGTTATTAGGGATTTAATTTCTCAAAAATATAATTTTCTCAGATATATTTATTAATGTGAACCATGAAACCCTTGATAAAGTGTGACAAAAGAGTAATGAATATATAATAAAATAATATAGTAATTTAAGTGGTTTTATGATCTAGGTCATATTAATTTATTAAATTGACATATATTAAAAATATACCAATGTTATAAATGTTTTTGTAAACTCAACTGCATTCAATGATATATAAACATTCTTCTTGGAAATCCATCTTCCACGAATGGATCCTTCTAAAATATTATTTTAATTCATTTTACTCTCAATTTTAATTTAGGTAATATTAATATTTTGATTCAAATCATCTTACTTGATTATTTTTTTCAGAATTAAAATGTATACTATATTTGAGAATAATCCTCATCCTCATTATTGATGGTCTACCCTCCTTTTCAATAAAATAATTTATTCCAAATGATTCCATTCTATTTGAATATTCAATTATATGTTTGTCATTTCATCTTAAAATTTTATTTATCCAATTTTCATAAGGATGTTTTGTTACTCTTTTAATTATATTTGTTTTCTCTAATGGTACATCAGAACATTTTTTTCATCCTATGCGAACAAAAAAATTATATTCTACTACACATTTAATTAAATTACTATATATAATTGAAAATATTATTAATTTTTGTTCTATTTAAAATTTGAGTGTTCTTAAAATGAATCCCTTTTATCTTTTTTATCCTTTTTGACTTTTTAATTCAACAATTATAAAAGATTATTTTTAAACATAAAAATTATCAAAATATTTTTACTGCTCAATTATGAACCCTTTATGTGATTATCAAGGAATGATTATTAATATTTATTATATGAATTGAATTTAAAATGTGTTTTTCAAATGGTAAATTTTTACGGTTTTAAAAATGTTTTTTATTTCTAATAGTATATTTTATAGATAGGATAAAAAATATTATTAAAACCCCTATAAAGATTTGTATACTTTAAAGGGTTTATATTATAAGAAATTAGTTCTCATGTACCAACTTCCAATTATATTTATGAAATAATTAGATGGGTTTATTAACTTAGGAGTACCAATTATTTTGATTATTGAGTTCAACCTTTGTGATACCATCTAGAACTATTTTCAAACTCTTTTTCCATTTGATGGGTTATTTAGGAGGTGACTAATGATTATTTTCAAGTTGAAAGAATATGTATAGATGTTGATGGTTGGGGTCATATGTAACTATACTATAAATTGGTGATGGATTTATATATCTTATAATAATTATATAAAACCATTATTGATTGAAGATCCACTATAGGAATCAATTCATGATACCTACTCCACTATGTTATATTAATTAGGTAGTGAAGCATTCTTGACTATGTTTATGGGACTCTAGTAGTGATTTATACTACCCTTTTGAAATTATTTATTGAATCATACTCCACCATGTTGATGGAAATGGTTAATGGCTCCAAGTAAACGATATTATGATTTAAAAAACTATATTTCTTTAATATCATATATTTATACATTAATTTCTTTACAGTCCGTTTTTTGTGCCTACGATTATTCTTCATTTATTATGATTATTGTCTCATGTTTCCAAAAATTTCTTCCATAGTATATGTTTTTTTAAATTATTAGTATTATTATCATGGATTCTAAGACATTCTTATTTTCAATTAATAATTTTAATAAAATATTTATCCCTAATCATGTTTTCTCATTTTAATTTAATTTATCCCTTGATGTCATGTTAATATGTTTTTCATATACTGATAATTAAAACACTCCACTTTCATTTGTTTGAATGCACCTGGTTATGAAGATGAATACAACATATATGAAGTCTAGAAGGAATCTAGTGTGGTTCAATTATGAAGAAATATTCCCATGTTTTGATAAATAAGATAGATACATAGATAATCTAAAAACACGCTAAACATTTTATTTTCATGACTGTTTGTCTACTTGTGAATCGACTGATTATTAATTTAAAATAATGAAATATATGCTTTTTATATCTTGGGTTCCCTCATAGGGAAACAAAAGATGAATTTAATAATTTTTATATTATATTAGAGAATATCATTGAACACCCAAGGGTTATGTATCAGAGATATATCATTGTATATGATAACATAAAAAATGGTAAAGTCGAGATTTTTTATTTATACTAGAAATAATATCACATTCTAGATACCATGAGTTGATAAATGCTCTAGAATTTTTTTAGCTAGGTGAAATAACTATACAAATTTTATAATGGGTATTAACATGACTATTTCATCGTATATGGAAAATAGGTATGTCTTTACCACATGTTAGACACTCATGGGATATATGAAATGGTTTATCAACTTTTTTCAAAATAAAACACTATGAATCATTTTATATTATTGTTAACTAATTATGTTAGACAACCGAATAAAAAATAAACACATGTAATAAATAATATAGAAAATGTATTCATAGGATTGAATAAAAGTATCATATAAAACAATGATAATTCCCTAGGGGAAGATATCTTTGCCTTGATATTTCTATATTCATATTTTAAACATTTTTATAACCATTATGGTTCTAGTATTTCAGTGAATCCTGACCACAAAAATGTGTCGAGAAGTGTATATATCCAGAAAACATATTATCTTATAACTAAATAAGGGATCCTACATAAATTTTTAAGAGCCATAGTACATTCATTCTATGATAGAAAATGTCATATTATTATTAATTCCAATGATAGATCCAATGAGACCGTACCCGAGTGGTAAGAGCTCCTGCTTGGCATCCAAGAGACCCGGGTTCAAAACTGGGTGGAGGCGAATTTCCGGGATTCTTTAGCAGTACTGTAGTAGTACTGTAGCAGTCACTATAGCAATAATGTAGCAGTTATTGTTCGGTACTGTACCAACTGGATCTATTCACCCGATTTGGGCCTTCAGGCCACTGGTTTGGGCCTACGGGTCTCTAGGGCCTTCGGGTCATCAATGGCCTTCATGCCACAAGGCCTTCGGGTCACGTAGACCATTGAGTAGCCTAGTTCACAATGAACAGGAACCAGAAGAGGATCATAGTAACAGGAGTAGAAGCCACTAGATGCAGAGCTATCCAGATTGGAAGAATGAGAGGGTATGGCAGCCGCCATCGGGACCAAGCACCGTGCAGCTTTATACGGGCCAATGCTATCCGATTAGCAATGCAAGGTGGGGAGCTAGGTGATCAATGATGCAGAAAGATGGGGAGGGGTAGTTCAAGTGGGCTGGGCTTATGCGTCATGTATTGGGCATGTTATGCCTCTTGGCCTTCGGGTTATGTATTACGGGGTTGTCAGGACTTGCGCCTTGGGCCTACGGGTCATGTACGGGTTCCCCTTCAACCCTTAAGAAGGGGGATTATCCATAATAAAAATAAAAAAGAAGGCCTTCCGTCCATTCGGGAAAAGGTAGAAATATTTTTAACAATGAATTAAATCACATAAAAATAATAGATATATTCATTATTGAGTAAACTTTATTGATGACATGCTAGTATATTCTAAAATCTATGAGGATTATATAAAAAATATATTTTTTTATATAAAGTTTATTTATATATTTGAAATCTTTTTTTATATGTTATATATAACCAGGAAATGTAATTTTAAGGAATTATTATATTTTTTGTGATAAATATTGGATAACACATGAATTATGGATAAATAACCCTTGTCTCTGAAATAAAGATTGATTTAAGGAATAGTGATTTTGATAGTACTCATAAAATTAGAAATTATGTTTCATATAATAGGATTTTTATCCAATATATCTTCAATGAAATTTATCTAAATTTTTAGATTGTTATATATGTTGAATAGTTTATAAACTTATGAAATAGTGTTTAAAATAATTTATGTGTTTGTGATACTATGAATTTTTTAAAAAATATATGATTCAGAATAGTTTAAATGATAGGAGATTCAAATTGTGTTGTGAAAGGTATGACATGGAAAATATATGACATGCACATAATTTTTTATATGATTTTATGAATGATTATTGTTTGTTTAGGAGAGATATGTATCATGATATTATATATGTTAGTATTGATGATGTCATATTATAATTTATATCTAGTGTGATGCATATTTGAATAATAATTTCACCAACATTGAATAATGATAAATAAATAAAACTACAGTGATGAAATTTATTTATAGTGGGAGAATTTTTGAAACTAAGATTTTTAGAATTTATTTCATTAAATGAATACTTTTTTTAATGAATTTATTTAAGTTGAACATTAATAAAAAATGATCTGAAACATATTTGATCCATGTTATTAAGATATTATAAGATGTAAATAACATATATTAAAAATTAACACAATAATCATTTAATATATTTATGTGTGATGGTAAATAATTAATATGATTTAATATCAAAAGAAGGATTTTTATTTTTAAATATATATTTAATGTGATAATAAATTATTCAACCCCCTTTAAATGATTTTTATTATAATACCTGATATTATAATAAATAATCAAATAAACTAATATTCATTAATTCACAGATTGGTGGGTAAAAATATAAAGAATTATTAATGATAAAAAATGTTATTTTTCCCCAAAAAATATTCCAATATATTATTTACTTTCATTTATCAACAAAATTGAAACATTTTTTAATATTAATTATAGAAGTAAAATATAGTTTTTACATTTTTAATTTAAAAATTTGATAATCTAAATTTTGAAATAATTTATTTTTAGGTTTATAGTGGAACCTATTTTTCTAAAATCATTGTGTTTATTTCAATATCAAACAGTAAGTGTAAAATAAAAACATATAAAATAATTTCTTGAACATAGATTCTTTATGGTGTAAAAATATGTATTTCATAATTCAATTAAGAATATATAAAATCTATTTCTATTTGAAGATGTAATATTCTCCAGTAATAGAAATATTTTTTTTATTTAATATTTATTAATTATGTTTTTATTAAAATTATTTTTTACTTTCATTGAATGTCACATGAAATTAATTTATTAAAAATAAAACATTTCAAGAATGGAAAATATAAAATGATTATTTTAAGGTATAAATATATATTGGCATTAAAAATATATTTTTCCTAAAAATAGGTCTTTGCATTTTTCATGTGTTAATGTTAAAAATAACATTTATTACTCATACATTTCTCTCTAGAGACCTCCCATAGGGGCCCACAAGCATAATAATATCCTCACAAGATTTAATATTTACCCTCTCAAGGAATGGGTCGTCATCACTTCATTATTCAAGTACCTTCTCTATATTTTGCATTTTACTTCCAATTGATCATGTTGAAGTATTGTTCTACATATAGCTCATACAATAGTAATGATTTAAATGGTTTTAGAGACCCATTTCACACATAATTAAACCATCCATATATCTTTTATGTACCCCTATTATTCTACTTAAATTGTCTTCTTATTTTCCACGCAAAATATTTATATCGAAAATACCCATCTCTATTTCAAATCAAGGGTATTCACCTAGAAGTACTTATCCCTCATTGATTGATGAATTATATGTATTTAAACCATTCTACATAATCATCTAATTTAGAGTGATGAAATGCATCCATATGTGGTATTATCTCATTGCCACACCTATGGATGTACGTGATATGAATGTGATTGGTTGGCCTAAAATTATATATGCCTCCATTACATTGGGAAATGTTTTTTATCTCAGATGATTCCCTATATACTTCAATCACGGTTATCCTAGGCACACTATCTTATGTTTTCTAGTAGGTTATATCAAAATCATGTTTATGACATCATGTTTTATGTTGTTTCCACAATCTAATATTGACATAATATTATCATGTCATACAATGATTCAATGTTATAGTCTATGATTGTCAGCCAATTTATGTTACCTTGATATTCCTATTAACTCACATGTATTAAATTAATTAGGTTGTTCATTAATTATTCATATAATTGGATTTTTAGATCACACCATTCTCATGTACATCTATAGGTTATCATGTCCTATTTTAAAATAGAAATCAAATTTAAGGTTATGTTAATGGATTTTTGGTTTATGTATTTGTATACCTCTTGTAAGCTATTATTATATGATCCTAACTACCTAAAGAAAATAGGCCTCATGGTCTTATGGGTTATATTGTTTTTATCTTTATAAAATAAATAATAATAAAATGTTTATTAAATATATGTGTTTAAATAGTTGATATCATAGAAAATTATAGTTATTCATGGTATTATAATTAGAAAAAATTAGTGAAATTATCATGGATAATACCATTAATACGAAATCATTCCAATTTTTGATAAATGTATTAGTATGTATTTTCCCTGAAAGTATATTAATGTCTTTATACTACTAGTGGATGTGGATTTTGTATATTTGTACCTATGGGTAATATCTTGAAAAATTGAACATTATGTTGTAATCGATCATCACTTGGTGCATGAAAATGGGCTTTTATACACACCCAGTTTGACACTCTCAGGCGACATTTATAATTAAATTCAGATGATTTTTATTAACCATTATTAGGGGTAAATAAATACCCATAAATTTTTTGTTTGTAAATAAATCATTCAAAATATAGATTGGATCCAATAAATTCACAGGTTAAGGAATATACCTTACTGATGATTTATCCCTATAATGATTATAGTTTCAATTAAAATGTTTAAAAGTTTAGAAATTATAATCTCTATGTATTTTTTAGATGATATAAATAGATAGAATAAAAATATAATAGTTCATGTCATGCATTACATCCATTCATGAACATGAATTTTTTATGTGAAAATGGTTGTACACATTTCATTATATAACACGTATTTTGTAGAACTAATCATGAAACCCCAAAAAACATTGAAGTTGCGAATTTAGTAAAAATGGTGAATAGGGAAACTTTTTCATCCCTATTATATTCCTCCACCCATGTCAAAATTTATGGGAGAAATATCCCAAAAAAAGTTATCGTGCTCTATTTATTAGAATTTGATTTTATTCCAAGCATGTATTGGATTTCATTATATAGATCCAAAATAAATTTATGAGATAAGTAACTAAAACATTGAATCTTTAATCTATAATCCTATACAGGTTCATGGAGGATGAGGAATACACATTGTAATTATCATCTAAAGAATTCATATTAACACATTATGAGTATGTTTATCTATCTCAAATGATTATAACTATGGAAATATCATCTTGACAGTATTCCTATTGTAAGGTAATATGATGATGTATTTATTTAAGATATGAATACACATACACCATTTCACGAGGTTATGTTCTCAATTGAGCATATAACTAGATATTTTCCAATATCCAAGACATTATAGGGAACAAATCACACAATATCATCAATACCTGAAGAAGAAACTATATGAGAATCTGGATAAAGGGTTTATACTCCATAGTGATTAACTATAGGTTACACTAAGCCTTTTTAATATAGAGATGGATTTTTTAGTGTACTTATGATTTGGTTATTATTACCTCAACAAGATCATGAAAAATTAAAAATATCATTTACCATGGATTCAGTACATGTTCGATGAGCTATGAAGATCCCAATACTTGTCTAAGGTGGATATTAGGTCAGGGTATTATCAAGTAATGAAGACTATGTATTATATCCCCATGAATAATTTTCATACAGGGTATATGAACTATCAGTTCTTAGTAATACCGTTTTGACTCAATATTTCTCAAATTATCTTCTTCAACTTAGTGAATACTATCATTATAGATTACCTCGATAAATTTATTATAGTCTTTGTTGGAGATATTATTATCTACTCCAAAAGTACAGAGGAACATGAGGCCATATTTAATTTTGTATTAAAAAACTTTTCAAAAGAAATATTCATGGAATAGAATATAAAATTTGAGTTTTAGTGGGGAATGTAACATTTATGGGGCATGTTATTAGCAAAAAAGGTCAAAAAATTTACCCTTCAAGGATAGAGGCAATTGGAGGATGACCCAAATCCATATATATAATTGAAATTCATAGTTTCCTTGGATTATATAGTTACTTTCATAGATTTGTTGACAATATTTTCATGAGTTCCCAGACAAATACATAATATGACTCTATAGAGATTCATTTTTTTCTTGAGTAGGGAATGTAAAAAAATATTTAAAGTGTTGTGGAAAAGGCTAATAACTAACCTTATTCTCACATTACCTCTATTGGGGAAAGAATTTTTATCTACAATGATGTTACCAAAAAAATATTTGATTTTTTCTCATTCAAGATGAAAAGGTGGTCACCTATTCCACCACAAATTACAGATCCCTGTGGTAGAAAATCCAATGCATGATCTAGAATTGGTTGTGGTGATATTTTTATTAAATATTTCATGAAATTTCATCTTATGGGGAGAAGTGTGTGATATATATGGATCATAAAATCCTCAATTTTATATTAACACAAAAGGATCTCAATGTGATCTAATAGAAGAGGTTGCAGATATTCTAGGATTGTAGTTGTTTAATTCCTTACAATTTGGGGATGGTGAACAAAGTGGTAAATGCTCTGAGTAGAAAGATCATCTAACCTTACACATGATTATAATTTCATGGGATCCAATATTCCTGGATATTAAAATGGAGTACATGGGATTAATAAAATTATATTCATCATAACACTCTCAAATATTTTATCAACCCTCTATTATAGAGAGGATAATAGATTCTCAAAAGGATAAAGAGGTGACATAGAAAAATATAGAGCATATTCAAGATTTTAACATTGTTAAATAGGGATTTAGAATGTTTAGAACTCAGATATTTTTCAAATAAAAACTACCTAAATAAGGAACTTCAAGATGATGTGCATATTGCATCCATATCTATTCATCCAAGAAGAACTAATGTCTATATATATATATGAAAAAAACATTTTATGGTTAGATAAAAAGAAGAGTGAGATTGTTGATTTTTTATGATGAATCGTAGTATACTAAAATTTCAATGATGAATGATAGATTCATAAGGGTATGGCGAATCTTATTCCCATTATAACATTTAATTTGGAAAACAAAACCATATTTTTTGATGAACTCTCCAAGACCCCAAAACAAAATAATGTGGTCTAGTTAGTAGTCTATCAGTATACATAATAAGAGTCTTTCATTTCTATCGAGGAAGATTTATCTATTAACAAAAACACCATGATATACAAAGGGTAGTGGTAAGATATATTTGATTTACAGTCTCTATTGTATCGAATTGAGATATAACGTTTAGACTGAGGTTTTAGAGAAGCCTTCGTCAAGTGTTGGATATTGAAAAAGATTCAAAAATACCTATGTCCCTCATATAGATGGTTAGTTTGAATGAACCATTAAAACAATAGATAATATGTTAAGATAATTTTCAATTTATTTCAAAACATTATGGGATCAACACCTTCTCCTAGGTGATTGATATTATAATAATAGTTTCCACTTATACATTAAAATTACTCCATATGATGCCATCTATGGAAAAGGAGAGCAGATCCATGCAAGAGATGATAGTGAAGCTAAACCCCATTCAGAAAAATATAAAATCTGGTGAAAGTTTAAATAAATTATATGCATAAAATTATTAACAAGTCCTATAGTTTGAGGATAGAGATAATGTGATTCTTTATATATTATCATGAAATAAATTCAGTAATTTTAGGAGGAAGTGGAGACTTAGTACACTATACATTAAAACATTGATATCTTTTATCAGATAAAATATATTTTCTACCGACTAACACTACCACCTACCAATATTGAGTATATGATGTGTTCTACGTGTGCCTCAGGGGGATGTACATACTATACTCCTCACTTTTAATGAATAGAGATGTGCTACCATTAGAGAACAATGTTTTATAAGATTAGTATCAGATGAATACATATTGAAAATGTTACATGAAACGAGATAAATCCCATGGTAAAATCATTAAGGTGGGACCATAAGATTTAAGAAGAAACATGGGAACCAGTAGTGGTGAAGAAATAAAATCACCTTAATCTATTTTAGTTTATGAAATTAATATTTCTAAGGAAAAATGATGATGTGGGAAAAAATGTAATAACCTGATGATTTTTTAATGAAATTCCATTTTTGAATTAATATTTTTTTTCTTATGAAATGTTTTTATATAAAACAAATTTATTAAATTGTTTAAATAGGATAGTTCAATATTATATCCTATTTGATTATAAAAAATGATTAAGACTAATAAAAATTGATAATATAGCTATTATTCAATTAATATTACGATAATTATATAGTAATGGTCAGGAAAAAGTCTAATTTAAATAAATAGAACATGTGGTGGCCCTGATTAGTATGATTTTACCCCTTCAATACCATTAATATGAATTGTTCAACAATATGGAATCACAAGGGGATTTCCATTTACCCTGCCAGCTCAATGATTCAATAACTAAATCATGAGTGAATTTTTTTAGACAATGTTCATGCTCATCGAAATCATATCCAAACCATGTTAGCTAAACAAAGTCATGAAAATCACACAGTATCACACCATAACCTTATGTAGTTTTATGGTGCAATAAAAGGATAAATTTCTATACCCTTATAGTATGAATTTATATATTTTTATTTAAATAAAATAATGATTATATTTATCTTATGTTACATTATAAAAGTTAAATAATAAATTTTGATAAAAATTTTATTTCAATAGAATGAAATAGAAATTCTATTTTTGGGAAATATAACATTTCAATCAAGAAAATATTTTTGATTAAGAAACAAAAATGATTGAAAATTTTAATAAAATATTAAATTATATTCCTTAAATAAAAAATAATGTATATTTTTATGAAGATAAATTTTCATAATATTCACAAAACATTTATTGTCAAAGTGGTGTTTTTTAATAATGGGTATTTTTTTATTTATATGTAAAAATTTTAATATTTTGAGAATAAATTTGATAAATTTATTATTATTTTTGAAACCAGTGTGTTGAAATTATCCCCTAGTGAATCATTTATAATTCTCATAGACATCTGAATTTTTAGGTGAATATTAAATACCCTAAAATTATACATTATGTCTCATGTCATCGTAAATGCCTAGAAGTGATGTAACAAATAAAATAAAGAGTATATAAGGACAATTTTATGTTACCAATTGAAAATAATCCATTTTTATGTAATTTGAATAATTTAATAAGGGATTAGGAATCATCCAAAACCTATATTATATTTTCAGGTTTTAAAACCATTTCTTTATGAACATGACTCACCTACACATATCCAAGGGTATAATTTGAATGAGTTCGGTTCATAGACCTATACAATAATTAAAACCACTCCACTTTGGTATAATACATGGAGAAAAATCATGATACATTTTTGGATTTCATTGCATTTTAATATAGTATACAAAACCAATGTTTGGAAATTAATGATGAAATACCCACTAGTTTTTTATAAAATCCCCTCCCAACTACCATTTTATATTGACAAAAAAACCTTGGATCGTGCTTTTTTTCTACCATTACCTATCAATATACCTTAGAATATGTTCCCAATCTTGAATGTTTCTCCTCCCATGCTTTAAGAGGAACTCTCATATGGTAATTAATTCTCTCCTCTTTATTTAAAAACATTCTTTATATTATTATTTAGGTTTTCCAAATGTTCATGTTGGAATAGTTTTTCATTTTCCTTTTAGGATAAAAATTATTTAAAATTGATTTTATATCCCTTTAACTCCCATTAAAAATTCCATTAATATTAATGTACCCTTATTATATTGCCGAAGTGAACAAGTAATTTTCCATGCAAGACATTTCTATATTGAATACCCATACCCATTTCTACTCAACTATATTCACCAACATGTAAATATCTTTCATGGATTGGGGACATCCATTTTTGTAGCCCAAACTCCTCACTTTTGGGTATAAAATTGATGAAATACATCATTATGTTGTATGATCTATGTGGAACACTTATGAAAAAAATTATAATAATGTGAGGGGTGGTGAGAGAGTTATATATTCCTCTACTGAATTTGGAACGATTTTTATCTCACAAGAATCCATGTATAGGGTATGATAGGTTATCTTAAGAAAACATTTCTTGATTTTTTATGCCAATATTTTATTTTCATTTATTATGGAATGTATTATTTTTACATATTACCATGTTTCATTTATGTCATTATATTATATAACAGTTTTAGGATAAAGTTTAAGATTATCAGCCCTCTTATATTACCATGATATTCCTATTTACTAACTTTTATAGATTTCATCATGTTATTCATTGATTAGTACATTACATTAATTTATTTATCACCCCTTTGTTATGTAAATCATATGGTTATCCTATGTTATTTTATAAGTGTAATAATATTTAAGGGAATATTTTGGATTTTTAGTTTATTAATTTATTTTATAATGAATATAGTTATTCTATTTAGATAATTACATTAAGAAACTTGTAATCACAATCCTTTTTGTTTTATGGAGTTTATATTTATAAAATAACACATTAAATAATGTGTATTAAATATATGGGTTTTCATAGTTGGTAATTGTTGAAGGTTTAGTTATTTTTGAATTTATGAGTAGAAACTCATTTTTAAATACTCAATAAAAATTTTAAAAATAAAAATACATCCATAAATTTTTGGTAGATATATAGTACGTGGTTTTTTTGAAAA
This sequence comes from Viscum album, assembly GCA_963277665.1. NCBI lineage: Eukaryota > Viridiplantae > Streptophyta > Magnoliopsida > Santalales > Viscaceae > Viscum > Viscum album. Next base: position 1,238,026,280 of record OY728157.1, on the reverse strand, counting down.
TTCATCCCTGTATAGAAACTACAAGTGTCTCTGGCTATATCATGGTTGCAACTTGTGGTAATAATCCTTAAAAGGGGCCATTAATATATACATGATACCCTATTAATTCATAAAATTACACCTTACTACCCACCTATTTTGACAATCCTAAAAAAGAATTCTTTGGTAAATTATCAAGATTACTAAAAAACAATATTTTTTGGAAAAAGTAGCCATATTATTTTACATTCATAAAAAGATCAATGAAAAATTATATTGAAATTTTGAAATTGACATGATAAAGAATATTTGACATTTATGATTAATGCATTCAATGTTCATATTTCACATTTAATTTTTTAAAAGTTTTAAAATTCTTATCATTAAGTATATTTTTGTTGATGAAAAGGATTAGAACTAAATTAAATGATTGAAATGAATCTGTGTCGTCTATTCATGAGAATAAAACGATATATGTTACTATGGTTATATGCATTCCTTCATTTCACGCATTTTTTGTCGAATAATACATAATCCACCGAAAAACATTGAATTGTAGATATCAGTGAAAACCCAAAAATTTTAAATTATTACGTCCATGTAATATAAATTATACCCTATAAAAATATGTTGGGTGGATTCCATTAAAAACCATTTTTATTCTCCCTTATAAGAATTTGATGCTATATTTGTCATATATGCTGGGTGTATATCACTGTCAAATAAATTCATGAGTTATTTGAAATAAGGATATAATTATTACAAGATAAATCATCTCATTTTAGATCCCTGATCTCATTGTATTTTTGGCCTATCAAATTACAGTACCCCTAACCTATCCAAGAACATGATGTGTTTCATATATCTCTCTTGAGAATGTTCATAACAGACCCCTCGCATGTTCTATGTATAATGGTGTTATCATTGGATAATTATAATTCATATGAGGATATATTTGTAGAGATTTTATATCATAGGGGGGATGTTATATGAAACAATACAAATGAATAGGTCAATGTGTTGTGGAAGAACAACAAGTATCAGTAAGTAACATGGGAACTAGAAGAGGCGATCAATCAAAAGTAACCTCATAAATTTTAGTATATGGAATGAAATTTTTGAGGAAAAAATTTATTATTGTCATAGGAATGTAATGACGTTAGGGATTTTAAATTAAATAACTTTATCTAATGAAAAATATTACTATATTATAATTTTGTTTTATAGAAAACATCAACTAGATTAGTTTTTTAATATTTTTATAAGTTATATCAAAATGGAATTTTAGAAACCATTAATAATCCAAATCATTTATAATATATTTTTTGTATAGTGACCACTATGAATAGCACATATTATGGGTTAATGCAAAGTCTGATTTTCATTGATGGATGGACTAATAGACATGAACCGTAGGATCATACCCTATGAATCTCATTTATTGGAACTTCTGGTGAAGGAATGTAACTAGTATTTAACCTTGATCGAGACCTATTGAAGATTCAAAAACTAAATCATGTAAAAATATTTAATGGGTGAATTTAAATATCAGCATGATCACTGCCCACACCAAGTTCGTCAAACCAAACCCTGAAAATCCCAGCATAAAACAACTTGTCCTTAGAGAAACCTCCACAATAGCACCTAACGATCAGACCAATATGATTTCGGAAAATGGCACCACACTTTGCGGGTCCTGGATATTATTTTAGAGGCTCTATCCACATTGAATTTAATCAACCCTCATAGTGGTGGTCTCCAAAAACCTCAAATGTGATTCATGGAAGGCTTATAATGGCATCTGCTTGAAGACATATCAGGGTTATAAAATCTGTCATTGAATTGTTGCAGCTCCCTTTCTGAATCAATGTAGCTTCTCGAATAGCAATGCAAACCCCCATTCTACCTGCATCTATATGGAATGAGAAGTTATTGGGAATAATTGTATTTCTATCATACCAGATCACATGAGGAACCTCCACAACTCCAGATAGAAGCATGTTATTGATTTGTTGGGAGTTATCTATTGCTACACAATGATTGGGTTAGGCATTAATAGAGGCCTGAATCAGACATATGCAGTCAAAGTTGTAAAAAATATAGTTCCAAAGGGAAGTGGTGGTAGAAAAATATAGAAATAAATGACTACTATCTTCTGTATGTTGATTGAAAAGACGACATTTCTAGCAAAGCTGAATTCCAAAAATTTGGATACAATAATCAGTGGGAACCCAATTATAGGCATGATTCCAAATAAGAGTGAGTCTTTATGGTTTAATAAAGAACCTATCAAAACATTTAATCCATTTTAATTTATTTTTGGAGTTATGGAAGGAGATTTTATTTAAATTTTTTAAATTTAGGAACCAATTGTAGGAAGATTCCCAATTCAAAAGATCCTCCGAGACAGAAAATGGATAATTTCCAATAATTTGAATAACATATTATGGAATAGTATCAATATGAGAATAAAGAACATTCCTAACCGTGTTATTGATATTTCCATTGGAATGGTCATGCGAAATCAAAGAGATAAGAGGAGAACATGTCTAGTTGTCCAATCATAATCTCTTGGTGGATTTTCTAGATCCCATCCATCTAGAATTGGACATAATATTTTAATACATATTTATAATAGAGGGACAAACGGAAGATGTCTGGAAATTCATGGTACCTATTTTCAATCTATCAAAGAACCTATTTTTGATGAAATCAATCGAGGGGGATTCATTGTGAATCGGGTTCCAAGTTAATCTGGCTTGAAGGGCCTCATTAAAGAGTTTAATTTTATTATACCATGACCACCATTGTCTAATGGTTTAAAACATTCATCACAAGGAATAACCACAAGTTTCTTGTAAAGGTGATGGCAGTACAACAATTTTTTTGTAAACAGTCATTTTTTTAATTAGACCCACCGACCAATTGTAGAGCATCATCGAGTAGACCAATTTGGATATGATTACAGACTCAAAAAGATAGACTCTCCCCACCATGGAAATATATTTTACCATACAAGTGAAAATATGATTAAGAATTTGATCAAAAATGTTTGAGAAGTAACTTTATTTGGTTCGGCCCTAGAAGATGGGAACCCCAAGGTATTTGATGGGAATAGTTTCTTCTTTGATGTTTAGATCATTTATGATATCAATTTTTCTGATAGAAAAATTGTTTTACCCAAAGTATATGAGGGATTAGTGGCAGAAAATGACATGACCAGTGACCTCCTCATCATGAGTGAGAGTATTTTTAAGAGTTCTTATAATTCTTTTATCACCCTTTAAAAAAAATAATTATTTCATCTGCATAAAGGTGGTGAGTGGGAGAATTCACATTTTTGTAAACATGAATAGGTTTGAGCTTGTTTTTATCAAATAGATTTGTAAGAATATGACTTAAATAGTCTTCTAAAATAGAAAATTGATTGTAGATATGGGGTATCCTTTTCTGACACCTTTGGAGCAATTGAAGTAACCTCTGGGAGAGCCATTGATGATGATGGAGATGTGAGCTGAATTGAAAAGGGTTTTAATTCTAGAGATGAAGATATCATTGATGTCGAAGCCATGTATAACTTTGAAGATGAAATCCCAATCCACTATGTCAAATGATTTCATAATTTCAAGTTGTGTGGTGATGTTACTACCTCGATTTTGTTTTTTTACATGATAGTACATTCAGAGGAAAGATGAATGCAGTCCTGGATGGATATTCCCTTGACAAAACCAAATTGAATTTATGAGATAATTTTATCCATAATAGTGTTAGGATTATTTGAAATCAGGTTGGTGATGATTTTATAGAGTGTTTTGATAATATATATGGGAAGAAACAGTTGAATTTTATAGGAATTATCTACCTTGGTAATTAAAGTAAGGATTTGGGAATTCAACCCATAGTGTAGGAAGAAATTAGAAAAGAATGATTTCATGAGTTTGCAAACATAATATTTGATGATATCCTGATATTTTTTATAAAATCCAATATTAAAACCAACATGACCCGAGGCACTATCAGGATTCAAGCTGAGGATAGTGTCTCTGATTTCATGATCAAGAGAAACACCTACAAGAATAGTGTTATCAACATTAGTGACAATTGTCAGAATGAAATCATTATTGTGGTCTTATTTAGTTCCAGGGACATTGAATAAAGACTAAAAATAGGATACAATATTATTATCTATTTCCTCTTCATTATCCAATAGTTTTTCTCCATCTTTTATGGAATATGAAGGTCTACAAGCTTTCTGGACTCTCTGCAATGAATTGTAGAATTTGGTATTCCTTTCACAATTTGTTAATTATTTGATTTTTAAAGTTTTCTTATTAATGTAGTATTTGAAAGTGAGAAGTGAGTTATGTTTCAAAATAGTGTTAATTTATTTATTTTGAATCTAAGAAAATTCTAAGGAAGTGTTGTTGTTTTGGATTTGATTAAGCTCATTCTCAAAAAGAAGGATGTCATTATACTTTGGTTGTCATTAATGTTGGAAAAGTTTTTTATCTTTTGTTTGAGATAATTTAATTTAAGAGGAAAAGAAAATTAATCATCTGAGTGAAACATAGAGGTCCATAAATGATTAATGAGATTACAACATTCAAGATCTGACAACCAAGAACTTTTGAATATAAAGGGAACAAGAGGTTGTAGAGTTTTTTATGAAATAGTGACCAAGATATGATGTTGGTAAGAATGTATTATTGTTAGGGTGGTGCTAGAAATGGGGTCCCATTTATCTAATTCACGGTCATTAGTGAAGGCTCTATCCATTTATCTCACAACCACTATATTGTAACGAATCTTGTACATGGTATAATTGGCACTGAGGATAGAAATTTCAGTTAATTTTTTGTTTTCTATTGTTACCTTAAATTACCTCATTGATAAAGATGAATGAAGGGGAGCTATTTTTTCTCTTGAAGAATGAATAAAATTAAAATACCCAACAACAAACCAATGAAAATTAATATTAGATCTCCTGAAGGAGAGGTCATTCCAAAGAGTCCTCCTATCCTGATATTTTTTCCTGGAACAGATAAAAGAAAAAAAGAGATGTGTGATATCTATCATTTAGTCATAAGTGAAACCTTGATTAGTAATACAGAAGACATTAACAAAAGACAATGATGAAAGATCAAAAATCCAAATAGTATCATGATGGGTGTTGTTATGACATGCACCTATGAAGGTGTATCCAAAACAAAAAAATGATGTAAATAAGTGGAGAAGTTTATTTTGGGTTCAACAACAGAGATCATTAAAGGATTTTTATTGTTTACAATTCATTTTAAAATAACGAAGGTGTGAATGTTTGAAACACATTGATTGTTTCAGTATAATATCTTCATTTAAACCTATGTTTGGAGTTAGAACTCCATTTTCTCTTAATATCTGATCCTTTATGTCTAGGTGATCTTCCCACATTTTTTGAAATATTTGGGATTGAATTAGACCCTTTCTTACATTTAGTGGATTCCAACAAATTTGTATCTTCACTTGCAGTTAATAATTGTGTGGCAATATCTTACATGTTATTATTAGTAGATAATGACATAGTTTTACTATTTTCCAAATTGTTAACAACCTTTAAACAATTATTATTCAAATTAATATGTTGAAAATAAGTGTTGCAAGTACCTGAAACTATTCTTGGGTTAGTTGTACCCACTTGTTTTTTTTTGCATGAGAAGTTTACCACAGTTCAGTATTTGAACTAAAACAATAGATCCTCTACCCAATGGTTTCTCTATCATTCTACTCAAAACTCGAATCCTCTACAATCAATATCATGTCCTTGGAGAAATCTGGGACATATTGTGGAAAGGTAGTAGGATGTGGATCCTCTCTAACTAATGTTTCAACAGACTCTGAAGCCATGTGTGACTCCACTGTAGGGAAGAATTTATCTTTAAAATCCAGGAAAACACCGTCACGAATATCCTCTATATGATCCTGCATCGAGATATGGGTTTCTTCTACAGGAGTAATGGGTTTTATAGCATTTATGAAATTGTCAGTAGTATGGATTATGTCAATAGTAATAGATTTTTTATTCACATGAACATCAGTTTGGTTCTTGAGCAGAGGCCCAATGTTGACAATGCTACCAATGAAATGGTGGATTTGAGAACTAGAAATAAAATGACTATTAGGTTCTGAATCATTTTTGTTTTTACAATTTTTACTTTCTACCTACAGTGTAGTATAGGTATTTGAGGAGGGGTTATCTTCGACCAGTATAATGCCCATAACTATGAAGTTTTGATCCTTCACTGATTTCGTAGAAATTAACCTATAGAAACCTATTCTAAGACTAGGTGCAGTGTAAGAAATCCCATAATTAAATTTTATTTGAAAAGATGGAGACAGATTATCCCTCCTACCCAGGTTATTGAAAACATTCTTGGTGAGTTTAGATCATGATAATTGCTCAAATGGGAAAGTATCTATATCATCTCTCTCTAGTTCCTGGTTGGGAAATATAATGGTATCACAAACCAGAGTCTCTATTTCATCTTTGAGATTTTGATCCTTAATGAAATTATCTTCCACTTCAGTCACATTAACCAATGTGATAGCAGAAGATTCACCTAAGAGTGACAATTTTTTTGTTTTTTTACCCCGACTTGAGATTTAATTTTTTTTCTAATAAATCCATTATGGGTTCATTTTCCTTCATGTTTTAATTTATTTCATTCCCTTAATTTTCAATTGAATTGTTAACATGTTTCCTAACCATCCTACAATTAGAAATGTATTGACCAATATTCTTACAAATATTTCAGAAGGGGGTCTTTCGCTGATATTCAATTGTCATTTTTGTTTTATAATTATTTTCATTGAAATTGATAGTATAAGGTAGCTCTGATTCAATTTTTATTTCAACCATCACCATCACAAAAATTCCTATGTAAGCATTTAATATTCTATAGTCTATTTTTGGAGGGGTTTATACACAAGAAACAATGTCATTCCAAATTTTTGGATGCCAAAATAACCAATTCAGGACACAAAATCTAATCTAATCATGTCCAATTGTGTTCCTATATTTATGTGGGTTGAAGGAAAAATCCCAATTAGATAATCTGAGAAAACCCGGTCTCAAATTAATATTACCACTCATCTAAAAATTTATCATGATCCTCTTATGTGCTTAACAATATATGTTAATACCTTTTTCTTATTGGTATCATTTTATAATTTGTGAAATTCCAAGAGTGAGAAATATGCGAATGAAAATAAGTAAAGGTCCAGGGATGGTCACCTATGAGGTATGATATACATCCCATAACAGAATATTTGCACATTTGTGTACGTTGTAGGAGTGTAGCCCGGTCTGCTTCCCCCATGTATCCTTCATCGTCAGGATATATTAAGAGAGGCACCTTCATTGAAATATCATTTTCTTGTGTTATTTCTTTTATAGAATCGTAAAATAAGATCCCCATAAATCTTCCCTTAGACATTTTATTGTAAACCTTTTCATCAGATATTTCCACTCATTGATTGTCAGTAATCATATCTTACTCTATTGTAGGTTTCTTTGTACAAAGAGATAAAATCCACGGGATTCAATCCTCCCAATCATGAGAAAGGAATCCACCATGCGGAGTGTTATCAATAAAAAGGGAAAAGAATCCCGAATCTTGGAATAATTTTAGAGAAATATGGTCATCCATCCTTAAAAAACCATCCCTCTATGATATTTGATTAATTTTATAAACCATTAATGAATGCACCAAACCCTATATTATATTTTAATGTTTTAAAATCATTTACTTATGAACATAATTAAACTCCATACAACCAAGGGTATTATTTTATTGATTTAGGTTCATGAAAATATAAAATGTTGTAATAAACTAATATTTTGTAAATTCCATTGGAACCCCCAAGGGAAGTGTCTGATGTCTTGATTACATTATCATATATAGTTTAAAACTAATGTTCTGAAAATAATAAACAATTCCTTACACATTTTCAATAAAACCAACAAAAAATCCCAATACTATTATATAAAACCCACTATATCATGAATGTATTCAACAATTAACTCTCTATATCTCACTGAAGGTGTCCCCGTATTCTTAATATGTTCTTATCAAGCCTTAAAAAGCACCCTCTCATGATAAAGGATCCCCTAATCTTCTTTATTCAAGAAACATCTCTATGTTATGCATTTTGGATTCAAATTTTTCATGTTGTAATATGTTTTTATATATCTATCATATTGTCTTTTTATTTTAATATTATGATAGAAACCTTTAATTCTCATTAAACTCATCCATGAAACATTATATACCTCAATTATGAAAACAAAATTATCCTATGATTTTCCATGAAAAACATTTGTGTCGTGAATACCCATCCCCATTTACACTAATGGTTATAACCTATATGTTACTATTATTAATTTATTAAGGAAGTCCATATATATAACCCAAAATTTTTAATCATGGAATTAAATGTAATGAAATACCTCCTTTTTTTATGATCTTTGTGGAACACTAATGAATTTACATGATATAAATGTGACAAGTGTACGTGGTATTATATATCCCCCATGCATTTGGTATGGTTCTTAACTCAAAATATTACATTAATAGTGAATGATAGGTTATCTTAACCACTCTATATTTGGATTAATTTTTGATAGCATTGACTTATGATTATGACATCATGTATGATGTTGTTGACATATTCTCATGATGAATATATGTTGTCGTATTATATAATTATTTTATATTTATTATTATTATTCCAAACCAACTTATGTTTCCAAGATATTTATATTTACTAAAAATTATTTCTTTCATCATGATATTGCATGATTATTACCCTATAGTTATATCTTTCATTTCCATTTCCTATGTACATACCTAGGTTATATGAAGATATTGTATAAGTGTAATGTAATATAATTGAATTTTATGGATTTTTTTATGAATTTTTTTTTCATATTGTTATGCAATGTAACTAATTTTCGGAAAACACTAGGACTTACAATATTCTAAGGTTAAAATAAGTTTTTCATTATGCTATTATTCTAAATTATTGTGTATGAATGATATAGGTTATCAAACCGACTAACTGAGAATGTTCTCCCCACTATATATGGAATTATTTTCTCTTTAGAACTAATTGGTCTCGTGGAATAAACTCATGAAGAGATTATGAAAATTGAATATGGGTTAAAAACACACCTCATTATACCTCATATGAAACTAGATGAAACTAGTGAATAAATCCCAAAATAATTATTATCCTCTTTCACATCCAATACATCATGAGAATATAATTCCTTACTAATAAATTTTTGGATGAATTTCCATCCAGGGGATTCTGGGGATGTTAAAGTAAAAAATCTAGAGGTATTTTACCCATCACCTTTAGTTAAGGTCTATGTAATTCCAATAAAATATACTATATAATATTGTGGAAAAATTAAAATATAAACCACTCAATAAAATGATAGTGTCTATAAAAAAATATATATTTCATTGGACTTATTATCTCCATGTGATTAAATGGAAAATTATTCCCATGCAACCAACTATGAAAAAAAAAATTCCACTATATAGTTATCCTATAGAATCTAAAATCACAGATTATCAATATATTCATCACAATATTCAATGTATCATTTACATATTTCTTGTAATAAGATAATTGGATTCAATTTGAGATGTCATTTAGACTAATAAAAATATTCCAAACACTTATAATCCAATGGGAATTTTAAAATTTTCTTAGTAAGAGAATTCAACGGTGACATAATCTTCAATTAGTCATTTACAAACCATTAATAATTCCTAGATAGAATTAGGAAGCTCCAATTCTTATAGAACATCATTTTTTGTTCCCATTAATAGGAAACCATCCCCTTTTCCAAATGAGCAGATAGGTATGGTTTTGAAACCATGTTCCCCACGAACATTATCTCTCAGATATAGAAATTTGGTATTAATAATTTTACATACATATGTTTACTCTCCATGAATTCTAATAACATGTTCAATTTTTCTCAAAACCTTTCATAGTTATTCAATTGATGAGGATATCATCCACAATTACAAAAATTAAGGTATCAAAATACTACTGGAATATATGGTTCATCAATTCCATAAAAATATATTGACTATTAGTAATTATAAACTCCATTACAAGATAATAATAATTGTCCTACCTAATCATGAAAGTTGTCTTCAGGAAATTTGATTTGTTAATAATGAGTTGATAAAAACACAATTGAATATCCTTATTTGAAAAATACTTTTCTCCCTTTCACTAATCAAACGAGTCATCAAAAAAAGAAAATGTTTGATTAGTATTAATTGTTAATCAATTTAAATTATGATTATATATGTATATATTATAATAATAATAAACCATTTTAGAAAAGGCCTTAAGGAAACTAGGGTAAACGAAACCATAATTTAATAGGTCATCCAACAAGATCTTGAACTCTTTAGACTCATCATGTGCCATATTATAAGAGGTAATATAAATAATATGAATTTTGGACATTAAATTTATAGATACCTATGCCTCTCTCTCTAATGAATGACTGAAAATTTAATCTGGGAAAACCATGGGGAAATATCATACAACCAAGGAAAGATCAGCAAGACAGAAACACACATCTTACACTCCCAAAAAAAACTAGGAGCTCCCATAATTAGAAAATAATAACGCAAGAAGTTTATTAAAAAATATATGTTGATAGTTAGAAATTATACACTCCATACCAATTATAATGTTGAATACATTTGTTTCAAGTCATTGAATGTTTGAGAGTAACTCAACATCTCCTTCTTTTTGAGAACATGAAGGAAAATCAAACCACTAATCATTTTCTTTTCCTAGAGTTGTTTCTAGATCCATTAAATATGACATTATTTCACACTAATGATTCAAAACATCCGAAAATGTGTTTTATATAAATGAATTTGGGGTAAAAATATCATTCAATGTTATTTCAAAGAAAGTTTAAAATAAAATTTTATGTCACATTGTAGTTTGTAACACTTCAAAAATTCATACAAACTCCAACACACAATAAAATTACATCATCGAGAAAGATTATGGCTATAGAACTATTAAAATTGGAACCTCTTTTTACTAATAAGCTTCATTTTGAAATGATGATCCCTAACTATATCAATGAGTACAATGATCTAGACATTATATCTATAGATTACCTTTGTTACCATATGAACAATAGTTCGTTAAACATCTAGGGAATTTGTTCCAGATATGGCTTGTATTTACACACTATTACCAATTAAAGGGTACATTGCTTGACTGAAGGGGTGAAAGGAAATAAACATGACACTAAGAACATCCTACACCTCCCTTTTGACAGTCATGTCATTTCCTCTTCTTTCATTGTCTATCACTGAATCATCCACCTTAAAGAAGAGAATATAAAAAAATCTATTTCCATCCATATCAATTACTTACATCATAGACCTATAGACCACATCATTTTATGTTAGGAGCCTTACCATATAATCATTTGATCATATATCATTTCAACGTACATAATGTTATTTTAAATCCTTTAGCATATCATTTATCCCAAATATTAATTAAAAGTAATACAAGTCTGCAAAATAGTTGTTGTACCAAGTCATAGAACACTCGATCAAATTAATGGATGTAACCTATATGAAAAATTCGTTATCCAAGATTCTTGGAAGAACTACTTAAATATTTATTTCATGTATTTCAACTCCATGTCCATATTTTGATTGACCTAAACTAATGAGTTAGAAACCCTCTTAATGTGAACCATAATCATAAGTGTTTTACTCCACACCTTGACCAATTCAGTTTCCCAAAAAAATAACATATCTATCATTCATAGATATTCCTACTCCTCTTGAGGATAATTTATAATCTTAATATATGGGGTGTCGTTTTGAATGAAATCTTGAAATTGATACGTTTCACAATATTCTTTTAGTTGTAACTCCTTTGTAACATCTCATTAATAATTTATCATGTATGAAATTTACATCATCGTGGTTTTCTTCTCCAAAGAGATTAAAAGGATACCTATAATGGTGAAGTTAATTGTTTTTGTTTTCAATAATAATTTTTCATTTATATGGTATACACAGTAGTTAATCACTATCTAACTATGTTATATGTTGTGTAATGAGAGCAGTATGTATATCGTGAAAGGAAAGATCACACTGGGAACCGGTACACATCGTGAATGGTGATTACACATCATGTATGGTTTAAATGATTTATTTTTAGACCGTAGATACATGTTTTTTTGGAATATATGGGATGTGGTAGTTTTATGTCATGAACCTGGGTTATACATCCAATAAAATCCCACATCCAGTTTCTAAAACACATTCCCTTATTTTTTTCTTCATTCCAATCACTAGTTCTTCATTGTTCTCAACCTAAGGCAGATCAAATGTATTTTTGGGATACTCGGCTCCTTCTAGATTGATATGTTCGATGTCCTATCTCTATTCGGATTGTATTTCATCACTATGGATATTTTTTCATTCCCGTTAATCATTGATTTTGATTGGGGTAGTGACATAGGGTTTCATTGTCAGATCATATGGTTTAAACTATGTAATTATTCTTGGTTTTTTCTATATTGATTTTTTGATCTCATTTTGGGGGCCATTTATTTTGGAGGTCGTTGTGTGGTGGGTATTTTTATATGAGGTGTGTGGGTTTCCTCCCCTTTTCCAACCCCTCATCTTCTAAATTGAATCAAATTTGATGTGGATTTGATTCTAGTTCCTTTGTTGAAATTGTTGTGTTTTTTGGTTTTGTATTTCATTGTAGGTGTGTGTGACCTTAGTATTTAGGTGTGTGGTTCTACTGCTAGCCTATGATAGTAAACATTCTTGTTTTTCTTCACAAAATTATTCATAATGAAGGATTGTCATGATTTTGTTATGTGTGTTAAAATGGGTTTCAATGAAAAATTGTTTTCCCTAGCTATTGATAAATGAAATGAAAAGGGGTTAAATTCAAAGATTTTAAATTTATTGTGAAATGGTTAACGAAATTATTATCAAATCATTGAAATGAATTTTGAAAAATGTGCATATGGGTTACCATGGGTACTTAAATGGAAGTTTTAGATTGATACCATATTCCATTGTTTTTTATTATCAAGCTTATTTTCCTTGGGGCATTCAACTATTTCATTGGCATGTTGTTCTAGAGAAAAAATATTGACATTTTTTTAGGCTTACTCATGGTGTATTCCACTGGATCCTATGCATGTGTTCTAGGATCAGATTTTTGTAATTGACTGAATGATTTTTGTATGAGTATTCTACATCCTCGACCTATAGTATTCCTTGGTGTTGACGTACCTATGATTTTTACCTGTATTGCCTATATTTTTGAGTTAGCCTTGATATTTATGTTTATACTTGGGGAAATGATATGGAAAATGTGAGTTGAAATTAATGTACATACTTTTTTTATACCTATGGAAAAATTGAAATGTTTACCATGATTTATATAAAAATTACTTACTACTTATCTTGCCATGTTTTCTTTTAAATGGGCATACTTGTATTTCTGTAAAGAGACTGGTTATGAATCACATAGTTGGGATCCTACTGATCTTATTAGATCACACCCTACGCACCTCTTTAGAGGTGCATAGACCTTTCTTTTTCTTCTAGTGCATGGAAAGTCAAGGTGTTGCAGTGATGTGATGAGGTTTGAGTCAGCTTGTTGGGTAGCTGGTGGTTAGATGGTGAGAGAATGTCCCTACAGTCATTTGAAGTATCTGTTTAGTATTTATTACTTTGTATTTGGAAATGTCTTAGAGTTTTTAGGTACATTAGAACTCATTTTCACTATATTTTGTTAAGATTAGGGAATATATATTCATTATTCTTCTTTTATTTATTTATTTCATTATATATTTATTCCATGTGGTCTATTAGGTTGGGTGAAATCATTCCTTCTGTTGTGTTGTTTGATGCCCGGTTGATTGTGGTTAGCTCACATGGATCGGGAACAACCATTAGGTTTATGATGGGTTGGGTCAGGTTCTAGTTGAGGATTATCAGGGTCAGCTTATCAAAATTTGATATCATAGTATTTTTTCCCTTAAGAGTCAATGTCTTGGGAAATTATTTAGACTGAAGATAGGATTATTGGGACATGAGAATAATGTTGAGATATGTTCCTTGACATCTCTTTTCATAAAGAGAGTCAAGTTGCCATGGGATATTGGGATGTGTATCTCTAGTATTCGGTTTTGTTTAAAAAATAACAGTTTTTTCTTATGGGGTTTCTAGTTTGAACTGGTATTTGTTCTATTTTCTGATAGTTATTCTGTTTCTGTGTATAGTAGTATACCTCCCAGATATCTTCCCTGAGTTCATTAGGATAGTCCAGCTGATTCTCCTCAAGGGAACCTACCTATAGATTAGATCCACATCAAGACTGTCAAAAGAAAATTTTGGGTTGTTGATCAAGTTGTACCATGATTTCAGATATTAGTGGTTGAGGTACAACCATGGGCTGGAGGGGATAGATAGTTCGATCAAGGGAGTTCTTACGTGAGAATCTACCATCCATTAATGGAATGAAAAATCCTCAAATAGAATGTGATTAGCTGGATATGATCGACTAAATATTCAACTTTTTGGAGACAACCGAGAACACCAGAGTGATTTTTTTGGTGTTCAGACTTGATGGTTCCTATAAGCGATGGTGGGATTCTATGGTCTAGGGGTATAGGCACATAGAAATAGATTGGAAGTGTTTCAAAATCCTATTCTTTCAGTTGTTTTTTCCTGACCCATGATGTTGGAAATGAATATAGAGTTTCTATAATTACAATAGGAAGAGTGATTGCTTTTAGTATACACAAATTATTTTGCTGAGCTTGCCCATTTTTTAGTGGATGTGGTGAAGAATGATAAGATGATCATTTAGATGTACATGCAGGGTTTGTGACCAGATATCAGGTCACATGTGTTTATGTTGAATATTTAAACATATGATGAGACAGTAGAGAGATACATGATGGTTGAAATGAATATATAAGGAAAGTATGTATTTCACAACTTTTATCATCCATCGGGTGGTAGCTTCAGTGGCGTGCATTGTATTAAGAAGAAGAGGGGGGGTCATTGTAGAAGTGGTGGAGGTGGGTATCTGCAGCGGTCCTCCTCTGCATCGTCAGTAAAAGTTGGTAGTGTCCTATGACTTGATATTAGTGTGAATGGTGGGACACGGTATATTTGCTTGTCATGTGACCATGAAGAAGTGAAACAGTGTGGATGATTTGGTTATCTATAGTGGGCATGTCAGGATATGAATACTTCTCATTCTGCTCAGGGTTCATTGTCTCCAAAGGCTACTAAGGTGCAGTCAGAATCCTCAAAAACTATACGATCCCAGCCACATTCCTTAGGAATGAATAATTTTCATGTGGTAAATGAGTTTCTAGTTGATGTTAATGAACATCTGACAACAGCTAGAGGTACTATCCTTATTTCATATTTAGTAACAATTTCATTCATTGATATTGGTTCCTCCCACTCCTTAATATCTAAATTTTTTTTCGATGTTCTTAGACATCCAATGGAACTTATTTTTATTACAATGTAATTAGAAACTCCTCTTAGAAAGGAGAAAGTGTAGGTGTTTGAGTGTTCTTATTCATTGAAAATTGTCTATATAAATTTGATTTGGGAACTTTTCTTGATCTAGATCTATTTGATTTCATCAATGATATGGATTGACATGTCGCTCACTAATATGAGGTTTATAGTTGTAAATGTCATGTTTAGTAAATTGTTGCTGATGGGAGATATCATGTGTTTTAGGGGGGTGCGAGTTGAGATATGGTCATGAAGGGCCTTCCCACGCATTGTATAGAAGTTTGATATATTTTGTTGTGTTTTATCTTGATGAAGTATCTACTATCGTTTATTTTCCCATTATTTTTCGAGACCTTTTTGATGTTTTCCCAGAAGATTTCTTCGTTCTTCCTCTAGAGAGAGAGAGGTAGAGTTTAGGAATGATCTTGGTCTATGTACACATCTGATACTGATACCTTCCTATCATATGGAACCAGAGGAGTTGAAAGAGCTCAAGATTCATTTGGGTGAATTGTTAGAAAAATAATGTAATCTCCATATTATTTCACCTTGGCAAGCCCATGTTCTCTTTTCCATGAAAGAAGATGATCAACTTCATTTATTTGTAGACTATTGAATGTTGTACCAGTTTACAGTTATGAAAAAATATCCTTTACCTCATGTAGATGATCTATTTGATCAGTTAAATGGGGAAAATCAGTTTTCAAAGATTGATCTTTGGTCAGGTTCTCATCGTCATATAGTTTTAGAGTCTCAAATAATGAAGATAGCCTTTAGGATCGGGTATGGCCACTATAAAAATATTTTGATTCATATTGGTCAGACTAAGGATCCATTTATTTTTATGGATTTGATGAATCATATATTCCATAAAAATGTTTACACTTTGTTGGTCAGAGTGGATACTCAAGAGGGGGTTTAATTGAGTTCCAATTAAAATTTCTATTTTGAAACTTTGTCTTAACAACCCCCAAATAAAATACTGAATTAAACTGTAGTGAATTTATATCAAAGTATGTGTTCAGTTGGGTTCTCAATGGATTGATTATTTCCCAGTTAATCAAAACATAAAGGTTGATTAACTTTTGAAACCAATTTACTGATTTACAACTAATATAAACACTTGCGAATTTAATTATAAAAGTTACTTTAAAACAGTTTTGATTATAAAGAAATTAACAGCGAAATAAAAGAATAACATTGAAAGATATAGCACAGCAGATATAACCAAGAGGTTCAGTCTCAAGCCGATACTTAGTCCTCTCAACAATTTGTATAAATTTGATCTACACCCTGGATCGGGGTTCACAATAGTTTACAACTGTCGAGTTCCAAG
This sequence comes from Viscum album, assembly GCA_963277665.1. Taxonomy (NCBI): domain Eukaryota; kingdom Viridiplantae; phylum Streptophyta; class Magnoliopsida; order Santalales; family Viscaceae; genus Viscum; species Viscum album. The sequence goes on along the minus strand of OY728157.1, from coordinate 1,238,009,342 downwards.
ACCTCTGCCACTGTTATTCGTGGGAATCAGAACAATAGCAACCAGTTGTCTAGGTCACACATGACCTCTACCACTATCTCAGTGGGAAATAGAAGATGTAAGAGTTTGAGTGAGGATTTACAGATTCTCCAGTTAATGTATAGGAGACAGTGTGTGTGTTAAATGTAGGAGATAACACACACTTCTAGAAATGTGAAATAATGAATCACAGAGCAGAGATGTAGAGTTTAGAAATGGCTATAGTGATTCCAAGGAATCTTTGGACTACTTGAGTTTGATCAGAGATGATTCTGAGTCCTCGTATGGTTTTTGTCTGAAAAACAGAGTGTCGTCTGCTTGGTATCCAGATTCAGAGATGTGAGAAATGTAGTGGATGAAGTTCTTCAATGTCCTCGTGGAAGTAAAGAACTCTTCTTGAGTAAGCTTGAGTGCTTATGAGGTTCTATTTTTTTCTATGACTATCTCATCCACCGCTCTTTGCACTCATATATGTCTTGTCATTGTTACTCCAGTATATATGCACCAGCAGGGGCTTCTTTTATTTATGGCACGAGCTCCAGTAAAAGAAATGATTTCTTTTTGCAGGTACGAGGTACTGTTCTGTGACATCCAACAACCTTCATTAAATAAATGATAGAGCATTAAAATATTCCTAATATGACCGTTGGTTAGATTAAATAAAGATAAAGAAATTCAAACAGCTGTTTATGACTATCGGTGAGTCAAGTGATCAGTAGGTCATCAGTATTAGCATCGGTGAGACATCTTCGGTACCTCAGATGATTAGCATCGGTGTGTCATGATCAGTGACTCATTTGATCTGGATCAGTGTGTCATCTTCGGTGACTCATTTGATCAGCATCGGTGAGTCATCTTCGGTGACTCATTTGATCAGCATAGGTGTGTCATTATTGGTGACTCATTTGAACTAGATTGGTGTGTCATCTTCGGTGACTCATTTGATCAGCATCGGTGTGTCATGATTGGTGACTCATTTGATCTGGATTGGTGTGTCATCTTTATTGACTCATTTGATCAGCATCGGTGAGTCATGATCGGTGACTCATTTGATCTGGATCGGTGTGTCATCTTCGGTGACTCATTTGATCAGCATCGGTGTGTCATGATCTGTGACTCATTTGATCTGCATCAGTGAGACCGTTGTCCTTCAATATGGATTGGTGCGACCGTTGTCCTTTGATATGGATCGGTGCGACTGTTGTCCTTTGGTATGGATCGGTGCGACCATTGTCCGTTTGATATGGATCGGTGCGACCGTTGTCCGTTTGATATGGATCGGTGCGATCGTTGTCCATTTTAAATGGATCGGTGCGACCATTGTCCGTTTGATATGGATCGGTGTGACTGTTGTCCTTTGATATGGATCGGTGTGACCGTTGTCCGTTTGATCCAGAGGACTTCCAGAATACTTGTAAATCAATAACAAAGAGATAAAAATATGATCCAACCAATATACACAGATTCACTAAGAGATTGTGATTATTTATATGAGAAATCCAACCGGATTAAGTAATTGATGATTTTTGATTATTAAAAAAACACTCATAGGAAGAATTCAATAATCTTCCAGAGGGCTCAACTATCTCTCCCTTTTTGATAATCACAAATCTTAGCCATAAATAAATATAATATATCATCAATAATAAGGCATAATAAGAATAAAAACATAATGAGATATAAATCTCCCCTGAATTTATGCCCTTAAATACTTATGAAAGCATTGCCATAATGAGATATAAATCTCCCCCTTGAGAGATGCATCTCCCCCATATCCCCCATAGATACATAGATATACATATTTCTCCCCCTTTGGGATAATCAAAAAACAGGGAAAACAGATAAAGAAGAGATGAAAAGAAGGCATCATTGAGAATAAAAAGAAAAGAGAATAATGTTTATAAGACATCAAAGTACAATCACAATAGGGTTCACCCTATCAACAACAATGCACAACTATTTCTGGGGATGTGACGGGGATTTTCATTTGTCAGAAGGATCAATGGTTGGTAAGTTGGATGGCTTGGAGGCAGGTGGAACTGGGCGAATTAGAAAAGGTGGTAAGATGGCTCTGGAGGGTGGGGGAGAGGATGCCACTAGGATTTGCTGTGGAGCTGTAGGAGCTGGTTGAGAAGATTTCCGAGGAACCGGTCGGAGTTGAGATAGAGCTTGAGCAACGGAGATCTGATTTGGGGCAACATCAGAGTCACTGAGAGGGTCAGTAGTAGGAAGCACAATGGCGGTGGCTTGTGCATTCAGATAAGGCTTCAAAAGATTTATGAAATTATGAATAACTTCTGCACCATAATGCATAACCTTCTCAAAATCATCCTTATTCTCCATGAACCGTTCCAAGATTGGAGTAAAATCTTGCAACTGTCGAACTTGAGTCTTGAAAGCATCAGTGACTGGAGGTAGTCTCAGATTGTCAGCTAACACTTTGAAATTCGCGGTCATCTCATGCTTTGAATAGATTTTTGAAAAGTAGTGATCAACCTTTTCCTTGATCTATCTCTGGGCTTTAGTGGCATCTGCTGAATATACTGTTACCATCTTATGAATGTGATCATTGTGCTCCTTCATCTTCCTCAACGAGTCCAAATCAATAACTTGTCTAATGGCGGCCAATTCATCATGCACATTCTGCCTTAGAGCCTCTAGCTCACGAGTAGTGATTTTGGTTACTTTGGTTGTACTGTCTTGAGCAACTCTATGAGTTATCTCAGCTTTCAACTTTCTCAGATAAGATATCTTAAGATGTTCAATCAGATTCCTCAACACTTCCATCATACCAGAGATGGTGAATATAAATTCTTTGGATAAAGAAACTAAGACAGATTGTAGATCCTTCAGAATTTGATTTAGAGAGGCTATGTGCCTGCCAATAAACTCACCCGTATTGGCCAGGTCTGGTTTAATAGCATTTGAAATTTCTTCTCTGACTGTATCTCTCACAGTAGTAAGAAACTCACTTTTGAACTTATCAAAATCAGACTGAGAGCTAGTAGAACTAGGTAGATGAGCATCTGCAGCATCAACAGCATGAGCAGACCTTGCCTCAACTGGTTGGCTTTCCATCATAACCGTAGTAGATTCTGAATCTTCTTCTTCTTTTTCAGAATACTCTAAACCCAAAACAGCAAAACCAGGGTAATCATCCCAGACAGCAGCACACAGAGTATATTTTGGTTTATCATAACATACTTTTCCAATGACTTCAAGAGAATCTCTCTTGCCATTGGCATCTTTTTCTGGTACAGTTTGATGTGTTTCTGTTGGAGGTACAACAAGACCATCCACTGGTCGGTTATCACCATCATCATCATTATCATCATCATCATCATCATCATCATCATCATCATCATCATCATCTCCATTCTCATTTCCATTCTTCACAGAAACTTCACTGTCAGATACTTCAGTGTCACTAGCTTCTTCATCACCAAGAACTGGTTCTGATTTAGGTAAGGGTAAAGGTGGACTGGCAGATCCAACGTTTATTCTTCTCATAGGGCTCATAGTATCTGGATCACTCCTATCATCAGGAGGTGAAATACTTCCTTCTTCTGTTTCAGCTTCATCCATCCCTTGTTTACTAGACTGTTCAGTGTCTATATTCCTTCCAACATCTACTTCTTCCTCATCATTAGAATAAATTGGCTCCTCATCTAATTTCAAACCAGGGTCTCTCAAACCCTTCGGCCTCTTTCCATGATCAGTGGGATTGTAAGATTCATACATCTTGTCCTCATCAGCAACCCATCATTTCTTCCATGGGTTCTAGTTTATTTTCATTTGTTTACAAATTTCATTGTTAACACAAGAAGCACTATCAGATTCAGCTATCTCAGCAGCTTCATCAACACATTCCAGATTCTTTAACATAGCAGAGATCATTTTGGAATAGAAAAGGGCAGTGGATTTCTTATAAGATTTCACCATTCCAGCTGTGTGAACCATTAGATATCTACACAAATCGATCTTCTCATGGGTCTTTAGTAAAAACAATAGAAAAACATCCGAATATTTTCCAGTAGAAAAATCTCCTTTCCTGGGGAAAATTTGGTGCTGAATAACCTTAGAGAAGTCTACATTCACCATCCATCTCTGAGGCTGTGATTCTCCTTGACTCTCTATTTCCAGTCAAATGATCTATAGCTAACTCATAAGAGAAGTATTCAGTGGTTGGAGGATTGTTTCCAGCATAATCCTCGTATCGACCCTCATGGGGTACATTCAAACATTCAGCCCATTGTTTAGACGAAGAATATATTTTCTTTCCTTTCACTACTGAAGACATTCTGGCAGCCTTGACACCATCTAAAGTAACTTGCAGATTTATATAAAACTCATGAACTAGCTTTGGGTAGTATACACGAGTGTTATCTGAGAACCGGGCTTTCCATCCTTGCGAATCTAAAGCTTGTAACAACAGCGACTTACTTGTCAAAAGCCTGGCGGAGCTGACTTCCTTTTCTACAGCAACAATCCGAGTTTCCAGGTTTGGATTTACTGATCTTTGAGTGGTAATACTCGACTTTCCTCGAGAATGCTTTGAAGGTACAAGACTTTCCTGATCCTTTGCTCGGTCTCTTCTGCTTATCCATTTGACGATTCTGGGGAAAGCAGGAGTTCGAAGGTTCGAAGTGGAGGAGAAGAGAGGAAATAAGGTTTGGCGGGATTGAATTGAAAGGTCGACAGTTTGGGGAATATAAATAGTCACATATCATTTATTTCATCATTTAGGGTTCCCATAATAAAGATAACAGTAGTTAATTAATCACAAAAAAATAAAAAGTGATATAAAGAAAGATCGGTTTAACAGATCGGTTTTATAGATCGGTTTCACAGATCGGTTTCACAGATTAGTTTCACAGATCAATTTCACAGATCAGTTTCATAGAACAGTTTAACAGATCAATTTTACAGATCTATCATACACAATTCTTGTTTAATAAAATTCATTCTTTTAGAACATAAAGGCTTTGTAAAAATATCATCTAATTGATGTTCAGAACTAATAAATTCTATAGAAATATCACCTTTCTGATAATGATATCTTAGAAAGTGATGTCTGATATCAATGTGCTTAGTCCTAGAGTGAGACACGGTATTCATAGATATGTTGATCACACTATTATTGTCACCGTTAATTGAAACCTGTTTAAAATCAAATCCATTGTCCAATAATGTGTGTTTCATCCACAGAATCTATGCACAACAACTACCAACAGCAATATATTCTGCTTCAGCAGTAGACAATGCAACTGAGTTCTGTTTCTTACTACACCATGATACTAGGGACATTCCAAGTAAATGACATGTTCCAGATGTGCTTTTCCTATCTAACTTACATCCAGAAAAGTACGCATCTGAATAACTAGTTAATTCAAATGATTGTCCTTTTGGATAGAACAAACTGAAATTCACAGTATAATTAAGATATTTAAAAATCCTTTTAATAGCCAGTAAGTGTGATTCTTTAGGATTAGCTTGAAATCTAGCACACATACGCACACTAAACATAATATCCGGTCGACTAGTAGTAAGATAAATTAAACTCCCAATAATGCCTCTGTAATAGGTTTGATCAACTGGTTTCCCAGTTTCATCAACATCCAATTTGCAGGTAGTACTCATAGGTATATCACTTTCCTTAATACTATCTAAACCAAAACGTTTTAATAAATCCTTAGTATATTTACATTTATTTAGAATAATACCATCTTTAGTTTGAAAGATTTGAAATCCAAGAAAATACTTAAGCTCTCCCATTAAACTCATTTCAAACTCATTTTGCATAACCTTTGAAAATTCAGTACATAAAGAATTTTTAGAAGATCCAAAAATAATATCATCAACATAGATTTGTACTATTAACACATCTTTTGAAATCCTTTTTATAAAAAGAGTGGGATCAACTATTCCTTTTGTAAATCCTTTTGTAATAAGAAAGTTTGAAAGTCTTTCATACCAAGCTCTTGGATCTTGTTTTAAACCATATAAAGCTTTAGAAAGTATAAAAACATGATTTTGAAAATGAGTATTTGAGAAACCAGGTGGTTGTTCTACGAAAACATCTTCAACAATAAAACCATTTAAAAAATCACTTTTCACATCCATTTGATATAACTTGAAATTCAGATGTGATGCATAGGCAAGTAAGATCCTAATAGCCTCTAATCTAGCTACAGGTGCAAAGGTTTCTTCATAGTCAATTACTTCTTCTTGATTGTAACCTTGTGCAACTAACCTAGCTTTCTTTCTAATGATGTTTCCAGATTCATCAACTTTATTTCTAAACACCCATCTTGTGCCTATGGTTATAGTGTCCTTAGGTCTTTCTACTAATTTCCAGACTTTGTTTCTTTCAAATTTATTTAGTTCCTCTTGTATAGACATTACCAAAAATTCATCATTGATAGCCTCATTGATATTTTTAGGTTCTAACTGTGAAAGAAAAGCTTGATGTTCAACCTTATTTCTTAGAGAAGATCTATTCTATGTTCCTCTATCTAAATTAACTACAACAGCTTCTAACAGATGGTTCTTTTGAATCCTAGTTGGTCTAGAAAAGGTAGGACTCGAGATTTCAGGTTCATCTACAGGTTGAGGTTCAACAGAAGCAGGTTCTGAAATGTTTCCAGAACTGGATGTTTTAACTACAGGTCCACTATCGTTATCATTAAGGGTCAAACTAGAGATATCATGTTCAAGATTTTCAAGAGAGGTCTTAGGTTCATGTGGATCAGTTTCATCAAATTTGATGTGAACAGATTCTTCCACACTTTTGGTCCTTTTATTGAAAACTCTATAGGCTTTACTAGAAGTAGAGTAACCTAGGAATATTACTTCATCACTCTTGGATGAAAATTTTGTCTAGATTGTCTTTAGTATTAAGAATAAAGACTTTTCAGACAAAAACAATGAAGTAGTTAACCTTAGGTTTCCTATGGTTCCACAACTCATAAGGGGTCCTCTTAAGAATAGGTCTGATCAAGACTCTATTGATAACATAACAAGCTGTATTTACAGCTTCAGCCCAAAAATAAACAGTTAGGTCTTACTCATTAAGCATAGTCCTAGAAATTTCTTTCAGGGTTCTATTCCTCCTTTCGACTACACCATTCTGTTGAGGTGTCCTAGGGGCATAGAAATTGAGACTGTAGCCACTGTGTGAGTAGTAAGATTCAAACTCATGATTTTCATACTCACAGCCATGATCACTTCTCAAGGTTTTAATCTTAAGTCCACTATGGTTTTCTACAGACTTGGAGTATTTTACAAAGCAGGAAAAAGCTTCAATTTTGTGAGCTAGAAAATATACCCAAGTATATCTAGAGAATTCATCTACCAGAACATACACATAATGCTTCCCATTTAAACTAGAAACTCTAGAAGGTCCAAATAAATCCATGTGAACCAACTCGAGAGGTTGAGAAGTTGAAACTTCTTTCATTGATTTAAAAGAAACTTTATGTTGCTTTCCATTTTGACAGGGATTACAAACTTTGTCTGCTAGAAATTCAAGTTTGGGTAGGTTTCTAACTGAGTTCTTCCTAACAAGTTTTATAAGTGAATGCACATTGCAGTGTCCTGATCTTCTGTTCCAAAGCCAAGACTCTTTATGAAAAGCATTTAAACAAGTAATATTTTGCTTAGATAAAAATTTTAAATCGACAACATAAACATTTTCATTTATTAAAGTAGAAAACACTAAAGAATTTTTAGAATTAAAAACATTGCAAGAATCATTTTCAAATTTAACATAAAAACCATCATCAGATAACTGAGAGATACTTAACAAATTTTATTTAAGTCCATCAAAAAATAAAACCTTAGAAATTAATACTGAGTCAGTGTTACCAATCTAGCCTAAGCCAATGATTTTTTCTTTTGAGTTATCACCAAAAGTGAAAAACCCTCCATCAACTCTGACTAAGATTTTAAAGCATGAGAAGACTCCAGACATATGTATTGAACATCCACTGTCCAAATGCCAAGGCTTTCTACAAGAGATCTTTAAGCAGGTTCCCTACAAAATAGATTTATATAGAAAATGATTTTGGTACCCAGATCTTCTTGGGTCCAGACAGGTTAGCAATCAAAGATTTTGGTACCCAAATTTGCCTTATGGGTCTCATGAAAGTTTTAGGATCAACAGACATTGAGAGATAAACTTTATTAGATCCATAACTATGAATATAACTATTTGAATCATATGAGGATTCAGAACTAGTTACATTATGTCTAGAATTAGGAATGAATTTAGTTTTGGTAATTTTCCTTTGTCCAGGTTTGTATCCTATACTAGTAGTGTATCTAGGTGTTATTTTCTTACCTAGCATCTGGGTAAGAGTATCATTACCATTTGTAAATTTATCTAAGTGTTTCTTGAGTTTCTCAATAGATAATTTCAGTTCAGTGTTTTCTTTAATCAACTGAGCATTCTTTTCCATTTCAATATCAAGATCAGATATATGTTTAACTGTTAAAGCATATTGTTTCTTTAAAACTTTGTATTTTTCTTTTATCTCATTACAGGTTTCTTCTAACATATCATAGTATTCAAATAGTTCATATTTTGACATGTTTTCTCAGTTAGAATCATCTTCTGAATAATATGAATTTGAGGCAGGAGTTTTAGATGTTACCTCAGAGGTGTTTGTCATGAAACACATGTCTGTCTTATTTCTGTGTTCAGTTTCAGAAAATTCAGATTCAGTGGAGTTATCCTCAGAAGCGCTCCAAGTAGCCTTCATAGCCTTTTTGTACACACTGTCCTTGCAATCATACCTCTTCATGTATTTCAACATTGGACAGTCTTCTTTTATGTGTCCCTTTCTTTTGCATTCATAGTAGTCAACTTCATCTGATCTGTCAGATTTCTTCCAATTCTTTTTCCAATGTCCCATGCTATAATACTTACCTTTATAATTTGATTTTTTGAAAAACTTCTTCTTCCTATAAAAATTTTTAAACCTTCTGGCAATGTGAGCCATCTCAGCATCACTATCATAAGAACTTTCACTATCTTCACACCTTAAACTTTCATTTATAGCTAGAAGTTTCTCCTTATCCTTGTTCTTTGAAGTTGATGTCTTAAAAGCAACTAGCTTCCTTCTAGGTTCATCTTCTTCTTCTTTGTTAACCTTGAGTTCCTCTTCATACATCATCAACTTGCCAATTAGTTCCTTGACTGGTAGTTCACCAATATCACATGATTATCTAATTGAGATAGAAGTTCCCCTCCATCTTTCAGGTAGACATCTCAGAATTCTCATAATTTGTTCCTTTGATGGAACATCCTTTCCCAGAGAATTCATTGTGTTGACAATTTCATTAAACCTGAGATACATGTCAGAAATGGGTTCATCGAGCTTCATCTTAAAATTATCATACTTAATAGTATAAGTGTTCAATCTCATTTCCTTATCATTAGTTGTTCCTTCATGAGAAACAGCTAAGGTATCCCAAATTTGATAAGCAGTTTTACAAGAAGATATTCTATTAAATTATTAATCTCCTAAAGCACAGTACAAGGCATTCATAGATTTTTAGTTATTATTGTAGGCAGCCTAAGTAGCTTCATTCCAAGTAGTTCTAACAGTAGTATGAATTTTATATTCTGATTCTATAGCAGCCCAAATATCAAAACCCATGCTTTCTAAATTAATTTTCATCTTGATTTTCCACTGAGCATAGTTAGTGCCATTGAAAAATGGTGGTCTATTGGTAGTAACACTGTCAAGTCTATTATCCATGATAGCTTACTTAAAGCCAAGATTTTAAAGAGATAAAAGTTTAGAAATAATAGAAATTTAAGAACTTTAAAATACATCTAAAATCACCGTTGAAAAACAGAGTACTTTAGAAAATATTTAAACCACCTCTGATACCAATTGTTGGTCGGAGTGGATACTCAAGAGGGGGGGTGAACTGAGTTCCAATTAAAATTTCTTTTTTAAAACATTGTCTTAACAACCCCCAAATAAAATACTGAATTAAATTGTAGTGAATTTATATCAAAGTAAGGGTTCGGTTGGGTTCTCAAGGGATTGATTATTTCCCAGTTAATCAAAACAGAAAGGTTGATTAACTTTTGAAACCAACAAACTTATTTACAACTAATATAAACACTTGCGAATTTAATTATCAAAGTGACTTTAAAACAGTTTTGGTTTTAAAGAAATTAGCAGCAAAATAAAATAATAACTTTGAAAGATATATCACAGTAGATATAACCATGAGGTTCAGACTCAAGCCGAGACATAGTCTTCTCAACAATTTGTATAAATTTGATCCATACCCTGGATCAGGGTTCACAACAGTTTACAACTGTCCAGGTCCAAGACCTCTACCACTGTTATTCGTGGGAAACAGAACAATAACAACCAGATGTCCAGGTCACACATGACCTCTACCACTATCTCAGTGGGAAATAGAAGATGTAAGAGTTTTAGTGAGGATTTACAGATCCTCCAATTAAAGTATAGGAGACAGTGTGTGTGTTAAATGCAGGAGAAAACACACACTGCTTGAAATGTGAAATAATGAATCACATAGCAGAGATGTAGAGTTTAGAAATGGCTCTAGTGATTGCAATGAAGATTTGGACTCCTTGAGTTTGATCAAAGATGATTCTGAGTCCTCGTCTGGTTTTTGTCTGAAAAACAGAGTGTCGTCTACTTGGCATCCAGATTCAGAGATAGTGAGAAATGTAGTGGATGAAGTTCATCAATGTCCCCGTGGAAGTACAAAACTCTTCTTGAGTAATCTTGAGTGCGTATGAGGTTATTTTTTTTCTACGACTATATCATCCACCACTCTATGCACTCATATATGTCTTGTCATTGTTACTCCAGTATATATGCACCAGTAGGGGCTTCTTGTATTTATGGCATGAGCTCCAGTAAAAGAAATGATTTCTTTTTGCGGGTACGAGGTACGGTTCCCTGAAATCCAACAACCTTAATTAAATAAATGACAGATCATTAAAATATTCCTAATATGACCATTGGTTAGATGAAATAAAGATAAATAAATTCAAACATCTGTTTATGACTATCGGTGAGTCAAGTGATCGGTAGTTCATCAGCATCAGCATTGGCGAGACATCTTCGGTGACTCGGATGATCATCATCGGTGTGTCATGATCGGTGACTCATTTGATCTGGATCGGTGTGTCATATTCAGTGACTCATTTGATCAGCATCGGTGAGACATCTTCGGTGACTCATTTGATCAGCCTCGGTGTGTCATGATCGGTGACTCATTTGATCTGGATCGGTGTTTCATCTTCGGTGACTCATTTGATCATCATCGGTGAGTCATGATCGGTGACTCATTTGATCTGGATCGGTGTGTTATCTTTGGTGACTCATTTGATCAGCATCGGTGTGTCATGATCGGTGACTCATTTGATCTGCATCGGTGAGACAGTTGTCCTTCGATATGGATCGGTACAACCGTTGTCCTTTGATATGGATCAGTGCGACCATTGTCCTTTGATATGGATCGGTGCGACCATTGTCCGTTTGATGTGGATCGGTGCGACCGTTGTCCGTTTGATATGGATCGGTGTGACCGCTGTCCGTTTGATATGGGTCGGTGCGACCGTTGTCCGTTTGATATGGATCGGTGCGACCGTTGTCCTTTGATATGGATCGGTGCGACCATTGTCCGTTTGATCCAGAGGACTTCCAGAATACTTGTAAATCAATAACAAAGAGAAAAAAATATGATCCAACCAATATACACAGATTCAATAAGAGATTGTGATTATGTATATGAGAAATCCAACCGGATTAAGTAATTGATGATTTGTGATTATTAAAACAGAAATCATAGGAATAATTCAACAATCTTCTAGAGGGCTCAACACACTTTTATGGCATAGTTTGTGAGTGATATTCAATTTTATTCAAAATCTGAGTGTGAGCATGAGAACCATCTAATTTAGCTTCTAAATATTTTGAGAAGTCACTATTTGTACAACAATCATTTGAAATGTAGTTTCCAGATTCAAGAAGTGAATTTCATGGAACAAAATTTCAAAGCACGACTTATTAGTGGATCCATATAAGGTAAATGATCATTTTTTTCATGGGAGAAACAACATAATGTATTTGAAATCTAGAGTTCCCTTAATATTTTTTCAATATTACCGATGATTTATCATAGATTTATCTATGTTGGAATCACCATTGACTACCCTCCCTTAGATATCAGTGATATTGAAATAGGATGAAAAGTGACGACCTTCTGTCAATTAACTTAAATAACTTATAACATCGATTTCTATTCTGATCATACCCAAGTCCCGTGAGTGGTATGTGGTATTTTTAAAGGCTTTAAGATATAGTTTGGGATGTGTTCATGTACAAGATAATCATTTGGGGGGGTATGGATCTCAGCAACATTAACCATATGAGAAGAATTACTCCTCTCATGATCAAGAGACTGATTCAGTCATGCATGATCTTAAGTGTTGGTGTCACTATATTATTGGGGAATGGTTCATGGCATCCTTTGATGATAATAGTCTGAGTTATATATATTTTATGAAGGACATAAATCTCAGACATATATGATCGTTAAAATATATCTAGATTTTTTACATCAATATCTCAAACACCCTGAGAAAGAGGAATGTTGTTGGAGATGCTCTCAGCAAGAATGTACTATCACATGCTACTATTTAATTAGGGAGAGTAGAGGAACCTCATAAATATTTTCACTCAGTTGAACATGGATGCTCTGTATGATGTTTCATGTATGGTTCTGACCAGTGTTCAATAATCATATTCTCTTTTATAGTTTATTTTTTAGAGTCACCAGTAGGATGATGTGTTTCAGAAGTCTCGAGAAATTATTTGTGGTGGGAGAACATTTCTAGTTGGTGACTTTATTTAGATGGTATTCTTCACAAGGGGGAAATGATTCTTATCCCTACATTAGTGATGATTTTAGTCATTTTGAATTTTTAGAACTCTTCCTGGTCCATTCATCTAGGAACTACAAAGATGTATTATGACATGATAAAACAATTCTGGTGGATGGGTAAGAATCTTGACATCGTTGATTTTATTTCTCATTGTTACACCTTCCAATGAATAAAATAAAGAACACCTGAAACCCTACGGTTTTCTTCAGCCTCTTCTACTATGAGTTTGGAAATGGGTCAAGGAATCCATGTATTTGTTTGGATTTCCATGGACACCATGAGGGAATAATTCTCTCTGGGTGGTTCTTGATAGTTTGACATGGTCTGGATATTTCATTCTGATGAAATATACCACTATGTTTGATGATATGGGTATGATTTATGTGCAAATGATTATGAGGATACGTGGGAGTACTTTTTATATTTTTTCATATAGGGAATCTATGTTTACATTTATATTCTAGAGGATTCATTACAAAGATATGGGAAATTAGGTTAGGTGAGCACTACATACCTTCCAGAGATAGATGGTCAAATAGAGCGAGTGATTCATATCGTGGATGATGTGTTTTTTGAATATGTCTTTGATTTCATAGGATCATGTGATAGTCATCCAAGACTTGTTTAGTTTTCTCTATAATAAAAATTATCAGCCATCAATCAAAATATATCCCTTTGATGCATTGGAGGGTTTCTCGTGTAGACCACATCTTTGTTGGGATGAGGTGGGGAACTATCATTACATGGAACAAGTTTTGTTTAAGAAATGACTATGAATATTCAATAGGTACATAGACATCTGGTTACTACCCTGAGTCGCAAAAATTGTATGTGTATTGGCAGCATCGATCATTGGGTTTTTTCATATGTGACTGGGTTTGCTTAAATTATTATCCTCCATTGGGTCACTGTTGAATTAGGAACATGTAATGTTGTCTATGAGATATGTTGGACCATTTGAGATCAATGAATTCCTTGAACAAGTTTCTTAATAGTTTGAATTACCAGTTTTTTTGATAGGTATTCCTGATGGTTTCTAAATACAAATACACTGGGAATATACACCTGATTCCACTAATGTTATGATTTGGGAAAAATGATTAAGTTCCAGATGCTTCTATTATTGAAAAATCAGTTAAGATCATTGACTATCAAGTGAATATCATTCATGGTAATTCGATTATTTTAGTCAGAGTGATATGGAAAAAAGGATCATATTCTCATGATACATGGGAATGCGAATCATTGATTTGGGACTCATGGCCTCATCTCTATCTGGGTATTACCTCTTCCACATGACTTCCTAGAGATGTAAAGTCTTTATGGTGGGTAGTTTGTAACATCCCGTTACCTATTCAATAGGTAAAAATTTGACCTCATCATGGTTTTCCCCTCCCTAGATATTAGTAGGATACCACTACTGATGAATTCAATGATTTTTTGGACTTTCTCTAACAACCATATGTTAATGCGGGATGAAGAGAAATTACATGCCGTGTAACTATGTTACACACTGTGTAATGAGTGTTGGATGTTTGTCGTGAAATGACTGGTCACACTGTAAACTGTTACATGTCATGAATGATGATTACACATCATGTATGCATTAAATGTTGCATTTCAAATCCAACGAGAGGGGGTTTTAGCATATTGGGGATGTGTTAATTACCCATCATGAAGATTATTAACACTTTGTTTAATGGCCAACGTCGAGTTTTTAAAACTCGTGCTCAACTATTTTGATTTCGTATTCTAACTATTTATTCTTGTACTTTTAATTAAGGCAGTTTCGGTGACCTTTTGAGAGACTCAAACTCTTCTAGATTGATTTTTATGACAACTTATCTCCATTGCAATCATGGTGTGTCTCTCCGGGTAAGTCACATTTTTGTTTCTTCATTTCTTTTTATTATGGTAGCCCCTTAGGTTTTCATATTCTAGTACCATGGTTTAAATAAGTTAATTATCCATTGTTTTATATATATCTATTGTTTGATCTTAGTATAGATGCCTTTTTTATGTTGGTCATGGTATAGTGGGCCTTCTTCATTAAGGTATGTGGGTTTCCTCACTATTGCCGACCCCTCATCTTCTAAATTAAATCAATCATGATGTGAATTGGATTTTAGGGCCACCATTGATGTTGTTGGGTTATGATGATTTTGGATTCCTATGTAATCTTGTGCGACTTGAGATTTGAAGTAGGTAGTCCTGTCTCGGGCCTATGATAATAAACTTGCATATTTTTCTTTACAAACTGATTCATAATAAAATATTTTCATGACTTTTATGTGTGTGTTGAATATGGTTTTCAATGAAAATTTTTTTCCCTATATATTGATAAATACAAAGAAAATGTCATATTTTTTATGATTTTAAAGGGATGTCGAAATGGTTATCAAAATGATTATAAAAACATTGAAATGAATTATGAAGAAAATTTAATGGGATACGGTGGGTATATAGGTGGATGGTTTAGAATGAGCCATCATCCATTGTTTTGTGATTAATAAGTAGTTCTGTTTTGGGTATTTCATCAATTTCCAAGGACCCTTTCTCTAGGGGACTGATATTGACATTTTGGGGGGTTTACTCCTGGGGTATTCCTCTACTTCTTATGTTTGTGGTCTAAGATGGGATTTCTGAACTTGATTGATTGATTGTGGTATGAGTAGTCTACGGGCTGGACCTAGAGTATTCCTTGGTGTTTTGATACATGTACTTTGGATTTTTATTTCTTTGATTTATATTTTTTCTTGGATTTCCATGTTTATTATTGTGGGAAATAATGTGGTAAATTTAGAATGAAATTCATATTCCTACTATTATATAGAACTATGGAAAAAGGGGTATCTTTACCATGTTTTTATAAAACTATCTTATAGATTATCATGCCATGTTTTACAGAAAATTATCATACATGGATTTTAATACAGAGACTGGTTATGTAACACTTGGGTGGCATACTACTGATCTATTTTTCTCACACCATGTGCACCACTTCTATGTTGTGTAGAACATTGTTTGTATTCTAGTGCAAGGAAAGGAACGAGTTCATAGTGAGGTTGTGAGTTTCATGCCAGTAGGATGGGTATCGTGTGGTTAGATAGTGGGAGTTTTTCCCTACCATCATTTATAGTACATATTTGGTTTTTATTCCTTTGTAGTTTGACTTGTCTTGGAGTTTTTGCTACTTTTCCATTTTTATGTTTCTATTGTTTTCTTGTAATTATGGTATTTATATATTATTTATTCTTTTTTGTACCTTTAATTATATATATATATATTCTATGTGGTTGTTCAGGTTTTGAGAGATCATTCCCTATGGTGTTTTGTTCAAATCCAGGGTGCTTGTCGCCAGCCTATGGGGATCAGGAATTCCCTTAGGCTTTCTGATAGGTCGGGTCAGGAGCCATTTGAGGGTAATCCGGGTCAATTGTTCAAATTCATTACTATGTTTTGAGAAAATATTATATTCTAGTCCATGACATGAAAATCCCACATGATACCTTCTTATATATTCTAGTCAGGAAAGGGATTTCATATATAGGAATTTCCCAATACACCCTCTTGAGGGATCCCTGTAATACATCATGGTAGAATGATTCTATATAAAAAATGAAATTGAAGATCAAAAAATGAAACAATATCAGTTTAAACCAAATTATTTTATTTATATCCTAACATCATGTTCAAAAATAAACATTTAAGACCCACAATCCAACACATCTTAGTTCATTGAGGCTCATTAAGGCATGATCTAGTCATGAAAAAACAAAAACCTACCTCTTAAGTCTCAAAAATACTACCTTATGTCTACGAACATCCATGGATTGAGTAAAATCAAGCATATGATACAGATTATCATGACCTTTTCAATACTATACATCCAACTAGTGTTGAAATCATATTTTGTATGATGTAATTTGTTCTCTCAAACACCCTGATCTTGATATGGAACCAGTATGAAAAAAATAACTAGAGGTAATGAGTTTCCAAATGAGAAAAATTACTAATGGCATATACATAAAGTGAAAGATATCAAAAATGAAATATTTTGTGAAAAATATACATCAGTGGTAAAAATAAATCCAAGGTCTAATGTTAAAAAACATTTTATATTTCTCAAATAATTCAAAAAATATCACTGAAATAATCAACAGCTACTCTATGGGATACATCGGTGAAATCCAACTATCTAGCCACTGTCTACACGTTCTGGTCTATCATAAACATCACGACATCACTAACATATCGTTTCACATTCTTGTATTAGTAAAACTTGTTCAACTCTCCCCTAATGGATTATAGAATCTTTGAGCTAAATATTCTTAGAATTATCCCCTCTAATTATTTCACAACTAGTCCCTTTCAAATAATCCCAACATTCATTATATTTGAAATACATGTAAAAATTTGAAGTTTCAAAATTTATAAAAAAATCATTATAAAAATTTTCCCCTTTTCGTTGTTCTTATATAAAACACATATAATATATTTTTAATTCACATTTCAAGTAATCCATTTTACATCAATGAAATCATTCATCGTATATAATATCAAAGAAATAATAATGAAGATAAAAAGGAAAATGGAGACCACCCTAGGGATAACATTTATCTGGGGTATCTTGTTTAGCCATTCCATAGTAATCAATAGACTAGTTAGTAATAATCATTTACCTTGGAATGATGTACTATGAAAATGTGGAATGATTACAAAGAGAACCACGTTTATGATGTTAGATAATCAAGTACCCAGTCAAAATTCACTAGGAAACATATATAAACTCATTGAGTCAAACCACTATAAAAATATGGAAAAGTATCAATATTAAACCCCTTAAAGGATAAATAAGTCTATTTTATTGTTCATATGTCCAAATAATTCAAAGGGTCCATATCATTACAAAATTAATTTAAAAAACACTTTTTCACCAAAAATATTATTTGATAACCAATTTCAAAAAATTAATAGTTATCTAAAAAAGAATCATTAAATTTCTAAAAAAATGTGTTATAGAATAAATTTATCGAAACCCTTTTATATACATTTATCAAAACATCACAAATAAATATAAATATAATTTATAAAACCATTATCAAAACCATGAG
Organism: Viscum album; assembly: GCA_963277665.1. Classification (NCBI taxonomy): domain Eukaryota; kingdom Viridiplantae; phylum Streptophyta; class Magnoliopsida; order Santalales; family Viscaceae; genus Viscum; species Viscum album. Next base: position 1,237,991,264 of record OY728157.1, on the reverse strand, counting down.
AATATACACTTCACGAAAAATTGGGTTGATATGGAACCTTCTACCTCACACATGGGTAACATGTCAACCACAATGGGGTCCACATTCCAGAAGGAAAAGAAATACAGTGAAATCAAGAGGAGGACCTAAACATTAATAACCACAATTTTTAATCAAATTCGATAATCACATGTATAGAGGAAATTTTAACTCATCCCATACCTCAAAGGACACACTTATCACACCAAAATTAATAAGAGAACCAACCTAAAGGGAAAAAAATGAAGAATCTATTATGGATTTTGAGAGATCATATCATGAACAATAGATTCCATTAATTTACTCTAGAATCAATTTAATTCCAATATAAATAGATTTAAAAAACAGGTTCAATGAAACACACCAGATACATAATAACTAATCGATAAATGATCCAAACTCATTTCGATCAATATGGAGAAGGGACGAGATGAACCTAGAGATCCCCTAGATTAATAAAAGTTGAATCCAGGTTGAAGGGGTGATTATAGAAGATAAATAAAGGTTTGGGGGGATTAAGAATAGTCTTCTCCTTGTTAATTTGGTCCATCCCAAAGCCACAATATACTCAAGGGTTCCGGGAATAGTTATTGTACCTCTAGATGTCACACCTATTCTCTAATGATGTTTTTAATGGAACTCCAATCCTGGAATATTCCATTTTCTTTCCAATGGCCTTCTTTAGGCCCTATTATTCAACTTTTCTTGCACCCCCTCTAAATACCCAACAACCATTACATATATAAAAAGACAAGATCCAAAATAAGGAAAGGTGGAAAAATGATATTACCAAAAGGAATTATACCTAAGGATAATGAAATTTTTTTTGGAAAACAAATAGTGTGGTCATTTTATTTCAAATCATAAGTAGATCACCCATATTTTTCTTGAAAACACAATCTCTCATATTTTATTAGTGTTATAGGAACACCATTACATGTATAGTGAGAGCAGGATTCCCAATCTAATGAGTTTCTAGTAACCCTTATAGATGAACCATTACTCTATATTTTTTCATTATAAGACAGTTTAGGCCATTCTAGTAAGATTAATTACATGAAATGTAATAGATGTGTCATTTTCTAGCCATATATTTCTGCATGTGATGATCAAGATATTACTTATGTAATAATTATAAGGTGTCTAGGGTCACAAGAATTGGATTCCCAATGTGAATATAATATGATTCCTTCATTACATGACATGTGGATGTTACAAATAGAATTCTTATTTGGATAAAAACACATATATATAACCTTTTACCTTATTAAATATGAAAAAAATACATCAAGTGGTATGGATGGGATGCGTTATGTGATGCCTTGTGTGTTTAGAAAATAATTCCTAGTTTTATGACCACGGAATAACCTATGAAATAATAATTTGATAACTTGATATGTTCATATAAGGAAAAAATGTGGTTTCCATCTTGGATTTAAACACTGAAACCCATCCTCTTCTATTATGTGATTAAAAAAATATTCTTACATGGATATATAAATGGAAAAGAATTATAACATTAACTAAATAAAGTTATTTCACACATATTCATAACCTCCATTAGTACTATGATTGTAATATATGTAATTAACTAATGTCAACATGGATATTTCATGAAGAATGGGAATCACAAAAAGTCCTATCAAATTAGAGAGGCTCATGAAATGAAAAAAATATCTACATGGATTTATGATAATATATAATTATCCCATTCCAATCCAAGATATTATCATCATTTTAGTTGTGAAATGTTTCTCAACATTATAAAACATGTATGAGGGTCAAGGATCATGACCATCACAATGAAATGTTATGGTGTAGTCAAAATATAAAGTCTCAAAAACCATATCATGGAATTATTTATCTCATATAAAGCAATAGGATCAAATAATTATTTCTATAGAATATATTGAGTAATTAATATTAAGTAATTATAGGGACTAATTGAAATATTAATATAAGTATAATATCATTTAATAAAACTAGAGAAAAAAAATCACGTGATTTAGGGAATATTTTATAATGTGATTAAGAATTAAATAGATGAGGGAGAGTTTAAATGTAATTTATATATCTATTTTAAAATAGAGAAATATTTTACCACCTAAAAAATTATATAGATATATTAGATTTATTTAATATATAATAATCAATAAAGGTGATGGATTTCAAATTTTTGACATGGAAATTGATGATATATATCCGAAATAATATTATTCAAGTAACGGTTACTAATTAAATGGAAGAGGATAAAATTTTTGTTGATCATTTAGATGAAAAATATAGAATTCAGAAAAAATAGGACACATCCATGAAGATTTATCAAAATAATACACCAAACAAAACACTCCAAATAGAGAATGTCGTTTTAGGAATAAAGAATAGGGGTGGTGTAAAAGATGAGTCCATCAAATAATCGATCTATAGATGTGTATTATATGTTTCATATAAATATATATAAACAATAATTATACCTTAATATCTATAAAATATTGAATATTATATCACATATAAACATTGGTCATTCCTTCCCTAAAGTACTATATAGAAGACCAAAAGATGTTGTTTCCCTATGATAAATAATTAATTCCCATAAAACATTTATAACACATACAGTGAGATTTGTTATAATCTCATATATAAATTAACTATAAGAATATGAATAGGGTATTATCCATTTTGTTATGGTCCATATAAAATGAATTTTTCTAATGTGTATATTAAATTTCATAATTATAGATAAATATTTGGATATAAATTGCATCCAAATATATAATCAAAAGGATGTAAAATCTATCCTAATAATATTAGAATAATTCCTAAAAAATGGGATGATAGGGTGAATAAAATAATGATTTCTATTACACCCTTATCCCCTCCTCATTCATGGTTCATCTCAAGTAATAATAAGTTATATTAGCGTTAATTGGATATGTTTTTTCCTCAACTAGATACATTTCAACCTTGAAAATATGATGAATTATTTGTATATGGATTCAATAGTGAAAAGTCCTATATATTATGGAATTCATTTTTCTGTTTGGAATTTGGAAATTCCATATTTCTATTTGCATGATTGAGTCCATCACAATATATATATATATATATATATATAATTGAATTTTTTTATTGATATTTTCATGGAATTACGATTTCTTAGGGTTGATGAAATTTACAAATTAATGATTATGTTAACAAATACTTAAATGATGGTTTTGAAAAGAGGTTATTATTTTAAGATATCTTATGGAAACAATTATAAGTAAATTTTGAAAATGATTAATGATTTGTATAGAAATGAATATGTTTTGAAATAAAAATGTATGGTTTCTTCATCTAATATATTATATAAATCAGTTGAAGATATGAAAATGAAATCATTTGAATTATAATATCACATATTTAAAATGATAAAGATGTAGTCTACAAAAAAAATTGTTTATTTTTATTAGGACTAAATATTAAATATTTCAAGATAATGTAATGAAAAAAATATTAAGTAACATGAATGGTTCACAGATGAAAGTAGAAAAGGGGCAGCAACATCATGTGGAAAATCATGATTTTTTTATGCAACAAACATGAGAAGTTACAATGCGTGAGTACGAAAATAAAATTAGTTAAGGTTAAATGTGAAATGAATTTTTCTTTCAGAAAATATATGGTTGAATTTATCAAAATTCTATTTTATGAAGACTTGATAAAAATATATATTATTAAAATAGTGAACTTATAACTAATAGAACAAGTATATACACATTAAGAACTTATTCATGAGTTTATGATTATCCAGGACAAGTAAAAATATCATAGCGAAACAATGAAATCCCTAAAAGATAATGTGCTTAATTTATATAATGAAAAGATATACCATGTTGGCAATTTAGATGGAAAACTAAATGGGATAGAATTAATGATTAAGATTCTTGATGGAAAGCATCCAGTTTTTTGATAAAGAAAATTATCAATGGTTTTTACATGGAGACTTCATTAAATTGTATAAATAACAAAACACTATAAATGGTAAATTTATTAATAAGAAAAAAAATATTTATAAATAATGACTCAAAATTATTATTTTGTAGAAGTTATATTTTCTATCCTTAAATTAAAAAATAATGTGTGAAGGGATTATATCCAGATATGAAATTAGGGAAGACATAGTGATATATCTTATGCATGGACTAATATTGAATGAAAAAAACTTGATTCCATGATGATATCCCATAGTAAAATATGAAAAATGATACATTATTGAAATAAATAATTTTCTATCAAAATAAAAAATAGATTCATGGAGTTGGATGATTAGTAATTGGAATGGGAAAAGTGGATTTATCTTATATCATGGATGGATTACTTACAGTATCCATCATGGAGATAAAATAATTAATTTCATTGTAACAGATGGATTGGATACACCATAGATTTGTGAAAAAGGTAATGAATACCCACTATCAATAATGAAAGTAGAATATAGAACAATATATTTCATAGAATATTATATTCATGGTTTCAAAAGATATAAATAAATGATAGAAAAATATAGAGCATCAAGAACCAAATTATTTTCACTCACATCAATCATCATAGATATATATTAATTAGTCATGTTGGGATATGGAATTACCATCGTATATTCACATGGAGGCCACCAAGGACAAGAATTATCCATTCATAAGTGGTTTCATCCAATCAAAAACAATTATGGGTGGAAGACATTCCTAGTCTTCCATGATTGGGAAATGAAGAATGTCAATGAATAATCTTGTGTAATAACAATTTAGGAAACATGTTTTAAAAGTATTATTATAATATAATAGATAAATTAATTCCAAGGTATGTCAATAATTCTATTAAAAACAATTGGAGAGATTTTTTCTCTGGTAGTTTTATCCAATGGAAGTCTGCAGATTTGTCTATTGTTCATAGTTTTGATCATAATGATTAAACAATATCATCATGATGAGAATATTATAATTTCCACTACACACATATTTTTTAATTATTGAGTTAGTGGAATAGGATTTTGATGAGTAAAAATACATAGATTTTGAATGTTCTAAGAGAATATACATGAATTCCATTTTTCCTGAAAAGAAATTCATGAAACTAATGGAGCCTTATTTCATGAAATTTTAAATTATATTAGTCTATAAAAAAATAGTTTAAAATTATTAATTACTAAAATATTACTCAAATTGTTTTGTTAGGAAAAAAAATGGATTTAAAATAAGATTCAAGAGTAGTAAGTTTTTCAAAGAAGTAAAAAATTATATAAATCTTCAAAGATATGTAATATGGTGTTTGAAACGCATCTAATATATATATAATTCTTAAAAAGTTTCTATTGATCATTAAATTAAAATTTTCTACATCATTTTTGATACCAGATTTCGAGAAGAAGGTGTTGAAATCATAATAGTAAAAGTAAAATAATTTAGGGTATTCAATATTATTTTTCCATGTACTAAACATGTGGTGTCAGTTGCCTATTTTTTATAATGGTAAAATGATTCTGGAAAAAACTGTTTCATAAGAAACATGTGACTATGTTAAGTTATATATTATCTTAAATAACAGAATTTTGAAGTAAATGCATTCATGTTCACTTAGTGATGATCAATAAAATTTTATTTAGTATTATATGGAAAATAATTTTCTCATTGAAAAAATTATTATTCATATATATATAGTTATATCACATGCTTTTCTATAATAAATAGAAACATTTAATTTAGTAAGTATTATAACTGTCACACTTTATGATTTATTGAATTTTCCAAAAAAATAATTAGTGTTGTTGAGGTCCCTACAAAAGTGATTGATGTATGTAAAAAAATCATATGCTACAAAACTGAATTATATAATGTAATTAGGTGAGTTATATTTAAGACACTAGTATTATTTAAATAGAAACATATTTTCAACACCATGTTTCAACTCATTTGGATTAATAGATGTTTTAGTGAATCTTTTACATGAATTAAAATGATGTATTAAAAATATTTATTTCTAATGATGATGATTAAAATAAATGGAATAGTGATGATGTTATAAAGATGTTTTATTCAATAAGTTGAATCAATAAAACTGATAATAAGTAATGTTCATCCAGTTTTAAAGTTTTAACTATTCCTTTAATTTTTTTGGATAAGCATAATGATTTATATTTTATAAATTCATCCAAATGATTACGATCCAAGTCAAATGTGTATGTAATTAATGACCCATTTATTTGAATGTAATGCTTTAAATTTTTTATAGATCCAAAAGGATTAGATGTTAACCGGTGCTTCCAAGTATTATATAATGATGATATTTGTTTCAATGGATAAAATTTCCCAATATTTAATTTTTATAGTAAATGGATGAAAATAGGGGAGATCAAAGACTATAAAAATATTTTCTTGGAATTTTTATATAACTACCATGTGACAACAATACTCAAGTAAATATCACAGAAAATTTGATGAATGTCTTCTCTGCATGATAGTAGAGGATTTAAATGAAGAAAAAACCTATAAATATTTTTTCAGAGCTGGGAATTAAATGAAATGAAAAAAATCAATATTAAGAGTCGTTGTATTTTTTGAAAATTGATGGGAGAGAATAATTAATAACAAATATAGAATTTTTTTGAATTAAATTCATCTAAATGGTGAAGAATTTATAATAGTATTGGAAAAACAATCAATGGTAGATATTGTTTAAAACATTAAAGTGTATAATGGATTTTATTATATTAAATGTTTATTTAAGGTTTATATTATAGTATATAATTATTATAAGTATATATTTTTTTCAAAAGAAAATCCATGGTGATCCTGAGGTTAATATAAAGGTTGAATTATCATATATGTTTTTTTGAATAGGTTTTCTGTTTTGGATGATAAAATACGGTTTCAGGTTAATTATATACCTAAAAAATTTGAATTATAATTTTAATTTAGGAAAGTTTTGATGTTTATTCCATGGAAATATGGCTCACAAGTTTTGAAGTTGTTTCAGAAAATAAATTTGAAATCCTTTTAAAAGAAGTAAAATATTTCATGTTACGTAAATAAAGAGGAGAATGATATCAAATACCATTCCATGAGTGAGGTTTGTAAAAAATTATATTTTATCATATGTATGAGTAACATCTGAGTAATTATGATATTTTAAAAATGTAATGAAGCACACTCTTTGTACATAAAAGAAACTAGATGTTTTTATAATTGATATCAAGATGATACTTGAGTGTATATATTTTCTTAAATTTAGTGACATCTCATGCATAAAAGTCATCTACTCTAATACATAATGATTATGTAGTGTTGAGTTAAAATATAGAATATTCCTAGGAAAGCCTCATGGTTATATGTACTATCATTATATAAATATAATAAAGTAATATCCAGAAAAAAATAATGACAACAACATAGACGAAACACATAATTGATATGGTAATTGCATAAGGGTTTATTACTTTTCTATTTTATGAGAAATAAAAATGACAGAATTATTTATGAATATTTTTAATAGATTCAATTATTTATACATGTATTTTGATATATTTTTTCAACCATAAAAAATAACTAATAATATAAACCATATAGAATGATTTCATGCCATAAATTATTACATTACACCATTAAGATTATTAAATGAATTCAATAGTTCAATTTATTAGTGATTCCAATGTCATGGGAAATTTTTACAATGAGAAATCATATAGGATCATCTTTTATTTATTAGGTAATATCTTGAGGAAGAAATGAGAATGATTTATGGGGTGTTATTGATAAGTTAATATAAATAAAATTATAGTTCCAAATATTATAAAAAATAATATTAATCAAGTTAAATTATTAATTAATAAAGTTTAGAATAATTAAAGAGATAGAATAGTTTCTTGATGTAATTTATATATCTAATATAATGAAATAAAAAAAGGTATCTACAAATGAGATTATTTTGAGGTATTCCAATCATTGAAATGATAGTCCATATAGAAGTAGAAGGGTATCCATTGTTATACATGTATGTTCAATGGAATGGAGTGAGACAGGATTGTACATTTATGATAAAATATTATTATGGAAGTGGATTGTAATATTTTTTTATCATTTTAAATAAAATAATTAAATACATTAAGAAATATGATACATACATTTATCATTGGATGAAGTGAAAACCAGAGTCAACTACCAAGAATTATATGATCTATCCATCTTATATGGGAGTAATGTAAGAAAATGTTGAGAATAAAATTAATTTTATATATAGATGAAAATTCAATGTGTTGGAAAAATATATGTTAATCTATAATATCCATTCATCAAAGTAAAATATTGAATATACCCTCATGTCTATAAACTGGACAAGCCTTTCTTGATGTGGATTGAATAAGATATGTAGTGGGAGTGTCCCATGGATATCTAGTACATTACTAATAATACATTCTAGCACTTAGAGTGAGTACTGATATTTATTTGTGAATCCAAAAATTCTTTATATATTCCCCTAGGATTAGTTATTTATTTGATCTATGTAAAATAACCATTTCCAATGAAATATTTGTATTTTTACTTTCATTATTGAGATTCTGTGAGGTGGTGTGGTAAAATAATTTATAAATATTATTAACAGAAGTTCATAAAATTATTCTAAGAAGATAAACAAGTGTAAGGTCAATTTCTTTAGAAATTTAACTTTTATAGAAGATTGATTAAACCTCCCCTATCTCTTATGGATTTTTGTATGTTGCAACAAGTACCACCAAAACAAAATCTCAATGGTGAATAATGGATCAATGACATAAATCATGATGAAAAGTTAACATGATCCTACTCATAATTGATAATGGACCACCAATAAATTATTTTAGTTGACTGTTAGTCACTTATAACCTATCCATAATAATCATAATATTTCCACATAAAAATTCTAAAATATCACCAAACAATTACGTTCCCATTAATAAATCATATTCATTCCCACACATAACCTACCACATTATCAATACAGTATATCTACCTAGTGATATTACTATAAAATTACATGACATTATGGAAATATTTCATTTTAAAAAACACCCATAACTTTATAGGTTTATATTTTAATAAAATTATGAAAAACATTAAATAACATAAATAATTTATTCCCAACTCATGTAAATTTTCTTCCAATATACAAGTATCTAATTAATAAAATACCTCTCAGCAACATATCCGACTAATCCTACCAATATGAATTTAAATAAAAAAAAATCATACTTTTTAATCATCATAACCTAGTGAAATGTAATTATAAAAAAGTTGTGAGGTAAAATACTCAGTAAGGTTACACATAAGAAATAACAATCAGTGACCCTTATTTATCTTAATATGAGTGACACATAATAGAGTTATACCTAACAAATAATAGGATACAATCATAGAATAATTCATAAAATAAGATAATAATTTAATAAATTTATAGAGTAAATAAACACGATCTATGAGAGTATTAAATTATTGGGGCAACATGTATAAAACTATAAAATGTCAATTAAATATAAAACATACATTATTATAATGAATATAAAATTCATGACACACACCGTTTGTGACATTTTTTCTGAGAAACAAAAATGTACCCATGAATACCTATAACATTATATATAGACTCTTGACCATGAATTGGATGATGGTGTAGGAACCCACTCTTTTGCATCGATACATATATGTTCCATATAAAATTATTAATCATATCATAGAGAACAAAAAAAATGAAATGTCTTTCTTATCCTTTATAAATAGAATCAAATAAGTAAAACATTCATAATTCCATAAATAATACTTATATAATAAATCCATAGATTAAAAATTGGTATTGATTTCCTGAATTTAATTTCATTGAAAATTCCATTTAATCATTATAATAAATCATATGAAATGTACACCATAAAGATAAAAGGTTTATGATTAATATAATAATTTCTCAATTCAAAATATGTATAGAATCTACATAAACACACTTTAAGTAAATGAATTCAATATAATGTATTGATATTGGAATGTCATTAGAATAAAAATTAGTAATGTAAACCTTTAAGGACATAGAATGATAAAGGAACCAAAATATCATCTATAATATATAAAACAAAATCAATAAAAAAAATAATGGATCCAAGAAAATAAATAAATATTCTGATAATAAATGTGGGAATGAAGATAAAATGTTCAATTTTAAAATGATAGAAACTCGTTTTAAAATTATTTAATTCCATTTATTTCATTACTGCAATCGAAAAGAGTGAATTATGTTTTAAATTTTATTTATGGTAATGATAATTATATGAATTATAAAAAATTATCGATATCAAATTTTCAAAAAAAAAGTACAACATTGGTTGCAAATAAAATATGGATAAGGAGGATGTGATTCATTTCAATGAATTGGAGTTATTCATACCAACATTAAAATTTTATTTAAAAACCCTTATTATCAATGATGTTGAGAAGTAATTTCCACCAAGATAAGAGTTAAATAATATATAAAATATTGGAATGGTTTGATCAATGAAATATTCATTGGTATATTCATGTGAGAAGGACTATGACCCATTGAATCACAAATTCATTTGAGAAAGCTATAATTAAATGTATAATGTTATAATAAATGTACCTTGAGAGGAAGATCATGAAATGGAATTTAAAATATCCTAGAAAGGAATATATTTTCATATGTTAAATTAATATATTTTTGAATAAAACATATAAAATAAGTTGTGTTATACTATATCAAACATGTCCCATAATAGTGAAAATGAGGAAAACCCATTATGATTACTATTGATTATCATGTATGTTCTTGAAACTCATATATAAAAAATATAACTATCTTAATAACTAATTTACTATCCATATTAAAACCCATAACTATTTATAATTTTAATTTATAATAACAATATACATTTAAATTTGTTTATTGTTACATATTTTCCATATCATGTGTTTATAGTTCCATCCATTTAAACTAGTTTAGTAGAAGTGGATTATGTAATTTTTTCAATTTAAAAGATCATTATTCAATTTTAATTAATGTTTCTATAAATTATCTTATATAATAATTTATGAATCTAAAATATAAATTTATGATTGTTTCATTCATTATTTTTCAAGATGTAATTGACAATTAGATCACTTTTGTGTTTTCTTAACCATAAAAGGTTTTTTTTTCAAAAAAATTGAGTTACATATTTATGTATCCTTCCAACAACTAAAACAAAAGAATTCATAAACTTTTTAATCAATATTATGTCATTAATTATAATTTCCTATTCAAATATGAAATATTTTTATGTAATTTCTCATGTATGTCTTTAATCCGGGCTAATCATGAACATAACATGATTAATATATTATCATGATGTTATATGCTTTAAATATTATAATTCTATATAAAAAATTATGTAAAATTTTATTTCACAGGGTGATATATCATAATTATAATAAAATAAGTATTTTTGGTAAATGAAACAAATAGATTTTATGATTTAATTTCTTCTTAGATCACATGATAAATATTGTTAATTTTATAATGATTTTTTATCATATATATTATTAATATGATATTATATCTTTAAGAGAAACTTATTATTAAATTAAAAATCTTTTTTTAAATTAAATTAATTATTAACAAAATCCTAAAAATATTATATTTATAAACAATGTACACCGATCCATGAAGGTGGTAGTTTAGACATACACATGAGTGATGATTTCATTCTATCATAATGAGATAAATGAATAATATATATCATGATTTAAGTATGAAAAATATTCATATATTATTTTAAAATTTATATAATTTCACATTAATATCATCAATGTTATAATGTGATGTATAATAGAATATGCATATTTTTTACGTGATAGTCTAAACACAAGCATGATTCAAATTTTCATTTTTCTTAATCTAAAATATAAATTATGATAATTTGTATATCATAAATATAATAAATTTATCATATAATAATAATAAATATCTTCTACTTTTATATTTTTTTCTTAATGTAAATTCTGGAATAAGTAGTGAAAATATAGAAATATAAAAAAAAATCATGCAGTTAGAGGTTTTTTGCCTCACCTCATGGGTTATCTCCAAAAAAAGAAGGGTTAAACCTTTGAGGGTATATGTTTTGAGAAGAAAAGAACCTTATTATGGTGGATATTATTATTGATGTTATTATTGGATATATTTTTTTCTTAAATACATCAGTTGTGGTATAATGGGAAGTGAGAAAATGAGTTCACCTTTTATATGTAAAAAAGGATGATATTTTTATAAATACCAAAAACATTTCAACAAAGGGATGTAGATATGAATAGAAATGGCTCCAAAATCGATATATAATTGATTGGGAAAAAATATAAGGTATATCCACACCTCAAACTCTCTATTTTAATCATATTTTTTACACTTAAATCTCATTACCTCATAGGTTACTCATTGTTTCCACTTTGGTTTTCACTAAGGAATCTTGTTTCCCCATAATTAAATCATCCTTCAAAAATTTAAATTATTAAAAAATATTGACCTACAGATTTAAATTTTTTAAAAATATTTTATTTATTTTATATAAGTGTTAAAAGTTAATTTAATAATCCTAAATATAGATTTTTTTTGAAAAATATACATTCTGTCCTAAAACATAAAATATGGGTTTATAAAATAATTCTTATAAATTTAAGACTATAAATCCATTTTTATAATTAAAAATGGGCCTTCATAATTATATGAATGAATTTACAAATCATATTTATATAATTAAAATGTCAGAAAAGGCATGTTAAATTTTCAGAATAGTAATATAAACTATTAACCAAAAAAACATTTATTATATAAAATTAGTAAAAAATATTCCTATTTTAATGTTGTGATGATGAACAGAAAAATAATTATTTATTATTCTAGTGTAAAATATATAAAATTAATATTTAAAAAAAGTATAATGCATGGAGTTAAAAAAATATAGGAAAATATATTTTTAAAATACTAATTGTTCTTATTATTAAAAAAATAAAAATTATGAAATATATAATTAATAAATAAATAATAAATTTTTATAGTATCATATTTTTAAAATAATATATTTAGTTTTTAATAAAATACAATGAAAAAAGATAAATTTTTAGCCATAATAATGATTTATCTAAATTTCCATAAAATAACCAAATAAATTATATGTATGGGTGTGTGTGTGTTTCTTAACTCGGTTACTCCTATTCATACCTTATATTTCAATATATAGATAAAAACATTATAAACATATCAAGTTTAATTATAGTTTTCTACTGAGTGAGAATAAATATATAATGTACATTGTTAATTTAAGGAACATATATAGTGAATTCTATTCATGTCGCATTCTTATCCACTAAAATAAATTGTGTCATCACAATTATAATTATTCATAACCAATGAATGTATAAGAATTTATTCATAATATATTCATCATTTGAGAACAAACATCAAAATTGACATCCATCTTACTCTCATAGAATATAGAATATTATTAATTTTTCCTAAAATAATATTATCTATTAATATAATTATATAGCCTATAATGTACGTATTCTAATCATATAATCCCCCTATCATACCTCTCCTAAAAAATTTATTTCTATTAAACATAAACCCACTATGATAATATATTTTACTCTAAAAATTAATGATACCTTGAACCTTTCAATGTTTTAATCAGTTGTTCGTAAATTCCAAAATAATAAATATATATCATGATAGAATAAATGTAATTAATGTCAACATAAAAATTAGGATTCAATTATGAATCCCAATGTTTAATAATATCTAACATAATTTTTCAATATAAATAAACCCTTTACTATCTCAAAATAAAAAATATGTTAATCCCATGACATATTTTTCCGCCAATATTTTTTTCTTCAATAGTTATACCCATAATATAAAATTTTAATATATTCACTTTTCAATGTTGTTATATCGTTTAATATAGGTTATCAACCCATTAATAATAAACTAATAATGAAAAATAATTTTTTTCGAATATCAAGAAAAATTTTAAAATATATAATAATATCATTAACATATATAACAATCATGTGAAAATAGTTGTGAGTATCATGTATTAATTTCTAAAAACATATCATCCTCCCCACTATAGGTTGTACAAGGATACTCACCTTTTCAATCAATATAATAATATAATAAGATTATCAAAAAATTATTTATCATTCTTTATTTGATTATAATACATAGAATATTCTTTATAAAAATCATTTTCAACTTCATTTTCAACTTCATTTTCATTATATTGTTTTGATAAAAAAAACTATATTAAAAATTATTATTAACAAAATTGATTTAAATGATCCTGTGAGTATATAAACAGTATCCAAATATGTATTATCTAATTACACATTTATTTTAACTACGAATATATTAATTTCAATATTTTTGTTATTATTATTTGTTCTATTGAACATCTTAACATATTCTATTAAAATAATTTGAGAATAACATTTTCAATATATTTTGAAAATAGGATATTATTTACTAATTAATATCAAATTATCATTTCAAACCATGAGTGTATATAATACTATTTTTCGGGCACATAGTGATGATTGAGTTAGTATCTATCACCCCTTTTTTAGGGTTCATACCCCATGATACATATGATGTCTAACATATATCAACCTAATCATCCTGGCATGGATTTCGTTTCCAGAAAAAAATCATTTATGGATTTTTTCTATATATTACTTGATACACTGTATTATCCCATAGAATTATACATTGATTATTCTAAAAGGTATCTTATCATAATTCATGGAATATTAACTTAACCAAAAAAGATTTATTTATTCCATTGATATGAAAATTTTCTATAATATATAACCCTTTGATGACATTATGATCCCTTATTTTTTGGTCAATTTATATTGTACTAATTTACAATTTATTCTATAAAATTGTCTAATAAAAACTGTTGAATCCAAAAGATATTAGCATATAATTTCATTATATTATGAAAATATTACATTACCATACATTCCCAAGGCCTTAAATTTTTTAATATTTATTAAATAGGGAAAAAGATTAACTAAAAAATCATATCTTTTCATCTAATAGAATATTTTTCAACTCTATAATTATCCACTTAATATAGAACAAGTCTTCAAAATCTCTGACTATTTTTCCATATAAGATATTATTAAATACATTTCATACATTAGATATCATTATAAACTATTTAAATATAATCAAATGAATGTGGTGATCTAAGATGATCATTAATGGTGAAAATATGTGATAAAAATCTAAGGTCATGCATGAGAATACGTTCAATATATAGGTATAATGCTGAAATGTAATAGGGTTAAATCCAAAAGAAAATAAAACATAATCACGGAATAATTATTGACACAATATGGGTTGTGAATCAGATGAGAGATTGATTAAACAACATCCATGATAGTGTAACAAAGTTAGAATATTATTCATAAAAGATTTTCATATCTTTCAAAAACCACAAATATATTAGTATAGTGAACCTAAATTTCATGATCGACACCATAATTACCCATGATTGTGATAAAATAAAACATTATCATAAATACCTATCTCATGAGATATATAGTATTAATATATCTATTATATGGTTATATAATACCCCATATGTCATTATCCATATATATGTGTTCCAAAAAAATGAATTCATTATTTCATAATAAACCCATGAAATTAAAATAGGTTTCATATCATTTAAAATTGGAATACGAAACATTCATAATTTCTTCAATAATTGTAATAGGATAAAACCATTGATAATGACATGGAATCTGATGTCATCAATTAATACTATATGAAACTACAAATGAATCAAGCTAATGAAGAATATATAGTATAAAAAATATTAATTAATGGTATTTGGTTATGGAAATAATTTACCCAATCATGTGATTTGTCGAATATGTCATAACATTTATAAGTCAATGAAATAAAAAATAATGTATTTACTAAGAGAATGCATTTGAAAAAAATCTGGTTTATAAACCCTAATGACTACCCATGACCATGGTAGCGAGGGATCATTTATATAATATAAAAGAAAACTGATGAGTATTCTAGAAAATAATTTGTATGTTACCAGTTGAATAATACCACCGATCAAGCTAAAAAATGTATCGAATGGAATTGACATAGATTAAAAATATATTATGATGTTTCTAAAAATCAATTTTTGACATAAGAAATATACTTAATATTTTAAAATAATTTAAAAATTAATATTTTATAAAACTAAGAGAGTAAATAAATTAATCTATAAAATTTGAAAATGTATACTTAAAGTTTCATAAAAATTGAATAGTCTATAAAAAAATTTGGTCACCTCAAAAACATAAATTTATATTTTAGAAAAAATAACATTAACATAATAAAAGAAATTTAATGATCTCATTAAAATTTTATAATCAAAATGTAGAGACAAAAAATTTAAGGAAATTACATTTCAAAAATAAGTTATAATAATACATCATTTATAATGAATAAATGATTTAAAAATAAAAATGGTTTGGATGATAAAAAACATTATTTTGAAAGCAAGTAAAAATGTTCTAAATATTTTAAATTACCTCATTTTGAATCACAACATTCTAAAAAGAGGATTAGATATTAATTTTTTGATTGATTAATGAGAATTAAGTGAATGATTGAAAATAATTCATATTATCATTCCTAACAAATATTAAAACATTATATGATGGAAAATATGAACATGAAAATAAATATTTATTCGTAAGAATAAGAGTTATTCTTATACATGTTAAACATTAGTTTTGTAATGAATTTTACCACATAACTGTTTATTTATAATAATATGTAATTTCTATAGATAATATATTTAATGACTATATACATTTCTGGAATGGTTTTTTGAATGAAATCATGGATGTTATATTCATGGGATAAATACTATATCCCAAAGGAACAAAAATTTTGTCAATGATACTCTTATGAAATTAGTAACGTAAGAATAATAGGAGTATAATAAGAAAATAAATATATTGAAATTAATATATCATGAAATGGATGTTATTTTCATATGTGAATAGAATTTTTCATTTAATAACGTCTATAGAATAAATTATGGTTCTCACTATCAATGTTGTCTCATAGTGTTTAAATTGAGACAAAGAAACCCTTACCTTTACCTTTTATCTAGATTCCCAATGATGTGCATCATCTTCCCATATAAGAATACTAACTACAATAATAACTAATTTAATAACCATGTTTCTACCAAAAACATTATAATTATTATTTATAATGTTTATCTACATGTTTTCAATTCTTTTTTATTTACATTCCGACATCAGGTGTTCATAGATTTAATTGTTTGTACTAGTTTCACAGTAGTAGTGTTGGTGTTTACATTTATTAAATTATTGACCATTATATTACCAATAATTTTTCTATAAGGGAATATTTATATTTAATTAATATTCATGAATGTCCATTTCTGATTGTTTTAATTATTTTCTCTGAAGATGAAATTTACAATAAGTACACTATAGTTATTTTAATAACTAAGGAAATCTATTTTCCTAATTATTGTGTTAAATATTGATGTATCCAATCCATAATATAAAAATCATTTAAAATATTTATATCATGTAATACAGTAATGATTTTTTCAAAATCTGACATTGTATAATTTTTTGGCATTGTTCAAGTAGATAGTCAAAGAGAACCATACCTAAACATACAATGATTAAATGAATAGTATGACTTGATTCAGTTAAAATATCTTTATACCAATAAAAATGGTGTTTTATATTTATTTATTATTTTGATTTATATTAAATATTATTAATTGGTATAAGAAGTTATTGGCATGAAACAACTAATTAGTATGAATAATTTTTTTCATTCAAATCTCTTGTGATTATGATTGTAATTCTTATAATGATGCCTATAAATAAATATTATTAATATTTTATTCAATATTATTCACCTAAGTTGTATTAATTAAAAAAAGAATATTTATCATTTAAAATAATTATTAGGACCGTCCCAAAAACAAAGCAATGAAAAAAAATGAAAAACAGAAATCCATATAGGTAGTTGTCCACATATATGCAAGGGTGATGATTTTGTTTTCATATACTAGGATAAATTAGACATATAGATATTTATTTAATACCCATAAACGTGTTATATTTTTCACAATAATAATGATTTTACCTTTCTAAACCTTCCACATTATGAGTTATAGAAAAACAAAACATGTTTATTCTTAGAGGTGATAGTATGAACACACACATGATTCACATTTTCAATTTTGTTAATATTAAAGTGAATGGTTATTAATGATTTTTAAATCACTATAATGAAATACCAGTATAGTAATTATACTGAATTTTCATTTTAATATGGTGTATGGATATTTGAGGATGAATAAGTGCACATAATTATGTTAGGATATAAATGAGAAGTATGAAATTTAAATGTCACATCTCGAATTACCACGTTTTAAATTTGGTTTAATCATTTATGGGAATATATTTTAATAATAATAAAAGATCATTTAGGTCTAGAGGAGTTATTAATTGAAGTTTTGTAATATTTTATTTCAAAATAATCAGGATTTTTGTGTAAGGGGATGTGAGGACAGGATTTTCTTCTTTTATTAATAAAAATAAAATAATTTTTTGAAAATACACCAGACATTTAAATAATGGGAATTACTCTCAATGAATGTGTCACCAATGTTTAGAAATAAATTTCTTTTAAAGATAAAAGCTCCAGAAACACATCAAAACTGAAATTAAAAAGAATTCTATTATATTATACCCTAAACACATATGTTACTCATTTTGAACATTTTTTTCACCATGGAAAGTATTTTTTACTTAAGTTAAATTATCAGTTATGCCCCCCCCCCAAATGACCTAATTATATAATTTGTAGAAAATAAAAAATTGAAACTAATTTATTTTTATTCATTTTCTATAAGTTATAGAAAAAAATTTTAAAATAATAAATGTAGAATGTGGTGAATTCAATTTCTGTCAAAAATATATATTAAGTAATTAAAAGTGAAATATGGGTCAATAAATAAATTGACATGTTTAAAATTATAAAATAATTTAAAAAATAAATATTTTATCTTATAAAAAAATCTTTTATTTTGGATTCATAATATGTACTAAAATTTTCATAAAATTCATGTTATTTTTAGAAATTATATTTATAATTATTCCATTAAAAATACTTATTTTTATCATAAATTATAAAAAAAAATAATTCCTAGGATAATATTTTTATATTGAATAAAAAATATTTTTTATTTTATCGAATTATCAGTATAAAATATTTAAAATAAACATTGGAATGAAATTTTCAATAATAAAGAAAAACTATTTTTTTAGGAAAATAACTTTTGAATTAATAATTTTTATTATTAATAATTTATATAAAACATAAAAAAAATATTGAATTGAAAAATAAATACATTATTTTGTTTAATCACATTTTATCAATAATAAAAATTGCTTATCAATAAAAATTTTACTCATAAAAAAGGTAGATTCTTAACTAAAATAACGTATAATTTAAATTATAATAATAAACCCATTATATATCTAATTTATTTCACAAATTGGGTTCTACTACTCATAAATACTAATTCAATATATATTTCAAAATATTCTACCTATATCGTGGTTACTTTTTTCTATTGAGTCATAATAAAATGGGTATCAAAGGCATTGTTTATTTAAGGAAATGTGTAGTCAAATCGCATGTTGTAATACACATTCCTTATAGAAGACTATTCTAGGACACCACAAGAGTTTCTTAACATGACAACATAAGTATATAAATTTACCCTTTCTCAAGGGTCATAATTCCATAATATGAGTCACATGTTATAGGCTATTGGTGAGCAAAACACAATCCCATGATATACATAGTACAACTAATGAACAATCATATTTTTTTGACAAATAGATATCAAGAATACTATTTTGGAATATAATTCCAAGTTTCCTCAAAATAAAAGTTCCTCTAAATTGTGACCTGACACATTAAATTTATGTGAAACCTGGGGAGAAGGAATGAAACCACATACCTGAGTATATAATGGGAATTCTCATTTTACATCACTATCTAATTTGTCCTTATTCAGTTAATATTGAGATATATAACATGACTTGTAATAGTTTATTACACATTGAACTATTCATGAAGGGTTATGATCCAAATTTAGAGTCGGTGTATTAAGGGATAATTTCAAAATTTATGTCTCCATTGATTTAAAGGGTTAACCACATTAATTATATTTTATCATTTTAATTATTTAATTTAAAACCGAAAAAACAATATGATAAGAAGAATTGCGATGTGGAAACTAGGGTCCTTCAACAACACCTATTCTAGTTTTTTTTGAATTTCTCAAACTCCATCAAAATTAAAACATCCTTATGAAATCTTATACATATCCTTCCAATAATTTCATGAATTTAAGAAATATATTTCATTATATACATCCCCAATACCATTTAGTTTTAGTGTTTTAGAAAAATAAGAAAAAAATTACTCTAATAACACATATTATATAAATCTAGAGGTATTGTTTCTATTATATAAAAAAATACATAATCCATAATATTTATTTAGAATCTCCCACAATTTCACCACCAAATCATTCATGTTATAAATATCATCTGCAATCATTTTTTCATAACATTGGGAAATTGAAGCATTAGAAGGTGTTAACTAAAATGAGTAATTATGGTAAGCATAATGAATAACTATATTAGGTCATAAGTATGAATATGATAGATGTATCATTATGAAAATTTATGTATGGAGAAGGAACATAAAATAGGGAATTCATACCTAAGGAATATGATGTTCATATGTATTGAAATATGACATAAGGATATAATATCATATGATTTTTGAATCATGGAATATGTGGGAACAACATAAGACATGAGAACATAAACATTAGTCAATGTTCACTATAATGAACATTATCATAATGTAGGAAATGTCCCATAGTTGATAGGGTTCACCCACCATTTATATAATCGAAGTACTCAATGTATCTTAAAATATAAGGTTCACCACAAATTCAAGTAGACATAGATGAAATAGTCCCATGGTGTATTAAATCCACTCAATAACCCATTATATATCATCTCAATGAAAAAAATTCTTTTACAATTTTATTATAGTGAAACATAATTTTGGCCCAACATTCCACATAATATAGTGTTCTAAGGATAGCCACACATTTACCATTCAAATAAAATTCTTATATCAAAACATTACCCGATGATTTGTGGGGATAATTAATTCTTGGATAACCCCTCTAATAATAATATTATATATTTATACGCCCCATTAAAAAAATAACCCATGCATAAATCATTATCAATTTCAAACCCATGAATTGTATGTGGGTTTCACAATTCTAATTCAATAAATAAATAAATGATAAATCATATGGTTTTAAAAAAAGTGAAATTGTTTTGATGTTTCATAATTTAATATGAGGAATATTTTTGAACATTAAATTTGTAACAACCCAATATTTCTTTAATGGAAATTTCAATAATATAAATATTTTATAATCACATGAAGTTATAACATAATGATCTATTATGTGCTATGTGACCCTTAAACATATGTTTGTCACTTAGGTGATGTGAATTTTGAAAATCTGACATACAAAGTTGCGGTCAGTATGTTATTTAGAGTCCAGTTCGAAAAACATAATTTTTAAAGAATAATAACTGACCCTTATGAATAATAACATACCATTACGAATAGTGATATACCATAATGAATAGTAACCTTACCTATGATAATATATAAATAACATTAAAGTTGAAGTACAATATACTTATGTTTTGGAATAAGTAGATCAATATTTTGAAACAATTTTTTTATAATAAATTACCATTTTAATTAAATATTAAAATAATCATATATAGAAAGAAATTTTTGAAAAATGGACTTCACTTTTGGATTATCCATGTAGAAATTGGTTATGGTGAATTTTATGGACTTTGTTTGAAATAATTTAATTTTTATGAATACTGAAGTACTGTAATTTACAAAATATGCTAAATACACTAATTATAGAGTCATATATGATGTTATACTAATTCAAGACCAATTGAATCAGATTCACATGATAATGTTACTATTTTTGGTCATGGAATACTCACTATTCTTTCTCTTGTGGAGAAATAATAAACTAATGTATATAAAATTGGGAAATACTCTCTCCCCTCCACAATAAAACCCCCATTACTCACACTTTTATTCACTCCTCACAACCTTGTTCCTTTTCCACATTCTGTCCAAATATCCTCCCAACCTTCTACCCCACGTCCAACAAGCCTTGGTATCATAAAAATCCCAAAACCTATCCCTTAAAGAGCCTCTCAAGGAAGCTTGGTTCAGGAGGTAAATTCTTCTTTTCATTTGATTGGCTTTCCCTTCATGCTCATTTTTTTTCTTTTTCTATTACCTAACCTTTTCTAAATGTTGTGAAGAATCTAGTACATCAAATGTACTATAATTTTTTCATTATAGTGGAATATGTTATCATCATCTATTCCTTTTAACTTCTTTTATATTAGTAGCAAGAACAACATCCAAGAAGTGTCAATTTACCACATTCAAGGATGATGGTATTTTGATTTCTTTTGTCATTCCGAATTTTGGTTGTGAAACAATTATTATTATGGTTGAAAAAAATATAATATATTTAATATACCCTATTTATGGTTTTTGAAAACCTTTTTACAATTGGTGTTCAGTTATAAAGAAAAATGAGTTCGTTGTAATCAAAACCCACAAATTAATGGAAACAGTTATCATTAATGTTCTATATAATAATTCATCTTCATGCCATGTAACCAAGTTATATAAATGACCACTATCACCTATGTATAATCATAAATAATATTATAATTAGATTTTGGAGATTTACATCCATTCCACATGAACTCCATTACTTGAAAACAAGTGAACTGAATATTAAAATATTGAAAATGAACACTCTTGAACAACGAAATTCAATACAATAACTTATCAATAAAGACATAATTAAAAAAAGAATTATGATAAACTAAATTAATGTCTAATAGGTTCTCGAATAAGTTATTAATAAGTAAAATTTCAGATTCCATGAGCATATTTTCAAGAGCGGAACACATTCGGGGTTATGCAAAGGGTTTTTCCACCGTAACAACCATTTTCATTTGGGTTACTTTTATTATCTATTACCTCAATGAAATCTTGTGTATTATTATTTAGATCCAAAAAATTATGTGTGTGGGTTATATATATGTTTAACGACCATAATATTTTCTTATTTTATGAATGGTTGAATGTTTTAAAAGGAACTTTTGAAATTGTTTCTTAAATACATGCCTGAACCAATGGAATTTCTCTAATTCTTACCTATTTCCAAGGGCACTCTATAATCAGTTTTTGGAAACCATTATCATTATAAAATCAATAATTTTATTATTAAAATACAATTGCACTTAACATATGGTATTATACAAATATTTTTTCAACAGAACTCCTCTTTTCCAAGTAAAAGATTATTTATCTCAAGATTTACTCAGATATTTTATTGGAATGTCTTCATCTATTTCAAAACTCTTGTTGATTTGTATGTATTTTTTGGATTAGTATTAAATTTTATCATTTGCAATATTTAATTTAATGTTTTATGATTACTTTGAATGTGGATGCGCTATCTTAAACCCATTCCCCAATTTACTCTTAATGGTTAGTTTTTGTTGTTAATGTTCGGGGAAAGTTATTTGAATTTCATATATTATTTTCAATATGAATGTAGATGTTTTTTATGTTTATCCCCATAAATATTAGGAATGAATTGGACATATTAAGTGTTGGATGGGGCCCGCTATAGCCCCTCGTTTCATCGGTATGTCTCTTGAGACAAACTACGGTCTTGAAACAAGGCCTTGACAGAACAATTATTTATGGTCTTGGAATGATGCCTTAACAGTATGGTTATGTTGTCCTGCATTATGCATTCCCTCATTATGAAAATACTATTGATGGTTTGTAATATCCCAGGTAAATGAAGAATAAGACATATTTCAAATTTATTAATATTTTTGAATTAAATATTAATTTTACTTTTAAAGGGGTTGCTATGTTCGATAGCATACCTGATACGAAACAATGGGTTTCTTTGGAATCTTGCGTTGCACACTAATAATATAATATTATTATTTTAAATGGTAGTTAACTCCAAGCAGTTGTATTGGTGGGAATGAACGAAACTAACTACAATATGATTATACATGTTTGTTAAATGTATTTACATTTATCCAATAAAATATAGAGACCTAAAATGTGAATGAATCTAATTTTAAGCATAATTTACAATAAAAGGCCGATTAATCGCCTTTTAATGGAGAACCCTCTTTAAATATAGTGTTGGTCACTTTAAAACATTATAATTGACCAAATAAAATCATTTTTTAGAATGGTTACATTAAATTTAAATGTGGGTAATTTTTTGGTATTTTTCTGACAAAGTTCATTTTTTAATGAATACTGAAAAATATTGTATTTTAATTCAAAAGTGCCATTTCATCTAATTTATTTATATTGTTAGATTATATTTTTAATTGGTTTTAAAATTTAATTAAAATACATTTTTACCATTTAATCCAATATTGGTCATTGAAATTAATTTCACTTTGAAATTGGACATAAACAAGTATCAATCTTTTGATAGTTATTGTTTCTTAAAAACACGCTATTTGTTTTCATAACGGGAATTAATTTTAAAATTAGTTAATTAAACTTCTATGTTATGAATTTTTAAAAATAGACATCATTTTTGAATTCGGAATATCAAATAATTATTAGGCTGAATTTTTGATTTTTTCTAAAAAACTTCAATTTTTGATGAATAGTGAAACCACTTAGTGGTAGTTAAAAAAACTGACTTTTTCATTTAAATGAAATTTTACCAGATCTATGAATTTAATTTCGAAAATCCGACATACATGGTTGTTATTAAGAAGTAGAATTTGGTTCATTAACATGAAAATAATTTTTGATGAATTGTAACTTTTGACTTTTATTCACCACAGTTAAAGGTAAATAGGGTAATTCATGGTTAAATGAATATTATAATAAATAAATATTACCTTAACAATTTTCCTAACCATATTTCTTGAGTCATGTACGACCATGGTAATCTTTGGGTCTATTTTGGGACCCCATTGACCCACTTGTGAGTGAAAATGACAATTTAGATTAATTAATTTAATGTAAAGACAAAATTGACATTAACAAAACACTTTTAGTAATTAATTTTTATATGGTGTTTTATAAGTCTTATTTTCGACTATAAATATTCATTGTAAGTCTAAAAATATTTCCTATATCATGGTATTTTGTTTTATAATTTTTAGACATCAAATAAATTAAATTAGTTATGACACAATAATGATGCAGTATTTACCTCATTAATAAATGATTTAAATAAATAAGATTATAATGATAAAAAAATTATACCAAACATGTCCAATTTCTATTGGATGATTTTATCTCTAATATTAGTCATCTTATCTTCTACATTAATGTGTTTTTGACCTCTTGAAACCGAAGATAAGTTTATAATAAAATAATAATTTCACACGTTCCTAAAGAGCCCCTCCTCTACCTTATAAAAGAAGACCACTTATATGCAATTCATCACACATCTCAAGACATTTGTCTCATCTAAACTCTTCCCAATTAGTTTCCCTACATCCCTATCATCCTCATAAAATCCTTACCTTAGGCAGAAGGCACTTCGAGAAATCCTTTGGTTCAAACCAAAGGGAGTTACCCAAATTAAATGTAACAGTTTCTCTTAAATTGTTTTCTTTTATTTTACTTCTCCAACCCCTAAAATCTTTTTATAACTTTCTTTTTCAACAAAACTAGTATCCTTAATATACAAGTATGTTTTTATGAGATGTATTCTTACTAAACTTACACACACCTCCATCTAATTGATGAAAAACATAGTGATTCTGTGGATGGAAAACTAACACCGCACGAAACGATGATTGGTCGACTACATCTTACTGCCTCTCATGGTGGGCATTATGATGGAACTATATTTATATATTATATATATTTTGATTATGATTTCTTTATGCTTCTATACTTCCTAATTATGTCAAGCGTTTATGGTTTCCATAGTGGGTAAATACGATAATCTCATTTGAGGAAGTGCGGACTACCACCCCCTTAAAGTGATGTGACTCATTAATGCCTTATATGGGATGTATAAAGGATAAGGTTAATGATATTATATATGATATAATACTGGAATTATAATGTACCTATCTATCATTATGTTTTAATTCCATTAAAATATGAAATAGAAATGAAATTAGCGTTCATGCGTACGTACGGCTTACCGTCTCCATGAACGGTGCATTTCATTTCTTACCTCCAAATGTGTTTTAAATAATTGTATATACTGGATATATACGATATATATATGATATATAAATAATTAATGTCATTATACATATAATGGACTAATTAACACATGGACAACTTGTAAATATAAGGTGTTCATTTTGGACTCAAGTACCAAATATCGACAAAATGAATGTTATTAACTTAAATGATTACATAATATTTATAAAATGGTAATAAGAGATATAAAAGAATAATAAACTAGGAAAAGGTTCTTAAGCCAGTAGAAATTAACTTAAGTTTATTATTCAGGATATTAAAGAATGATCAAGTCAAGTTGGACACGAGGTAAGGGACTTCGTCTCAATCTCCTTTCATTGAGGCATTTTTAGTTTTATACATGACTTTATTTTATACAGTGTATAAACCCCATTGACTTTTCATTTTATTCAAAGGGAATATTTTTATAAGAATTATTTTACTAAATGGAAAAAAGTAATTTTTTTTTAACGTAAGCAATGACAATGACTTTTCAGCCGCCGCGAGTATTATTTGATCATAGGATTACATAACAAGCCAGAATGTTCTTAATAGGAAATAAGAAATACTATAAACTCTTTTTATGTTTTAGGTATTGAAAATGATTTTGAGAATGAATTAATTATTTCAATCTCTTGAAATTATATTTTTTTATTGCAATGTGTAAATGTTATCATTCCTTTATGCTTATTTTATGTTTTATGATCATGTTATGGTTCTTGGGCATTATTTGTGTATATGGGTGGTTTCTTAATGAAGCTAGGGTGGGTGAGCCTGAGATATCTCTCAAATGCATTGGGTAACGTGAAGGGGGTAAACGTGAATGTTTCTCCTAAGAGATTTAGGGAATATACTATGATGGGTATTCCAAAGTAACTCCCTATGTAGCTGTGATAGCTATATTGTATGTATGGTATGGATGCCACAAGTTGCCTTTATAATTTATGATTACTATGTGTCTTTCATAAATATTATGATTTCATGAGTTAAGTAAAAGCGTTCATGTTTCTAATGTCTTTATGAAAAAATGTTTTCAGTCATTGTTTTATAACCCTTACTGATCCTTTTATGCTCATCCCATGTTTTGAAATGTTTTCACAAGAATTAAATATGGATAGGGCCAAGGACGGGATCAAGGAAAAGTCATGATGTCTAAAACATAGAACTAGACATTAATTTTTTTTCAAGAGTTTTTATTTTATGAAAAAAATGGGAATTTTGTAGAAATTTCAACTTTGTAATCTTTTGAGATGTAATAGTTATGTTCTAATTCTCAAAACACTAAAACTGAAAAGATCCTCAAAGTGAATTATTTATATAATTTAATATTATGTAATGTTTAACGTCGGGTCCTTATAGTTGGCATCAGAGGTCAGTTTAGACAACTTTAAGAGTTAGGGTATTGTTATATTAATATCCATAAAGTAAAATCTGTTAATATTGAAATCATATAGCATTTACAGAATATCATGTTGTTTATCCTAAGATATTGTTTTGTTGAGAATGGTTTTTCATAGAAGAGATTTGGTAGTTGTAATGGGAAGGCATATGGGGGGAAATGACCTTCAAAATGAGAATCCTGAGATGGTTAGAATCAGAGTAGAACATTTTGTTGCAATGATGTCTCAGTTGACCCAGGTGATAAATAGTGGTATTGTTCATTGATGATATTTTGGATTATTCTAAAAATAAATAGGATCATGAAAGTCATTTAAGGGTCCTCTTGCAAACCATAAAGGAAAAGAAAATTAATAGGGAACTCATAAAGTGTGAGTTTTGGTTACAATAAATTTCTTTCCTTGGTCACATTGTTTCTAAGGATTGCATAACTGTTGATCCTTCTAAAACAAGAGTCGTTGAAGAATGGACAAGACCCAAAAATATTACCATGATCCGTATTTTTCATGGTATGGGTGTTTATTACCAAAGGATTATTGAAAAGTTTTCATGGTTATCTAGTCTAATGACTAAGTTAACTCAAAGAGGTTTTATATTCATCTGGACAAAAGAATGTGATTATCATTTTCAGGAATTGAAAAGAATATTGCAGAATGCTCCAGTTTTGGCACTACCTTCCAGAAATGGTGAGTTTGTTATCTATAGTGATGCTTCATTGAAAGGACTGGGTAGTTTCCCAATGAAGAATGATCAGGTAATTTCTTGTGCATCACGTCAGTTGAAACCAAGGAGTTAGATTACACTACACATGATTTGAAATTTTCTACTGTTGTCTTTTCTTTAAAATTTCGGAGGCATCGTTTGTATGGAGTGAAGTGTGAAATATATACTGATCACAAAGGCTTGAAGTATATATTCACTAAGAAATAATTGAACATGAGATAGATGAGATGGTTGGAATTAATCAAGGATTATGATTGCACGATCCATTACCATCCGGGAAAAACAAATAAAGTGGCTGATGATTTGAGTCGAAAATGTAACGCTTCATTAGCCATGTTACATTTGGAATGAAGTCCTTTGGTTTTTGATTTGATGAAATTTGTTATAGAAGTTGTTGGTTTATGGAATTATTCTATTTTGTTTCAGGTGTTAGTGAGATCATCTCTATCAGACAGAATAAAGCAAGCGCAGAAGGAAGACAGTGAGTTGCAGAAATAGGTTGTGTTGGTTCAGAAGGGTATGTTACCGGATTTTAACGTTGATAATGATTGTGTTTTGAGGTTTGGGAAGAGATTATTTTTTCCTTGTGAGTAATAGTTGAAGAATGAGTTGTTATTTGAAGCTCATTGTTCTCCGTTTTCAGTTCATCCGGGCAGTACTAAGATGTACTGAGATCCTTGTGAGTATTACTGGTGGGATGGAATGAAAAGAGATATTGCTGATTTTAATGTGAAGTGTTTGACTTGTCAGTAGGTTATAGAAGAGTGGAAGTTACCGAAATGGATGCTTCAGCCTTTACCGGTGCCAGAGTTGAAGTATGAAAATATATCCATGGACTTCGTTGTGGGGTTACCGAAAAAATCTCGAGGTAATAATGCAATCTGGGTTATTATTGATCAGTTGACTAAATTTGCTCATTTCTATCCTATTGGAGATAATTTATCTCTAGATCAACTTGATCGGTTGTAAATTAAAGAGATAGTCAGGTTGCATGGATTTCCCATCTCCATTGTATCTGATCATGATCTCAGGTTTACTTTTAACTTTTGGAAAGGCCTTCAGAAGTCATCCGGTACTAAATTAAATTTTAGTACAGCTTTTCATCTTGAGTCATATGGGCAGTCAGAATGAACAATTCAGACCTTGGAGTATATGTTACATTCTCGCTCGATGGATTACCAGGGAAGTTGGGACCAATATCTTTCTTTGGTTAAATTTTCTTATAATAACATCTTTCATTCCAGTATATAGATTGCTCCATTTGAGGAATTATATGGAAAGCATTGTCGAACACCAGCATTTTGGGATGATGTAGGTGAAAGGAAGCTGATGGGACCAGAATTGGTAGAAGATATGGATGAGAAAGTTCAGTTGATTCAGAAGCACATGAGAAAAGATCAGAGCAGACAGAAAAGTTATGTAGATAACCGGAGGAAGGATCTTTTTTAAGGTAGGTATTCATGTCTTTCACAAACTTTCTCCATGGAAAAGTGTGATGTGTTTTGGTAATAAGGGAAAGTTGAGTCTGAGGTTCATTGGACCTTATGAAATTCGGGGAAAGTTGGATCAATTTTTTATAGATTGGCTTTACCTCCGATTTTATCCCAGCTACACAATGTTATTGATGTTTCGATGTTGAGAAAATATATGCCAGATCCATCTCACGTTTTGAGCCTAGAATTAGTTCAGTTGGAAGAGAATCTCTCTTATGAAGAACAACCAGTCCTGATTCTTGACCGTAGAGAGCAAGTGTTGCGGGATAAGGTAATTCACTAGGTAAATGTTTTGTGGAAAAACCATATGGTTGAAGAGGCAACATGGGAATTTGGAAATTCTATGAGGGATAAATATCTGCATTTATTTGATAAGTGAATAAAATTGCAAGGATGCAATTTCCAAAAGGGGGTAAGGATGTAACATCTCAGGTAAATGAAGAATAAGACATATTTCATAGTTAATAATTTTTTTGAATTAAATATTAATTTTTCTTTAAAGGGGTTTCTATATTCAATAGCTTACCCGATACGCAACAATGGGTTTCTTCGGAATCTTACGTTGCACACTAATAATATAATATTATTATTTTAAATGGTAGTTAACTCCAAGACATTGTATTGGTGGGAATGAATGAAACTAACTACAATATGATTATACATGTTTGTTAAATGTATTTACATTTATATAATAAAATTTAGAGGCTTCAAATGCGAATGAATCTAATTTTAAGCATAATTTACATTAAATGGCCGATTTATCGCCATTTAATGGTGAACCCTATTTTAATATAGTGTTGGTCACTTTAATACATTCTAATTGACCAAAAAAATCCTTCTTTAGAATTGGGACATCATATTTTACATTGGGAAATGTTTTGGTATTTTTCTGATAAAGTTCATTTTTTAATGAATAGTGAAACATATTGTATTTTAATTCAAAAGTGCGTTTTAATCTAATTTATTTATATGTTTAGATTATATTTTTTATTTGGATTTATAGTGTAATTAAAATATATTTTTACCATTAAATCCAATGTTGGCCATTGAAATTAATTTCACATTGAAATTGAACATAAACAAGTATCAATCTTTTGATAATTATTGTTTCTTAAACACACATTATTTGTCTTGATAACGGAAATTAATTTTAAAATTAATTAATGACACTTCTATGTTTTTAATTTGGAAAAATATACATCATTTTTGAATTCGAAAAATCAAATAATTCTTAGGCTGAATTTCTGGAATATTTCTGAAAAACTTCAATTTTTGATGAATAATGAAACCACATAGTGGTAGTTAAAAAACTGACTTTTTCATTTAAATGAAATTTTACCCCTTCTATGAATTGAATTTCGAAAATCCAACATACATGGTTGTTATTAAGAAGTAAAATGTGGTTCATTAAGATTAAAATAATTTTTTGTGAACAGTAACTTTTGACTTTTATTTACCGAGGTTAAAGGTAAATAGGTTAATTTAAGGTTAAGAGAATATTATAATAAATCAACATTACCTAAACACTTGTCCTAACATTATTATTAGAGTAATTTAAGACCATTGGCATCTTTGGGTCGATTTGGGGACCCCATTGACCCACTTGGGAGTGAAAATAACAATTTAGAATAATTAATTTAATGTTAAGACAAAATTGACATTAACAAAAATCTTTTAGTAATTAAGTTTTGTATGGTATTATATAAGTCTTATTTTAGTATATAAATATTAATTGGAAAGATAAAAATATTTATTACATCATGGAATTTTTTTAATAATTTTTAGACATCAAAAAAATTACATTATTTATGACACAATAATGATGCAGTATTTACCTCATTAATAAATGATTTAAATAAATATGTTTATAATGATTAAAATATTATCAAAAACTTGTCCAATTCCTATTGTATTATTTTATTTAGAATATGATTCATCTTATCTTCGACATTAATGTGTTCTGGACCTCTTGAAACTGAAGATCAGTTAATAATAAAATAATAGTTTCACACTTTCCTAGAGAGCCCCACCTCTCCCTTATAAAAGGAGACCACTTTTATGTAATTCCTCACACCTCTCAAGCAATTTGGATAATCCAAAATCTACCCACATATGAATATTAAATCCCTATCCTCCTCCAAAAATCCTTAACATAGATAGATGTAACTTCAAGAAGTCCTTTGGTTCAATCCGAAGGGAGTTACCCAAATTAAAGGTAACAGTTTATCTTAAATTGTTTTCTTTTATTTTACTTCTACAACCCCTAAATTCTATTTATTCCTTTCTTTTAAAACAACACCATTATCCTTAATATACTAGTATGTTGTTATGAAAAGTATTCTAACTACACTTAAACACACCTCCATCTAATCGATGAAGAACATAATGTTTATGTGGATAGCAAACTAATGCCTCACGAAACGATGATTGTTTTATTACATATTACCACCTCTCATGGTGGACATTATGATGGAAATATATATATATATATATATTATATATTATTTTTATGAATTCTTTATGCATCTGTACTTCCCAATTATGTCAAGCCATTATGTTTTCCATAGTGGGTAAATACGATAATTTCATTTGAGGAAGTGCGGACTACCACCCCCTTAAAGTGATGTGACTCGTTAATACCTTATGTGGGATGTATAAAGGATATATTTAATGATATTATATATAATATTATACTGGAATTATAATATAACTATGTATCATTATGTGTTAATTCCATTAAAATAAGAAATAGAAATGAAAGTAGTGTTCACGCATACATACAGATTACCATCTCCATGAACGGTGCATTTCATTTCTTACCTCAAACTGTTATGTAAATAAATGTATATACTAGATATATTTGATATATATATGATATCTAAATAATTAATGTCATTCTGGATATAATGGACTATTGACTACATGGAAAACTTGTAAATATAAGGTGTTCATTTTTTACTCAAGTACCAAATATCGACAAAACGATCGTTATTAACATAAATGATTACATAATATTTATAACATCGTAATAAGTGATATAAAAGGAATAATAAACTTGAAGAAGGTTCTTAAGAAAGTAGAAATTAACTTAATTTTATTCTGTAGGATATTAAAGAACGATCGAGTCAAGTTAGACACAAGGTAAGGGATTTCGTCTCAATCTCCTTTCATTGAGGAATTTTTAGTTTTATACATGGCTTTATTTTATACGGTGTATAAAACCCTTTGACTTTTCATTTTTTTCCAAGGGAATATTTTTTTACGAAGGGTTTTACTGAACGGAAAAATGGAATTTTTTTAACGTAAACGGTGACGACGTCCTTTCCGCCGCCATGAGTGTTATTTGATCATTGGCTTCCATAACAAGCCAGAATGTATTTAAAAGGAAAAAATAAATACCATATACTTTGTTTACGTATTTGGTATTGAAAATTATTTTGAGAATGGATTTATTATTTTAATATCTTGAAATGATATTTTTTTATTGCAATTTGGAAATGTTATCATTCCTTTATGATTATGTTATGTGTTATGATCGTGTTATGGTTCTTGGGAATACTTATGTATACAGGTGGTTCCGTGATAAACCTAGGGTGGGTGAGTTCGAGAAATATCTCCAATTCATTGGGTAATGTGATGGAGGTAAATGTTAATTTTTCTCCTAATAGATTTAAGGAAAATACTATGATGGGTATTCCAAAGTAACTCCTTATGTAGCTGTGATAGCTACAATTTAAGTATGGTATGGATGCCACAAGTTACCTTTATGATTTATGATTTATATGTTTCTATAATGAATATTATTTTTTCATGAGGTAAGTAAAAGTGTTCATGTTTCATATGTATTTATGAAAAAATATTCCATTCACTGTTTTATAACCCTTACTAAGCCTTTTATTCTCATCCCAAGTATTGAAATGTTTTCACATGACTTAAAGATGAGTAGGGTCAAGGATGAGATCAAGGAAAATTCATGTTGTCTAAAACATGGAACTAGACATGAATTTTTTTCAAGAGAATTTATTTTATGAAAAAAATGGGAACTGTGTAGAAATTTCCAGCTTTTCATCTTTTGAGATGTAATAGTTATTTCATAATTCTCTAAAAAACTAAACCTGAAAAGATCGTTAAAGTGAATTATTCATTTAATTCAATATTATGTAATGTTTAACGTCGGGTCCTTATATTGTTCTTGTGGTTATTTGACTAATAGAATACCCAATATTATGTTATGATATTGCAATATTTACACATCCCATTTTCCTCCATATTATGTATAAGTTTACTTTTAGAGTCATGTGTTTTCAATTATTCACCATGTCTAATGTTTTTGTTATCTTTAGCTGTATTTATTACACGTACTAAGCACTTGAGATCACCCCTATATTATGTATCATTTTTTTAGGAAGTGAAGATGTTTTTTATGAATTACATGCTGAGATAACCTAGGAGTTATGGATGTTGTCTAAGGAGTATCTATGTTGTATTTATTTTTTTTTTGTAATGTATTACTTATGTATAAATACTGTTTCCAATAATACAAAACTACTCAGTCCCTCTGGATGCTTATTCCTTGTTTTATTCCAATGTAATCAAATAAGGCATGGGCTCTGAGAACAAGGTTCAGGTCATTAAAGTTGGTATTCAAGAAAGTTTAGTATAAAACATGGACACTAGATATAGAAAATGTATATTAGGGAAGAGTCCGTAAGATATTCTTTGAGGATAAACATACAAGAATGTCCTACTATTTTGGTAAGGAATGGATTATGTAAATCAATCCAGCAATACATCCATGTCTGGGTACGAGCAGGTAGAGGTGGCTCTGGTATATATGTACCTAGGATAGAAAGCTTCGACAAGTAGATTTGGGCTTCACCCAAGGTATCCTAGTAATGAAAATGGGCCTTACTACACTCTTGGTTATGAAACTCTTGGGAGATATTCTTAGGATAATTTAAAGTTTCAATACAAGTCATTATGAAGGATTTAAATGTAATATTTTCCTTAAAGATACCATGTTTATGATTTAGAGTTTTTGCAATTCCTAGAATTTCAAATTATGCTAAGTATTTTTCTACATTGAAATTATAAATTATGATTCATACCCCAATCTAGTATATGATAATATTTATAAATGGAGTCTAATGGAAGGAATGGAAACCACACAAATTTGTGTGTCCCCTGTAGGAATTTCCCTTCGATACAAGATAATGATGTTGGCTCTTCTATTGTGACGAGTGTTGAGAAACTCATAACTATACTGGGACAACATACTCAGGTAATGAAAAATAACCTTACCTGTATAGAGTATATGGATCCATCATGTGGAGGAGCTAGGGTAGATCGCTTTTCATGACAACATCCTCTATCATTCAATAGGACTACCAATCCATTTTTTTTGCAGAGCAGTGGATATGTTCCCTAGAAAATATATTTCTTGCATTCAGATGTAACGAAAGATAGAAGGTTTTCATGGATTTTTATCATCTATTAGGAGATGCAGATCAGTGATGGTCGTTAATCCAATACACAAAGTATAAGGAAGAAATATAACAGATAGAATGGGGGTATTTTAAATAAATATTACTAGAAAAATATTTACCTTCTGAACAGTGAGTAGATATGGAGAGACAATTCTTGAATCTAAGGTAGAAGGAGGATAAAAATGTTTCCATGTATGAATCCAACTTTACCAGGCTGGAGAGACATGCTACAAACTACATATGTAATTCAAGGAGCAAAATAGGTTGCTTCATTGATGGTTTACAACCATTCCTCGGATCGGATATAGTCTCTCAATGTTCTCATCATATGAAGATATAGTCTCATGTGATATCAATATAGAAAAGGAATTTTTTAAGTCTTACAAATTTGAAGTTAAAAAAGAAAAGAAGGGGGATATTGAAAACTCTAGAAAAGCAAATAAGGAAATATGGTAGAAAGGAAGAGTTGAATTTCCATCCTCTAGTAGTTATGGGGAAAAACACCCTGGAATTAGTTTTGAAGAGAATGGGTGTCTTTTACAATTGTGGAGAAAAAGGACACTAAGCACAGGATTGTATGGGGAAGAAAGAAGATACCAATGTTCTAGGCTACAATTATAGGTAGATGGGACATTATGCACAAGAATGTCCTAAGCATCAGGGAATGATTCTCCAAAGAAGGAAAAGGGGGCAAGGCCAAGATTATATGGTCAAAGCAGCAATGATTGAAGTTCCTAACAATGTGATGGTAGGTACATTTATTGTTTCATCCAACTTATCCAATACATTATTCGATTCTTGATATTCGCATTCATTTATATCTTCCCAATGTTCCAAGAAAATATGATATGTCCAATTTGATTTTTTATAGGATTTATTAGTCAGAACCCCTAGTGGATGTATCGTTGCAACAATGGTGGGTCGATTAGTCCCCAACATGGCACATAAATGTGATTTAGTTTCTAACATTATCATTATACCAATGGTTGAATATGATATAATTCTCAGTTTAAATTGTCTATCAAATTATTATGCGAAGATCTATTGTAAGCATATAGAAGTTACAATATTTGAGAATGATGTAGAATCCAATATTTTTAGAGAAAAAACATTGCAATTTGATTCTCATCTAGATACACCCCTAGTAGCTCGACTGAGTTTCATTTTGAGGAGGAATGGAATAAAATAAATATGGCTGACGAGATGAATGTACAGATAGATGATTTACCTATTATGTAAGAATATGTTGATGTCTTTCCAAGAAATTTACTAGGACATCCTCTAGAGCAAGAAATTGATTTTTTCATTGACATAATTCATGGTTCAGGGCCCATATCAAAAACCCCTTATAGAATGGCCACTGTAGAGTTAGTGGAACTAAAGAAAAAACTTGAGGAATTGAGTGATAATGTATTTATTCAACTTAGTGTTTCTCCATGGGGAGCCCCTGTCCTCTTTGTGAAGAAGAGAGATGGATCCATGTGGTTGTGCATTTATTACACGGAAATCAAAGCTATTACAATAAAAAATATGTATCATCTTCCACGAATTGATGATTTATTAAATCAACTTCATGGTGCCAAATATTTTTAGTAGATTGATCTTCAATCTGGATACCTTTAGTTGCTTGTGAGGAAGGAAGACATTCCAAAAACTACATTTTGAACCACGTATGGTGAATATGAGTATACAGTAATGATTTTTGGACTAACTAATGAACCATTTATTTTCATGGATCTAATGAATAGAGTTTTCAAGGAATATCATGATGAAATTGTAGTGGTGTTTATTGATGATATACTGATATACTCTAAAATACATCAAGTTCATCAAAATCAATTGTGTTGTATTTTGAAGACACCTAGATGAAATAAATTATATGGTTTTTTAGAATGTGTGATTTTTGACTCTAATCAGTTTCCTTTCTAGGACACATTGTCTCTACGGATGGAATATTTGTAGATCCTATAAATACAATGTTTGTGCAAGAATATCCTACTCCAACGAATGTAACTGAGGTACATAGTTTCATTGTTTTAGCATGTTATTATCGGCGCATCCTTGCAAAATTAGCCCATTTAGCCAACCCAATGACCAATCTCTCACAAAAAGGTGTTAACTTCATATGGTCCAAAGAATGTGAAGAATGTTTTTGAACAATTTAATAGGAGGTAAGTGAATTCTCCGATCCTAACCCTACCATCAGAGAATGATGGGTTTGTTATCTATATTGATGCACCCTAGAAAGGTCTTGGTTGTGTCTTTATACAGAATTATTGAGTGATTTCATATACATCTATGCAACTAAAAATTCATGAACAAAACTATCCAACTCATGATCTGGAGTTTGCAGTGGTAATATTTTCTCTGAAGATTTGGATACATTACCTCTATGGAGAAAAATGTTTGATATATACAGATCATAAAAGTTTGAAATAGATATTCTCATAGAAAGAACTCAGCATGAGACAAAGTATAAGGATTGAGCTACTCAATGATTATGATTTCACAAAATACACTACCACCTAGGGAAGGAAAATAATGTAGGAGATGCTTATTTTAAAAGGATCATGGAGTTCTAAACAAGATGAAAGTTGAAAGGGATCCCTTGTTCATGGGTCTAATAAAGATGGATATGAGAATTATCAAGGAAGGTAACACATCACTACTATTACAAATGATTTCCAAACCTTCTTTACTAGAAAGGATAAAAAGTTCTCATGAAGAAGATGAGAAGTTTCAAATGAAAATTAATGATATAAATGATGGGAAGTGGATGGACTTCACATATGAAGGTTTTATTTTGAAATTCAGAAGGGGGACTTGTGTTCCTTATATTCCTAAGCTAATGAGGGAACTATTGGATGATACTCAGAGCATTAATTTCTCTATACTCCCAGGTAGTAAAAATATGTATATATATCTAAAGGTACTTTTGGTGAGAAAACAAGAAGAGGGAGATTGCTGATTATGTGTTGAGATGTTTGGTTTTTCAATAGGTGAAGGCAGGAAGACAACTTCAAGGAGGAATCATGCAATCCCTTCCTATTTCTATGTGGAAATGGTATGATATTACGATGGAAATTATCAATGGGATAACAAAGACTCCACGAAAAAATGTAGGGATATGGGTCATTGTTGACAGTCTTACAAAATCATCACATTTTCTTATGATAAGGGAATATTTACCACTTGAACGTTTAACAAGACTATATATTAATAAATTTGAAAGACTTCATGGTGTAATCCTATAAATTGTTTATGATCACGATCCTCCTTTTACATTGCAATTCAGAAAATTTCTTCAGAAAGCCATGGATATTGATCTTCATTTGAGCACTGCCTACCACCCACCAACTGATGGACTATCAAAATGGAGTAGTCAAACTTTGGAAGACATGTTGATGTCTTGTTCACATGAATTTAAAGGCATGTGGGGTCAGTATTTACCTCTTTAGAATTTTCCTATAACAAAATCTTCAATTAAATATTTCAGATGGAACCATATTAAAAGTTGTATGGAAAAAGATGTCATACACCAACTTTCTGGGATGATGTTGGTGAGTGAAAGCTGATAGAACTAGAATTGTTGAAGAAATGATGGGAAAGGTGAAGATTATCCAAACCCATATCAAAATAGCTTAAATTTGGGAATAGAGTTATAATGATAACTGAATGGAGGATTTGTAATTTTGAGGAGATCATGGTTTCATAAAGGTTTCACCATGGAAGGGTATTATATGATTTGGTAAGAAGAGAAAATTAAGTTCAACATACATCTGGCCTTTGAAATTATGAATCAAAATGGATTCATAGATTACCTTTTGGCATTACTTCTACATCTCACTAAATTTCACAATGTTTTTCAAATGTCAGTGTTAAGGAAAAACATGTTAGACCCAACACATGTACTCACATATAAAGAAAAAGAACTTCATCCTGATCTGTCTTATTGTGAAGAGCCTATCATGATTACTGATACTAGAGAAGAAGTATTGTAAAATCGAATGACTCTCCTGGTAAAGGTTCTTTTGAGTAACTATAATATAGAACAGGCAACAAGGTATCCTAATGAGATTATGTTAAAGATATACCCGAATCGTTTTAGGTAACAATTTTTTGAATTTCAAGGAAGAAATTTTTATAAAGAGGGGAGAATGTAATGACACAATATTTTATCAATGGAAATTTCATTCATATAAATATTTCATAATCACATGAAATCATATCATAATGAACTACTAAGTGATATGTGAGCCTTAAAAATATGTTTGTCACTTCTGTGATTTTAATTCCAAAAAATATGACTTAAACGGTTGCGATAAGTATGTTATTTGGAGTCAGATAAGGAAAACATAATTATTAATGAATAGTAACCAACCCTTATGAATAGTAACATACCCTTATGATTGGTGATATATAGTAATGAATAGTTACCTTACATATGATAGTATAAAAATAATATTCATGTTGATGTATGATATACCTATGTTTTGGAAGAAGTATATAAATATTTTAAAACAATCTTTAGAATAAAATATTATTTTAATTGAATATTAAATTAATCATATTTAGAAAATTATTTTTGAAAAACAGACTTCATTTTTTATTTGACGCGTCAAAAAATTATTAGGGTGATATTTTGGGATTTTTTTGAAATACTTGAATTTTTTATGAATAGTGAAATACCATAATTTACAAAATAAGCTAAATATAATAATTATATAGTATGTATGATGTTATACTTATTTAAGCCCAATTGATTCGTATTCAGATGATTTAATTACTATTCCTGATCATGAGAGACTCATTGTTCCTTGTCTTGGGGAGAAATACTAAATTAATGAATATAAAGTTGAGAAATCCCCTCTCCCATCCACTATAAAAAAACCCCATCACTCACTCTACTCTTCGCTCCTCTCAAGCCTTTTTCCATCTCCAAATTCTCTACAAATCTCCTCCGAACTTCTTCTCCCATATCCAAAAATCCTTGTTCTCACAGAAAGACCAAATCCTCTCCTATAAGGAGGCTCTCAAGGATGTTTGGTTTAAGAGGTAAATTCCACTTTTCAATTCATTGTCTTTCCTTTGAAGTTCATTTGTTTTCTTTTTCTATTAACACTCTTTATCCAAATTTTGTGATGAATACATTACCTTACAAGTACTGTAATTTTTTCATGATAGTGTAATAAGTTATCAACATCTCTTCTTTTTAACTTATTTTGTACAATTAGTAAGAACAACATCTGAGATGTGTCAATTTACCACATTCAAGGATGATGGGATTCTGATTTCTATTATCATTTTAAATTATGGTCATGAAAAAATTCTTGCTATTGTTGAACCTGATTTTTATATATTTAATATAATCTATTTGAGGCTATTAATCCCTTTGTACAACTGGTATTATGTTATAATGAAAAATGAGTTCGTTTTGATCAAAACCCACAAATTAACTGAAACAGTTATCATTATATATCTATATAATAATTCATCCTCATGCAATGTATCCAAGTTACATAAATGACCAACAACATATATGTAGAATAATAAATAAAATTATAATTCAATTTTTTATATTTACATCCATTCCACAGGACTTGGTTACTTGGAAAACAAGTGAACCAAATATAAAAATAAAGAAAATGAACACTCGGAATGACGAAATTCAATATAATAACTTATCGATAAGGACATAAATGAACTAACCAGAATTTATATAAACTAAATAAATCTCTAATTGGTTATTAAAAAGGTTATTCATAAGTATAATTTCATTTTCCAAGTGCATAAGTTCAGAGAAGAACACGTTCGGAGTTAAGGGAAGCATTTTTCCACCCGAACTTCTATTTTCATTCGGGTTAATTTTATTGTCTATTACCTCAATGAAACTATTGTTTATTATTATATACTCTTAAAATATTATCTGTTTGGTTTATATATATGTTTACCAACCAGAATAATTCCTTATTTTATGGATGGATACAGGTTTTAAAAGGAACCTTTGAAATTGATTCCGAAATACAAGCCTGATTCAAGTGAATTTCTTTAATTCATACATATTTTCAAGGGCACTATATAATCTGTTATTGGGTACCATTATCTTTATAAAATCACTAATGTTTTTATTAGAATACTATCTTACTTCTCTTCTGGTTTTATGCATATATATTTCCAAAAGAACTCTTCTTTTCCAAGTAAAAGAGTATTTCTCTCAAGATTTACTCAAAGATTTTATAAGAGTATCTTCATCTATTTCAACACACTTGTCGATTGTTAAGTATTATAGGGATTATTATTCCATGTAGGTTCTATCTTAAATCCATTCCCCAATTTACACTGAATTTTTAGTTATTATGCTAAATGTTTCGGGAATGGTATTTTCATTTCATATATTAATTTCAATAAGAATGTATATGTTTGTTATATTTATACCCATTCATATGAGGAATTAATTCGAAATATTAGGTGTTGGGTGGTGCCATCTATAGCCACTTGGTTCATCATTAGATCTCATGAAACAAACTACGGTCTTCGCATAAGGCCTTGACAAAATGATTATTTATTTTCTAGGAATCAGGCCTTGATAGTATGGTTATGTTGTCCCACATTATGTATTACCTCATTATGAAAATAGTATTGATGGTTCATTTGGTTATTTTACTAGCATAAAACCCATGATTATGTTATTT
This sequence comes from Viscum album, assembly GCA_963277665.1. Classification (NCBI taxonomy): domain Eukaryota; kingdom Viridiplantae; phylum Streptophyta; class Magnoliopsida; order Santalales; family Viscaceae; genus Viscum; species Viscum album. The sequence goes on along the minus strand of OY728157.1, from coordinate 1,237,948,901 downwards.
TATGTCAATAATTACATAACTCATTTTTCAGCCTTATTATGTTCATGTTTATTTTTTGAGGCATGTGTTTTCAATTATTAATCATTTCTAATGATTATGGTATCATTAGTTGTATTTCGTACCCTTACTGAGAAATTGAGATCACCCCTTTATTATGTTTTATTTTCTCAGGATATGAAAATGTTTATTATGAATGACAAGCTGAAATAACAAAGGAGTTATTGATGTTATCTAAGGAGTTTCAATGATGTAATTTTTTTCAAGTTGTAATGATTAACTTATATATGTATCTTATTTCCCATAATACTAAACTACTTGGTACATTTGGATGCTTATTCTTTATTTTAATTCCAACTTAAATAAATAAGGAACCAGCTCTGGGAAACTACGGTTAGGTCCTTAAAACATTTCTTTGCAGAATATTCTAGATAATGATATGGAGATGAATGAATTTAATATAATAACATAGGTATAGATTTTATGAAATAACTAACAGATCATGTAAATAAGAAATGAAATTATTATTTGACATGAAATATGAATTGAACTAATAGTGTTATCCAAATAATAATTATCATTTTCAAAATCATTTCATGTTTAAAGTAATTTTGGGGTTGTTGACTGACATTAAATAAGATATTGAATAGTTTCTTTATATTAGGTTTTCATTAATGTTATATATTTTTTGGAAATAATATCATGTATAAAAATATAAATGGAAATAATATTTATCTTGGTAAATATTTAAGGAAAATATATTAAAAAATAGTTTCTTTTCATGAGAAGAATATTGTGTAAAATGGAGAAAACATAAGATTAAGTCTAGCCAATAAATGATGAGGGTGGTACCAATATTCCTTTACATCATGTTTTAATGTGATCTAGACTTGCACAAAAGTACGAGGGAAGCTAAATTACGTTCATGAAATATATTTCTGTGAAACATATTCATATATATATAATTTTCTATGTTTTGTTTATTATTTGTTTTAATTTATTTATAATATTATTTCTACAAACATTGGTTACTCAAGGTTGTTCGTTTAATTTATCATCATACAATCAGTTTGTTTACCATTATAAAAGGTGATATAAAATAACGTAATGATATCCAAAATTTAGTAGGTTTTTTCCTTTATTATTTAATATTAGAAAATAGATATATATTTTCAACATTATATCAAAATAAAGTCAAACTGTGAATTCTTCCTTAATAATTCCATTTAAGGTTATTAAAGTTTATATTTGTATCTCTTGATAAAAATGCATATTGAATTAAAAGTATTATTATTCTATATTATTAATGTTTTCACAGATTTAATTTTATCATACTAAATAAATTATCAATTATTATCATCTTAGGTTGTCATGGAAAACAATCCATGTCTTTTTGTGGAGGCTATTGTCCGTATATATGAAACAATGACATGATAATTTTCCATGGAATATGAGGTTTCATAAAATTAAAAAATAATTATGTTATAATAATAAAAATGTAACAAATATAATATTAGTTAATTTAATTACCTTTCTGAACCATCTAATTAGTTTGGTGATCAAAAATTGGACACATTCATCATTGAGGTGGTAGTATGCACACATGCATTGTGAGAATTTTATTATCCTCAATTATTTTGGAGTAAGATATAATGTAATAAACTAATATTTTATAATTATATTCCCTTTTCAAATGAATAAATTATTTGTTGTTAAATGAAATTCTACAAAACTCTGGTACAAATATAGTAATTTTTACTATTAAAATTTATATCAAATCACACATAGAAGACTGTTATGCATCACAGCCATTTATAATATAGTCATTATATAGTAATCATACGAATAGAATATGTTATAATTTATGATAAATCCCAATTGAAAATGTCAATGGATGTGATGTTCTCAACCAGAAGGATCATACCTTGTGAATACCATATATTCAAACTTCCGAGGGAGATAGAGTAATAATTAGTTTTTCTTCACTATGCCGAAGATAATATTTAACAACTAATATATGATCAAAATTATTTGTTGGAGAAATTAAAGCTCCTAGAGATCACGTCCCATAGCATTTTCATCGAAAAAACATATCAAAATCTCTCAATTACACACCTTACCCTTATGGAATCCACTAGTTTAATATAGGGACATGTATGCATACCTGAATAGAATGAGTTTGATAATTTTTTTTAATAATCTAATTATTATATTTAACTTATTAAATTTCAATGATTAGATAATATGTTTGATTGAATTTATATGGTGATATGATAAAGCACCAATTTCATTTTTTAGAATTATACTGCTTTAATCAATACACAATTTGATATATTCAATAATTTTTTAAATAAATTAAATTTTAATAAAATAATATTAGTAAATAATATTTATTAAAGATAAATGATAATATAATTTTATAAAGTCAACTATAATTTTTATAAGGGTCATAAAAAACGTTATGTTGAAAAAAAATTCAATTTATTGGGATATTTTATTTTTAAAAAATTACATCAAATATTTGTTGTATTATTTTTATAAAAATAAATTCTAATTTAGAAGTCATAAAATTTAAATTTCCAAATAGTGAATTTTTCATAATTTTATAAGACATTAAAATTTTCGAATAAATATGAAAATAGTTATAAATATATGGTACGTATTAGAACATTATATACAACAAAAAGTGATGTATCATATTCTATAAAATGTACTGATGAAAACAATTTGTATTTACCATTTAAAATTATGCGTTCATACGTTATTTGGATAATTTTTTATACCCTTATTGAATCCCCCAAAACCTATATTATATTTTATGTTTTTAAATTAAATTCATTATAAGAACGAGTCACATCCACACAATCATGGGAATTATTTTAATTCATTAGACTCTTATATATATCAAATAATTAAAAAATTCCACATTTGTTAAAAATGTAGGAAAAATCCATTGGATGGTTTTTGGATTGGATTAATTTATCATATATTTTCTAAAACCAATGTTTAAAATTATTTAAGAATTTACTGATTTGTTTCTATAAAAAACCAACATAATAGTTCATTCATCTTCACTATAAACTCTTTGAGAATTATTTTACTCTAAATTTACCTTTGCATATCCCTATAAAGTATCCCCATTATCATAATATGATATATTAAATCCTAATGAAGCACCTTATGAAGGTATGGGATCCTCTATGTCTCTTATTTATTCATGAAACTTATTTATATCAAACCTCTAATTTTCCTACGAGTCATGTTGGGATATGTTCTTACACATATCACCTATTGTACTTTGTTTACGTGATGAGACATGATGTTAACTCTCAATAATCCCTTCAATAATTTTTATGAGTTATTGTTATGAAACTGAAATTAACCTATGTTTTTTCATGTCCAATAAATTTATAGCGAACAACCATCCCCATTTATACTTATAGATATTCAACTAGATGTTTCCATAGATAATTTACTCACTAATTCATCATATTTTATTAAATCTCCTTAATTGTGAGATATTTTTTGGTCAAATAAATTCTTATGTTGAATTATATGTCTCGTACACTTAGGCATGTACATAATATGAATATGAGGGGTGGGTACTATATTATAAATATTTATAATGCATTGGGTAATATTTATTTCTTATGATACATTATGTATGGTATTGGTGAGTAAACCTAATACGTTATGGCACTTTATCCACCATGTGATGTTGTCTTGGTTGTTATGCTTGACATATGATTATGTAATGTTAAATGTTTTTCCAAGTTCCCTAGCCACCTTTATTTTATCATGTTATATCATGCAATATTTTTCAAGATTATAAATCTCACCAATTTTACGACTCCTTGATATTCTTATTGACTCGATTTTTTGGATTTTTTATTTTGTTCATTGATTATTCTTTTATAAGGATTTATAACTCATCCCTTTCATATGCACTCCCCAAGGGTATACCGTTTTGTTTTAGAAAATCTATTGAGTAATATATCATTTGACATAGTTTCTAAATAATTCTATTGTATTAATATTTTATGTGTTTATGTTGTATACCTAATTACACATGTATACTTGGAATCATGAACTTATGGGGCTGTATTAAGTGTATCATTATGTAATAGATTATGTATTATGATTTAATAAAATAAGACTTTTCACAGTTGGAATCAGTGAAATGTCTAGTAATTTTTGGGGATTAGGATTAGATAATTCTAGTAAAAGACTTGGGTAAAGTGATATGAATAGGAAAAAATCCCAAATTTTTTGTTAGTGTAAAAATAAACTAGATTCCATGTAATTATATCTCTATATGCATTCTCAAAGTGGGTATTAATTTGAAACAGTTGTACCTTGGGGTAGTATCCCGAAATGGGGAGCATTAAGATGGACTAGGTCAATACATGGTGTATGAAAATTGACCTTGTTTCACACATAGTTTGAAACTCTCAAGCGAAATGATTTGGTAAAATCCAAATCTCTTTATGAAACATTAATATGTTAAATAAATGAACTTAATATCATATATTATGAAATTGACCAATGATAACATTGATTTAAACAAATGATTACTTAGGTTATGGAATAGATATTATTTATGAAATTTTTATGTAATTATTATGGTTTCCTATTAATATCTTGAATAGTTATGAAATTCTCAACACTTATTTTCCTCTATTCTTATTTAATGATAGGAATTAGCAAGAACATGGTCAACATACAATGTGATAAGAAATCTTATGACTACCAAAATGATATTTCTATCCCAATTTGAGTAGGAATCAATAATTTCCAAAAATACATTCTCAATTTACTAGGTTTTGAGTAGAATCATAAATGAGGATGAATACCTCAACCCCAAAGAATATTTAAATTTTTCAATTGATACAATCATGTGACAAAGACGTTTTAATTATAGTGGATATAAAAATCCATTAATTGTTGAATGAGAGATCAAATCCCAAAAAATGATCTTTTCCATCCTTTAATTATCTAAGAAGTTGAGTTTCATGCTTTCTATTTATCATATAGAAAGAGAATCTAATCTATAAAAGAAATTGTCCAATAATACTAAGCTTAAGGATGAGATCAATGAAATGTGGTGGATTTAATTTCAGAAAATTATTTTTTGATAAATATTTCCCTCATACTCACTGACATTAAATGGGGAAGTATTTATTTATGATGAAAAAAGGTATGATGAATCCATCTGGATGTACAAGTATTACATCACTTGACATTCACGATACACATATGAATTTTTCATTAGTCTAATATGTAAATATTACCTCTTATTTAGTGGGATATAATTGATTCTACAAAAATCATATTCTATTAGAGACATTGATAGCTATGAGAAAATTTTTTGATGTTACCTCAAAATTGATATTGTGATTGTAGAATCTAAACAGTTTCTGGGTACTTGATATAATAAGTGAATAATATAATTTAATTACAAATGTTTTATGGAATAATATCATGAGGGTAATAAATTATTTCATCCCACTTGTCATTAATTTCAAGTAAATTCTTAGAAGGGGCCAAGGAAATGATATTGGTGTGGGATGGAAGGAATCATAGCTATAAATTGTTTAGTAGAGAAACCCACCAATGTGATTAAATAAATAAATTCCCTCGTTAACCCTCAATATGTCATAAAATTTTTCAACTACATGGAATGAGAATTCTATATAATTAAATTAACCATGCCATGTATTGTTGAAATATATTGATGAAAAAAAACCTGCATGCCTTAGAGAGAAAGGGATATAGTATTGCACCACAGCTTTTAAGGTGGATCCCAACAATGAAGTTGTGAAATGTGGACTAGTTATTCATTCAATGAAAGAAAATATATTCCTTGAATATGGTTCTATAAATTTATTCATATCATGAAATTATAGAATAAATATTTAAAAACCACCCAAAAAATAGAATTCACATTATTTTTATAGATGGAACTAGTTTAATGAATTATAACCAAGAAACTAATCCATAATCTGTCCAAATAATTAGGCAAAATTTCCTAGAAAAGAATTTGATACTTCCTTTTTTGAATTTGATTCTAATCTAGGCCTGAATTTTCGTTTCTTCTATAGGGCCAATATAAATTTTAGGAAGAAAGAAATCAAACTCCATATCACAAATCACCATGTGGTTCTATGCAAGTGCAATGTGCAGGTTGAATATTTTGTTGTACCAATATATCAACCATGTATACTTTTCCCTTGTGAGGAGTAATATCTACAACAAATGATTAAGACAATAGAAAAGGTCATCCGTGATGACATTCCCATTTTGTTGGTATTTTTATATGTGTTTCATAAAGAATTTCATTTTCTTCCTCTTAACGGTGAGGTTGAGTTCTCAATCAAGCTCATACATGTAGTTATCTCAATGACTAAGAATCTATAGATAATGGTTTTGGTTTAACATGATGATAAGTGGAAACAATTAAAATGTAATCTATATAAAGGGTTTGTACACCCAAGTGCTTCATTGTGATGTGGAACGCTCCTCTTCTTTAGGATGAATTATATGTCTATGTTCATTTATATTGAGTATAGGGAGCTCAACAATATAATTATAAACAAAAACTCTCCTCTACCATATATTGATGACTTGATAAATCATATACATGGGGTCATGTACTTATCTGTGGAGGATATCTAATCAGGATATTATTATGTAGAGGTAATATAAGAGGATATCCCCAAGAGTTCTTTTTATACAGGGAACCGACACTATGAGTTTTTAGTGATGTAATTTTGGATCAGTAATGATCCAGAAATTCTTATAGAGATAATGAATAGTTACATTAAGGATTATCTCAACAAAATTATGGTGGTCTTTTTAGATGATATTCTTATCTACCCCAATAGAAAGCCTTAACATGAGGGGTATTGATGTATTATACTGAATACCCTATGGAAGTAAATACTATATGAAAAGTACAGTAAATGAGTGTTTTGATTTGAGATAGTATCTTTCTTGGGGAAAGATGCCACCAAAAAATGGATATATATGGATCCTTAAAAAACATTGGTAATTTAAGGATGGATTACCTGAATATTTGTTATAAAAAATCATAGTTTACATAGATTACATATTTACTACGATCAATTTGTGTTAAAATATCATCATTTGCAAGCCCAATAACCAATCATACTCATAAGGTTGTTCATTTTTTTGGATTGATAAATTTTAAAAATTAATTAAATAGCTAAATAAGAGGCTAATCACTACCCACATTCCCATATTACCAACCAAGGGGAAGGCTTTTTTATGTATAGAGATGTTCCCAAAAAAGAATTTTTTTGTATACTAATGAATGATGAGAAAGTGATTTATTATATCTCATGATAGTTAATGATCCATGAGCATAACAACATGAGGCATGATATATAAATAAAAGGATTTGTCTATGAATTTATGATATCGTGACATTATCATTATGGATAATAGTATGAAATATATATGAACTATAAAATCATCAATAATTTATTCATAAAAATGGGGATCAATATGTTTGAATTAAGTTTGTTAGTTATCTTCAAGGATTCTGATTTTTCAATCCATTACTATCCTGGAAAGGTAAACAATGTGGAAAATTCCCTATGATGAAAGGATCTTGAAACCCAATCTATGATGATGATTTAATGGGATCCATTATTCATGAACATTAAAAATGATTTATATTTGAATAATTAAATAATATTTATCCCATATTTTTCAAATGATAGATCACCCATACATTATAAACCTGATTAAGGAGGCCTAGAATGATGATGGGTTTCAATTGAAAAAAATAGGGAATATTTGATATTTTAACATTGTTAAATACTGTGTTATAATGTATTGAACCTGGATATGTGTCTTATAAAAACAAAAAATTGAAGAGGGAACTTCTGTATGGTTAACATAGCTAATCCTTCTATATTATTCTATATTGAACTAATATGTAGAGAGATTTTATGAAAAAAATCTTTCGGGATAACAAAAAGAGTAAGATTGTGGAGTTTGTATCGATATGAATTGTATTCCTAAAATGTTAAGGTGGGTGGAAATAAGTCCATGGGTATGATGAAATAACATCCCATACTAGTATGGAAATGGGAAAACAGAACCCTTGATTTCATTTTAGGACTCCCCATGATGCATAAATTCATTAATTACATCTTTTTGGTAGTATAAATCCATGTAAAGTCAACACATTTCATTGTTTTTTAATATGATTTATCACTTAAACAACTTAACATGATATAAAAATGGGTTTTAGTAAGACTATAATAATTTCCACTCTCTTTTGTATCTAGTAAAGATAGACGTATTACCTTAAGGATATGGATTGTCCTAAAAAATCATTGGTTATAGTTATAATATTATGTACCAGATTATCTCACATGTTAATAATATCAAAAAAAAATATAGACTCAGGATTATCTCCTTGTTTTCCAGATGGTACAGACTTGTAGTGAGGGTTTATCATGGTATGGGGAAGTTAATATACCCTCAAAAGAAGAGTGGAGAAAAATGGTAAATTGTATATAAAAACCACAAGTAAATGTAGTAAAGGAAATGATATTCGGAAAAACATAAAATATGAGATATAAATAATAAAATTACAACATGAAACAATTCCATATATAATAATGATGCAATGTCTCTTCAAAAGGAAAACCATACATGGTAGCAGGTAGATAAAAATATTCAAAAATACTAAATTCTACCCAAGAATCCCAATAATTATCATGGTAAACAATTACCAAGATCTCATACTAACATAATAATTCATAGATCCATAACTATATGTTTCCAATCATTCACACATGAATTCATATAATCTGCAGGGGTACCATCAACAGTCTGGATATAGTGTGAGATAAAATCATTATTCCACCACCAATGGTGTCTATACAAATCCATCATGTTAATATATACTATAATGGTGTGTAGGTATATCAAGGTAAAATTGTAAATATAACCTATGTTGACCACAGGTTCTTATTAGGACACCTGGCCATCAATGCATGCTTCATTTATCCAGGATGTCTCAACATGTGTTTTTATTTAATTATTTAGTTTTCGGGTTGGAGGAGTTAAAACAACTGACCCTGAGAATAATAATGATAATGATACTAAAAAGGATCTAGGAGGAATGAAGGAATCCATGACTATAGAGGGAAAGTCTATATCATGGTACACATCCATGCATCCTATTAATAAGGGATATGTGTAATCTAAAAGTTATCCCTAGTTCATCCCAATAGAAATATCTTTATCTATGTCCATGGATCAATTCCAATGTAAAAAATTTGTAAATCATCAATTGTCTAATGACTCAAACATTCATTAGTGAAAATTCATCTTGATCTGATTGAATGGTTTTATAAAATATTCACTTCTTTGGTTTTATGTTTTTGGATTTTTAAAATACACTTCAGAATTTTTACTGTTTCTAATATAGTCACTAAAAAATGATGACATGATTTTTATTAATATAGGGCTTTGACAAATCCAATTTACTCAGACAAAGGAATCGATGGCCTGATCTAGTAGGCTATCCCCATATGATTCTCATTTGTTGGTGCGCGGAATGGAGGTGGTGTCATTGGTATTTTCTCTTAACCAAACCCATGTCGAGCATCAACATGTTAAGATCGAATGGAACCGCCTACGGGAGAAGTGGAAGTTGATATGGATTACCACCTGAGCGGTGTTATCCGAGCCACCCTAAGATTATGCCACCATCATGCACCTTACCCTATGGTCTTATACACTTGTTATAATGGGTTATGTAACAATACATTATCATTATTATTATGTTCATTATGTTGGTATCTAATAAAGAATATACATTCATTTTATTATTATTATATTATAAATAGTTTTTAAAGCACTAATAGTATTTTTAGATAATATTCAACTATGGAATATATTCTGATAAATTAATGGATTTTTTAATTAAATAATGTTTTAATAAATTATTATTTAATTAAACTTTATTAAGTATAAATGATCATATAATTTTTATGAATACAATTGTAATATTTGTTATGGTTTGGAAGCCATTTTTGTCCATACCCATGAATTTTCAATAAATTTTGGTTTTCATTTTAAAAGTAAAAATTAAAATATTTATAATATTATTTATGTGATATGAATATTAGTTTTCGAATTAGGACATTGAAATTATCAAATAGTGAATTTTTCATAATTTTTGAAGATAGTTGAATTTTTGGGTAAAAATTAAATACTGTTTAAATATATAATGTGTTTTATGACATCATAAATACCTAATAGTGATGTAGTAAAACACTATAAATATAATGTTAGGGCATTATATGTTTTAAAATTAAAATAATTTGATTTTAGTTTTGTTGGATTTATTTTACCTATCATTAGTGGACTTTCCAAGAATTATAATACATTTTAGGTTTTTGAATTGATTTCCTTGAGAGTGTTAATCACCTCCACATAGGAAAAACTTCATTTTAAGATGTTCATCCATTGGAAATATATAATACTTTTACCCACTCCCCTTTGGAAAAAATCATGGACTTGTTTGTGGTTTTTATTAGTTTAATGTGGGGTGTCCCAAACTTAAATAATAAATAATCCCCCATCATTTCATACATAAACCCACCCACACACCCACTTTCTCTTCACTAAAAGAATTTGGAGTTCGTCAAAATTCTACCATCAACTCCCTACAATCCTTACAAGGTGCCTTAATATCCCAAGAAGCATCTCTCAAGCCTCTCCCCACCCTTTGGGATCACAAACCCATGTAATGGATTTCTTCCTTTTTCATTTTGTCTGAATTTAATTGTGTTGTTATGCCCTTTTATTTTCAATTACAAATGTGAGGTTATGATTTCTCACCTCCCCCATACTACCCTCTATTTGTCTGAATGTTGAGATACCCCTTTTCTCTCTCATTAATTCCTTCCATGTACACCTGTTACCATGCTAAAATTCTATAAGGAATTTCCCTCTCCCCATTTACATTCAAACAATTATTTTGTATTATGAATCTAAATTACATTACATAGGTTGGGAAATGTATCTATATAACCCCCTTACTATTCATTTCATGTAAATCTTATGAGGCGGCCCTTTCTCTCTCATCAACCATTTTTTTGAATTTTTACGTCACGTCGTTACAATGCCAAAATTGCACTGATTTTCCAAGCAAATTTCATTGTGTAGTAAAAACCACACTCATTTCCCTATCAAGGTTATTCACCATTATGCCCATTTACTTATTGATTATAAAGCTTCATTTATGTATTCCACATCTCTTTATCATGGAATAAATGATGTTTATTGATTCCATGTTGTAAGATCCATGTGGCACACTTTTGCATGAAATGAAATGATTATGAAGGGTGCACCCTAATATCCCTCTAATGCATTGGGAAAAGTATAGTATCATGATACATCATGTACAAAGGTTGTTTACTCATGATAATTCTAGTGAAACGAGGGTTTACTCTTACTTCATGTGCAATGAGGGTTTACTCATGCTCCATGTGCAATGCTCTCTGGCTCAACTAATTCCACGTTAAATGTTGTTGCCACATTTCCATGTTATGATATCCATGTTATATCATGGCTTTATGTTCATGTTCATTTGTTCTCCATTGATATTCCAATTTCCTTACATGTATTTTATTCTTCAATTTATGCCTTGTTTACTCCCTTTCTGGTCTTTATAGCTCACCCCTTTCTTGTTAATGTCTTTAGGTTATCTCATGCAATGCTAGGTACGAGGGAATGTAGTTTTCATGTAAAGAACGGTTTCAATAAGATGTTCTGTTTTTTGTTTTATGTTGTTATGTAATGTAACTAAGACCTGAAGACACTATACCTCTTGATCTTCAATGTTGTATCAATTCAATATTTTCATTTATAATTTATGTTAAGTGTGTAACAAAAATAAGGGTTGTTATAGTTCATATTATATGATAGGTTTAGTTATTTTTTGGATTAGGATTAGAAAACCCTATTGAAAGCCTTAGGGATAATAATATGTATAATAAAAACATCCCTAAATTTTGGTGATTATTGATTAAGTAGTTTATCAAAAAAAATCCTTGTATGGATATGAGAAGGTACAGGCAGCTCTGGCACAGATCTACCTAGGAGTGAAAATTTCGATAAGGAGTTTCGGGCTTGACTTGGGGTATCCTGGTACACAACAATGGGAATTTATGCACTTTTGGTTACGAAACTCCTGGGGGATATTATTTTTTAAATTCAAATGATTAGTATGAACCATTATTAAGGGAATAAAATAATTCCCCTAAGAAAATATTTTAGAAAGTAGATCATGGATAACATATATTGAAGCCTATATATTCATAAGTTAAGGAAATAAAATCAATTTATATGTCTTCTGTTTTGTCATGGGATTGCCCTTTAGGTGTTACCACTGTCATTCTTTGTATTCCATCCAATGGCCAGTAATAGGAGGACTCGGGCTAACAACCGATGCGAGGATCAATGTGATGATTGTTCTAATAAGATGCCCAATCCTACGAGAGGTGGAATAATAAACTTTTTCACGGTACTCTCTCTTTTAACTCAAGCATTGAATAGAAACATGGGTCAAGAGGAACATTCAACCCCCCCCCCCCCATGAAAGATCATGACTCTATCTAGTGGTGTATAAGACAAAGGTCTCCTTCTTTTAATGTATCAACTGATCCCTCAATCACCAAACAATTGATCATCTCCATTTAAAAGATCTTATCTGTCCTACAATGTTTTGAACAAGAGATGGTTCTTCTGGATTCTTATCGTATGAAGGGTGTAGCCAATCAATGGTGGACATTGATAAAAGATACAAATCCTAAGGAGGATATTGAGGAGTTGGAATAAAATTATTTCTAGAAAATGTTTTTTGATAAATATTATCCTCACACCCTCCGGATTAATATAGAAAGCGACATCCTTGTTCTCAAGAGAAAAGATCACGAATCTTTTGGAGCATATGAGGAAAACATCACAGGGATTTAATGATATGCCTATGTCTTTGTCATTACCCCTAAATTCAAGGTTTACTACTTCATTGGTGCGCTGAAAACCATCCTATGGAAATCCCTAACGATCCATGACTTCGACAACTATGAGGAAATTGTTCTATGTTCCCTCAAAGAAAAAATGGAGATTAGTAAATATTAAAATTGTTATGGGGATATGAAGCATAAATTAGACTTCAATTCTGGAATTCCAGTGGATAAATACAATGGTGCTAAGAAAATCCAGCACCCCACTTACAAAAAGAGTGGATAGAAGCATCCCAAAAATTTCTTCAAGGGGATGAGGAAATTCTTTAGGTGAGGAATAGAATGATACGTATCCCTTATCTACCGACCATAAAAAACCTAAGACTGAAATAGAGGAGAGGAATGCTCCATTCAAATCTCAATGCATTGTTCATTACATCAACTATAATGAACCAGGGCACGTTACAAATCAGTTCCCTAAGCCAAGGGTTCTTGGAGGCAACCATCAACGTCCAAGGAAGAAAGGGAGACTGTTTTCCATCACAATCGCTGAAGTGAACCCAGAAAACAAAGCGGTGATAAGTACACTATTTATTCATTCAAGAATAGCGAACATACTTTTTGATTCTGGGTCTACACATTATTTTTTATCCCAAAGGATTAGTTCAACAATCCAAACACCAACACAAATCATAGAAGTAAAAATTTCAGTGAGTACGTAAAATGGAAAAATCAATGCATCCCATGAATATAGCTCATCCCCTGTCATAATTTGTGGAATGAACTTTTCAGTGAACCTCATCATACTCCCTATGGTTGAATTTAATGCAATTCTTGGCATGGATTGTCTTTCCCTATAAAACTCCAACCTAAATTTCCATTAGAGGGTTATCACTCTCTATATAGAGAATTGACCCTTGATTCTATACATGTTCAAGGAGGAAGATAAATCTTTTTTATCATAATCATCTAAAGAATGTATATTAATTCCCTCTGAGCATGCGTATCTGGGTAAAATTCTTGAGTCTAACTAAGAATCAATCATTTAAGACATACCTATTGTGAATGAATTCTCTGAAGTGTTTCACAAGGAATTTCCTGGTCTTCCTCCTAAAAGAGATATTGAATTCTTAATTGACCATATACCTTGGGCGTTGCCAATATCCAAGACTTTGTATAGAATTTTTGTTGTGGAACTTGAGGAGATGGAGAAAAAACAATAGGAGAATCTAGATAAAGGGTTTATTCTCCTAAGTACATCAGCATGGGGTGTACTAGTCCTCTTCATAAAGAAGAATGATGGGTCAATGTTCCTTTTCATTGATTATCGTGAGCTCAAAAAACCACGATAATGAACAAGTATCATAATCCATGAATTGATGAATTGCTTGATCAATTTCATGGAGTAGAATACTTCTCCAAGGTGGACTTGCAGTCAGAATATTATCAATTAAGGGTGAAGAAGAAAGATATCCCCATGACATTGTTTCTGATGCTTTCGATGGGGCACGCGCGCATCCGTCACGCATGGGGAGGATGCACGGCTTGTGGCCCCGCATTCCCACTTTCCAAAGGCAGCCAGCATCTGTTCCTTGTTCAGGGACGTCTGCTACTTGATCGAAATCGGGATGATGGGATGTCAGTTCTTCCTTTTGTGGATTCCTCCTCGGAGCCCGTCACCTAGTCTGGGTCACCCTCATAGATTTATGACGTATTCGTGAATCTTAATCCCAGTGCCCTATCTTTATGGACACTAGTTAATTAAACTGATTCCGTCAAGATGCTCCAAGGGGACTGGTCGGGGTAGCACCCTTCGGTGATGAGAATGATCATGCTGAGGTGTCATTGGCGTGTCTTAGCGCTGGGGGATTGACATGTCTGTCTTATGTCCCTTATTATAGGGCTTCTTGAGGGCGCGGAAGCCTGATGCATCCCACATAGAATGTAGGAAATTTCATGTCATAGGCATCTATCTGAGGTTTTCCTCAGCTTTCCATGTTTAACACATGGTATGTCGTGATTTTAACGTCTAGTGGGGATAGATAGGACTTATCGGAACACTGAGAGTGGATTAGATTGAAGAACCCCTTGGGGGGGAACATTGATGTTGGGGCCAGCACGTGGGAGGCATCCTAGATACTGTGGAGTGGAATGAGGTGGCATGACCCCACCAGGATGTGGTGGCCTGGGTAAGGATCAGGATAGGTGATGTCTTTGGGCTTGAGTCTCGATCAGACTTCCTATGTATCCCCGTGGAAGGGAATCAAAGTCTGTGTAGTTCGATGATACGGTGGTACCCTTGAAAAGGTGACCCGTGAGAATGAATGCATGGATGTGACCTAGAGGGAGTAAGACCTCTGGGCTAGGGCATGAGCTTCCTGAGGCGCTTGGGCTCGAGGGAGAGGCCAGGATGGGACATGGGTTCTGGGCTTAAACCACATGGAGGCTTCCTACATACAATGAATTTGTACGGATCAAAGTCCATGTAGTTTAGGATGGATGAGGCTTACACTCTGAGGCGTCCCACAATAGTGTATATGGGGATTACGCTCTGAGGCAGCCCACATTGGTGGATACAGGGCTTACGCTCTGAGGCGGCCCACAATTTTGGATATGGGTCTTACGCTCTGAGGCGTCTCATGGAGTTGGATATGGGGATTACACTCTGAGGTGGCCCACAATGATGGATATGGGACTTACGCTCTGAGGCGGCCCACAATGGATGGATGGGGCTTACACTCTATGGCGGCCCATGGAGTTGGTGAACTGACGTGGAGAGGATGGAATGACCAGGTGGCTGGATTGAACCTTGTGGAGGCTTCCTACGTACAATGCCTTAGCACCGATCAAAGTCCACGTAGTTTGGGTGGTGCAGTTTAACGTCATGTGGGACAACATACAGTTTAACGTCGTGAGGGACGAGGCAGCCAGTTTAACGTCGTGATGGATGGCATACAATTTAACGTCATGTGTGATGGGATACATTTTAACATCGTGTTGGATGACATACAGTTTAACGAAATGCGGGTTGGCATACATCTTAACGTCATGCAGGACGACATATAGTTTAACGTAAAGCGGGACAAGGCAGACAGTTTAACATTGTGCTAGAAGGCATACTGTTTAACGTCATGCGGGACGTGATACAGTTTAACGTCATGCTGGACGGCATACTTTTTAACGTCCTACAGGATGGGGAAGACAGTTTAACGTCGTGCTGGACGGCATACAGTTTAACGTCATGCAGGACGGGATACAGTTTAACATCCTGTGGGAGGGAATACAATTTAATGTCATGCAGGACGAGATACAGTTTAACGTCATGCGGGATGACATATAGTTTAACGTCTTGCAGGATGAGATACAATTTTACATTATGCGGGAGGGCATACTGTTTAACGTCTTGTGGGATGGAATACAGTTTAACGGCATGCGGGACGTCACACAGTTTAACGTCTTGCGGGAAGAGGCAGACATTTTAACATCGTGATGGATGAAATAAAGTTTAAAGTCATGTGGGATGGGATATAGTTTAATGTCATGCTGGACAGCATATATTTTAACATCCTGTGGGATGGGATACTGTTTAACCTCATGTGGGACGACATACAGGTTAACTTCATGCGGGGTGGCATACATTGTAACATCTTGCAGGACGACATACAGTTTAACGTCATGCGGGATGGCATAAAGTTTAACGTAATGCTAGACGGGATACAGTTTAACGTCATATGGGATGGCATACAGTTTAACATCATGCAGGACAACATTTGGGGCCTATTCTCGGAGGCATCCCATGGTGTTGGAAAATCGACGAGGAGAGTTCGGAACTACTGGGTGGTGGGCTTAAACCTCATGGAGGCTTCCTATGTACCATGACTTATCACAAATCAAAGTCCACATAGTTCGCTGGAGGTGGGGGTTTGGGTCGGTTCTCACTCTAAGCTCACATGAGTCATTCTTGGTGTGATAGATAAGAGGTTGCAGGGACCTGACGATCACGTCGCAAAGGGTGCATCCGTGAGAAGTGAAGAGGGACTTACACATTGAGCGGCCCATGGTGCTGGGACTTACTCCAAGATGGGGGATTGAGGTGTGACAAAGCATAGCAGGAGAGGGATTTGGGACTGGAAAAAGGAGATACCTCGTTCCCTATCACGCCCTCCACTGTCCTTGGCAGTGGGGAAGTACGGAGGTGCATGAGTGCTACCTTCTGCAATAGAGGCTAGGGGCTTATGCTCTGAGGCCGCCCTTCCCACGTGGGTAAACGCCACTCTAAGAGGGATGATATCATCTCATGTGAGGGTGATCCCATCCCCATGGTGACGAGCGGTGTAATAAATGCTCAAGCCAGGGGGACCCTGCATGAGAGGCACAGGGTCAGATCACAGTTTAATGTCATGTGTTGAGGACGAGGAGCATGACAGTTTAACGTCATGAATCTCGGATGAGTTGGGTTTTCTCCACACCACTAGCACTTACATAACCGGTACCCTATTCCCCTTTGGGAAGGGAAGGCACCGGAAAGGCAATAGTGAAGGGGGTCGAAGAGCGAACCATCGAGGGGTCCACGTTAGCGTGGCTATGCGAAGAATCAATAGTCGTTAGCGTGCCTATTAAAAGAAGCATGAGGCTAAGAAAAGAAATGGGAAACACCACCCAAGGGAAATTGAGGTTACCTCATACGAGCCTGGAAGGTCGTACAGGAAAACAGCGCAATGCGTGCATGCTCGGTATGGAGGACATCGAGCGCCTACGCAGGGAGGCACCCGAGGGAGTCAAGGTGAGGGGTCCTGGGGATTACGCGCAAAGAAAATTTTGCATGTAAGACACCGGGATGTCATGTAATTAGGGAAGAGGGATTTCACATGGCTAGAGGGATTGCACGCATGGGAGGTGAATTGCGCGCGAGTGGAAAAGGCCAAACCCTAAGGCAAGGCCACACCCAATGAAGGTATTGCGCGCAATTTGGACCTTTTTCCGTGAAACGGAAGGAATTGCACACAAGGGAGGAACCCTGAGGGGTTTGGAATTTTATTTAAGCCAGTGGGATTGCATGAAAAGGTGGATCCCGGGGTGAGGTTGCGCAGGGTCAGTACCTGAAGGTCATCTTGCACGCACGGAAGTCCTATTTCATGCACGAGAGCCGATTCAAATTCTACAACCTCGAAATAGAAGGGGTCCCCTTCTATTTATAGGCATCCGGCGGTGTAGAATCCAGGCGACGCGGTACATTTTTTTCACCAGATATGGCGACGTGAAATGTTAGCCGCGCGGGCATGGGAGCGCAATTATTGCACGCCATTCCCAGGGAATTTTCACGAATCCCAGACTCCTTTCGTGCGACCCACGTTTTTTCACGCGCATCCTCCTTTATATCGTGAAATACCTTCGGGCCCTCCAGACTGGCGCTCCGGGTCTGAATATGACTTCGCTTTTTTCATTTAGACAATTCATTTAGTAGTTAAGGACTTTTCAACATCAACAAATTCCCCCCTCGTAATTGGATCGGTGAGGGGTCACAACGACCAGATTCCGAGGGAAACGCCGAAGTGTTGGATTTAATGGGTCCTTTGTGGGCAAAAAATGATGTGGCGCAAAAAAATCCGGTTTGGAGTGGAATTGTCTTTCCGCACAGTGCAGAACCCCAGCATCTCCTATAAAAAGATCCATGGGTCCCATGAGCCGTAGCTGAGCATTGTCGTGCGATAATATTCGAGCTCTCACACGCGAAATTGCCTTTGCGACTGCGCGGAAAACACGATGTGTTAGCGCATAATCCCTTCCAATTTTTGGCCGTATTTACGCGCAACTCCGGATATTTCATGCCCACTGCTTTGATTTCATGTCCTTCTTATTCATTTCACACAACAGATCCAGATTTCACCCCACTCATCCTAATTTCACGCAACTCATCCGGATTATGCGCAACTCTCTCAGAGCACTTAAGATGGTCACAAACCAAGTCGATGAGGGTGAAGCCGCCGCTCGTAGAGCTGAAATGGTGGAGAACGAGGATGTTTATTGTGCAAGGGTGGTTGTTTCCAACAACCATACCATGTTCAACCTTCTAACCCCCACTTAGAAGCAGTATCCTATGTCCAGCAACCTCCTGCTCTGTAACTTCTGAATTTTGGAGGACGTTCCGCTGCCGGGATTCTACGTTGACACACCGTGGTCAGGGGTGACCCAGGAGGATGACCTTCCCTGATACAATATCACCAAAAATGGTCATCCTGTGAGAGAGACCAGACACATGGATGTGTATGATTGAACCCGGGGACTAGGAACATCTCTGGGGGTGATCCTGTTGTGGAGAGATCTCCATCCCTCTATGCAAGCAGGTTCCATCAGAGTATCATGGAAGACACTAAGGGTTGGCTTCAAGATTGGGACATGCAGTTCGGAGGAAACTTTACCAGTGAGTGGGCCTGAGCATACTATGTTCTCCATCTGTGCAACCAATTAGGGGCCGAGCTATGACACATTGGCCTGTTCAAGGAGCTGTGGACGTCACAGTTCCACTTCTAGCGCCAACCTGAACTCGAGACAGAGATTTTCACCCGATGGTCCCCTGACACCAAAATATTCCATCGTCACCATGGGGAAGTTGGTATTAGTCTTTGGGACTTCCACTGCATCGGCGGTATCCCACTGGCGGGTTATCAGTACGATGAGTTTGTCCCCCCAATGAACACCTGGGAGGACAGATTACAGACCCCCGCGTTGAAGTAGTAACCTACTGGATCTGGCCAAAGAGAGGTTGGAGTTGAAGGACATCGCCTACAAGGACTGGTTCAGCCTGTTCCTGGAGAAGGACCTGGCGGTCAAGATGCCTGGATGGGGAAAACAGTGCCCGACCACGGCTCAGAGGAAAAAGAATGGATCGCACTAGAGGATCCTGGAGACGGGGCAGTACCATTCATGGGGCTACGACATCATTGAGGCCCGGGACCCGAATTTCTGATTCATCGGGTTCCTCACCACCTTCCGGAGTGGGTTTCTCCTGCCTGTGTGGGACGCAAGGCTGGGTGTCCATCCCGCAACCCTAGTGATGGTGGATACCATGATCATCAAAAAAAGATTCAATATGGGGGTCCCTGTGTTGTCAAGGCTGTATGCCATTCTGGGACGCATCTCAAGAGGGGGGTCACCTCAGAGGGTGTGTCACCCCGTCCAGATCTTTCACGGCTGGGTGGTGGCTCATCATGGCAGGTACACATTCCCAAACGTCGTTCGTCCTCCGAGAAACGGCTTGATGCCTTCTCTACTAAACATTTTCGGGGTTGCACTGATGACACTCAATGGGGACGGGGTAAGGATCAAAATTGGTAACCACGCCAACTTTAACATCATCTCATTCCCCACCCTAGTCAGCCAGATGGTAAACAATGGGAAAGGCTCACTAGAGTAGCAATAATACATCCAGAGCATCCGAGGCAGGGTGTTTGTGGAACAGATTGACGGGAAGATCATTTGTGAGCCTTACGTGCCGTCCCAATTCACTAGGCAGTTCGGGTTCCTCCAGCGAATGACAAAGAGGGTATTCACGGATGTCTGGGAGGAGAAGAATCCATGTGTCCTTTTCCAGATGTGTTTGATTTTCACAACTTATGGTTATGGAGAAGTAATTACTCTCCCTCCCACGGGGGCCGACGCTAGCCTATCAACCGAGTATGTCGAGCATTGGGCTATCGCGTCCCCTGAGGGGATTTTGCGTAGGTGAGTTCGGTAACTCGAGACTACTAGCATGGAATCCAGGTGACAAGAGAGTAGGCATGGTTCCGCTAGACGAGGGGGACCGGGGGCGTTCTAGGCAGCGAGGCCTGCGCCGGCTGGGACCTCAGTAGCGGGGACATCGCATGGTGTCACTACGACCTCTTTGCCAGAAGGGGGGTCACACGAGGCAGCCAGAGATCTTCTTGGGAAGCAGATAAGATACCTTCTTGAACCTTCCCACTATGAAATAGTCCCGGAATTGTGGTCGGCCTGGATGACCCTGTGGCAATCAATGTGCGTTGAAGCCCTCTGGAAGAAGATAATGCAGGATGGGATCTAGCTTCCAGAAGTCTAGCTCGTTCGGGTAACCGAATGGGTAAACTTATATCGGTGGAACACATATCTAATGGCCATGGACACATATGTGTGCCAGTGGGGTCGGCATGTGGAGTCACCTTTCTTGGTGAAAGTGTTGCTCAGCCAAGAGCATGATCCAGAAATGATGTCGTCGGGAGAGGGTGACAGTGATGACGAGTCAGAGGGAGGGGAGGAAATAGGAGAAGATGAAGGTGAAGGAGAAGATGAAGGAGAAGTTGAAGGATAACCCAAAGGTGAGGCATCGCAGGGGGCGGCGTATCAAGGGAGTCTCCGGGAGAGCGGTGAGATTGTCAGCTCTGATATTGACATAACCGAGGTACTCGAGGTCTCTCTCTATACTTATTCATACTCATTTATCCATTCTCTTCTACAATTTCTAATCCATATCTCTATCTCACTCAGGATCATATAGGCACTGACAAGGCATCCCCAATAGAGGAAGGAGAAGAGGCGCTGGTGGGATAGGGTGGGGCTCCGACGCCCATCATCGAACTGACAAGTGCTTAGGTGTCTCCTACCACGGCATCTCCTGTAGGGCCAGAACACCGGAGGCTGACACTGTGGGTTCTTGTAATTACCCTACTTCGCTACTGGTGATTACTCTCAGAGAACCCAACTAATCAGGATTCTACTTGTATAGTGATCTTGGCGTTTGAGGCTCATAGTGCTTCTGAGCACGAGCCATCCGTGAGTGGACTAGTGGCAGAAGAACCACCTCCTACAGAACATAACTCCCAAACTGAGTCGACCCCGGAAATTGGTGAGCAGGGGGCGGCAGACATCAGTGGTGATGTCATTGGAGCAAGGCCGGAAGCTGACGAAGGCACTGCCGCTATCGGGGTGAGAGAGGAATGTCGCCCAGATGTCAAGGATCCTATTCCTCGTGAAGGCATCCTTGAGGAAGATCCTGCTGCTGACCTGCTGGCTGCCTTTCCTGCATACCGACCCGCTGATCCCGCGAAGATTGATGATTCAGACTCGGAAGCGGTCGTGTAGAGCTGGATGACATGACGCAAAGGGTGGAAGTGCATCCAGCGTTTTCTCAGGCAGCCTCAGGCGGATTGGCTGAGGCGGATGGGATCACTCCAGACCTGGCTACGTTTCCTGTGTGCCAGAGGGGCTGACGCTCAACGACTTCATCTGACGGTCTGTGATTACATGGCCGAGAAGATACGTGAGAGCAGTCGGCACACCGACATTTCCCAGTGTTGGGAAAGATCGGTGAGCACCTGAGCATTCCTGAGGGCGGTGCAGGAAGTCTGACACCTCGAAGTGCAGGCAGTAGAGAATGAGGCCATCATCGCAACATGATCTAAGCTCGTGGAGCAACTGATGGCCCAGCTGGCTGACACCCAAGAACAACTGATGGAGGCGAGTCACCATATTTCAGTACTTCAAACTGAATGAGCGCAGGGAGAAGCTAGGATTAGCGAACTGTTCTCTGCGGCTGCTGATTAAGAGAGAGTCCTCAGTGAGTGAGAAGCAGTCCTTGAGGCCACCAACCAAAGGGTAACAACGTTAGAAATATAAATCCAAAATGATGAACCTTAAGGGCCATGTTTTGGCCATCTCATGAACTTCTTGCTTTTACTACTCACCATTTCGATCCAATGTATAGACCAATCTACTTATATATACTTTTGGTTTGAATGCTCAACTATTATCCCGAAATAAATAACAACTCACCCCTAAGCTCATGTGGGTTGTTCCCAATGTGAGAAACAAAGGTTGCTCATGTTATCATTTAATCCGACTATGGGGCGTCAACCAAGCTTCAGGCATCTAAAATTGGGTCCAGATTTCTAAGTAAGAGAGGGAGGTCTAGTCGAGAGGAGGGGACCTCAGACCGATCGATGTATCATATCCTCAATGTGATCTAACGCACGAGTGGGGAAATGCCAGGGGCATTGAAATCAATACGAACATAGGGAGATGAAAAAAGGTGAATCACGTTACCCAAATTCAGAACACTATGGGGGGCATGATGATGGAGGATAACTGTTAACCATGGTGGAAATGCAGCATCCATATCGCATTGGCCTGAAATGGGTACAAAAAATGAGGGATACCCCCTGACCATGTTTGCAACATGGGGCCTAACTAAAATATCGTCAGTCAGTCTTCTGGAACGTTGGCCCAAGATAGAAGGCGGACCATAGGTCAATCATCCATATTGTTACAATAGGCAGAACAAAGTTCTATCATCCGTATTGTTACGGCAGGTGGACCACATGTCGAGAATCCATACTTTTAGGAGGTCCCATCAAATATGACCAGTCATCCGGAACGTTGGCCTAGGACAGCAGGCGGACCATAGGTCAATCATCCATACTGTTACAACAAGCGGACCAAAAGTCTAGCATCCATATTGTTATAGTAGAAGGACCACAGGTCAAGCATCCATATTTCTAGGGGTCCCATCAAACATGAAATATGTTAAATATTCTTATAAATGGGAACACAAAGCATTGAAAGAGAAGTGGGGGTTTGTTCCAACAGAATCCAACACTCCCAAAATTACACCACCGTGGTTAAGGCACATTTTGAAGACGTATTAATCTAGTCACAGACCATCCCTACTTTTAGACATGACCTCCCTAGTGAGAGAACAGTCGCTTCCCAATCACTATTGGGAATCCCAAACTCATTCGGGGAAGATGCTGTAGATACAGAACTCCAAAAATGGGTCAGGCCAAGGGGTCGACAGTGAGGAGGGACATGAATTGGTAAACCCTGGGGCTGGACCCAAGACTTAATGTCTGGGTGGTCCTATGTATCTCATGAGGATGAGAATCAATCCCCATTTAGTTCTAGAAAGGATCTTAGATTGAGGTCTTATAACTCGGACCATGGGGTATGGAGAGTGGGAGACACATGGTAAAGCGATAGTAAAACCCGAAGTGAATGAGGAGAAGGTCATGCTTACCTTGTACTCCTTGGATAAGTGTTCAGGTCATGGGACCGAACACGAAGGTTATGTTAGGCCCATGGGGATGTGCCCGAGCGCTCCTACGTATCTCATAAGGATGAATATCATGCCATAAGTAGTTCTTGGGAGTGCCTTTTAACGTCGTGCAGGACAGGAAACTTGAGGGCTAATTCTTATAACAAGGTGCACGTGGGGTGGCTATTGAAAACTCGATGTGAAGGAAGATGAGGTCCTGCTCACCAAGACACGCGGTCCTGTAGTCAAGGTCCCAAAGGCAGGATAGACATGAAGAATTAGCAGACCTCATAATGGACCCTAAAACAAGAGGTATGGGCATTCCTACGTACCCCATAATAATGAAGATCAAGCCATACATATTTCTTGGAAGGGGTGGCACAACACGACATGGTACTTGTGCAAAGGATGAAAGGGGAGTGCGGGTCTAGACCTCACACTAAAAGAAGCGACATTTGATATATCTTGTTTGTCCTTGAAGGTGAATGATTTTCTTTTTGTGGAACGACCAACCTAGGGTAGAAATTCATGGCATCACCACAATAATCAATCAGTATACACGCGTTGACAAATGGTATGGTAATTGACCAATACCCAACGTGATTTATCTTATGAAGAGGTCATCACACTGTAGTGCCGTTTTTCTCCATGTGGCTACGAAGATATCATCACAGTATATGGTCATCTGGTAGGACCAACCAGCACAGTTTAAGATCATATGGCCTAGAACCAGGGAAATGTGCATGAAATGATAAGGCATACCCGATGCGAATGAGAACGTAATCCCATACCATCTCTGTGCGGTCCCGTGAGGAGTCTCGGGCCAAGGGGTCGGTGAGGGTTAAAGATCAAGGGGCGTGAGACACTAGCTTCCAGTTGATCTGGGCCCGAAACGCGATGTCGGGGAAACCCCTCGTATCCCGTGGGGATGAGGGTCAAGCTGTGCATGGCTCTTAGAGATGACCCAAGCCTATAATCATAGCACTCGGATCACGGGAGCCCCAAGAAACGCCATAACGCAGCTTCGTCTGCCTGACGTGTGGAAGTGCACTGAGGGTTAGTGCAAGGAGTGTCAATATTCTACCTTCACATGATGGGGTGGAACATAATGTGAATCATGCAACCGTCATTTAGGGCCTAAAGAGGTCTGCGTGACGATGAAGGATTACTGCTGACCATGTTTGTAACACATCATCCTGTCGTGTTATCCTAAAATGGGGGCAAAAAAATGAGCATAGACCGTTGAACACATTCACAACGTGGGATTTGAATCAATTTGTTGTCTCGAACCCTCGAGGGCATTGGCCCGTGACGGTAAAATAGCCCTTAGGCGTTGTATCCAGGCCGTTCTTGGGGGTCCCTCTGGGTGTGAAAGATAATGGGGGCCCGAATGAAGGGTAGCACGAAGCTTGAAAAGTGGATGTAACTTGCCTATGTTGAATCTGAGACTCCAGGTCCTAGACTAGAGTACCCTAAACACATTAGAGGACCATTGGAAAGGGTTGAGAGGCTCAGGTTGAGAGCAGCCAAAAGATGGAGGATTCCCGGGAGAAGGGGGCAAGGTGCCAAAAACACTGTACCACACCTATGTATCCCCCTCGTGGAGAGGGACAGGAAATGAGGCCGTGAGATAGTGGGATATCTCAAGAGAGAGGGTTGGACCTGAAATCTAGGTGTTCAGGTGGTCTTACGTGTACAATAAGAATGGGAATGAAGCTGCACATAGTTCTAAAAGCACAGTTTAACGTCATGTAGGACGATGGGATTAATTTCAACCAGGAATGTGTACGGTGCGGCGAGTAACCCAATGTGAATAAAGACATAATACCACACCACACCGCACACTCTGGGTAAGGACATGGGAAAAGGGGCCCGAGAAGGCCAAGGGGCCTGAGGCTGGGCCTCTGTCAGGAAGGCCTGACCAACTTGCAGTTTAACGTCTTGCAGTAAGGATGAGCATGCTGTTTAAGGTCGTGTTGGACCGCAGTGTAGTTTATTGTCATGGGGGACCCAACAGTTTAGGGTAATGTCAGACCAAGAAAGGATCTTAGTTTAAGGTCTTAGAGCTCGGACCAAAGGGGCCCAGATGTTAGGCCAAATGCAGTTTAAGGTCATGCTGGACCAGATGCAGTTTGGGGTCATGTGGGACCGTAATCTCGTTTAAGGTCGTGGGGGACCCAACAGTTTAGGGTCATGTCATACCAGGATAAGATCTTAGTTTAAGGTCTTAGAACTCGGACCAAAGGGGCCTCATGTAGGGCCAAATGCATTTTAATGTCGTGCTGGACGAGATGCAGTGTAGGGTCATGCGGGATCATAATCCAGTTTAAGGTCATGGGGGACCCAACAGTTTAGGGTCATGTCGGACTTGTAAAGGATCATAGTTTAAGGTCATAGAACTCAGACCAAAGGGGCTCAGATGTGGGGCCAAATGCAGTTTAAGGTCGTGCTGGACCAGATGCAGTTTGGGGTCATGCAGGAGTGTAATCCAGATTAAGGTCATGGGGGACCCTGTAGGGTCAGGAAAATTACTACTTAAGGAACATGGAATTGGTGGGAGGATATATATGCTCACCATCAATGGTCACCATAGAATAGACACCATTGGGAAAAACCTTATGGACAATGAAATGTCCCTCCCATTTGGGCTCCAACTTGTGTGGATTCCTGCCGAGAATCATTGGCTCCCTAAGGGCCAGTACCATGACACCTTGTAGAAAATAGAGGGGGAAAACCTTCTTGTTGAAATCTTGAGACATCCTACTCTAATGCCTTTCTAGGTTGTGAAAAGCACGAAGCCTATTCTTGTCTAGTTCTTCCAATTCAGCCAGATGGATTTTGGAAACTCTATCCAGCGCTTTCTAGTCGTAGACCGCTGTGTGCAATGAGGGAAACTGAATCTCGATGGGAATGATGACCTCAGCTTTATACACTAGGTAATACGGGGACACCTGGGTGGAATTATGAGTCGTCGTCCAATAAGACTAGAGGGCGTTGGGGAGTTTATCCAGCCAACTCTTCTTGTTCTGACCACCCATCATTTGCAGAATGTTAGAGAGGTTTTTGTCAAATGCCTTGATCTGTCCATTTACCTGTGAATGATAGTGGGAGGTATGGTTAGAGATAATGTTGTTCTTGGTGTACAATTTCTTTAGCTCAGCTGCTCGAATGTTGGTGCCGTTATCAGTGAGGACAACGTGAGATACTCCAAATCGATAGATGATGTTTGAACTCACGAACTCAGTGCTATAATGGGAATTGAATTCCTTGAGTGGAATTGGCTCTGCCCACTTGGAAAAGAAATATGTAATGGTCAGAATGAACCGTCATTGGGGAGCCGTTGTCAGTGGGTAAGGTCCTACGACAACCAACCCCCAGACTGCAAAGGGCCAAGAATACTTGGTAGTGTGGGGAGGCTCCGATGGCCGATGCACAAAGTTAGCATGAAATTAGCCCGCATGGAACCTCTTAGAAAACATAATACGGTCATAGATCAGGGAGGGCCAGAAGTACCCCATCCTCCGAATCTGGTGAGACAACATCGACTCGGCCTGATGGGCACCAGAGGAACTAGCATGTACCACTTGCATGACCTGTGGAATCTCACCTCCTTGAAGGAAACGGAGTAGAACACCATAAAATATATGTTTGTAAAGGATCTGCTTAAGGCTGGGACCGCTGTGAAGGGTAAACTGTAGCGTGCAGCGTGGGATTCGCTCGCGCTCGGCCCGGTCTGACGAAAGATTATCGTGTTGGAGGTATTCAACCAAGGGCGTCCTCCAATCAGGAACTATTCAGACCACCACATCTGAAGTACCTGGGGCTCTTGACGTAGGAGCACCAGCGGTATGATGGTTTACCCGAGGGTCGTTGTCATCCTCTGGGGTGGAAGGGGCAATGACTCTCCGGTGTGCCACGTGGATAATCAGTTCATCCTTTTCGGGCTCCACAAGCGACGAGGCCAGGCTGGCCAAAGCATCTGCTCGACCGTTCTGTGACCGGGGGACATGAATGGCCTCCGGCCGAGAAGGGAACTGGGCCATTAGATGGAGGGTGGACTCCAAAAATGGCATGAGTTCTGGATTTCTAACAATATAGTCACCATTAACCAGCTTGATGACCAGCTCGGAGTCCCCTTTCACATGTAGATGGGGCACGTCGATCTCGAGGGTGAGCTTGAGGCCAGTGATGAGGGCATGATACTCTACCTCATTGTTGGTGCAACCCTCGGACAATAGGTACGAATATGGCAGAACAGCTTTCTCCGGGGTGATGAAGATGATACCCAGGCCCACTCTGTCGAACCTAGGATCCTTGAGTCTCCTACCGATGGGGATCCGGGAAGCAATGTCAAAGTGAATCTGCCAGCATGGGACGAAATGATCGACTGAGAGGATTGCCTCATTAGTAAAACCTAGGTCTTGCGGCTGATCAGTGGAGGTTGGTTGGGCAGCAATAATGTCTACCAATTCATGTCCTTTGATAGCCTTTTGAGGTACGAAACTGATGTCGAACTATTGGAGGATCACCGACCACAGCGCTAGTCAGCCAGTCAACATAGGTCAGTTCAGGATGTACTTCAATGGGTCTACCCAAGAGACCAGCTATACCCCATGGTGCTGCAAGTAGTTTCGCAATTTCAATACAGAAAATATTAGTGCAAGGAAGCTCTTCTTGATTGGAGAATATCTAATTTCCATCTCAAGGAGCATGCAGATGAGGTAGTAGAGGATGTTCCTTGTTCCCTTGTTCCTCTTCTGGGCGAGAAGTGAGCTGAGGGACCACTCTATGGCAGTCACGTAAAGGACCATTGGCTTACCGGAGATGGGTGGCATCAATACCGGAGGTTGGAGAAAATATTGCTTGATTTCCTCAAAGGAGGTGTGACACTCTTCATCCCATTCATAGGTGGAAACTTTCTTCATGAGCCGGGAAAATAAATTACACTTGCCCACCAGATTCGCAAATGAATCGGTGTATATAGGCTAAGTGGCCATAGAGACCTTGAAGTTCCTGAATATTACTCGGGGGAGGCATCTGGCTGATGGCCTTGATCTTCTCTAGGTTGATCTGGATTCCTCGGGTCGTGACAATGAATCCAAGGAACATTCCGAAGGTGAACTCGAAGGAACACTTCAACAGGTTCATATTCAGGTGGCGGGAATAGAGGAAACCAAACAATTTCTCAAGGTCCTTGAGAGTGTCCAGCCGATGGCGAGATTTGACTACCCAGTCATCCACGTAGCACTCCACCAATGTCCCAAGAATCGGCTTGAATATGTGATGCATTTCACGTTGAAAGGTGGCGCCCGCATTCTAAAGGCTAAAGGTAATAACCCGGTAACAGAAAGTACCTTGGGGTGCCCTGAAGGCAGTGGACTCCTCGTCCTTGGGCGACATCCGGATCTGGTTGTACCTGAAATATCCATCCATTAAGGAGAGGTCTTGGAACCCGACCATGGCATTAATCAAAAACTCTGTCACTGGAAGGGGAAAAACATCCTTCGGACAGTGGCGATTGAGATCGCGATATTCGATACAGACACTGATCTGTCCATTTTTCTTCCTGAACAGCACAATGTTGGCTAGCCACCGGGGGTACGGAACTTCCTTGACGAAGTTGTCATTGATAAGCTTGTAAACATCAGCCTCAACCTTGGCACCATGAGAAGGGTGAATATTTCTGGGAGGCCTCTTAAACCCACGATGGTTCGCAGGGAGACCAAGGCGGTGAACGAATACCTGAGGATTTTGTCCTGGCATCTCGTCATAACTCCAAGAGAACACATCGCGGTGCTGTTTGAGGAATTCCACATACCTCTGCTTCTCCTCTGGGGACATGGCAGCACAGACCAGTGTGGGTCTCGGATCTGCCTCACTACCGAGGTCCACATGTACCAACTAATCGACCATGGTGGAGACGCCCTCCTCAATGGAAAGAGGAGAATCTTCCATATCCTCCTCTCCACTTGTGGAGGGATCATCTGTGGGGTGAGCTGCTTCTGAGCTATCAAACCCTGATGGGCGGCTAGTGTTGGATTTGGCAGCAGTGGTCATTATATCGGGAGATTCATGCTCCATGGAGACCTTAGCGATGAAGGTCTTCGATCCGTTCCCATCTGGCCTTCGGCCGACGGGGACGCGCCTGATGGCATCAAAATAGTAGTGGTGCATCGGCTTGAGATGGTTAATTCCAGCCTGGCAGAAGAGGCACGTATGACGTACCACCATTGCCATGAGCCTGACGTCCCGATACCATACATAGGTATGAGGTTTCGGGATCACCTGACCCTGGTCAGTGTAGGAGTACGAGGTGATTTTCAACCGTCGCTTGGACCTAGTAATATTCCTTCCTCTTTTACCTGAAACAAAAAAACACTGCCCCATGTCTTGGGTGGTGGCCACCAACCGATGGATTGGGAAGACGTAGGTGTCATCCAAACCTGCACAGGGATCACTTGTGATAGTGGAGGGCTAAACCTCACCTACCAGAATCTGCTTATCCTTTCTCTTGTAATAGTCAACATTCAGATAACGGGCTTCACAAGAGGAAAAAGGAGACACATCTCCATGGAGCACGCCTACTCAACCATTGAGGGAGTATTTTAGGGATTGGTGATACGATGAGGGGACCATTGCGTGTAGGTGGATCCACGGCCTACCCATCAATGCGTTGTATGCGGTGTCCAGATAGACAACCATGAACTCAGTGCTAGAAATTAGGCCACCGAACTAGGTCTTCAAGTGGATCTTGCTGGATGGGCTTTGCTTGGTCCTACCATAACCCTGAATTCTGAAGCCGGAGGGAGTTAAATCATCCTCAGATAGACCCATCTTCCGTAGTTTCTATGTTGGTAATAGGTTAATCCGAGAACCCGTGTCGACAAGATAGTGGTGAACTTCCATTCCATTGAACTGGCCAGTGATATACAATGAGCGAATGTGTCCCAGTATGGGAGGGTCCTCATCTTCATCAGAGACTGAGGTAACTGCCTGTCATTCGGTGTTCTCAATTGCCTCAGTGTGGAACACTTCTATAGTTTCTACCTCCTTCTCAAAATGGAGGGGGATCTTTAGGGCCTCAGTAAGTGCCTCACTCATTTTAGACGATAGAAGGAGAGATTCAAGGATAGAAAGCCTTGCTGGAATGCTGACTAGGTTCTTCAGAACATCATACTTCTGGGCCAAACATGAGATTCTACTTACAGGAGTTCGCTCTGGAATTTGGGGTATGACGGGTCCTACCGGCTGGACTGGTGGCTGACTGGTACTAAGCACATCTCGTTGTTCACTAGTCAAAGCCTAGAGAGTGGCTGCCGGATGAGGACCAGAAGGCCGGGATCGGCTGGTGGCAAGGCGGAGCTGGCCGCAACACTGCCAAGATGGTTTTTCCTGATCCAGCAACTCAAACGGTGGTGGAGGCGGACCTATCGACACCGGATGAATGGGTGGTGTGTGATGAGCTCTGTACTAGGCCTACTATCTGGTTTCAGTGGCATGCATGTCCTGGATGGGGGTGCCAACCGTCGTGCCCCGACGATTCATGTAACCATGGCTACGCCGACGTTTGCGACGGCTGGGGACATTGGGAAGGTCCACCTGGCGTTCCTCATCATCAGGAGTCAAAAAGGGATTTACCAACTCTACGGTGGTAACCAAAGCATACCTCGGACTGTCACTTGAGGATTCATCCACTACTGGATGGAGTCTCGAAGGTATCCCCATTTTTTGAAGGCATAAAGTCTCCAAGAGTGCGGGACGACGACGACATCGGCAGGGTGCGTTCTTTCTTCTTGCATCGATGCGGCCTACTCTTCTGAGAAGAGGCTGACTGAGATGATGATGTTGACATAGTAACCACAGCTTCTAAGGGCTCTGGATGCTTCAGGTGTGCATGTATGATTCCATGGGCGTGGGCGACCTTCTTTCGGGCCATACAGTCGTTATACTTCTAGGACCCACAGTTGGAAACATGATGCCATTCACCCTCGTCACTGTTACTGCCATTTGATCTCACAAAGACACCTGGCACTTGTGCCGGGGCTGGGTCCAACCTGACTATATTGTTTTCAATCTAGTATTGGAGCCAGTCCTTGAACATGTAGCATCACTGGATGGTGTGCCCCAGGGTCTGGTGATAAGGGAAGTAGTTGGGGTGATCAGTGAGATGCGCCTCTTCTGGATTCTAGCACTCAGGCAGCCGCACGATTCAATGCTTTAGGGAACTACAGAAGTAACCGAGGACCCGAGCCTCATCAAACGAGTAGTTCCAATTCCTTCTATCCGAAAAGGGGGCTCTTGGAGGTTGACCCTGACGGGGGGCCAAAGGAGCATGCCGAGGAGGTGGAACCTGATTATCTCGCCTAGGCTGTGGCAGTGCGTTATGCGGAGGTGCTTGATGATTTTGAGGTAGTCTCTGTTGGGCTGGAAGCTGTGCCCATGGGGCGGACCCCTATGGGGCTGTAGAGCTGGCCTCACTGGTAATAACTCTAGAATCCCGGGGGCCTCTATCTGGGCCACAGCAGTGAGCTCGGCTCTAGAATCTCTCCCTACAGGGATTACAGGAGGCAGCGGGCATGTCTGACTGGCCTATTGCAGGGCTTCTTCGAGGCACTGAGCCTTGTCTGAGAAGTCCCGGAACCCTCTGGGGTAATTCTGAGTGATCATAGAAGGAACCAGCTATGCCTTTCATTCCCTACACACATTTTTAGAAATTTCTCCAGAGTCAGTGGCATGTCAAGGGAATATGTGAGCCCCTTCCACCGGACGATGAAGTCCGCAACTCGCTCGTCAGGACTTTTGTGGCACCTGAAGAGGTCTGAGATGTTAGTCTTCTGGGATGTGGAACTGAACTAGTAGAGGAATTGCCTGCGAAGTTCCTCCCAGCTAGTCACAGACCTGACATGGAGCTGGTTGTACCAGACGAATGTCGGGCCCTCTAGTGTCTGAACAAAGCAACAGATCTTGGAGGCCTTAAACTGCACCGGAGTCCCCAACATAGGCCCACACTTCGAGTTGATGTGGGACAGGTGATGTGGTGTGTCTCATGTCCTGTTGAAGGGGGTGAAAATGGGATTACCAAATCTCGGAGGTGCTGGCATATCATCCACCCATGCCGGGTATGGCTTGCCGTCTGGTGGGATCGCCACCTGTCGAGTTTCCAAAGCCTCTATGCGGGCAATGAGTGCTGGAAATGGATCGTCTGGATGTGAGTTATTTTCCTGAAGGGGATCCCTAACCACAAGCTCATTTTTGGGCTCTTCAATCGTGTTGAAAATCTCTGCAGCTCATGGGTCAGCTGGTGGAGCGACCGTTGGTGCAGCGAGAGGAAACCGAGCGGGATCCCTTGGGTGATCACATCGCTCAGGAGGGTTTGGAAGAACATATCGCACCCTCTTTCCATGAGCTCCGTCCTCTCCTCTGTCAGCAAACATGGTATGATCACAGTTTCCTGGGAGAATCTCGTTGATGGGTACTTGTTCATTCCCATGTTTTCTCGGCCTAGGATCACCGTAGTTGGGTCACCGCTCTGCAATGCATTCAGCTAGAAGCTAATCGACCAACCTCTTATTCTCAGAATGTTTTTGGTGCAACATGGCCTTCTCAGGATCATCTTCTGCCTTCTGCACTAAGGCAGATGGGTCAGAGAGCATGAAATCACCAACGTGTTCTTTACCCTTTCCGATATTCCGGCTTAATGTTAACGCCTCAGTGGGTGCGGGGAGACCTAGGAGGTTCCTCTGTTGACGAGTAATCCTCCCTAATGGGTCCAGTAGAAGCCTTTTCTCAGGGGGCGAGTCCCCATCGAGAAGTTCCAAACCATTCCCGTCTCTCGACAGATCAGCCATGTTGACCGCCGCTGCCCTCAGGGGCATGTCCTCAGAGCCGCCCGGTGAGTCGGGCTGCCGGCAAATCGCACTGAAGAGAAGGGTAGTGTACTGTTCCCATCCACAAACGTGCACGTGGGGGGTGGCCTCCTTGATAACTGCTTGGAGTATTTTAATACTCTGAATGCATTGTTGTTGGAGGGCCCTGTGGCGGCCAAGTGATTTGGGATCCCGAACCATGGAGAGTGTGGCCAGGTCGACCCGACGACATTGCTCACCGATATCCTCGAGGTGTGCTTGACTCCCGGGATAAGGAACTTGATGACGGAGAAGATGGTAATGAGTCAATCGGAGGGTCTGGCGGAAACATTCAAACTCTCCCAGGGTGAGCGATTTTGGTATATCAAAAACCGACCCTATGGCCGGTCAAAAGTTCTCAGGGAACTGGCCAGCTACGAGGATGGTCCAAAAGCTCCATGGCATAGGTTCAAGATCTGGCCCTTGATGGCCTCGCTCATCAACTTGGAGTGGATGGGGAACCAGAAGCGGTGTCGAGGCAGGCCACTGGGCTGGTGGGCTGGCCGATGGAGAATACGGAGAGCGGGCCGATTAACCGCGGAACCCTAAGTCGTCCCCCAAGGGTTGCAGTGTCCTGGCTGCCACGTCATGATAGGATGGGCTGGTGAACGGGCCTCCTGTCACAGTTTCAGTACTTACCAAGGGTGTGCAATGTCACGTATCTTCTGCCATCGAACCCCAAAAAAGGTCTCTTTAAACTCTAACCGAGGTGGAAAGTGCTTCCTGAGAGGCCGATGGTGACCGCAAGTTTGATGCCTAGGGGTACGCCAAGTCCTCGTCCTCCTGGATATACCTTCGGGGGGGGGGGATCATTTGGATCTCACATTCAGGCATTACGAGGCCGACGTGCCACGTTCCTATCTCTTCCCTTGAATCATTGGACTGGGGGGAATTCCCCATCGCCAAGTCGTACTCCGCCTTAGAGTCTGAGAAGCAGACCTGTTTGATTTCTGTCCAGCCTTCCCTGGAATTTCTCTTACATCGACGACGTCCCACCTTCCTGCCCCTGGATGGCTCCTTAGGGCAGGGCTGATTTCTGTCGTGGAGTCCACCGGCCGCAAAGTTGCTGGGGCGGAGAGGATTGATGGTCGGTGTGCGAGGAGCACCAGGGTAGATGTCGAAAGTGACATGGGGAGGACCACCATGTGGTTGAGTGACCGGATATGCAACGGCTCCATACTCGCGGTCAGCAGTAGGGGAAGTGACCCCATACCCAGTGTAGTGAGCGCTAGAAAGAGCCCCACCCGGAGCGTAGCTATCACGTGGAAGCCCCTTACCTGTGGAAACAGTGGCGCCAGGAAGGCCTTCGGGCTGAGGTTGGAAAATGGGAGGACCCATACCTTCCATAACGGTGGAACGAAGTAGGCCTTCACACTAGATGGTACAATCACGAATTGGTCCACGGTGGCCACTGCCTGTGTCGGTGACCGGGAGAGTCGACCCAACCTACCTGTGGGGCGGTCGGGGACTCGATCCTGGTCGGGCCTGTAACTGCCCCTCCTCAACATGTGCGGGGGTTTGATGAAAGGAGTCAGCAGTGGCTCGGGCCACAGTGGTTGCTGACGTTGATGCCCCAGGGTGGGCATCCTCTTCCACCCACACCCGACGCTGGCATCAGTTTATATGGGTTAGAGACGGTGGTACGGGCACATGGATTGCCTGCTCCTCGGCCCGGGGAGTCGAGCGGCAGTGTCGACGCGGCCTAGAGGGGGCCCTGATCATGAACCCTTGAAGCGGGTCTCTGGTCAAGCCAACCCGAACATCCCCTAATTCATCAGCGTAGGGAAGGGAGGTGTCGATGCGTTCCGTGGATAAACTCCCAAAATGGTTGAACGTCGGGGTGGGATGCAGCAGCTCCCTGCGCAACCCTCGGGGCGGCGATGGTGATGAGGCGTAACTGTCTTAATGTCCAAACGGGCCATGTCCCTACTGGGGATGACCCCTTCCTCTTCTTACCTACACACGAGTTCATTGATCACCGTTCGTTGGATAATCTCTTATGGGGAAAGGGGGCCTGAATGATTGGCAGTCGCAGCGGTCAGAGAAGTTGTGGAAATGGAGAAACCATGTGGGGTGGTCGCTTCGATATTTCCCCTACCCCTGCGCCGGTGGTCAAGTGGTGATCGAGCTCCGGATGCAGGGATCTGATTCCTGAAAGCGGGGAGATGAACCCATTAACACTAATAGGAAAAGAAATCAACAACAAGTAGCCCAACGCCATTCTGTCTTCCATGGTTGGAAAGAGTGATCCACGCTGACAACTTCGCAGAATGGAGTGCTCAACATCATGACTGCCCCAATCCCTGGCAGGTTTGACGTCCGAGTGCTAGGTGTCTGGACCCGGTGATATGCTAATCATCTGACACCCCAAATGCCACCAGTCTCCATATTGAGGAGAAGAGATTCACGTCGGGTTAACCATTTTCTATATCTGACGCTTTCGCTGGGGCACACACACATCTGTCACACATGGGGAGGATGTGTGGCCTGTGGCCCCACATTCCAGCATTCCAAAGGCAGGAGACATCCGTTCCATGTTTAGGGATGTCTGCTCCTTGATCGAAACCGGTATGATTGGATGTCGGTTCTTCCTTTCATGGATTCCTCCTCGGAGCTCATCACCTAGTTTGGGTCTCCCTCATAGATTTAAGAAATATTTGTGAATCTCATTCCCAGTTCGATATCTTCATGGACACCAGTTAATTATGCTTCTTCTGTCGAGATGCTCTTAGGGGTCTGGTCGGGGCCGCAACCTTCGGTGAGGAGAATGATCATGATGAGGTGTTGTTGGTGTGCCATGACACTGGGGGATTGTCATGTCTATCTTATGCCCCTTAATATAGGGCTTCTCGAGGGAATGGAACCCCGAGGCATCCCACATCGAACATGGGGAATTGCATTCCATGGGCATTTATATGAGGTTTTCCTTGGCTTCCCATGTTTAACACCGGGTATGCCGCGAGTTTAACGTCCAGTGGGGATGGATCAGACTGATCGGAACACTGAGAGTGGATCAGATTGAATAACCCCCTAGGAGGAACACCGATGTTGGGGCCAGCACGTGGGCAGTGTCCCGGATACTATGGGGTGGAATGAGGTGTCCAGACCCCACCAGGATGTGGTGGCCCGGGTAAGGGTCAGGATGGGTGATGACATTGGGCTTGAGTCTGGAGGAGACATCCTATATATCCTCGTGGCCAGGAATCATAGTCCGCGTAGTTCGATGATATGGTGGGACACCTGAAAAGGCGACCTGTTAGAATGAACGCTTGGATGGGACCCATAAGGAGTAAGACCTCTGGGCTAGTGCATGAGTTTCTCGAATCGTGTGGGCTTGAGGGAGAGGCCAGGATGGGTCATGGGTGATGGTCTTGAACCTTGTGGAGGCTTCCTACGTACCATGCCTTAGCAGAGATTAATGTCCCTGTAGTTTAGGATGGATGGGGCTTACAATCTGAGGTGGCCCACAATGGTGGATATAGGGCTTACGCTCTGAGGCAGTCCACAATGGTGGATATGGGGCTTATGCTCTGAGGCGGCCTACAGTGATGGATATGAGGCTTATGATCGGAGGCGGCCCATGGAGTTTTATATGGGGCTTACGCTTTGAGGCGGCCCACAATGATGGATATGAGGCTTATGCTCTAAGGTGGCCCATAATGGATGGATGGGGCTTACACTCTAAGGCGGCCTATGGAGTTGGTGAACCGACGCGGAGAGGTCGGAATGACCGGGTGGTAGGCATGAACCTCATGGAGGCTTCCTACGTACCATGGCTTAGCACAGATCAAAGTCCATGTAGTTATGGTGGTGTAGTTTAACTTCATGTGGGACGACATACAGTTTAACGTCATACGGGACGAGGCAGACAGTTTAACATTGTGCTGGATGGCATATAGTTTAACATCATGTCGGACGAGATACAGTTTAACGTCATGCTGGACGACATACAGTTTGACGTCACGCGGGACGACATACAATTTGACGTCATATGGGACGACGTACAGTTTAATGTCATGCAGGATGAGGCATAAAGATTAACGTCGTTCTGTATGGCATACAATTTAACGTCATGCAGGACAGGATACCGTTTAACATCGAGCGGGAGGGCATACATTTTAACATCCTACGGGACAGGGCAGACAGTTTAACGTCATGTTGGATGACATACAGTTTAACGTCATGCAGGATGGGAAACAGTTTAACGTCATCCAGGACAACATATAGTTTAACGTCATGCGGGATAGGATACAGTTTAAAGTCATGTGGGACGACATACAGTTTAATGTCTTGCGGGATGAGATATAGATTAACGTCATGCGGGATGACAAAAAGTTTAACGTCATGTGGGATGACATACAGTTTAACATCACGCGGGACGACATACAGTTTAACATCATTCAGGACGAGGTAGATAGATTAACGTCATCCTAGACGGCATACAGTTTAACGTCATGTGGGAGGGTATATAGTTTAACGTCATGTTGGGCGGCATAAATTTTAATGTCCTGCGGGACAGGATACAGTTTAACGTCCTGCAGGATGCCATATAGTTTGACGGCTTGCGGGACGACATAGAGTTTAACGTCTTGCTGGATGGCATACTGTTTAACGTCATGCAGGATGACATACAGTTTAACGTCATGCAGGACGGGATAAAGTTTAAAGTCATGCAGGACGGAATACAGTTTAACATCATGCATGATGATATATATTTTAACGTCATGTAGGATGGGATACAGTTTAACATCATGTGGGATGACATACAGTTTAACATCATGTGGGACGACATTTGGGGCTTACGCTCGGAGGCGGCCCATGGTGTTGGCGAACCGACGCGGAGAGGTCGGAATGACCGGGTGGTGGGCTTGAACCACGTGGAGGACTCCTACGTACCATGACTTAGCATGGATCAAAGTCCGCGTAGTTCGCTGGAGGTGAGGGTCAGGGTTAGTGCTCACTCTAATGTCACGTGTGTCATGTTCGAAGTGAGAAACAAGAGGTTGTAGGGACCTAACAATCACATCGCAAAGGGTGCAACCATGAGAAGAGAAGAGGGGATTACGGGTTGAGCGGCCCATGGTGCTCTGACTTACACTAGGATGGAGGCCCGAGGTTTGACAAAGAATAGCGGGAGAGAGATTTGGGACTGAACAAAGGAGATTCCTCGTTCCCTATTACGCCCTCCACTGGTCTTGGCAGTGGGGAAGTACGGAGGTGCATGGGTGCTATCATCCACAATAGAGGCTAGGGTATTATGATCTGAGGAATCCCTTACCCAATGGGAAAACACCACTCTGAGAGGGAGGATATCATCCCATGTGAGGGTGATCCCATCCCCATGGAGACGAGCGGCGTAAAGAATGCCCGACCCGGGGGGGGCCTGCATGCGAGTCACGAGGTCAGATCACAGTTTAACGTCATGTGTT
This sequence comes from Viscum album, assembly GCA_963277665.1. Taxonomy (NCBI): domain Eukaryota; kingdom Viridiplantae; phylum Streptophyta; class Magnoliopsida; order Santalales; family Viscaceae; genus Viscum; species Viscum album. Next base: position 1,237,909,513 of record OY728157.1, on the reverse strand, counting down.
GAGGACGAGGTGTTTGGAAGTTTAATGTCCTGCAGCTTGAATGAGGTGGGTTCACTCCACACCCCTAGGACATACATAACCGGTACCCTCTACACCTTGGGGAAGGGAAGGCACCAACAAGGTCGTAGTGAAGGGGGGCCGTAGGATGAACCATCGAGGGGTCCACATTAGCGAAACTATGCGAAGAAGCAATAGCTGTTAGCGTGCCTATGGGATGAAGCCTGAGGAAAACCAATGAAAAAGGAAACAACACCCAAGGTACCTTGAGGTTACCTCATATGATCCTGGAAGGTCATATGTGAAAACAGCACATGGTGTGCATGCACGGTATGGAGGACATCGGGCACCTATGAAGGGAGGCACCCGGGGGCGTCAAGGTGAGAGGTCCTGGGGATTGTGCGCAATGAAAAGTTTTGCGCGTAAAACGATGGGATGACACGTAATTGTGGAAGAGGTATTGTGTGCGGATAGGGGGATTACGTGAAAGGGAGGTGAATTTTGTGTGAGTGGGAATGGTCGAACCCTAAGGCAAGGCCACACCCAACGAAGGGATGCGCGCAATTTGGACTTTTTTGTGCATAACAGAAGGAATTGCACGCAAGGGAGGAACCCTGAGGGGTTTGGAATTTTATTTATGTCAGTGGTATTGTGCGCAAAGGCGGATCCTGAGGCGAGGTTTTGCGAAATGGGTCAGTACCTGAAGATCAACTTGCGCGCGCGGAATACATATTTCGCACACGAGAGCCTGTTCAAATTCCACCACCCCGAAATGGAAGGGGTAACCTTATATTTATAGGTGTCTGACGGTGCGAAATCCAAGTGACGCGTGAAATTTTGCATGCCAGAGACGGCGATGCGAAATTTTAGCCGTGTGGGCGTGGGCGGGCAACTATTGCGTGCCTGCGTCGGGGACTCTTCACGAATCCCAGGCTCCTTTTGCGCTGTCCACAATTTTTCATGTCCACCCTCCATTATTTCATGCAACACCTCTGGGCCCTCAAGTCTTGCTCTCCAGGTCCGAATATGACTTCTCTTCGTCATTTAGACACTTCCTTTAGTATCTATGGACTTTTCGGTGTCTACATACTTCTTTTTATACAAGATACAGGAACTATGAATTCATAGTAATGCCTTTTGGACTCACTAATGCTCCAGAAATCATAATGGAATTGATGAATAGAGTCTTTAGAGATTACCTCAACAAATTTGTGGTAGTATTTTTAGATGATATTCTAATATACTCCAAAACAATGGAGGATCTTGAGGAGAATCTATGAACTATACTAGACACTATGAAAAAGGAGAAGCTCTATGAAAAGTAAAGCAACAGTGAGTTCTGGTTGAAGGAGGTCTCATTTTTGGGTCATGTCATCACAAGCAATGGGATATCTATCTATCCCTCTAAGATAGCTGCAATAGTGTGATGGATGAGTCCTACATCTGTAAAACATATCCATAGCTTCTTGGGGTTAGCTGGATATTATCGATGATTTTTGAGAAATTTCTCACGATTTTCCAACCCTCTTACCAAGATAAATCAAAAGGGTGTAATGTTTTCTTTGAGTTATGAATGTGAAAAAATCTTCAAGGAGTTGAAAAAGAGGATTATCTGTACACCCATGCTCACATTAACCAAAAGTGGATAACTTTTTGTGGTATTCAGTGATACCTCAAAGAAGGGCATGGGTTGTGTGTTGATGAAAAATGAAGATTTCATTGCCTATGTTTCAAGTAAATTGAATGTTCACGTGAAGAATTATACAACACATGATCTAGATTTTTCTACCATGATATTCACTTTAAAAATTATGTGGCATTTCCTCATTGGGAAGAAGTGTGAAATATAAATGGATCACAAAATCCTCATGTATATATTCACACTAAATTAGCTGAATATCCGCCAACGAAGATGGTCAGATCTGATCAAAGATTATGACATCTCAATCCATTACCACCCTGTGAAAGAGAAAAAGGTGGAAGATTCTATATGTAGAAAGGTTTTAGGATTCAGTCATTGGTGAGATTTGAGAAGGATCCAATCATCTTAGATTAGATAAATACGGACATTGGAATCATAAATTAGGGAACATCATCAATCCTTTCACAAATTATTTCTCGACTGCCCCTCATGGAGAAAATAAAGGATGCTCAATGAAAGGATGTGGAAATTTTTAAAAGGGTGGATGATATCAAAAATGGAAAATCCTCAAGGTTTGTGATTGACAAGGATGGACTTTTGATATTTGGGTCACGGTTATGTGTACCATCGGATCCAGAGATTAAGAATGATCTTCTGAATGATGCACATAACTCAACCTTCTTTATTAACCAAGGGAGCAAAAATATGTATCGAGATTTTCAATAATACTTTTGGTGGGAAAATATATAAAGGGGGATTTTTGAATATACATCAATGTGCCTGTTATGTTAGAAAGTGAAGGCTAAGTGAGAAATGTCTAAGGCGATGATTCAACCACTTTCCATGCCAACATGGAAGTGGGATAACATTACCATGCACTTTGAAACTAGAATTATAAGGACATCTAGATGAAACAAATTCTATATGGGTCTTTTTGGATCATCTTACGAAGATAACTCACATTATCACAATTTTGGAGGACATCTCATTAGATCCACTTGCACAGATTTACATCAAAGAAGTGGTAAGGTTTCATGAAGTACCATTATCTATTGTATCTGATCATGATTCGAGAATCACCTTGATGTTTTGGAAAAGTCTCCAACATTATCTAACAACTGAAGAATATCAGTACAACATATCATCCTAAAACTGATGGCCAATATTAGCGAAATATTCAGACAATGGATGATATGTTAAGATCATGTTCTATTGACTTCAATGGACGATGGTTCCGACATCTTTGACTAGTTGAATTCTCATAAAATAACATTTTCCACTCAAGCATTCGAATTCAAACATATGAAGACCTTTCTGGGAAAAGGTGAAAAATATCGGTGTGTTAGGATGAAGTCTATGAGCTTAAGATGAAAGACCTCAAATGGATGAAGAACTAGTGGAGAAGGTGAAAACTATTTAGTAGCATATCAAGGCAGCCAAAAGTCAACAGAAGTGTTGTGCAGACAACCATCGATGAGACCTTGATTTCAATATTGGAGACATGGTATTTCTATGCATATATCCATGGTAGAAGGTCATGGGGTTTAAAAATAAATGGATATTAAGTCCTAGGTACATCTACCCCTTTGAGATTCATGGTCGTGTTGGGGTTGTGGCCTATCGACTAACACTCCAACCTATTATAGCCAAAATACATGATGTCTTTAATGTATCCCTCTTATTTAAGTACATATCATACCCTTCACATATACTCTCTTAAAATGTAGTATAGTTATAGGATGATCTTTCTTACAAGGAGAAACCAGTGAAGACATTAGATCATATATAAAAAGTTCTACAAAATAAGGCAATGACACTCGTCAAAGTGTTGTGGCGAAACTACATGTTTGAAGAAGTGGAATGGGAATCAGAGGAAGTGATGAAGCAATGTTACCAACATGTATTTTAGTGTGGGAAAAAGAATAATCTGAGGTGTAATTTCTAAAGGGGTAAGACTGTAATGGCCCAAAATTTATTTAATGAAAATTCATCTTGATCTGATTAAATGGTTATATAAAATTTGAACATCTTTGGTTTTATGTATTTGGATTATTAAAATTCGGTTAAAAATTATTACCATTGAAAGTATAGACATAGAACAATGATCACAATATCAGTATAAATATAGGGCTTCAATAAATCCAATTTACTCAGATAAAGTAAGTGATGGCCTCATCCAGTAGACTTTCCCCATATAAATCACATTTTTCAGATCTCGTAAGGAGGTGGTGTCATTGGGATTCACTCTTGACAAATCCCAAGCCAAGATTTAACATGTTCATCTTGAACAGAACCACCTTTATGAGAAGTTTAAGTTCCTAGAGATTACCACCAGAGTGTTGTTATCCGAGCCCCCCATGAGTCTCTCAACATTGTGCATGTTACACTAAGTTCTTATGAGGGAGTTCTAAGGGGTTATATAACAAGGCCTTAAAAATATTATTATGTGCATTATTTTTGTATATAATAAAGAATATACATTTATTTTATTATTTTTAAATTGAAAATAGTTTCTAAAGCACAAATAATATTTTTAATCAATATTCCACTAAGGAATATATTTTGATAAATTAATAGTAGCATCATACCTTGGTATTTATTTCTTTCTCCATTAAAATTATGCCATTATAGAAATATTGATGTATATTATTAAATACCATACATCATATTTTCCCACTTATAGTTCTATTAGATATCTTGATACATCTTTGTGATTCCTTCTTAGATGGAGAAGGTTGAGCTTTGTGCATCATCCAACAAGACCTTCATTAAATCATGATTTGATGGTACATATATTCTTGACCCAAATCATATCACAACTCATTCTTCATTAACACCGAAATTTCATTTTTCCCTTTTATTTGATTTTTCTCATTCCTATGGATTCCCACATCATCTATTTTATAATAACTTATCCTCTTTAGAAGGCCTAATTGAAAATCATTTGTGAATGAATTTATTAGGTTCCTTCCTTTAAGATTCACATGTCCATCCTTTCCAAATATAACAAGACTGCATCCCTCTTAATTTCCATTAGTGATAGAATTGCTAGATACTTTCTTCATAGAGAACATACCACTATATTTTTTTCTAGGCTGTTATTGAATTGATCAGCCATAATCCCTAATTAGCTCTAACCATCCTTTTTGGCGCAAATTCATCTCCATCAATGTTAATATATACTTGAGGCTTTTTTGATCCGTATATATTCCACACTTCTCCTAAAATAGGTAATGATACCATATTTTAAAATTGAATATCAGTACTACTAATCCGTATATATAATCCTTGAATATGGTTCTATAAATTTATTCATATCATGAAATTATAGTATAAATATTTAAAAACAACCCAAATAATAGAAGTCGCATTACTTTGAAAGATGAAAAATGGTTTTATGATTACAATATACATTATGTTCAGGAAATATATCTTTTACCATAAAATTAATGTTATTTTAAGTTTATTTTATTTATTTTACAATTCTTTAGTGGACCCTCCAAAACTTATAAAACATTTTAGGTTTTTAAATTGATTTCCTTGGGAGTGTGACTCATCACCAAAAAATCTACCATGTTATTTTAATACATTCACCCTTTGGCAATATATAATATTGTTTTCCACTCCCCTTTTTGAAAACCATGGGTAAAAACAATGGGCTGGTTTTTTGTTTTTATTTTTTAATGTGTGGTTTCCCAAACCTAAATAAAAAATAATTCCACATATTTTATTAAATATACCCACCCAAGCTCCCACTTCCTATTCACTGAAAGCCTTTGGAGTTCATAATACATATTTCATAATTTTCTAGAATCCTCCCAATGCACCCAATCTCCAATGAATCCACTCTTGAGCCCCTCCAAAGCCATTGGGATCACACTTCTAAGTAAGGGATTTCTTCCTTCATTCATTTTTGTCAAAATTTCATTATGTTGTTATGACCTTTTATTTTCAATTAATAATACTGGGGTATGATTTCATTAAAGTTTTAATGATTAGATACCCCTTTCATCTCTTATTAATTCTTTCCATGTACACCTGTTACAATGTTGAAATTCCGTAAAAAATTTCCCTCTCCTCATTTATATTCAAAATATTATTTTTTATTATGAATCTAAATTCCATTACATATGTTGGGACATGTATCTATATGACCCCCTTACTTTTCATTTCTTGTAAATATGATAAGACACCTCTTTTCTCTCATCAAGTTGTTTTTTGAATTCTTACGTCACGTTGTTACACTACCAAAATTTCCCCGATTTTTCCAGCTAATGTCATTGTGATGTAAATACTAAAAAACTTTCTCTATATAGGGTATTCAAATTTATGTACATTTACTTATTGGTTATATATATTCATGTATGTATTCCAAATCCCATTATCGTGTAATAAATGATGATTATTCATTCCATGTTGCATGATCCACGTGGCATGCATATGCATGAAATGAAATGATTATGAATGGTGCACCGTAATAGCACTCTAATGCATTAGGCAATGTATATTATCATGATACGGCATGTGTAGTAGGGGTTTACTCATGATAATTCAAGTGAAATGAGGGTTTACTAATGCTTCATGTGCAATGAGAGTTTACTCAATCTCTATGTGCAATGAGGCTTGGCTCATGCTAATTCAATGTTAAGTGTCGTTGCCACAATTCTATGTTATGATAATCATGTTATATCATGAATGTGTGTTCATGTTCTTTTATGCTCCATTGATATGCCTATTTCCTTACATGTATTTTATAATTCCTTTTATGCATTTCTTTCTCCCTTAAAAGTACTTATAGCTCACCCCTTTATTATGTATGTCCTCTGGTTATCCCATGAAATGTTAGGTATGAGTGAATGTAGTGTCCATGTAAAGGAAGTTTCCAATAAGATGTTGCATTTTATGTTTTAAGTTGTTATGTGATGTTATTAATCATAAAAGACACTTGACCTCTCGATCATTTATGTTATATCAAGTGATGGTTTTCATTTAATAATTTCTGTTAAGTTTTTAACAAAAAAGAAGTGTTATTATAAATGGAGCCCATGTAGAATAATCCAATTTGACAAATTTCTTATGACCTCATGCTGAATCCATGTAGTACATATAAGGAATTATTATATCAGGAAAAATTTTAGGTGAATCATTGGTATAATGATGACACATTCAAATAATTATATAAGGGCCAAGTTCCATGGTGGGTATCTACCTTGAAAATTATCTCAATGAATAATAATAGTTCCCTCTGAGTGCTCATCAAATTCCCATGGGAATCCAAGATGGGCTCAAGTCTGACTATTCCTATAATTATGAAAATGGTCCATATGTAATAAGAATCATATATTTGTTTTTTAGATAAAATTACACATTATCATATACCTGAAAATACTCATGCCAACTATTATTCATTTGGGTATTTCATTACCTTTAATACTAAGTGACATGGTCAATACCAATAAGAAACCAATTTTCAATTCAATAATAATTTATCATGTCTATGTAATATCTATATATAAAAATATATAATATCCATTAATGTCATTATGAACTCATTAATTAAGTTTAAACACTTACCTTTCCCAAGGTCAAATCATGTTTACCCAAACAGTGTCTCAAGTAATCGTAATATTATGGAATAAAGGCATATAAAGAAATGAACGCTAAGTATTATGGTCAAAATTAGGCTCTAAATTTTTAGAAATATCAAATTGTCACACTAGGGCCTTAGTTTTCAATTTAGGAAAATGTATTTATGGAAAATGTATTTAATATGAAATTCCTAGTAAAACTTTTGTGCATAAAAAAGAATTAAATTTTTAAACAATGATACATTGAGTGATAATTCATGGATAAAAATTTTTATTTCAATAGAGGAATACTAATCCAATATTAGACTTTTGATTGGTCTTGATTATAAGAAAATGTATGATCATAAATTCACCCTAAAAATAGGGCATATGATCTCATACCAATATAACACCATCTATTAAAATTAGAATGAAAAAAGGAACAAATGGAATAGAGATTATACACATTCTAAAATAATGAAACCAGGTATGGCTCGATCAATGTCCTGATGGAGGAGATATCACAAAGAATATGTTTTGTCTTTCAGGAGCATTGATGGAGGATATGATTCCTCTGTGCGTTGGGGGATAAAAGAAATGAGGTGTGGAAATTTAAAATGGAGGAGGGGAAAAATTATTTTCCCACAAAAAATATATAGGTTCATGGTTTGGACACATGTTTGGCCAAACAATATTCCAACTGTACATTGGATATTTCCCAAGGATACTGGCCCACTAGGTTGGGGAGAAATGTTTTTCTTAATGAGCTCTACCCATATACCCCCTCTACCTAGGGAACACACCTAGAATGGCATGTAGTTACTGGTTATGAAAACTATAAAAATCTCATTTTTTCCCATCTATGGAGACCTACAAAACCTCACATGATTTTTTATATCCATGAGAACTAGGTGTCACTATTTTTGTGAATCATTTATCCCTATTTAGTTTCTTCAAATCATAGATATCGGGGCTCTGAAAAAAGCCTAAATAAATCCTGAGACTTCCCTTATATCATAGATAAAATTTCCAAGGATAAAATAAATAATTAAACTATAATTATAAGATTCCACTTTCCATAGTAAATAATTCTATTATTGTCTTCCCTCTTAAATAAACTTATCCTTGTGGTTCCCTTCCAAGGGTGGTAAAACCTCATCTGAGAAAAACTCCAACCAATGAGAATTCAAATAGGTGACACTTCCCCAAGTACTATACTTTAAACATTCATGATTCTATATCATCTATAATAATGGACCTGATCATAATCAAAGATCCCTGATGCTCCAATCGACGTTACAGATAGTATACCCCTCAAAATAATCATCGGCCTCAAACTCAATATCCTTCGGATAAAAACTATGAGATGAGATGTCATTATATTAGTGAATTTCGGTTATATGGAAGATATAATGCATGTATTGGAACCTTTTAGGATTATCTATCTGATAGTGCAGTATTCAGACTCTATCTAATATCTCATATATGGAATCTCTCTTTTTTAGAACATAATGTTCCATTACATGGTAGATAAAGAGGATTTATGAATGTTTAGTTCATGGAAATAAGGTAAATAATACATGAAAACTTAAAAAATTATTCTAATAAACATTAAAGGTTTCTTCATAGGTTTATACTATGTACATTTACCATATATCATAACCTGGAATCATACATCAATTGGAAGAGGCAAGCATGAGGCATTGTAAGAGAAGTAGTTCACAAGTGATCAAGAAGGATTTCAATAAGAATATAAGTAATAAGATTTTGTATTGATCAAGTGATCATGCTTAATATAATAATAAAAATAACATAAATAATAATATGGAAATTCAGCTACAACATTCAATTTAGACATTCATAAGCATATCCCCAATATTTTTCACTAACATGTCATAAATAAAAATTACTATGGTTATTCACCAATGTATCCTAAAGCATGTCATCTATAGAGATTAAAATCATTAAAAAATTAATTGGAGAAACCTTAGGGTGCATCCTTAAAATTACATAATTAATTTTGTCCACATATATCCAAATTAATTGTTTCCTTAATAAACTATGGAGAATAAATAATGGGGTTCTTATTAAAGTCATATAATACAGAAGTGATTAAAGACACAATAATTATGTCATATTTAGAAGATGAAAAGGTAAATTGGGTTTCTTATGTGTAAATAAAAAAAATATTTTCATTTATCTAAATACCGCTAGAAAATATAGTGGTTTGGATATTTATAAAAATAAAATGAACTAAACTTTCTTAAGGAGAAGATAGAAAATTTTGGAAGTAAAGTCAGTAGCATAACAGGTATAAAACATATTTTTTGATAATGGTAAATTGTGAGTGGAAAATTCTCCCACATTGATAAAAAATAATTAGGAAGGGTATGATAAAAATGGGTAATAAAAGGGATAACATTAACATTTAGAGGAGATATATTATAATATGTACTTGAATTGATGAGAAAGGAAGGATAATTCTGTTTCCGTGGAGAGTTACTCCTAAATCACGTCGAATGGAACCTTGGGGATTAAGTACACCATGGGGGACCCCTATGGATAAAAAATATTCTAAAATTGTGATAGATAGATTGATAGTTAAAGGATAAGGAAGACCAGGTGGTCATTTATTGAAAAAGTGGATGATTTGTAAAATAATTTTGTAAGACAGACCTTGAAAATATAGATTGTGGAAAATAGAAAACCAATCACTTGTCCATGGTTTTTACCATGTATTTTTACATTTGAGTAATATGAAAAGTTCTATTTAACCATAATATCGGAAAAAAAATATTATAATACTTCATTTTTCATTGAAAAGTAATGTTACCACAAAATAATATTTTGATGTTAAAGTTTCCATTTTTTCTTTTAGAATGGAAATTATAGGTTTTTAAATTTATTAAAATCTATTTAAATACTTAATATTAATAATATATTATATTTTAGTTCATTAAATGTTTTTAATTGTCTATTAAATCGTTATTATGTAATTATGTAGTCATTAAACATAAAAAACTCAAATAGTATTTTTTTATTCAACAAAAAATAAATTATTTTTGAAAATTCTCATTAATTCCCCTAACTCAATTTCAATCTGTTAATTTCAAAAATGATATTAATTTTATCATTATAATCCAAAAAAATTACAATTAAGAATTTTATTTATAAAAATTCTTATTTTATTTAAAAAATATCAAGTTCATAATGCAATGTTAGTTTTATGACACTTAAAAATTATCACGAAGATAATAAATTTTTTTATCATTAATATTTAAATTAGATTTAAAAAAATACTATTTCATTAAAATAAGTATTATTCATAATACCATATTTGTTTATAAAAATTTAGATCTTTTCCAAAAATTACCATTTATATCCAATTTTATTTAACATATTCCAACTCAATTAAACATTTATTTTTTAGAAAAACTAATATTAAAATGTAATTGATAGAGTAAACACTTTTTGTATACAAAGTAATTACACATCCTATAACTATTTATGGGGAATATAAACCCTTATAACACCCTTGTACGACCTAAGGGTATGGTTTTCAATGGTGATAGATTCATAGGGTAGCTCAGCTAACATCGACTGAGTATTAATTTCCACTAACATGAACATATACCTTGGGTGATTTGTTTCAATATTCCCTAGTTTAAGTTCATCAATGGCATATTCCTGGGACAACTAGAGTAATTTTACCTCCCTCCAAAGTTCTAACTAATGGGCTTGATACAACATGACTCTACTGGTTGAAGCAATCTCTTTCCCATTCTATATTTATTATCGTTTTTAATTTCAACTTATAATTACGAATTACTGCATTGAAATTATTACCAAGAGTATAGTTTCTAGGGGAAATATTGACTAATTTTCATACTTGTCCAATAGTCATATAATGGTTGAATATTGATTTTCACATTTCCCTTTATACTCAATTTATTTTTAAATATATATGGTTTTATTGTGTATAATACATTATAAGACACTTTTTTCCAGAAAAATACCATTTAAATATTCTAGGTCATTAAATTCTCTTTCGCCCTTAGTAAATTTCTTCCCTAAAATTTCAGCTTTTAATGTCAGTTGAGAAAAGGTATGGGTACTTAAGTTTTATTATTTCCTCTAGTCCCCCCATATCTTCATCCAATTTATGGTTCCACCATAAACTTTTGACAAGGTGAGTTGTCTTGTTGTGTAAAAACTTTCCTATGATTTACATGATCCCTATTGGTTGTTACTCATAAGTGAAGTCGTGTTCCATTTTTACCACCTCTAAATTTAATACATGTGAGGTATCAGGTATTTACTTCCTCCAGATAGTTACATGGAATGCATCAAGAATATGGTCCATATTTACTGTAAGTTATAAACAATAGTCCACTACTCTTATCTGATCAAGGATTTTAAAGGGGATATTGTACCCATGGCTATGATTCACTTTCTTTATAAATTGCATGACTATCTACCATGGTGATATTTTAAGGAAAACAATTCACCAACATCAGACAGAGATCCCCTCTGACGGTTGTCTGTATAACTCTCCAACTGACTCTGAGATGATTTTTTGTATTGCAAGATGGAATTAACCTTTTTTATCATCTATTTCACAAGATCAATCCCAAGAATCTATCTCTCACCAAATTTATCCCAACATGTAAAATATCTATATCGCTTCCCATATAGAGCATCATAGAGTTTCATTTGAACACTCAAGTTGAAGTGATGTTATATGAGATCTCAACTAATGGGAGGTGCTGATCCCATCCACTGTTAAATTCCATTTTTCATGTTACTAGTATATCCCTAGGGGTTTGAATAGTCTGTTTAGATTGGGAATTAATTTGGTGGTGATATAATGTAATGAAAATCAATTTGGTACTAAGATTATATTGAATACTACTAAAGAATTTTTATGTGAGCTTTGGATCATGATTAAAAATGATATAATGTGGAACCCCCCTGAAATCTCGCCACTTCCATTACAAAAATCTATTAAATTATGTCCATATATAATTAATCCAAAATATAGATAATATTTTTTGTCTTGGAGAGTCTATAAACTATAATATATATCACATTTTTCCCTTTTGATGTTATTAGGAGGCCAGTGACAAAGTCCAGAGTAATATTGTCCCACTTCCATGTAGGTGTGCATAGTGGTTGAAATACCCCATTAGAAATATTTCATTATTCCTTCACCTATTGACATACCAAGAACCTTTTATTTCTGTCAACAATATCCCTTTTTATATTATCCCATCAATAATTATCATAAAGGTCCTTATAATGTTTCATAATTCCAGGATGTATTGATAATGTAAAACTATGATCATTATCTATAAGTTCTTTATTTATCTCATTAATAGATGGAAAATATATCATTATACAAAAACTAATCACACGTTATTTATAAAAATAGAACTTACTAAATATCCCAGTCATCACATCATTTAACTTATTCTTTAACAATGGATATTATCTTTGAGTTTTCGTAATCTTATCTAGTAATAAATTTCGATAAATTAGTTGGGATAGGATTGTTGATGTCCCTTGTTTTTTGATTCCCATGTCTAACATTAATGGTCCTTGTCAAATAGATATCCTACAATCCTCATCGTATTCATCACAACATTTCCTTTTCAACATAATGTATATGTGACATTGTTTTCTCTTCCAGGGTGATAATGAATTGAATAGACATAGTCATTACTAAGTTCCAACCATCTCCTATATCTCGTGTTCATTTTATTTTTCATGAAAATGTGTATAAAACAATGGTGGTATTTATAAATATCTCATTTATACCCATAAATATATTACATTCAATTTTTGGAGAAAACTAACCGCAACTAGCTCTGGCTCATGTGTAGGATAACTCTGCTAATGAGGCTTTAACTTTTGAGATTTATAAGAAATGAAATTGTCATTTTTCATCGTGATTATCCCAATAACATTTATATATTCATCTCTAATAATAATGAACCCTTCTTTGATAGAGGGTAGAGTTAACACAGTTGTGTTAACCAACCACTTCTTTAGTTCATGGAAACAATCATCACTCTCTTCTATCAAAATGAACATAGAACCTTTTAGAGTTAACTTAGTCAATAGATTATAAAGTCATGAAACTTTTTTCAGAAAACTCATATAATATACTATTAATCCATTGAAAATATGAATATTAGTTACTATTATAGGATGATTCCACTCTTCTATAACATTTGTCTCAGTAGGTTTAACTGAGATTCCTTAATAGTTTACAACATGCCCTAAGAATAAAAATTTTTTAAACCAGAATTCATTTTTTTTTGAACTTTTAAAAAATCATATCCTTCCTAATAGATTTAAAAATAACCCTAAAATGATCCTTATTGTAATTACCAATTATTTGTTTTATTTTTAACGAATTTATATAATCTTTTTGATATTTTGTATTTCAAGAAACACTGAATATAAGTTCTTTTGTGGTTGCACTATGTTTGGATTGTGTTATATGAAACTAAAATTTAGCATTTCAATACATGAAACACTTATATTATCTATCAGTAATCATAACACTATTTTTGTATTTTATTTCACATAATACTGATTCCCTTCAATATCATGTGTTAAACTCAAGGCAGAGTTTTCAGAGAACTATAATATAATATTTATATGATTATTACAATATAATTATAGCTACCACATTTCCATTAGAATTGAAGTTATAAATTAGAATAAATAAATTATGAAAATATGTTTTAAAAATTTAAATTACATAAATCTATTACTTATCAATTATTATAATTAAATTTAAGAACTATTTAAAAATAAATAAATTTATTTTCTAAGAAAACTATTTTTCTATGTACAAACACAATTTTATCTCAACAAACTGAAAAATAATATTTCGATTAATGTATTTAATGAAATTTATATATTTTATATTTTATTAATATATTTTATTCCAAACCAATTTATTTTATATGAATAAGATAAGACTAGATCCGCTTTTATAAATAAAAAGATGTATTTTTCTAAATGATAATTTTACCGCCTTTTAATGGGGACACAATTTTAAATCTGATTTTTGATAGTTTTTTTCAATTTATAATTTCCAAACTAAAAATAATTTTATAAATTGGAATTTTAGTTTTTAAATTTTGTTATATTAAGTAATTTTTATGAGAATTTTCATTTTTTGATGAATAAAGAAAAGCATTTAATTTTATTTAAAAACATCATTTTCATATCTTTCATTTTTAAAGTTAAATTATGTTTTAATTTTTTTTAAAGAACAATTAAATTAATTATACCAAAATTAATCCAATATAGGTCATTGGAACCAATTTCATAGAAAAATATTAAATAAAAACATTTTAAACATGTTGACCTTTTCACTTTAAAACCTCTCATTATCATCCCATTTGAGGTACTGATTATAAATTAATTACATCCACTTCTATAAATGTAATTTTTAAATATTAAATCCAAATTTTTAATCATTATAATTTATAATAAATAATATTTTTGGAATATTTGTTGACCAAAATATTATTGAAAGTGAATGAAATTAATTACAATGATTATAAGAGAAATTATCTCATCATAGGATTCAGACATAAACATAATGAAGAAAATAAACTAAAAATATTTAAAAAAATCCCTTTGATGTTAATATTTTGACCATGTACTCCTGTGTATATAATTCTTACTATTATTAGATCCAAATGACTTGGTAAAAATGTAAGGACCTGACCCCAGTTGCCCGGAGTCGATGCCTTATTTGATTATGTTGGCATACATAGAAGGAATACAAATCCCAAAGGACCAAGTAGTTTATTATTATTGGAAACAAGATACATACATACATATGGAAAGGAAAAACAACACTAATTTATTCCACTATAGTCATCACATCTCCTAGATTATGTTTGCAAGTCATTCATAAATTAATTATTCATGTCTAGAGAAAACGAAACATAAGAAAGTTCTGAGCTCAAATGCTTAGTAAGAGTAAGAAATACAACAGAAGATAATATAAACATTAGACATGGTGAATAATTGAAAACACATGACTTTATTAATAAACTTGAACACATTATGGAAGAAATATGAGGTGAGTAAATAATTCCATAATAAAACATAGTCATGGGTATTCTCCTAGTCGAATAACCACATGAACCTTCAACTAATAGTTTCATAATGAGGTATGTTCTTATACCAGACACTCTGAAACATTTTTTCATGGCCTCGGCCAATACGTCTAGTGATTAAGGCCTCGACCAAAATCCATATCTCATTGGGAAAGGCCTCGACCAATTCCACGTCTAGTTGTCTCATGAGACCTACAGATGCATCGAGGGGATATAGAGGGCCCCACCCATCACATAATAAGTCCAATTAATTCTTCATATGAGCAGGGATAAACATAAATAACAAATACATTCATATTGAAACTATCATATAAAATGTAACTATCTTTCCCCAATCATCAAACATAAAACACTAACCATCTAGAATAATATGGTTAATGATTTTAGGATAGATCATCCACTAGAAATTTAGTCATAAAACATTCAATAAAATATGGTATATTACATCATAAATTATTAACACCAACAATACATAATAATCATCAAGAGTGTTGAATCAAACGAGAATAATCTTCTAAAATCATTTAGCAATTCTTCTAATAAATACTCTTTTATTTTGAAAAGAAGAGTTATTTTTGAAAAATATTTGTGTAAAACCAGAAGTAAAGTATGACTGTATTTTAGGATAAGATTCGTTTTTTAGAAGGATAAAGGTTTCCAAAAATATATTATAGCTTGCCCTCGAAAATAGATATGAATTTGAGAAATTCCCTTGTATCGGGCTCGTATTTTTTGAAACAGTTTTGAGAGATCCTTTTAAAACATGTATCTATCCAGTAAAAAGGGAAGGATTCTGGTTAGTGAAAATATATATAATACTCACAAAAAATATATTATGAGTACATAACATTACATAAGAATTTCCTCGATGAAATTAGATAATAAAAGTAACCCGAATGAAAATGGAAGTTCGGGTGGAATACCCTTACCTTAGCTCCAAACGTGTTACTCACTTGTAGTTAAGCTCCTGGAATATGATATTATACTTTTTAATAACTTATTTAATAACCTATTAGAAATGTATTTATTTTACCATAATTCTAGTTAGTTCATTTATGTCTTTCTTGATAAGTTATTTTATTGAATTTCGTCATTCTGGAGTGTTCGTTTCCTTTATTTTCATATTCGGTTCACTTGTTTTTAAGTAATAAAGTTCATGTTGATTGGTTATAAATCCCCAGGATTAGAATTATATATTATTAATGAACATAAATAATTGATAATGGTCATTTATATCAGTTGGTTACATGGAATGAGGATGAATCATTAGATGACAACCACTTCGATTATTTGGCGGTATTTGGAATATTATGAACTAGTTTTGTCATAGAACATAATTATATGTACATATTCTGGTTACTGAATATTAATTAGGTTATAAAACATATATAATAGTCTGATTCAACCATTAATGTGGTTTCATGACCAGTAATTAAGAAGAAATTGAAGAACGAAACTTCGTCATCCATGAAGGTTATAAATCGAAACCTCAAGGATGTCGATTTCGTTTATAAAAATAAAAGGGAGGGAGTAAGAATATTTATTATGGTTCTTCCATTAACATGATATATATCCATTATATAGATTTTAATGGATTTATCATTGTAATTTGGACTGATGAGGTGAGGAGAGGATAGCAAAACAAGAAAAATTGAAAAGAAACCAAATGAAAAAGAAGTGTGATTTACCTCTTGAAATAACCTCCTTAAAAAATTCCTTAAGGGAAGGGGTTTTGGTCTTTTAGGAAGACCAGAAGATTCTTGGACGTGGGGAGAGACTAATGAAGGGTAATTTGTCAGAACATTGAGGAGATTCAAGGATTATAGGTGTGATGAGAAGAGGGAGTGGTGATCCGTTTTTATTGTGGAGGAGATGAGTAAATTTTGAATATTTAATTCATTATTTTATTATTTCCCTCAAGACAACCAGTATTGTGGTTACATTTTACCCCTAACAGTAATAAGTACATGTGAGATCAAACCAAGTGGCCTGGAATCACATGTGATGACATAAATAGAGTATTAAACTAATAATTTTCATATACGGTATTTTCTCATATTTCACTATTCATCAAAAATTCAAGAATTTCAGAAAAATCCAAAAAATTCACCCCTACAATTTTTCGACGTGTAGAATTCAAAAGAGAAATCCATTTTTCAAAAATAAGTTTCTAAATATTATTAATTTAATTTTTATAAAAGGTCATAGTTAATTTGAAAAATAACAATCTTTAAGTGCAATTAGTTTTATTTGACACTGAAAAATTAATTAAGATCCCATTATCATATTGCCATAAGAAAATAAAATATTATTATTATTTACTATTCATAAGGGTCATATTACTATTCATATTAATATTCTTAAGGGTATGTTACTATTCACCAATAATAATGTTTGTTCTATCAGACTTCAAATGAGTTATTGAACACAACTCTAGATGACCATTTTTCAATATTCCAAAACATGGAAGAGACAAAGTTGTATTTAATGGTTAGATTATAAAATTGCAAATTATATTTATTTTCAAATCATGGGGTGTTACATTCTCCCCTCCTTACAGAAATTTCATCCTCGAAATTCACAGAATATTACATAAAAAGATTTGGGTATGTGTTTATCATAATATCCTCAAGCTCCCATGTTGCTTCCTTCATCTTATGGTTCTTCCATAGAAATTTTACCAGAAGAGTCATCCAATTTCTCAATAATTGTTCTCTAAAGTCATCAATCTTGATAGGCTCTTCACAGAATGATAGATCATGCTAAACTTCCACTTCTTTATAAGTGAGTACATTTGTTGGGTCTGGCTTGTACTTTCTTAACATTGAAAAATGGAACACATTGTGAACCTTGGAGAGACTTGGCGGCATTTCCAAATGGTAAGACACTTCTCCAATTCGGTCCATAATTTCAAAAGTTCCAATGTACCTGGGACTTAATTTTCCCTTTTTATCGAATCGTGTAATACCCTTCCATAAATATACCTTTAAGAAAACGTGATCACCTTTTTGAAATTTCAAATCCTTCATTCGGTTATCATCATAGCTCTTCTACCTACTTTGAGCTATTTTGATATGGTTTTGGCTAATATTCACATTTTCCATTGTTTCTTAAATACGTTATGGTCCCACGAGCATTCTTTCACCAACATCATCCCAACAAGTTGTCGTACGACATTACCTCCCATATAATGCATCATAGGGTTCCATCTGTATACGTGAATAGAATATATTATTGTAGAAAAATTCTACGATAGGTAAATACTGATCCCACATTCCTTGAAAATCAAGTGAACATGACCTCAACATGTCTTCCAATGTTTTAATAGTCATTTCTGGTTGTCCATCAGTTTGTTGTCGGTAGGCAGTGCTTAAATAAAGATCAGTATCTAGGGCCTTCTGAATACTTTTACAGAATCTTGATGTAAAATGTGGATCATGATCAGAAACAATCCGTAGGGGTACTCCATGAAGTCCTACAACTTCATTAATATATATTCTAGCTAGACGTTCATGTAGTAGATCTACTCTTATAACATGAAAATGTGATGACTTGGTAAGACAATAAACAATGACCCATATTACATCATTTCTTCTAGGAGTCTTTGGTAGTCCCATGAAAAAGTACATCGTGATATTATCCCATTTCCACTCAGGTATGGGAAGAGGTTTCAATACTCCTCCAGGCGGTTGCCTTTTAGCTTTCACTTGTTGACAAACCATACATCTTGACACTAAATCAGAAATCTCCCTCTTCATGTTGTCCCACCAAAAATGTTCCTTCAAATATCTATACATCTTAGTGCTACCAGGGTGTATAGAGAAATTGGAACTATGATCATCATCCAACAATTCCCCTTTTTGATCAGGTATATCAGGAACACAAAGTCTCTTCCCAAATTTCCATATTCCATCTTCATATACGTTGTCACTCAATCTCCCATCATTCACAGCTTTAATATTCTTTTCAAACTCCTCATCATCAGCCTGAGAACTTTTTACCCATTCTAGTAAAGATAGTTTGGTAACCATTTGAAAAATCATTGATGATTCACCTTCCATGGTTATTCACATATCCATCTTTACTATATCCATGAAAATAAGATCCCTTTCAACTCTAATTTTGTTAAAAACTCCATGATCATTCCTGCTGAAGGCATCTACCACCTTGTTTTCCTTCCCTGGGTGGTAGTGTATCGTGCAATCATAATCCTTGAGTAGTTCAAGCCATCTTTTCTGCCTCTTGTTGAGTTCTTTCTGTGAGAAAATATACTTCAAACTCTTGTGATCAGTATAAATCTCACATTTTTACCATAGAGAAAATGTCTCTATATTTTGAAAGAAAATATTACAGTAGAAAACTGAAGATCATGAGTAGGATAGTTTTTCTCATGAATTGTTAGCAGCCGTGATGCATAAGCAACAACCCTATCATTTTTCATAAGAAAACAACCAAGTCATTTTTTGAAGCATCACTATAAATAACAAACCCGTCATTCCCCGATGGTAGACTCAATATAGGAGCACTGACTAATCTTCTCATCAGTTCCTTGAAACATTCTTCACAATATTTTCTCCAAAAAAATTTATCCCCTTTACGTTTGAGCTTCGTTAGCAGGTTAGCCAGTCAGGAAAAATTTTTCACGAAATGCCGATAATATCCTGCTAAGCCAATAAAACTGCGTGCCTCAGTTATGTTTGTTGGAGTGGGCCAATCATGGATTGCCTTTGTCATCACATGATCAACTGAAGTTCCATCCTTAGAGAAAATATGGCCAAGAAAAGAAATATCTTGAAGCCAATATTCACACTTGCTATACTTCTCATATAATTCATGTCTTCTAAGAGTCTTCAAGATAATGTGCATGTGATTTTCATGATCTCCATAGATTTTAGAGTATACCATGATATCATCAATAAATACCACTACTTAATCATCAATATATTCCTTGGAAACTCTATTCATTAGATCCACGAAGACAGAGGGTGCATTAGTCAATCCAAAAGGCATCACTGTAAACTCGTAATGCACATTCCTTGTTTGCAATGCTATTTTCGGAATGTCTTCCTTCTTCACACAGAACTCATGATATCCATATTAAAGGTCAATCTATGAAAAGTATGGAGCTCAATGTAGTTGGTCAAATAAATTATCAATGCGAGGTAGGGGATACTTGTTCTTTATTGTTATAGCACTGATCTCCCTGTAGTCGACACATAACCACATATATCTATCTTTCTTCTTAACAAAAAGGAGAGGGGCTCCCCATGGAGAAACATTAAGGCGAATAAATCCCTTATTACTCAATTACTTTAGTTGTTTCTTTAGTTCCACTAATTCCACAGTGACCATTCTTTAAGGGGCCTTCGATAAGGGACTTGAACCATGAATTAAATCAATATAAAACTAAATTTCTCGTTCTAGAGGATGTCTAGGTAAATATTCTGGAAACACATCAATATATTCTCTCACAATAGGTAAATCCTCTATTTGATCATTCCTTTCCTCACACACAATTATTTGATTCTCTTCCTCCCTAATAAATGAATTTAGTTGAGCTACAGGGGGTGGATCTAGATAAGAATCATGTGGTGGTGATTCTGCTCTAAAGATAACGTGTTCTTTATCATCGTCATCAAAAATCGTAACCTCCTTCTTCTTACAATAAATTTTTCAATCGTGGTCCGAAAGACAATACATACCAGGGATTATATCAAATTCAACATGGGTATGACAATGAGATCATCAGATAAAGAACATTTATATGCCCTAATGGGAACTGATTCACAGAACTTTATAGCAATGACACTTCCCTTATGAGTTTTGATTGACAACTCCCTTGTTAAATCAAATTGGAAATATCTAATTTTCTTAGCAAACTGGGAAGATATGAAACAATGCGATGATCTATAATCAAATAAATCTTTGGCTAAACTTGATGAAACAATTAAAGTAACTGCCACCACGTCATTAGGAACTTCAACCTCTGCAGTTGTGATTGCATAAGCTTGCCCCTGATCCCTTGTCCTTTTCTGTTGTATATTTCCTTGACATTTTGGAAAAACATTATCATAGTTTCCCATCTCTTGACCACTATATCATTGAACATCATTGGCTTCCTTCTTCCCTTTAAAATCACCAGCAAGATGGCCTTTCTGACCACATTTGTAGCATACTCCTTTTTCTTTTAAGCTTGCACCAGAGTGTTTCCTTCCAAAATTGTCACATTGTGGAAATTATACTCTTCCCTTCTTCCCTGTTTCCTTATTTCCTTTCCTAGGGTTTTTAGTAGCCCTCTTTATTTCTTGCTTTCCCTTAAAGTCATAAGACATAGAGAATTATTTTTCAATCTTAATGGCATAGGAAACTATATCCTCATATGATAAAAAACATTGGGAGAACAGTTCCTGCTGGAGGAATGGCTTTATGCCATCAAAGAATCGATCAATTTTTATCCTTGGATTTCTTATGTAGTCTACATCATGTCTTGCTAATCTTGTGAAGTTGGCTTTGTACCTTGCCACAATCTCATCTTCCTTCTGCCTCAGATTCAAGAATTGTCTCTCCATATCTGCTCACTGCTCACAAGGGAAATATTTTTCTATTATGATTTCCTTAAAATCCATCCATTCCATATCTTCTATCTATTCCTCCTCTATTGTGTTTTGGATGAATGACCAACACTGATCCACGTCTCCTGGTAGACGATATACTACCATGACAACCTTATCGCTTTCATTACATCCCAAAGTGAGAAATATCTTCTCAAGGGAACATATCCATTGCTTTGCTACAAACAGGATTGTAGTCTCGTTCAAAGATGGAGGCTATTGTCACATAAAACGATCTAGCATGGCTCCTCCATGTGGTGGATCCGGATGCTCTATACAGGTATGGTTATTATTCATAACATGAGTAAGTTGTCCCAGTATAGTTATGAGTTGCTCAGCACAAGTCACATCAACAGATCCAACATCATTATCTTACGTCGGATGAAAATCCCTACAGGGGACATGTGCATTTGTGTGATTTCTATTCCATCCACAAGGTTCCATATCTAGATAATGGAATACACTATATTAGGTTATGAATCATAATGTATAATATTATCTTAAAAATACTCATAAAAAATGAGATCATATTCATGGCTAATCTCATATTTACAAAAATGGTTTCTTTGAGGAATATTTTACATTTTAATCCTTCATAATGTCTTGTAAAGAAAATGTGAATTATCCTAAGAATATCCCCCATCAGTGTCGTAACCAAGAGTGAAGAAAGGCTCGTTTTCATGCACCAGTTCCCATTCGAGTCTAGCTCAAAGCGGTGTTTTGGGGTTTTAGCCCTAGATACATCTGTGCCAGAGCCGCCTCTACCTGCTCATATCCAGATAGGGATGTATTGCTTGAAAGATCCACATAATTTATTCCATAACAAAATGCCAGGATGTTATTGTATGTATTTCCTCAAAGACTAACTTATGGACACTTCCTAAATTCTACGTTTTCTAAATCTAGTTTCCAAGTATGCTACTAAACTTCCTCTGATACCAACTGTAAGGACCCGACACTAGTTGCCTAGAGTTGGTGCATTATTTGAGTATGTTGGCATACATTCAAGGAATACGAATCCCGAAAGACCAAGTAGTTTAGTATTATTGGAAACAAGATACATACATAAGTTCAACTTTACATATGGAAATGTAAAACAACACTAATTTATTCCACTAGAGTCATCACGTCTCTTAGATTATGTTTGAAAGTCATTCATAAATTATTTGTTCATGTCCTGAGAAAATGAAACATAAGAAAGGGGTGAGATCAAATGCTCAGTAAGAGTAAGCAATACAGCGGAAGATAATATAAACATTAGACATGGTGAATAATTGAAAACACATGCCTTTAATAATAAACATGAACACAATATGGAAGGAATATGTTCTGAGAAAATAATGCCATAATAAAACATAGTCATGGGTATTCTACTAATCGAATGACCACATGAACATTCAACTAATAGCTTTATAATGAGGTAAGTTCATATACCAGATATTCTAAAACATTTTTTTCAGGGCCTCGGCCAAGACGTCTAGTGATTAAGGCCTCGACGAAAATCCATATCACATTGGGAAAGGCATCGGACAATTTCACGTCTAGTTGTCTCATGAGACCTACCAATGCATCAAGGGGCTATAACAGGCCCCACCCATAGCATAATAATTCCAATTCATTGCTCATATGAGTGGAGATAATCATAAAAAAAAATACATTTATATTGAAACTATCATATGAAATGTGACTATCTTTCCCCAATCATCAAAAATAAAACGCTAACCATCCAGAATAATATGGTGAATGGTTTTAGGATAGATCATCCACAAAAAAGTTAGTCATAAACAATTAAATAAAATATTCTATATTAACTCATAAATGATTAACCCCCACAATACATAATAATCAACAAGATTGTTCAATCAAACGATAATAATATTCTAAAATCATTAACCAATTATTGTCATAAATACTTTTTTATTTTGAAAA
The DNA here is from genome assembly GCA_963277665.1 of Viscum album. Lineage (NCBI taxonomy): Eukaryota > Viridiplantae > Streptophyta > Magnoliopsida > Santalales > Viscaceae > Viscum > Viscum album. Next base: position 1,237,885,620 of record OY728157.1, on the reverse strand, counting down.
GAAGAGTTCTTTTGGAAAAATCATTGTATAAAACCAGAAGTAAAGTATGATATTATTTTATGATAATATGATTGTTTTCATAAGGATAAAGGTTTCCAAAAATAGATTATAGCTTTCCCTTGAAAATAGATATGAATTTGAGAAATTCAATTGTATCAGGCTTGTATTTTTTGATACAGTTTTATTAGCTCCTTTTAAAACATGTAACTATCCAAAAAATAGGGAAGGATTATTGTTGGTGTAAATATATAGAATACTCACACAGAATTTATGAGGAGTACATAACAATACATAACAATTTCATCTAGGAAATTAGACAATAAAAGAAACCCGAATGAAAATGGATGTTCAGGTGGAAAACCCTTACATTAACTCCAAAAGTATTCCACTCTTGTACTTAAGCTCATGTAATATGAAATTATACTTGTTAATAACTTATTTCATAACATATTAGACATTATATAGTTTACCATAATTCTGTTCAGTTCATTTATGTCTTTATTGATAAGTTAGTGTATTGAATTTCGTCATTCTGGAGTGTTCGTTTCCTTTATTTTCATATTCGGTTCACTTGTTTTTAAGTAATGATGTTCCTGTGGAATGGTTATAACTCTACAATATTGGAATTATATATTATCAATGAACATAAATAATTGATAATGGTCATTTATATCATTTGGTTACATGGAATGAGGATTAATCATTAGATGAAAACCACTTTGATTATTCGACAGTATTTGGAATATTATGAAATAGTTTTTTCATATAACTAAATTATATGAACATATTCTAGTTCCTGAATATTAATTAGGTTATAAACATATATTATAGTCTTTTTCAACCATGAATATGGTTTCATGACCAGTAATGAAGAATAAATTGATGAATGATACTTCGTCGTCAATGAAGGTTATAAATCGGAACCTCATGGACGTCGATTTCGTTTATAAAAATAAAAGTGAGGGAGTAAGAATATTTATGATGGTTCTTCCATTCACGTGATAAAAATACATTATATAGATTTTACTGTAGTTATCATGGTAATTTTTTCAGGTGAGGTGAGGATAGGATCGAAAAAGACGATAAATTGAAATGAAACCAAATGAAAAAGTTTGGTGCTTTTCCTCTTGAAATAACCTCCATGAAAAAAAATTTAAGGGAAGGGGTTTTGGTCTTTTGGGAAGATGAGAAGATTATTGGACATGGGGAGAGACTAGGGAAGGGTAATTGGGAAGAAATTTTAGGATCTTCAAGGCTTATAGGAGTAAAGAGAAGAGGCAGTGGTGAAGGATTTTTATAGTGGAGAAGAGGAGTAAATTTTGAATATTTATTTCATTATTTTATTTTTTCCCTCAAGACAACCAATAGTGTGGTTTCATGTGACCCCAAATAGTAATAAGTGAATGTGAGTTCGAACCAAGTAGCATTGTATCACTTGTGATGTCATAAATAGTGTATTTACATGATAATTTTTATATATGATATTTTATCATATTTCACTATTCATGCAAAATTCAAGTATTTCAGAAAAATCCTAAAACATCACCTCCACCATTTATCGATGTGTAGAATTCAAAAGTGAAATACATTTTTCAAAAATAATTTTTTAAATATTAAAAATTTAATATTTAAATAAAGTCATAGTTAATTCTAAAAATAATAATCTTAAAGTGCAATTAGTTGTATGTGACAATTAAAAATTAATTATGATCCCATTATCATATTGGCTTAATAAAATAAACTAATATTATTATTTACTATTCATAAGGGTCATATTACTATTCATATTACTATTCATAAGGGTATATTACTATTCACCAAAAATCAAGTTTGTTATATCAGTCTCCAAATGACTTACAGAACACAACTCTAGATGACCATTTTTTTAAATTCCAAAACATAGAAGAGACAAAGTTGCATTTAATTGTTAGATTATAAAAATTCATTTTATATTTATTTTCAAAACCTTGGTGTGTTATAAAGAATGTGGGTGGAATTCCCTTTTAAAAATTTTACAAGAATGCCACTCCTCCACCACTATAAAAAGAAACTCACCTCTCTCACTTATTCACGCCTCTATATGCCATTAAGTCACCAAAACTAGTGTAAAATAATATCCAAAAATCCCTCCCATAATCCTAAAACCCACCATTTGGAATTAAATTCATCCATGGAAGACCATTGCTGCAAACGCAAAGGAGTTACCCAAAATAGAGGTAATGACTTTTGATTATTATCTTATTTTATTCCCATTCTCCTCATGTTAAACAATTATTTTTACATGATTATATAATAATGTCACTATCCTAAAATATTTATATTTTTTATTATAAGGGTTATAACAACACTTACACACACTTACAATTAATGGGTATTTAGTTTACTGTTCTTCTGTAAAGTGAACTACGACCTCAAAAAACGATGTTGTTCGTTTTTCCTTTACCTCCACTCATGGGTTGTAATTATGATGGAAAATTTATTTATATATGATATATATGTTTAATTATTTATTTTTTTATTATTATAAAAAACATAAATTCATGTTTTCCATTTTTTAATATGATAACTCTATTTGTGGATGTGTAGACTACCGCCTCCTTAAAGTGATGTGACTCATCCACACCTTACATGGATTTTATTAAGGATGGGTTTTGTGAACATATATGAAATTAATGAAATAAAAACTATAATATATTTATAATATTTATATATATATATCAATTAATTTATCTCTTTAAATAAAATAGTAAAATGGAAATAGTGATAATGCCTACATATGATATACTGTCTCCATGAACTGTGTATTCCATTTCATTATTCTCTCTTGTATATATTATTATAAATATTTATATAATTTATATACATGTGTGTGATATTATATCATGTTTTACATTATATAAATAATTAATTCATGATCTATGTAAGAGTTTCAATACTAACAAGTCAAAACTTATTTGAGAAACAAAGAAGATATTACTCGAAATGTAACATTAAAATGGAATTGTTAATAATTTGGTAATATAAAGATATAATCACATCATATATGGTATTAAATATAATAATATGATATTGTGTAAGAATTATAATATACTTTTATTTATTATAAACTGTGTTGGAATGTGAATAATTTAATTCATTACTTACATTTAGGGTTTTGTAATCACACTTTTTATGTCTACTAGATACATTCCATGTTCACCACTCATTATTTTCTGTTATTTATTAAATAATATGAATTTATGATATTATTATTATACAAAAATATTTGGATACTTACATATCCATTTTATGATATTACATTCATGGTTTTTGTGTCTTACAAGATTCAAAATCAGTAAAGTAATTTTGTCTCAATATGCTTTCTTTGAGATACATGTCATGTTATTCACCTGTATTTTTCAATGAGGTACATATACTACCTTTTTGATGTAATATATTTGATCTCCTTTAATTGATGATATTTTTTTTTATTTAATGATATTATTTTCATTGTATTAGGATTTAAATTTCCCAAATTAATAACATTTTACTGATTCAATATCATCATTTATCAATATTATTTATGACTATGCATCAACTATTAAATCCTTATGATCTAGCTTTTTATAAAAGTCATAAATTATATTATTTTATGGCTATTAAAGTTATATTCAAGTAATGTTACTATATTTATACTATTTAGTACTTAATATAATAAGAAAATGTTCTTATAAAAATCCAACTCGGTTTTTCCTTTTAATGAGAAATTTGACTTCTTTAAAAATCATTTTAAAAAAATATTCTTTAAAAACCATGTTTTTTCCAATAATATCACATTTATAATACTTTTATGGTAGGAAAGGAATATTTGGAATGTATGTAATTCATTAACATCATGAAAATTAATTCCTTGATGCATACATTGAATGTATGCAATAGTATTTTATGAAATTGTTTTTCTAATATTCTAGAAATTGGTTGCTTTAAAGAGTTATTTCAATGAAGAAAGTTATAAGAAATGTTTTAAATATTTTTTAAATAGTACTTTATATATTTTAAATAAGTTATTTTCAATGATAATGATTTTAGGGATTTTCTTCATTAATTTTTGGTTTTCAAATTCATTCTATATAAAGGGGTTTTAAAAATAATTTCAAGGCAGATTTTTTAGGTTTTCAAGGTTTTTTAAAATAATGTTTTTTTTAAAATGTATAATTTTTTTTAAAAAAATTTCATATGGTAAAATACATTTTCCTAAATATGTGTTTTAAAATGAGTTATATAATTATTTAAAAGTATGTTATTTGTGAAAGAGTTATACGAAAATTATTTTCAAATAATGAATATTTTTATTAAGAAATGTTCCATGTGATATTTCAAAATACATCTCCATATAAGATGATATACTTTTTTATAGTTTTTTATTTACTGGGGATATGATTTATGAATATCATTCATATTATTTTCATAAATGGTATAGGTTTTTATGGGATTATGTTTATTTTAGTCATTTCTATTATATATGATATATTCTGTTGATGCTCGCTTTTTTTTCATAGGTTACGCTTCGATTTAATGATTTTGTGACCTATATCTTTTCCATAGGTACAGATATGATGAAATTTTTATCATTCCCATTTAATTTCATGGTTTATGATATGATGTTTATAAAACTGTTCTCATTTGATTATTCATGACTTGATTAATGTTTTGGGATCTTGGAACACATTCAATTTATTATTTTATTATGAGATGGGTGGGACCTATATCTCCTTTAAATGGATTAGGTAATGTTTTATATCTCATGATAATGATAGGGATGCAATTAAAAGTAAACATAGTTCATTAATACAAGACTTAAATGTGGAGTGAAATTGGCTCGGTAATACACGGGTTGAACAAGAAATGAACTCTGTTTTTTAATACAGGGTTAGAATGATGACTGAATTTGATTCAATAATATAGATCTATAAGGAGGATTAAACATGGGTCAGAAATACAGGGCTAGAATTGAAGTGAACCAGATTTAGTATTACGGGGCTAGAACTAAGATTGAACATATTTTAATCAATTTATTTTCCCAATAAGATGGTCTTTAAACTAATCCGTGTCTACTATGAAGTTTTGGGGAGTGAACACCTTACACTAAGAATGACTTGGAATTAAGCCTTAACTAATATGGAAATATTTTTATATGTTTGTGTGTATGTAATAATCACAAACCTTGTCCTCATGTTGTCATCTCAAAGATTTTTGTCTTAATTTCATTATTATTCTTGTCTTGTGAATTACAAATATTTATCCCAGGGCTCTTTATTATGTTACTTGATAGGAAAATTATGATTTTATAATGTTAATATCATGTTCTCATATCCTTATACTAATTTTATTATTTTATAACTTCCTTTTTTATTATTACTGAGCATATGTTGTCACCCCCTTATTACTATTCATTTTCCCACATTATAAGAAATGAATTTATGTAGGAGTGCTTAAGGGGTGATCATTAAGTGAGATTTTGAAGATCCTTCACAAAGTTAGAATATTAGGTATGCAAGTTTTCAAAGACACTAAATAATTACTCTCCTCAGGCATGTATTTTTTTAATATGCTAAATATTCATCTCATGTAATATATTATCCATATATGTTAATCCTAGGTCATTATATTTGGTGTCAAATTAATGGTTTAGTAAAACATTGGAAATAAGATTGGGAAAACCATATTGGGATCCCTAGGATATTTCTCAGAATACTTCAAGTGATTTCTCAAAGGATTACCATTCTGTGTCATAAATTAAAAATTATGTGTCATGATTTATGTATACTATAAGAAATATTTTATGATTTTTTGGTTTCTACAATGATAAGTGTTCCTCATATTATGCATTCTCGTCATATTAAATAATGGAACGAGAAGGAACTAGGAAAACATAGAATGTTTCACATATGGAATGTATAGGCATTATATAAATTTATTTAAATAGTGGAAATCTCATGATGTGAATCAAGGTTGTGGTATGAGTATTGGAAAATATTTTTAAAGTAATGATATAAAAAAACTCAGGATAAAGTTATGGTATATTCTTCATGTTTTTTATACATAAAATGTAAGAACCATTATTCGATTCTGGGTGAGTAATTCTAAGATATGATTAATATTTTATATTCTAAGAAAGAGTTATTAAGGAATATGATTATGAATCCTGAGTGATGGTTTAAGAATAAAGTTGGATTAATCAGGTGTGTCTATTTTTAAATTCGAAGATTATATTATATGAATAATGAAATATATAAGTATTTTTCTACACATTTTTCATTATGTATTTATATGAATGTGTTAAATGATACTTATGACCCAAAGAAATTATTTAAGTGGTAGTTTACATTTATTCATGTTAAACTTCAAAATGTCATGAAGTATTAGATATTATTATTTAGTATGTATTAAATAATAATGAAATGGAATAAGTAAATATGATAGTATTTATGACATCACTATTGATAAAGCACTAGTTTGCAATGTTTTATATGTTATCATATATAAAGTTTAAAAAATAATGGATTTAAGGTATATATTCATTAATCTTTTTAATAAGGAAGAATGCATGTTTTTGAAAATGATTTATGGTAATTTAGTTTATTAGCATGTTTTATTAGAATATAATATTAAGCTATTCACGTTTTTTTGAATGTGACAACAAAGAGAAGGTATATGATAAATGTGGGATCATTTTTAATCTTAATTTTTGAGCTTCATTCTAATGTGTTAGATTTTTATATTCTAGAAGGGTTACAAGGTTATCCATTTATGGAGTAGTTTACGTTAAACTTTAGATGATGTTTTTAAGATATAATTATTATCCCTTATATGAGGATTGATACATATTGAATAACCTATACTAAACATTTTTTATGATGCTAACTAAATACAAATGGAATAACTTTTCATTATAAATCATGATCTTTTATTACATCGGGAAAGAAAAATTCACCTTAATTTCATAGAGTAAGAGATGAAGTAGAAATATAGCAAGTCCTAACTAAAGGGATAGATTGTAGATATGAAAAGGCATAAAATAAAGTAACTATATTTAATTATGTAAATATATTTTAAAATAATTCCTCAACTATATGAAAATTATATTAAAAATTATTTCTCCTAATAACTTCAATTATATTGAACTGGTGGTCTTATAAATAATCCAATATTTTTGGGTATGAAGCCCTTAAATTTCTATTTATTAATAACATGATAATGAATAATGGTGTTTATCAATCACTCTAATTATTTATTCTTTTATTCCATGTCCAATCCTCCCTTCATAGCTATGTTCACCTATGTGTAAACCTAGTAATGTGTTACTTTGGGTAAACATGAGGGTTCCAACTTTCATTATATAAAGTATGGTTTAGTGCTCATTTTTATGATATTGTTTTCTATGAGTGAAAAAAGCAATTAGTAAACCTTTGATAACCTAGAAGATTTTTGAGCGTAAAATACATTTTATGTTGTGTAGATTATAACACCCTAATATTTTTTGCATTATTTTTTTCAAATTTTATTATCCATTTTTATATTTTTCACTTTTAAAAAATAAATTTATTTTATTTTATAAAAGAACTATGTTTGTCTTGAGTTATACATTAAAACAGGTTCATCATGCACTATATATGACATATATATTATATTTTGTTACATAATAAATGATTTTTTCTATGTATTTTAAATAATAATTAGTCATATTGATAGTTTCTGTTATATGCAAGGCTGAGTTTTTACCGAACAACAATATATTGATAATATGATTATCAAAATATTATTATAGAAACCACCATCCATTTTAATATATATAATGAATAAAATAAAATATGTTTTAAAAATGTGATTTAAATTATTTTTTGAGATGAATACTTTGGTTAACAAAAAGTATAATTGAATTTAAGAACAATTTGAAAATAATGAAAATACTTGTATAAAAAATATTCTTCTATGTACAAAATTTTTTTGTATCTAATTAAACTAAAACACCACTTTGAATGTTATTTTAAATAAATTCTATATATTATATATTCAATAAATATTTTTGATAATCATGCAATATACTGTATAGGTATAAGATAAAAATAAATCCAATTTTAGGAATAAAATGATGTATTTTTCTAACAATTAATTCTACTTCTTTTTAATGGAGAACCCATTTTAAATATGATTTTTGATGATTTTATAATTTTAATTATAAAAAATATGATATATATTTTTAACGAGGAATATTATAATTTAATTTGGGTGAATTTTTTTTATAGGATTCATTTATTAAAAAATAGTAAAAAACATTGAATCTTAATTCAAAAAAAAAATCATATTGTTTACTTATATAGATAAATTATTTTTTCAATTTTTTTTAATGTATAATTAGATCAATCATACATAAATTATCCCATTTTATTTCATTATAACCATTTTTATAATTAAAATTTGATATAAAACCATTTCAAATGTCCGGAGTTGTTCGATTTTAAACCTTAAATCGTCATCCCATCTATTGGATAAATTTAAAAGAAATTAATGTCACTTATATGATTTTAATTTAAAAAAAATTGAACCCAAATTTGGAATCAGTATAATTTATAAATTCTAATAAGTTTTACTTTGTTTTTATCCAAAATATTAGTGAATGTTATAAAAATATATTAGAGTGATTAAAGAAAAAATAATCTTAACAAAGGATTATGCCATAAAAATATGGCCCGAAATGTATAGAAAATTTTCAAAATCCCATTGACTGTTAATATTATGAATATATACAACATTTTCTCTAATATGAACAATTATTGGAGATACTTGACATTGGAAAAATGTTGATGTAATTCCCTTTTCAATAAAATTAAAAAATGTCACTCCTTCTCCACTATAAAAAGTCACTCACCCCTCTAACTTATTCAGACTTCTCAAGCCCTTTATCTCTCCATAAAACTACTCAAATAATCTCAAAAAACCCCTCCCTTAATCATAAAATCCACCCTCTGGAATGAAACCTATCCTAGGAATCCCATTAGTGAGAACCAAAATATGTTTCTTAAAGAAGAGTTAACATCCTTCCTAAAGATCTTTTTTTATATTTTTATTCTACTACATTTATAATATTATTATTCCATTATTATATAGTAACCTAATTATATATAATATAATAATATGTATTTATTCAAATGATTCAACTTACACTTACACACACTTCCATCTAATGGGTAATGAGCTAAAAATCTTGTTTACAATGAACTATTGCCTCAGGAAATGATGTATGTTTATCTTTTACCATCTATAATGGGTGAGAATTATAATGGAATCACTATTATTATATCATATATATGATGTATTTATTATTTAATAATTATTATTTTAATAATTTTTCCATTATATAAATTTATTAAATATGATTACTTTATTTGGGGACGTGTGGACTACCACCTCAACAACGTGATATGATTCATTCAGACCAATTATGGAATGTATTAAGAATGGGTTTTGAGAACATATATGATAAATATGAAATAATAATTCCGATATAACTATAATATATATACATATTCATAAATATCATTTATATTATTTCATTCAATACGACAATAAAATGAGAACAACGTTCATGCGTACGTACGACCTAAGTTTTCCAAGAACGTTGTATTTGATTTCATAATTAATTATTGTATTTACAATTAAAAATAAATATAATTTACATATATGATATTTAAATCATTTTAAAATTATTTGAAAAAAAATAAATCATGATTTAAATAAGATGATCAACAATAAAAAATCAACACATATTCAAAAAATAAAGCGAATATTACCCAAAATGTAATAGTAACATTAAATTATTAATAAACATGTAAGAAAAAGTCCTAATCAAATAATATATGGTATTAAGTATAATAATATGTTTTCTTTCAGTATATTTATCAAAAACATTTATTATTTATAAGTAAGGTTTTTACATGTAATAAAAAGTAACGACATAATGTAAAGGGTTTCTCATCTCACTTTTTATATCTTTAAGATACATGTCGTGTTCCCCACTAATTACATTTTGTTACTGTATTTATATCCCCTAAATTTATTCTATTATTATTAAAAAAAATTGGGTATTTACATATCCATTTTATTATCTTTCTTTCATGGGGTTTATGGTTTAAAAGTTACCAAATCGGTAAAATAATTTTTTTCAATTTTCATTATTTGAGATGCTTGTCATGTTACGAACCTATGTTTTCCTATGAGGTGTATATACTGCATTTGAAATGTTATATCATGAATACCATTATCTTAATGATATTTTCTAATTTATGTAATTTTATTCTTTCCACATGATTTGGTTCAATGTTACAAAATTGGTGAAGGATTATCTCTACAATTTCATCATTTATTGAAATTCTTTATGATTATGATTATATATATGGAAACGTATGATCCACATTGCAGAAAAACTCATGATTTTCCTTCTAATTTGGTTATTCTAGTTTCACCCAAGTAATTTTTCTATTATTTCATTCCGTGGTACTTAATATAATTAAGAATACATTTTGACGAAAATTTTACATTATTTCTCATTTGCATTAGAAATCTGTGTTCCTTCAAAATTGTATTTTCTAAATATGTTTTTACAACTATCTTTTAATGTTTAAGCAAAATTTATATCCATGATTTTCCTTTATAAAACACTTTTTTAAATATAATAATCTTTTTTTCTGATAAAGTAACTTTTCTAATCCTTTTACGGTGTGAAAATAATGTTCAGTATGTGCAGGCTTCCCCATTATCATAACCATAATTTCCTTGAAGATAATTTGTAATTTTATAATGTTTTCTTTAGGAAACTATATTCTTTATATTCAAGAATAATTTTAAATTTTAAATTTATTTCAATGAAATTTTTTTTTCAAAAAGTTTTAATTTTTTTTAAATATTTTATTATTTTTTTCAACAAGTTATTTTCACAGATAATGATTTTAGTGATTTCAAAATTTCAATCTCTGATTTCAAATCCATTGTATAAAAAAAATCAAAATTATTTCAAGCCTTAATTTTTATGTTTTCAAATTATTTTCATAGAAATTTAATTTCAAAATGATTTACGTTTTAAGAATATTTTTTCAAAGTGGAAAATATATTTCCCTAAGATATGTTTTAAATTATATTTTAAAGTGTTCTATAAAAGAATAGTATTTTTGAAATGGTTTTATAAAAAATTAGTTTCAAATAAAGTCAATTTTCATTATGAAAAGTTCTATTTGATCTTTAAAAATCATTATCTATATAAGATGAAAAATTTATTTATAGATTACGAAATTCTGGGGATATTATCTAATATAATCATTCATATTATTTCTTGAATGGTTTATGTTTTTATATAATGATGTTTATGAAAACCCATTATCATGAAAGAGATATATGAATTTGAAACCCAGTTATTTTAATGGTGTGTTCTTTGATTAAATGATTATGAGACCTCTTCATTTTCTATAGGTATTTATACAATGAAATTTTAATGATATAAGAATCTTTTCATAGGTTGTGAGTTGATGTTTTTGAAACCCATATCTTATTATGAGTCATGTAATGAGGAAAATTTTATTATATTGTATAATATGGAAGTATGATTTTATTATAGGTGGTACCTATATATCCCTATAATACATTGGGTAAGTATCTATATCTCATGAGTACGACATCTCTAGAAGATTAAGTGAACCTAACTGAGTAATATAGTACTAGAACAATGAGTGAACTGAGTTCAGTAATATATGGAATGAACAAGTATTGAACAGAGTTTCAGAATATAAGGACATAATGAGGATTCAATTCATTTTAGTAATCTAGGTTCAAAATGTGGAGGGAAAATAGTTCATAAATATGGTGTTTAAAAGGGATGTTAACCTGATTATATAATACAAGTATGGAACTAGGAGTGAACCCGATTCATTAAATAAGTTTTTCCTCAATGGTGGTATTGGGAGTGAACTCTGAAAACTAATATGGGTTGTGGAGTGAACCCATTCAACTAAAATGTCATTGGAATTGATCCTTGAATACTAGGTAAATCATTTATATGTTTATGTGTCTTCTATAATCACATGTCTTCTTCTTATGTTATGATCTCTTGGAGTATTATCATGATTTCTTTATAATTCATGTCTTATGAATGTTAAATATTTCTTCCATAACTCTTGATTATGGTCTATGATGTGAATTGGATTATCTTATAATATAACTATCACGTTCTTATAAACTTATACTCATGTTATTCATTCATATCTTCCTTGTTGACCCATATTAAAAATATGAGCTCGCCCTTTTCTTGTGTTTCATTTTCATAGGTTATAAAGAATGATATTATGTATGAGTAGTAAAGGTAAAGATCCATAAGGGACATGTTTATGGCCTTTAACTAATTTTGAATAGTATGTTTCCATGTTTCCAACGACAGTAAACTATTATGGTCCTCAGGCTTGTATTTTTGGTAATGTGATGACTATTCATCTCAAATGATGTAATGTCCAAGTATATTAATCCTGGATCACTATACCCATGCTCCTCACAAAATTTGGAATATATCATAATATCATAAATAAAAACAACCAAAAATTTATCAAGGTAGTCCAAAAACACTTCATAAATCAAACTCATAAATATAAAAAGAGAATTATTTAAGCTGAAGGGCATAAGAAAATACTCATAAATATAGAAAGAGAATTAATTAAGCTGAAGGGACTAAAAAGAAACTCATAATGACCATATATTTACTAGATGTTAGTTTTTAGAATATCTTCTTTCTTCAACCTAAATAGATGGTATTCAAATCGAAGATCAATTAGGGATAACAATCTGTTTCCACAAGGCTGGTCAAATAAATCATCAATCCATGGGGGTGGGTACTTTTTCTTCAATTTGATCATATTAAGTTCTCTATAATTAATCTATATTTGTGTTGATTCACTCATATTTTTTACAAAGAGAATAAGAACTTCCCAAGGAGACATACTAGTTCAGATAAATCCCTTCTCTAAAAGATCTTAAAATATCTCTTTATGTACTCTATCTCCAAATATTCCATTCTATAAATGGTCTATGATATCATCGTAGATCCATGTATGAATTTAATATGGAACTGTACTAATAGTTCTAGTGGATTTCTAGGTGTGTCTTTCATATGTACATTAAAATATTCTTTAATTTTGTGGGCATATTCTATCTTCAGAAATTCATTTACATTTTCAAATTCACAGTTCATATCCTAAAAGATGGTTATGGGAGGTTCTTCTAGATAAATATCTAGTTGGATATCTCTCCCGTAATAACCATATGTTTTCCATTCAAGAATACTATTATTTCCATACTTCTGAATTTGATCTTCACCTTATACTTTGAGTGTCATTACATCCCTAATATAGTTTCAAATTCCGTCATGGGAATGCCTACATGATTTGTGATGATATTGTGTCTACCAAATTCAATCATATAGTGTCTATATAGTGTCTAAACATATATAATACATCCTATAGTTTTGAAAAATAACTCTAATTTTATAAGATCGGGGATTGATTTTATATTAATTGATAACATAGATGAAATAATGGAATGTGTAGAACCAAAATTAAACAGTGTACTTTATGGTATTGAGAGACCAATGAATGTACATTCCACCACATCATTTAGAGCCTCTAGTTTATCCATCGTGATAGAAAATTATTTTCATTTATCACATGGCCTATGCTGAGGTTGATGTTGAATACCATTAATTATCATCTAATTTCGACAGTGATTGGAAAAGTACCCATGTAGTCCATGCATGAAAAATTGAACTTTTGGTAGGGCCTATAGAAGTTTCCCTTTGTCATTGGTGTTTAAAATTTGTGGTTTCACCACACCATAATAGTTTTGAGCTATATGTTCATCTCTTCCACACTTGAAACATTTTACACTATAGAGATGGAAGTTCCCTTATTGCTTCTTCCCATAGTTTTTACATGTGGGATGTTCCACATAATTTATTCTTTTCCACTATTCAAAGTTCCACCCAGAGTTTGGCTCCATTTATCTCTTATTTTCATTTGATCTATGTGACCACTTCATCTCTACAAAATCTAGTTAAATATTCATAGAACTCATCACTATATCCTCATAGATTTCATATCCTCCATTGGCTAGATTTCTTATTAGATGGGGTCTTAGTCAACTGTAGAATATATCTACGTTTACTAAAGGATCCCAAAAAAAGATAGAGTTTTATTGATAATGTCTTGTAAATTTAATCTCATATATTCCCATTGATTCATTTTCCATTCTACATTAGTTCTACGAATTCCTCTCGGAGACTTAGAAGAAGTTTTACATATGTATGGTGATAATACATGTATACATTGTAAGATATCCAAAGACTCTCATGTACATGTGAAAGGAACATACTAATGCCCCTGTGCGAAAAAAAACCAAAAAACACAAATAAAGTACACTAACCATCTCAACCTTACCAAGGTACACTCACCAAATAATGCAAGTCATGTATCACATCCATGATAGGGTACCCTGCACCGCTGCCCATTGATTATCCTCTCATTCCTATTGAAAAAAAATCATTGAACTCCCACCTCTTTTGAAATTACCATGTCAAAACCCACCCACACACACCATGTCCCCAAAACCACCCCAAATCTGACCGACGCACACATGATCCTCACAAACCACATCATATCCTACCCACAAAAACCTGGTCAACATGGAACATTATATCCTAACCATAAACACTTGGGCTAGATTATTAATCAAATCCTACCGGCAGACACCTAGGCCACAAATCGCGTCACATCCCATCCAGAAGACACTTTGGTAAATCAAAACTCATCTCATCCTAAAGACATCTGAGAAATAATAGCTCATCTCATCCCAAAGACACCTAGAAAAAAACAAAACATATCATCAGAAAGACATATGGTAAAGCATAATATTCCATTATAAACCATTTCCTAAAAACCCCCCAACTAACCGAAGAATCATGGGATATAACCACCTATAAGAGGGAGTAAGGAAGGGAGGGTTACTAGCCATCCATCCTCCCAAAATGATGTTTTGGAAATACACCCTCTCTATAATGATGGTGCATTCAGTAAGTAGTTCTCAAATAGAGTGGGCTGTATATAGAAATCACAATGATAATACAAGTATATACATATATTATAACAAACACTCATGCAGAGTTTATGGGTTCTCAAAATAACAAACGTCTTACAATGCTACCAACTTCATTGCTATCTCAAAATGCACAACACCACACAATAGGACACAAATCCCATTCACATTCCCAAACAATTTAATTAACCATTTTTATCCTATTATCCAAACTAACCCAAGAGACATGAGGATTTATTAATCATTAATTCATTTATTCCATAACTATTTCGGTAAAAAAAAGCACCACACACAATAAGAAACACAAAAAAAAAATCGTCTCAAAAGGTGATGAGCCCCAAGAACACGGTTAACAATGTATCACACTTCCTCTCTATTAAACCCCTATACCAAACACTATTATGTTCTTACAACTAATCGTTATCAACACACATAACAAAATAACCAAACCCCAACTCCAAACCCCATATTGTAACAAATTACCTCACAACTAGACCACAACCCTATTGCACAACACCTCTCATCCATTCCACAATCAATCAATCTCTGAAACTGAGATTCCATTACACAACCAGGTAGATGTGTCATCTACCAGGTCATCCATGACACAACCCTGGCCAACTCACAACACAAAAACTGTGATCACAGAAATACAACAGCACAAACCATATCAATCCCCCACATCACAGCAAATCCACTTCACATCACATTTATCTAACACAAGCATCCATGATCATTACACACATCTCACCACAGACCCCAATGAAAATCATTTTCTTATTTATAATTGTGTAACATATTTAATTCTACTTCATTATTTTTAGTCGTTATCACACAAGCCATGTCCTAGGGCATTCATCCATTAGCTGGATTTAAGTGATTGACCAAAATTTTATGTAAAAGTGTTCAAGATAAACCAAAAATATATAACCCATTTAGTAAACACACAAGGGCCCCCAACCACCATTATTATGAGTGGGGAATCATGCCTATATAATTCACAATATTAAAATCATAATATCAAAAATGTAATGGCGTGAACAACAAATCCCCCTTCCTCTTTCAATTTTATTTAACCGATTCTTATTTTTTATTATCCTAGCACAACAATGATCCATATGTGAAAAAAAAGTAAAATCCCCCCCACATGATGCACAATTTGAATAGAAAAAAATAAATCCTTACTTGAAAAAGATTTTCAACTCATATGTGCATCGTAAGAAAAAGAAGAATGCCCACAAGTGACAGCTGTTGTTCTAGAAACACAGGTCATACTATTCTACATTAGAAGATTATTAAAACACTTAGAAAACATACAAATCATGTCAACCAGTTTCATGAAAGAAAATCCTAGGGTTTGAACAATATAAACAGATGATAAATAAGTGAAACCAAGCCAAGGATCATCCGTCGATTTCCAATTAATAACCACTAAGATCAATGAATCAAAGAGAGAGGGATGGGGCTCAAAAAATTGATCGGGGAGCCTAGGGTTCATCTTGAACAAGATGAATGAGAGAAAATGAATAAATGAATTAATTTTTGGTCAAAAAGAATTTAAAAAAACTGAGAAGTGGTATTTCATGAAGTTTAATCATCTTTCAAGTCATGTAATATGTATGGTTGGGTTTTTACTGAAAAATGTATCACCTCTTTATTCAATTTTATTTTTTTCTGCCCCATAAAATCAAACATATTGTAATCCTCTTTCAAACCATAAAATTTCTTTCATGATATGAAAATTCCAAGACAATATATGAAATCATCTTTTACATCATGTAATCCATTTACCTAATGTAAAATCCCCCCTTGTCAGGCCTTTATCAACTGCACTCCCCCAAACTCACCCTGAGCCTCCTCTAAACACTCCAACAACAAAAAACACACAATGTTATTGAACATGAAGGAATATAATATTAAATTAGATTCTTATAAAATGATTATCAGACATGGGAATCCAAAACCAAGACCAGAATAAAAAGGGGTCTGAACAACAACCCCATCAGATACCTCCCAAGGACACAACACTAACAACAGAACACAACAGAACACATTAACATTCAATGATAAAATACACCATGTTCTTTGAAATTTTTTGTGGAAGCCCCGGCATCCAAGATCACCTCCTACAAAATTTGAAGCCATATATCTTCATGTCAATCCAAATGATCACAAAACACACCACTCTAGTAGAACAGCCACATTTTCCAAACATCTAAATGAGGGAATTCCATAATCATTATAAAGATATTATTTTCTCTGGGTGGCACTGAAATTCCCACACAGGTTTAATTGCATCATAATTAATGTGTCTTGATTATGAATTAGGTCCTCCCATTTTCGCATGTTGAAAATTTATCATATAGTGCACCACAAATAACCCTATCAATGAGAAATATTTAATCTTATATAAATCAACGTACAATAATTTAAAAAAATAGAACAAATAAATTCTCATAAAAACTCTGGGTATTGGGAACACATCTACATTTCTAACTACCTTGTACCGTCCTCTTGGTCAACATTACTCTACATCTCACACACCAAAGGAATGGTTCTTTCATGTAGAACATTATCTTGATGATCCTGGATCTCCACTAGCCACTCCACAAATGTTGTGGCATCCTTGAAGTCTAACTCTCCAATGTAAATGACATGGGAGTCATCATGATGATACCGACCAAGATGTGAGACTGGGAAGAAATTTTCAATTCTTAATAACTACGGTTGTAATTCCAATCGGCATGACACCTCACCAATTCACTCTAAGACCTCAAAGGGTGCAGCAAACCAAGTGAAATGATTTCCCCCTTTAACAAACCTCCACTACCCATTCCAAGGGGAGACCTTCAACAAGACATGGACCCCATCCATGAACTCCTAGTTCCTTTTTCAACAATCTACATACCACTCTTTTTATCCATTCAATGCTTTCATCCTTTCGTGAACATTCCATGAATTCTCTGTCAAGCACTTCTCCACAATAAGACCAAGAACAGTTGTCTCGCAAACCTATGTCGAGCATAATGGAGAACGACATTGTAATCCATTCAATAATTCCAAAAGATCCATGCCAATGGAATACTGAAAACTATTATTGTAAGATATATTATCCAAGGGAAGGTCTCATACTCAATATCCAACAATGTCCAAGAGGCACACCATCAACATATCCTCCAAATTTTAGATAGTCCACTATGACTTCCAATTTTTCTAAGGGTGGAAAGTAGTGTTGTGGTGAAATTACGTGCCCAAAATAAATTATAATCCCCTCAAGACAATTTAGGTAAACTGCATGTCATGATATAAAAAAAATGGGCCTTGGAACTCCATGTAACCACACCACATCATTACTGTACCTCCTGGACAAGGCATCCACTATTCATGACTCATTAATTCGTAAGAAGTGGTCTGATTTCACCAACCGAACCACTATCACTAAGGGCTGAAGCAAACCATCAAGAACATGATACTCAACCATCACTAGCTGGAAATTAGTCCCCCTTTCACAAACTCTTCTACTACCCATTTCATCCCGAGAGACCAAAACTACGTTCTCAAGACACAGTACATCATAGAAACTCTTTGGTGTACCGCTGTAGATGAGCTATAAAAAAATATGGAAGACTTCTTTATCCATTTACACCAGAAAGGAAAACATCCCACAAAACAACATCTAATTTTATCCATCCTCTAATCATCCCTCTAGATCATCACCACGGACAACGAGATTGTGCAGCACATATACCTCTGAGTATCCCTACTATGACTCTTACACCTGCTGTATCATAGAAGACTACATTGTCATCTGAAAAAAATGCTCTACCAAAAACCAATCCTGCATCTTTGGGAAAGGCTACCAAATCCTTCATCACCTTCCGAGTGTCTGCATATTCCCAAAAAACCTCCCTTTGGGACTTCGTGATCAAGGAATTGACCACAAAGTTTCCCTTTCCTAAGGTTTAAGAGATCTTAATGTCATTGTCCAAGAGAAACTATATCCACTTTCACATCATCAATATTATATCTCATTGGAAAAAATATACCTCAAGATCTTTTTATCAGTAATGACCATTAAGTGTTCCCTAGTGTTGTAGTTCTGCCACAACATCTGTAAAAATAGAGCTACTACTGAATCCATATCATGGGATGCATAGTTACAAGCACATGGACGAAATTTCTTAGACCCATTAGCTATCACCACCCAATACTGCATCATGACGCATCCCAAGACCAGATGGGAAGCATCGCAAAACACATCAAACATCACCCCTTCCTTTATAAATTGAAACTCTAGAGCATTAAATACCTTCCCCTTAAACCCACCAAATTATACCCAGTACTACTCACTCTATACAAAATCGGAGACCAATATTGTCAGAGATTTCAATTGCGCTACAACTTGAGTGAAACCACGACAAGCATTCGATAATATCCTACAAAACCAAGGAAGCATCTAACCTATACCACCTTCATGGTTTCCACCCATGAAACAACTGCTTATAAATTCTATGATTCCACTACTAAAATCTATTGAGACTCAACATGTCCACTGAAATGTACCTCCCATGTCCAAAACCTTCACTTGGACAACTCCTATAGAACAGCTAGGGTCGAAGAACCTGTAATACAATTCTGAGATGCTCAACATGATCCTCCTAATAAATCAATTAGATATAGATTTCATTGATGAATTCAATAATGAATATACCCAAAATCTCATGAAAGAAAGAGTTCATATTCCTCATGAACTTGACTAGTGCGTTCATAACACCGAATGAGATGACTATGAACATGAAGTTCCCATATCTAAATATAAAGACATTTTTTAGGATATCTCCCTCCTTCACCCTAAACTGGTGATATTCAGAACATATATCGATCATAGAAAACCAACATATCCCTCCCATCTAGAAAAAAATATCATCTATTCTTTGAATAAGATAACGGTTCTTGACCGTCACCTAATCCAACGCAATTTTGACAATAAAATAACATAAACCAATATCCACCTTATTTTCTAACAAAAATGGAGCACCCCACGGAGAAACACTAGGATGGACAAATAATTTCTCCATCATTCAATCATTCTAAATCCTCAACTCACACAACTCATAAGGATTCATTCAATAAGGATCCATCAAAACTAGAGAAGCACCTAATGGTAAAAATATCCCATACTAAATGTCATATCTATCGATAAATGTTACATCCTCTTGGGGGAAAACATCCAAAATCACCGAAAAAACTCTTGAAACCTTGATAATCTCATTGTATTCTAATTCCACTAATATGTCAACCTATAGGGAAATAAAAGGCTATGTATTCCAACATCCCACATGATAACCTCACTCACCAAAAAATCCACAAATTGTCCATCCACATCTGAAAACACAACTCTCTTATGGTAGAAGATGATATTGGAATGTTTTTAATATACTAGTCGATCTAGATGATGACATTGTATGAATGAATTTAAAGTAAGATGAGATACCCATGGTACTCATGTGGTCCCATAATCAGTCTACATACATAGAACACATCAATCAATATATTCTGGCCTCCGACTAGAATACTCCAAATCAGGTGAATGGGAAGCCTATCTACATATATCCCTATATCATGGACTAAAGTGGGAACAAAAAATGAGTATGAATCTCTATAATCACATTAAGTAGTGGAAAGGGTACTAAACAAATTTATTATAACTCTGAGGGTCTTATGCCGCCCTCGCACTACTGCCACCACTGCTTGAAACTGACCATGCCCAACTCTTAGGCATCTTTGCTGATGACCACCTCTATAGCCATGACCAGTTCAATGGCCTTGAACATGAAAAAAATCCTAAGGTCGGCCTCGACCTACTCTATTTCCCCTTTATGGGGAAAATGTTTACTGCCCTGCTACTAAAACTATTTCATTGGAACCTACTACTATGGGTGACATTAAACCTATCCTCCTCCATCATACTGATCTTGAAAGAAATTTAGACAACATTTCTAATGATGACATTGAACTCCACAAAAAAAACACTTCATTCCATTGTTATTAATCCTATAAAGGTCCAAGATACCATGAGGTTGGGGGTTGAATCCTGGTATGTGTGATCTTATCAAAATTATTTTTCCCCACTGGATCTTGAACATTGAATTACAAGGGTCAATTTTTACGCTCTCTAATGTTAATTCCCTTTCCAATTTAATTTAATTATGATGCACTAAAAATGAATTAGAAAAGCATGCACCATGACATGTTGGTTTTTATTTGGTTTACCCTCATTGGGATACGTCCAAGGAGCAAACAATGGTGATGTGTCGAAGAACCAATTTCACTAAGGATCACAACCAAAAATGATTACAATGTTTGGGCTAGATCTTTTATGCCCATGTTCACTACATTTACTAGATTTAGGGTCTTCTCACTGCATTCCCAAGGGTCACATCCTATGACTCTTTCTCTGGCTCACTACTAGTGGATAGGGTCACCATATTTCTCATTCTTCGTTCACTACCACTGGAAGGGATCAATAAAAGTTTGTAGACTTGTATCTCAAAAATAGTTTATGGACATGTAGGACCATTTATATTCCTATATTCATCATCCCCAACTATAAGTAGATTCTCTCTTTATTTCCCCGTTTTCACTCATTGATGAAATACACATTTCCGCATACTATTAGGTAATAGAAATGACTTTTGAAAACTGATTTCAAACATTTTCTAGCCTCTCAGTGTGTTTCATGAAAACATGCACCTCCTACATACTATGTAGTGGGTTTTCTATACAGAATACCTCCTCTGTGTACTACTGCCGCTTCCGCGAACTGCCCTCCATCCATGGACATCCTCTTCCTTTTCTATCTTGTAACACCTCAGCATACTGACTCTGGGAACCTCCTTTATGAACCACACTATATCCGTAAACTATTATCTATTCTCATACTACCATATATTTATACATATTCCTCCTCTATGAAACACTTCTTCCATTGTGGGAATCAATGCTTCCAAAAATTCCTTCATGGAATTTAATCCCTGAAATGTATCACCCTTTGGGTAATCACTTCACGAAAACAACTTCTCCTTCTTATTATCCTTCTCACAATCAACGTCTCCTTCACAGAATTATCATTGTGAACCACTTCTCCTCCATATACTACCATGTGTACCGCATCTTCTTACTTCACGTACCATATCCTTTGTGGGATATTGTTTCCCATAAAAACCTTCAGCAAAATTTCTTCTACGCAAACCACTTCAGCCTTTTCAAAATTCTCTCATGTGAACTTCCATCAAACATTGACGAATAACTAGATTAATAATATTATCTAATGAAAATTTATCTCCCTTATAATCGGTGTGATTAGCTCTCCTTATATTGGCAATGATATATGCTTTATCCTCTAAATCATGATTTACCAAATAATTGATTCATCACTGCCTTCCACAACTAAAAAAACATGCTACGACTATGGACCTATATCCATAGTTTTAAAACCATGGATATAGGTGGATATAGAAACAGTTTTAAAACCATGGATATAGGTCAGTTATCTAGGGGTGATAGACATGGTTTTGAAAACCATGTTTATAGTACACACCTATAATGTGGCCAATAGCCAGAGTAGTGTGGCCTATATTGATATTTAGGGGCCAATAGCCACGGTTATGATGCCTATATCCATGGGTTTTAAAAATATCGATATAGGCCATTTTTTTCAAGGGCTATAGCCACATTTTTTCGAAACTGTGGCTATAGGTCTCCCGCCATTCAGCGGGAAAAAATGCATGCCCAAAAAATGGAAGGAAGATATATTGCTATGGTTTGGAGGCAATTTCCAAAATTTTTATTAATATCTATATCATAATATATATATATATATATATATATATATATATTCAGAATGTTCTACAGTGTAGTGGTGGGGTTCCAGATAAAGAAAGGGGACTTGAATGAATCGAAATCTGATGGGAACATATTTTTAAGGCCATAGCCATGGTTTATTGAGGCTATAGCCATTGGTTTCCACCATAGAACTAGCACATGTAACGATAGTTTAAATTATGGCTATAGGTAAACTTCCATAGTGAAAAATTTGGAGGCCTATTACCATGGTTTGGAAAACTGTGGCAATAGGTCTGACCATACTACCATGGTGATAGAGCCAACGATTGGGAAAAACCATGGCCATAGGATACGACCATGGTTTCAGACCTATTTTCATGGTTTCTAACTATGGGGATATCTTTTTTCTAGTTGAGTACACCACATACCACTTCTTCCACCACAATCCTCATGCCTTCACAAAAACCATTTTTCATATGTAGTCTGTGTACTCTCTTTTCTCCTCAGTGGTTGCTCACTTTCATAATCCCATGAACCCCCACATGTTTTCCATACCACACTCCCTTCTCCATAAACTTTCACCACAATCCATTTTTGGTTCTGTGAACCACTCTCATGTATAGTTCTTTCTACATGGTATGTGGTCCTATACCATTCCCAGACATGGTATGTAGTCTATGTTCTGAGGTGCGCGGTTCCCCTATTTTTCCAATTTTCTCCAAGTTCGTCATACCATTAACACTTATGACAAAAACCATCCTTTCCCAAATACAAACATCCGATTTTGAGGCCCAAATTTTTGGAAAACAGATGGAAACTATGAAACCTTAGAAACAAATTATCGAAAAACTCCAACCATACTCATTCGCAGTCACATGGCTTTGTCAACAAACATCATCACACCAAAAACATACCAATAGAAAAACATGATAGATTTTTACCTAACACAAGTTCACAAGGAAATAATGGAAAATAGATGTTCTAAAAGGAAGCTAGATTGGTAGACTCCCTACTGATCAAAACCTCAAAGGTCCTCGTGCTTGAGACCTTCCACAAGAAACTCTTCCTCTAAAAAACCATTCTAGATCCCCTATCTTGGTAAATATCCTCAAGAGTGCATCCTCTCAATAACCATTACCTTTTTAAATACCTCTAGTAACATTGATAATGTAAAAGGGGTAACCACATACTGGATCAATGGATGGAGCAACTCGTCAAGGAATCTCGCATGAGACTCCTCATCTAGAAAGTTATCTTGGTTAAACGAAGAATATCATTGAAAATAATCCCCAACTCTCTTACTAACATACTATCCTAGTTATGGCAGAGTAGATCCAACATTTTCTCATCCTCCATGGTCAAGGCAAGGAAATATACCTAGAATTACTTCTCGAAGTCAACCAATAAAACATATTCTTCCTTCCTCTCCCCTAGATACAACATCCATCATTGAAGGATGGATCCTCATTTCTTGATGAATTTTAAAGGAACCAGGTAATACATAGGATCCCATATAAAACTAAAATTGATCTCAATATCTTCAAGACAACTCTCTATATTCATGTATGAAACACTAATGTCGTACATTCCCAAAGCATGTCGTTGGAAATCACATTGTTTCCTCTGCCACAGGTCATCCTCCTCAACTAGATCAAACCTCTATCGATCAACTGGAGTAGCCTATTGTACCTCTTATACTAGATCCACACACAAATGATGACGAAGAGCCATATCTGAAAATGAAATATTCTCTATCCCCAAGTAGTTTTAAATTTTACCAAAAAATATTAATTCATTTAATTCATTTTATCCATTTTACCTTCATGGATTTACCCAATTAAAACCAGAACACAAGTTCTAATGATGAATTTACCTTTCCTAGTTGTCTACCATTCATGAATTTATATCTCACTTGGCCTTTTGAAAAGCTAAGACTATCCCCACTAAATCATAGGGGGCCTAAAATTGTATATCCTAGGTAGTCCCCCAGGACTATGTCACACACCAAGATCAAGTGGAACTGTTTCCATGCCATCCCAGGAAATAATCATTATGCCTAATTACAAACTCCATCATACCTCTCATTAATCAAATCTGATATCATACTATCATAACCCCTCCCTTAAAATATACCCCTCTAGGGATTGAAATAAATAAAGATTGATAATGCCCCATGAGTCTTACCTTTAGTAGGCCCCTGGTTGGTGACTAGAACCAAGGGTATAGAGATCTCACTATAAAGAAGGCATTAAAATTTATTTAAAACAATATAAATATATATGATGGATCATCCAAAAAACAACTCCAGTACATGATATAAATGAAATTCAAAATCAATCCCACATTCATGTGAACAATAAATATGATACAAAACAAATGTATGCAACATAAAGTACGCAAATGAAAGATAAAGTAGGGACTCAACAGTTATCCCAAATCCTTTGCATGTAACACCCAAAACGGTCCACATAATCCTCCTAGTGTCCAGGAAAAAAGTTTTATATACCTAGGGTGATCATAAAATTATGCTCCATAGGAATGCCAAAGTATCTTGTCCACATTTGAAAGAAGCATACTAATGCCCCCGTAAGATAATAGCACATCCAAATAGCACCTAACAAGTATAATAACCATCACATCCTCAACAAGGAATACTCAACAAATAATAAAAGTCTAGTAATTTAAAATAATGAAAATAGATTATAGGGTACCCTGCACAACTTACCACTGATTATCCGGTCTTTCCTAATGGAAAATGTCCTCTCACACCCAGTTCTTCTGAAATTACCACATCACAACCCGGCCACACAAACCTTGGCCCCAAAAACCACACCACATCTCCCCCGCACACACCTAGGCCTCAAAACCCACATAAAATTCCCCCTACAGACACATAGCCCACATACCACATCATATCCTACACACAGACACCTGAGCGACATACCACATCATATCCCACCCGCAGACACCTGGGCCACATACAACATCACATCCCATACCGAATAATCCTAGGAAAGAATAAGTCAAATCATCTCAAAAAGAACTAGGGAAGCACAAATCATATCAATCTAAAGAAACCTAGGAAAGCACAACATATCTCATCCATAAAGACACCTTCGAAAGCAAAACACACCTTCATACACCTAGGTCTCAAAAACCACAACCTTCCTATAGAATATTTGGATATAACTGCCTAGAAGGGGGAGCAAGTAATATATGGGTCCCAACAATATATCCTCCCACCGAGATGTATGTGAAAGACATCCTCCCACATAATGATGAGGCGTTTAGTACATAGTGCTCAATTAAGCTGGGGTGCCTATAGAAATTAAAAGAAAAATACAATTATATACATATATGATACCAAACACTCCTACACAACCTAGGAGATCATAACAAAACAACCAAATCACAATACTAAAAACATCACAACTATCTATAAATGAAAAAAGACACACAACAATCCACAAAAATCATTCACATCCCCAACAAATTTAATTAACCATTTTCATTGTGTCTGCCCAACTAACCCAATCCACTCTAGTAATTATTAATCAATTATTAATTTATTCCATCACATTATGATAACTGATAAACACCACACACAACAACAAAAAAACAACATAACCCTTATCATTAGTTGATGATTCTCTAGATGAATGTTAACAAGGATTCCCATTTCTTATATGTCTAACCCCTTTACCAATCACTAAAATCATTCATCAAACTCATCCTGCTCAAGTAACATACCAAAAAAACTTAACCCCAACTCAGAACCACATCTAGTAACAATGTACCGCACAACTAGATCGATGCCCTACTGCACAACACCTCTCATCCATTCCATAATCATGAAATCTATCTACATGAGATTCCATTACACAGCAAGGCTGATGTATCCTCTACATCATCATCCAGAACAACACCCAAGACAACATACTATACAAAAAATTTTCTCATAGATCTACCAAAACACAAAATAGGGAAATCCCAATCCTCACATCACATCCACTTCACATCTCATTTACCGCACACATATAGCCAAAACAATTCCACAGATCTCACCATAGAAATTGATGTAAAACATTTTCATATTTAGAATGGTGGAAACTTATTAAATACCACATTATTATTTAAGGGTGTTATCACAGAAGCCAAGGCATGGGGCATCCATTATTTAGAAATATTTAAATGATTCACCAAATTTTCTTAAACAAGTCTTCAAATTTACAATGAAACATGAAACCCATTTATTGCATAATCAAGGGACCGAAGTGGCCATGATATTCAATAGGATATCAAGCCCATGTAATTCACAATATCACAATCGCAATATAAAATCCAAAATTTCCTACAAAAAAGATTCCCTTACCCTATTCAATATCATTTAACCAATTTTTATTGTTGATTAGAATGGCTCAAACATGATTCATTGGTGAAAAAAAGTAAATCCCACCAACTTGATTTGAAATTTGAAGAAAAATAAATGAAATCCTAACATAAAAAATCATTTCAAGTCGACCTTAAATCACATGGAAATGGTTAATTCCCGCAAGTGATAACCATAATTCTCAAAACACAGATCAACCAATTATGTACTAAGGTATTATCAAAATACTACCCAAATATCCAAATCAAGCTATCCTATATCACAAAAATTAATCCATTTAAAAAAAAGGAGAAACAAATGAGACAAAAGGAAAAATTCATCATAGATCGACATTATTTTCCAACAAAAAACCCATTAAATTAATAGACCGAAGAGAGATGAAGAGGGGTCAAATAATTTATCCAGGTGCCAAGGGGTCATCTGCAATAAGAGGAAGGATATAAAATGTTCCAATGAATGAATGTTTTTTTGAAATGAATTTAAAAATAAATTGGTAGGTTTATTACACAACATGTAATCCTCTTTCTTGTCGTGTAATACATGGGGTTTGATTTTCACCAAAAAAACACATCACCTCTTAATTTTATTTCATTCTGTTTAAACCTAGAAATATGACACATCTTGGAACCCTTATTGTCTCTATGTAAAATGTATACATGGTAAATAAAATCCAAGACAAGATGTGAATATGAATTTTACATCATGTACTATAGTTACACGACATGTAATCCACCTTTTCCATCCTTCTGTATCCAAAATCCTCCACCCCCCCCCCCCCCAAATCCTCTACTGAACACTGTAATAACCAAAAAATCACAATGTAATATACCAGGAATGAACAAACCATTATACAGAATCACGTCTCTAGACATGATTCAAATTATTATTCATTCCATGAGATAGTTGGTTCAACATTATCATGAGGTTTTTCATTCCATCTTCCATTGGAGGGTCGTCAGCATATCAATTGGTGTACTCATCATTCATGCAATGAGTCCTCTTTCCCATTGTTTTCTAAAAGTATAAAATCATTCTGTGAAACATGTTTAATTTAAGAATCGTAAAATTATTAAAAATAATATTTCTTAAAACAACATTTTTCATATTTTATTCTTTAATAACAAATAAATTTTATATATATCAACTATAATGGTTCATAAAAAGCCTATTATTGAGAAAACATGTCCCCCATGACTATAGAATAAGGAGTGCATCAAGGCCCACTATCGTGCACTAGTTCTCAATCAATTCTCATTCAAATTCATGTTTTTGTGTGTTGTCCCAACATACTATAATATTATAGCCAAATACACTTGTTATTTTCCAAAATAGGATTTGTTTTATTGGAAATCAAAAAAATTATACATCACCCAAATACCAATATTTTTTCATATAATTAATATATTATACAAAGTTATGACTAATGTTTTCAACTCCTAATTTAAATAAATAACTAAACTATCATTTGATTCCAACTATGCTATCCAACCATTTTAAAACATAAATGTTCATTACATTGTACATATAAAGGATAATTTAAAGATCATATTCTTATAAATATGGTACATGATACATGAAAACATAAAAAAATATAATCCACCTAAATTTAATAATTATATGTTCATCATATTTACATTTACTACATCTCATAACCTAGGGACATATACTTATGGAAAGTAGTGAGCAGGAGGCCATGTAATGGAATCGGTTTACAGGATATAAAAAGGAATATCAATAAGAACATGGGGAATATCAATATGGAATTATAAATGTAATATGAGGTGTTTCATAATAAAAATAACATAAAAAATAACATGGAAATGCAGATTCAATGTTCATTTTATAAATTTATACGTATATCACGAAGTTTTTTCACAAAGGTTTCATAAATGAAAATTCCTAATGTTATTCACGTAGGTATCATAAATCATGTTATCAATAGAGATTAAATTCTTTTCCCATTGCATCAAATAAATACAAGGGTTCACCATTCATATGTATTAATTAACGGAATATATATATAAGTCAATAATTCATTTCATTAATAACCCATAGAGAATAAATAATTGGTTTCGTATAAAAATAATGGCATACCAAAGTTCTTAAAGATGCGATCATTATTTATTTTTTAGATAATG
Organism: Viscum album; assembly: GCA_963277665.1. Classification (NCBI taxonomy): domain Eukaryota; kingdom Viridiplantae; phylum Streptophyta; class Magnoliopsida; order Santalales; family Viscaceae; genus Viscum; species Viscum album. The sequence continues at coordinate 1,237,856,085 of OY728157.1, read as the reverse complement.
AAATAAGGAAATTGGGTTTGTTATGTGTAAATACCCAAATAAAATAAATAATATTTACATCTTGGTAAAAAATCATGGAAATGATAGAGTTTTGGGTATTCATTAATAGAAAATAAAAATAATTTCATTAGGTGAAGTGATAAATTTTCAGTATTAATTCAATAGCATAATGAGGATAAAATGTGTTTTTAAAAAAGGGTAAAATGATAGAGGGAAATGTTCCCCCACTACTAAAACATAATTTCAAAGTAAGGGTATGATAAAATTAAAAACAGAAAGTATTATCCCTAAAAGTTTGAAGATATATATGAAAATAGGATATTTAGTTGAAGAGAAAGAAGGGATAATTCCCTTACTTAGAGAGTTACTCCAATATCTAGAGTAATGGAACCATTGGGGACAAAGGAAACTTTGGGGGTTCCTTGTGAGGTAAAAATAATAAATATTCATCAAGTATGGATTGTGAGTCAAATTAAATGAAGTAATTTGTGGTTATATATAGAAAAAGTCAAGGATTTGTTTTCTAATTTCCAAATATAGGCCTTAGAAATATAGGTTGTGGAAAAAGAAAAACTATTTGCCTCACTATGGTTTTTGCACATAGTTTTGTAACTTTGGGTCATATTTTATGTTATCTTAACAGAAAAAATTTGATAATAATATCATACTACTTCTTTTGTCATGAAAAAGTAGTGTTTCCATAAAATAATGCGTTTGTAGTTAAAGTTTCCTTTTTAGACTATAGATAGGAAATTAGAGGTTTGAAAATTGATTAAAATAAATTAAAACAATTGATATTAATAAAATAACATATTTTTGGTTGATTATTGTGGTTAATTAATTATTAATTAATTATGGAATACTTATGAAGTCAATAAACATACTGAGAAAACCCCAAAATTGTATTATTAACTATTTATTGAAAAATAATGTATTTTAGAAAATTCTCATAAATTGACCGTAACCGAATTATTAAATGATGATTTCGAAAACAATGTTTATTATATCATTATAATTTTCAACGTTTGGGAAAATTACCTTTTAGGTAAAAAAATACTTATTTATTAGAAAATAGTGTGTTGATAATGTATAGTCGAATTTTTGACATTTAAAAATTTTCAAGGATATAATAAATTTAATTTATCATTTATAATTATATAATATTTTTTTCATAATATTGAATTAAAATAAATATTATTCATAATATATTATTTTATTATAAAAATATATTTATTGTTTGAAAAGTACAATTTTTATCTGAAAAATTCATTTATCAAAATATATCTCATTGAAACCTATATTTTATTATGAAAAAATATTACTAAAATTGAATTTATGGAATAAAAATTTTATTTATACAATGGAATTACACTTTATGAAATTATTTTGTGGGCATGTAACCCCTTATAATACTCACGTACAACCTAAGTGTTTGGTGTGCGATTGTTATAGATTCTTGGGTCTCCTTGGCTAACATCAGCTGAGTAGCAATTTCAACTAATATGGACTTCTTCAATATGTGATATCATTCATGCTTCATGTATTTAAGATAGGCTTGGGCTTGGTCAAGGGTGAACCCGACTGATGCCACCTCCCTCCCAAGTGATGAAAAAAGGGCTTCATTGGGCATGAATCTAAAGGATGACGCTGTTGATCCTCCTTTTTGAATTAATTGTCCTTTATCATTTATAGTTATCATCTCTAATTAAAATATTGAAATTATTAGAAAGAGTATAGATTCTAATATAAATATTTATGATTGATCATATAATGACCAAATCATGATGTACATATTTCCCTTTATACTCACTTAATTATTAATGAGATAAGGTTTTTCTGTTTATAATATAATATAATACACAATTTCATAAGAAATAAATATCTTTTTAAAAGTCTCCATTATTAAATAATAAGGGTAAATTATCCTATAAGATAGATTCCCAAACCTCGATATTAATCTATTTATTATCCTAGTGGCAACATAGAAGAAAAAGTAATCCTGAAACTCTATCTATAGAGGTCGTTGATGGAAATCAGAAAAATATTATTTAACACTAAGAAGAAGTCATACAATTCGTAAAAATTTTTACCTCTTCAATAGTTTCTTCAATGTTGTGTGGACCTTGTATTGATTCCAATCCAGCCAATAACCATTATAAGTTTTAATAAAATGACCTTCCATGTAGGGCCTCATAAGGAGCCATCTGTATTCTCTCTTGATAGTTGTAATTTAATGAGAAAAACTAAAGTGGTATATTATTTTCCCATGTACCCTCTAAATGAATTACACAAAGTTGAATCATGTACTATAAAGCATATATTTTCCATTCTAACTAATTTTTGGTTTGTGGTTGGTAATATATACTCATAATTACAAGTGTAACCAGTGCGTTCTACATCCCTTTCTAGAACATCGATGTAAAATGAGCATCCAAATCTTAAAAAATAGCATGAGGGATCCCATAATGGAATATAATCTCATATAAATATATTATTCCCATCTCATCAACTAAAAAAAACTTTTTATGGGAAGTATGTGGGCCAATTTATTTAGTTTATCCATGAATATAAAATCTGTATCTCAACCTTGGGGATACCATGGAAAACTTTACCCAAATTCACCATGACATAATCCCATTTCCAATATTGGACCTATAATTATTATGACATTCTAGTAGATCTCAGGTGATCTACCTTCACCTAATGAATTGTGGAATTCCATGTGATAAAACATACCATATTGCATTTCATCCTAATCCACTAATGATGGACTCACATATCATGAAACATCTTAGAAAGAAATACATCTACTACCCATTGTAAAGAATGGGATTATCCATTAAGCTCTACACTCATGTTTTTATCCACCTAGACACACCCATGTATAACCAAGATGTTTTCTACATCATCCAAAAATTATTGAGTTCGGTCTTCACTTGAATACTCTAGCTTGAGACCAAAAATTATGGTTTTTACAACCATCACCTCATCACTCTATCCAAAATTGATGAGTCTTCCACCAGGGCCAAAAGAAATATCCAATATTGACAGTCCTAAAACTGTATATGCATCTTGGAAAGAAGAATAATAAACCTCCATTCATCACCATCTTCTTAAATAGAATGCATCAAAGTATTTAAACTCATAGTATTGGAAACAACATTTCATTTACCAAATGTCTAGGAAACAATGAAATTGTAGGAATGGAATAAATTTCCCAACAAGAGATATATGAGGTTCATTAAAATCTAGGTGATGATATATTTTAGGTTTTTGTGGTATGTATGCTAAATAAGTAACTCTCCTTGAAAGTAGTGTATATAACAACATAAGTTATAAAGAACTACTTCTAGATAAAGATCATGCATTAGGTCGTTATGCTCATGAGGACTCAATAGATAAGATTCATACATAACAACTCAATATTAACGAATCATATCTAATCCTAGACTAATTTCCAATGATTCATAAAACACTATATAGAATCTGAAAATCTCATGTAGAATAAAGATTAGCATTGAAGAAGTTATCCCTTTATAAAGATGAAAGACAATCTCACCTGCTTTAGAACGTATTGAATTCACACCTTTCTTAGACAACACCATATGAAGTTCATTATGGAGTGATAGGTCTTAGGTAATTCTCTTATAATATCCATCGAGCCCCAAGTAATACCATATATCCAATAAGTTATCGGATTCTCCAAGGAAACTATGTCCCTTGTAACGACCCAATCATTTATTAATGGAAATTCCTCTTGATCAAATTAAATGTCCTATTATGAAAAATGGTTATATAAAACATATTCACATCCATGGTTTTATGTTTTTGGATTTTAAAACACAGTTATGAATTGTTACCTTTGTAAATATAGTCGTTGAATAGTGATCAAGTGATTAGTATAAATATTAGGCTTTAACAAATCCAATTTACTCAAACAAAGGAAGTGATGACCTCATCCAGTTGAATCGATCCCTATGAAGCCCATTTGATGGAGCTCGGAGAGAGGTATTGTAATTGGGTTTCGCTCTTGACTAATCCCAGGCTAAGCTTATACACATTAATCTGGAACAGAGTTGCCTATGCGAGAAGTGGAAGTTAGTAGATATTACCACCCGACCAATGTTATCTGCGCCTATAAGGACCCGACATTAAACATTACATAATATTGAATTAAATGAATAATTTACATTGAGGATATTTTCAGTTTTAGAGTTTTAGAGAATTAGAACATAACTATTACATCTCAAAAGATTACAAGGTAGACATTTCTACACACTTCCCATTTTTTTATAAAATAGAAACCCTTGAAAAAAAGACATGTCTTGTTCCAAGATTTAGACAGCATGACTTTTCCTTGATCCCATCCTTTACCCAATTCATCTTTAAGTCCTGTGAAAACATTTCAAAACATGGGATGAGCATAAAAGGCTCGATAAGGGTTATAAAACAATGAATGAATTTTTTTTTTCATAAATACATACAAAACATGAGCTCCTTTACTGACCTCATGAAATAATAAGATTTATGAAAGACACATAGAAATCATAAATCATAAAGGTAACTTGTGGCATCCATACCATACTTACATTATAGTTATCACAGCTCCATAGGGAGTTACTTTGGAATACCCATAACAGTATATTCCCTGAATCTCTTAGGAGAAACATTCACGTTTACCTCTGTCACATTACCCAATGCATTGGAGAGCTATCTCGGGCTCACCTGCCCTAGGTTTATCATGTAACCACCCGTATATGTAAATAATGCCCAAGAACCATAACATGATCATAACACATAACATAAGCATAAAGGAAAGATAACATTTCAATATTTCAAGAATAAAATATCATTTCATGATATTGAAATAATAAATCCATTCTCAAAATCATTTTCAAATCCAAAATACATAAAAAGAGTATATGGTATTTATTTTTCCTTTTAAAAACATTCTGTCTTGTTAAGGAAGCCAAATATCAAATAATACTCATGGCGGCGGAAAGGTCATTGTCACCGCTTACGTTAAATAAAACATTCCTTTTTGTCATTTAGTAAAACGATTCATATAAAAATATTCCCTTTGAAAAAAAATTAAAATTCAAAGAGGATTATACACTTTATAAAATAAAGCCATGTATAAAACTAAAAATAACATTATGAAAGGAGATTGAGACGAAGTCCCTTACCTCGTGTCCGACTTGACTCAATCGTTATTTAATATCCTGAATAATAAACTAAAGTTTATTTCTACTTTCTTAAAAATCTATTTCAAGTTTATTATTCCTTTTATATAACATATTACCATGTTATAAACATTATGTAACCATTTAATTTAAAAACGTTCATTTTGTCGATATTTGGTACTTGAGTCAAAAATGAACACCCTATATTTACAAGTTGTCCATGTGGTCAATATCCCATTATAACCAAAAAGATATTCACTATTTAGATATCATATATATCATATATATCCATTATATACATGTATTTATAGTAGTACATAACATTGGGAGGTAAGCAATGAAATGCATCGTTCATGGAGACGGTAAGTCGTACGTACGCATGAATGCTACTTTTATTTATATTTCTTATTTAATTGAATTAAAACATAATGATACATAGGTATATTATAATTCCAGTACAATATCATATATAATATCATTAACTCCATCCATTATACATCCCAGAAAGGCATTAACGAATCACATCACTTTGAGGGGGTGGTAGTCCGCACTTCCTCAAATGAGACTATCGTATTTACCCACTATGGAAACCATAATGGTTTGATATAATTGGGAATTACAGAAGAATAAAGAAATCATAATAATAATATATATCATATAGAAATACAGTTCCATCATTATGGCCACCATGAGAGGCGGTAAGATGTAATGGAACAACCATATTTTCGTGAGGCGTTAGTTTTCCATACACAAAAACATTATGTTTTTCATCCATTAGATGGAAGTGTGTGTAATTGTAGTTAGAATATTTATTATAAAAACATCCTAGTATATTGAGGATAGTGTTTTTGTTACAAAATGAAGGAAATAAAAAGTTATTATGGGTTGGAGAAGTAAAATAAAGGAAAACAATTTAAGAGAAACCATTACCATTAATTTGGGTAACTCTCTTTTGATTGAACCAAATGACTTCTTGAAGTGCCTTCTTCCTAAGTTAAGTCTTTTAGGAGGAGTAGAGGGATGTAGGGAGAATAATTGGGATGATTTTGGGTGAGCCAAATGGCTTGAGAGTTGTGAGGTATTGCATAGAAGTGGTCTCCTTTTATAAGTGACAGGAGGGGCTCTTTAGGAAAGTGTGAAACTATTATTTTATTATAAACTTATATTCGGTTTCAATAGGTGAAAAAAATATTAATTTTGAAGATAAGATGACTCATATTAGAAATAGAATCGTCCAATAGGAATTTTACATTATTTGGATAATATTTTAACCATTATAGTATTTTTTATTTAAATCATTTATTAATGAGGTAAATACTGTATCATTATTGTGTCATAAATAATTTAATTTATTTGATGTATAAAAATTATAACAAATACCATGATGTAGGAAATCATTTAAAATTCCAATGAATATTTATAGTCAAGAATAGAACTTATACAACACCATATAAAAATTAATTACTAAAATATTTTTGTTAATGTCAATTTTGTCTTTACATTAAATTAATTAATCTAAATTGTCATGTTCACTCCCAAGTGGGAAAATGGGGTCCCAAAATCGACCCAAAGATTCCCATGGTCGTAAATTACTGAAACAATAAGGTTAGGACAAGTTTTAAGGTAATTTGGATTTATTATAATATTCTTTTAACCTTGAATTTCCCTATTTATCTTTAACTGTGGTAAATAAAAGTCAAAAGTTACTATTCACCAAAAAGTATTTTCATCTTAATGAACCACATATTATATATTAATAACAACCATGTATGTCAGAGTTTCAAAATTCAATTCACAGAAGTGGTGAAATTTCATTTAAATGAAAAAGTCTATTTTTTAACTACCACTAAGTGGTTTCACTATTCATCAAAAATTGATGTTTTTCAGAAAAATACCCAAAAATCAGCGTAAGCATTATTTGATATTCTAAATTCAAAAATGATTTCTATTTTTCAAAATTCAAAACATTGAAGTGGAATTAATTAATTTTAAAATTAATTCCCATTATCAAAACAAATAGCGTGTTTTTATGAAACAATAACTATCAAAAGATTGATACCTGTTTATGTCCAATTTTAAAGAGAAATTAATTTCAATGACCTACATTGGATTAAATGGTGAAAATATATTTTAATTACACTTTAAAACCAATTAAAAAGGCAATCTAACCATATATATAAATTAGATTAAAAGGCACTTTTGAATTAAAATACAATATTTTTCACTATTCATTAAAAAGGAAATTTATCAGAAAAATACTGAAAAAATACCCAAAGTAAAATTTGATGTCCGAATTCTAAAGAAGGATTTTATTTGGTCATTAGAATTTATTGAAGTAACCAACACTATATTTAAAGAGGGTTCTCCATTAAAAGGCGATAAATCAGCCTTTTAATATAATTATGCTTAAAATTAGATTCATTCACATTTTAAGCCTCTAAATTTTATTGGATAAATGTTAATACATTTAACAAACATGTATAATCATATTTTAGTTAGTTTCGTTCATTCCCATCAACACAACGGCTTGGAGTTAACTACCATTTAAAATAATAATACTATATTATTAGTGTGCAATGTAAGATTCTGAAGAAACCCGTTGTTGCGTATCGGGTATGCTATCGAACATAGCATCCACTTTAAAGTAAAATAAATATTTAATTCAAAAATATTAATAAATTTGAAATATGTATTATTCTTCATTTACATGGGATGTTACATCCTTCCCCCCTTTTGGAAATTGTGTCCTCGCAATTTTATTCACTTATCAAATAAATGGTGGAATTTATCCCTCATAGAATTTTCAAATTCCCACGTTGCGTCTTCAACCATATGGTTTTTCCACAAAAACTTTACCTGGTGAATTACCTTATTCCTCAACAGTTTCTCTCTATCGTCATGAATCTAGACTGATTTTTCTTCATAAGAGAGATTTTGTTCCAACTAAACTACCTCTGGGCTCAAAACATGAGATAGATCTGGCATATACTTTCTGAACATCGAAACATGAAAAACATTGTGTACCTTGGATAAACATGGAGGCAAAGCCACTCTATACGCAACTGATCCAACTTTCTCCATAATTTCATAAGGTCCAATGAACCTCAGACTCAACTTTTCCTTCTTACCAAAACCCATCACACTTTCCCATGGAGAAATGTTGAGAAACACATGATCACCTACCTCAAAAAAAATCCTTCCTCCGGTTATCTGCATAACTTTCTTGTCTGCTCTGAGCTGTTTTCATGTGCATCTGAATCAGCTGAACCTTCTCTACCATCTCTTCTACCAATTCTGGTCCCATCAGCTTCCTTTCACCTACTTCATCCCAAAATGCTGGAGTTTGAGAATGTTTTCCATATAATTCCTCAAATGGAGCCATATGTATAGTTGATTGAAAACTGTTTTTATAAGAAAATTCAACCAAAGAAAGATATTGGTCCCAACTTCCTTGGTAATCCATCGAGAAAGCAGGTAACACATCCTCCATGGTCTGAATTGTTCGTTCTGACTGCCCATCTGATTGAGGATGAAAATCTGTACTAAAATTTAATTCAGTACCCAATGACTTCTGAAGTTCTTTCCAAAAGTTAGAAGTAAACCTATGATCATGATTAGATACAATGGAGAGGGGAACTCCATGCAACCTGACAATATCTTTAATATACAACCAAGAAAGTTGATCTAGAGATAAATTATCTCGAATAGGAAGGAAATGAGCAGATTTAGACAACCGATCAACAATAACCCATATTGCATTATTACCTAGAGATTTCTTCAGTAACCCCACAACGAAGTCCATGGATATATTTTTCTATTTCAACTCTGGCACCGGTAAAGACTAATGCATCCCTTTTGATAACTGCCACTCATCTTTAACCTGTTGACAAGTAAAACAATTCACAGTAAAATCAGTAATATCTCTTTTCATTCAATCCCACCAGTAATACTCACCAAGATCTCAGTACATCTTAGTACTTCCAGGATGAACTGAAAACAGGGAACAATGAGCTTCACATAACAACTCTTTCTTCAACTATGAATCACAAGTCAAACATAATCTCTTCCCAAAACTCAAAAAAAATCATTATCAACGTTAAAATCAGGAAAACTACCCTTCTGAACTAACACAACCTTTTTCTCCAAATCACTGTCTTCCTTCTGCGCTTGCTTTACTCTGTCTGATAGAGATGATCTCACTGACACCTAAAACAAAATAGAATAATTCCCTACACCAACAACATCTATACCAATTTTCATAAAATTAAAAACCAAAGGATCTCGTTCCAAACGTAATATGTCTAATGAAGCATTATATTTTCGACTCAAAGCATCAGCCACTTTATTTTCTTTTCCCGGATGGTAATGGATCGTTCAATTATAATCCTTGATTAATTCTAACCATCTCCTTTGTCTCATGTTCAATTATTTCTGAATGAATATATACTTCAAACTTTTGTGATCAGTATATATTTCACACTTCACTGCATACAAATGATTCCTTCAAAATTTTAATACAATAACAATAGAAGCTAATTCCAAATCATGTGTAGGGTAATTTAACTCATGTGGTTTCAACTAACGTGAAGAATAAGCAATTACCTGATCATTCTACATTTGGAAACATCCCAGTCCTTTCAACGAAGCATCACTGTAGATAACAAACTCACCATTTCTGAAAGGTAGTAAAAAATTGGAGCATTCACTAATATTCTTTTCAATTCTTGAAAACAGTCATCACATTCTTTTTACCAGATGAACATAACACTTTTTCGAGTTAACTTAGTCATTGGACTATATAACCGTTCAAAATTTTGAACAAAACTCCGTTAATAACCAACCAAACCAAGAAAACTATGGATCTTGGATAAATTTTTGGGTCTTGGCCATTCTTCAACAACTCTTGTTTTAGCAGGATCAACGGTTATGCAATCCTTAGAAACAATGTGACCAATGAAATAAATTTGTTGTAACCAAAACTCAGACATGATGAATTTCCTATTAAGTTTCTTTTCCTTTTAGGTTTGCAAGAGGACCCTTAAGTGACTTTCATGATCCTCTTTACTATTAGAATAAACCAAAATATCATCAATGAAAAATACCACTATTTATCACCTGGGTCAAATGAGACATCACTGCAACAAATTGTTCTACTCTAATTCTGACCATCTTAGGATGCTGATTTTGAAGGTCATTTCCCTCTATATGCCTTCCCATCACAACTTCCACATTTCCTCTACGAAAAACCATTCTCAACAAAGAAATATATTAGGAGTAGCAACATGGTAATATGTAAATGCAATATGATTTCAATATTAACATAAATTAATTTATGGATATTAATTTAACAATACCCTAACTCATAATGTGGTCTAAATTGACCTCTGATACCAACTATAAGGACCTGGCATTAAATATTACATAATATTGAATTAAATGAATAATTCACATTGAGGATATTTTCAGGTTTAGAGTTTTAGAGAATTAGGACATAATTATTACATCTCAAAAGATTACAAGGTAGAAATTTCTACACAGTTCCCACTATTTCATAAAATAAAAACTCTTGAACAAAAATGTCATGTCTAGTTCCATGTTTTAGACAACATGACTTTTCCTTGATCCCATCCATGACTGTATTCATCTTTAAGTCCTGTAAAAACATTTCAAAACATGGGATGAGCATAAAAGGCTCAGTAAGGGTTATAAAACAATGAATGAAAACATTTGTTCATAAATACATACAAAACATGATCTATTTTACTTACCTCATGAAATCATAAGATTTTTGAAAGACACATAGAAATCATAAATCATAAAGGTAACTTGTGGCATCCTTACCATACATACATTGTAGCTATCATAGCTACATGAGGAGTTACATTGGAATACCCATCAATGTATATTCCCTAAATCTCTTAGGAGAAACATTCACGTTTACCTGTGTCACGTTACCCAATGCATTGGAGAGCTATCTCGGGCTCACCCATCCTAGGTTCATCACAGAACCACCTGTATACGTAAATAATGCCCAATAACTATAACATGATCATAACACATAACATAAGCATAAAGTAAAGATAACATTTCCATATTGAAATAATAAAATATAATTTCAAAATATTTAAATAATAAATCCATTCTCAAAATCATTTTCAATACCAAAATACGTAAAAAGAGTATATGGTATTTCTGTTTCCTTTTAAAAACATTCCAGCTTGTTAAGGAAGCCAAAGATCAAATAATACTCGCGGCAGCGGAAAGGTCGTTGTCACCACTTACATTAAAAAAACATTCCTTTTTTTCGTTTTGTAAAATGATTCATATAAATATATTCCCTTTGAATAAAATGAAAAGTCAAAGAGGTTTACACACCATATCAAATAAAGTCGTGTAAAAAACTAAAATTGCCTCAATGAAATGAGATTGAGACGAAGTACCTTACCTCGTGTCAGACTTGACTTGATCATTATTTAATATCCAGAATAATAAACTAAAGTGAATTTATACTTTCTTAAGAACCTTTATAAAGTTTATTATTCCTTTTATATAACATATTACCACTTTATAAACATTATGTAATCATTTAAGTTAATAAAGTTCATTTTGTCGGTATTTGGTACTTGAGTCAAAAATGAACACCTTATATTTTCATGTTGTCCATGTGGTCAATAGTACATTATATCCAGAATGATATTAATGATTTAGATATCATATATATCATATATATCCATTATATACATGTATTTATAATAGTACATAACATTGGGAGGTAAGAAATGAAATCCACCGTTCATAGAGACAGTAAGTCGTACGTATGCATGAACACTACTTTCATTTCTATATCTTATTTAATGGAATTAAAACATAATTAAACATACGTATATTATAATTCCAGTATAATTTCATATATAATATCATTAACTCAATCCTTTATACATCCCACATAAGGCATTAACGAATCACATCACTTTGAGGGGGCGGTAGTCCGCACTTCCTCAAATGAGATTATCGTATTTACCCACTATGGAAGCCATAATGGTTTGATATAATAAGGAAGTAAAAAAGAATAAAGAAATCATTATCATAATATATATCATATATAAATACAGTTTCATCATAATGGCCACCATGAGAGGCGGTAAGATGTAATGAAACGATCATTGTTTCATGAGGCGTTAGTTTGCCATCCACAGAAACATTATGTTCTTCATCCATTATATGGAGGTGTGTGAAAGTGTAGTTAGAATAATTATTATAAAAAAATCCTGGTATATTTAAGATACTGGTTTTGTTACAAAAGAAAGGAAATAAAAAGTTTTTAGGGGTTGGAGAAGTAAAATAATATAAAACAATTTAAGAAAAACGATTACCTTTAATTTGGGTAACTCGCTTTGGTTTGAACCAAAGGACTTCTTGAAGTTACTTATTCCTAAGTTAAGGATTTTAAGAGGAGGATAGGGATTTAGTGATACTAATTGTGAAGAGTTTGGATGATAACATTTCTTGAAAGGTGTGAGGAATTGCATATAAGTGGTATCCGTTTATAAGGGAGAGGAGGGTCTCTTTTTGAAAGTGTGAAACTATTATTTTATTATAAATTTATCTTCGGTTTCAAAAGGTCCAAAACATATTAATTTCTAAGATAAGATGACTCATATTAGAAATAGAATCATTCAATAGAAATTTTATTGGTTTTGGATAATATTTTAATCATTATAATCGTATTTATTTAAATCATTTTTAATGAGGTAAATACTGCATCATTATTATGTCATAAATAATTTAATATTTTTGTTGTCTAAAAATTATAAATAAAATAACATGATGTATAAAATCTTTTTATCTTTAAAATTAATACTTATAGTCGAAAATATGACTTATATACCAACATATAAAAATTAATTACTACAAACTTTTTGTTAATGTCAATTTTGTCTTTAGATAAAATTAATTAATCTAAATTATCATTTTCACTCCCAAGTTGGTCAATGGGGTCCCAAAATCGATACAAAGATGCCCATGGTCTCAAATGTGTCAACCAATAATGTTAGGACAAGTTTTAAGGAGATGTTGATTTATTATAATATTCTTTTAACCTTGAATTACCCAATTTACCTTTAACCGCGGTAAATAAAAGTCAAAAGTTACAATTCACCAAAAAACTATTTTCATCTTAATGAACCAAATTTTAATTCTTAATAATAACCATGTATGTCGTCTTTTCAATATTAAATTCACAGAAGTGGTAAAATTCCATTTAAATGAAAAATTCAGTTTTTTTAACTACCACTAAGTGGTTTCACTATTTATCAAAAATTGAAGTTTTTCAGAAAAATACCAAAATTTCAGCCTAAAAATGATTTGATATTCCGAATTCAAAAATGATGTATATTTTTCCAAATTCATAACATAGAAGTGGAATTAATTAATTTTAAAATTAATTCCCGTTATCAAAACAAATTGCGTGTTTTTAAGAAACAATAACTATCAAAAGATTGTTCCTTCTTTATGTCCAATTTCAAAGTGAAATTAATTTCAATGACCAAAATTGGATTAAATGGTAAAAATATATATTAATTAAACATTAAAACCAATTAAAAATATAATCTAAACATATAAATAAAGAATATTAAAAGGCACTTTTGAATTAAAATATAATATTTTTTAATATTCATTAAAAAATGAACTTTATCAGAAAAATACCAAAAAGTTACCAAAAGTAAAATTTGATGTCCTCATTCTAAAGAAGGATTTTATTTGGTCAATTAGAATATATTAAACTAACAAATAATATATTTAAAGAGGGTACGCCATTAAATGGTGATAAATCGGCCTTTTAATGTAAATTATGTTTAAAATTAGATTCATTCACATTTTAAGCCTCTATATTTTATTGGATTAATGTAAATACATTTAACAAACATGTATAATAATATTGTAGTTAGTTTCATTCATTCCCACCAATACAACTGGTTGGAGTTAAATACTATATTAAATAATATTATTATATTATTAGTGTGCAACGTACGATTCCGAAGAAACTCGTTGTTGTGTATCAGGTACGCTATCGAACATAGAAACCCCTTTAAAATAAAATTAATATTTAATTAAAAAATATTAATAAATATGAAATATGTATTATTCACCATTTTCCCGGGATGTTACATCCTTCCCCCCTTTTGGAAATTGCGTCCTCGCAATTTTATTCACTTATCAAATAAATGGGGGAATTTATCCCACATAGCATTTTCAGATTCCCACGTTGCCTCTTCAACCATATGGTTTTTCCACAAAACCTTTACCTGGTGAATTACCTTATTCGTCAACACTTTCTCTCTACGGTCAAGAATCTGGACTGGTTGTTCTTCATATGAGAGATTCTCTTCCAACTGAACTACCACTAGGCTCAAAACATGAGATGGATTTGGCAAATACTTTCTCAACATCAAAACATGAAAAAAATTGTGTACCCGGGATAAACATGGAGGTAAAGCCACTCTATATGCAACTGATTCAACATTCTCAAGAATTTCAAAAGGTCCAAAGAACCTCGGACATAAATTTCCCTTCTTACCAAAACGCATCACACTTTTCCATGGAGAAAATTTGACAAAGACATGATCACCTACCTCAAAAAAAAGATCTTTCCTCCGGTTTTCTGCATAACTTTTCTGTCTGCTATAAGTTGTTATCATGTGCTTATAAATCAACTGAACTTTCTCTGCCATCTCTTCTACCAATTCTGGTCCCATCAGCTTCCTTTCACCTACTTCATCCCAAAATGATAGAGATTGACAATGCTTTCCATATAATTCCTCAAATGGAGCCATCTGTATACTAGATTGAAAGCTATTATTATAAGAAAATTAACCCAAAGAAAGATGTTGGTATGAACTTCACTGGTAATCCCTCGAGCAAGCACGTAACATATCCTTCATGGTCTGAATTTTTAGTTTTATCTTCCCATATGATTGAGGATGAAAATCTATACTAAAATTTAATTCAGTGCCCAATGACTTCTGAAGGCCTTTCCAAAAGTTATAAGTAAACCTCGGATCATGATCAGATATAACGGAGCGGGGAACTCCATGAAACCTGACTATCTCTTTTACATACAACCAAGAAAGTTGATCTAGAGAAAAATTATCTTGAATAGGAAGTAAATGAGCAGATTTAGTCAACCGATCAACAATAACCCAGATTGCATTATTACCTACAGATTTTTTCTATAACCCCACAACGAAGTCTATGGATATATTTTCATATTTCAACTCTGGCACCGGTAAAGACAGAAGCATCCCTTTTGGTAACGACTGCTCTGCTTTAACCTACTAAAAAGTCAAACACATCACCATAAAATTAGTAATATCTCTTTTCATTCCATCCCACTTGTAATACTTACGAAGATCTCGGTACATCTTAGTACTTCCAGGATGAACAGAAAACGGGGAACAATGAGCTTCACATAAAAATTCATTCTTCAACTGTGAATCACAAGGCACACATAATATCTTCCCAAACCTCAAAACACAATCATGCTCAACGTTAAAATCAGGAAACCTACCCTTATGAACAAACACAACCTTTTTCTGCAACTCACTGTCTTACTTCTGTGCTTGCTTTATTCTGTCTTATAGAGATGATCTCACTGACACCTGAAACAAAATAGAAGAATTCCCTACACCAACAATTTATATGCCAAAATTTAATCAAATAAAAAACTAAAGGATCTCGTTCCAAACATAACATAGCTAATGAATCCTTACATTTTCGACTCAAAGCATCATCCACTTTATTTTCTTTTCCCAGTTGGTAATGGATCGTGAAATCATAATCCTTAATTAATTCCAACCATCTCCTCTATATCATGTTCAATTCATTCTAGTTGAATATATACTTCAAAATTTTTTGATCAGTATATATTTCGCACTTCACTCCATACAAATGATGCCTCCGAATTTTTAAAGAAAAAACAACAGAAGCTAATTCCAAATCATGTGTAGGGTAATTTAACTCATGTGATTTCAACTAACGTGAATCATAAGCAATTACCTGATCATTCTGCATTAGGACACTACCCAGTCCTTTCAACGAAGCATCACTGTAGATAACAAACACACCATTTCTGGAAGGTACTGAAAAAATTGGAGCATTCAATAATATTCTTTTCAATTCCTGGAAACAATCATCACATTCTTTTTTACATATGAACTTAACACCTTTTAGAGTTTACATAGTCATTGGACTAGATAACCGTTCAAACATTTCAACAAACCTCCCGTAATAACCAACCCGACCAAGAAAACGACGGATCTTGGTTATATTTGTGGGTCTTGGCCATTCTTCAACAACTTTTGTTTTAGCAAGATCAACGGTTATGAAATCCTTAGAAACAATATGACCAAGGAAATAAATTTGTTGTAACCAAAACTCACACTTGGTGAATTTCCTATTTAGTTTCTTTTCCTTTAAGGTTTGCAAGAGGACCATTAAATGGATTTCATGATCCTCTTTACTTTTTGAATAAACCAAAATATCATGAAGGAATAATAACACTATTTATCACCTAGGTCAACTAAGACATCACTGCAAAAAAATTGTTCTACTCTGATTCTGACAATCTGAGGATGCTGATTTTGAAGGTCATTTCCCTCTATATGCCTTCCCATCACAACTGCCACATTTCCTCTATGAAAAACCATTCTCAACAAAGAAATATCTTAGGAGAAGCAACATGGTAATCTATAAATGCTATATTATTTCAATATTATCATAAATTACTTTATGGCTATTAATTTAACAATACACTAACTCCTAAAGTTGACTAAACCGACCTCTGATACCAACTATAAGGACCCGATATTAAACATTACATAATATTGAATTAAATGAATAATTCACTTTGAGGATCTTTTCAGGTTTAGAGTTTTCGTTAATCAGGACATAACTATTACATCTCAAAAGATTACAAGGTAGAAATTTCTACACAGTTCCCATTTTTTCATAAAATAAAAACTCCAGAAAAAAATGTCATGTCTAGTTCCATGTTTTAGAAAGCATGACTTTTCCTTGATCCCATCCTTGACCGTATTCATCATTAATTCCTGTGAAAACATTTCAAAACTTGGGATGTGCATAAAAGGCTCAGTAAGTGTTATAAAACAATGAATGAAAACATTTCTTCATAAATACATACGAAACATGAACTCTTTTACTTACCTCATGAAATTATAAGATTTATGAAAGACACATAGAAATCATAAATCATAAAGGTATCTTGTGGCATCCATACCATACTTACATTTTAGCTATCACAACTACATAAGGAGTTACTTTGGAATACCAATCACAGTATATTCCCTAAATCTCGTAGGAGACATATTAATGTTTACCTCCATCATGTTACCAAATTTATTTGAGAGCTATATCGGGCTCACCCACCCTAGGTTTATCACGGAACCACCCTTATACATAAATAATTCCCCAGAACCATAACATGATCATAACACATAAATTAAGCATAAAGGAAAGATAACATTTCCATATTGCAATAATTAAATATCATTTCAATATATTGAAATAATAAATCCATTCTCAATTTCAGTTTCAATACCAAAATACATAAAATGAGTATATGGTATTTATTTTTCCTTTTAAAAAAATTCTGACTTGTTAATGATGAAAAAGATCAAATAAAAATTGTGGCGGCAGAATGTTCATTGTCACCGCATACGTTAAGAAACATTCCTTTTTGTCGTTTAGTAAAATGCTTAATATACAAAGATTCCTTTTGAATAAAATTAAAATTCAAAGAGGTTTATACACCGTATAAAATAAATTCGTGTATAAAACTGAAAATGCCTCAATTAAAGGAGATTGAGACGAAGTCCCTTACCTCGTGTCCGACATGACTCAATCATTCTTTAATATACTGAATAATAAACTATAGTTAATTTCTATTTTCTTATGAACATTTTTCAGGTTTATTATTTCATTTATATAACATATTACCATGTTATAAACATTATGTAATCATTTACGTTAATAACATTCATTTTGTCGATATTTGGTACTTGAGTCAAAAATGAACACCCTATATTTACAAGCTATCCATGAGGTCAATAGTACATTATATCCAGAATTATATTCATGATTTATAGATCATATATATCATATATATCCAGTATATACATGTATTTATAATAATACATAACATTGGGAGGTAAGAAATGAAATGCACAGTTCATGGAGACGGTAAGCCGTACGTACGCATGAACACTACTTTCATTTATATTTCTTATTTAATGGAATTTAAACATAATGATACATAGGTATATTAAAATTACAGTATAATATAATATTTAATATCATTAACTCCATCCTTTATACCTCCCACATAATGCATCAACGAATCACATCACTTTGAGGTGGCGGTAGTCCACACTTCCTCAAATAAGATTATCGTAATATACCCACTATGAAAACCATAATGTTTTGATATAATTGGGTAGTAAAGAAGCATAAAAAAATCATTAACATAATATATATCATATATAAATATAGTTCCATCATAATTTCCACCATGAGAGGCTGTATGATGTAATGGAACAATCATCGTTTCGTGAGGTGTTAGTTTTCCATCCACAGAAACATGATGTTCTTCATCCATTAGATGGAGGTGTGTGTAGGTGTAGTTCTAATACATCTTATATCAACATCCTAGTATATTGAGGATACTGTTTTTGTTACAAAAGAATTTAAATAAAAATATTTTAGTGGTTAGATAAGTACAATTAATGAAAACAATATAAGAGAAACCATTACCTTTAATTTGGGTAACTCCCGTTGGATTGAGCCAAAAGAGATCTTGAAGTGCCTTCTGCCTAAGGTATGTATTTTAAGAGGAGTAGAGGGATATGGGGATCCTAATTGGGTAGATTTTGGATGATCCAAATGGCTTGAGAGGTGTGAGGAATTTCATAGAAGTGGTCTCCTTTTATAAGGGAGAGGAGGGGCTCTATAGGAAAGTGTGAAACTATTATTTTATAAAAAACTTATCTTCAGTTTCAAGAGGTCCAAAAAACATTAATGCAGAATATAAGATGACTCATATTCGAAATAAAATCATCTAATAATAATTGGACAGGTTTTGGATAATATTTTAATCATTATAATCATACTTATTTAACTCATTTATTTATGAGGAAAATACAGTATCATTATTATGTCATAAATAATTTAATTTATTTGATTTATAAAAATTAAAAAAAAATACCATGATTTTGGAAATCTGATTATCTTTCCAATTAATATTTATAGTCAAAAATAGAACTTATATAAAACCATATAATAATTAATTACTAAAAGAATTTTGTTAATGTCAATTTTGTCTTTACATTAAATTAATTAATCTAAATTGTCATTTTCACTCCCAAGTGGGTCAATGGGGTCCCAAAATATACCTAAAGATGCCCGTGGTCGTAAATGACTCAAAAAATAAGGGTAGGACACGTTTTAAGGTAATTTTGATTTATTATAATATTCTTTTAACCTTGAATTACCCTATTTACCTTTAACCGCGGTAAATAAAAGTCAAAAGTTACTATTCACCAAAAATTATTTTTATCTTAATGAACCACATTTTACTTATTAATAACAACAATTTATGTCGAATTTTCAAAATTCAATTCACAGAAGTGGTAAAATTTCATTTAAATGAATACGTCAGTTTTTTTAACTATCACTAAGTGGTTTCACTATTCACCAAAATTGAAGTTTTTCAGAAAAATAAAAAAATTCTACCTAAGAATTATTTGATATTATGAATTAACAAATGATGTCTATTTTTCCAAATTCAATAAATATATGTGGAATTAATTAATTTTAAAATTAATTCCCATTATCAAAACAAATAGCGTGTTTTTAAGAAACAATAACTATCAAAAGATTGATACTTGTTTATGTCCAATTTCAAAGTGAAATTAATTTCAATGACCAACATTGGATTAAATGGTAAAAATATATTTTAATTAATCTTTAAAACCAATTAAAAATATAATATAACCATTTAAATAAATTAGATTAAAAGGCACTTTTGAATTAAAATACAATATTTTTCACTATTCATTAAAAAATGAACTTTATCAGAAAAATACCAAAAAATTACCCGAAGTACAATTTGATGTCCCCATTCTAAAGAAGGATTTTATTTGGTCAATTAGAATTTATTTAACTGAACAACACTATATTTAATGAGGGTTCTCCATTAAAAGGCGATAAATCGGCCTTTTAATGTAAATTATGCTTAAAATTAGATTCATTCACATTTTAAACCTCTAAAATTTATTGGATAAATGTAAATACATTTAACAAACATTTATAATCATATTGTAGTTATTTTAGTTCATTTCCTTCAATACAAAAACTTGGAGTTAACTACCATTTAAAATAATAATATTATATTATTACTGTGCAACGAAAGATTCTGAAGAAACCCGTTGTTGCGTATCGGGTACGCTATTGAACATAGCAACCTCTTTAAAGTAAAAATAATACTTAATTAAAAAATATTAATAAATATGAAATATGTCTTATTCTTCATTTACATGGGATTTTACAAGGCCGCCCCAAGATTTTGCACCACCGCACACCTTACCCATAGGTCTAATGCAGGTGTTATAAGGGGTTATGTAACAAGACCCTATAACATTGATTATTTTCATTATTTTTATATAGAATAATGAATATAATTTTTTTATTTTTACTTTGTATATGGGTTTTAAAACAGAAATAGTATTTTTTTAATAGTTAAATTTACTTAAGACATCTATTTTGATGAATTAAACGATTTTTTTAATTAAAAAATGTTATAATAATGAATTATTACTAAAATTATTTTTATTAAATATATATGATCGTATAAGTTTTTTGAATAAAATTGTAATTTTTATTAAGGTCTGGAAATTATTTTTTTCAAAACAGATTAATTTCCAATAAATGTCGTGTTTTTTAATGTAAAAATTCCCGTTGTTAAAAACTTATTTAGATAAAATGAATATTATATTTGCATTTAGGACATCAAAATTATCTAATGGTGAATTTTTCATAATTTTATGAGACAGTCGATTTTTTGGGTAAAAAATAAATACCATTTAAATATATAATGTGTTTTATAAAATCATAATGACCCAATACTGATGTAATAAAATACTATAAAATGTATATTCGTACTATATAAGTTTTAACTTTAAATTAATGTTATTTTATATTTGTTTTATAATTTTTACACTTTCTTAGTGGACCCTCCATGCCTTATAAAATATTTTTTATTTTTAAAATGATTTCCTTGAGTGTGTGACTCACCTCCAAATATGAAGGCCCAATATTTTATTACGTTAGGACATTGGACTTATAAAATAATTTTTTTCACTCTAATTTGGGAAAATCCATGGGAAAAAACCAAGGTATTGTTTGTGGTTTTGATTAGTTTAATGTGTAGTGTCCAAAACCTAAATAATAAAGAATTCTCACTCCTTTCCAATGTAAACCCTCACAATCTCTCATTCTTGTTCACTAAAACCATTTGGTTCTACCAAAAACATCCATCCCCTCTCTATAATCCTCCCAAGGTGCCTCAATATCCCAATAAGACTCTCTTAGTCCTCTCCCAGGCCTTTGGGATCACACATCTAAATAAGGGATCCTCAATTTCTCTCCTTATTTATTTATGTCCAAGTTTCCTTATATTGGTACTCCCTTATATATTAAATTAAAAATCATGGAATATGATTTATAACCTCCCCCATAATTCCCTCCTTATGTTTTAATTATGATATTCCCCTTTCTCAATAATTAATGCCTCCCATTCACACCTGTTACCCTACTGAAATTCCGTAAGGGATTTCTCTCTCCTCAATTACATTCAAGAATTTATTTTATATTATGCATATAAATTCCCTTAAATATGTTGAGATATTATTTTACATGCCCCCTTACTGTAAATTTCATGTATACATTATGAGAGACCCCTTTCTCTCTCATCAACCCATTTTACAATTTCTATTTAATGTTAGTATGTTGTCGAAGTTACACTAAAATTTCCCCTGAAAAAATTATCGTGTAAGTGAATACCATACAAATTTCCCTATAAAGGGTATTAACCGTTATTCACATGTACTCTTTGATTGAAAAAAAAATTATATATTCCACATCTATTATTCTTGAAATAAATTATGATGTTTGATGAATCCTTGTTGAATGATCTATGTGGCCCACTTATGCATGAAATAAAATGATTAAGAAGGGTGTTCCCTGATAGTGCTCTAATTCATTAGGTAAAGAATAGTATCATGATAATCCATGTGCAATGAGGGTTTAATCCAGATAATTCAACTATAATGAGGGTTTAAACGTTCTAATTCAAGTGCTATGTGTGTATACTAATCCTTATGTGCAATGAGACTTGCCTCATGCTAATATCATGTTAAATGTTGTTTCCATATTTCCATGTTATGATAATCATTCTATATCGTGCCTTTATGGTCATGTTTCTCTTGTGATCCATTTATATGATTATTTCCTTACATGTACTATATTCTATATGTTATTCTTTTTTTACTCTATTAGTAGGCTTTATAAATCACCCTTTTATGCGTGCCATCAGGTTATCCAATGCAATACTAAGTACGAAGGAATTTCTTGGCCATGTAAATGAAGGTTTCGATAATGATGTTATATTTTATGTTATAATTTGTTATGTAATGTTCCTAATTTCCCAAGACACAAGAACTATCGATCCTCATATTTTTCTTATGTTCTTTTTTATGTAATAAATATTTTTAAGTGTGTATTAAATAGAAGTGTTGTTATATTAGGCATCAAATGATAAGTTTAGTTACTTTTGGGATTAGGAATAGAAAACCGTATTGAAATCCATATGTATAAGACTATGTATAATAAAAACATCCCTAATTTTTTTTAGGATAGAGTAAGTGTTTTATTATGAAAGCACGTCCTTTTTGAAATACGAACAAGTAGAGGTGGCTCTGGCACAGATGTATCTAGTGGTAAAACCTGGAAACACTTCTTTAAGCTAGAGGTGAATGGGAACTAGTGCATGACAATGGCCATTTTTTGCACTCTTGGTTTGGAACTCCCGTTGGTAATCTTTGGTAAATTCATAAGCATACTTTGACCCATTATTAACGGAATAACAAAATTCCCCTAAGAATATATCATGGATGTAGATTGTGGATAACATAGATTAAAGCCTATAAATTTATAAGTTATGGAAATAAATGTAATTTATAAGTTATCCCTTTTTGTAATTGGATTAAACATTATGTTTTACCCCTAACAATCCTTTTATACCATGAAATGTCTGGTATTTGGAGGACTTGGGCTAACAACTGATTAGAAAAGATCAGTGGGAATATTGTTATAATGAGATGCCCGATCCGATGGGAGTGCGAATCGAAAACAATGTCACGATACACTCTCATTTAACTCAAGTTCTCAATAGAAAAACTGGTAAATAGGAACATCCAACCCCCCATTGAAAGAAAAAACCAGAATCTAGAGCTTCATGAGATAAACACCTCCAACATTTAGGGAATCTTCCAATTCCTCAATCGTCGAACAACAGATCAATCCCATTGAGACGATTTTTTCTATCCTTCATTTTTCTGAACAAGGGAAGGTTCTTCTGGATTCTTATCATTTGGATGGTAAAGTTTGTCAATGGTGGACATTGATCCAAAATACGAAGCCTGATAAACCGATAGAGGCATTGGAATGGGTGGATTTCTGGAAAATATTTTTTGATACATATTTTCCTCACAACCTCTGACTTAAGATGGAAAGGTACTTCCATTCCCAGAAACAAAAATTCCACAAAACCATCGATGAATTCGAGAAAAAATTCACAATGATTGTACGATACATCTCCAACTTTATCATTCCCCCCCCCCCCGAATACAAGGTAGATCGCTTATTTGGTGGTCTAAAACCTAGCCTATGGAAATCCCTAGCGATCTGTGACTTTGAAAGATATGAGGAAATTGTATGATCATCCCTCAAAGTCAAAATAGAGATCAGTAAATCTCAGGGGTATCATGGGGATAAGATGTAGAAAGTGGATTTTAATTCTGGATGTCTAATAGATAAGTACAACTTTTCTATTAAATTATAGCACCCCACTTGACAAAGGTGTGGAAATAAGCACCCTATAAATTTCTTGAAGAGGACGAGGAAACGCTAAAGGTGTGGAATTGAAGGGAACATATAAATTAACTACCGAAAAGAAAAACCCACAACTATGACTAAGGTGAGGAATGTTCCGTTCAACCCTCAACACATTGTTCATTGCTTCAACTGCAATGAACTAGGACACATTGTAAACTTGTTCCCTAAGCCATGGGTTTTTGAAGGAAACCAAGAACCTATTTGTCAGCGAGGGAGATATTTTTCCATCACAATCGCATAAGAAAACCCCAACAATGAAGTGGTGACAGGTATTCAAATTATTCATTCATTAATAGTGAATATACTCTTTGATTCTGGTTCTATGCATTCTATTATATATGAATGTTTAGTAGAACAATCCCAATATCACCACAAATCATGGAAGTAGAGATGTTAGTGATAACGAAAAATGGGGAAATAATTGCATCCCTTGAATATAACACCCCCGCTATCAAAATTTGTGGATTGAACATCATAGATAACTTCTTTATAATCCTTCCGGTATAATTTTATACAATTATTATCATAGATAGGATTTCCATATATAAAGCAAATATAAATTTCCATGAGAGGAAAATCACTCTCCATATGGAGAATCGACCCCCGATTCTGTACAAGTGCAATGAGGAGGATGAATATTATTTAACACCATCATCTCAAGGATGGATATTTCTTCCCTATGAGCATGTATACCTTTCTAAGATGTTGGTGTCTAATGAAGAAACTATCCTTCAAGACATGCCTATTGTGATGAATTTCGCTAAATTGTTTCCCGAGGAATTGTCTGTTCTTCCTCCTAGAAGAGATGTTGAATTCTCGATTGATCTTATACGAGGGGAATTTCCAATATCCCGGACTCCATATATAATGGTTTTTGTGGATCTTTAAGAGATAAATAAACAACTACATAAGAATTTGGATAAAGGATTTATATTTCGAAGTGCTTCACCATTAGGTGCGATAGTCCTCTTCATCAAGAAGAAGGATGGATCAATGCGCCTTTTCATTGATTATCGTGATCTTAAATCAATCACGATTAATTAAAAGTACCTTCAACCATGAATTTACGATTTTTTAGATTAGAAACATGAAGCACAATAATTCTTCAAGGGGGATCTATGGTCGGGATATTACCAGGTAAGGGTGAAGAAGGAGGATATCCCCAAGACTACTTTTCATACAAGATACAGGAACTATGAATTCATAGTAATGCCTTTTGGACTCAATGGTGCTCCATAAATCTTTATGGACATGATGAATAGAGTATTTAGATATTACCTCAAAAAATTTGTGGTAGTCCTTATTGACGATATTCTAATATACTCTAAAATGAAAAAGGATCATGTGGATCATCTTAGCACTGTATTAAAGACCTTTCAAATAGAGAATCTCTATGCAATGTATAGATAGTGTGTGTTCTAGTTGATAGAGGTCACATTCTTAGGTCATATCATCAAAGGAAATTGGATATATGTGGATCCCTCTAAGACAAATTCAATTTAGGGATGGTGAAGACCAACATCTGTGACGGATATCTGTAGCTTCCTTCGGTTTGCTAGATATTATCGTTGATTTGTGAGAAATTTATCATGACTTTCAAAACCTCTAACCTAGATAACATTGAATGGAGTCATTCTTTCTTGTACTGATGAATGAAATGAGATCTTTATAGAGTTTAAATGAAGTCTTATCACTATTTACATTATCACAGTACCAACAGGTGGTGAACTTTTTGTGGTATTTAGTGATGCTTATAAAAAGGGAATAGGTTGTGTTTTGTTGAAAAATGAAAAATTCATTGCATATGCTTCTAGGAAATTGAAATATCATGAGAAAAACTATCCAAAAAATGATCTTTAGTTGGTTTCTGTAATCTTTGTTTTAAAATTTGGCAACATTACCACTTTGGGGAGAGGTGTTACGTATATACGGAACACAAAAGGCTCAAGTATATACGCACATATGAAGATATAAATATATGACATTGAATATTATTAGATATGATCAAATACTATGACTTATCAATTCCATACCATCTGGGGAATGGTAATATGTTAAAAGATTCCCTAAGTAGAAATAATCTAGAAACACATACATTTATGAGAATTGAAAATGATCCAATATTATTAGATTTTATGAAGATGGTCCTGGGAATCATTAAGAATGGAACATCATCAATAATTTCACAACTTATTTCTCAACCTTCTCTTTTGTAAAGGTAAAAGGATTCTCAAAAGGATGATGTGGTAATTAATAAGAAAATTAAAACTATCAGAAAAGGGAAATCATTGTGGTTAGATGTTAATGATGAAGGAATTATGAGATTTGAGACCAGACTATGTCTTCCATCAAATGCAAAGTTAAATAATATTCTTTTGGATGATGAACATAGTCATAATTTCTCCATTCACCTAGGAAACACATTGATGTATTAAGATCTCATAAGGAATTATTGGTGGTATAAAATGAAGAAAGAGATCATTTAGTATACATCAACGTTCCTAGTGTGTCCACAAATAAAGGATGAGAGGAATAAGTCTATGGAGATGATGCAAACATTATCCATACCAACATTGAAATGGGATAAAATCATCATGGACTTTTCACTCGACATCGGAAGACATCCAATGGAAACAATGCTATCTGGGTTTTTGTGGATCATCTTACAAAGACTGCACACTACATTAATATCTGGTAGTGTTTCTCATTAGATTAATTGGCACGTATATACATCAGAGATGTGGTAAGGCTTCATGTAGTACAACTAAATATTATATCTGATCAATATTCAAGATTCACCTATATTTTCTGGGAGAGTCTCCAACATTCTATGAATACTATGTTGAACTTCAATATGGATTATCATCCTCAAACTGATTTCCAATCTTAGAGGACTATCCAAACACTTGAGGACATGTTGAGAGCTTTGTCAATGGTATTTAAAGGAGGATGAGGTCAAAAAATTCTTCTGGTTTATTTCTCTTACAAAAAAAATTTCCACTCAAGCATCCAAATGGCTCCTTATGAATACCTTTATGTAACTTGGTGCATAGCACTAGCAAGTTGGGATGAATTTGGGGAGTGAAAACTTGTGGTCTAGAAATGGTTGAATAAATGGTGGATAATGTTAACACCATATAGCCACACATTAAATATTCTTAGAGTCGACAAAATATCCACACTGACAACCATTTATGACACCTATAGTTTCATATTGAAGACGTGGTATTCATCCTCATATCACCGTGGAAGAGGGTTATGAGATTTGAGAAGAAGGGAATGGTTAGTCCAATGTACATCCGTATTTTTGAGATCCTTGATCACATTAGAGTAGTGGCCTATCGACTAACACTCCCACCGAACCTATCTCAAGAACACTATGTATTCTATGTATCACACATGAGGATGTACATACTTAACCAATCATGTGTACTCAATCCAGAGGTGGTAGCATAGGAGAATGACCACTCCTATGAAGAGAAGCCGGTGAAGATCTTAAATCATAGGGAAAAATTTCTATGAAATAAGACAATACCTTTCGTCAAGGTGTTGTGGAAAAACCATGAGTTTGAAGGGGAAATGTGGGAATCCGAGGAAGTGATGAATTAGAGTTACCCTCGTCTATTTTATTGCAGGAAAAAGAAATTTCGAGGGAAAAATTTCTTAGTGGGGGAAGATTGTAACTACCCAAATAATTATTAATGAAATTTTTTCTTGATGTAATAAAATTTATTATTATGTAAATTGGTTATATAAAATATATAAACTTTCTTGGTTTTTTTTTTTGGATTTTCAAATTCCATTATGAATTGTTACCGTTACTAATATAGTCATTGAACATTGATCACATTAAAATTATAAATAAATTGATTTAACAAATCCAATTTACTCCGATAAAGGAAGTGATGGCCTTATCTAGTAGAAATGATCCATTTGAAGCCCATTTTCCTAAGCTCAGAAATGAGGTTGAATCAATGGGATTATCTCTTGACTGATCCTATTCCATGTTTCAACAAATTATTCTTGAATAGAATCTCATACAGGATAAGTGGAAGTTAATATAGATTACCACCCGAGTGATGTTATCTGAGTCACCCCAAGAGTTTTTCACCATCGCACACCATACCCATAGGTCTTATGTATGTGTTATAAAGGGTTATGTATCAATAACCTAAAACTATGATTATGTGCATTATTTTTCTATAAAATTAAGAATATACATTCATTTAATTATTTGTAGTTTTTTAATTTTTTTTTAAATAAAAAATTGTTTTTTAGTTAATATTTAATTTCAATTAAGAAATTTATTCAGATTAATTAATCGATTTATGAATTAAATAATATTTATTTAAAATATTATTACTTAATAAGTTTTTATTAAATATAAATGATCTTATAATTTTTATGAATACAATTGTAATTTATAATATGTTTTGAAAGATGTTTTTTTTCAAAAACCATTAATTTTCTATAAATATTTTTTTATTTTAAAAGTAAAAATTAAAATATTTAGAAAATTATTAGGATAAATTATATATTATTTTCAGATTCTGGAAGTTGAAATTATCAAACGGGTAATATTTCATAATTTTCTAAGATAGGCAAATTTTTTGGTAAAAATTAAATACCGTTTAAATATACAATGTGTTTTATGACATCATAATGACCCAATAATGATGCAATAAAATACTATTAAATGGTTATTTGGATAATATATTATTTACCATTAATATAATGTGATTTTATATTTGTTTTATTAATTTTACAATGCCTTCGTGGACCCTCCAAGACTATTAAGATATTTTTACTTTTAAAAATGATTTCCTTGGGAGTCTGACTCATCTTCACATAAGAATGCCCTTTATTTTAATTAGTTCATCCATTTAACATATAAAATAATTTTTTACACTCTAATATTTCAAAATCCATGGGATGGTTAGTGGTTTTTATTTGTTTAATTTGTAGTGTCCAAAACATATATAGTAAATATTTCCCTCTTCTTTCCTATATAAACCCAGTCAATCTCCCATTCCTCTTCACTCAAACCATTTAGAGCTCAAACAAACTCTGACCTTGTATCTCTAGAATCATATCTAGTCTCCCCAAGATCCCAATAATCTACTCTCATTAACCTCTCAATCCTTTGGGACCACACTTCCAAGTAGGGGATCCTCACTTTCCCTCATTCTTTATTTATATCCATGTTTCCTGATATTGTTATGCACTTTTATTTTTACTAAAAAATTGTGGGGTATGATTTTTCACCTCCCCTATACATTCATCCTTATTTTTGAATGATTATATACCCCTTTATCTTTCATTAATTCCTCCCATGGACACCCATTATGATGTTGAAATTTCGTAAGGGAATTAAGTCTCCTCATTTACATTCTGTCAATTATTTTATATTATGCATCTAAATTCCATTACATATGTTGAAATATTATGTTCCATAACCCTCTTATTGTTCAGTTCATGTATAAATGATGAGATACCCCTTTATCACTTATCAGTCTATTTTAATATTTGTATTGGATGTTTTTATGCTTCCAAAGTTACACCAAAATTTCCCATGACGAAATCATTGTGTAAGTGAATATCATAACAATTTCTCTATCAAGGGTATTCACCTTTATAAACATGTACTTTCTGATTGAATACTTAAATTTATGTATTCCATATCAAATATTTGTGGTCTAAATTATTATCTTTAATGAATCAATGTTATCTGATCTATGTGGAACACTTATTCGTGAAAGGTAATGACTAAGAAGGGTGAACCCTTATAGTGCTCCAAAGCATTGGGTAAAGAATAGTATCGTAATAATCCATGTTCAATGAGGGTTTACGCATTCTAATTAATGTGAAATGAGGGTTTAGTCATACTATTTCTAGTTCAATGAGTGTTTACTCTTGCTTCATGTGCAACGAGCCTCGGCTCATGTTAATTGTTGTTTCCATATTTCCTTGTTAAGATAATCATGCTATATCAGGACTTTTGTTAATGTTTCTATTTTGAACCATTGATATGCATATTTCCCAACATATACAGTTTTATTCATGTTAATATTTATATAATCCCTTACTGAGCAATATAGATCACCCTTTTTTTAAGCATGTCCTCTGGTTATCCTAGGAAATTCTAGGTATGAAGGAATGTTGTGTTCATGTAAAAGAATTTGGTAATGAAGATGTTGAATTTTATGTTCTATGTGGTCATTTAAGGATCCTAATTTCTCAAGACATAATACCTCTCGATCCTCAGAGTTGTATTAAGGTCATGTTTATGTAATAAACCAGGTTTTAGTGTGTACTAACGAGAAGGGTTGTTATAAACCTCTCATTCTTTGGCTCAACTGATACACATTATTATCATATCATATGACTTAATAAGTGAAACCTATTAATCCAGAAATGAAATTTAGTGTGTTCAGAACACAACTTATTCCCTATCAATATTCTTATAATGATCTCTAGGTGTCTGAACGTATTTTTTTGGAGTCTTTGTGTACACCAAAATGACATACATAAACACCACTATGAAGAAATATTTATATGGGATCAAAAACTAATTCATCAATATTAGAATAACTGTTATCACCTTTGTAATAATGAGCAACATGAACATATACTCATAAATCCAATTTTGGATACAACTCATTTTACAATTCACGTCTCATGGTTTCAAAAAATTACATTTTATAGATTGACCTCATATCAGTCATCAAGAAAACTCTAGAACCATGGATGTGGTTAAAAAGATAAACATTATAGGGAAATGGGTATCAGTTCATAACTATAAGATGGTTCAATGGTTGGTAAACCTTGTTTATTCAAGGGTCCCATATACATTTCTAGTGAAAATCATGGTTTATACCCATGATGAGGTACTGGGTTAGATAAAACCCTGAGATTATAATTCTTAAAGCTTTATATTAGTCCCCTTCAACATAGTTGTAGAAAACCTATAAAGAGGAATAGGAACTGATGCTTCTCCTAAATCTATATTAATAGACAACTCCACCAATATCTCATGTGTTAATCTTGAAAAATCATCACGAATGACATCATTGAAATGAGATACTATATTAGGACATTAATCCTAATGTATCCTTAGTTCCTAAAAATATAGTATACCCATCATGGCTATATGTCCTCATAAGCCATGATGATCTAGTCTATCTCAATGTTTCTATACATCCCAATCACAAAAGTTAACATAAATATTTCTCTTTGGTGATTTAAAATATGCCCTATCATGATATAAGTCCACATTATTGTGATAGGGGACTGCCTAGTACATCCAATGAATGGTATAAAATCCTATCATCTCATGGAAAAAGAGAACCTTAATGACATGATACCTTACTAAATTAAGGTATAAGTCCTTAAACATTTCTCCACACATTGAAAAGATCCCAATATAGTATCAAGTGTCATCACACTACAAAATTATTTACTTTTAACCACAATAATTTCCATTATCAATACAAAAAAAATAGTGTAATAAAAATGTATAAAAAATAAGATACATTAATAGAGGAAACTATAATATTATCTCATACTATAGATGGCCATGTGCTCTACTCATTGGGTATTGGATATACAAAAAACAACTATCATGATCAATTATCCTAAGTTGTTTATAGATGAACCTAAAGAGTTCCACAATGGTAACACAGAAAAATTGAAGTCTGGATACCCATTTCATGGCCTCCACCAATCCCTAATCACCCAGATCCACCCCATCCTTATTTTTGATGTGTATCTACTGGTACTCTAAAATATAGAGCTGGCATGAATCCTTTACCACTAGAAATAGATGGGAAGGTCTAGAAAAACCATTTATGATGGTCCATTCACTTCTAGGCTCACCATGTTACTGTGTTCAAGTCACACTAAGGCTTATTGTGGAGTTTCCTCCAAAATAGATGGAATTCTACTAAACAGCTAGTGCAAATACTTTAATTTCCACTACTCAACTAGGAACTCTCATGAATACATTTTTGGATACTAGTGAAACCAATATAAAATTTTGTTACATAAATGATGGTCCATGTACCATAATATTCCTTCAAATCATGTTTAGCAATAAGGTTTTTACATATAGTATCTCAGATGTCAGCTAACATAACTTTATGTACCTGAGATCAGATGTTTTACCTAAGCACATACTCAATGACATCACCCTATAAAACTCATATCCAGTAAGGGTCAATGAAAAATGTTCAATCATAGAAATGAAAGATAAGTAGTCCTTAATGAATATTAATCCCTATACTAGATTCATGAAAACATTATCGCTATCATATCATACATTCTATTGGATGAATAATTCAAAAGAAAAACTGAAATAGAGAATCATCCAAGTCATATCACTACACTAATCACCTTATCTAGAACTTCCCACCAATGATTAGAGGAATCACAAAGCCTGTAAGTATTGATCATCAATCTCCTCTCATGATGTGTCCCATGGTTCTTCAAAATGGATAGCATGGAATTTATTAGTGACTCTATGGTCTAATTTCCATAATCCTACCGAAATGTGGGTGTATGATAATGATGAAGCTCTCAGTTCAGCTCTACTATAGAAGAGAAATGACATGGGGATCCCAATATAGTCTTCATATGACATAATAATCCCTCTCAAAAAAGTTTATCATCCCCCAAATTTTTATACGAGGATTTGACATAGTATTCACTACTAGAAGATATACTTTTGGCTCAAGCCCCACCACTTATAAATCATGTTCATCACCACCCTCTGGTCACTTGAATTAAGGACATCTTAGAAATATATCATTAAAAATTCCAATAATCAATATAAGATATGATTTGATAATTATTAAGATCATTTTTATAAGAATAATATAGGTAAAGGCCTTCTTATAAGAACCACACATATCTTCCATATTATAGTTCTAGGTCTGAGAATTGAATGAGAATGAGATAAATTATTAGAGATACTTACTACTTCTTACAACTAAGGTTAGGTATAAGTGATGTTATGTATTTAATATCAGGGTTCTAGTATTCAGTTTTTCAATTTCATGTTATATTGGAAAAATCCCTTTAAATTCAAATTGGAATAAATATTTAATGAAACTCATATCTAAATTAAACATATACAAATTATTTAATTTACATAAAGGACCAGTAATCCAATGTACCATTATCAACATATATAAGTAAATTCTCTCTAAATTTCAACTGGTAATTCGTTCAACTCCATCCAATATTTTTTATTTTAAAAGTTACAATAATAGGAAAAATAAGCTGATTTTATTCGAAGTGTCATCATTACAAATTTATAAAGGTTCTTGGACCCTTTAAATTGAAAATGACATTCATATATTCAAAATAAACTAATATTTCAGTTCTTGTACCTTAGTCTTTTGAAACAGTTAAGTGATAATTAGTTAGTTAAGGTTCCATCATCATCCAACATGGAAAAAAACTATTTTGGTTGATAAAAAAACACGATTAACCCAATGAAAAATCTCTTTTCTCTTATAGAAATGTATTTTTCATATAAAATATATCACTCAATGAAAATATAACAACTATCATGTAGTGAGGCAGTGAAACCAACATGGAATTGGTTAATGCATGATATTTTTATCCAAGGTGCTACCAAAAATGTTGAATAATCATTGATTCCATTCCATTCCAGGAAAAGGATAAAATTTCTTCCAATATCATACTAGTAATAACATCACATATCATGTGAATCACCCAATGGGAGAATCAAATCAATTCCATCATTCATAATCCATAACATCATATCCCATCTTAGGAAATTCATATTCTCTCTCATATATTGGTTATCCACTCCTTCGAAAAAGGTTATTTCCAAATTCTAACACCTAATGTCTCTTTTAAACTCTGTCCAATTTTTTAATAAAAGAAAAAAAATCCTCTGATACAACTGGGAGACATCCCAACCTGACTAAACTAGTAATTTTAGGTGAACCAGTGGCCATGTTGGCCCCAGTGTTCCTCCCAGTAAAATAGAGGCTACTGACTAGAAGAGATGGTATATATTAGTATATTAGTGAAGAAATACCTTCATAATCAATGTGAAACACATTCTTAAATATTATATAAAAACAAGCTAATACAATTATAATGGAAAATACCCAAGAAAACGCATAAACATATAAACCCTAAATAATCAACTCACAGGATGAAAGAGTACCATATATAATAATGATGTCTTGTATCTATAAATGAACAAGGAAAATGTATTAGGTAGATATAGAAGAATCAAAAAAGAAAAAAAATATCCAGGAATCCCAAGCACTGGCTCAGTCATCTACTACCATACTTCAATCCTAAAACAAGAATTCATGCTTCCATAATTAGACAAATCCCATTGTCCATACCTATAACCACAAAATATACACAAATTCTGTCAGAGGATCGAATAGGGTGTGAGATAAATTCAGTAGACCACCATCAATCATGTGTATTAAAATCTATCATGTGAATATAAAATGTAATAATGTACAGGTATATCAAGTTAAAATAGTAAATACAAACCATTTATAGCTCACATTATTATTTGAACACCTGGAAGACCATATGTTCTTCATCCTATGATAGATTTCATTAGACATGTGTTTATTTAATTACATAGTCATGGGATTATAGATTATAACACAAGAGAACATGAGAATAATAATGATAATGTTACTAAAAAGGATCTCGGAGGAACTATGAAATCTCAAGGCTTAGAAGGTCAGGGTGGCTGGTAGAACACAACCATGCATCCAAAAAATACGGTCTATGTGTAGTCCAAGGGGTATCCCCAAGGCATTCATCTATAAATATCTGTAATTATGTATAGGGAGCAAGTAAAAATTAAATCCCATGATAATCATGACTAGAGCCCAAGGAAAATAATCAATGGGGCTGAATGTCCTATATCATCAAATAAAATTCAAGGAGTGCATCCTAGATATTCTAATATTTGTAACTATTTCAAGTGAATTATTCGCGCAATGTTGACACTTTAATTTAATATGTCAACGACCATGATTCAGTAGGCATATCTCCATTAGCAACTATATTAAAGAATTGGATTGTTTTATTCTATGTTCTCTAGGTATTTCATCAATAATTAATGGGGGGATAAAGTATTATCATTCCTATAAAGGATAAAACTTTCAATATGAAATAGGAAATGTATACACATATTTAGATAAAATTACAAGTTATCATATGCCATGTATTACTCATGAAAATAACTATTTATTTTGTCAAATTGGTTTCCTTTGAACAAAAGTGACAAATAAACACATGAATCAAATTTCTAATTTAGTAATAAATTATCATCATCATGTGATATATATATATATATTTAAATATAAATTATTTAATTATTAATTTATTTAGTACTTTCAATGAATTACCTTTCAAAATTTAATGTTAAGAACATCCAAACGATGTATCATATTGTCACGATATTTTTCATTAATGGAATATAAAAGAATACATTGGATGGCCCAAATTGATGTTTTAACCAACTACAATATCAAAAAAAATATAGGGCCTTATTATTCAATTTACATGATTTATGTTAAGGCATTTTAATTTGATGATAAATTCATGGTGAAATTGATGTTAACATAATGGAAAAATTTACAACTTTAAATACATTAAGAGATAAGTCATATACAACATAAATTATTTCTATAGAGTAATACTCATCCAGTATCTGCATTTGATTTGGTCATGATCAGAAAAAAATGGAAGAACCGACAAATTCCCTAAAATTAGACCATATTATCTCACACCAAAATAATTCCATCGGTAGGAATTGAATAAATAATGTAACTAAAGGAATAAAGAACATACCAGTGTGCAAACAAATAGACTCTCCAAGACTCAATAAAATTTCATATGGATGATATATAACAAAACATAAGTTTAGGATTCTAGGATCATTGATGGAATAGATGGGTCTGTTATTCATTTGAGGGGAAAACAATTGAAGGTTGAGGATTTAAAAAAGAGGATTAAAAAGGTATTTTCACTAAACATTTGAGGATATGTGGGCTTTGGATTAATGGATCACCAAAACATTCACCAAATATGCACTAGTCACTATCCACAGATAGTAGCCCACAATATTGGGGAGTGCTGTTTGTCTAATTGTGACCTACCCGTGCTTCCACCTCTTCTTGGGGACCACATCCCATATTTCATACAACTTACATTTAGTCTAATGAGTAATATCTCTTGTACTCTCGTTTATAGAGCCTTACAGCACCCCACACTATTGTTTCTAACCATAAAGACTGATCCAAATAGTTTCTACTAACTTTGTGTCCCAAATATTATCTTCAAAAAAAGTAGTTGCATTCTCTGAAGAATCCCTAGACCCTCATGAGACCTCCCGTAGGATATAGGTCACATTTATAAGGTTAAAAGTAATGAATTAAAGTTAAATTAAAAGGTTATGTGCCACCTAGAAAATCATTGTTCTTATAAATGATCTTCACTGCTGCTTATCACTGTCATAATGATGGACATTCTAAAAGATCCATTCAATCTGCAGAGGATATTCCAAGATTATTTCCAAAGTAATTTCGAGTATTTTGTGATCAATTCCATCAATTTATGGAGATCTAAAATAACTATAACATTTTTATTGAAAACAAATGGATCCTTATGAGGATCTTTATAGGAAAATGTTTCAGACTCCAACATGTTGTGAAGATGTCAGAGAGTATATAATTATGAAACATGGACATTTCTAAGATTTGATATGGTTGGTTTTTAAAATTCAATACCATATGAAAACCACTCAATGTCAATTGAAAATATATGTGGCCAATCATCGATTAAACCAGGAGTTTGAGAAAATAGATAATGTGTTCCTTTGTAAATAATCGTGGAAAATGTATTAAGGGTTAGAAAGATGGGTAACCTCATTACAAGAAACATCAGACCCTTTTAGATCCTTCATCACATTAGATATGTGGCCAAGAGACTATCACTCCCACAAAACCAATCTAAATTTCATGATATACTCAATGTATCCCACTTGTGGAACTAAACACCAAACCCTTCGCATGATTTTAGATGTGACACCATTGTAGAATGATCCTTTATTTGAGGAGAATCCAGTGAAAATATTTGATCATGTAAACAAGGTTTTTTTAAAAGAAGACCACAGACCTAGTAAAAGTGTTGTGGAAAAACCACATGTTTGGTGATGCCACATTGAAAATGGAAAGGAAAATGAAACTAAAATACCGTCATCTATTTTAACATACGAAATGAAAATTTCAAGGTTAAAATATTTATGGGGGGATGAATGTAATGACCCAATATTTTATAATGAAATTACTTTTTCAAATGAATAAATACTTTATTATGAAATAATATTATAGAAATAAAATGAACTAATCTAGTTATTTTAAACCATTATAAATTATATCCTATAAAATTTAAATTAATGATAATAATAATATACATTTTTAGTATCATTTTTATAAAGTGATCATATGATTAGTATTAATTAAGGGTAATGATAAAGACTAATTGACACTGAAAAAGTAAGTGATGTCCTTGACTAGAAAGATCATACCATATGAAACCTATTTATCCAAGATATCAAGGGATATAACATCACAATTACTTACTTTTGATCAAGAAAAAGCTGATATTAAACAAAAAAATGACACGAAATCTTATTTATAATAGAATTTCAATCTGATCAAGATCAAGGCCAAAACCATGTTCTCCAAACCACCCCAAGAATAACTCACCATAACACACCTTACCCTTAAACAATACCCTTCAATAATAATAGAATATATTTATATATCCAAATAGTATAAAATTTAATGTTTTTTATTTTTAGTAAAATAATGATTAAATTTATCTTTCATTACCTTGAAATAATTAAATAAAAAGTTTAAAGAAAAATTAATTTTTGATTTGATGAAACACAAATGATATTTTATAGAATTATATAGTTTCAATCAAGATAATATTTCCGTTAAATTCAATAATTTTATCAACCAATGTTATATTTATAAAAAATTATTGACAAATTATTTATAATAAATATAAATAATAATTTAATTTTCTTTTTTCAAATTTATTTTTTATAAGTTATAAAAGATTAATATTGTTAAAAACTAATATTTTCAAATATAATGGAATTTTTAGTTATATGTTTAAATTCTAATATTTATGGAATGAATTTGAAAATGTAAAAATTATATTAAAGAACATCACATTAAAATTAATAAATTGTGAATTTTTCATAATAATATGGTATTGTCGATTTTTAATCTAAATATTAAATAAGTCTGAGTATAAAATATGAATTATAACATCATACTAACTCAAAAGTGATGTAAAATATTACATAAAATGTATCCACGAACAATTATATTTATCGAATTTAAATTTTTTATTTTCTAAGTAATTTTAATAT
The DNA here is from genome assembly GCA_963277665.1 of Viscum album. Lineage (NCBI taxonomy): Eukaryota > Viridiplantae > Streptophyta > Magnoliopsida > Santalales > Viscaceae > Viscum > Viscum album. The sequence goes on along the minus strand of OY728157.1, from coordinate 1,237,817,199 downwards.
GTTTTTAAGTAGTTAATCAGTCCATCAAATCATATAATAAATTTTATGTTTTTAAAATCAATTCTTTATAATAATGACTCACATACACATCTCAAATGGTATTATTTTATGGATTCATTTTCATAGCGTGATAAATTTATTAAATAAACTCTATATTGGTAGAAGCATGAGAAATACTAGTTTTGGGTTTTGGTTTGAATTTATTTTTCTTATAATGTCCAAAACCGCATGATTATAAAATAATAAATAATCTCCATACACTTTTTTGTAAAATCCCACAAAACCTCCCATTCCTCTTTATTAAAAACTATATCATCTTGAATTAACTCTTCCCTTTACTCTCTTGATCCCACCCAATATCCCCCCTTGAACTTATGGAGATCCTCCCAAAAATTATGAATCTCCCTTTCCAGGTAAGGTATCCTATCCTTCTCAACATTTTTCAAGAACATTATTTATATTATGACTTTTAAATTAAAAATTTTTATATGGGGATATGATCATACACATGATTCATAATTTATTTTTTATATTCAAGGGATCATATACATGTTTCACTCTAATTAATCCTCACTATGTATATCTTTTCACCATATTAATTATACAAAAAAATCCTATGATTTTCCATAATAAACTATTTTGTTGGGAATAACCATCGCCATTTCAACTTGAGGGTATTCACTTGGGTGTAACCATAAGTTATTGATTAGGGAATTAAATTTATATAACCCAATATACTTACTCATGTAATTATATATTATTAAATCTAATCTTATTTTGAATGATATATGGGGCACAATTATGCATGCACATAATATGAATGTGATGAGTGAGCCAAAATTATATTGCTCTCCAACCAATTGGGTAATGTTGTTTTCTAATGATAAATTATCAATGGGATTAACAATTGACCCTAATACATTATGGGACATTGTTTCCATGTTATGTGGTCTTGGAAGTTATTCTTAACTTATGATTATGCCATGTTTTTTTATTGTTTTCACATTCCCAAGTTTCCTTGACGTTATAATGTCATACATGCCTCATTGTTCTGGATTGTGATTCTTATACCTTTTATTTATCATTGATTTTCTTATTTAATCACATGTATTACATTAATAATATTATTAATTGATTATTATATTACATGTATTGATATCCCATCTGATTCTTATACATGACCCTAGGTTAACCCCTGGATTTTTAGAAGATCCATTAATATCATCACATGTTATGGAGTTTTGAAATATTTTTTGATTTTTTTTTATTTTTTTATACTATTTATCTAATTATTCAAATATAAATATCCTCATGATCTTATGGAGATGTTTTATGATTATCATTACATAAAAAATCACGAATTTAGATGTAATAAATTATTTGTTATCATATATAAAATTAATATTTTATTAGTATTATGAAACTTCATCCTAGTAAAAAATTGTTAAAATACAATCTTGTATAGAGGGGACATGAGTGGTATTGAAGATGAAAAGTACTAGAGATATTGGGTTATGAGTATTATGTCTCCCTTGTATGTTCTCTATTGAGTAACTCTTTAAGGACCCTTTTCTCGAACATTTGATGACTCTATGGCTTAAAGGAAATGAGGAGTGTTTTGAGTAGAGACTAGGGTAGATGTTTTGTACATATAATGATTATTAATGTGTGGTTAAATAGAGAGGAGGTGAGATCATTTTATAATTAAAGAGATTTATTTTTTCTATTATATATTTACTTTTCAATTATTTCACTATATTATTCTATGACAAAGGCCCTAAAAGTTTCCCAAATTAGTGCTGGGAAATTCACTAAGTATATCCTCCCTCCACCATCATATATTATACTTTTTGTGATATATTTGTATACTTTTTCATATTATTAAACAACTTTTACCATAATTTACCCATACAGCAGTAACTCCATATTCAATTCTAATAAATTATCTTTTTGGGAAAATTGAAAATTTAAATTATTCTATAATAATAAAATGATAATTTAAAATATATAAATATGTTTATAAAATAATTGTTTTATGAGTAATAAAAAAATATTTTTATTTGTGTATATAACATGTCAAAAAAAATTCTTATCAAAAGATCATTATAATATTATAATTGATAAAATTATCAATGTTTTTAATTATCAAGACCTAAATTGTTTAAAAATAAATGTTTAATGGCTTCAAAATAAATATAAAAAATGTTAAATTTAATTTTTAATTAAATTAGATAACCAAAAACAACTCTTTTATAATAAATAAAATAGTTCTTTTGATTTGTATGATTGAACATTATTTTTATAAATAGTCAAAATTGACTTTTAAATGATTAAAATTGTACATAAATATATATTCAATCAATTAAAAGGTTTTATAAAATTTATTTTATCTTTTAAATGATGATACATTAATAAATGTCACTACTTTGAAAATTGAATTATTATTCGGCAATCATATATAAATCCATTATATGGGAAAAATACCAAAAAATAATATTAAGTTTTATTTCCATGATATAGCAAAAAATGGAGTTATTTTTTCAAATTTAAATTATAAAATATAAAAAAGTTATTAAAAATATATAATATAAGCCAAATGTTTTTGAATAGGAATACATCTTTTGGTATTTTTTACCGGTCAGTTTTCTTATAAATTATTAATTAATGTACTATTAACATACTATTTGTAAAATCAATAAATCATGTCATTATTAAAAAATTAAAATTCCATTTTATTGATGATTCATTTTTTACACATAAAGATAATTGGTAATGAATGAGATTTCAAAAAGAATGGAAATTCCTAAAATATATATACATATATATATATATTTATATATTGTTATAATCCATATTTTTATTTAAATTACCACATATGATATTAACACAAGACCTCAACATAAAATAAGAAATTATTTTAGTTTCTTGTGGTTTTCCAGATAGCATGGATATTGTGGAAATATATATGGTCATGAACTTATTTGATATATAAATTCACCTAAACATTAGTTTCATGAGTTTATATCGGCCTTGGCCAAGGGAATCCACTTGAAAAACTACATCCCATGTTAGGTTATACATATGGGATTCATAATGAAGAATCTCACTTCTCTATTACATTCCATTATAATTCCTTTATTATTTTATTAAAATGATTACATAATGTTTATATTATTTATATTAATGGTTATGTTTTAACAGACATATATAATATTCAAAACATATTATGTTTTTATCATTTTAGTCTTGTATATTTTATAAGACACACTATATAGTTTATTATTTTTTAAGAATAATATACTATGAAATATCATGATCTTAGATTCTCCCCCTTAAATTAATTTTATCATCAAAATATTGAAACATAAATGGTGGGATTAATTTCTATAGGGAGCTTATCAATTTACATTGTGTTATAACCAATCGAGGTTTAATTTATTATAAGAATTGAATGTTCCCTAGATTGAATATGATATAATCCATTTGAAAAAATATTTATTACATTACTAATTTAATACTAACAAGTGAAGAAGAGATAATTTAATGGGACGTAGCATCAAAAAATCTGGTAGAATATCCATATACTATATTTAAATTAATTATACCACTAAACTATTTTATTTATAAGTCTATATATAATTTATAAAAATATACATTGAATAATATATACACCAATATAGAGTTATAAAATAACTTCGACCTTAATAGAAGACATTACATAGTATTTTCCTTAACCCCATGGCCTATTCGTCTATTGCTTCCCATTTTTTGTATTAGCATTTGAATTGGGACATTGATTTGAAAAATGAAATATTTCCTATCAAACGAAGAAATTGAATTTTATATTTAATATATTTACATCAATAATTTGATTTTGATTAACTTTCCCTCAATTATTATAGCATTTACACATATATTTAATGCAATTTCAACCATGTCTGTTTCTATATTTTTGATATATAGGGAACTAAATTGTCATTCCCTGATTATTTTGTATCACAAGAACATTAATTAGACACTATCATTCTCTTCATTAGTGTGTTTTTGAATTAGGATATCTTCACATCATTATTCATATTTCATGTTATCTATTTTTTCATAATCATAAGGTTTATTTTTCCATCTCCAATTTCAATGGGATATTTATTGATGTCATATATGAATTTTCCATCACATCCATGGTTCCTTTTACTTCCAACCACTACTAAAACCAAAATTGTTTAAAATAAGTATTGAAAAATTCAAATTATAATATTATTATGAAAAATATTCTTAGAAAAAATTAACAATAAAACTCATATATTGGGATACTATCTTATTAAACTTATTTTATTTTAGTTCAAACGATATTACTATTCATTGAACTTATATCATTATTTATTAAACAATTGATACATTTTTTAAATAATTTTTAGAATAATTACTGAAAATTATCTTAAATTTGATCATTCATAGTGGATTATAAAAATAATTTGATTGAAGAATACATTCACACTAGGGGTGTCGAATAAGGTATATAGTTTTGTCTTTTTTTGTGCACTTGGTAATAATAGTGCAAAATATCAATCAGCCTTTTTTAATGTTTATTAACCCGAGTTATATACTTACATTATCCAATATTCTCATATAGTATCAAGATAGTGATTTCATTTCTCCAACAATCACATACTCAAAACATGAAAAAATCTTGGTATTTTTTCAAATTCACTGAATTATTATTTGGGTATTCATTAATATTCTCATATAATAATAAAAAATATTAAATAATGACTCTAAAAACCGAAAATTATTTCTATAACTTTGAAATTTTTATCAACCATAGCTTATCTTTCACTTTAATTATCCTCAACTATCATTTTGACCTCTAATGTTAAATAATCCAAACTCGCATACCAAAAATGGAACACCCAACCTAACTATCCAATAATTATGTAACCTATACAATATATTTCATTATATATATTCCCAATTCCTTTTACGTTTACTATCTTATAGGATAAAGAAAATATAATTACTAAAAACCCATGTTCATTTTATTAAAATGGACACTGTCTTTATATATGAGAAATTTCATAGTCCATAATATGCCTTCAAAATATCCCAAAAAATTTCAAAAAGAGCTTTGATGTTAGATTATCATGTGTAATAAATTTCATCAAAACATAGAGAAACAAATATATAAAAAGTCTTGAGCTAAAGTTATAACTAATTATAAAAATTATAGATATGAACCATACAAAATAATTGGGCATAAGGTAAAAAATTGGGTATGAGAATACTTGTATTGAACTTAAATACAAAATATTGAATCCACACTTAATAAAAATATTGATCATTTGAATAGAATCGTGAAATAAGGAAATGATATCATATAATCCTAAAAGAATTTAATATGTGGAAAAACAGATTAACGTAAATAATAAACATATTTCAAGGGTCACTCATAAGACCATAACCGTAAATTGGATAATATATTATGGTGGATTGGGTTTACTCCCCATTCTAATAAAAATTGTGTAAAAAGTCCACTGGTGTATTGGGTTAAATTCACATTATCATAAACAAAGTGTAAAAAGTTCCCTAGTGGATTAGTTCCACTCATTAATCACTTATATAATATATCATGAAATATAAATCCTTACCCAATGCACTAGATGGGGTTGTAATTTAATGCCCACTCATCATATAACAAAATGTGTTTAGGATAACCGTCTATGCACCATACATGGTACATTAAGGTATGAATAGATTACTCAACTAAATAGAACGATGTATAATTCAATTTCAACCCCCCAAACAAAAAACTTCATTTACATTAACTCAACATGATGAAAATGAAAATTAAATAAATCCCAAGAATGATTAAACCCATTATAAAGAAGTGGTTTTGAGAATTATAATTAAAGGAATAAATCAGGGATAAATGACTTGCATTTTTTATATAAGAATAAATAATTTTTTTAGAAATTAATAGTTGAAAAAATGGATATTGGTTGCCCACATAGAGTTCTATTTTGGAAAATTGAATATAATGATCTGAACGGAAATGAAATAAATAAACTACATCATTGAATTTTTTATGAAATAACTATAGTATTTTTTTAAAAGTGTTTATAATTTTCCATAAAACTCTGTTTTAAGTAAATAGGTTCACCCTAAATTTATGATGGATTTTTTGAAAGATGTCAATTGTTCAAAACATTATTTGTTAGTGATTCTTGAAATGGTATAAGAAACTTAATGGTTAATTAAAACATATTTACTTTAATGTGGGAATTTTATAGGGTAATAGAAACTTCTATAACCCCTGAAATAAATGTAATATCTAATTATTTATATATTTCATGGAATTATATAAGAATATAATATATTTTCAGTAAAATTATATTGTAAAAATGGTAAATAATCAATGATAATAAGTAACTAATAATTATTAGATGTGGTAAAGAAGATCATTACCTCTTGAAAAATAGTACTATGAACATGCACATTAATTATTAAATAACTAAATTATATAACTATATAATTATCCCCAAACCATATTCAGTTATATTCAATTTTATAATTAACATTTATCATATTTTCTTATTTATTTCTAATATATTTTTTCTTACATCAGTTATTCTAGGTTGTTTGGTTAATTTCAATATAAAATTATCAATTTATTTAAGTACATGATTTCCATGACTTTGGATTATTATTTCCTTTATTATTAAATTATTATAATACATATATGTTTTCAGTTTTTATCTAAATATATATCAAAATATAAAAATGTCACATCATAAGAACATTTTCAAGGAAAAAAGTTACTGCAAATGTTTCTTGTTAATCACACATATATAATGTGAAATATTTATCTTACAAAATATTAATTGTATAAAAAATATTACATTGAACAAAAAATAACCTTTCTGAATTCATTCATGTTATGTTGTTATAGAGAACAAAAGTTTTTGTCTTGTGGAGGCGGCAGTCCCGACATATGCACTGATGATGAATTCATACTCAATGGAATGAGAAAGCATGTGAAATTAGATAACATACATTTTAATGTTATAATCCTATTATAAATATGATATTAATTAACTATATGACCTTTTGGAACCATCAAATTATGTTATTAATGGAAAATTGAACATAACATTATTATAGGTGGTAGTCTATACACATAAATGATGCTTTTTTTATTTATATCAATTATTGTAGAGAGAAGTAAAAAAATTGATATAAACATAGGGTTATGATACATAACATAATATCAATTATGGTTCATTTATACCTTCATTAATATATGGTATTTGAGCTGTGTATAAGAATAAAATAACAATAGATGTTGGGTTGATAGTGTTACCTCTCCCTTTGAAGATCTCAAATAGGAATTTCAATTTGGATCTGTATCATGGTCTTTTGGTGACACTAAAAATTTTAAGAGAATGAGTATGGTATATTGAATATTAATGTGCTGAATTTTGTCTATGAAAATTATTTTGAAAAGGTTGTGAAATAGGAAGGAGTTGAACTGATTTATCAATTAAAGAGAGTATAATTTTTGTATAATTTTATTTACATTTCCATAATCTCACTCCATTATTCGTGGAAAAATGCTCCAAAATGGTCAATAATAGAGTGGGAAATAGATAAGTTTTAAATTCCCCCCAAAATCAAATATCATACAAGTTTTCACATGTTTTAATGTTTTATACATTGTTAAACATGTTCTAAAATAATATAACCTTACAATGGTAACTCCACTTCCACCCATGGTAAATGAGTTTCATAGAATAAAATTAAATTAATAATTTGTTTATGATAATAATTATTTCCATTATATAAATAATTTTATTGAATAAATTCTCATTAATATAGAGGAATATGATTTAATATTTCTGCATATAAAGTATAAAATCTATTTAATAGAAAATGTTCATTCTAAGATTAATTTTTAACTATGAGGGAAGATCATTAGTGGTTTTTATTTTAAAGACATTAATTGGTTTAACAATAATTTTTTTGGGGATTTATAATCAATCCAAAACGAAATTAGTTTAAAAACATTTTTTAAATAAATGAAATGACCAAAAAAATTCTTATTAGAAAATAACAATTTATTTTTTTAAATGTCAAACATTAGATTTATAAATTTCATAGATTATCATTAAAAACAAAAGATAATTTCTTATTTTTATATTTGACCAACTAAGATATTTTATAAAAAAATTTCCTCCCATATATACTAATAAATTTATAAATGCCACAATTTTGGAGATAGACCATATTTTTCAGAATGCATCTAAAAAACTATTATTTATTTGATTCCCAAAAATATTAATCTTTTGTTAATATTAACATGGTAAATCTTGAAATGGTTTTAATCTTATTAAACTTAAATCTTTAAAATTTATCAATTATTATGGTAATATAGAATAAGATGAAAGATTATTTTTTATATGGAAATGCCTCTTGTTATTTTAATTATTTTTTCATATAAATCCACTTTTAATCAATTGATAACAAATTATTCTCAATATAAACATAACTTATTATAATTCAATAATAATGATTTTTATTTCTTGATTATATATTTTTATTCACAATCTGAATTATGAAAAAAAATACTTTCGTAAAGTATATAAATTCCAAATATATCTATACATATAAGTAATTAATTTCATGTCAATATAAAATTAATTTATACATAAATTTACCCATATGATTTTAATATGAGGAATAATCATCGGAAAATGACTGAATTAATTTTATTAGGGTAGTTTAGCTCACATGGATCTTTTGGTAATATAAATAAGCTTCAAAATCCCCCATATTTAGATTCCATCAAACGATAACAGCTTGAGTTCTACAAGGTATTATTCCAGGGAAAAACCTAGAAAAGATACCACAATTTTCAGTATAAATAATTTTTCATCTAAAGAATACTTTTACGTTTTAATGTCATTATTATCTATTTATATTATTCATATTGTTTATTCGATTAATTTAATTTTATACTAGGTACCTTAATTAATAAGATTTAATGTTCACATTTCATATTAAAAATATATCACTGTGTATTTAATTTTAGTTATTTATAGTTTTTTGGAACAAAATAATTAATAAATTATTTATTTTTGTAGAATAAATATTGAAATATATGTTCTCTACACATCTTCATTTTACTATGTATATTAATAAAAATAATATTTCTCTAATTTCATGGAAATATATATCATTATTTTTCAAGTCATTGCACATTTGGAGACACATCTAAACTATCATGATAATTTCATAAACTTGAATCTATAATGAAAAATTATAGAAATTTTCTATCACATTCCCCTCCACATTATACCATAAGACATCAAAAACCACTATTCTTTTGTTATACCAATATCCTCTATGATTGTGTCGTCAATTATATCAATGATATTTATATTATATTTTAACATAGAAAACTATATCCACCAAAATGTATATTCATTACCCAAGACACTATTAACTCATTATTCAAATGTTCAAAAACATCATCTATTACACATGATATAATGATCATTTCCATATGAATTTATACAAATAAATTTGGAATTCATCTAATATATAACGATAAATGTTTCTAGAACAAATGTTGATGAATAATGGTTTGGTTAAAAATATAATTAGTAATCATTATGGTTTTTCTCAGAAGGGAAATTAAAGTAATATTAATTGATGTTATTTTTCACCTTTTGTATACCATGCTTTAATTATTCCATTTCACTCCTCTATTTTGTTGGGATTCATCCAAATCTGTGTATATTATTGTTTGTTAACAAAATTATTTTAAAATTGTGTGTGGAATATTTTATAACTAGAATGATTAAATTATTAATTTTTTTCAAATAAAATATTTTTCATGCCAATCAACCATGTTTTGACTCCTTACTATTATATATTTTAATATATATAAAATAAATATCATATTATTATTTCATTAATGGAAATATTATTAATTTTTTTATCATAAATAATGTGATTAAAGTAAAAATTTATAAATTTATAATTATAGTATCATTAATAATCGTTTATGAAATAATTTAATGGTGAAATATAAAGAATTTATTTATTTTATTTTTCAATAATAATATGATACTGTTATGTGGGTGAGGAATTTCATGAAATTGAATTCCATTTACATGGTATTAACCACATGGCCAAAAAATTGAGTATTATTAAATGTGAAAATGAATGTTATTTAATTAAATCTCAACCACTTATTATAAAAGATTAAAATCTAGGTATTATGCACTCATATAAAAATACTAGAACATATAGTCATTGTGTGATAATAATCCGCCTGGAAAATGATCAATGTGATAATAATCAAGAGAAACTGTCAGACCATGCTTAAATATGTTTCAATCAAGAGGATTATTGAGTATTAATAATTGAACAAGATGATTTATATGAAAAATTATAATATTGCGAGTGAAAGGTATAGAGTACTATAATGGAATTCCTAGAGTATAGATAAACATTAAGATTAGAAATATTTATAAGATTTTATAATAATGCAATCATCTGTTTTAGATATTTTTTAGTTAACATATTAATTATTTATTTATCCCAAATAGATAAATATAAATTATTTTAAAGGGATATGACATTACATGTCCCTACCTATGATGCATAGTGTGTTACTGTTCATTATCTTAATCCCTAAACTACACCTCTTGAATCCCCCCATATGACCACATGAATTAATGCATTATATTTCTATCCTCGATTCACTATCAAAAAATATTGTAGTATATGTTATATTTCCAATTCATCATTGGGATCAATGAATCATATTTTTTTTGCAACAAAATATGATTAAATTGTATCACTAAATCAATAAAAAATAACTCCATTGCAGCCACTAATCTCATATGAATCAACATGTACAATATGCATAGAAAAATAAAAAAAAATTTCTCTATCATATTACAAGTACAGATTGGTGAATGTGTTTATCATGATATATGTATGGATTCCATCTATCTAAATATATGGATGTGGATTTTGGAGAGTGTAACGACCCACGAAATGATATGTAAATTTATTTTTGTAAGAATCTACCCATTCCCATAAGGATGCGTTCAATTTAATCACTGATGGTATAAATATTTTTAAAGTATGTTTTACACCACATAATACCAAATAATAAATTTTTACCAAGGTAAAACCCTTGAAAACTCTATCATTATGATATTATTATATCTTATATTCTATAATTTCTATTTTGTTAATGAAAAATTATTGTACTTTTTACATTTTCTTTATATATATATATATATCTCTCTTTCATACCTCTAAGAGTCCATAGTCATGGATAGATTACTTGAGGGTTAATCCTAAGGGGGTAATAGGCACACAATCTAATTGTCCCATTTATTATTTTTATTCTAATTAATAGTAGGTTTATGAGGTTAATGAATATATATGTTATGTTTTCAATTTTTATTACACTCTCTTTATCCTATTTCATTTTTTTACTATCTATATTTTTACTTTTCCATTTTAATCATCAGGATTATGTTATCACTAGTTGGTTTAATTAGATAAAATTTTTGGGATCATGTTAGAATGGTAAGTGATGGAATAATTTTGGTTTATATGTAAAATTTCATAATAACATAGGAGTAGTTAGGCTGATAGTGAACATCCAGAGGCTTGTTTAGGGTATAGATTATATAAACAATAATGTATGTAATGCCCCAAGATTTTAAAAGAACAAAATAATCATTGAAAGCCAACATGAAATAAAACACCAATTTAATAAGTGAATATAACACACCATGATATTATGATATATTAATAATTAAATAAATTCAATATCTATCATAGCTAAAAATGCACCCAATACTTGGTTTTTACAAAATAAAATACTTTGTTAAATATTTATTATTTAAACATGAAAATTATCATATAACCACTAAATATGTAGGTATAAAGACGAATAGATTAATTGTAAAAAAATATGGTTTACACATGTATAAAAAAATTCATTTTTTTATTCATTATAAATTATGTAATAACATTTTGAAATAAAAGTAAATTTTTTCTTTGATTTCTTGTTTATCTAATAAGTTGCCTAGTCATTTTTTACACAACATATTTAAAATTAATTTAATAAATATTTAGAAAATTTATTTCAAATATATGAAACCATTTTTAAATAAAAATATCAAAATTATATTTGGGTTAATTTTTTTGAATTTTCTGAAAATATTAATTTCTCAACGAATAGTGAAAAATAATGATTTTTATTTGAAAAAAACCTTTTTGTTTAAAATTATTTACAATGAAAAATTATATTTTAAATTGTTTTTAATGTTAAACTATATTAATTATATTATATTTTATAAAATTTATTTCATTGGAATCAAATTTCTATTTTATTTTGATATAAATGTTTTTCAAACATTTGGATGTTTTTTGTTCTAAATACAGTTTTTCAACGCGTAACAGGGTTTAATTTAAAATTGAGCTATAAAGGTTTTTTGAATAGTATTTTTAAAAATGTATAATTTATCTATAATATTCTTCATAAATATTATCTAATAAATTAAACTTAATTTTTTAGATTATTAATAATAAAAGTTGTAAAAAATGATTTCTGTAGTTAAAGTGACAATGTCATTTTTGATGGTTAAACAAAACTATAAGGGAATAAATGACCAAATATTATTTCGAAATAAAATTTTATAGACATATTTAGGACAAATAAACTCAAAGGTTGATTAATTATCATTTTTAGGCCTTTAAACTGAGACCAACATGGGTATCAATGTATCTTCTCAAAAATTCTATGTGGGTCCTCTCTCACACTTATAAAAGTTCGCCCTGTATCATCTCTACTTCAAACATACAAAAACCATTTTAGTTATCTAATACCTATAAAAATATATTTAATACATACATATTGACATCATAGATTCCTTATGATTATTATTGAACCGTCATATGAATGATTTAGGTATAAATCTAAACTTCCTCTAAAAAATAGGTTAAATTATTAAATTTGCATATAAGATTATTTATTATTACACATACTTAAGATAATATTAATATATGACATTATATTTAAAAAAATATACCGTATATAATTATATGTAATAATAATAATTTAGTAAACAATATAATTCTCCACTCCCATTAAATGGGAAACTGAACCATCAATCGTGTGCATGGCAGAATACCACCTCACGAACTGATATAATTTGTTTTCAATCTCTACCTTCCGAGGAAGATTATAAAAATGTTTATATATTATTTATATTTTGTTTATGATATTTTTATAATTCCATAATTAAGATATCAAATATACCTTCTTACATTCCATTCTACCGGGGGACAAGATAATGTTGAATGTGTGTCTGGCGAACTATCGCCTCGTGAATGAATGTGATATTTTTTCCTCTTACTCATTACATGGAATATATAAAGGTTAAAGTAAATGAATATTTGTGGTTATTATTATCTAAATGTAGTTTTGGAAATTTAATATCTAAAAAATGATATTACTTTCGATTTTTTTGGAAAACAAATAACATCGTTCATGCATACATTTGGACTACGACCTATACATAGCGATGTGAAATGATTTTCATATTATATTTTACATGGAATATAATAATGTTATATTTAATGAATATATTTGAAAAATATTACATGATATAAATTATAAAAAAATAATATATAGTACAATTGTTTACCCATTTACCCATTAAGGGAAAAATATCACCGTACATGCTTTGGTAAAACCAACAATCACCATGAAGTGATGTGATTCATTTATGTGCCTAATTTTAAAGAATGGTTTTAAGGATATATAAAATGAAAATATATATTTATAAAACTAACATAATTGTGGATATTATAGAACTATATCATATATACAAAAACAAGAACAATCTGGAAAAACCATGCATGAGAATAAAAGATAGTTAACACCTGGAATATTTAAAATAATAAAATAATATTAACAAACACCTGGACATTATTTTAAAGAGAATGATATATTATATGATATATATTAATATGTTTATTCTATAGATTAATATAAATACTATATTTTTATTCTATATTTTTTAATACATATGAAGTGAGTCGAACCAGAGGTTAGTGTTTCTCATCTCACTATTACTTCAATGAGAAGTATCCCACTTTCACAACTTCTTTATTTTATATGGTTCATATAGTTTCCATTTGTTATGTTATATCATAAATATATTTATATTCAAAGTACTTATTTTTTTTTTGATGTTATATCATTCATGGTTCTTATGATTCGATTGTTACAAAAGTTGTAATGGTTTATTTTACAATCTCATCATATGTCAGGTTTATTTATAAATAAGTTTACAATGGAGAAATATTTTTGATCTATCGCTCAAGAAACCCATGAAATATATTATCATATAGATAATAATTAGTATTTAATGTAATTTGACCATTTTCTCTATTTGTAACTTAAATTTATTTTACACTTTTTAAGAAAATCCAGCTTTATTTCTCTCTTCAATATAATATAGTTTTTCTCCGAAAACCTTATTTTCCAAAAATGTTTACAAATATGTTTTTAAAATTTTAAAAATTATATTTAATGATATTTTAACCCTTGATTAAATTTCATAGAAATATTTTTAAAATAATCCTTATTTTATTTTTCACAAAATTCCCCTTTGTCTTTTACTAATAATGTGAATGGAATCCTTTTTTAATGTGTACAACATTAATGGCATTTTCCATATTAATCACGACTCAATGATGTAAATATTATTTTACAATTTCCAGGGTTATACTTATAGAAAATTATTTTTAAATTTTTAACATTTTGTTTTGATAAATTATTTTCAAAATGAAAAATGATATTTTCATAAATAATGTATTTTATGTCGTTTTTATGGAAATTATATTCATCAATGAAATCAACAGTATATTTCACTTATAATCCAATATGGAAATATTTCATTAAATCTATAATAATTATTTATTTTGGTGTTTTATGATCATTTTCAATAGAGATTTATAATTTCAACACTCTTCATTATATTACACTATAAGGTTTATGATTATGTTTATTGATTATATTAATTATTAATATTTCTTAGGATTGATTTTCAATGAATGTTTTTCCAAATTATTTTTTATCACTTTCATATAACGAATGAATTATACAAGTAATGTGATAATTAGGGGATATATTACATGTCCCCTAGATGTATTAGTAAGATTCATGAAACAAAACATTTCTCCAAATTAAATTTTTTCTTACACATGGTAGTAAGTTTATCTGTGAATATTTTAGATTTTATTAATGTGATTCGGGAAATATAAATTCCTTAATTAATGGATAAGTCATTGTTTTTTTATTATTCGAATAATTAGAATTCCCAAGGAAAATATTCATTCTCATGGGGTTATGTATAAAGAATTATTGGATCATTAATTATTCATATAATATTATGATCAAGAAATTGATTAAATTGAATTTGTTTATTTATTTACCATTACATATTTATTTAGATTTATTTATTGGTATAATATATTTAAATATTAATCCTAATATGAATTTTATCCCACTATTTTCTTAGGTTTATTTTTGATAAATTCCATGTTGATTTTTATGATTTTTATGAAGGGTTATGATAGAGGAGATAATGATATACTTGAAGAAACATAAGTAAGGGTGAGTTATATAATACCTATATTAATATGCATTAATTTACTTATTATTTTACTCTTATAAATTATTAAAATAAAATATATTGATAACATACATCATTTTCTCTCAACACCTATATGGAATTGTTTATCCTCCATATATAAATTGATTTGTATTATATAAAATTTACTCTATCCTGATGATAAAATTGATCAAAAATGAAATGATTTAACTATATTTTCATTGTTTGAATTAATGTTCATCAAACCAAACAAGTTTGATTTAGTCTATAGAAGGCCCTTCATTATTTTAATTTCTATTATATTGTCTCAATTTTTCACCCTATTGATTTTAGGACTTATATCATAAGTATTTATTGATTCAAATTCATAGTTGATAATTTTTATTAACTTTATAAATTATAAATTTTAACATTGTATTTATTCTACAATATCAATGATTTCATTACAGACAAACATTTTCTATATTCACACTAATTATGATATTGTATCAATTATTGAAAATGTTCCAAAAATTAATGATTTTCTACAATATGTTCATAATTATTTCATAATTCATTATTATAATGAAATATAAATTCACTAATAAAATTTATTCAAACTCAATACCAGTATTCATTGATGAAATAAATAGATTATGTTTCATCCCATAACAAAATACTAAACAATGTGATTAAAAATTCCTTCTAGTAATATTAATTCTTCAAACACAATTTATGAATAATTAATAATCCTTTTTTAAAGTAATTTCTCCATTATAATATATATATATATTTAATTCAGTGTATTTTTTAGGTGATGTGAAATGTTAACTAGGGTCTAAAATAAATGGTTTTCCCTCATTTGTGTCCTTATAAGTTTCCACAAAATTATTTTCATGCACTTGATCACTACAACGCTTAAATTTTTGAGAGATTTAATTATATTATATACTCTAGTGGATTTTTGGGAAACATTTCTATATTATGGAATTTTCAATAACACCTAGTAGTGGATTCCTAATGCGAACTAAAAGAATTATGAAAAGTTCCCTTTTTGGAATTTTTTTGGATTTCAATTTATATATTTATTAAATCCCCAACCAAAATCATAACCTCACATTGATTAATATAATAAATTGTTTCTTAATCCTAAATATGTATTCTAATTTTTATAGTGTATATGTATTGCACTATATTTGCAGTATGAAATTCCTTATAATATTTTCTATTATTCAGATATCTTGTATTAAATAAAACCCCATGATAAAATGTATACATATATAGATCATTTAGATGTGAATATTGAAATATATAATTTACTAAAAAATAAAACATTAAAAAAATGTTTAATAACAAATAATTATAAATATAAACTAAGAATAATACCTTGATTAAATAAAATTATTTCATTCTTGAATTATTACTTGCCTTTTATCTTATCATGATAATTGTAGCCAGGGAATCCACTGACAAAATGAAAAACAATAGAAACATGGATTAAATGTTTTGTAATTAAATAATATGAATGATAAAAGGTATCTTTATAGGGTTATATATATATATATGAATAAAATTGTTTAATATAAATATAAACGATTCATTAGATAAATGGAAGTTGTATATTTCATCATCAAAGATATATATACTTGGTATAATTGTATTAAATAAGTGTACTTAATATTTTTTATCTTGCTTGATGAAATGATTAATTTGTTAGAAATACAACAAATTAAATTTATTTAAAACATGTTTTTTGTCATTTATATCAAATATTTTAATATACGTCAAATAAATATTATATTATAAAATTGTAAATAATTATTAAAAATTATTGTTACATAATAAATAATGTTTTTAATTACATAATACTAAAAATTCATATTTTTAGTTGTTTGACTGGTATTCATTGATTAAATAATTTAATGTTGAAATATTAAAAAATAATTTTATTTAATTTTTAATCATAATATTTTACTCTTTTGTGGGTTAGGTTTCGCATGCAATTTAATTCATCTTTTGTGTTATTTACCATATAGTGAAACAACATAGTATTATTAAATGAAAAAATTAATATCCTGTTATGAAAAATATACCAATTGCTATGAAAGAAGAAAATATGCATATGATTCCCTCATATAAATATTCTAGAAAATATATCCACTGTGTAATAGTAATCTCGCCTAAAAATATTGTATGTGTGGTTGATCAAGAGATAGATCCATCCAAACATAAAGATCATTCAATCAACCAGAGTAATTTGTATGAATAAATGGACAAGATGAGTGATTCTTCAAATTAGATCCTTATGAGAAAGAGATATATAGGGACACTATAGAATTCCAAGTGCATGGATAATCCTTAAGATTTGACATCTATATATGATTATAGATACATGTAACTATTAGTATAAGTTATTTTTTGATTTAAAAAAGCAATAGTCATTTTATCTCTAATAGATACAAGAAAATGATTCCTAAGGAATACAACATTACAAGTCACTACCTACAACCTATACTATGTTTTTGTTCATTATAGTCTTCCATCTAAGACACAACTTGCATCCCTCCATGAGACCCTATGAATTAATGAATTATCCATATTAATAAAATTTGTTATCTAGAAATGATGAAATGTATGATCAATTTCTCCTAGATCATATGGATCAATAAATAATAGATTTTTTATGATATGTAATATGATGAAACTGTATCACTAAACTAATAAAAAATAACACTACTACACCCATCAATCCCACATGAGTCCACATATACACCATTAATTGAACTATAAAAAATTAAATTATACATCATATTGTATGTCCAAATTGGGAATGAGTTTATAGAGATATCTATATGGAGATCATCCATATAAATATGGGTATAAGGATCGTGGAGTGGTTAATAACAGAAGTAAGGATGTGGAAATTTATTTTTGTAAGAATCTCCCAATTCATCCTAGTTTTGGCACAATTTCACCAATGATATTGGAAATGTGTTGAAAGGATATTTTAAAACATATAAAAACAAATCCATATTTTACATTGAAGAAAAAACCCATTGAAACACTAAAATTTATATATTATAATATATTACATTATTTAATTTGAATTTTTAATGATGTAATATAGATTTTTTTTCATTTTTGTTATTGTTTTTTCTTCATTCTTTCATCCCTCCCAGAGTCCATAGTCGGGAACCAGAGACATGATGGTTGGTCCCCGAGGGATTTTTATGTGTTCATGATCCCATATTACCATTAATTTCTTTTTTATATTAATTAATTTTTATTTTTTTGAAGTTATAAAAAATATATTTTATGTTTTTCAATGTTCACTGCACTCTCTACATGTTGTTTATTTTTAAACTATATATTTTTTCACTCTTTCCATTGAATCATCATGATTTTTTTCACTTGTATGATAAATTATGGAGTAACCATTGGAAAATTTCATGATATATGGTGATGGAATTATAGAGGTTTATGTTTAAAATTTCTTACTAACGTGGATATTTTTGGGATGGTAGTGCGCGATTGGAGGTTTCTGTAGTTTTTTTATCTAAAATACAATTTATGTAACAAACCAAGATTTTAAGAAGAAGAAAATCATCATTGATAGTGTATATGACATGAAACATGAGGCTTATAATTTAATTTATCACTCCAATATTTTAATATATATTTTAGTTTAAATAAATTCAATATCATTGATATCTTACAATGCATGTAATACCAGGTTTAAAAGAAATGTGATACTCTATTAGAATTTTATTATTTGAACATGACCACTATAACTATCTATTAAGTATGTGGGTAATAATAGAAATAAATTAGTTATGAATTTTTCATATTTCACGCATATATATAAGCAATACAACCATTATACCTCTATTATATACTAAATAAGAACCATTTGAAATGAACAAAATTTCTATTTCAAATGGTTATTTTTCTAAAATGTAGTTTAGTTGTGTATAACACACATCATCAATAATTAATTTCTAACACATTTAGTATATATATTTTCTAAAAAATAAACATCATTTAATAAATCATCTTGTAAAAATTATATTTGGGTGAATTATTTAGAATGTATTGAGAATATTAATTTCAGGACGAATGGTGAAGAATAAGTATTTTTTTAAAACAATGTTTTTGTTCAAAATTATTTACAAAGAAGAAATATATTTTAATTTTTTTTAAATTACCTTTGTTTAATTATCATTTATTTTAAAAAATTTATTGTATTAAAAAAATTAATATTGAATTATTTTATAAAAACATTTTGAATTTTTGAATTTTTTTCTTTTGGGACAAGTTTTTTCAACGCATCTATGGGTTCAATTTTAAATTGAACTCTACCAATTGTGTGAATTTAATTCCTAAAAATAGATCCAATATTTTTAATATTCATAATTTATATTATCTAATATATTCAACTTAATTTTTTCCATTATTAATAGTAAAATTAGTGAAAATGAATTACCATGGTTTAAGTGAAAAGGGGTTTTCCTGGGGTAAAACTAAGAAAATAAGAGAAAAAAATGACCAAATATTTTTCCAAAACCAATTTTATAGAAATCATTTGACCATATACCGTATAAAATTCATTAATAACCAAATTTTTTTTCTTTTATAATACTAAAAACCTAGGTATAAATTTATCTTCTCAAAAAACACAAGTGGGTCCTCTCTCGCATTTATATAAAGCCCCCCCTATTATCTCCACTTCACTCATACAAAACCATTTTGGTCAGATAATCCCTTCCAAAATATCATACTTACATATTTACCTTCATCCTAAAACACTTTTTATTATTATTAACCTCTATTATAAATTATTTATGTATAATCCTAAATAGGCCCTCTGAAGAGGAAATAAATTTATTAAACATGCATATTTGTATTATTTAATCTTCAAGCTCATTTATATAATATTAATATATGATAATAAAATAATAAAATTATAAAAAATTTAATTATATTTCATGGGGATAAATTAATATTCCTAGTCCATATCCAATCCCATCAAGTGGTAAACAAGATTATCAATATTGTGTACAACAGACTACTTCCCGAAGAACAGATGTATTTCATTTTCCATCACCACCTATCATTACCACGTACAATGATAATTTATATTAATATTTAAATTATTTATTAAATAATTATAATTATTTAATTAGGATATTACATATTCCATGTTATTTTTTTTCTAGCATGGGGCATGATGGCACTGCCCCTGGCTACAGACAACTAACAACTCATGAATCGATGTGATTTGTTTTCTCACCAACTCATTACATGGATGACTGTAAGGATAAAGATAATTAATATTTTTTTTATTAAAAAACAAAAAATAAATCTAAATTATAATATACCATTAAAATTATTACATTCCTGTCCATTGGAAAACAATAATGTCTCATATGTGTACCTTTGGAGTACCACCTCCGCATTGTGGTATGGGATGATTTTAATTTTATTTCTTACATGGAAAGTAGTAAAACTAAATTTAATGACTAAATTTAATAAATATGGCATGATATAAATTACATAAAATTAATATATCATACAACTACATACATATTATCATTATAATGGAATGATATCGTCACGTATGTGTATGTACGACCTACCGTCTCCATGAAGTGATATGATTCAATTATATGTCCAATTATCAATTATAGTTATAAGGACATATCTAAAGAAAAAAATATATTTTTAAAATTTATATCATTGTGAATATTAAGTAACTATATCCAATTTATATTAATAGGAAAACCCATGAGGAAACATGCATGGTAAAGGAAGAAAATTAACCCTCAAAAAAATGAAAATAATGAAGAATTATTAAAAAACAAATGAAAAAAGTAAAAATAGTTTCATATATGGTATGATATATTTGAGTATGGTTATTTAATATATTTATAATAATCATATATTTATTATAAATTATTTCTGGATACATCAGAATGGGGACGAACCTATGGTAATGGTTTCTCTTCTCATGTTACTTCCATTAGTGGTATGCTATATTAACCACATAGTTATATTGTGTGGTGTTTATATTATCCTTTTGTTATGTTATTTCATGAATACATTTATATTAAAGGTATTTAATTTTATATTTGAATTAATTTCTTTTTTAGTGTTTATTCTTCATTTGTAACCAAAATTGTAATCATTTATTTTAAAACATCATCATTTATCGTGAGTGTTTATGAATAAATTTCCAATGATGAAATATTTTAATTTATCACCCAATAATCTCATGAATTTTATAATTTAATTGATATTAGTGAATTTTTTTAATTAATGTTTCCAATATTCTCTATTTTTAACTTAATAATAATATTAAATTGTTTAAAAAATTATGAATTTGTTTCCCTGTTTGGTCGAAAATCCTTTTTATTCCAAAAACATGTATTCTAAAAAAAATTCAAACATTTGTTAACATTATCGAAGTGATATTTTTAATAAATTATTACCGATGTTTTAATTTTTAATATATGTTTTTAATGTAATCCTAATTTCATTTTTTAAACAATTATAATTTTTCTTTTATGAAAAATATGAAAGGAATATTTGTTTTAAAGTGTACGAAAGGAATATAAATTTTCACATTCAGGGGGGAAAATGTTTCAAATATTATTTTACTAGTTTTTATGGTTATCTTTATAGAAAATTATTTTCAAAATTATTTTGATCTAATATTTTTGAAAAATTATTTTCAAAATGAAAAGGATATTTTTCTCAAGAATGGTTTAAATGGAATTTTTATGTTATTTTGATTCATAAATGACTTCAAGGCGTTATTGTACTTATGATTCATTGGGGATATTTTTTTTAATACCATCCTTATTATTTAATTTGATGACTTGTAATCATTTTTACTATAGATTTAGAATTAAATTACCATTCACTATAATACTCATGTTAGTTATGATTATGTATATTGATTGTGGTAAGTATTAACATTTCATATTTTATTTTTTAACCAAAAAAATTATGTTGATTATATTTAACCAATTTCATAGATGTAATTAATAAGACATATTGGATAATGGGTGGGGCCCGTAATTATATATCCACTTGATTCATTGGTAGGTTACATGTGACAGATTATTTGGAAAAAATAAATTTATCCTTACCCATAGTATTAAAAATTCATTTCTATTGTTCTTGACAGTATATTTGTGATTTTGGGAATTATGAATTTCATCAATTACTGATTACCCATTGAATTCTATATGATTAATAAATTATTTAAAATTTATATGGAAGCATTTCGTGCTAATGTGGTTATCTATATAGAATTATTTAGTCTTTATTTATTCCATCGAAATTATGATCAACATATTAATTAATCAAAATTTGTTTTTTCTTACCTTGCCAAATTAATTTTGATTTATTTGTAAACATTTTATAATTTAATCATTCCATTAAAATGATTTTTAGCTCATACATTTCTTATATTTCTTTCCCCATGATGCTAAGATGAGTTTTATTATTGAGCTGCAGGATTCTGCTAGAGGAAATAATGATGTACTTGAAGGAAATACTGCTTTCTACATTAGGTTTTCATTTATAAAATGAGATTCAATTATGTATCATATTTAAAATAAAAATTATATGTAAAATGTTTGTATTTTAGTTGTTTTTAATACATATTTGAAATCATATATTGAATGGTACGTAGAAAATTTATTTAGAGGCATGTTGAAATTTTTTATATCACATGATTGAGTTAAATAACCATTATTATGATCTAGATGTTGAGATATGAGGATAAATTTATTTTAATGGGAATTTTTTTTTGAAATTAAAATTAGTTATTGATTTGATGGTTTAAATTATCTTTTATAGAAATTATAAAATTCTTCGATTTATTGAATATTCTTTACAACCTGAAAATAATGGTTTTATGAGAACTAATGTTTTAATTACGGTTTAAGGTGATCAAGATATTCAGATATTTGTTATATGACAAAAAGATATATTTATTAATCTTCTGGGAACCTATAATTAAACTGATTTTTGAAATTTAGTGACCTTCCTTCTTTTTTTAACATTAAATTTGGAAAGACATATTTAAGATAAGTCTTAAGGTTAACTACTTATGGAATGGATTAATATGAACATTAGTTTTTATTGGATAAATGATTCTATCAATTTTGGTTTATCAAAATATCTACAGGTATAATCAGTGACTTATAATTATTTTATCAATATTATGATGTATTAATATTTAATTTTTATGATTCAAGCATTAAAAATTTATTGTTATATTCCTTTATTAGATTTATATATGAATTGGAAATTGATATAATCACAACCAAAGATTTAAATTTTTCTTATAAAATATAAATATATCAAGTTAATATATTTCCATATATTATTAGAAATCAAAATATTTTCTCACTTTAATGTAAATGATCTTGAATCAAAAAATGATATCATAATACCTTCATATCTAATGAATCAAATTTTCTTTTAATTCATTGCATATTTATGGTTTTTTTCACTTAAATTTACATTGATTATTAATTTTCATGTGATTAATTTTCCCTATCGCTCGGTAGAATTATTTATTTTTTTCTTATATGCCCATATCATCACTTCCATTTAATGTTTTCCTTCATTGAAACATAATTTGTTATTATTTAATATGAGCTTTCTTCTTCTATTTATCTCAAATAAAGAATATTATATGTCAACCTTTTTACGATGTTGGTTTCCAAAAAAATGTATTTTCAAATTTCCAACCCTTAATTATCTACATTAACATGAAGTTATGAGGTTGTAATTTATTTATGGGGGTATAATGTAACTCCCTGATATTTTCAAAAAAGAAACATCATAATCGATTGTGTATATGACATGAAAAAACATGATTAGAAGAGAATTGAACACATAAATACATTTTAATACATTTAATTTTAAATAAATTCAATCTATTTGTATCTTGGGATGCACACAACTCACGGTTTAATTGAAATTTGATAATATTTTAAAATATTATTATTTTCACATGATCATTATAACAATTTCATTATGTTTTCATCTATTATTATGAATAATTAAATTATAAAAATCATATTATTTACATATGTATAAAATAAATTATATGGTAATCTAGTTATTATAAATTAAATAAGAATAATTTGAAAGAAAAATAAATGTTTTCTGAAAATTGTGTTTTCCTAAGATGTAGTTTAGTCATACATTTCACACATATTACAAAATTTATATTGATCACCATTATAATTATTATATGAAATAAAAATAATAATTTTTAGAAAATAAATTCTTAAATAATCATTAGAATAATTTATACGAATTTATGAAAATATTAATTTCATGATTATTAGTGAAAAATACTAATTTTTTATTAAAAACCTCATTTTAAATTTAAATTATTTACAAAGTTAAATTATATTTTGAACTATTTTTAAATAAAACTTACTAAAATTATATTTAAATCTAAATAACATATTTTATTGGAATAAATATCATATTGATTCTATATATAATAACAAATTAAACATTTGAAGGTTTTCATTGTAAAACCCATTTTTAGTCATTTGTAGGATTAATTTTAAATTAAATTCTAACAATTATTTTAACTAAATTTATAAAAATGGATTAAATATATATAATCACCGTGATTTATATTTTATAATAATTTGAAACCAGTTTTTTATCATTATAAATAGAAGAACATGTAAAAATTAATTTCATATCTTAAGAGAAGAAAAGGTTTACTATGGGGTTATACTAAGAAGAAGAGGGTTAATAATGACTTAAAATTTTTCCAACACCCACTGGCTAACCATATTTAATCCTTATAACCAATAATATTACAAATTGTATCATTTTAGGGGATTTGGGAAATACAAATGCATGAGTATCACTTTATTTTCAAAAAAAATCATTTGTGTCTTCTCCCCCATTTATAGAAAGCCACTCAATCTATTATACTCTTAAAACAACCAAATTAATTTGGGTCTTAGATTAACTATTCAAATATATTCCTTAATTACCTTCACAGATCCTAAATTCCTTAGTTTTATAAGTAATCTCTAATATAAATGTTTTTTGTTTAAACCTAAAAATGATCTCCAACGAATAGGTAAAATTATTAAACATCTGTATTTGTTTTTTTGTTCTTTCAAAAAATTTAAATCAAATTCAACTTTGATAATATAATAACACCATTATAAAATATATACAGGTAATTTATTTTTTATTGGAAGAAACAATATTTATTTTTACTCTCATCAAATGGGAAATGAAACCACTGATCGTTTGTATGGTGGACTACCGCCTTGCAAACAAATGTACACTATTTTGCATCACCACCATTCAGGGATAGATATAATGAATATTTAAAAAATTTAATATAAATTTTTTAACTTATTATACTTCATTAATTATTATATCAGATATAGTTTCTTACATTTCATTCGGTGTGGGATATGATAGCATTAATCTTGTGTACGACAGACAACCACCTCAAGAATTGATGTAATTCATTTATCACATATGATATATATGAAATATATGAAGTTTAATTTTAATGAATATATGTTATATTGATGATCCAAAAATACCAATGTAAATTTAATATGACATATAACTTCTTCCCTTCCAATCTATTGGAAAATAATTACGTCACTCATGTGTGTGTAGAGTAAAACCTCCACATAGTGATGTGAAATGTTTTTAATTTATTATTACATAGAAATTAATAAGGAAACATTTAATTAATATATATTTTATATATTACATGATATAAATTATTTGAGATTAATATATCAAAAAATTTCACACCCTTTCATCGTTTAAGATAATGATATGACCTCTCATACATATAAACAACCAAGTGTCCCAATGAAGTGATGGGATACATTTCTATTTTTGATTCAGAAGAATTGTTTTGAGGTGGTATCTAATTAAAAACATAATATTAATAAAATTAAAAGAATTATTTATATGATGTAACTATATCACATATAAATAAAATAATAACACTAATGATAAACAACCATGATAAAATAAGGAAATTAACACCTAATTCATTCAAAATAATGAAAAATAATTAATAAAAGGTAGATAATATGATATAATTGGTATATATACATAGGATTGTGATAATTTTATGTTATAAAATTTTTCAAAAATATTGATAACAGTAAAAAATAGACACTTGTGGACTGTAATATTTTAGTTAATTAAGAAACATGGAAGCATAAACAACTGGTTTAAAGGTGATATATATCATCTCTCTCTAAGTTCACTATATCCAAAATCCTTCTTATAAAAATCATTAAAAATTAAATATATTCATAAAATGGGAATGGAAAATAAGAAAGGGTGAGATTATATTCTTAGTAATGTTTAAAAAGGGATATACATAAACAAAAACATGAGCATGATGGTATGAGAATGAGATGATAACATTATAAAATAGTTACCCCACATAACAAATATCATAATATGGAGTAATTGAATAATGATTCATAATGTATAAGACATGTATAATGAGGAAAAAAACATAATATAATCCATAAGAGAAATTTGTTTCACAAGGCATCGAATTTTTATATACATATACGCATATAAAATATTATGTTGATGGTACAAACTAATAAATTCATAACATGTTAGGCTTGGGATGACCACCCATTTTCTAGTTTTGGGATTTGGTTTACCACATATATACACTCTTTTAGGGTTTGGTTAAGATCCCGTGTACCCTGTATTTTGATCTTTGACTAAATAGCCATGTACCCACGTTGTTTTGATTGGGATAACATCACATTTAACCTAAAAACTTATAGAACATTTATCATTACCAAATGCATTGGAAGAAGATATATGACCCCCCTCATCCCATTATGAAAATCATACATATGTGTTTCACATGATCATAAAACATTTATCATATTTTAACAAATGAAAAAAATGGGTTGTACAAATATTGTGTCATATCATAACCTATAATAAAGTAACATCTTTCATAAACATCCTAGAGTAACCAATGAAAAAAGAATAAGGTTACCTAAAAATATAATGACAGAATAACTCATGGAAAAGAAATAAATTTTATACAAATCACATTATCATAAACATAATCAATTTTAAGAGATAATAACAGTGTTATCCTCTCATTAAATACCATATAATGCATATGTATCATTAACATATGTAATCTTAGATTGGAAATGATTTTTATATATTATTTAAAACATTTTTTGAGAAAAAATAACATTTTCCCGTTTAAAAACTCATTTATAAAATAAAAAAAATTATTATGTTTTTATTTAAAAATAACCTAGAAAACATATAATAGAATATTTGATTAAAATAATGGTCATGATGACTGGATGTTTTGTTCATTTTTAACATCATAAAGAAATATACCTTTCATATTTTGGATAATATCCAAATGGTAATTGTTTGGATAAAAAATTATGATACCTTTTAGAAAAAAATTATAGGTTAAACATGGGTAAACATTATTTTAAATATAATGGGACATTAAAAACCATTTTGTTGACACTTCCAAAAAATAGGGTTTTGGAAGAAAACAGACTTCTGTCTGAAGATAGAAAAAATTAAATTTTTCTTAGAAAACATTTATTAATTATTTAAAGTACCAAGCTGTATAAAAATGGTACTATTACTTGGAACATCATAAATTACTACTGGATGATAAAATTTCAAATACTATTCATATATCTATAATAATATTTATTTATCAAAAACAAAATCATAAACACTTTTGATAATCAATGAGACTATAAAATAAAACCATTACAACATTGGTATCTATAAGTCACAATGCCCATAGAATAATATCATTAAATGAAACATTTAATTCCATGAATATAAATAAATTCATAGTATGAAATTTCAATGGGTTTTTATATACACCTAATAAAATTATATAGGTTCTATAACATAACACACATCTTTAAAAAGGAAAATTAAGAAAAAATATCATCCCCCTTTAGTGATATTTTCAATCATAATGTCCAATAAATAATTAAATCAAATAAAAAAAATTTATATCATGAAAGAACATGATTCATGATATATTCTTCCATATATATATATTATATACACAACATAAAATAAATGAGTTGAAATTTTTTATATATCTCCTAGAAATAAAAGAGTGACTAGAAATCCCTTACCTGAAGTATTGACATTTATTGTATATATTAAAACATCCAATATAATAAATATATGCATATTATATATCAATTATAGAACAATAATTATATATATCATATCATATTTTATTTTCATATGACCTTTTATTACTCATTTGTAGAAACTTTCATGTTAAAGTCATGTTTCTTGTAATAATAGCTTTGTTAATCATATATGTTTTGATTTGTTTTTTTATTTTTCATATAAATATAAGGCCCTAGCCTTAAACATTACTTGATATTGAGATATTTGAAGAATACACCTTAAAGATCTTTTTAGGTTTAGAGTTTTAGAAAATTAGATCATAAAACATGCATTACATACCACATTTAAACAATGTGGTTACCTAAAATATAGTACTCATTTATCCCATCAGCGAAAACATATTTAAAATAAAAAATGGATTCTTTCTTGAAACTTCATTGACACTATCATCACATCATGTACCTTTCCTTTGACCTGTGAAAATTTTTTATAAACATGGGATGAGCATAAAAAGCTCAGTAAGGGATATAAAAGTATGAAAAGAAAACATTAGTCCATGTATGAAATCATACATTACTCATCAAACATAAGAACTTTAACATACCTCCTCAAATCATGAATAAATCATTGAAATCATAAGACATAAAGGTAAATTGAGTCATTCAAAACATTCTTACATAGGGAGTAACCCTCTTGGTTACGTTTGGAATATCCATCATAGTATATTCCCTAAATCTCTTCGGAGAAACCTTAACATTTAACTCCTTCACGTTACCCAATGCATTGGAGAGCTATATCAGGATCACCTTCCCTGAGTTTATCACGGAACCACCAGTCTTCATAAAAACTCCCAAGAACCATAACATAATCATATCACATAAAACATGCATAAAGGAAACATAACATTTCCACATTTCAATCACAAGATATCAATACAACACATTGATATAATACAAACATTATGAAAACCATTTTCAATACCAAAAGAAAAGAAAAGTAAAACATGGGATTTATTTTTCATTCAAATAAGTTTATGTCTTGTAGAGGAAGCTGAAACTCAAATAATGGTCACGGTGGCAGAGAAGTCGTTGTCGTCGCATACGTACGACAAACAAAACATTACTTTTTTCATTTAGTAAACTCTTCGTATAAAAAAAATATTCCTTTTGAATAAGCATAAAAGTCAAAGGGTTTTATAAACCGTATAAAATAAATTTGTGTATAAAACAAAATATGCCTCAATGAATGGAGATTGAGACGAGGTCCCTTACCTTGTATCCGACTTGACTTGATCGTTCTTTAATCTCCTGAATAATAAACTTGAGTTAATTTCTACTTTCCTAAGAATCTTTTTCAAGTACATTATTCCATTTATATCATTTATTACAATTTCATGACCACTATGTTATTATTTAAGATTATAACGGTCGTTTTAACGATCATTGTTACTTGAGTAAAAAATGAACTTCTTATATTTACAAGTTGTTCACGTAGTCAAATATACATTATCTCAAGAATGATATTCATGATTTAGATTCCATATATATCATATATATCCAGTATATACATGCTTTTATAATATTACATAATCATTTAGAGGTAATAAATGAAATGCACCGTTCATGGAGACGGTAAGCCGTACGTACGCATTACGCTACTTTAATTTTAATGTCATATTAATGGAATTAATACTAAATGAGAGATATGTATATTTTAATTCCAGATTTATATTAATCATTTAGATTTAGCATAAATCATATATATCCATTATATATATGTACTTATAATAGTACATTACATTTGGGGATAATAAATGAAATGCACCGTTCATGGAGACGGTAATCTGTAAGTACTCATGAACGATACTTTAATTTCTATATCATACATTAATGGAATTAAAACATAATAATAAATAATATAATTATAATTCCAGTATGGTATCATATATAATATCATTAATTCTATCCTTTATACGTACCACATATGGTATTAACGAATCAAATCACTTTGAGGGGGCGGTAGTCCGCACTTCCTAAAATGAAGATATCGCGTATACCCATAATGGAATCCATAAAGGTATTCCATAAATGAAAAACAAATAATACTAAGGAAAACATAAACATATTATATATCATATATAAATATAGTGACATCTTAATGGCCACCTTTGAAGGTGTTAGAAGAATATTGAACAATCATCGTTTCGTGAGGCAGAAATTCGCCATCCACAGAAACAGTATGTTCTTTCAACATTAGATGTAGGTGTGTGTAAATGTAGCTCTAATTCTTCTTATAACAACATCCTAGTATATTTAAGATACTGGATTTGTTATAACAGAAATTAATAAAAAGAGGTTAGGGGGTTGGAGAATCAAAATAAAACATAAGAACACAAGAGAAGACACTACCTTTAAATCGGGTAACTCTTTTTGATTTGAGCTCAAAGCCTTCCTTGAGAAGACTTCTGCCCCATGTGAGGCTTCTAGGAGTAATATATGGATGTGGAGAGATAAAATGGGTAGGTGTTGGCCGAGCCAAAGGCTTTAGAGGTGTGGTTAAAGAGGTAGAGGTGGGGCCCTTTTATAAGAGGAGAGGAGGGGCACTCTTGGAATGTTACAAAATGTTACTTTATTTTCAAATGATTTTCGGATTTTAAAGGTCCCAAATTGATGTATTTATAGGATAATGTGATAAGGGTTTGATGGATACTCATACAATATGTCTTTGACATGTTTAAGTTTTAGATTTTACATTATCTTTTTATATTATTTAAATCGTTAAATAATGAGGTAATCGCTGCATCATCATGATGTCAGAAATTATTTAATTTATTTAATATCTAAAAATTATTAAAAAAATTATATGATGTAGGAAATATTTTTATACTTCCAATGAATATTTATAGTCTAAAATATCATTTATGTAGACAAAATTAAAAATGTTTTACTCAGGCGATACAATCTTTGTTATATTTACCTTTCTTTAACAATAAAAAGATAAAAAGTCACTTTCACAGAAAAGTGACTCCATGGGGTACCCTAGTTTGGAAAAAGGCATCCCATGGTCGGCCATGAGACAACCAGTAGCATTAAGACACATGTTGGTGTCATTTTTTATTATTATGAAATTATTTTTTTATCCTTAACTACCCGATTACTCATTAATCAAGATAATTAAATATAATTACTGTCGTTACTATTCATAATGTCCAAAAAAGGAGTCATGATTACATAATTTGGACCTTATGATTCAAAATATGTAATCCATTTTACCAAATTCCAAACACAGAAATTGCAATAATTTATTTAAAAATAATTCCCGTTGTCACAACAAATAACGGGTTTTTTTGAAACAATATCTATGAAACGTTTGGCATTAGTTTATGCCCAATTCCAAAGTTAAATTAATCCTAATGACCACCATTGGATTAAATGGTAAAAATATACTCAGATTACACTTCAAGACCAATTAATAAGATAATCTATCCATATAATTAAAATAGATGAAAAAGAAGTTTTGATGTAAAATACAATATTTTTCACTATTCATTAAAAAATGAACATTGTCAGATAAATTCAAAAAATTTATCCAATGTAAATTTCAATGTCCCAATCATAAAAAATATGCTTATTTTGAAAAATAGAGATTATAAAATTGTCAAAAGTTTTATTTAAGAATAGTTTCCCATCAAACGGCAGTAAAACAATCTTTTAAAAATATTAGTGTATTCCGTGCTTATGATTGGATTTATTCTCATTTTAAGCCTCTAAAACACTGTATAATTCATAATTAAACATAGATAAACATATATATTATTCATTAATTACATGGGATGTTACGTCCTTCCCCCCTTTAGAAAATTGTGTCCCAGTAATTTATTTACCTATCGAATAAGTGGGGGTATTTATCCCTCAATGCATTTTCAGATTCCCAGGTTGCCTCTTCAATCATGTGGTTTTTTTACAAAACCATTACCTGATTAATCACCTTATTCCGTAACACCTACTCCCATTGGTCAAGAATCTGGACCTGTTGTTCCTCATAAGATAGATTCTCTTCCAACTAAACTACCTCTGGACTCAAAACATGAGATGGATCTCACATATACATTCTCAACATCAAAACATGAAAAACAATGTGTACCTGAGATAAACACGGAGGTAAATCCACTCAGTATGTAACTGATCCAACTATCTCCAGAATTTCATATGGTCCAATGAACCTTGGACTCAGCTTTCCTCTTTTACAAAAGCGCATCACACTTTTCCATGGTGATACATTGAGAACAACATGATCACCTACCTCGAATGATAGATCCTTTCTCCGGTTATCCGCATAACCTTTCGGTCTTCTCTGAGATGTTCTCATGTGTTTTTGAATCAAATAATCTTTTTCGGCCATCTCTTCTACCAATTCTGGTCTTATCAGCTTCCTTTCACCCACTTTATCTCAAAAAGCTGGAGTTCTACACCGCTTCCCATATAATGCCTCTAGTGGTGCCATCTGTATACTGGAATTAAAATGTTATTATAAGAAAACTCAACCAAAGAAAGTTGTTGGTCCCAACTTCCCTGATAATCCATAGAGAAATCTCGTAGTATATCTTCCAAGGTATGAATTGTTCGTTCTGACTACCCATCCGATTGCAGATGAAAAGTTGTACCAAAATTTAATTCAGTACCCAACGACATTTGAAGGCTTTTCCTAATGTTAGAAGTAAACCTGGGATCACGATCTGATACAATGGAGAGAGGAACTCCATGTAACCTGACTATCTCTTTAAGATAAAAAAGGGAAAGTTGATCTAGGGAAAAAGTATCTCGTATATCAAGGAAATGGGCAGATTTATTCAAGCGATCAACAATAACCCAGATTGCATTATTACCTCGAGATGTCTTCGGTAATCCCACAACAAAGTCCATAGATATATTCTCCCATTTCCACTCTGGCACCGGTAAAGGCTGAAGCATCCCTTTCGGTAACCGTCGCTCTGCTTTAACCAGTTGACATGTCAAACACTTCACAGTAAAATCAGCAAAATCTCTTTTCATTCCATCCCACCAGTAATACTCCCGCAGATCTCTGTACATCATAGTACTGCCAGGATGAACTGAAAACAGACAACTATGAGCTTCACATAACAACTCTATCTTCAAATATTAATCACAAGGCACACACAATCTCTTCCCAAATCTCAAAACACAATCGTTATCAATGTTGAATTCAGGCAACTTACACTTCTAAACCTGCTCTACCTTTTTCTACAGCTCACTGTCTTTCTTCTATGCTTGCATGATTCTGTCTGATAGAGAAGATTTCACTGATAAATGAAACAAAACAGAAGGACATTTAGCACCAACAATTTCTATGCCAAAGTTCATCAAATCCATAACCAAGGAATCATGTTCCAAACGCAACATTGTTAATGAAGTATTAATATTTTGACTCAAAGCATCAGCCACTTTATTTTCTTTTCCCGGATGATAATTAATTGTACAATCATAATCCTTGATTAATTCTAGCCATCTCCTATGTCTCATGTTCAATTCCTTCTGAGTGAATATATACTTTAAACTTTTTGATCAGTATATATTTCACACTTTACTCTATACAAATGATGCCTCCAAATTTTTAAAGAAAAAACAACAGCAGCTAATTCCAAATCATGTGTAGGGTAATTTACCTCATGAGTTTTCAACTGTCGTAAAGCATAAACAATTACCTAATCATTATTCATTAGGACAAAACCAAGTCCTTTCAATGAAGCATTACTTTAGACAAAAAACTCCCCATTCTTGGAAGGTAGTGCCAAAACTCGAGCATCCACCAATCTTCTTTTCAGTTCCTGAAAACAATCATCACATTCTTTTGTCCAGATAAACTTAACACCCTTCTGAGTTAGCTTAGTCATTGGACTTGATAACTGTAAAAAATTTCTAAAAAACCTTCGGTAATAGCCTGCCAAACCAAGGAAGCTATGAATCTCAGTTAAATTTGTGGGTCTTGGCCATTCTTCCACAACTTTTGTTTTAGCAGGATCAACAGTTATGCCATTTTTTGAAATAATGTGACTAAGGAAGGAAATTTGTTGTAACCAAAACTCACACTTTCTGAATTTCCCATACAATTTATTTTATTTTAAGGTTCAAAAAATAACCCTTAAATGACTTTCATGCTCCTATTTACTTTTATAAAACACCAAAATATCATCAATAAACACAAACAATATTTTTCACCTGAGTCAACTGAGCCATCACTACAACAAACTGTTTAGTTCTAATTCCGACCATCTCAGTTTGCTGATTCGGAAAGTCATTCAACTCTGTATGCCTTCCCAGAAAATCTTCTTTATTTCCTTTATGGAAAACCAATCTTATCATATAAATAACTTAGGTGAAGCAACAAGGTAATATTTTAATGCTATATCATTTCAATTTGACAATAAAAATATATTTTTGGATAGTCATTTAATAAAATTCTAACTCCTAAAGTTATATAAACCAACCTCTGATACCAACTATAAGGCCCCAGCATTAAACATTACTTAATCTTGAGATATTTCAAGAATACACCTTGAGGATCTTTTCAAGTTTAGTGTTTTATAGAATTATATCATAAAACATGCATTACATACCACATTTAAACAAAGTGGTTACATAAAATATAGTACTCATTTTTTCCATCAGCGGAAACATATTTAAAATAAAAAATGGTGTCTTTCTTGACACTTCATTAACACTATCATCACATCATGTACCTTTACCTTGACCTGTGAAAAACATTTCAAAAACATGGGATTAGCATAAAGAGCTCAGTAAGGGATATAAAAGTATGAAATGAAAACATTAGTCCATGTAAGAAATCATACTTTACTCATAAAACATAATAACATTAACAAACCTCATCAAATCATGAATAAATCATAAAAATCCAAAAACATAAAGGTAACTTGAGGCATTCATAACATTCTTACATAGGCAGTAACCCTCTTGGTTACGTTTGGAATACCCATCACAGTATATTCCCTAAATCTCTTCAGAGAAACCTTAACGTTTAACTCCTTTGCGTTACCCAATGCATTGGAGAGCTATATCAGGCTCACCTGCCCTTAGTTTATCACAGAACCACCCGTCTTCATAAAAATTCCCAAGAACCATAACATAATCATATCACATAAAACATGTATAAATGAAACATAACATTTCCACATTTCAATCACAAGATATCAATTCAACACATTGATATAATACAAACATTATGAAAACCATTTTCAATACCATAAAAAAATAAAAGTAAAACAAGGGATTTATTTTTCTTTCAAAAAAGGTTATGGCTTGTAGAGGAAGCCGAAACTCAAATAATGGCCACGGCGGCGGAGAAGTTGTTGTCGCCGCATACGTACGAAAAAATAAACATTCCTTTTGTAATTTAGTAAACACATCATATAAAAAAGATTCCTTTTGAATAATCATAAGAGTCAAAGGGGTTTATACATCGTATAAAATAAAGTTGTGTATAAAACAAAATATGCCTCAATGAATGGAGATTGAGATGAACTCCCTTACCTCGTATCTGACTTGACTTGATCGTTCTTTAATCTCGTGAATAATAAACTTGAGTTTATTTCTAATTGCTTAAGAACCTTTTCCAGGTTCATTATTCCTTTTATATCATTTATTACCATGTCATGAACACTATGTTATTATTTATGTTTATAACGGTCATTTTAACGATCATTGGTACTTGAGTCAAAAATGAACTTCTTATATTTTCAAGTTGTTCACGTAGTCAAATATACATTATCTCAAGAATGATATTCATGATGTGGATTCCATATATATCATATATATATAGTATATACATTCATTTATAATATTACATAATAATTTAGAGGTAAGAAATGAAATGCACCGTTCATGGAGATGGTAAGTCGTACGTACGCATGAATGCTACTTTCATTTCTATGTCATATTAATGGAATTAAAACTAAAAGAAAGATATGTATATTTTAATTCCACAATTATATTCATCATTTAGATGTAACATAAATCATATATATCCATTATATATATGTACTTATAATAGTACATTACATTTGGGGATAAGAAATGAAATGCACTGTTCATGGAGACGGTAAGTTGTACATACGCATGAACACTACTTTCATTTCTATCTCATACTTTAATGGAATAAACACATAATAATACATAATATTATAATAATTCCAGTATGGTATCATATATAATATCATTAAATCTATCCTTTATATGTACCACATATGGTATTAACGAATCAAATCACTTTGAGGGGGCGGTAGTCCGCACTTCCTAAAATGAAGATATCGCGTATACCCATAATGGAAGCCATAAAGGTATGCCATAAATGAAAAATAAATAATCCTAAGGAAAAAATAAACATATTATATGTAATATATAAATATAGTTACATATTAATGGCCACCTTTGAAGGTGTTAGAAAAATATTGAACAATTATCGTTTCGTGAGGCAGAAATTCGCCATCCACAGAAAGAGTATGTTCTTTAACCATTATATATAGGTGTGTGTAAGTGTAGCTCAAATGATGATTATAAAAACATCCTAGTATATTTAAGATACTATAGTTGGTACAAAATAAATGAATAAAAATAGTTTATGGGGTTGGATAAGAAAAATAAAACAAAAGAACACAAGAGAAGACACTACCTTTAAATCGGGTAACTCTTTTTGAATTGAGCTCAAAGGCTTCCTTGGGAACACTTCTGCCCAAAGTGGGGCTTCTAGGAGTAATATAGGGATGCGGGGAGGAAAAATGGGCAGGGTTTGGCCGAGCCAAAGGCTTGATAGGTGTGGGTAAAGAGGTAGAGGTGGGAGCCTTTTATAAGAGGAGAGGAGGGGCACTCTTGGAAAGTTACAAGACGTTACTTTATTTTCAAATGATTTTCGGATTTTAAAAGTCCCACATTGATGTATTTATAGGATAAGGTGATAAGGGTTTGAAATATACTCTTCTAATAGGTCTTTAACAAGTTTAGGTCTTAGATTATATATTATCATTTTATTTTATTTAAATCTTTAAATAATGAGGTAATCGCTGCATCATCATGATGTCATAAATAATTTAATTTATTTAATGTATAAAAAGTATGAAAAAATAGTATGATGTAGGAAATCCTTTTATATTTCCAATTAATATTTATAGTCTAAAATATAATTTATGTAGTCAAAATTAAAAATGTTTTACTCAGGTGATACATTCTTTGTTATATTTTACTTTCTTTAACAATAAAAAGGTAAAAAGTCACTTTCACACAAAAGTGATTACATGGGGTCCCCAAGTCTGGAAAAAGGAATCCCATGGTCTGCCATGAGACAACCAGTAGCATTAGGACACATTTTGGTGTCATTTTTTATTATTATGATATTATTTTGTTGTCTTTAACTACCCGATTACTCATTAATCAAGATAATTAAAGATAATTACTGTTGTTACTGTTCATAACGTCCAAAAACAAAGGAGTCTTGATTACATAATTTGGACCTTATGATTCCAAATATTTAATCCATTTTACCAAATTAAAAACACAGAAATTTCAATAATTTATTTAAAAATAATTCCCGTCGTCAAAACAAATAGCGGGGTTTTTTTGAAACAATATCTATGAAAAGTTTGGAATTAGTTTATGCCCAATTACAAAGTGAAATTAATCCTAATGACCACCATTGGATTAAATGGTAAAAATATATTCAGATTTCACTTTAAGAACAATTAAAAAGATAACCTAACCATATAATTAAATTAGATGAAAAATCAGTTTTGATGTAAAATGCGGTATTTTT
Source organism: Viscum album (assembly GCA_963277665.1). Taxonomy (NCBI): domain Eukaryota; kingdom Viridiplantae; phylum Streptophyta; class Magnoliopsida; order Santalales; family Viscaceae; genus Viscum; species Viscum album. The sequence continues at coordinate 1,237,778,470 of OY728157.1, read as the reverse complement.
CACTACTCATTAAAAAATGAACATTGTCAGAAAAATACCAAAAATTTATCCAATGTAAATTTCAATGTCCCAATAATAAATAATATGATTATTTTGACAAATAGATATTATAAAATTGTCAAAATTTTGATTTAAAAATGGTTTTCCATCAAAAGGCAGTAAAACAATCTTTTAAAAATATTAGTGTATTCCATGCTTTAGATTGGATTTATTCTCATTTTAAGCCTCTAAAACACTATCTAATTAATAAATAGACATAGATAAAAATATATATTATTCATTACTTACTTGGGATGTTACAATTAATGTGACCATGATTTATGAATATCATTATTTTTAAACATGATATAGTTATCATATATTTTAATTATATGTTTATTAATAGTAATCAATGTGATTTATTAAGAGAAAATGAAATTCATCATTAATGGTGAAGATATGTCATACGTACCGATGAATGTTGAATATATTTTCTTATTAGATTTAAATAAAAAAAGTTAAATAATATATTGTAATTAAGGATTCATTTTTATTATACATATATCACATATTTTCCTAAAAATCATTTGTATTACCTTTCATTTAATACATGAATGAATCGCATCGCTGCGCATGGTGGTATTCCTCTGTACACATGAGTATAGTTATCACATTACCAAAGGATTAATTATGAATTAATGTTTAATATTTTCATTCAAGAAGAATAATAAAGGCCTTAATAACAAATATAAATAATAAATTCATCATTATTTTTTTCCCTTGATAGGTGGAAATGGAAATTCAAATGACATCGGTTTGAGAGGTTATAGTATTTTGTACAAAAAAACAAAATTTTTGTAACACATTTGATTGTAGTGGAGGTGGTTATAGGCCATACCATTAACAAAAATAATTATTTTTATATGTAAGATACATTTATTATTATAAATTTTTGCTATAAAATGAATTAAAATATCTTCTAAAGGAAATTTAATAAAAAGGAGCATTGATGATTATTACTTCTTCTTTAGGTATCTTCCATGGGTTTTCACCATAATACTTTAAAGGTTGCATTTACTTCAAAAATATGGATTATAGGATGATATGGGAAATTTTCATAAATTTTTTGGGTATTTCATTGCCAATACATAAGTTTTAGAATGTTTGAATATGACAGTATAAGTGGTTTCTTTTTATAAGTGAGGTGAGTTGTACTTTTTAATTTTTTAATAAAAAACATTCCACCAACATTTCCTCCATTTAAAAAGGATCAAAAATGAATTATTATAGAAAATATAAGAATAACGTTAAACAATATAACATTAAATGTGTTTTGGACATGTTTTTGATTATTTTAAACCCATATCTTTTTAGTTTAACCCCTCCCTCCCCATCCTGGTAAACCCGTTTTCCATAACTGTGGTGAATATTTTTTAAAGTTATTAGTATTAATTTTGGTAAAAATATAAAATTAATTTATAATATAATATAAAACATTATTATTCAAAATAGATAATCCATTTTTTCAAATTCTATACTTATAAGAGAAAATTTTATTTTAAAAATAATCCCATAGATGCGATGATAATGCTGGTTTTAAAGGAAATGTTCAAATGATTAAAATGTTTTTATATCAAATTTCAATATGAAAATAATGAAAATGGGAAAATTTGGATTAATATATTTATAATTTAATTAATCTTAAATTAACACCAATTTTATATATAATTTATCTTTATAAACATATTAAATGAAAAGGTAGTTTTCAATTAAAATAAAGTATTTTTCACAGTTCATCAAAAAAGAATCTTCTCATAAAAAACAAAAAACATCACCCTAAAATAATATTGAAATCATTATTTTAAAAAATAAATTTATATTATATTATTAATTTTGTAAATTATTCCAAAATTAAATTCATTTTTGTTCACAAAAATAAATAAAAAACATTTTTTGACAAAATAGTATTTTTGATATATATATATATATAAACATTGCCCAAAGATTTGTATTTTTTATAAATAACTATTATTTATATGAAACCATTATAATAAATATTTAATAATTATTTATTAATATTCATATCTATAGGATTTGTCTAGGTTATATTGTTCGTGAATAAATAATTATTGTAATAAATCATTTTTTGTTAAAAATCAGTGCCCTGCGTAACACAATCTAACCTAGTGTTTCGTGTAATACAATATTAACAAGAATCTAATTCAAGATATAAAATACATTTTATTTAATAAATAATAATAATTCTGAAAAATATGTGTTGTAACATTCTACCCCCTTTAAATTGAATTTTTCCCTTCAAATTCATCACTCTCATAAAAAAATGAAGATAAATTACCCACATCTTTTCCTCAATTTTCCACATAGCATAATAAAAATGGTCATTTCACCAAAAAATATTGGAAAGCTTATTTTTCAAATTTAATTGAACATTTTTTGAATGATCCAACATATCCACTGCTTATTCCTCATAAGAAGTTTCTTTCTCCAATTATATAACCTTTGAGTTCATTACATGTGAATGGTTATGTATTTACTTCCTCAAGAAAGATACCTAGAATGAATTGTGGACATGATATAGGTTTGGTTGAAGAGATAAGTCATATGATAGGATCCTAAAAAAATCAATAATTTTAAAGGGATTGATATACCTATTGATCAATTTCACCTTCTTCGTAAATCATTTCACCTTCTTCTTGAGAGAAATACTTAGAAACACCTAGTAATTGATTTGAATTATAAATTGATGTGTTGTTGAAATAATCTATCTCAAAATTCAAATTGTTTATATATATTAAATAAAAATAAATTTCTTTCTCCATCTATATACTAAAACATTTCAGATCTACATTTCATTCCATTGAGGTTTTAACTAGGATCCATTTGAATGCTTGAGTGAAATCTATTATTGTAAAAAAACTCAACTAGAAGGAGGTGTTTTTTCTAAAAACCTTTGAAATCAAAAGAACAAGATCACAACATATCCTATAGGTTATTAATTTTTCTGTCAGACTGGGTATCTATTTTTGAATGATAAATAGTTCTAAAACTCAACTCCGTATAAAGAGATTGTTAAATACTTCACCAAAACGTTGAGCTAAACCTATAATCCCAATAAGACCCAATGGAATGTAGTACTCCATGTAACCTTACTAATTCTGTAATTTATATTCGATAAAGTTGATCCAGTGATGAATATTATTTGATATCCATGATGTGTACTAGCATTGTAAAGAGATCGACTACATCACATTTAGAATTATACATTTATTATTTTTTGGGGAGTACAATGAAAAAAATACATGGTGATGTTTTTCAATTTACATTGTATTGTGGTTAACGGATGTTAAATACAATTAGACTATGGCCTTTTATCCTTAACGTACTAGTATACAAACTACTAAGATAAAAATTTTGTGATGTCTCTCTTTCAAAAATCCCAATAGAAATGCACATTGGAATTTAGAAACATCAACATACATCCCAAATGAATAGAGAATAAATATATATGAGCTTCCTCAAATAAATCCTTCTTAAAATATGGAATGGATAGAATGAATATATGTTTTATTAACCTCATCATTCCATCATGATAATCGTTAAAATCAAAAACAATTCTATCCTTATTTTTTATTTCTACAACTTTTGATGTTCTTCTTTATTCGTCACATGGTTAGATGGTTGAACATTCAATGGGCTAGGTATGATTTTATCCGACCATCAAGAACTCTAGATCAATCCTTTTAAACTCACAAAATGTTGTACATTTTTTTTATTCCTCATTATTGATAATCTAGAATGAACCATTTTACTCAACGCATTAGCCTCTATATTCACTTTCCAAGGGTGGAAATGTATTGCTAAGTCATAATATTTAATCAGCTCTAACTATCATCTTTTTCAAATATTCAACCTCTTATGTGTGAAAATATACTTTAAAATTTTATGATCAGTATATATATCACACTTTTTAATGTAAAGATAATGCCTCCATATTTATAATGAAAAAATAGTATTATTACCATAAATAATTAGTTGTGTTATTTTGGTCATGAATCTTGTATTTTCATGAGGAATAAGCTATTACCCTCTCATCATTAATAATAACACATCTCAATCCCATTATGTATTCATCCCTATATAATAAAAACCCTTCTCTACTACATGGAAAAATAAGCATAGGTTCTCTGAATAATATTTTTTTATTTCCTTTAAATTTTCACAACTTTAATCTATCTAATGTAACTTGTATCTCTTAATTTTTATGTTGTTCATTGGATTTGATATTCAAGTGAAATTCTCCAAAACTCCTCAATAATATCAATCTAAACCAAGAATATTATGTTTCAAATTCACTATGGTTGTCCTGGGATAATATTCAATATCCTCCATTTTTTATGGATCTACTGATATACTATCTCTTGAGATTGTACGACCCAAAAATGACACTTTTTCCAGACATAATTCACCTATTATAAATTTTACATATATTTTATACTTCTATAGGGTATTTAGTAAAGTTATATAGTGGTATAAAGGAATATTATATCTCTTAGAATCGATAAGAGAATCATCTATAAATACTAACACAAACTGATCATGATTAATATAAACAAACTCCATTCATTAAATCAATGAAGTTAAATTTGGTTTAGTAAGACCAATTGAATCACTAAAAAATCATTATGTTTATAATTATACATAATGATTTCATGGGTATATACTATTTATTAGACCTCAATTCATGATACGTAGAAGGATTGTTTATCCTGGAATATTATTTAGCTTAATTTTCTTGTTAAAAAAGTCATCAATGCTCCGAACAATATAAATATTCATATTTATGAATTCATTATTATCCTAATATTAAATGAACATATACATTTATTGGTATTTTTTTAGTAAAAATAAAAATTCAACTGTGGGCTGATAAACATCACTGATTGAATCACTTTTCAAAGTTTTCCAAGAGTCGCTTCTTCAATTCTTGTAACTCATTTGGGGAAATTCTATAAGGAATATCTGGAATTTTTGTGGCACCAGATATGAGTTCTATTGAGAACTCAACATCTTGTTTTAATGGGAGACTATGAAAATCATCTAGAAATACATCCAAAATATCCTACACAGTATAGATGTCACTGATGTGGACTTTATCCCCAACCATATGGGATAAAAATACCTAATTAATGTGAATTAAGACCCATATAATGCATGATATATCTATCGGATATTCATAAATATAATCACATTGATATATGATGATATATTTGTTTAGGATATGAAATTTCACTTTCAAAAATGGACCATTGTTTTTTATTTTTTTTAGAGAATGTTGTTCCAATCCTAATATAACATCTAATTCAACAAGTGGACTAGTGACAAGTCTTGTAGGAATTATATTCCCACTAACGTCAACTAGAAAGGAATCACAGACATGAGATGTGATTATCTTACCAATAATGGTTTCCACATATAATTATACATATAATAATTTAGGAGTAATCTTGATACCCATAGAAAATTCATCAGATAAGAAAGAATTTGTAGATATAGAGTCAAATAACATATTAAAAATTCTATAGTGGATGGTAAGTGTACCTTCCACCATGTTTTTATTACACCCACATTTAAAACAGTAATATCAAGATATTTCCCTTTGTACCTCGTCTTAAGAGGCTTTTGTTTTTTATCACCATCATTTATCCTCATATTTGGGAACTTATTAGTTTAATCTCCAAACACCTTGCATTTTAAATACTAGATTTTTGGTGGTTCATCACGTGAATTATTATTTCTATTATCATTTTTAGTTAACTTCTTCCAATCACATTTTTAATTAGTTTCCAGAAGATGATACCATCCATACCTAAAACATTTAATATTCTATTAAAGAAACAATTCTCTATGCATCTTCATACACATTTATCATAAATGAAAGCACATATTATTCTCTCCTTGGATCCTAGATTTTCCATTGAATTAAATTTTAATCTTATTATCAAAATCATTATATAGATACATATCACTAACCTCCAGTTATACAATTACAGTACATAAAACGATCACTTCATAGCCACTAATGTCTCTTATGGATAAAAACCTTTGGACATATGGTTTTAAGCCACTGAAGAAATGATCATTCATAACCTCAAGTTGGATGATAATACCAGAAGTATACCTCAGAAGTCATTTAAAATTTTGTTCATCTGTACCAATATATTCATTATCCTTTTTTATTATCTTAATGAAATCGTTTTCCATATTTTTTTGAAAAATATTATGAAATTACATATTGGAAAATACATTCTTGAAATCCTCTCTATATAGGGAGTTAATTTCATCAAGTCTACTTATATTATTGATAACAATCCACCATTGATCCACCTCACCTTCCAAATAGTAGAAAACCAAAATCCATTTTTTATGTTCTTGACACTAAAGAATAGAAAATCTATTTTCATTGGTACTGATCCATTTTTTAGAGACTTGTTGATTAGAGGACCGACTGAAAGTAGGTGGATATTAACTCTTGATTGACTCAACATAATTTTTTTTACCTATATTCTTTTTGATTTCAAACATGATTCATAACATGAGAAAGATTTATAAGCATTGAAATGATATTTTTAATTCCATATACCATGAGGATTAGATATTAAAGATGGAAATCAGTGCACTATCCATCACAAAAATTATTAACAAAGTTCCTTCGAGTTCATTCATTTACTAAAAAAAATATCATAGTGTAAGAAATAATAAGCATGATGGAAACCCATAAAATCATGAAAATATCATGTATAATGTCTAAATAATTACACATTATTTAATATATGATATATTAGGTTTATCCTAGGTCATTCATAGTCATTGTTTATTTAATTACATCATGATTGTTCATATGGATCATTGTTAGTTTCGAAAGTGTGTCTTGTAGGAGAGTCATGTTGGAGTTGGTGGTCTAGAACCAACTACTTTGTAATTTATTCATTAAATATAAGCCTTATCACATCTTGATTGTTCTTATGTGTGACATGTCATGTGATAATGTCCTAAGGACAGCGGTTGCATTAAAGGGTCGTAGCGGATCCCTACTATGATGAGAACCCGAAAGTGCCATAACACTATTCTTGAATGTATGTTCTATGGCCTGATGATATTATTTGAGGGAGACAAATAATACAGGTCATTAGGGGTGAGGACTCATAAAACTTTGAGGCACCTTCTCATGGTGTGCGCCCTTGGTAATATCCAGGAGGATATTATTAGAACGATACCCGCCAGTAGGAAATCCACATTTTATAGTGTCATTGGATGTTCCTATCTATGGACGTGTGTACTGATCCTTAGACTTTAAGATTATTATTAAGGGGTATTACAACTCACGCACTTATATGTATTGACGAAAACTGTGACGACACACTGTTCGCAGCGAGGTAGGATACGTTCGGTGCGTCACGAGTAATACCACATTAATAGATAATGCGAGAAAGGATTTGTCCCTTCCGTTCCATAACGGAAGTAGATATCTCAGGCCCTTTGATGGAATTGATATAGCCTAAATAAATCCATGGCCATGGTAAGGTATGGGCAAGTTCAATTCCGGGAATTCAAAGAAAGAATAATCAAGCACATGGGTTGATGGCACTAGCATGCAACCCGCTTGATTGGAGATATCAGGAAAAAGGGATTATATTACACGGTAAGCGTTCATAGGAGGTGACACGTCACTACAACGTTAACTTCTTTCTCTATGGGTGCCTTGGCATGTTGCTAGACGCTAACCTTGGACTTTAGGCAGGCTCAACCTAATGCCACTGAGAAAGAGGCCTAGAGGGTCACACACTAAGTGTGTCCATGTATCTCAGTTAAATATTAATTTAACAAGTTAAATAAATATTATTCCCGACTGTGGTTTAATAATTATTTAAGGATGTCTTATCGCATTTATTTTGACACTAGTTATTCGAGAGAATATACTGTGGATAAAATAATATATTTATTAGCGAGTAATGCAGTTACATTTATTTAAGAAATAAATAGTCATTACTCAAGGTCTAATAAATGTGGTGGAGAAAAATGGAAAATAAAAGTACACGTCGTGTATATTAAATATACACGCTGTGTAGTTTTATGAAAAACAAGTACACGCTGTGTATTAATTATTACATGCCGTGTAGTTTTTCCAATTGGGATTTTGAGGATTTCATATTGTTTTATTAAATGATATTTATTATAATCAGCGTGGGCGCATGTCAAGGAATTAATAATTCGACATGGGGGTTTTCAATAAGAGTTAATGAAAAAAATAAAACACGTAACGCGTTTATTTATTGTCATAACTCTATTAAACTCAAACCTGATTATAAATATCCTCGCAACCCCAACATCTTTTTAGAGCCATTGTTGTGCACAACGGATTTGGAAATACTCTCAAGCCAAGAGAGAATTACCTTTCCACCAAGAATGCCCTCATGTTACGAGAGCAAGATCCTCCACCGGATCAAGGCGGTCGAAGGCGGACATCGCAAGCGAAGGTTCTTCTGCGCTATCACCCGGAGATCTCTTCGGTGATGTCCGGAGATACGTGACACACGTGTGGATCACCGCTAGAGGAATCCTACACTTGGATTATACGATGTAATGACGGATCACCGAATCGTGACCGGACACATTAACGAAGAAAGAATTCGAACAAGGTAATTCTTATGCATTAATTAAATTAATTATAATCAACATATGATGATCCTCCTCAAGGGTTCTGGGACTCTTCTTTTCTTTTCATTCTTCGTTCTATTCCGAAGATTCGGCATTTTTTATCGTGACGGATCTCGGATTGAACGTTGTTTAACGTTAAATTTAATGTTGGGCAAACCCACCAACATGCTTCCGCTGCGCCCGGAACCTACAAGTGGTATCAGAGCGGTCATATCGTTGGTTATAATTATTTATTTTTTTGTTGGTGATTTAATAATTTCATAATTTTGTTATTTCAATTCATGTTTAATCGTTCTGGAAATCTGAATATCAAGATCTGTTCCTCCTCTCTCGTTTCTCGTTCACCTCACAAAAACAGATTTTTCTTTTAATTTTGATTAAAATAAAATAGAGGAACTCGTCCGGAGGAGCCAAATGTTTCTTTCCATATAACACCAGAATACACGGCGTGTATTTGGAAGTACACACCGTGTATTCTAGGTTCAATGCATTGACTGATCAGCCAAATAAGGCCGTGTATTGGATTCTTTCTAAGAATTTAAGACACTGTGTATTGACCAGAAAAAGGTGGCACACGGTTTCAGGAATACATGTTGTGTGGTCCAATGAACACGGTGTGTAGTCCCTTCGGGTTAGGGTTGGGTCGTGTACTCCGTACATAGCCTGCCCGGCTGGAAACCGTGTAACGCGGAAACTACACGGTGTGTGTCCCACTGTACACGCCATGTACTCCGAAAATTTCTGAAGTACATTAACACGCCCTATCCCTGGGTATGTACTTCGGATGGACGGTGAAGAAAAAAAGTACACGCCGTGTAGTCGGAACTACACGCCGTGTACTCACCCAAATTACGCAGATTTATTAAAATTTATTATTATATTATACAAACCCTTGAGACGTGTACCATGGTACAGGCGTAAAACTGAGACACAACACGTGATAGGTGTTTTATATATATGTGTTTAATTTAACATCTGCGTAATAAATGGGAATTCCTCAGGTTGCCTCCAAGGTACAAGTTGTGTACAAGGATAATTTTAAATGAATTTATTTGTTTAAAATTATGATGGATGAGAATCTCAAGGAAATTCAGAAAAGGGATTTAATGTAAAAGGATTGATTAATTAAAGATAATTAATTGATTCGAGCGTGATTTATCTTAAACAAGAACGATTAAAGAATTTAATGCTAGTTTTATTTATGCGTAAATATCGTTGCATGTATGGATGATCATGAGACAGACCGAGACCTTTGTATGTGAATGGTTTCATTTAATTTATTTATTTAAATTAAATTTGTGGGACTGCGAGCCGTCTCCTCATTAATATGTAGGTCCAGCGCACCCAAGGATTCTTTTATGTAAAAACCCCTTTTTCCCCGCACCTGCGTGTGAGATAAATGCATATGTAATTGATGGAGCTCCCAAGCTAGTGGGGGCGGCTCAAGTCAGGAGCCAAGATGAAACCAATCCAAGGAGATACAAAGGTGGACAGGTGGAAAGCTGTAAACACGAACCCGAAAGGTTCAAGGTGTTTCTCCCCTAGGTCTTGGGTTAGTTTATCAACTGCTAGATAAACTAACAAATTGAAAAGCTCATGATCATACCATTTATTTTATTTCTATCAGTTGCATGGTTTATTTATTGTGGGTGTGTTGTCACGATCACACAATTAATGACTTAAACGAGCATGCAAGATGGTACTAAAATAAAATTGGCTTATACGTAAATATTATCTTAGACATGGTTAATCACTTAAGTATATCCCACTTAATATTAAAAAGCATGTAATCAAAGATAATAAAATGGAAATTTACGTATAAGGATAAAATCCCTCAAAATAAATATTAAGTCGGCATAGCCTTCCATAATCTTGGTTAGAATCGAACCATAGTTCAAAGTGCTTGACCAACCCTAGTTGGGGTGCTTTCAATTATCGGGGAATTCTAATTCAAGGTTTTGGGTTGAATTGACTTGGTTCGCATCAAGGGTTGACTGCCACAGCAGGACTTGGTGTGACCAATAGACAAAGGTTGAGGAAATCCAAAAAGGATTTCAGGATTGGGGAGTCCACTCAGCGGATCAAGTAACTACGAGTTAATGCAGTTGGCATTTGGAATGCCTACCTAAAACCCTTCAAGTTTCTTGACCAACCCTAGTTGGGGTAATGCGAAGGTCAATATGGATCATTGCCACTAGAATATTCACGCAATAGAATATTCCAAAGTCAATGGTGGGGGATATTGGATTTCTATAAAACAGTGGGAGACTAATAAGTATTAATTAATTTATTTGTCTCAATTTTTATAATAAATTACTAAAAATTTGCTCATCTTAAATTGTAGAAAAGGAAAGAAAATGACTTCAAACATATCATTGTGCACCATACTCGAAAAATAAAAACTTCTCACCAGCACCAATTTCCAAGAGTGGTAGAGGCGTTTACGCGTCGTCCTTCGCCACGAAAGGAAATTATATGTGCGGGAAGAGAATATTCCAGTTGTGCCTGGGAAAGAGGCTAGTGATGAGGAATTATCTCTCTACATGATACACATGGATGATGCCACAGATGTCCAGTGTTTCATGCTATCGACCATGTCTATTGAGCTCTTGAAGCAACATGAAAACATGGATGTGTATAGCATGATGTCTCACCTTAAAGATCTTTACCAAGAGAAAGCGAGACAGGAGAGGTATGAGATCTCCAATGCTTTGTTTACCACGAAGCTTGGAGAGTCTGCGCCAGCTGGGCCTCATGTGGTCAAGCTTATTGGCTACATTGAACGCTTGGACATCTTAGGGATTAAATTCCCAGATGAGTTGTGTACAGATCTCATCCTATCATCATTTCCCAAGACCTTCTCTAGCTTCATTGTCAACTATAACATGAGCGGCAATGAGAAGAGTCTATCAGAGCTTCTAACCTTGATTCTCCAGGTAGATAAGGACATGGGCCGTGACAAACCCGCGGTCCTTATAGTGAACAAGAAATGGAAGGACAATGAAAAGGGGCCAAAGACTTATAAACGGTCTAAAGCCCCCGAGCACCGTCCCTCCAAGAAGGGGATGATCCAGAGGCAGGGCAAGCAACGGGAAGCAGTGTGTTTTTCATGTGGCAAGCAGGGACACTGGAAGAGGAACTGCACCCAGAAGCATGGGGACGCTAAAGGTGCGTTTGTTATCGAGTGCAATCTTTCTATTTCTACACATTGGGTATTAGATACAGCTTTTGGGGCTCACATCTGTATTCAAATGCAGAAACCAAGTAGATTTAGAAAGATCGCCAGAGGAGAGGAGGATCTTCGAGCTTACAATGGTGCAAGGCTGGCTGCGTTGGCTATTGGTGACTATCACCTCTCATTGCCAACTGGCATGATTTTGGTTTTACAAAACTGTTATTTTGTGCCTAGTGTTACCAAGAACATAATTTCTGTATCTTGTTTGGATATGGATGGATTTATTTTCAAGTTTGGAAATAAGGGATTTCTCTTTTATAAGAACAACGTATGTTATGGTATGGAACATTTGAATAATGGTTTGTATGTATTAAATTACGAAAACCAAGTGTTGGTAATCGATAACGAAACAAACTCACATGACTCATACATCACCCAGTTATGGCATCACCGCCTTGGTCATGTGAATGAGAAGCGCTTGACAAAGCTCTGCCAAGATGGCTATTTAGACTCTACTGAACTAAAACCACTTGATATATGTCACACTTGTTTACAAGGAAAAATGACCAAGCCGCCTTTTGGTGGACAAGGTGAAAGGGCCACAGAGCTTCTAGGATTGGTACACACAGATGTGTGTGGACCATTTCTAGTAGAATCTAGTGGTGGATATTCTTACTTTATTACTTTTACTGATGATTTGAGTAGATATGGATATGTCTACTTAATGAGTTATAAGTCAGAGTCCTTAGAGAAATTTAAGGAATTCAAGAATGAAGTAGAGAATCAACTTGGTAAGAAGATAAAGAAGCTTCGATCGGATCGAGGTGGAGAATATCTGAACCAAGAGTTCATCGATCTTCTACGGGAGTCTGGGATTCTATATCAGCTCACTCCTCCTTATACACCACAGTTGAATGGTGTTAGTGAAAGGAGGAACCGCACCTTGTTGGACATGGTGAGGTCGATGATGAGTTATGCGGATCTTCCATTATCCTTTTGGAGATATGCATTTCAAACTGCAGCATACACAGTAAACTGAGTACCAACTAAGGCGGCAAATGGAATTACATCCGAGTTATGGAATGGAAGAAAACCCACTTTGTCGCACACACGTGTATGGGGATGCGAGGAGTTTGATAAGTCCTTCTCAGGAAACAAACTAGCACCCCGGGGCACTAAGTGTATCTTTATAGGATATCCCAAGGAAACAAAAGGATATTACCTATATAACCCCCAAGACAAGAAAGTGAATGTCCCCAGACAAGCCGTATTTCTTGAGAGGGAGCACATCCTCAAGAAGGATAGTGGGAGCAAGATTGACTTCGACGAAGTTGATGCTCAAGATACACAGGAGTTGGTACAGTAACAAGTTCTCTAGGTCCCCGTGGAAGTGGTTCCAGAAACACAAGTACTACGTAGGAGCTCAAGAGAGGTAAGGGAACCAGAGAGATTTGGTTTCCTAGTCATCGAGGATGGTGAATCATTATTGTTGGACAATGATGAACCTCTCTCCTACAAGGAAGCAGTAGAAAGCTCAGAAGCTGCAAGATGGCTAGAAGCTATGAATTCTTAGATGGATTCCATGAATCAGAACTAAGTTTGGGTTCTGGTCGATGAGCCAGTTGATGTAAAGCCTGTTGGATGGAAATGGGTATTCAAAAGAATGCTGGACATGGAAGGTCAAGTTAGCACCTATAAAGCCAGGCTAGTGGCTAAAGGATTCAGACAGCGTCAAGGAATTGAATATGATGAAACCTACTTTCCAGTTGCCATGTTTAAATCCATAAGAATCATACTTGCCATAGCAGCTTACCATGACTACGAGATTTGGCAGAAGGATGTCAAAACAACATTCCTTAACGGGAACCTTCAGGAAGATGTCTATATGACACAACCAGAAGGTTTTGTGACACCAGGTGAAGCCAAACGGGATTGCAAGTTGCAGAAATCCATTTATGGATTAAAGCAAGCATCCAGGTCATGGAACATTCGATTTGATGAAGCCATAAAGGAATTTGGTTTCATTAAGAACGAATGTGAGCCATGTGTTTATAAGCGGTTTAATGGGAATGCGGTCGTAGTCCTAGTGTTATATGTTGATGACATATTGCTTATTGGAAATGATGTACCAGCCTTACAGTCAGTTAAGGACTGGTTGAACAAGTGTTTCTCCATGAAGGACTTAGGAGAAGCAGCCTACATTCTAGGGATCAAGATCATTCGTGATAGATCCAAGAGGCTTCTTGGACTAAGTCAGGGTACATACATTGACAAGATATTAAAGAGATTTAGTATGGAAAAATCCAAGATGGTATTGGTTCCAGTGTCACATGGCTTACATCTTTCTAAGAAAATGTGTCCCCAGACACAACAGGAGAAAGATAAGATGAGAAAGATCCCATACGCTTCGGCTATAGGATCCATCATGTATGCCATGTTATGTACCAGGCTTGATGTTGCCTATGCACTGAGCATGGTAGGCAGATATCAAGAAGATCCAGAAGAACAGCATTGGACAGCTGTTAAGACTATCCTTAAGTATCTGAGAAGAACTAAGGATATGTTCCTGGTGTATGGAGGAGACGAGGAGCTTTTCATCAGAGGGTATGCTGATGCTGGTTTTCAAACAGATCAGAATGATCTGAAGTCGCAATCTGGATATGTTTTCTGTCTCAATGGAGGAGCTGTGAGCTGGAAGAGTTCAAAGCAGCCAGTTGTTGTCGATTCTACAGCGGAGTCTGAGTATATAGCGGCTTCTGATGCAGCCAAAGAAGCCGTTTAGATTCGGAACTTTTTCCAGGAGCTTGATGTGGGGCCTAGCAGTAAAGATCCTATTACATTGTATTGTGATAACACTACAGCGGTGGATCTTGCCAAACAACCAAGGTCACATCAACGGACAAAGCACATACTCCGGAAGTATCACCTCTTGAGGTATTTCTATCAAAGGGGTGAAGTTTCAGTGAGGAGAGTGTCCATGGAAGAGAACTTGGCGGACCCCATGATTAAAGGCCTATCTCAGCAGAAGCATGAATATCATGTGACAGCTAGCGGGTTAAAGGTTTTTAGCAGTTGGCTCTAGTCCAAGTGGGAGTCTGTTGGAGTTGGTGGTCTAGAACCAACTAATTTGTACTTTATTAATTAAATAAAAGCCTTATCACATCTTGATTGTTCTTCTGCGTGGCATGTCATGTGATAATGTCCTAAGGACAGCTGCTGCATTAAAGGGTCGTAGCGGATCCCTTCTAGGATGAGAACCCGAAAGTGCCATAACACTGTTCTTGAATGTATTTTCTATGGCCTGATGATATTATTTGAGGGACACAAATAATACAGGTCAATAGGGGTGAGGAATCATAAACCTTTGAGGCACCTTCTCATGGTGTGCGCCCTTGGTAATATCCAGGAGGAAATTATGAGAACGTGACCCGCCAGTAGGAAATCCACATTTCATAGTGTCATTGGATGTTCCTATCTACAGACGTCTGTATTGATCCTTAGACTTTAAGATTATTATTAATGGGTATTACAACTCGCGCACTTAGATGTATTGGCGAAAACTGTGACGACACACTGTTCGCAGTGAGGTAGGATACGTTGGGTGCATCACGAGTAATACCGCATTAATAGATAATGCGAGAAAGGATTTGTCCCTTCCGTTCCATAACAGAAGTAGATATCTCAGGCCCTTTGATGGAATTGATATAGCCTAAATAAATCAATGGCCATGGTAAGGTATGGGCAAGTTCAATTCCGAGAAGTCAAAGAAAGAATAATCAAGAACATGGGTTGATGGCACTAGCATGCAACCCTCTTAATTGGAGATATCGAGACAAAGGGATTATATTACACGGTAAGCGTTTGTAGGAGGTGACACGTCATTACGGCGTTAACTTCTTTCTCTATGGGTGCCTTGGCGTGTTGCTAGACGCTAACCTTGGACTTTAGGTAGGCTCAGCCTAATGCCACTGAGAAAGAGGCCTAGAGGGTCACACACTAAGTGTGTCCATGTATCTCAGTTAAATATTAATTTAACAAGTTAAATAAATATTATTTCCGACTGTTGTTTAATAATTATTTAAGGATGTCTGATCGCATTTATTTTGACACTAGTTATTCGAGAGAATATACTGTGGATAAAATAATATATTTATTAGCAAGTAATGCAGTTACATTTATTTAATAAATAAATAGTCATTACTCAAGGTCTAATAAATGTGGTGTAGAAAAATGGAAAATAAAAGTACACGTCGTGTATATTAAATATACACGCTGTGTAGTTTTATGAAAAACAAGTACACGCCGTGTATTAATTATTACACGCCGTGTATTAATTATTACACGCCGTGTAGTTTTTCCAATTGGGATTTTGAGGATTTAATATTGTTTTATTAAATGATATTTATTATAATCAGCGTGGGCGCATGTCAAGGAATTAAAAATTTGACATGGGGGTTTTCAATAAGAGTTAATGAAATAAATAAAACGCATAACGCGTTTATTTATTTCATAACTCTATTAACCTCAAACCTGATTATAAATATCCTCACAACCCCAACATTTTTTTAGAGCCTTTTTTGTGCACAAAGGATTTGGAAATACTCTCAAGCCAAGAGAGAATTAACTTTCCACCAAGAACGCCCTCAAGTTATGAGAGCAAGATCCTCCACCAGATCAAGGCGGTCGAAGGCGGACATCGCAAGCGAAGGTTCTTCTGCGCTAGCACCTGGAGATCTCTTCGGTGATGTCCGGAGATACGTAACACACGTGTGGATCACCGCTAGAGGAATCCTACACTTGGAAACTACGACGCAATGACGGATCACCGAATCGTGACCGGACACATCAACGAAAAAAGAATTCCAACAAGGTAATTCTTATGCATTAATTAAATTAATTATAATAAACATATGATTATCCTCCTCAAGGGTTCTGAGACTCTAAATTTCTTTTTGTTCTTCGTTCTATTTCGAAGATTCGGCGTTTTATATCGTGACGGATCTCGGATTGAACGTTGTTTAATGTTAAAATTAAAGTTGGGCAAACCCACCAACGCTCTTCCGCTGCGCCCGGAACCTACAAGTCAAACTATGTGTGCATCAAGGACTATTTTCATGTAATATGTTATAATTGAGTCTAGTTTAATATTCACTTTTACGAATTATTTCCCCTATGTAATGTTTTTTCAAGAGAAACATACACTTGTAGTATCTAGATAAGAATGTAATTACTTGAAAATCACTCACTCTATCCCTTACCAAAATTCAAGGAATTTTTACTATACATTGATTTAATCTTAAAGTTATCCTCAGACATGTATTTAGAGATATCACTAATGTGTTATCCTCCTAGTTTCTAATGGTTATCTAAATATATTCTCTGATAACTACTATAGTGACTCCAGTTTTTCATACATAGAAATAAAATAATATTTTTTGAATATTTATAGCATTTCACAAAAACATTCTTATGGACCTTAATAGTTTAGTTCCTCTGGAAACATGGAATCATTAGAAATTGGTTCATGAGTGAGATACTTTATCTACCAGAAGGATCTTCATATCTATCACCCTTATTAGTTAAGTCATATATAATATATATCATCATAACCAGGAAAATTTAAAATAATAATGGCGAGCATAGAATCTCAATATGGATAAGTAAGGGAAATATAGAAGAATAATAAGGGCATGATGCTATGAGAACATGAGAATATCAATTTAATATCATACGCTCAAAATCAATGATCATTCACATGAGTCATGGAATAGAGAGTGGTAGTTCATTTGAAATGAATCATAGTACAACATGATCCATTGGGTCATTACATTGTCATGAGTCATAGATTTGAGGCATACATATAAGAATAGAAAATATTATGTCAAGGATACACACAAACACATTCGTAACATGTTAGTCATGGTATAACCACATGTGTACCAACATCAGACATGAGATGACCTCCCATGTACCCTATTTTAGGGGTGGGATACCCACCCATTGAACCTCCTATTCAGTCTTGAGTTAACCACCTATGTACCATCGCTTCTTTATTATGGATAACCATCTATGTACCCTATATTCTCATATAACATTTTTCATTACCCATCACTTAATAGAATGATATAGTTCTCACCAATAACATAATGAAAATCATACATATGTGTGGCATAAGATTATAAAACATTAATCATCCCATAAAACATTAAAATAAATGGGGTTTATAATAATTTTTTTCATTTTATAACCTATGTATAAAAAACTGTTTTCATAATCATCATTGCATTACCGAGGGAAAAAAGAAGTGAGTTACATAAGAATCTTGTCATGTTATAAATAAATTAAGAGAATCGAGTTTCATTAAAATCATTACATTATATGAATAATCTATTAAGATGATGAATTAGAATGGTATCCCTCTCAAGTCATAGGTGACATCAATAGATGTTATCTAATATGAAAAATTATTTTGATCGATCATATAATACATTTCTCCAAGAAAATATCATTCCCAATTTAGAAATCACAATAAGCATAATAAATATTTAAAATATTTTTATTTAAAAATATCCTTGAAATATTATAATGGAATTATCAAATCAAATAATTTTCTTGTTGATCGTAACTATCAATCATTCTGTAAAGTTAGAAAAAGTTTCCTTTCACATTTTTTGTAAAATCCCAAGAGGAATATTTTAGAAAAAAACCAAAATTTCAACTCAAAAAAATCATAAAATGTCAAACATGGGTAAAAATGAATTTTTTGAATATATGGTATTATAGTTACTTTTTATAATAATTTTTACAAAATGTTGTTTGGGAAGAAAATAGAATTCTTCTCGAAGAGACAGATAATGTTAGTTTTTATTAACAATATTCTCTTATATTTGAGGTAAAAAATAGTTGTCAAATGTAACAATAATGTAAAATTGTCAATAATAAACACATTATATTAAAATTCATTTGTTTCCTAAGAGGTTTATAATAATATTTTATCCTCAAAAGCATAATAATATACATTCTTGATAAATGATGATATTTTAATATTAAATCATTACACCTTGGGTAAATTTTAGTTATTACACCATGAAATAATATCACTAAAGGAAACATAAAATATCTTGATGATAAATAAATTCAAGGTAGTAAAATTAAATTTTTTTGAATATACACCTTGTAAAATAATATTTGTGCAAGACATAATGTACAACTCAAAAGAAGAAAAATTGAGAAACAAATCCTTTACCACTTTTGTAATATTTTGAACTATAATATCGAATAAGAAATAACATCAAATGAAACATTAAATTAATGTAATTAATGTAATTAGTTATATATCATTTTAAAGGGTAGTATATACACCCCATAAAATAAATGAGTGGTGAATTTTCATATGTCTCTTTGAAATAAAATAGATACTAGAAATCACGTTCCATAAGTATTGACTTATTTTAAACTTATCTAAACCCAATTTAAAAAAATGTATCTTTATTATATATATTTTATAGAAATATATTTATATATATCGTACTATATAGTATTTTCTTATGACCTAAAATTAATTATTTATTAAAAATTTAATGTTAATGTTATATTTTAGGTAATAACAGCGTGGTTTTTCGTATGTATTTTGATTTTTTATTTTCATGGTGCTCTTAAATTTATCATGATTTCATAATCGTAGGGATTTTATAAATTATATATATATATAATATACTTTCATTAAAATTTTTATTTTTATTAATCGATAAAATTTAATTATTGAAAGTGAAATACATTCTTCATGGAGACTGTAGGTCGTACAAACGTATGAACATTGTTCCCATTTTTTTGTTGGATTCAAATAAATAATTTTCAATTATATATTATCATTAAATACTTCATTTTAATTAATATATATAACTTTTTGTCATTAAAACTATCCTTTATACATTTCATGTAATGCGTGAATGAATCACATCATTTTACGAGGGGGTAGTTTATCGTACATCTGAGGGATGTTATAGTATTCCCACAAAATAGGGAGTATAATGGTATATGGGATATTATAATTATATAATCCTACTAATTTTATAAATAAAATATATAAATAATATATATATATATTTACATCTATACTTTTGAGGTTGTAATAAAAAAATGAATGAAACTAGTTCACAAGGTGGTAGTATGTCGTACACCGGAATGATGATTCCATAATCTAGTTGATGGAATTGGCGAAGGTTTTAGGACATGAACATAAAATAAAAACAACCTAGTATAAATAAGATAATTATATTCTTATCTACTCTTGGTACAATTATAATTGAATAATGAGTCTTAATTAATAAAACAAGAACACTTGTTGAATAACATTACCTTTTTTGGGTATCATCTATAGGTTTTCTAAAAAATTCTTTCATATGATGGGTTTATATACAAAATAAGACATATTGGATGAGAGAATAGAATTTTTTATATTATTTGGGTAGGTATTTTCAGAACAAAAAGTTTTTTATGGTGTGAAAGGGTGAGGGGATGTGGGGGCCTTTTATAAGTGAGGTGAGTGTCACTCTTGTAAATTTGTGAAAGAAAGAATTACACCCATGTTTTTTCATTTCACAAGGATATGAAATATATTATCCACAATCATATATGATCTAATTCGTAAATATGTCGATAAAATTAGTTTTGGATTTGTTTTTGGAAATTATTAAGCCTTATATTTTTAGATTAACCCCTCGGTGAACTAATTTTCACCTTAACTACGATAAAAACGTTTACATTTTTTACATTACATTTTGGTCAAAAACTAATGTGAACATGTTTGATAGAATAAATTATTCTAATTTCAAATATAGAATCCATTTTTCCAAATTACTTTAAATTAATTTAATTTTTTTAATTTGAAAATAATCCTACAGATGCGATGAGAAAGTGAGTTATAAATGTGTAAATTTCAAAAAGATTGAAGTATTTTATATCAAATTTAAATATGAAATTGTCCCAATTTCATAAATTGGATTAATTTATTAATATTTTAACTTATTTAACATTTAAATCAATTTGAAAAATATTTCTTCATTAAATATAATTTAATTAAAATGATGTTCTCAATTAAAATTATTTTTTGTCACTTTTTTTTAAAACATGAATCATTTTGTAAAAATATAAAAAGGTCAAACTAAGCTAATTTTAAAATAATTATTTCAAAATTGAATTTATTTTCTTAAATTAATTTAGTAAAAGTGTCAATAATTAGTTTTATTAGTATTCCCCAAAGCCCATAAAATACATTTTTGGAGAAAATATTTTTTTATATCGATAAAGACATTACCAGAAAGTTTTGTATTTTATTTTCAATAAGATTTAATTATATATATATAAATTAATATTTAATAATTATTAATTATTTAATACTATTCATATCAATATTTTTAGCAACAATATTATATTGGGTGTATATCAATAATAATATTAATAATATATCATTATTTTGATAAAACTCAATGTATGGTCTAATACAAGCTAACACGGTGTTGCATGTAGTGCAACCTTCCCATGGTGTTACATGTAACACATTCTATGAAATAATTTTTATTTATTCAGAAAATTCATAAAATATTTGTTTAATACAATAGATTAATATATGTTTAGATATATATATATATATGAGTCTGGTTCTATATTAGAAGTATAATAAACAAATATTTATTATACATGAGGTTTGTACACCTACTAAGTGAATCGAACCCGAGGTTGGTGTTTCTCATCGAAAATTTACATCAATGGGAGGTATTACATTATCAAAAATTAGTTCTTTTTTCCAGTATATATAAAACCCCAATGATATTTCATATCATGAATCCATTTATATTCATGGTATTTAATGTTTCATTTGATGTTATTTCTTTTATAGTTCTAACGATACAAATGTTACCAAATTTTTAATGGTTTACTTTAAAATCTCATAATTTTTAGATTGTTTATGATATTATTTATTGTGTTCAGATATATTGATCTATCACTCAAAAAGATAATTAATTATTTTCTCCTGGGGTTATTCTTTAACATTTCATGTAATAAAACTATATTCTTATTTTCTGTACATAAAATTACTAAGAAATTTTGGTTAAGAAAATATTACATTATTTCTCTATTCAGTATAAAATTGGTTAACTTCCAAAAAAAGATGTATAAAATTATTTTAAAAAATTTAACATCATTCAAATGGTTTATTAAATAAATATTTACCCATGTTTGAATTTTTACTATATGTTTTTAAAGGAATCTTCCTATAATTTTCTAAACATTTCCCCTTTGGATTTTCTGAAAAATAATAGAGGAATCCTTTTTTGAATATATGTAATGAATGGAATTTTCTACCTTTATGAACATAGAGTTTTTTAATGATTATTTCAAATTTTTTAGGTTTTTTAAAATAAACTTATTTTCAATATGTTTTGTGAACATTCAGTTTATAAATTTGATTTTCAAAATAAAAAGAATATTTTCCTAAAGAATGTTTTTAAATTTTTTTGTATTTATACTCATCAATGATATCAACAAAATTATGTATTTATGATATAATATGAATGTTTAGTATTTATACCATCCTTACTATTTCTATAGATTTTTTTATTAATAGTTTGAATATGGATGCAAAATTTAATTACTATTCACCATGTTACTGTAGATATATTATGAATATGTTTATTGATTGGGGTAAGTACTAACAGTTCATATGTTAGTATTTAAATATGAATGTTTATTTTTATTATGCTTCACCCCTTTCATCTGATGAATGAATTAGAATTATTATGTGATATGTGGGACCCAAAATTTTATATCCCCTTGATTCATTTTTAGGTCTCATGAAGTAAATTAGTTTGGAAAATTAAATGGGTTTTTACCCATAGTTATAAAACGTCTTGTGACCGGTCTTGAAAGTATGTTTATGATGACTAAAAGTAATCATCCTCTCACATTGATATTAATAATGGATGCCCATGTGATTATTCAATTAGTTATAATATATGTGGAAAATTTTCAAGATCATGTGATTATATTTATGGAATTGTTTGATCATTATTTATTCCTACCATATTATAACCAAGTTATTGATTAAATGAAATTAATTAGAATTTTCTATAGTACTATATTGATTATGGTTAATCTATTTCTAGATTCAATTATACTTATAAAATTACAGTGAATTTGAGATAGCCCATTTCTTATGTATCTTTACCCAATAAGTGATGTTGAGTATTTTGATTAATATGTGGGGTTATAATAGAATATATAATGAATACCTTCAAAAAAATCATTTTTTACCTTATGTTTTCTTTTTTAAAATATGATTCAATTATTTAGCTACTTTAAAAATATAGCTAAACTACTATTTTTTGAGATGTGATTCCTAGTATCTTATGCAAATGTAATAAAGTATCCACCGACAATATGCTTCTAGAATCTGTATATTTATGAAGCAGAAGATAAAAACTGAAAAATAAATGTTTTTTTATTGTTCAATGGATAAATTTTAATCAACATCAAATTAAAATAAATGAATCCATTATCTAACTCCATTTATAAACACAGTTTAAATTAATTCATTTCATTTTATTTTTAGGAATTTTATTTTCATGGTTTTTTTTTCACCCTACAATCCTCCACTATTTCCTTTCACTTTAAATTGTTTTAATATAATATAAATAATAATATGTGCCTCATAATTTTGGTAGACCATCCATTTTCCTATGGGAAATTACTATGGTTGACAATATTTTTCATTCATGGTATTATTTTATAAATTTTAAAAGACTGTGACTATTATGAAAATTAATGGAATCTTCACTATAAACAAACCAGTATTTAGTGATGTTGATCAAAGAAAAACTTCTAAAAGGTAATTTAGGGACGTTTTATAAAATGGGAATCCAACTTAGCGATGTTTTTGTAAAATCCCATTAAATTTAATAATAATAACATTTTTAAATGTCGCTAAATTGGATTTTTTTACCTATATTTTAAAAAATGTTTTTAAAATATTATTTTTATAACAGTAGTTTACATATTTATTTATAATTTTATAATTATATTTATATAAAATAATTTTAAATTTATTTAGATATCATATTACTTATGTACACACACACACACACACGAACATATATATATATATAGATGTTTATATATATACCTCTTGGTGAAGCTCAATGGTAGCCACCGCTATGGGTTTCAGTGGGGTCTAGAGTTCGAGCCTCATTTAGTTCTTCCCTACATTTTGATGTTGGATGTTTTTATGGGTAATATAGCTCATTTCCAGGTATTGATATAAATATAAATATAGATATATATGTGTGTGTGTGTGTGTGTAAATATATATATACCAACACGCATATATATAAATATATATATTAATATATATATTTTTTATACACACACAAATGAAAAATATATGTAATGACCAAAACTTTTTGAATAGTATATCAACTTACTCTTAACTATTTAATAGAGATGTTTTTGGTTAATGTAGAATGAGGAGTCAATGGCTTCATCCAGTAGACTCGAACCTTATGAATCCCACTTATCAGATCTTGGGAAGGAGGTGGTATCTTTGGGATTCGCTTTGGACCAAGCCCAAGCCGAACTCCGGTGTGTCAAGCTTGAACGAAAACGCCTGCGGGAGATGTTCAAGTTAGTAGAGATTACTACTAGGGAAATGTTGTTTCTTCCTCCCTTAGATTCTCTCACCATAGCACACCTTACACTTGGGTCATGTGTTGGTGTTATAAGGGGCTATGTGACGAGACCATAACTTCTTTGTGTAATCCTTTGGGATGAATAAATTGAGATTTCATCCTTTAGTGAAGTTTGTGAAATTTCAAATGTTCGGATAATTTTAGGATGTATTTTATTGATGAATTTTGAAAAAAATGATATTTTAAAATATATATGTAAACCTTAAATAATTAACGATGTGTAATGATTTTCAAAAAATGGTCTTCTGCAAAAGT
Source organism: Viscum album (assembly GCA_963277665.1). Classification (NCBI taxonomy): domain Eukaryota; kingdom Viridiplantae; phylum Streptophyta; class Magnoliopsida; order Santalales; family Viscaceae; genus Viscum; species Viscum album. The sequence goes on along the minus strand of OY728157.1, from coordinate 1,237,753,582 downwards.
GTTCAGTAAGGAATTTGGAGTCTAATAAGATCAACTTAATTTTTGATGAATTGTAAATTATGAATAGTGATTTTAAGCTTAGGATTAGTAATGTGACCAAATGGATTAGTAATCTCACTTAAAGAAAGTTTTAATATAATTTAGACACCTTGATTAAGTAATTTGATTCAATAAAATGGGCAAATAACGGTTTCATAAATTATTAGTCAAGTATTAGTTTTTTTGGGTGAATAGTATTTTTTCAATTTAGAATTAAATTAAAAATATTTAGGAAATTTTTTATAAAATGGACTTTATTTTTGAACTCAGAGCATCGATATTATGTTATGGTAATTTTTGGAGATTTTTCTAAGAAAGTGGAATTTTCAGTGAATAGTAAAAATACAGTTTTAGGGTTTCGGTATGTTAATTGACATCAAAACTGTGTCATGATGATGTCATGAGATATTTTAAGGGATGGTCGACTAATGGGGATGAATTATTGAATGAGGTGTCCCAATTGGCCAATACCATGGGCAAATACCATGGGAAAGCCCATGGTTTTTCCAATACCACCAATTAGGTGCCCCTTGGCCAATAATACCTTGTCCCCTCACATTCCCTATAAATACCAAGCCATCCTCCCATATATTCGACTCCAAAATCATCCTCAATGGTTTTCTGGTCTCATTACCTCCCAAGGAGTCCTCCCTAGGTTCCCCCAAGCCCTCAAGGTCCCAACCATTGAGTATTAAGAGTTACGTTTAAGGTAAGGGATCCGACCTCTCTCTTTCTTTTCAAGTAATCTCTTTTATTTCATTTCTTTTATGCTCCATGTTATTATGTTAGATGATGTTCTTTTATATTACTCTTACTTCCCTTTTCATGTTCATCTGATAAGAGATCCCCTCTTACTCTCATCATTTCATTTTATGAATGTTTAAGTGGCGTCGTTAGGCTGCCAGAATTTCTGTAACGGATTCTTTCACCCTTCTCATTTTCATGTTATATTTTATTGTAAAGTCTTTCAAGTTCCTTTTATTACATTGGGGTATGATATCTATATATATAATTCTTAAATATTATGTTCATATGATGAGAGACCCTATTTGATCTTGTCAATTCATTTTTGTTGAAGTTTAAGTGACGTTGTTAGGCTGCGAATTTTCATAAGAGAAATCTAATTTTTGTCTTCCTTCAATGTTTTTAATTTCAAATGGTATGCCCTTAAAATTTCATTTCAATGTTCATATATCATTCATATTTGGACCCTCTACTGATTTATGAGTCATTTATGATTGTTTGACCCATGTCCCCTCTATTTTCAATGTTTTCTAAAACCCCGAAACATAGCAGTTATGCTGCAGAATTTCCGTCTCAAAATGTCTCTCTCTTTTTCTAAAGTTATTTTATTTTATTAAGTGAATACTGAAAGATCTCTCTTATATAGTGGTATTCACATATACACCAAGTTGTTCTATTTTAAATTTTAGGATTTACATACATGAGACCCGCTCTCCCTTTCTGTGGGTTTAAAGTGACGTAAAGATCATGTCTTTAATGCAGTTTTTAAAACGTTGTGATTATGAAATGAAACCCATTCCTTTTATGCTATATGGTCTGTTTATGAAATTATTGATGATGATATTTTTGGATCACGTGATAATAAAGACATTTCAAGGGTGCACCCGGATAGCGCTCCAATACATTGGGTAAAGACATAATCTCTAGAGATGACTATTTTTAACGACACCTTGCTGAATAACCTTGGTAATTTTTAATGACACCTTGGGGATCGACCTTGGTGAAACGTAAACATTTTCCAATATTAAATTTTGTAGCCACATCTTCAAGTTATGAAATAAGTTATTTTTAATATTATATGCCTCATGATTTCTTTCTCATGCCTTAATGTTTTTTTCATGACCATATTGAAGTATCTCAAGTTCACATGTAAAATGTTTTTCTTGTTTCCCTTACTGGGCCTTCTGCTCACCCTTTCTTTTGATATATGTCCCCAGGTTATGATATGCAGTAATGAACCTAGGATGAACTTAAGGAGAGGACTTTCAAGTGTTTAAGAAAAAAAATTTATTTTGTTTTCATGTATTATGTTCATGGCTTCCAAGACACTAATCCTTAAAGATCCTCAGTTTTGTGTAATGTAATGAATGTTTATGATATAAAAATGCGGGATGCCACAGTTGGTATCAAAGGATGGTTTAGTTATTTGTGGAAATTAGGATATAAAAACTTTAGGAAGAACCCTATAAAAAAGTTTAAATATAGGAAAACTTCCTGGTATTTTGGTAAGTATTGAGTAAGTGGTTTATCAAACAAATACATCCCTGTCTGGATACGAGCAGGTAGAGGTTGCTCTGGCATAGATGTACATAGGGGTAAAACCTGAAAACACCACATTGAGCTAGGCTTGAACGAGAACTGGTGCATGATAACGAGCCTTTCTGCACTCTTGGTTACGACACTCCCGGGGATGTGTTTGGTTAATCACAAGCTTTTTATGAATCATTATGAAGGAATTATAGAAAAATGTAATTGTATAAGCATGAAGTCTTAGTTAAAATATCCATAAATAAAATAAGTTTCTCACTAAGGTTTTATCCTTTTAGAAAATGGCAGGTAATGGGAGGAACCGTGCAGATGGTGACCGCAATGCACCATGTGCTGACGACCCTCCAATGGAAGCCAGAATGGAATGAATTCATGCGAATGATGAACCAAGTGACTCAAGTTATGAGTAATAACTTGAATCAAGCTGAGAGGCTGATCTCACCACGAAGGGAACAATACTCTGTTGAGTCCTTCATGCGTCAACGACCACCAACATTCAGTGGATCTACTGACCCATTGGTTGAGGAAAATGGATAAGCTCCATTGCAAAGATCTTTTATGTACTCCTTTATTCGAAACAAGAAAAGGTCACCCCTCTGTTTAACGCTAAGAGAGAGAAGTTGATCAGTGTTTGTCACTGGTCAAAAACACGAAGCCTAGAGAAGAGATAGAAGCTATGGAGTGTGAGGAGTTCTGAGTAATATTCTTTAATAAGTATTTCCCTCATCCCATGAGAACGAGAATGGAGAAAGAGTTTCTTGAGCCGAAGCAGAAGGAGACTGAATCTGTCGGAAGCTATGAGATGAACTTCACCCAACTTTCAGGATATACCTCTAGCTTTGTCATGGATCCAAGTGGGAAGGTTGATAGATTTTTCGATGGACTGAGACCTCATCTGTGGAAGAATCTAGCCAACCGGGACTACGATAGCTACGAGGAGATCGTGCGGAGTGCAATGAAAGTCAAGCTATAGTTTGGTGAGACACAATGGTCTCATAAATAAAATGACAAGAAGATGTCATTGGAGCCCAATTTAGGGAATACTTTTGATCAGGGAAGAGGTGGAAGAAAATGAAACTTACCACATGCAATAAATGTGGGAAGAAGCATCTGGGGCACTGCTTGATCCGAAGTGGCAAGTGATATAGGTGTGGAAGAGGAGTCCATGTTGCTCATAATTTTCGTAGTGAGGTGAAGCCTCAACTCCCCAACACTAACGATAGAGGAAAGATGGTTTTGGCACTACCTGAAGTCCATTTATTCAAGTGTGGATAGCTTGGGAACTTTTCTTATCACTGTCCAAATCCAATGGAAGTGGAGGGGAATCACCATCAACATCAGCAAAGGCTAGGGGAGCAAGGTCATGCTTTTGTTATCACAACAACTGAAGTTGAAGCTCCGAATTATTTGGTAGAAGGTACTCTTGTTTTACTCTCAAAACTAGCAACTACTTTGTTTGATTCTGGTTCTACGCATTCCTTTATTTCCTCCAAGTTTACAAAGAATATAGAATCAATCCCCGAACTGATTGAGGTAGAGTTGTCAGTCAAGACTCCAAGTGGGATTATCCATGCATCAACAGTGTTTAGAGACTCTAGTGTTTACTTTAGTAAGCACAATCTTATTGCAAATCTAGTAGTCATTCCCATGTTGTAATTCGACGTTATACTAGGGATGGACTGGTTCTCAAAGTATAATGCTAAGATCAAATGAAGAAGTAAGGAAATCATAGTAGTCATGAATTAAAGACCTACAATTATCTTCCAAGGAGAGGTATCCCGAACTATTACCTATCTAGAAACACATCCTATAGCTTTATTTATGGAGTTAATCAGTGATGATGATGAAGGAAAAGGGAGTATAAAAATAGAAGATGTTCTGATTGTCCAAGAATACATGGATGTTTTTTCTGAGGAGTTACTTGGACCTCCCCTAGAAATAGAGGTAGAGTTATCCATTGAACTCATACCTGGATCTCAACCGATATCAAAGACCCCATATAGAATGGAAAATGTGGAGCTTGAAGAGTTAAAGAAGCAACTCCAAGTCTTGTTGGATAAGTGGTTTATCAGACTGAGTGTGTCTCCTTGGGGAGCACCAGTTCTCTTTGTAAAGAAGAAGGATGGATCAATGTGGATATGCATTGATTATAGAGAACTGAATGGGATCACAGTGAAGAACCAATACCCTCTTCCAATAATTGATTATTTATTTGACCAACTTCATGGGGCTCAATTCTTCTCGAAGATTGTTCTTCGATCTGGTTATCATCAACTGAGGGTGAAGAAGGAATATATCCCAAAGACTGCCTTTCGATCCAGATATGGGCATTATGAGTTTACTGTTATGCCCTTCAGCTTGACTAATGATCTTGCTATTTTCATGGATTTGATGAATAGAGTCTTTAAGGACTACCTTGATAACATTGTGGTAGTTTTTATAGATGATATTTTGATATATTAAAAAAGTCATGAGGACAATGAAGATAATCTGAGGGTTATTTTGAAAACTCTATGGAAGGATATGCTCTTTGGAAAGTTCAGAAATTGTGAGTTTTGGTTACAACAAGTGGCTTTCATGCGGCACATCGTAACCCATGAAGGAATCTCGATTGACCCTACAAAGACAATGGTTGTGGAGGAGTGGCCTCAACCCACAACAGTAACTGAGATTTACAGTTTTCTTGGTTTAGCGGGATATTATAGGAGGTTTTTGAAAAACATTTCACGAATTTCTAATCCACTATCCAAGTTGACTCAAAAAGGGGTTAAGTTCATCTGGACAAAGGAATGCGTGTAAAGTTTCTAAGAGCTGAAGAAGAGATTATTTACTGCGCCTGTGTTAACACAACCCTCTATCGGAGAAAGATTCAATGTTTTTAGAGATGCATATCTGTAAGGGCTTGGGTGCATCCTCATGAAAAATGACAAGGTAATTTCTTATGCATCTTGACGGTTGAAGATTCATGATTAGAATTATCCTATGCATGCCCTAGAGCTAGCGGCGCTTTTTTTCTCTAAAGATATGGAGGCACTATCTTTATGGGGAGAAATGTGATATATACACTGACCATAAAAGTTTAATGTATATTTTCACGCAGAAATAATTGAAAATGAGACAAACGAGATGGTTGGAGCTTATTAAGGACTATTATTGTTAAATTCATTATCACCTTGGAAGAGCAAACAAAGTTGCGGATGCATTAAATAGGAAATACCCTGTTGTTCTGGAAACAATGGGGATCATAAGAGATCCATTGATTAAAGATCTAGTAAAACTGGACATGGGAATTGTAAGGGAAGGGACATCATCATCCTTATCCCAAATGATTTCTCAACCATCATTACTAGAGAAGATCAAGAAGGCTCAAAAAGAAGATCCTTTGCTGCAGGAGAAGTTTGAGGCTGTAAAGGATGGGAAGTTCCCTGATTTCAATATTGATCAAGAAGGTGTATGGAAATTTCATACAAGACTATGTGTTCCATCTATTATGGTGATAAAGAAAAACTGATGGATGAAGGTCATAGCTCTACTTTATCCATACATCCGAGAAGCAGTAAAATGTATAGAGACCTTCGTGATCATTATTGGTGGGATAACTTAAAGAGAGAGATTGTTGATTAAACTACAAGGTGCCTGGTGTTTCAACAAGTAAAGGCAGAAGGACAACTTCCTAAGGGGGTATTACAACTTCTACCCATACCAGTATGGAAGTGGTATAATATCACTATGGACTTTGTAACTGGTCTCCTGAAAACCTCCAAAGGAAACAATGCGATATGGGTTATTGTGGACAATCTCACCAAGACCTCCCATTTTATCTCTATTCCAGAAGATTTCTCTCTGGATCAACATGACAAGATATACATAAAGGAAGTGGTATGGCTGCATGGGGTACCACTATCCATGGTGTCTGATCATGATCCAAGATTCACATCAAAATTCTGGAGAAGTCTTCAACAAGCTCTGAATACTGAATTGAATATTAGTACGACCTATCATCCTCAAACTGATTGCCAATCTGAATGGACAATTAAGACATTCGAAGACATGCTGAGATTATGCTCAATGGAATTTAAAGATGGATGAGATCAACACCTCCCATTAGTTCAGTTATCATATAACAACATCTTCCATTCGAGTATTCAGATGGCACCCTATGAAGCTCCGTATGGAAAGCGATGTATAACTCCTACTTGCTGGGATGAAACTGGTGAGAGAAAGCTTCTTGGGCCTGATCTCATGCAAGAGATGACAGAATAGGTTCATTCCATCCAACAACACATAGAGGCTGCTTAGAGTCGGCAGAAGTGCTATGCTGACAACCGTCGAAGGGACTTGGAGTTTGGTGTTGGTGACAATGTCTTCCTTCAAATTTCTCAATGGAAGAGAGTCATGCGGTTTGGGAAGAAAGGGAAGCTCAACCCTAGGTACATTGGCCCCTATGAAATCCTTTATCACATAGGAGAAGTGGCATATCGACTAGCACTTCCACCGAACCTAGCATAAGTTCACGATGTCTTCCATGTATCTCTCTAGGGAAGTACATACCCGACCCTTCGCATGTATAGAACCCATAGGTGGTACAACTGTAACATGACCTCTCTTATAAGGATCAACCAGTGGAGATCTTAGACCATAGAGAAAATATTCTATGAAACAAGACTACCCAACTTGTGAAAGTGTTGTGGAGGAATCATAAATATGATGAAGCTACTTGGGATCCTGAGGAAACAATGAAGCAAAAGTACCCTCACCTTTTCGACTAGGCCTCAAGTATAAAATTTCTGGGAGGAAATTTCTTAAGGGGGGAAGAATGTAACGACCCAATCTTATTGAATAGTATATCAACTTACTCTTAACGATTTCATAGAGATATTTTTTGTTAATGTAGAAAGAGGAGTTGATGGGTTCATCAAGGTGAATCAAACCTTATGAAGCCCACTTATTATAGCTTTAGAAGGAGGTGGCATCTTTGGGCTTCGCTTTGGACCATGCCCAACCCGAAATTTAGTGTGTCAAGCTTGAACTGAAACGCTTGCGGGAGAAGTTCAAGTTAGTAGAGATTACTACTAGGGCAATGTTATCTGAGCCTCCCTCAGATTCTCTCAACATAACAGACCTTACACTTAGGTCATATGCTGGTGTTATAAGGGGATATGTGACGAGACCGTGGATTCTTTGTGTAATCCTTTGGGATGAATAAATTTAGATTCCTCATTTATTGAAGTTTGTGAAATTTCAAATGTCTTGATAATTTTAGGATGTATTTTATTGATGAATTTTGAAAGAAAGGATATTTTAAAATATTTACGTAAACCTGAAATAATTAATGATGTGTAATGATTTTTATTAAATGGTCTTCTGCAAAAGTGTTCAGTAAGCAATTTGGAGTCTAATAAGATCAACTTAATTTTTTGATGAATAGTAAAGTATGAATAGTGATTTATGTTTAGGATTAGTAATGTGACCAAATGGATTAGCAATCTCACTTAAAGAAAGTTTTAATTAAATTTATACACCTTCATTAAGTAATGTCATTCAATAAAATGGGTAAATAACGGTTTCATAAATTATTAGTCACGTATCAGTTTTTTTTGGGTGAATAGTGTTTTTTTAATTAAGAATTAAATAAAAAATATTTAGAAATTTTTTATAAAATGGACTTTACTTTTGAACTCAGAGCATCGATATTATGTTATGGTAATTTCTGGGGATTTTTATGAGAAAGATGAATTTTCAGTGAATAGTAAAAATACAGTTTTAGGGTTTCAGTATGTTAAATGTCATCATAACTATGTCATGATGAAGTCATGATATATTTTAAAGGATGGTCGACTAAAGGGGATGAATTATTGTATGAGGTATCCCAAGTGGCCAATACCATGGGAAAATACCATGGGCAATCCCATGGTTTTTCCAATACCACCAATGAGGTGTCCCTTGGCCATTAATGCCTTATCCCCTCACTTTACCTATAAATACCCAGCCATCCTCTCATCCATTCGACTCAAAATCATTTTCAACGAAGTTTTGGTCTCCATACCTCCCATGTAGTCCTCCCTAGGTTCCCTCAATCCCTCAAGGTCCCAACCATTGAGTTTTAAGAGTTACGTGTAAGGTAAGAGATCTGACATCTCTTTTTCTTTTCAAGTAATCTCTTTTATGTAATTTCTTTTATGCTCCATGTTATTATGTTAGAGGATGTTCTTTTATAATCCTATTACTTCCCTTTTCATTTTCATAGGATGATATATCCCCTTTACCCTCATAATTTCGTTTTATGAGTGTTTAAGTGGCGCCATTAGGCTGCCAAAATTTTGTAATGGATTCTTTCACCCTTCTCATTTTCATGTTCTATTTTCTTGTCAAGTCTTTCAAGTTCCTTTTATTACGTTGGGGTATGATCTCTATATATATAATACTAAACTCTTATTTTCATATGATTAGAGACCCTATTTGATATTATCAATTCATTTTTGTTGATGTTTATGTGATGTCGTTAGGCTGCCGAATTTTCATAAGAGAAATCTAATTTTTTTCTTCCTTCGATGTTTTTCATTTAAAATGTTGTGTTCTTCAAATTTCATTACCATGTTAATATATAATTCATATTCGGTACCTCTACTATTTTATGGGTCATTTATGATTGTTTGACCCATGTCCCCACTCTTTTCAATGTTTTTTAAAACCCCGAAACCTAGCCGTTTTGCTGTAGTATCTCCATCTCAAAATGTCTCTCTCTTTTTCAAAAGTTCTTTTATTTTATAAAGTGAATAGTCAAATCTCTCTCTTCTATAGGGGTATTCATGTATATACCAAGTTGTTCTATTTTAAATTCTGGGATTTACATACATGGGACCCACTCTCCCTTTTCGTGGGTTTAAAGTGACGTAAAGATCCTGTCTTTAAAGAAGTTTTTAAAACGTTATGATTATGAAATGAAACCCATTCCTTTTATTCTATATGGGTTGATTATGAAATTATTGATGATGATATATGTGTCTCACATGATAATAAAGGCATTTCAAGGGTGCGCCCTGATAGCGCTCCAATGCATTGGGTAAATGATAAATATCTAGAGATGACTATTTTTAACGACGCCTTGGTGAATAACCTTGGTAATTTTTAATGACAACTTTGGGATGGACCTTGGTGAAACGGAAATGATTGTCAATATTAAATGTTGTAGACACATCTTCAAGTTATGAAATACGTTATTTTTATTATGATATGCCTCATGATTTCTTTCTCATGCCTTAAAGTTCTTTTCAAGACCTTATTGAAGTATCTCAAGTTCACATGTAAAATGTTTCTCTTGTTTCCCTTACTAGGCATTCTACTCACCCTTTCCTTGATGTATGTCCCCAGGTTATGATATGCAGTAATGAACCTTGGATAAAATTAAGGAGAAGTCTTTAAAGTGTTTAAGAATAATTTTTTATGTTGTTTTCATGTATTATGTTCCTGGTTTCCAAGAAACTAAACTTTAAAGACCCTCAGTTTTTTGTAATGTAATGAATGTTTATGTTATAAAAAGGCGGGATTCCACAATATATTCAAATATTTATATATAAACTGCACATTTATTTTAATTTTTGCCACATTTTTTAGAAAACAAGGATATTTTAGAATCATTTTTATAGTGATTTAAAATATGACTAATGATATATATATTTATATATTTTCTATTAATTTTAATTTGAATAAAAAATAATTTATATTTGTAATAATATATATTTATACACACACACACCCACACACACCCATATATATATAAACATATATATAATATAATATAATATATATATATTAATATATAAATATATAATTCTATTAGTTTTCATATATATAAATATTTACTTATATATTATTAAATATATATATATATATATTAATATATATGTAAACATTTATTATATTTTATTATTATATTTATATAGATAACATAATATTTATATAAAAGACATTATAATATGTTTAAATTACATAATACTTATATATATAGACAGACACACACACATCTATATATAATTATAATTTAACAAGTGATATCTACTCTTGGGGGTCATGGTGTAGTCTCATGTTTGAGACACACCAATTTCTTCACAATACTAGTGTGTCACTTTCTTTTATTAGTAATATACCACATTTCCCCACATCGATGTAAATTTTTATTTTTCAAGATATATATATATATATATATATATATATATAAACACACACATATATAAAAATATATTTATATTTTAAAACACATATACATTTTAAATTTAACAATTTTTTAAGAAAACAGGACAATTTTATTGACATTATCACTAGTGTTTTGAAACATGACTATTTATATATATATTTAGATGTATACATATATATAATTATAATTTTATTAATTTACATATATTTATATATAAATAAATCTTTTATTTATTATTCTATATTTATATTTATATTTATATACTAATACATTGACATATATTTACAAATCATAATATATATATATTACATACATATAAACATGCATAAAGATAAATATATATATATTTATATATTTATATATTTATATATTTATATATTTATATATTTATATATTTATATATACAAACACATATACACACACACACACACACTCATATATATATAAATAAATAAACCAACATATACAAATATATATATATATATATATAAACAAGTACAAATATATAAAATATAAACATGTATATATAAAGAACCACACACATATATATATTTATATATATATATATATAGTAATTATTTATTAACATGTCACTCATCCTGACAATGATTATAAAAACAATGCTTGAGAGGTATCACTCAATCCAAATGGGTGATTTGGTATCATAATACCCTAAAATAGTAATCTATAAGACATATATACAATGATTTATTTGATGTTGGATTTTTATAAAAAATATATATATTTAAATTCATATATATATATATATGTTTGTGTGTGTGTGTGTCTATATATCTATGTATTAATTTATTAAATACTGAAAAATAGTAATATATGTATAAATATAGCATAGTATATTTTTGTAATAAATATTTCCTAGTTTAGTTGGTATGGTTGTTAGGTTGGCTTAGAGAATTTCCTTTATTTTATTCCGAGTGGGGGGAATGTTTGTGGGGTTTTGTGTGGAGGTACTGCCTATGGGAGTTGGGAGAGTAGTTTAATCATCATAGGTGGGATTTGAGAAAAATAAGAAATGGGTGAGGTTTTCATGGTGTGTCATGTCAAATGCATAGGTGGGAAATGGAAAAAGATTATAAATTGTAGAAAACCCATTTACCGACATTTTTCAAAAACGTTTGTGTATGATAATTATTATGATTTTTCAAAAACACATATACTGATATTTCAAATCATTTACTGACAATTTTTTAAAAACATCATCAAATGAATTAAAGACTTTCGGAAAAGTCGTCATGGAAAAAAATGTCTCTATTATACATTTTTTACTATTTTTTTAAATGATTAGTAACAAATTTTAATTTTCCACTATTTACAAAATTCATCGCCTTTAAAAAAATATAATAATAAAAAGTCTATCAAATTGCTTTATATGTTGTATTCAGAAATATTATTAGTATAACATTTCTTTTGAATTATTAGATTATTCAAGGATTTCATTAATAAGAATATTTTAATATATTATTCAAGGATATCATTGAATACATCCAAGAGGGCCTATGAAGACATATTTATATCATGTATACTAGGATCTTACTAATATTTAGTTTCACTTAAAAATTTACATCACTTTTTGTTCAAATAACAAAAATAGACGATTCTACCGTCTTTTAGAGAAGGTATCATACCATAGTAAGTTGTAAAATGAAGGCATTGTGACTAATAACATATAAAAATCCTTATGGTAGATGATACATTACATTATATAATTAAACATTAGTGGTGAAAGTTAAATTACCATTGAAAATTATTTAATTTGTTCATGACCAAATAGAATCACCTTTTAAATCTTTCTAGATACTCAATACTATCTCATCAATGAAAATTATTACATGAATAATACAGAAGAACAAGCACCCATTCAGGAGAAGATTGAGTGGATATCAGATGATGTGGTCATAAAGAATGTGGGAATTGTTTGGAAAAAGATCCCAATGGGTGGGATCTGTTACATACAAGTCCATAACATCTGTAAGATCACATCAAGGAGGAAACCACTAAGGGTAATATGGAGGGACAATTTACTTTACTCCCACACACTTGTTATAAATCATTTTATTTTATATTCATGTGGTTGAGACATTCATATTCTCTGGGGGGGGTTCCACTCTTAGTAAATAATTATGGATAACAAAAACCTAAACTTTAGTGTATTTCATCTCATAAACCCATCCAAACTTAAATTGGCAATGAAACCATAGCTATAATGTTATATGTAACAACTTGGGTACTTATAAACTAATTTGTTTCCATTATAGGATTAAACAATTACATTCAACATAAATTTATAATCAATTAACAAAATTTGTAGAAATTATTTAATCTATACTAATAAAATATTATTTTCCCCTATTAAAGTATAAATAAAATTTATAGATCATATAAGTAAAAATATGATACATTAAGGTCATTTAATAAGTAAATAAATGTTTTGAAAATGATAAATTAAGAGTTGGTATTTTTGTGAAATGTAAATATTTCATCACAATTTTATAGTTAATATAATGGTTTAACTGAAAATTTCTTCACATTAAATAGATTCAAAAATGTATAATTTGTTTTCATATGATTATGTGATAATTTCATGAGACCGTAATAATTTTTTCAAACAATCACCAAATCAATTATAATTTTAAAATCAGTATTTTTCTATCTGGAAATAATTTTAATTAAATATTAAATTTGTCATATTTAGTTATTTATTATTAAAATATATAGTTAATTTTTGAATTAAATAGATTTAAAAACGGTTAGGGTTATTTTTTGTTATTTTTCTAAAATACATGAATTTTTTGGGAATTTTAAAATATAGTAATATTAGATATTTATATTATAAGTTAAATAAACTATTCCTTGAGTCATTGTTGATGTAATCACCATAATCTAGAACTCCAATTTATTATTTTAATATATTTAGTTATAATTATCAATCTATTCATATTATGGAGCTAAAATAATAATCTAATGAATAAAATAATGAGGAAACACCCCTCTCTTGCACTATGAATATTACCCACACCTCTTCTTGTCCATACACCTCAAGGCCATGTAGGATGATTAATTTCAGTACAATTACCTTCCCACGTTTCTTCCTCTTGTCCAATGCCTTATTTTCTCACCAAAAATAAAAAACCATGTTCTTTAAGGAGGTTCTGTAGGAGAATAAATCAAGAGTTAAAATTCTCTTACTTATTCTTTTATTCTATTCTGAATATGTTCACTTTTCTTAATCTCTATTCACCTACACTTATATAAGTGCCATGAAAACACTATTATTTGATAGTCATAGTAATGTTTATCATATTTATGGATAATTCATCATAAACCTCAGTCTCCGCTTCTTTTTATTCTAAAAATTATAAAACCAGTTATTATGTGTTGATTTACCTCTATCATGGATGATACACTTTTAATTTCTTCCACTGCATTCATGGACATTGTATTTTCATTTTCCATTACTACCTTCAATACTAGTCTCGAAACCATTATTATTGATAAAAATATTATAATATTTATTTTATAAATATTTTTATGTTCTATAACTAGTTTATAGACATAACATTAAATTAAAAAAATCTATTTTGGGATGGTCGGAAAAAAATCAGCAAAAAATGAACCATACTATTAACATTAATGTTTTATCTAATGAATCATCCTCGTATATGAAAAAATTATATAGGGTATCATTAATACTTTCAAAACATATTTACACAATTTTAATACACATTTTATGTTTTTATTCAATTCAATAAGAAAATCTATAATGAACCAACCATGGAATCCAAGAAATAAATACACCCAAAAAATGAAAATAACTAATTATTATAAATAAATTGGTGAAAATATGTTATAAAAATATCATATAAGTTATTATAAATATTAAATAATTCATTAATATATTTATAACACTCTTTAAATCATTATACCGGATGTTTAAACACATATTATCTAGGATGAACCCGAGTTATGGGACTTGTCTTTAAAAATCATCTTTTTAATTTCCAATTTTACAAAATTCAAAAAGTATGTTTTTATGGTGAAAGTATTCATGTTTTATGATTATTATCTAGTTCATGGTAATTGTTTAATTTTTCATTTGTGAACTATATCACCCTCTAATGTCACGAACCAACCAGGGTTGATCAAGATTCGGTCACTTGAGCTGATCTGCAACATGGCCCGAAGGGCAATCCCAATCCACAGGGGTTAACAACTAGTGTAGGGAATCAACAGAGTAAACCAGGGGAATTATTTCACCTAGAAATAATTAAGTGAGATGAATTGTGTAAATATAAATAAAAAATCCCAATATCTATATATCAATATCCAAACTAAACATTTTTTATACACAAATAAAGTACAACATCAATATAAAACATAATCCAAATTGAAACCCAACAACACAATATCCTTATGTGACCCCAAAGGTCACACTCCAACACCAAGACCAACCATAACCTATAGAAATCAAGAAGAATTTGAGTCTTTCACCACAATCTAAAAACAAGCTGAAACTATAGGTTTGAGTATTAAACACAGTATGCACGCATGAACAAATATTTTTCTAATACACATTCTTTATAATAAATGAACATCCGCTTCATGTTTGAAATAAAATTTATATAATGGTATATCTTCACACATTTTAGACGTTAAAAAAATCATGGCCCACTACCCATTGTTTCATTAAAATATGCACCTATTTTTTAAAAAGGGACTGTTAGTGTTTTAATGGGAATGGATGAGAAAATGTGCTGAGCATTTTTTTAAACACTTTCCCATAAATTTTCTAAATAAAATTTATCATTTTTAAAAAGGAAATGTGTTTCTTAATGAATCAAGATAAAAAATTACAAGAAAATTTAAATACAAATATCACATAAGAGTTTCCAACTAATCATGCATTATAAGTAGCTAAGTGATAATAGACATGGGAGGAACCTAGGAGCTCGTGAATAATCCGAAGAAATATATTACATGTTGAATCATCCTAGAAAGCATGTAACACTCAATGAAATACATTCTTCATAACATTATCATCCACACTTCACATGTTATAGACTGAGAGGCCCAATAACATAACAATAATAACAAAATACCCAAAGCTATGGTCCACTAGATAGTTCATTAACTAACTAGTGTTGAAATAATTATTAGAAAATTAAAAATATATGCTAGGTTCTCTATGTCATGATTATCGAAATTGGATTTCTAACTAATTCTTGTGAGGCATCCAATCCCATGCACATATATAATAACTAACACGTGGGCATCACCTGAATCACCCCAAGGATCAATCTCAGGCCATAGCCCAAATTGATATCATGGAAGTACATACCACATATATCAAATTAACATAATGGATCAAAATAATTTACACTATATATTAAACGTGAATAGATAGATAGTATCACCTAATGGAGGGTTTTCAAATAAAAACATTCACTATTTTTAAAAAAGGGATAAACTGGCCTCAAAATCATTTCACAAAACCATCACATTCAAATAAAACTAAAATAAATCTTTCAAAAGAGTTGTATGAACATTATTTTCCATCACACAATAATTTTAGAAATTCCATTTGAAATACCCTCACCACATTGTTCAACCTATTAATCTTAGTTAAAAATATTAACTAGGACATTTATCACAATCACAGGCCAATGAACATAAAAAGTCCTTGTAAATATTTTTTTTAAATCTGAAACCACTTTGAAAACCCATTTAATGAAGCCAATTAATCATTTCATGTTATACAACTATATTCACATTGCTAATACATGCTATATATATCAAAATCCATTCATAAAATCAAATCAGGCATTTTCTCAAAAACTTGTTGTGCACAATATAACCATAACAATACTATTTAGAATAAGATTTGGTACAAATCACCACATTACAAACCAAATATATATTCCAATGATCACAAATCATTATTTAGCATATAAAGGAGGTGTGGAAAGCATTATATCAGTGATTCTTAAATTAAAAAGTCAAGGGGAAATGGAAACCATCCTCGAAGCACCAGCGCTTCAAAAATACACACATGAAACTACCCTTCTATGGTTCGAAGATCTATGGTCTACTATGAGGAACCTCAAAAAAACAAAACCCCCAACATAAATCAAGGAGAACATGTTCCCTAGTCCCAATAAATAATAGGGGTTAGAAGAACACAATTGGAAATGAAAGAAAGAGGAAGAGAGAGAATATATGAGAGAATTAACTTGATAAATCTAGACCCACACATGGAGAATCACCTTAGATCTACCATGGAAGGAGGATTGGAGGCATGGAGAAGGTCGGAGAATCCTCCTTTGGATGCCAAAACATGGGGGAGAGGGAAAAGTGAAGATTATTTCTAAAATAACAAGAGTGTATTTTATTAAATTTATAATTTTTATGCTCTGGGCAGCTCGCATGGTTTGGATGAATATTTTACCATATCATGCTCCAACTATGTTCCCCTCACTCGACACAAAATGCACCCAGCACAGTTTGGCCACATAGATTGCAATCCCTACAAAAATCATTCCAAATACTACTATCCCAAGAGAGAACCATCATGCACTCTTACTACACGGTTTCAAAAAACATGTGCATGTAATGAACCATCGCTCAGCCATATATACCTATGTCGTACGGTTACATGGGATGAGTCATGCGGTTTAAAAAACAATTTTAAAACTTTTCATAGGATACTTCCATGAAAAAAACTCCCCATATCACCATGAATGTCAAAAAAACTAAGGAATATACTTAGGAACAAATTACAAAAATAGACACCACAAAATTAAAACCCTATCTTACTTGGAACACGAGAGAAAATCCGAGATCCCCAAATGAACTGGAACGAAGGATGAAAATGAAAAAATGGGTGTGAAAATTCTCTCCACCATAATAGTTTTAGACTCTAGCAAACCAAAAAATATTCCATTTAACTAATCAACATCTAAATACTTCACATATGGATAATACATCCTCCACAAGCCAAAAACATATCAACACATATGTGTAGAACTTACACCTCTTCCCTAAAAAGAACAAAAACCTCAAAACTGCATGCCAAAGGCAATGGAAAACAAAATCTATGTTATTCACACTATTACTTCAAACATGACCATTGGGAACACTCCAAAACCCTATCATTCACTCAAACATGATGAGAAATAATAATTATATAACATTAAAAGAAACTATCTACTACCAAAGCAACTCCAGAAACTAATCAAGATCACTAAAAGGGGTAGCCCTAAATGGACTCCCCACTATTTGAAACAACCTATAACATATTTATCATAAAATAAATTTCAACAATACCTATGGTAGGTCTCCACACTATTAAAAAAAAAATGGGAATAAACAAAATAAAAATCCTTCAAACTGATCACAAATCTACACCATAAGGTCAAGGGAGTAAAGGGGCCTAATAATTGGAACCATGAAACCACAACTAACACATGCAAGCCATCCATGAAAGAATAACAAAAAAGAAACTTGCATAAGGGATAAGTATACTAGGATATCTATAATACGAAGAAATTCATTGTGATATAGTACCCACAATAGGGATAGATAAACTACCTCATTCTAACAGTGGAGGCACGAGCTTAGCCAAACTCTCTACACCCCCGATGATTTTCTAATTGTGTAATAAAATTCACTCTGAGGCCTTTGGTTGGCACCCTAATTCTTGAAGCATATATTGTGATGTAATCATGATCTAATGATCCCCAATCTTGGGCACTCTCTACCCAAATCATCATACAACCACTTTCCACACATATCCATGTAAGTGAGCACTCATGGAATACACCAATGATCAAAAAAACATTCTCATTTTCCATGAAAAATCATTCAACTCAATTAAAAACACATGAAACCATTCAAAGGACCACTATTTGGAAGCCAAATCAATTTTCAAATCCTATGTTTTAACTCATTTCATCATGATCAAAAATAAAACAAATAGACATCAATCCTGACTTCCATTTCATCATATTCGAATCAATTTTCAAAAAGACACAATAAATATTGTTTCATGAAGAATTTCAAATAACCATATTTTAAAACAAGTTTCTTCTTCCCAGACAACCAATTCCAATAAATACCAAAATTCATTTTACAAAAATACACTTTTCCAATACATTCCTCAAAATGAAACATAAAACCCATTTTCCATCTTCCCCAAACTAGGCCATTTCCATATCAAAATCATGTTTTCTTAATTCAAAAAAAAGATCTCCCAAAACAATTTCATAGTCATGATGAACTCGATAAAATTCATAAGGGGAACTAGTGTTGATGGGTAGCTTGGCCGTATGGCTAGATACCATATGCCTAACACTCCACGATCATGGAGAGTCTTCTAGGACCATGTCCTCAGCACCTCATGGAATTCTTGATCATGAGAGCTCACTAAGACCACTAGACGAACTCCCTTTTCTTATCCCAAACTCCTAAAACTCTACAATAACCAAACAAAAACTAGACTTTCCATGGAATCCCAAGGGTCATAACAAGCATGGTGTAATGACATCCTTCAAGTTCTTACCTCCTATGTCTTGAAATTACAAATCCTTTATCTTCCTTGACATCCTGACTAAAGAATGATATTTTAAAAGATATTTCCTATGTTTAATAGGTCTCATTTGATACCATTTTAACAAGAACCAACTTGGGTAGACCCCAAACTAGTCACCCGAGCCTATCTAAAACATGGCCTGAGACCATTACCAATCCTCATAGGGTAGGAAACGTGTTTTAGAAATTAGAAGAGTTAACCAAGAGAATGATTTAACCCAATAATAAGTAAATAAATTAAATAGTGAAAATATAAACAATTCAACACAATATCTATATGTAAATATCCAAAGTCAACATCTTTTATTGAGAACAAAAAAAATTGTGATACAACATAACCCAAATTGAAACATGACAACACAACATCACAGTGTGAGCTCGAGGGTCTACCTTTAACATTAAGACCAACCATCACCCATGACAATCAGAAAAAATCCAATTCTCATGCCACAAGATAAATACAATAATATACTATATGCGTGAGTAATATAACTTTATAGGAATGCCTAAAAACTTCTATTCCCAATGCACATACATTAAAATAAGGGAACATCAGGTTTTTGATGGAAATAAAATATATAATGATATCTTTTCAAACATATTTCCACATGAAAATAATTCAAAGACAATTTAATTTTTTCCCATTGAAATCTACATTCCTTTTTTCAAAGAGAAACTATTAGTTTACAATAGAGAAAAATAAAAAAATGTGTAAAAAATCAAAACAAAATTCCCATAAATGATGGAAAATAAAATTAACATATTCAGTATGGATAAAATTTATTAATTCAAAAAGAAAAAAATGATATGGTCAATAGAAATATCATATAATATTATAAAATCAGTCAAGTACCATATGTATCTTAGTTTCAATAGACATGGGGTGAGCCTTGGAGCCCATGAATAATTCTAAACATACTAATACATGTTGACTAATTCTAGAAAACATACCTCAATCATTGACATCAAATCACTGAAATATGATCAGCCGTACACTACAGGGTACTGACTGAGGTGGCCAATCCCATAACAATAAAAAAAAATATCCCCCTGCCATGGGACACTAGCTACTGTGTATACTAACTAGTCCATCAATCGTTCTCATAAAATTCACAAGGTATTCTATATTTTTTGGGTCAATTGTATAGAAAATAGAGATCCATCCAATTCTATCCAAGATTCTAATCACATACACATATATAATAACTAACAAATAGGAATAACCCAATTCACCATAACGATTGATCTTATTCCATTTAAAAAATATGTATCCATGGAGCACATAACAAGAATCTACTAATATCATAGTGGATCAAAAGGATTACATAGTGAGGATATCCCATCCATTAAAGATAAACATGGAAATGGGATCACCTGATGGAGGTTTGTGTAGTGATAACATTCAAAACATTCGAAAAAGTATGATATGGGCCCCAAAATCTTTTGACAAAATCATCACATTCAAAAGAACCTAAAATCTTTTTTCTAAAAGAGTTATTAACACACCAACCATTTCATAATATTAAATTTTAAATAACCACGCTATATTTATCAACCAATCCATATTTATTAAAAATGGAAAACTGTTCATTTATCCCCATCACATGCCAAACCATTTTGAAAATCCATTTACACATTTATATTAAATCCGAAACCACTTTTAAAACCTAATTAAGAACCCCAATTAGTAATTTAACATAAAACTAATAAATTAGGAAAATATAATCCATGATATAGATATCATAAACCATTCATAAAAGACAACATCGCATTTTCTCAAACAATATGTGTGCATAATATAACCAAAACAACCCTATTTGTCACAAAACAATGTATAAATCACCACCATTCAGGCCAAACAAATATTCCAAATATCATAAATCCTTATTTATCCTATAATGGAGGTATGAAAAGAATGAAATAGATTATTATTAAATTAAAAAGGAGTGTGAAAAAAGGAAACCTACCTTGAACCACAAGCACATTATTGTCACACACTCAAAACAACCATCTCAAGGTTCAATGAAATATGATCTAATAAGAGGAACCTCACACAAACAAAAGCCCCAACATAAATCAAGGGTAACATGAACCCTTTTTCCAAGAGACCATTGGAGGAGAAGAGCTTAATAGTAAACTAATCAAAGATGAAGACGGAGAAGAGCGGAGCGGGTAACCTTGAGAAATATGGCCCCAAACAAAAAGATTTTACTTATATATACCATGGAAGAGGTATAGAAGGATTGTAGAAAGAGGAAGGACCCACCTATGGGTTTCATGATCTTTGGGAGGGAAAATAGATTGGATTTAGGAGAAAATACATAGAGGGTAGTCTAGGATTTTCATAGTTTTTATGTTTTGGGATGCTCGCACAGTTTGGCCGCATGGATTACCAAAAAATGTTCAAACTACGCTCCCATCATGGGACACATAGGGAACCCTGCATGGTTTGGCAAAATAGCTTCTATATAATTCTCAAAATATTCCAAACTACATTTTCCCAAGAGAAAACCATCCCACTCATTTACGACATGGTTAGAAAAACTGTGCGCAAGCCATGCGCCATGCCTCTTCCATGAACACTTAATATTCACTATTACCTAGGATGAGACACAAAGTTTTAAAAAATTTCCGCCAACCATGCATAAGATATATCCTAGCCTAAAACCTCTACGTTTCACCAAGAACACCTGAATAACTTGATGATTAACCTCAAGACCCAAAAAAGGACACCTCAAATTTGAAACCCGGTCACACCCGAAAATCTATAGAATATTCGAGATCCCCGAATAAACTAGTAGTCGATGATGAAAATGAATTCCCATTGGGTACATCCAATGCATTGGGTGTTTTCATTTTGGATGTGGATTTTAATGGTTTTTCCATGTGTAACTATGATCATCACAACATAACGTAGTCACAAGGGTTACAATCTTAATTATGTAATACCAAAGGTTTCCATTGGGGTTTTATTATTATTTTATTTAAGTCACTTATTTTCATAAATGAAGTACATGATAATTTATGGGTCATAAGTATGTATTTGAGAAATTTATTTCATATATTTTTATGTGTTATTGGATTAATGGTTTCATTCTTTCTTTTTATGCACATTACTGAGATTTTTGTGATCATACCTTGTTTTAAAATGTTATTCAAAGGGTTTAAGGATGGGTAAGAGAAAATAAAAATCCAAGATAAATTTTGTGATCTTTTTTCATGAAAATATTTCATTTTACTTTAAAAAAATTTCTATTATTTAAAAAATTATTACTATTTTAGTTGTACCCACTTTGTACACTTGTGGGTTGACATATAAAAATTAATTCATATTTCTCTTAAACCTTAAATTGAAAAGATAAATGGGAATGTAATAAATGAATTATTTTTAAATTAACTATATTATGTAATGTTAATATACAAGTCTTTATATTTAGTATCATAAAATGGTTTGTATAACATTAGGTGTTATGAGGATATAAATATAATACAATAATGGTTTTTTATCATATGTTAGTGTTTAAATGATATAGAATTTTTAGATTACCATGTTTAATCATCTAATATATGTTTTCTTAGAATTATTTTCCAAATAATAAATAGGCAAGCTAATGTAGGTATGCTCTGAGAGGATGATACCATTCTTAATCTGCATCTCAGAATGGTGGGAGTGGGAACTGAGTAGATTTGGATAGTACTGGGTCACTTGAATAATGATATAAATAGAGGTGGAATAAATGAATGAGAGCATCCAGAGCTACCATAAAATAACATGTCGATAGTAGAACATCTTATGAGCAAATACCCTCCTCTTTTCAGTGGATCTTCGAAAATATTGGTGGCTGAATAGTGGATTAAATCCCATGAAAATATACTTGTTGTCATGGGGTGTTAGGGTAATCAAATGTTAGTCCTAAAGTTTATAATATTTATGGTGATGTTTTCTAATGGTGGTTACTAGTCATGAGTATCAAATATAGTGAGGATATTCATTCCTTTCAATTGGTTGAATTTAAGAATTTATTCCTTCAAAAATATTTTCCTAAGGAGGTTCGACGTTGGATGGAAAAAAATTATTTTATTATTGAAACAAAATAATAAATTTTTAGAATCTATACATAAATAAAACTTCACATGATTTCCAATGTACTCTCTAAATATTAATTAAGAACTTCATTGTAAAATCAATCATTTTCAATCAGGATTGAAGCTAAGATATCAAAGATAATTGGCCTCTCATGAATTATGAAGTTATGATAATATTTTTCAAAGTATTGAGAGGGTATAAATTGAGTTTAATGATGATCATGTGTACTTTGAATAATAGCATATGGAAATGTCTAGATGGAATGTAAGGGGAAATAATCCATCAAGGAAATATGATGGTATGAAAATCCAATTTTCTATTTGGAAAAGGAGTGGTAAAAATCACCCTAGGGGAATCCTTAACAAATCATGGAAGTGTATTCAATGTGTTATGATTAGAAATATTCAATGATATTACAATGAAAAAGATCTTTTTTATGGTATGTTTAATTATTATAAAAAGACTATAATTTTTTTAAAATGTGGTGATATGAGGAATTATGAAAATGTCTACCCACAGAGAGATCTGAATGATGGAAATCAACTAGATTATGAACATGATGGTGTAGTTATATCCTTTTTGACTACATCATAAGATGTTGACCCATAAAATTATGTGGTATTAGGTACTTTTTTTTATTACAAATATTTTTCTAATGTTTTGATTGATAGAGGTTCAACCCATTCTATGATTGCTGAGAAATTTTTAGGTTAATTAGAAGATATACCTCATGAAATGAAACAATATATTATAGTTATAATAGAATGTAGAAATATAATTTAAAAAAGTAATTATAATAATCTTTCTAATTTTATTTTTTAAAGATATTACCAAAAACCCATTCTTTTACTTAGTAGTGTTTGATTTTATTTTGGGTATGGAATATATTTTTTTATCATGCTAATATTGTTTATTGGTATAAATTAGTTTTTTTTTCTAAAAGAGTTTTAGTTTGTATACCATAATGAACCAATACATTTATAAAATATCAGAATTTTGATAAATCGTTAAAAGATGGAAATGAATATTATCTATCACACACTCATGAAAATAAGGGAAGTGTTTTGATTAATGATGTTCTGGTGGTAAATGAATACTTTGATGTTTTCCCTAATGATTTTCCTGGAGTTATACATGATCGAGAAGTTGAATTTACCATTGACTTAGTTATTGATGATAGTATAATTTCAAACCTTTATCCAATTTCACATGTGGAAATTTTAGAACTGGAAAATAATTTTCATGAGTTATTTGATAATGTTTTCATTCATCCTAGAACATCGCCATGGAGGGTCTTATTGTTTCATTAAAAATAAAGCTGGTTCCATGATACTTTTAATTGATTATAGTGATTTGGATAGCATTCAGGTTATGAATATGTATCAATTGCCTCATATTATTGATTTTTTGATCACCTATAGGGACATATTTATTTTTACAAGATTGGCTTGAGTTCTGGGTACCATAAGATAATGGTGAAGGAGGTTGACATAAAAAAATTATCCTTTCATACTATATGTGGTCATTATGATATTCCTTTTATGCCATTTCATTAGAAAAATTCCCCTATTGTATTTACATATCTTATGAATAGAATCTCCCTCAAATATTTGGATAGGTTATTTGTTGTTTTGATTACTGATATTTCTTTGTTTTTAAATGGTTATGAAGATAATGAAAAATATTGAAGGATTTTCCTACAAACACTAAAAGAAAATAAGTTATATGGAAAATTTAAAAATGTTATTTTTTGTTGCAAGAGATTTATTTTAATAAGGAACATTGTAGATAAGGATGGAATAACAGTTGACCTATATAAAAAATGTGGTTAATGAATGGCCAAGACCTAAAAATGTTACTGAGATTCATAGTTTTCTAGGATTAGTATGATATTACTAATGGTATGTTAAAAACTGTTCACTATTATCTATCCCACTAACTAAATTAACACAAAGAGTGGATGAAATTATTTGTACAAGACTGTGTGATATCTGTTTTTCGGAATAAAAGAGGATATTGGTGAACTCTCTTTATTTTTCCATGAATTCTAGAAATGATGATTTTATTATCTAGAGTGATTAATAATTTAAGTGACTTGTTTGTATTTTGATGCATAATTACCCGGTAATTTATTATTCTTTAATACAACTAAATCCTCAATAATTAAATTACCCTAGATGTGATATAGAATTAGAATTTTTATATTTTTCTTTGAAGATTTAGAGGCCTAATTTATATTGATCCAAATATGAAATATATAATAATTATATAATTTGAAGTATTTATTGACCAGAAGAAATTGAACATGATGAAGAAGAGATGGATTGAACTGATAATGTATTATGATTTCAAGATCAGTTGCAATTTTTTAAAAGTAAACAAAGTGGAAGATTCCTTGAGTCAAAAACATATTTCATCATTAACCATGTTACATTTGGAACATGACTCCTTTGTTTATGATTTGATAAATTTTGGATTGGAAGTCATTGGTGTTGGAAATTCCACATATTTGTTTCATTTTTTAATGCAGTCACCTTTATTAGATATAGTAATGAAAGAGAAGAATGAGGATGTTGATTTATATAAAAAGATATAATTGGTGAAAAAGGGTAAGTTGCTAGAATATAATATTGATAAATATTTTATTTTTAATATTTTGGAAGCCAATATTTGTGCTTTTTTATTGATAGTTCAAAAGATAATTATTATTTAATGCTCATAGTTCACTATTTCTAGGTCATCTTGGATGCTCTAAATAGGCATAGAGAACTTCAAGAGTATTACTAGTTGTATGGAATGAAAAAGAGACATTTCTAAGTTTATAATGAATAGTTTTACATGTTAATAGTTTAAATCAGAGAAACAACTACCAAATGATATTCTTTAGACATTGCAGCACTATAGTCAAAATGAGAAAATATATACATTGATTTTGAGGTAGGAATAAAAAATAATTCTCATTATAACAATGTAACTGGGTTTTTTGTTGATTGACTAAATAAATATAAACATTTTATTCTTATTTGAGATACTATGTATTTGGATCAACTTTCTCGACTATACCTTAAATAGATACTCAGGTTTCATATATTTCCTCTCTACATTGTATATAATCCTGATTCCAAGTTGAGTTATAAGTTTCGGAAAGTCCATCAGAAGTTGTTGGGAATAGAATTAAATTACATCACATCCTTTAATCCCCAATCTGATGGATAGAACATAAAAAGAATTCAGACCATGGAAGACATTTTGCGTGATTTTTCAACAGACTACCATGTATTTTGGGATCAATATATTTCTTTATTTGAGTATTCTAGTAATAATTTATTTCATTCCATTTTAGAGATGATACCTTCTGAGACATTATACGGAAAGTGTTGTCATAATCAATCATTTTGTGGTGAAGTCAGGGAAACGCATTTGATGGGACCAAAATTTATAAAGGAGGTGGCTGAGAAATTGAAGATGGTCTAGTAAAAAATGAGCATAACTCAAAGAAGAAAGAAAACCTATACATATTATAAAAGAAAAGAATTTTCGTTCAATATAGTTGATCATATTTGCCTTAAAATAACTCATTGGAAAACTATTGTGTGTTTATTGGGAAAGGAAAGTTATGTCCAGGGTTCATTAGTCCTTATGAAATCCTAGAGAAATTTGTATTTGTTTTTTATAGAGTAGATTTTCCTCCAAATTTATCTCGTATACATATTTTTTATGTTTAGATGTTCAGAAAGTACGTGCTAGATCCATCTCATGTTTTGATCCCATAAGTTTTTTAGTTGGAAGAATACTTTTTAAATAAGAGAATCTTAGTCAGATTATTAATCATACAGAAAATGTATTGGGGAATAAAGCAATTCACTAGACAAAGGTTTTTTTTAATAACCACATGGTGGAAAAGGAAACATGAGACTCTGAAAATTTTATCGGGGAAATGAATTCTAACTTGACTAATAAGAAAATAACTATTGAAAGGATGAAATTTCTAGAATGTTGGAAGAATTTAAAAACCTGATTACTTATAAACCAATTTCCTTTCAATCTAGAATTAAATATTGAAATTTATTATATATGTATAATGAAATAAGTGATATATATAGAAATCTAGGAATGTAAACTAATAGAATATCAAACCTCACTTACAAAAATAAAAATAAAATTTATGGATCTTGTATGTGAAAATATAATACATTTATATAATGGAACATGTAAATTAATTTTTTGAAAATGATAAATTAAATGTTGGTATTTTTGTGGAATGTAAATATCTATTCACAATATTATAATAAGTATAATGATTTAAATAGACCATTTTATTTCAATAAATAGATTCCAAAATTACTAATTTGTTGTTTTATTATTGTATAATATCTTTATTAGACATTAATTAGTTTCTCAAAGTGCAATAAAATCATTTATAATTTTAAAATCGCTATATTTCTATTAAAAATGATTTTAATTAAAAAATTTATTTCTAAAATTTAGATAACAATTTTTCAGAAAATGGATTTCATTTCTGAGTTATACACATTGAAAAATGGTCAAGGTGAATTTGGGAAATTTTTTAAAATATATGAATTTTTTTCAATGGTAAAATATGGTAATTGGGAAAAGATATACATTATAAGTAAAATACACTATTACTTTAGTCACTGTTGATTAAATCACCGTAATCTCACAATACACATCATTATTTTAATATATTTGGAGCAAATGATCAAACTATTCACAGACTTAATCCAGAAACAAATAACTAATGGTTAAAATAATGAGAAAACGCCCCTCTTTAGTACTATAAATACCAACTCCAACCACCTCTTCTCCTGAAAACTCAATACCTTAGAGCTTGTTAAATTCTAACACAATTATTGTACCAATATTTTTACTCACATCTAAGACCAACTGGTCTCACTGAATGGGGAAAACCATGTGCCTTAAGGAGGTTCTCAAGGAGAATAATTCAAGGGTCCAAATCTTCTTTCAATTTTTTTTATTTCCATTAAAATCTATTTTCTTTTATTATTATCTCTTCACCTCACATTATATAAGTGGTATAAAAACTTCAGTATCTTATATATATAATAATTTCAGCATAATGATTTAAAAAATCACCATCTACATTCTTCTCCTCTCCATTCTATTCAAAAATGGAGTACATTGTCTGTGAAGTGTTGATTTACTGCCATCATGATGATACACATTCATTTTTATTCACCACCTTTATCGATGTGGTATTTTTATTTTCCCTTACCATATTCCAGGATGGACAGAAAACCATTATTATGGTTAAAAATTATTATAATTTACATTATAACTTGTTTAATTTTTTATATCTAATTTATAAAAATAACATTAAATAAAAAGAAACTAGTTTCTAATAGTGGAAAAATCATCAAAAAATGAAACAAACATTTATTATTAATGTTTTATCTAATGAATCATACTCATGTTAGAAAAAAATGATATATGGAATCATTTAAAAATATTGAAACATATTAATACCATATCATTCTACTTTTTTTGTTTTTCTTCAATTCTACATGAAAATCGATAATGAACGAACCATGGAAACAATGAAATAAATGCACCCAAAATAATAAATATAACAAAATATTAACAATAACTGGGTGGAAAGATGTTATAAAAAGATCATATAAGGTATTATAAATTTGAATACTGTTATGTAATATATTAATAATAAAATTAAACCATTATACATGATGTTTGAACATGTATTATTTAAGAATAACCCGAGGTAATACAATTTTCATTAAAACCCCCCTTTTAAATTTTTAATTTTGAAAAATTCCAATATAATGTTTTTATGATGAAAGAATTCATGTTCTATGATTATGATCAAGTTTTTGGGAATTTTTTATAAAGAATGGTCGTACCTATATCTCCCCCAATGCATTATATATTTTTATGTCGGAAGTTGACTGTAATGGTTATTTTATTAGTAACAACGATAGTTACACCATAAGGTAGCTGTGTGGGTTACATCATAAGGCATTCACGAGTGTTACATTATTAGGTATCTATGATGGTTAAAAATCACATTTTATTCTTGAGTGCAGCAATATAAATTAAGTAATGTGCCAAGATACCTTTAGGTTTTTATTTATTCTATTTTATGTTTTATGGGTATGACTTGTTTTCACAAAGAATATGATACTTTATGGGTGAGGATTATGTCTTTGTGAAAATGATTTCATATGTTTATAAGTATTCATGGACTTACGATTTCTTTCCTTCATTTTATGTCCCTTACAAATATTTTTAAGTGCATAACATGTTTTAAAATGTTTTTTCATAGGGTTCAAAGATAGGTAAGAGAACATAAGTTGCCAAGATGAATTTTTTGAAGTTTATTTCATTAAAATATTTCGGGTTTTTTTAATGAAATTTTTATTGTGGATGATAATTATAATGTTTTAGTAGTACCCACTCTGTATTCTTGTGGGTTGATATGTACGAATTATGAAATATTTCTCTAAAACTCAAAATTGAAATGATCTATAAGAATGTAATAAGGTCATTCTTGCTGATTTAACTAGATTATGTAATGTTATTGGGAAGTTCCTTATAAAATTAGTAAAAGCATAGAATCCACAAGGAAGGTTAATTATCGAATTCCCTCTTTTATCTTCCTCTTTATAATTTTTCTTCCCATTGAATAAATATTCTTGTTTTTTACAAAAAAAAATTAGCCATAATTATTCTATTCTCGTAACTAATGAATCTAGATTAAAATGGTCATTTATTAATTTTTATATACACTAATTTTTTATTTATCAATATTATCTGTTATTGTGATTTAATTTTTGTAGTTAGTTTAAATTCTACAGGTAATTTCAATCACATGTGGGTTATTATGTGTGGGTTTTATTAGTTTTCATATAATCATGGAATATATTGTTTTTTTACATTTTATTCACATAGATATATCTTATTTTTTATTCTCTAGGATAAATGATTCATTTAATAAAATAAGGAATCCCATGTTTGAAAATTTGTATATGAGTCTAAAATATAAAAACATATAAGTGAAGATTTATTTAATAACATGATCTTTATCAAGGATCATAGATTTAGGGAAAATGATTTCTCACCAAATAAAACTCCTCCGTTATCCATAAGAAATTAAAACACATAAAGTCATTACAAATGAAATAAAATGATAAATTAAGATTAAAATGCATTGTTCATGAAATTATCATTTTCAAACTAAGTGATAGAAATTAAAAACCAATTATTAATGAGTTAGTTTTACTATTAACCAAGTTTTCCAAATTTTTCATCCAAGACTCCACTATCACAGTCAATAGTGGGTGTATCATATATTTGGGATTATAAGTTTCAGATAACAACAAATCATCCAAATTTTTTTATACACTATTAATGTAATGTAATTTCTATAAAAATGTATTAATTCATTAGAGTAATGGAATATAAAGTGAGTATTGGAATAAAATGGATAAGGGAAATAAAACTATATATTTTTCACAATTAATATATTGAGGAACAATATAACAAAGAAGTGAATTACTTATATGAATTAAAAGTAATTTAAATAGATATTGTATGTTAACATTGAATTTTACTTATATAAATTACAATTTACATTCATTAAAAATAATAGAACATTGAATAAAATTTATTCCTAGTAAAAAACATTATTGAGAGATATTCCTTAGAAAATTAAAATACCTATGTGTGAAGGTTGGATTCTATCATACTCTTATATATTTTTTACTAGCTATTTTTTAATATTTAATATAAAAAATATGTTACCATAAGGTAAGTAACTTTTTTTAAAAAAAATTAGATAATGTTTTTAATGTGAAAATAGGAAAAAATTAAAAATTCTATTCATTAAATTAAGATTCACAAGTTATTTTTATTATTGGAAAATATAATAAAATAATTTTATTTTATTTTATATAAAAAAATTTACTCTTAAATAATTATGGTTCGATATATATACAAGTCCGTACCATTTTAGATTAACATCACATATAAATAACATTATAAGATTAAATTGTAAATTTAAATCCATGAATGAAAATTATATTTTTGGGTTACAGAATACTCAATATTTGAAGCTTAACAGTTAGTAAATTGGAAAAACCAGTTTCTATATTTGAGTAACCTGGCTGGCACACACACAACTTTAGATTAACAATGATATACGACCAATTATCAAGTTATAATCATTTATATAGGGTGAGTTCCACCTAGGAAAAATAAAACAAGTTGATTACGGTATCAAATTAGATCATCTAGGGAGATAGCTACAGAGTACCTTCATGACATATCCAACATAATATTAACATAGTTTAATTAGAATATAAGTATAATTAGATAGAAATTTTTCTTGATGAAAAATTAATTATTAGAAATCACATTACATAAATTTTTTTTTTCATAAATAATATATGAAAATAAATCCATTGGGATCTTTCACTGAATGACTCCCCTATGAAAAATTATATTTTATAATTCAATATCTTCTTAACCTTAGTAATTCATATAAAATCCCTCCAACATCATGTTAAACATTAATGAATGAAATATTCATTCACAAAATATTCTCAAGACTAATAATATAGTGAAATATTCTTATAATGGATCTGTATAGATTGAAACAACATAAATTTTCCTCCAACATAATCTTAATCAATTGATATGATAATTCCATCCACTATATATCCATTGAAAATGTCGATCCTATCTAAATCATCATGTAAAACATGTGTGATATTTTCAAATAGAAAATATATTCTCTATTTTATTAAATCTAAAAAATAGGAATCTGTTGATTGAGTTCTCTATGTGGTATTATTCTATCTAAATAAATTCATAATGATCTTGGGAACAACATATGATTTTTTTTCTAAATCATACCTAGAATAATATCCCCATTCTACTAATTCCACTAGGATGTCAACCATTAATATTAAAAATACTCATGAAGGTTCCTTTACTATGTATATGAAGACATCTTTATCTTATTTCATGGGGTTATTTTCATATTCCTATCGATATTTCTTCGAAATTCTTTGTTTTTTATTAGTAATTTATTTTTTTAATTATTTAAAATCATAATGTTTTTCATACTCACCAAAATATTTGTTCTTTTATTTCATGAATATTTGGGTTAATTGGAATGCGCCTATAACTCATCAATTAATACTCTATAGTGGAAGTGAGCATTATGGTTCATATTTATAATTTCATTATTATATATTTTTTACTCGTTTTATTATTATGGGGTACTGGAATAAAATTGTCATTATTAGTATTCACTACACTCCCTATGTCTTTCTATCATTTCCATTATCTATTTTCAAACTCCCTCTATTAAATCTTCAATATTAAAATATAACATTAATTTTAAATTAATTAATCCAATTATGTTTTATATCAAGTAGGTAGGTGATGTTTTGATATCAGTTTATGGGTATAATTACTTAATAACCTAGGAGGATTAGAGAAGGATGTGACTTTGAGAGTTTTTGTGAGTGAATTATTTAATAATAAAATAGTGTTAACAAGGAAAATTCATAATAAATTTTTATTGGGCTAATATAATGACATAAAATAGCTACAAAATCAAAATAGATAAATTCACAATATAACATTGGGATCTAAAACCATTAAAAATAATCCCACTTGTTTATTATTAATTGTTTTTTATTCCTTTTATTTCATTAACACCAAAAAATTCGAAAAAATTTCACATTGTAAAATATTTAAAAAAACATATGTGTATTAATAAATTGCAAAAAAAGATGAATCTCTATGGAAAATGACCCAAGTCAGTCTCATGATAAATTGTATACTTTTTCAAATTTAAATTTAATCATCCCATAAAAGTCTCATCAATAGGTAACATTAATTTATTTATCAAAAAAATTAAGATTAAAATCATTGTTAAAAAATATTTTATTTTGAAATTTTTTATTTACAAAAAAAATATTTTAAAAATATTAGCCAAATAAAAATTGAAGAATTATTTTACAAAATTTAATATATGTATGTGTGTGTGTGTGTGTCATTGTGTGGGTGTGGTTGTGTGCATGTTTGTGAATTAGAATTCATCAAATTTTAAATAATTAGATATAAATAATAATAAAATCTTATACAGATTATGAAAATAGCATTTAAAAATATTATTATGAATTATTGATATGCATTTTAAAATTTATTTTATTAACAATAAAACGTAAAATTTGAAAAATTTGTTTCATATATTTGAAAATAGATTCATAATTTTTTAATAGTTACTATTTAAAATAATGATAAATATTAGTAATAAAGGTAAAAATATAGTTATGTCACTATAAAGTAAAATTAGTAAAATTATTAAAATAATATAGTGTCATAAAATAAAAATAAACCATATCAAGAAAAATTTAGGGATATGGAATGAAATGTACTATCCTAAACCATTTTTTATTTTGTGGAACACTCCTTGTAATATAACATTTTGTAATTATTAATTTCAAATATACCATTTATACTCTCTACAAAAGGATCCCCCCCCCCATTAACCACTCTAAAAACACATCTTATTTAGCTACCAATCCATTATCTTCCAAACAACCCTCTCAAGAAATATGTTCTCACTTTTTCAATCCTTTTTCCCTAGTGAAATTAACCAAATCATTCAAGTACAAAGAATTAATCCAAAATATATATGGATTCTTCAATGTAAGAAACCATGAATTCTACTTATTTTTTATTTATTAACTCAAATACCTCTGTATGAAAATAATTTCCCAAAATTATATCAGATATATAATATAAATATTATTATGTTAAAATTTTATTATAATAAAATACATTCATAGTCATTGATTAAATTTTACAATGTACATGTTTGGTTTATTTAAACTACAAACTTGAATGATGGAATAATATTTTCAACATGGATACTTATGAAAACAAAAATATTTAATATATAGTTATAATGATAAATTTATATTCTGTTTCAATTTATTAATTCAAATTTGTTTTTGTGGGTGTGTTTTTTATTAACAATGTTAAATTTTTGGTGAGATCAATATTTTTTTTAAAAAATAAATATTTTTGAATTATTTCAGTAATATACAAGAATAATCATCAGATATAAAATCATTATAATATATATATATATACATATATACATTACATGACCATTTTAGTGGGGGTGAACATAAGACTATATAACAAGTGGGTAATAGAAAAATATAAATGAATAGTATTATATGAAATTAGTAAAAATGAGGGTATGATATGAATTATAATCCTAAATTAATTATATAGTTGTTCACAATTCATTCTAGTGAATAAGTATCTATGGTAATGGATTTCTTAACTAAATATCCAATAATTTACTTTTATCATTTTTTCTTTAGTAATGGTTTTTTATTTTTTTCATCAATCCCTTAACATTATCATCCTTTCTATCAATAATGATTCCATTGAATTTACATTTACATTTTAAAAACCCATTTTAAATATTTTTTGTCTACAAAAATACAATGTTGTAAAGGATATTTTCATATAGCAATTTTAGGTATTTCAGTTAAATTTCCTATTCTCTCTTATAAAACATCATTCTTGGAATAATTTAATAAGTTGAATATGTATTTTATTCTATAACACTCATACATCTCTTTTATTTAAATTTAAATTAAAATTTTACATCTCCCTTATTTATGTATGTTATGTCATAACCATAAAAAATTAAATATTTCCTTCAGAACTCATATTGTTAAAAAAAATTCATTGCTATGACATGTTTATTTAAATTATTTTATTTAAAAAATAAATTATTTGGAATTTTATTATTAAAATAATTTTTTACAAGTATTTTTGGGTTCTATTAAATTTCTTTCAAATTATATTATGTATTTTTTTATGATAACTCAATCAAAACATTAAGAAAATGATTTAATTGATTCTCATACATTTTATTTTCTATCTATAAAATATTCATCATCTATAGTTATTTGTTTTTGTAAATCATCCTAAAAATTACCTTATTTAATAATTTATTTGAGGGATTTTATTTTTGGTATTATTCAATGTCATCATTTATTGCTTCTTATATGATAGTCAAATAACATGGTTTGATACTGTCATGACCTATCCTTAAGGGGCATGTTCTGTGACTACCCTAAGCACGCCATCGATAGGCCATGGGAAAGTGACTAGCACCAAGTAGGAATTTCAAAAAAAAATGGGAGTTGTTAAACTAAAGTACCTTTACACACGCACACACCTCTAAGACTCATAATGTAGAAATGTAAAAAACTGATAGAATGCATGCATACAACTAAGATCCCACATACTGAGTACACCATGAAGTAAATGAAAATTAAACATGTACAAATGCATGCCCATAATAAAGAGTGTAACACTAGTATAACTGAAACTATAGAAGTATGACCTTCTCCCAGGGAAAGGACTACATCAATGGTACCCACCTGGTAAACACATCACTCTGCCTAGCTCAAGGTACGCTCCACCCTTGCCTGGTTCTCTATGGATGCAAAACAAGGTACCATCTATACATGAAAAGACACGTGTGGGAAAATATATTGCATGGGTGAGTATAGAATTACTTTGTAGGACACCCTAGAAAGTCCTAAAATGAAGCACTAAGTGTAGTTAGATCAGAACAAAATGAAACATTATATAATAGACACAAAAAGATTGGAGAACCCAGATATATTCAAGAGAGACTACATTCCATCAGGTTGTCCTAACCAACTACCATCCATATGATTATACATGATGAAAAACTCATTCTAGGATATCCCACTCCATGATCCATGATATCCTTGAAAAAACTTGACGAAGGGGTGTAGCTCATTTGGGGCCCGCTAAAAGAGTATGCACACATCTGTGAATACTATGATACACATAGAGGTGGTCACACCGAGAACTAATAAGGGACACGTGACCACAATATGGATCAACCCTCTATGTATGGGGTTGTGAGAAAATTATTCATCAATCCCTAGTGATGTGTCATGCTATATTTAAAATCAATTCCCAACATAAAGATGTCATTCTGATTTCAGAAACTGAACTAGGGATGATAGAGGATCGCACTCCAGTCTCATGGAGGGACACCACAAATCCATATGAGACTCAACCCATAGAGGAGATTACAATCCAGGAATGTGGATGTAATTCCCTACACTATACCCATGAATAAAGGACCAATGGAACACACTCAACCAATATTGCCCTGAACAAGGAAAACAAAGAGCCTCGTGTAACCTAGTTTTGAACTTTCCATTCGAGAAGTTGCACAAAGACTTTCCTGAGCCTACAGACCGGCCACTATGATTGGTCCACCAACAACCACTATGGGTCCACTATAGTGTGTCTGGTTTTTTCCTATCAAATATTCAATGGTCCAGTGCTCTGTTATGTGTATAGTGTCACTCGGGTCAAATCCTCGGTGATGGTACGTTTTAACAGTCAATTTTTTTTATTTGTCTTTGTAAGGGGGGGCTTGTCTGCAGAGCTAAAATCAAGTGATTGATTGATTTAGAATGATTTAAAAAAATTATTAATATTAGGGTGAGTTCATTGTTGGAAATTTAATATTATTATATCATTGAGATTTTCATTATATTGGCATAAATTAACTCCCACTGCACAAGATAATTTTGATCGGAATACCCAAGTGTTAAGGAATTAATCCAAGCCTTAACATTAATAGATTTCTAATATCAGTTAAAAATTATCTATGTTATTGTATATATGGTTCCTATAAACCATGGAATCTTCATGTTAAACAAAAAATGGCATTAATCGATGACATTTTCAGTTCAACAAAAACAATTTTATTTTACGGAATATTCATCGAGAAAAAATATCAATCAATTAATATCCCGAAATAATGAGTCACCCCAATAGATTATTGAATCATCCATTGAGATGATATTAATATATGTTAACATGTTTATGGTGATTAAATATAAATAGAGATAATTTAATGGGATATGAAAAGAGTAGTCTGTTGAACACAAACACGTGCAGTTAAGAAAGTTAAAAATGGACGTTGGATAGAATTAGAAAAATAATAGAATAAGTGGTTTATTTTGTTTAACCTAAACTATTTGAATCCAATTAATATTATGAGAAAGAAGGTAGATGAGAATAATATATTAAAAATAAGAACCATACATTAAAACTCAACTGAAATGAAAAAAAAACTTACGTGATTACAAATAAGAAAAACAAAAAAGAACATGAATCAAATAGAGGAGTAAGAGTCTATCATTTAAAAACGTGTGTATGAAAGGCACCCCAAGCCTATTACAATGAATTGGTCCTACCAATTTATTCTCATCCCTACTGAAATTCGAACTCCTTGTAAGGAGTGGAGGGGATTTTATAGTTTAAACAGTTGAACTATTTTCATTCTAATTCTCCCCCCCCCCATTTGGATCACCAATTTGGACTTTTATTCAGCCGAATCATGAGATATGGTCTTTTTAAAAGTTGTAGATATATATTTTTACAAACATTCTTCAAAAGTTGGTGGCTATTATAATTTTTGAACCAATTATATGCTATTTTACTAAATAATATGCATTTTTCCATTTTACGCCATACTTTTTCGAAAGTACATAATGTGAATGACTTTTGGAATAGTATGATTAACTCAAATTATAATACATTATTCAACATAGTTTCCTGCCTAATTCATAGATTTCAGACTGAAAAATATCAGCTCGAATGGTTGTCTAAATCATAATAATGATCTATAATTGTGTGTTTCATTTAATTTCCTGATAGAATGGTGGGATAGACTTCATAAAAGTATTTCGGAAAAATTTTGGTTAACATGGGATTTGAAAATTTGATCCATGATTCCATTGAATAATCAAAAAAATATTCATTAGTTTCAGAAAATTTCGGTTTCTGTATTGAGCCTTGAAATTCTATCTTCATAGCTGGCCCATTTTCATGAATAATTTTTTTGGGATTTTTTGTGTGCACAATATAACCCTTTAAATGGAAAAAATGTACATTTAATCTTATTAATGATATGTTGTAAATTCAATGGGGAATCCTAAAAAAAAGAATCAAAAAATTTGGATCAGTATGATGAATGTTATGATTAACACGTTAAACTGACATGAATCTGTTTTAATTTTAATATTGCTCAAACTTATATTTAATATCAAAACTTGGATATTTAACACATATTATGAAATTTTCATATAAAATCAAAAAAGGGAGTAAATAAAGAGTTATGAATATATTAATAACATTAAATCCCTAACACTTAGTCTTGTGCATGTCCTCATTTGCAACAAATATAAAATCATAAAAAAATCGTTCTCAGTCACCCAAAAAATATTAAAATTTGGTTTTCACTAATCTAGGGATTTTTAAACTACATTACTAATCCATATTGAATTCCACCAAAAACAATTACAGAAATAGTGGTTCAAA
The DNA here is from genome assembly GCA_963277665.1 of Viscum album. Classification (NCBI taxonomy): domain Eukaryota; kingdom Viridiplantae; phylum Streptophyta; class Magnoliopsida; order Santalales; family Viscaceae; genus Viscum; species Viscum album. The sequence goes on along the minus strand of OY728157.1, from coordinate 1,237,714,892 downwards.
AAAATAATTTCTCATTCTCAGTTTTAGTAATGCAAAATATGGACACTCAAAACTCATTCCCCTCAAGATAATAAAAATTTAATTGTGGAGATTCATTTTTCACCAACCAAAACTGAAAATCAAAGAGTTTGAAAGAGATCTGAGCTTCTATTCCCTGTCCTAAAGGGCATAACAATCAAGAGTAATTTTGAAGGGGGTTTTATCTGGCTATGGGATAGTAGGAATTTCATGTCCATGGGAGATGAGAAGAGGGGTAATAAATCATCATGGGTAAGAAAATGAATTTTTTTTTTGAGATGAATCGTTGAAGAATATGGAAACAAATACTTACAAGGGAATGATTTTGTAAATAAAGACACAAATTAGGAAGAAAATTGAAAGGGGATGTGAAGATAAAATATTAAAACTTCTCCCAAATACAAAATTGTTTTTTTTCATTTCTTTTTGTTTAATTTTTTTCACATGTATAACATGAAAAATATCTCCCACTTATATCCCAACCAATGTTTGATATCCTAACAAGACTAATTGAAATATGTATAACAAGATATATGTTTTAGGAAGAGTTATTTTTGACCTTCCCAAGACCTAACCCATATATTTTTGTTCTTTTAAAATTATTATTATTCTATTTTTTTAAACACTTTCTTATAACATTTACAAAATTACAGAAATGAAAGTCCATTCCCCAAAACTCACTAAATGACAACCTATCCACCACACTAAAATGGATGTGTGTCTTAAATAATATTAAATCTCCTTGAAATTCAATGAAATGTGACCCAAAATGAAATTTATTTCCCCACACATAAATTTCAATAAATTATGCAATATAATTGCATTTAGATATTGGGTGGGACAAGGTCTTATGATTGTAATAAGGATATCTTAGAAATTTTTGTCCAGGTGTGGAGGGGCATTCAAAATGAGGATTAATGTATGGTTAATGGGAGACTATTTGGATATTGTGATTCTCATGTGGTTTAGAAAATACATCTGTCATATTCAAACACACTAAAGTACGAAATTCAACTCAAAGGTCCATAAACTCAAGACTCGCTATCGGGTGAGAAAACACACAAAATGAAAATTTGTTCATAAGTGGAGATGGCATGAAAACATATTTTGATCCTCAAGGTTGTGGAATAATCATTTTCCAAATATAAAAACGGGCATTCAATATTGTTTGGTTTTGACACTAGATTGTTTATACAAATTCTTGATGAAAATAAAAAAAATCAGATGAAAACATGTTTTTTACTCCCCAAACTGGTTGTAAAAAAAGTCAAAAGTGGCTTGTGTTTATGTTTGATTCTTTTGTTTCATTTTTTAGTGTTTTTAAAATAAACACTTACACAAATGAGAAATAGAAAAAGAAAGTGTTTGGTGATAGAAGTGGTAAAAAATGAAAGATGGAGGGAGAAGAGGAATGAGGGAAAGGGAGGGGTAGAGGGAGAGTAAAAGGGAACGAGTTACCCCTAGTTTGTATTTGGTGGGTCCTCATCTCCATCTAGTGGTCAATCTACTGTAGAAGTTGTGGATCTGATGGATGTCGATGTGGTTCCCGGGATGCATGTCCTTTTTTGGTGATGCTTTAACTGATGTCTATTAACTGTGAATTTTGTTTTGGAATAGGGGTCTTGGACATTAACTAAACCAAATTGGTAATCATTGTTAATAATAAATTGACCTTACTAATGGGAATTAATCTTACCTGGGTGAATTCAAAGTAAATATTTGAAGAGAATTACCATTTCAATATTATGAAATTCCTTTCTTAGTATGTGTTTTTTATGGTGTACCTTGGCCTTTTCTTAGTATAGATTATAATTATCATAGGAATCAATTTGAAGATCCTCCAAATCATTTAACTGCAATAATCTCTCTTCACCTGATTTTTCACAATCCAAATTAAAATTTCTCTCTTCTCAAAATGACTTGTGTTTTATTTCAATTAGAAAATTACATTTTTTTACCAAAAGCAGTCCTAAAAGGAGAAATCCCAATGGGTCTTTTATAGGTAGTTAGATAAGCTCAGAGGACTTCACCATGTCTGTCAGGACTATCTTTTCTGGTGAAATTTACTATTATTTCGAGTACTCTTTTCTCTTATCTATTATAATGTTCATGAATTCCATTTTGGTGGGGGGGGGGTGATATGATGTTGAGGTTTTTTATATAACCCCATTATTTTTCAAATGAGATTTTATGGTACGAATACAAAACTGAGTTCCTAAGTCACTTATCTTTGCATGTTGTGTGCCTAACTAGTGGAAAATATTGGTTTTTTGGAACTCACTAATATTATGTGAATCATCATTTGTAGTGGGTTTGGACCCAACCATCCTAGAAACATAATCAACACAAAGAATAATTTATGATAATCCATTGGAAGGGGGAAATGGTCACATGAAATTGATTGCCAAAACATCGAAGATCCCAGAGAAAATTAAATTATATTGGAGAATTATGTTTCTATCAAAAACTATGCCAAACATTTGTAATGTGAGATATGATTTATTAAACTCATGTGGGTCTTTTAATAGTAAAGTCTAGAATAATATAGATTATAGGACCTTTCTAGAGGTCCTTTTTGGTCAAAAGTTCCCACCACCCGGAATTGAGTGACCAAATTCTAAGATGGTGGAATGTTCAACTTCATCAGAACATCTCTTAATTACCATTTCAACACCACTTCTAAAATGATTATTATCTTCAAAAAAATAAAAAAATTCATCACTCTTCAGCTTCATTTTGTGATCTTTTGAAAAATGATCAGGAAAAACAACAACAACCAAGTAATTTATAATCAGGGAATACTGTGGTAACTTCAGAGTGACTGATGATAGGTGTTCAATTGGAACTTAAGGATCAACTATTTCATAGTGAGAAGAAACAGAAATTCTACTTATGTGATTATCCACAGGGTTTTCTTTTCCAGTTTAATCTTTAAACACAATGTCAAACTCTTGAACCATTAAGATCAATCTTATTATCCTTGGTTTGGAATCAGTATTCTTGAGTAAGAACACTATAGCCAAATGGTCTATGAAGATGATGATTTTGGAACCTAAGTTATTGGAGTGGAAATTTTCTATGTCAAAACCCACTTCTAAAAGTACCTTTTCAGTGATAGTGTAGTGAGATTGAGATTCATCCAATTTTTTGAGGCATAATAGATGAGATGAGGAATCTATTCTATTATTTGACTATGAATGAACCCAATGGCCCTATCAGAAGCATCACATATTAATTTAAAGGGTAAAGGCCAATCTAGGGGATGGCTTATCAGGGAAGATGTATGAATAGATTTTAGTTCAGAAGAGTCTCTTTTGCAAGCTTCATCAAAAGGAAATGTTACATCATTTTTGAGTAGCCATGTGAGTGCGTGTGAAATTCTACGGATGTTATGGATGAATCACTTATTGAAATCGGTATGACTATGGGATGAATAGATGTGTCAAAATATTGGGGGTTCAAGAACAGATTGGTTCACCTCAGTTTTGGAAGGACTTACTTGAAAACCATATTGTGAAATTATGTTCCCTTGAACAATCCCATTAGTAATGATGAAGTGAAATTTTCCACAATTCAAAACAACATTGCATTTGACACATTTGTTTAAGACCAGAGAGACTGGTTGCAAGAAAGATTCAAATGAATCGCCATAAATGTTAATTTCATCTATGAATACCTCTATAAAATTAAAAATGAATTTAGAAAATATAATCAACGTACACCTTAAAAATGTTTCAAGATAATTTCGAAGGAAAAAATGAATTATACTATATTCATATGTTCCAAAGGGTCATGTGAAAGTAGTATTTTCTTATCCATGAAGAGATATTTGTATTAGGAAGTAGTTGGTGGATCCATCAAGAATGAAATATTGTTACTTTCCAAACTATATTTCTAGAATTCGATCATGGAATGGTAGACGGTAGTTATCTTTTTGTGTTTCAACATTCAATTTCAGATAATTGATTCAAATACACAATTTTTTCAGTAGTTGGGGTTTGGATTAGTGGTAAGCACCCCGTAATCCTACATGAAAAATTGGGGTTCAAAACCCATTGGGCGTAGTTTACTATAGCAGTACTGTAGTGGTACTGTAGCAGCGACAACACTGTTCATTAGCGGGTACTGTAGTGATGGAAGGATGCTGTAGTGGCGGCAGTACTGTGTGGTACTGTAGCAGGGAGGTTACTATTTACAGAATGTGAATTGGGAAAAAAACTATGGGCCTACATGCTATGTAATGGGCAACAACCCCTCTGGGCCTTCAGGCTATGTAATTGGTTTCCCTCTACCCAATTAAAAGAGGTATTTGGTTTGATTTAATAATAAATATGAGGCTTAGGCCCCAACCGTTAAAAAAACACACCATTTTTTCACCTTAGTTGTGACTACCACCCCATATTCATTTGTGACAACATTTATCCCACCCTTCTTAGGTACCACTTGAATTGGAGTAACCCTTTCACTATCATAAATTGTGTAGATAATACCTACTTGCAGAATCATTGTAATATCTTCCCTAACTACCTCTAGGATGTGTGGATTCAGTCTCCTTTGTGGTTGTCTAATTGGTTTAAATGATTCTTATGTTCAATTTCATGCATGAAAAGGGTAGGGTTGATTCCATGTATGTCGTTTAGGATCCAACTTATGGCCTCTTTTTTTCTCCCAACACCTAAACATGTTTAGACTCCTCAGTTTCAATAAATTTGGAAGTGAAAATGGAAGGATAAGAGTAATCATGGAAATGGAATGCATATTTTAGGTTTGTAAGAATAGGTTTTAGATCAGTCTCATCATTCAGTTGTGGGATAGACAACTCGGGAATTGAGGATGGGGTTTCAGTTGGTTTTGATCCATTTTCTTCAATATTTTCCAACATGGTACAATAGATATCAGAGTTCAGATGGGATTCAAGAGTGTTTTTAAGATCCTCTAGATTGATGGAGTCTATGGATGAGGGTTGAACCAAAACAACCCCATTTATGACTTGGTTAATCATGGTAAAAATCTAACAAAGTCTTCTATCAATATTGGATGATGAACTTCATGGAATGGGGTTCAACGGAATCCCATAAGTTTCCTTAGAAGCATGGATTGAGAATGCAGAGTGATCCTCTAATGTGTATCCAATGGATTGAATGATATTGAACTTGAATAGTTTATCACTAAATTCCATAGATAGGATTCCCGCATGGACATAAATATTACTTCTTCTGTTAAGAGGAATATTCTTTCAATAATTAAAGTAGACTGAGAATAGGATGTCTCGACTTCTAGATCAAGAACATAGAAATCCGCTTGGAAGGTAAGATCATGAACTCAGACATAGACATCCTCAATTATTTCCTCATAAATGGATGTGCATTGATTTAACAACTAGATGAAAACAATTTTTGGGTATAAGGGACCTAGACCAAGGATGGAAAAGATTGATTGTACATCAAAATTATCAAGGATCATAGGTCTATGAGTTTATCATCAAAGATGGAACTTTCTATTTTTCATGGAACCGTAAAGGTCACAAGATCTTTTCACTTCATGGGTTTGGAATCATGTGTTGTTACAATCTCAATGGTCCTAATTTATCTATTATGAGTTAAAAATTCTTTAAGAAACATGGAATGATTTTATTTTTTTAATGTAATCTAAGAGGGGAATGTTGACATCTAGACATCTAAACTTGTCAAGTATTTCAGGATTGGATTTAAAGGATTTCTTTGGGTTAGAAACATCTTGAGTAAAAGGAATTGGGTTCCATTGAGGGATGAAAAGAGGTTAAAGAATTAAATTAGGTTTATTTTATAGATTTTTTTTATTTTCATTTTCATGATATGAAACAAAAGGTTTATTTAAGGATCTATCATGAGTCTTGGAAAAATATTTCTCAATATATGTGAAATTTCACTTACATTACCCTTGTGGTTGGGTAACAGTTGAGTTGGGGGTTGGGATGAATTGGATGGTTACTACCAGCTAAAGTGGGATTCAAGTTGACTGATTTGGGTTTTAATGATTTTAAGGCTAGAATGGGTGAAGGAGACAGGATCATCTATAGTTCATTCCCATGCTTTCATGGAAGAACATGCATGTCCCAAATTGGGTTTACCTTGATTTTGGTTCTTAGAAATGTTCTTGAATTGGGTTGAGAATTGAAAAAGATCATTAGGATAATGGAATCTAGGAGGACCATGATGTGGATTGATCCATTTTGGTATATGAACAAAAGGATAAGTTTGTTGGAAGTTACCACGACCTTGACCATATTGAAATTTGTTTGGTTTTTGAGGAGGGAACTAAGGGGGGGCGAGAAATGGGAATACCATGCCACAAGAATTGGTTAAAAGATAAAGAGAATGTCCTATGGTGGGATATTTTTATGTTTCAAATGAATATTCCAGATTGTTGAGGATTGGTATTACTCTGAGAATATGCTTCATTGAGTTATATTGGAACAATTAAATCAAATGGATCCTATTAAAGTTGTGGAATGGTTTCATTTGGATGAGTTGGTGAGATACACATTCCACAATTCATGATAGTTCCGGGGAATATATATTGTTAATAAGATGAGGTAGAAGCTTTGGCATCCACCACTAGTTGTCTCACAAGACCTGTAAGTTTCCTAATCCTATAGGTCATTTTGTTTTTCTCTATAGATTGGTTCTCTTGGACTTGAATGACTTTAGCATGTGCTTGAGAATGGAATTTCTTCGTGTTTTCAGCCATATTTCTTATGAGATCACATGAAACTGCAGCAGTTGTGTCAATAAGATCAATGCCACTTCCGGCAACAAAGAGAGTTCCATCCAAACCCAATAACCACTCATAAAATTATTGGATCAATAGTTGGCTAGGGATTTGATGTTTCGTATAGGTTTCCATATGATTTTTGAAACTCTCCCAGTACTCATAGAGTGATTCAATAGGGAATTAATGGATACCACTTATCTTATTTTGGGTAGAAGCGGTATAAGAAAGAAAAAAAAGATTTTTTCTAAAATGATACACTTCACATCATTCCATGTGGTCATGGAAACCTGATAGAGGTATTAGATACACGACTTGTAGGAGTAATCTTGGGAGAAAGGGAATAATTTAAGGTTTATTTGTTCTTTAGAAACCCCTTGATGCTTCATCGTAGAGCACACCACTCAAAACTCTTTAAGTTCAAGATGATGATCCTTACCTGCTATCAAATATAAATGAGGTAGAAGTTTAATCAAACATGATTTATGTTCAAAATCATCCTCAATATTTGGATATTGAATACCAAGGGGTTGGTAATTCATATTAAGGGAAGTGAGTTCATTAAAGGGTTTTAACCTATGATTTTTCATAACTAGAACAACTGGTTGGAAAATGATCTGATCTAGAATTATTTTATTATCCCTAATATCACTTCTAATTTGGAGAAGACTTCGATCGATTTCTAGGTTAAAAACTCTATTGGATTGTTTGGTAGGATACGGGGTATTCAGGGACGATTTGGAAGGATTAGGAAGATGGGTTTTTCTTTGTGGTTTATTACATTTATATTTTTTATGAGAAGGTGTATTTTTTCTATGTGTATTTTTAGATTATTTTCCAAGCATATTTATTTTGGGTTTTACAAAAATCAAAAAATATTGATTATTTGTTTCACCATCCCCAGAAACGGTGCCATACAATTCAAGGCAGATTGTCACCTATCGACCATTTATGGGTCTGGTGTTATACTAATATGTATAGTGGAACCTAATTAAAATCCTCATTGATGATAATTTTTATTTTTCAGTAGTTTTTTTATTTGTATTTTCAATTAGGTGGGGTTATTTTAAGAGCTATAAATAATTGATTGGTTACATTATATTGATATTGAAAATTTATAAATATTGGTGCCAGTTCATAATTGGAGATTTAATTTTATTATATCATTGATCTTTTCATTATATTTCCTTAAATTAACAACCACGTAACAAGATAATTTTTATAATAATACACAATTGTTAAGGTTTAATCCATGAATTCACATAACTAGGGTTTTAATATCAATTAAATCTTGTTTATTGTAGTGTATTTGTGGTTTCAATAATCCATGGAATCTACATGTAAAAAAATATGTTAATAATCCATGAAATTTTATGTTCAACCATATCAATGTAAATTTAAAGAATATTCAAGGAGCAAAACTCTCAATCACATAATATACCCAAATTATGAATCAAACCAATATATGATTTACCCAACAATTTAGATTATATTAATATTATTTACCATGTTTATAGTGTTGAATAATAAATATAACTAAAATAACAAGATAAGAAAAGAGTTTTGCACTGAACACACACACGAGCGATGAAGAAAAATAAATATAGACTTTGGATTGAATTAGAAAAAGACAAAAGAAATCGTTCATTTTTATTTTTTTAAACTACTTTTAGACAATTAATATTAGGAAACATAAGGTAGATGAGAATAATATATTAAGGAGAAGAAACCCTCATTAAAACTAAATTGAAATGAAAACAATCATACATGATTAAAATAAGAAGAAAATAAAAGAACACGAAACAAAAATAGGATTAAAAATCTATCAAGTTAAAACTTGAGTATGGAAGGTCCTACCAGTCCTTTTTCAATTTTTTGATTGTGCCAATATATTTTTGTCTCTTCAGATATTCTAACTCCTTGTAAGTAAAGTAGGGCATCCATTTATAGCCCAAGGATTTGGACTCTTTGCATTCCAATTCTACCCCTCCACTTGGATTCCCAATTGGCCTTCCATATAGCTGAATCATGACATATATTCTTCTTATAGGTTTTAGATATTTATTTTTACTATTATACCTTAAATATTGGTGGACATTGAACTTTTGGAACAAATAATAATGCTATATTACTAAATAATTTTCATTTATCCATTTTAATCCACACACTTTTGAAGGCCATAATGTGAATGGGTTAATTACCCGGAAGACTCCCTAAAATTCAAACACTTAATTAAAAAAAGTTGGCTTCCTAAATCATAGATTTCACACTATAAAATCTCTGCTCGAATGGATTTCTATATAAGGATAATAGCCTATAATTGTGTGCTAGTTTTAATTTATGGACAGAATGGGGATATAGGCTTCATAGAACCATTTGGGAAACTTTTTTGTTGAGTTGGGACTTGAAATTTTTATCCATGATTCAATTGGATAATAAAAAACACATTCAATAGTTTCATCAAATATGGGTATCTGGATTGAGCATAGAAAGTCTATCTTCATTTCTACTGTAGTTTCTTGATAGATTCCTTGGGCCTTATTGTGTAGACCATATGACCCTTTAAAAAGACGAATTAGACAGTGAATCCACCTAATAATTTGTTGGATGTTAAATTACGAATCTCTAAAATATGAATAATATAATTTGGATGATTAGAGTAAATGTTATGATTAAAACATTAAACTAACAAGAATATGGATTAATCTGAATAGTTCTCCAAATTATATTTAATTTTAAAACATGAAAATTTATCACAAATTATGCACTTTTCATAGAAAATTAGTATCGGGAGTAAATAAAATGTTATGAATACATTAATAACATCATCCACCTACTTAGCAGACCGGATACCCATGGACTGACCATTGTAGTCGGTCGACCTTTTGCGTTGAACAACAATTGTGGTCAATATTCCTACAGCATATTGAGCTACATCAATGCCATGATAGACTATAATGTGGATCCAACCCAATTCAATAGGATCAAAACCAGGTCTGACCTGGGTCTATCTTATAAAACCCGACCCACTAGCCTATCCCGACCCACTAACCTGGCCCTTCCTGCTCACACCTAGCCCACCTATCTCATCATACTAAGTGTCAGCAACCAATCATGTATCCCCCACTTCCAATACTACAATTTTTGTTGATCCCGACCAGATTTTGCATCCTCCTCCATGGATCCTAGCCTCACGCGGCTCTACCGGCCACATGCAGACCGCTATCGAGTGTTTTCGTGTGCCACCGTGAGACGTTGTTATGCCTTGTCAATGGCCCCTTTCATATACCATCATGCCTCCTATAATAATAAAAATAATAAATGATCATAGATCTAAGATTATTGGGTCCCAATATACACAAATCCATATTTTGATTTCGATTTACGTCAGATATAGGGGTCCGATCGAGTTTAGAACCACCTGGAAATGTGGAGTCAGGACCGTGATGATCTAACAAGTGAAGAACACTAGAAAATAGATATATAATATCAAGATAAAAGTATTATCTTTTTTGGTAAGGTTTTGTTGTCCAATGATTAAGAATGGGAGAATTGGGTTAGAAACCCAAATCGAATATATCTAGTGGAATAATTCTCATCTCTCAATACGCACGATCTGTGAATCAATCCAAGTGTTGATTGATTCATGTTCATCATAGAAATAAATAACATGTAATAAAAAATTAAATCTTATTCACTATAAATATATGGTTTTATCACCAATGAAGAATGAATTCGTGTTGTGTTTGTTGGTGAGATCCTTCAAAATCGATGTGCATCAATCAATGGGCATCGATCAGTTGTCTTTCATCAGAAATGTTTTACATATCTCTCTCTAATGATCAACCAAATGTTCTAGGGTTTTTCATCTAACCATGGAATTATGAAAAAATGATTAAATTAATGTTAATCTATTCATTACATCAACAGAATGAATTAAAATAATTTTAATAAATAATTTTATTCATTTTATGTATGTGACAACTTTTTTAACAAACTACCTACACTAACCAGTGTTAGATCCCACCTATTGTAAATCCACTATTTTAATTCCAATTCTTATCTCATATTTTTAATTTTAAAACCCGTCTAGTTCTTAATTTACATTTTCAAGAAAACTATGCACTCATGCTATTAAATATTTTATGTTTTTTCAAATATTTGTTCCAAGCACGTCGGGTTTTCAAATCACACACCATCATAACATATGGTCTCAAAAATATTACATATAATATATAAAAATAAGAAATAGAAAATAAGATATTCTATATTCTCCACACCTTGGGTTTTAAATCCCTGAAAATCCAAAACAATTTCTACTCAAATAGATGGGGTTACATATCACAAATCTGAGCCTCCCTCTCCCATGTTCTCTCCTAGAAATTCCAATGCTACCACAAAATCTAGCCCAAAAAACTGACCACCCACAAAGGACCCTCTCCTAACAATCCTCATTCTCTACTAGGTACTCAATGAAGGTTTATGCATCCTCAATGTCAATCTCACCCTAATCATTAATGTGTGATGGGACAAGAATGTACCCCAATAGTTGTGACACGTATAAGAGGTCTTGTACATGTTCTAACTGTGGAGGTAGTTCCATGTGGTATGCCACCTCTCCATGTCTATGTATTATCTTGAAAGTGATGACGAACCATGAATATGTATTTCACCCCAACCAAACCATTGTAATCCTTGTTGAGGTTAAACCTAAAGGAACACAAATCCTCTTTCATTGAACATTGAAGGCCTCCATCACCTATTAGAATAAGAATTCTGATGGCCCAGTTTAGTCATCATCTACTCTTAGAGGATTTGTAAATTTTCTAGAGTATCATTCACTAACATTGGGCCCATGAGTGATGACCCTCTTATGTCAGTCTAGTAATGTGGAGACCTGTAGGTTCGCCCGTACAAAGACTTGAATGATTCTATACCGATGGTGGAATTGTATTTGTTATTGTATGTAAACTCTACTAGTGGTATGTAATCCTCCCAACTATGACCAAAGTATAACATGAAAACTCATAGCATGTCCTCCAGAACCTAAATGGTATCCTTAGTCTATCCATATGTTTGTTTATGAAACATTATGCTCATGTGTAATTGGGTCCCAAATGCATTCGGTAATCCATTCAACACCAGAGAAGTAGAAAGACCATCCTTATCATGAAACAATCATCGATGATACTCCATGGAGTAGAACTATTTCCTGAACATACAGGCATCCCAATATCTCTACTGAATTCTTCTATTGGATAGATAAGATGTGGGATGACATGGTGAGTTGGTTAATGAATACACATATGGAATCATGTCCCCTAGATGTACATGGTAAACCGGTCATTAAGTATATTGATATCCCACACCACTTCTATTCTGGAACCTCAAGGTTTTGAGATAAACATGTTGGGACCTAGTTCTCATCCTATACTTACTAGAAAGTAAGGAATCGAGAAACAAACTCTGCAACTTCTTTCATTATCCTTGTCAACCAAAACTGATATCATAGGTCATTGTACATCTTCACTACACCATGATGTACCATCAACTGGGATGTATGAAACTCCCTAGAAACCTCCTCCAACAATATCATCGGTACCATAATGCATCCTATTATGAAAATGATGTGGTCCCAACATTATTAATATCCATTAGGATTACACCCCATAGACATCTCAGTAGGTGGGGTGTCACAGTCCGTATCCACAAGCTCTGCCTCCATAATTCACTGTAACAGTAGAGGGGTGAAAACCATTGGCTAGTGTTAATACGGTTCATCCCCATCCATAAGGATAACTCCATTGAGGCCAACTACTCTGATGCCTCGTTCAATCAATGAGAATTAGATCTTTTACTGAGATCATCTTCCACCACATTCCCATTCCCTGGATTATAGAAAATTTTAAATTCATAGTCCTGGAAGAACTCTAGGAATTTTCACTATGTCAAGTTCATATCCTTTTGACAGAATATATTCATGAGACTCTTATGGTTATAGTATATGACAAACTTCTTACCCATTAGTTAGTATCTTCACATCTTCAATTCAAAGACTACTGCAACTAACTCAAACTCATGGATCATTTAGTTCTTCTAATGTGGTCTCAAATGGAATAAACCACAGAAAATCAACTATTTCTTCTACATTAGGACAAAACCAATCTTGGTTTTTGATGCATCTCAAAACACTACACATTTTACACCCTACTCTAGAAATCTCATTAAGGGACTGCTCATCAATCTCTACCTCAGCTGCTAAAAAGCATGTTAGCACTCCTCTATTCACATGAATGGAAGTCCCTTTTGAGTCCATGATGTTAAGGGTGATGCCACTCTGAAGAAGATGAGTACAAATCCATGATAGTACCATGAAAATCCAAGGAAACTCCACACCTCAGTAACACTCTTGGGTGGATCCCAAGAAATAATTTCCTCATCCTTCGCTAGACCCCCTAAAACTCTATCCCCTGAGATGGCATGTCCCAAAAAATCAACCTCTCTAATCTTGAGCTAGAACATTGGGAGATTACTTTAAAGCTATTGATATTTAAAATTTTCCATACCTATATTTATGTTCCTCGCATGGTCCTCCTCAGATATCGAATAAAATAATTTGTTATTGATGGATACAACCAAAAAATTGTCAATGTAAGGATAAAAGATATGGTTCATGAGTCGCATGAACACTTTTGGGGAATTTTTCATTCCAAACAGGGACACCATGTACTTATAGTGACCTTAACAACATTTTAATTTCTCCTTCGTTATATCCTCATCCCATACTTGCAACTAGTGATATCCTATTCAGAGGTCAATCTTTGGGAACTCTCTCTCCCATTTGAGCATATAATAGGGGTCATCATTGAATGATAGTGGATAATTTTTCTTCACAGTCACTTGGTTCAAGAGTCGTTAATCCACACATAACCTAATGCTCTCATCTTCCTTCATGTCAAATAAAATAGAGGCTACCCATGGTGAACCATTGGGTCTCATTATGCCCATCCTCTGCAAGTCCTACAACTGTACCCTCAACTCATGATGCACTGCGAGATCCAACGAATATGCAGGTGTATACATAAATGTTATCCTTGGGTATAAATCAATGTATAAATCTATATGTTGGTGGGGAGGTTACCCTAGAATATATTTTGTGAAAATGTTCTCATACTCTATCACCACTGTAAGAAACCGAGGACTCATAACATCCCCTACATGGAGGCTAAGTCCAGACAACTGCTGAGTAATCAGCTTAAACCTCGTATTATTGATTCCATCCTTCACTTCATGGATTTCCTTTTAACCAACAAATGAAAAATTGGTTCCATCACATTGGAAAAACCTCAATCTTAACCTAAATATTTATTATAAGGATGAAATGTGGATAACTTATCCATAATAAAAATTATGTCTTAAAACTTCAATGTTTCTACCAAGAGATCCCAAACAAAACTATGACCTCTAATAGTCAGGTCACACTATTGGGTCCAATGTTTCATCATCGAGTCTCCATTGTAGGAGTCTCCAAGCATGTTGGTCAAGTCAACCATTCAAATAGAAACTCCATGTCTTGAACAAGACTCACAAAAAGAAAATAATAACAAGAACATGTTTCTATCAATACTACAACTATGGTAGAAAAGACACATATCATACCTCGTATTATCCCTATATCCTTGGGGTTATATTCCTCTAATCCTGACGCTATCTTAGGTCATGTCCACCAACTCTCAGAGCCTGTTATAGACCACCTAGGGTGGTGACTATACTAGGTCGAACCTCTATTACCATTCGGTTACCTTATTATCCCCACTTTCATGACCATTTCACTAAAGAGCACCCTACTCTTGTCTATATCTCTGACTCGGAGGTCCTTGGACCATCTCCCAGTCATCTGTAGAACAGTTTGGTCAATCTCATGATACATGTCCTCGACCATCACATGAGAAACACCACTTGCCCCTTGGATGATTCATGCTGCCCTAGGATCCCTGCACCAGTAACCCCATGTCCTGAGATTTCCCCATAACGTGTGTAACCTGCATAAATCCCTCTTATTATCGTCATCTACCTTCTTCTGTGGTCCCAAATTCAAGGTACCTACTACTATCTTCTATTACTAGTGTCTACTCTACCATATATAATTCCACTAACACAGCTCCCAAAATCACCACCACTTGTCTATAAATTCTAAGGGAATCCACTAATGCCATGAAGTCCTATTGTAAGGCCTCTTCAATTGTATGATCCCTAAAGAATGAATTTCTTATAATATACAAGGAGTAGTGCGGAAGATTAGTAAACTTTTATTAATTCTATGCCATAGTCATATTACCCTGCTAGTTTTGTAGAAGCTCCTATATGTGTAATGATCACAACATGGATAGATAGATCTATACTCTAAAGAGATGCTCGAAGTCTGTCATGGAGAGAGTTGTATCATATGGTGACTAAGTCCCCAAGCTCCACAATCAGACCACAGTTCCTTGATCATGAATCCCAGTAAGGATGGCCATATGGTCAGTAAGCATCCCCATAAGCTATAAAACACTAGTGACTGCCTCTAGCCAATCCCCAGTGATATGGGAGTCTAGCTCACCCTAAAACCAAGGTGGTTTCTAAATCTAAAATACATGTAATAAACCCATCTTTAATACTTCCTAATCTATTGGGGATGGTAGTAGCTGCTACTCAAAGGGCGGTGGTATAGCTGGTAAACCACCCAAAGGTGTTATGTTTGGTACAAGCCCCTATATCGATACCTCGTCAGACGGAGAATCATCCTCATGGTCACATAGTAGAATTCTATCATGATATCTATGTTGAGGCATCCTAAAATAAAACTAAATATACCAAAGTAAATATATTATATCTAGGTAGATGACTTATGAATGAAATAGAAAATAAAACCATTCCAAAATGATTCATAAACCATTTTTCCCCCTATAACCAGTGTTTTCATGTAATGATTCAAAAATTAGGTTCTCAGAGTCCTTTTGTATGGATATGTTAGCCACCACACCAACACTATTGTCCCTATACAGAAATCCAAACTCCAAAAAATTAACACTATTTCCCCAAACCAATATTGCAAACTCCTGATCTTAATGAAGAACTAACCCCTCAGATACAACTCTATCATGACCCATCTGAGAGAGAGCATGTCGTTACTACCCCAATATCTCCTTATATAAGCCAATGACTGGTAACTAAAACCTAGTAGGAATTTCCCGCAAATGATAAGAATTATCCTAAAGTAATTGTACACATGTACACATCTCCAATCCACAAAATGATAAAATGTAAAAAACTGATAGATGCATGAATATAACTAATATCTTACATCTAGAGTAAAAAATTGAAGTAATATAAAAGTATACATGGAAAAATATAATCCCAAAAAACGAGTTTCTAATAAAAGTATAACTAAACCTGTAGAAGTCCAACCTACTCTATGGGTGAGGACTATGTCAAAGGTATGCTCCTAGTAAACACCTCAGTCTTCCCACCTCTAGAATTGCTCCACCCACTCTTGGTCCTCTATGGTCTCTATAATAAGGGACATCATCTGTACAAGACATGAAACGTGTGGATAAATCTCGTGCGGCAGTGAGTATCACTATATTTAGTAGTCCAACTCAAAAACACTAAAAATGTAGAAACATGTATAGTCAGCACAATAAAAGATGTAACACTGTATAAAATAAAAAATAATAAACGAAAACTAATATATACTATGGAGTTACTCCACTCCATCATGTGTTCATAACCAATTACCAGCCACAAGATTCTGTTTGTAGAAACACTCGTTTCAAGAGATCCTACTCTATGAGCCATGATATCATCAATGACACTCGATGAAGAGGTATAACTCATTTGGGACCTACCCAAGAAGAGTGCACTCCTCTGATAATACTATTATACAAAAAGAGTGGGGCACACCCAAACCCAATGGGGACACCACGAACCTAATCTAGATCAACACACTAGATAGGGGATCATATTCCAATTATTCCAGAAACCATAATGATGTGGGTATCTATATGGAGTAAAAAAACCCTAACCAATTAGGTCATGTCGATTTCTCGTACTCCATTAGAGATGATATAGGATAGTGATCTCGTCTCATGGAGGGATTCCACAACTCTATTTGTGTCTCACCCTCCAGAGGGGATTACCATCTCGCGATGTGGATGTAATGATACATTGTACCCTGGGGAAAAGAACAAGGGAACATAGTCAACCAATACTAGTCCAAACTATGAAAAAGAGAGCCTCAAGCACCCTTTATTTTCACTTTTGACTCAAGAAGCTTCCCATAGACTAGCTCGAGCCTAAAGACCAATAGTTGTGGTTTTTCCACCAACCTCCACGATCGGCCAACCTACCATTGTGGTTAGTCCTCCTACCGCGCTGACCAGCTACTCGTGTAATGAATTTCATGGTTGGTAACCCTACCATACAGACATTCCACTATAGTTGACCGCCCGCAGATCAGTCGTGTGACCGCAAGGCCTGTGGCAGCTCAAGCTATTTTTGAACCACCGTCAACTAGAACGGGGCTCTACCCTAGTTTCCCCAGATCCAATTGGACTCTGACCCAAGTCCATATTTTCTGACTCAACCCACCAGCCTAACCAATCCCACCTACCTAGGCCATAATTTTGGCATGTTTCCCACATAGGCCATCCCACTCCACGTCCATCGTAGCTACTGCATCTACTATGGTCGATCGTGTCTGCACCCCCATCCACTATCACTGATCTCAGCTGCATGTGGCTCCACCGCCCGCATGCAGACTGTCCTCTCACACCACCATCATCAACTAGTTGCCCCTTACATACACTACCATCCATCCTTCAATGCTATAAATAATAAAGAATCACATTTCTGAGCTCCTTGGGTCCCTATCTACACTGATCTAGGATCGATTGTCAATTTGGTTGAAATATGGGGCTCTGATCGAGTCCAGAACATCCCAAAAAAGTTGATTTGGGACCATGGGGATCCAACTAGAAAGGAATGCAAGAAAAGATAGTGAAAGGAACAATTGAAAAGGTTTTTCATCATTGGACATGTGTAACTGGACAATGATCAAGAGTGTGGGATTTTTCATAGAAAACTATATCAAAGAAAATCAGTGGAATACATATCATCTTAGAATACGAGTGATCCATGAAGCAATCCATTCATCGATTGATTAAAATTTTTCATATAAATAAATAATAGTAAATGACCTAATTAAATAATATTCCCTACCTTTATTTGGATCAATCAATGACGAAGTATGAATCTATGTTGTGTTAGATGGAAAGAACCATCAAAATCGATGTGTTTCTATCATCGATCCTCGATCAGTTTCAGTTCATCAAAAAGGATTCCATGATCTCCCTCCAATGATCCCCCAAAATGTTCATGACTATTCATCTAACACTAGATTTTTGAAATCAACATACATTTAAAGAAAAAAAATTGTGTCAAAATAGTGAACTAAAATAATTTTATTAAGTTATTTTATTCATTTTATGCTTGTGATAACGTTTTCACAAATGACATGTGCCGACCCATGTCAGATTGCACCTAGGATAAAGCTGTTATTCTAAACTCAATAGTGCCCTTGGATTTTTGATCTAGTCATCTATGTAAGAGTTATTCTATTTTTTCAAGACAACTGTGTGCATATGAAACTAAATATTTTATTATTTTTTAAACATTTTTTCTTAGTACACCGGGCCATAGAATCACATGGTCCTTCAGGAATTGGTCTAAAAAAATAATGGATACAATATCTAAAAACAATGAATGGAATATTTGGGATGTTAAAAATATTAATTTTTTATATGGGTTAAATAAGATATTTTTTTGATGATTATAAGACCATTTCCATGTGTCACATATATGATTTGATAATAATTATGTGAATAGTGAGTAAAAATATATATATATATATATGTGCCTCTATTTAGTAATGTAAACCATTGTATCTCATGAGGATAATATTATATGGAATAAGGGTTCTTACCCTAATCTATAATAGTGTATGAGATATGTAGTTACTCTGGTTCATTGTGTTATGAATGTTCTATTTTTTAGAGATTATAATTATTTATTACATATTAATTTTATCTATATCTTATATTTCTATCACAAACCAACCTCAATTGAATCCCTTTTGGACTAGTTGAGAGGTTGAGAGTGACCCCCAATATAGAATCCCCGACTCCCCTAACCTAGATCCAGTGTCTACATTATTATATTTACACAAAATATAATAAATCACATCCCAATGGTAAATTTAGTTTAGTAGTCTTTGTAAAATAGATAAATACAAAATTCTCATGTTACATTTGAAATATAAAATACATAAAATAAAAAATTCTTTCCCATATATGATATTATTAATAATATACTTTTTCATATCATAGTGAAATGTAAAAAATTAGGTTGATATTAGATTCAAAAACTTGGTTACATTCTATGGAATATATAATTATAAAATAAGGAATAGTTATAATAGAAATGTAAAAAATTTAAAAACGATCTCATTAAATCAATAACATGAGCATGAAATATTACTATAGATAATATCAATACAGTAATCTCATAGATAATCATTATTAAATTCTAAATGAAGAAAATGCTTACTGTTATATGTAAGGATCTATGAAAACAAGATATTGTTACCATCAAGTCCTTTTTCAGGGATATTTTAACTTATGTCCTGGTAAACACAAACAACCCATTTAATAAGATTGGCTAACTTGGTTTTATCGTGAGACATATTGATGTATTGAAGGAATATATATAATAAATCCCCACCGAAAAAATCATTTTAAAAGTCATTTTTCATATATTTAATGATAATTTGAATTAATGAAAAAATTAAATTTAAATAAATATCCTTATTAAGTAATGAATAATGAATATTATGATTTATCCAGTCAATCAAATTATATTCAAAGTAAACAATATTATATAAAACTATTATATGGTTTAGGCCACAATATAATACATCATACAAAGACTGTTGGTATTTTAGAGAATTTTAATCTCAAATTAGAAATGCTCATATGAAAGTGAATCATTTAAGAGAAAATTCATAACCACAAAATTAATATGATGATAAAAGATGGCCATAAATTCATCATAAATAATGATTTATAATAAAATAAAGAACTTGGAAGAATAAATAAAAATGGGAGAAAAGAATACATATATATATAATCATTATTTGAATATTTGTTTAGAACCATTTAAATCATGATAATGAAGCTAAACAATAATGGTTTTTGTGATGGGAAAATACTTTTATTCCCAATATATTCAAAAACATCAATATAAACTTTTTATACAGTTATTCAAAAATTCAACATTCAGAACGAATTATAGATATTCAATTAAATAAATTTATAAATTCATAGATAACATAATGTTCCCTCCTTAAATCATTATATTATATAATATTTCTTTTTGTAAAACAATTTTAAAAAATAAGGACATAGAAGAAAAATAAACATGGTCAAAACAGATAAATAAGATCAGATATTCTTTGATATTTTTCTATACATGATTATAGTGAAAATGTTGGGAAAATGTTTAATTTAAAATAAGGTATAATTAAATATTTATAGGATTATAATATTTATTGAATTTATTAATTATAGATTATTTAATTCCATCATAAAAAATGAGAGAAAATACAAAAAAAATAATTGGAAAAAAAATTCATACCATATTGGAAAGATTCAAATTATAACCCCTATAATTAATAAAAATGAAATAAATCATTATAGATTTATAGATTTTCATTTCAAATACATCAAATTTTTATTATAGAAACCTTATAAATATTAATAGGATCTTAATACCCGATATGTCACATTAGAGTGGAAATTGAGATGATATCCATTCTTATGAACGTAACATTGATGTGTGGATCAATTAATGATGTGATTGTGTGAAAAAAAATATTTATAAAGTCAAAATAATTATCACATTTTACTACACAAATAATCATCGAATAACTTATCCAATTAAAAATTAATATAACCCAATGAAAATAAATTGAGTTAAAAAACCCCTTACCTCATGTTAGACATTGCATAAAAATCAATCCATGCAGATGTATAACAAATATTTAATTATTAAACATATATAAATAAACCATGTTAATATATATAATATCACATATTATCCATTTGTAACATCTTTTCACATGTTTCTTATTATTCTTTTTTTATTATAACTATTTCAGGTGAAAACTACATAATTATTCATGAAAATTTTGGTTTAGAAGTTTCAATATAATTATATTCATTATGGTTTCATCATCTCCAAAATGTTAATTATGATTTATAAATAAAATATATCCATCATATATATATAACGTAATACCTAAAAGTTATAGATAGAAAAATTAATTAAACCGTTCATGGACACAGTAGGTCATATGAACACATATGTGTTGTTTTCACTATTCAACTAATGGAAAAAATTGAACAATAATTCACATTTACAAAATAATTAATATATCATACATATATATTATATTCACTAAATATTACATTATTACAATACATATTAAGATTATGTGAAAAAAATTCACAACACTTCATGGCAGTGGTAGTCCACACATATGCACGAGAAAGATTATCAATTTCTAACTAATTGGAAGGTAAAAAGTTACTTATGATATTATAATTTTTTATGAAATAGAATGTAAAATATATCATAAAGGTTCATTGGTTATGTATTTATAACAATCCAATAAATGTGGTGTGGAAAATTTATTTACATACCTATGTGGAAATATTAAGTCATACATTTTCACGAGTGATGTTTTCACATTAAATAGGATGAAAAGAGGAGGTAAAAAGAATTTACATAATAAATATAAGATATATGTATATTTTTGATATATTATTTCCTATTTAATTAGGGTTATTAATGTTTTTAACTATCTACAATAAGATATAAACACGAAAGTGTCGTTAAAATGATTTCCTCTTCATTGATGGAATTCTATTAAATTCGTTCTTAAGGACCCTTATAATATGGTTTTAAGAAGAAAATAACGTATAAATAATTGATATAGAAGTGGAGAAGATAATTTTTTATGGTTTGGGAGTTGTATATGTTTAAAAGGGAAGTAAACAAAAAATATATTTGGTTTCTTTTTATAAGTGATTGGAGGGGATCTTTTGAAATTCCTACAAATATTATATCATAATATGGGTTTCACTCATGTAAAATGGTTAAAAAATGAATTTATTTAAGAATAAAAATTTCATAGACCTAATATATTCAACCAATAGAATTTATACAGTTTCTATATAATTTTAAACCATTTCATGTTTATTAACCTTTTAGTTACCCATTTTTTAACATTAACTATGGTAACAACCATTTCAATATTAAAAGGATTTAATTTTACATATAAAGATAAAAAGGTATCATAAATGAAAAATGAGTTACATTTTACACCATTAAATATCTATATTGTTCTATTTAAATATTAATATGATTTTTAATTAAGTTAATAAAATATTATTTTCAAAAAATATGTCTAATGTAATTTTTTACACCATTGGTTTTATTTTTCATTAAAGACAACATAACAAAGTTGTAATTTTAATAAATTCCCTTTACACTTACCTAATATAAAATATTAATCTATAATATTTTTTAAACATATAGAATAATTCAAATTTAATTACTTTTAATATTTTTAATATAATTTATTTAATATTTTTATGAATTCAATATGTATAGTATTGGAATAGAATAATAATTTGAGTTAATGTTTAAAAAAATTAATATAAGAAATAATTTTAAATTTAGGAAAACAAATTAATTATCATTCAAATGAAAATTGAAAACCTGAAATAACCACTTTGTATCCATGTGTAACAATATTATGGTCATCATTGTAAATAGTGTGTCCTTTTAATTTTATTCTATTCATAAAATAAAACAATGGTAAATTTCGAAGGAAAATGGATTAAATATACATATTTTTTTAGAAATGGATTTTAATTTCTAAACTTCATTTATCCAATAAGATAAAGGTAGTTGTTAGATAGATTTTAATGACTTGTACAAAGGTTTCAACCCTATTTTCCCCATTTTACCCTTACCCTGGTGATAAATATCCATCATAGTTACTATTTATAATAACCTCAACTAAAGGGGATCTATTTTCCAAATATAAACATCCTAATTAAAAATATAAAATCCATTTTTTCAAATTCAATTAAAAAAATTGATGAAAATGATTTAAGATAAAAATTAAAATATATAATAAAAATGAAAATATGTGTTACTAATTAAAAAAAGAATAAACAAATATTTATATATAATGATGATTAGAATGAAATTAAATTGAATATATCCTATTAATAGAGTATTATTATAATTTAGGATTTTATTCAAATAATTTTGTGGATTATTTCATCTTAGAAATTAATATTTTTTAATAATCTGTGTTTTTTACTATTTGTAGAATAACTTATCATTTCAAAAAATTCAAAAAAATTAAACCTCAGAAAATATTGACATGTTAAATCAAAAAATGATATAATAGATACAAAAAAATATTAAAATTGGATTTTTTTTAGGTCATTTAAAAAAATTTCAATTATTTAATGATATCAATGAAATTTAGTTAAGAAGAAATATGTCTTTAAATTCTTTGTGGTTATATACTACCCACATAATAATTTATCCTATTTACATTACTCACTCTAATAAAAAAAATGAGTAGGATAATTTTGTATCATGAAATCCATAGGATTCCATAATGATTCCTTAATTTTATTATTTCACCGCATAAATTTTACAATTTCAGTTTTTTTTACAATAAATTTCTCCATTTGATCAATAATCTTCATTTTTTCTTCCTCATAATATTGATATTATTCAAATAGTATGACATCTAAGTTTATAAAAGGTAAATTATCATTTATGTGCTTCCTTCAAATAGATCTAGTAAACACAACATGAACATTAATGTTAATTAATGTGAATGAGAAAGGATAATCTATCATATCCTAAAAATAGATAATTTTTAAGAAACGAATATATATAGGGATTAGCTTACCCATATTTAAAACTCTCAAAACCTTCCTTCAATGGGATACTCATAGGAATTACATTACACTAAATTCAAACTCTATATCTCACTAATGAATTTCATCATAATTTTTTCCTACTCTGATCTCCACTTTTGTGTTGTAAAATAGATTTATCCTTCAATATCCTTTTCATAGCTAGATCATGTCTCAATAGATTTCTTCCTACAACTTCATCATAAAATGAAAGATTTATACACTTCGATTAATAGATGGATTCAGAAATATCAATCAGAATGATTTATTAGAATCTATTGCTTTATAAAAAATTATACCAATGTAAGGTGTTGATCCCAGCCATTATTTTAATCCATATACACATCATTCATCCTGACTTCTATAGAATTAATATTACTCTTAGACTGTCCATTAGTATGAGGATCAAATGGAATAATGAGTCTCAAATCTATATCAAGACCATGATGAATGATTCTCCAAAAGATTGAGGTAAACCAAATATCCCAGTAAAATATTATTTTGAGTGGTACTCTATGAAAACACTCAACATCATAAATATAGAGCCGAGTAATCTGATCAAGAGATAATCCTTTTCTAATAGTTATAAAATGTGTTTATTTCATAAGGTGGTAAACAACAACCCAAATAGCTTTGTCCCTTCATATTTTTCAGGGATTCTTGAGAAAAAATCCAGGGTAATATTTTCCTTTTCCATTATGATATGGGTAGTGGTTGTAATATCCCATTATACTTTTATCCATTATCCATAACTTGATGGAACACCATGAAACACATAAAAAATAAAAAATTGAACCATTCATGTTATCCCACTAGAAATATTTTTCGTATTTAAATTCATTAATATAATTCTAGGATGAGTAGATAACGCTAAACTATATTCTTTATCAAATAGATACTGATTAAAATTTAGAAGTAATGAGCCACATAATTGGTTTTTAAACCATCTCATTCTAGTATGATCATGTTTTTACTCTGAAAGGATTATCACCTTCATCTGTAATTCCACATCATCCACATGATCATTATTAATCCTCTCATAGATTGATGGATGAAAATTCATCTAAAAAATATAATATTTTCCATCTTTTATCATGATTTCAAAATATGTATTCTAAAAATCCCTAAATATTTGATATCATTCCAAACTCATTAGGGATAATTTATTATTGTCTTTTTGATTCAAAGCATCTTCCACCACCTTCAACATTCTATGTTAGTAGTTTATTGAGAAATCGTAATATTTGATAAAATAGAACCATATTATCTTGAGAATATTAAATTATTTATTGTAAAATATATAATTTTATCATTTATAATATATATATATATATATATATATATATATATCATATCTTTCACCATATAGATAATTCCACAGATGCTTCAATACATAAAATAATTTTTCCAACCCTAAATTATTATCCGGTTAATTATTCTCATGAAATTTTATTTATATAGAGGTATAATATATCACCATTACAATATAAATGACGATGCATAATATTCATATATATGATGCATCTATACATATAAAAAACCCATTCTTCACTTTATGGTAGTGTATGCTGCACTAACCAAACTTCTCTTCACTTATTTGACAGCCTCATCATAATAATATACTAAAACGAAATTAACCCCATTATAGGTTAATATGGTATGTGGTATATAAAGTCATGAGAAATAAATAAATTTCTTTTACCAGTATATAAAGAACCATTAAAAATAAAGATCCTGGTTACTATGTTGGTCTAGGCTATTGGCCAACAACATCTGTCTTTGAAGGATCCACTAACATACCTTCACATGTAATTATATGACCCATGAATGAGAATTTTTTATCCAAAATTCACACATGGTAAATTTGGTATATGAATTCTCCTTCCTTAAGGTCATTAACATATTTCTCATATGATCATGATTTTCTACCATGATCATTTAATATATAAGAAGTTTCTTATATAAAGATTACAATAATCTGATTAATGTAATCCCTAAATACTAGATTTTTTATATTCATTAAGATAACATGACAATTGTTATGTAAGAATATAATTATTATAAATTCATAATGACTATACATTATTCTTTTAACATTACACCCCACACCTTGGCTTAAGAGGCAGAACGGAAGCTACTAGCCTAATGTTAAATCCCTAAGACACCAAAGGATGAAAATAAATACATTGTGATTAAGAAAATAATGAGGGTTTCTTTTCCCTTTAAGGATAAGACAACTTAAATACATACAAATTAAATATTTAACCCTTATATATTATGCAAGATTGTATTTAATACATCCCAAATATAAAACTAATAGCTCAAAAATATTTGATTGATAATGTAACAATGAATATCAAAAAGAAATAACAAAAATAAATCACAACTCAAATACATCATGTGTTAATTGGTGTCATGATCCCACAAATTAATCCTAATAACTCCAAAAAAACCATACATTTGCAATGTATTCAGATGAATCACTGTATAAATTATTTTTCATTCCCTACCCTAATTCATGAAATATGATATTTTTAAATGCACCAACGTGATTAAGTAGGGGGTATAAACATGGTTGGAAATCTAGAATATTTCATATCACACACCACCTAAACAACAATTGGCTAAAAAAATATCTAAATATTTTTTATAAATCCATAAGTGAATCCCATGTGAGAAAAACAAAAACAAGTAAATTTTCCATCGTACCTATTTTTCTTAAACATTTCTATGTTCACAAATACACACACACACATTTTATCCCAACTATTTCAAATTCAATTCCATCCCAATTATTTAAAACAACTATTTCATGATCAAATATTCCTAAAAGCATTACATTCATAAAATCCATTTCTTAATATTGAAATCATTTATTAAAAATTAAAAGAAGAATTGGTACTACAAATTCTATCGAATTTCCCAAAATTCCAAAATGTAGCCCAAAATGGTCATCTCTATGATATAACACAGTGATTCCAATGTTAATATAAGAAAAAATATCTTGTAAAACTATGGATTTATTTTTGAGAATAAGTGATGATGACAAAGATACCACCTACCTCTCAATTGGTGGTGAAATATAAAGAATAAAAATAAAAAAATCTAGATAATTAATCAAAACACCTTTTCTTCAATAAACTAAATAAGATCTCATCATGATTCATGTCATGGTGTGTAGATCAATCCATAACAAACTAGAACTATGGCTTTGAGAGTGATGATAATAGTATATCTATGAATATAAAGGAAAAAATGAATTTATAATGATTTCTCATCTACAACTCACTTTGATTCACTTAAGTATCACATTGGGATCAAATAAAATTATCTTGGGATCTTAGGGAAGGAAAGGATTTTGAGAACACGGATCAATTGGATACTAATGAGTATTCATTTTCATAATCCAAACTAAAGACAAAAGTTTTTGAGCATTAACTGTACAAATCATGGTTAGGTCTCATGGTTTGAATAACCATCTCCCAACCATTTTCATGCTACTAGAAAAATCGAGGTAACCAGAAGGTTTTTCCATATGGATTGGAAAATTGTGTGACATTTTTTACATTATAATAGTCTCAAGGACATCATCTTTCACTATTGTGTCAAAATATTCGATAAAATATGTGCAAACCATTATTCTCCATCTTTCTCCATCTTCATGACTTCCACTAGAATGTGCATGTTTGGGAAAAATAGTGTTTGATCCATATAGCTTCCAAGTGACTCCCATAATCCCCTTTCATAGTTTCATAGAGATACTTAATGGTTTCTAATAATTGTTCCCAAACCACCTTCTTGAAATGACACATCCAAAACACTCTAAGACTTTTCTTAACCACCATAAATGTAATATAAAAACCATAAAGCTTGAAATAAGAAAAATAGTGGTTGTGTACCAAAAACTAGGGGTTTGAAATTATTCGCATGATTACTCTCTCTATCCTAAAAAAGTAAATAATATTGGAGTTTTTGAGTAGTTTAGGCCACTATTCTATAATTTAATTTTCAATCACCAATGTATCTTCTTAAATATGGTCATGATTCCATTAATAAAATATAAAATTGATTCTTTTTTAAACAAGAGAATATATTTCATATCATGAATCATTATTGTCAAATTTATAAATATATAAACTATTTTAATAATTTCATTGTCTTATCAAATGACATGGTTTCGATCAGGCCGATGCTTCTTTAATTATGATACATGCAACAAATAATTCACAAAAATGAACCATGGTTGTAAATCCAAAAAATAATCCACATTTCCCACTTGTTAAAGTATATTAAAAGGGATAATGTTCTATGGATACTACTTTCATATCTTTCGAAAACAATTTTACCCTAACCTTTGAGGGATTCCCAATAAAACAATATCGTCTACCTAAAACAATAAATGTCATCATCAGGGATCTCCATATACTTTTTTGAAATCTTTGATAAATTAAAATCCTATTACTAATATTATAAATATTGTCTATTTTCTTATCTCCAAATATAGGTTTGATAAGTGAGATATCACCATTTTCAAACAAAAAAAATAGAATGAGATGATCAGGGTCGTACATTATATCAAAAGAGTCCACATGTATTAATGCCTGATAACTATTATTATATGAGAACTCTGTTAATGGTATGTTTTCATTCCATGAGTCTATGAAATCCATCAAATTATTTTTATGCATGACTTCTAATGTTAGGAATGTTTTTTAGTCTAACCATCTATTGTTTGGATTATAAATGGTGCTCTTGGACAAATCAATTAAAATGGATTATTGAAAGTATGTCCACATGTGAGATATGAACCAAGGGTCCTAGTCAGAAACAATGAAGATTAGAACTCCAAGTATCTTTACATATTCCTGAATATATATTTTGGACATGTCTTCCACCATATTAGATTCACAAATACGTATTATGTTTGATTTTATCATGAGCCAATACACATTCACCCATATCTCATCATGATTCTTGACTATCTTTTGCTGGAACATAAAACAATCAATATTTATCTTCTCCAAATTCCATAGGGATGTTGTTAAAGAATAAAACATACATGTAGGTATCTATGTCTCCTCAATAAACTGCTAATATGTGAGTCAGTATGAGAAAACTTATGCATCATTTCTCATTATGAAATCCCAATAAAACTATTGTCTCATCATTTTATACATATTTTGGATTAAAGTATGAATAATACATCTCAAATTGTGGTATGTAGAAGGAAAATTTTCGTAATATGTTAATGGAATCACAATATAAAGTCTCTACTATAGAAACAATCTCATATCTAGAATATCCCCTTCAATGATCTACCCACCATTGATTTCATTCATCATGATTAAACATTTATGATTAGATGTTTGAGAATTACTAAACTGTATCTAATACCATTTTTAACATCCCACCTCACTCATTGTATTGATATGAGGTAGAGAATATACTATCCTTAGGTGATATCCCCATGACACCAAAGGCAAAAAAGAAATATGAAGGGATTTAAAAATCATTTGTGGAAATTTTCTATTTACGGATAAAACAAAATCACTAAATAAAATTTAAGCATCCATTCCTCCTCTATGATGCATGAGTAGAATAACAATAACCTATCTATAAAACCAATAGCATGACTAAATCTGAGTGACAATCAAATATGGAATATAAACTTAGAAAACCTAATTACATCCCGAATCAAATATATCATGTGGATAAAAATTATATGATCCCTTTAATTTCTCAAACAATTTCCATAATCAAACACCACCTTCCATGTCCAAGGTATCAATATGAATTTCTATGGAAATTATATTTCTTTCAAATTCCCATTTCAAGGTATATTATATATAAAAAATACTAATGTTCACAGTAATAGGGTGATTAAAAACTCAGTCGGTATTTCCCAAAGGCTTCTAATCACATTCAACTCTGACAATAACTGGTTAAAATAATTTAGAATAAATTTTTTCAAGAGATATAAATAGTTTATATAAATATTAATGTGAAATAAAAGTTATTAATAAATACAAATTAACAGTTCTATTTGTTTTTATTTTAAATAAACATTTATATTATCACATAAACACAAAAATTCATCCATACTAAACATACAGGGTGTTACCATTAAAGTTTGTATTCCAATACTGAAACCTTACCTACCATTTTAGTGGGATTATAATGATACTCCATCAACATTAAACATACTCAAAACCAAATATGCTAAATTCTATGGCATGTTATTAATGTCAAAAAAAATCTTTATAACAAAAAAACTATCATAAAAATTTATTCCATAAAAAATCATAATTTTAAAATTATTATTTAAAATTATTTATAAACTGGGTTTTTTAAAATCCAAACAATTTCATAAAATTATAAAATGTAAAATATAATAGTTATCTACTGTTAATACCAAAGGGATACTAGTGAAAATCCAATATAAACACTTTTTAATCATATGAACTCATGTTCTAGAGGTAGTGGAGATGATAAAGAATATCCCTACATCTCAATTGATGGTGAAAAACAATGAACAAAACTAAATCATCTTGATCATGGATCAGAAAAACATTCCATTAATAGATCAATCATAATCACATCAAGATTCGCGTCATTAAACAAAGATCTATCTATATATTTATATATTTATATCTCTGATATTGAGGATAATAGTATATATAATAATAAGATTTGTTAACAAGGTATTATCTTTGATTATGGAACTCCAACTCTTAATGATTCCCATAAAAATTAATTATGGATCAAAGGGAATTTTATTATGAGATTAGAGGAAGAAAATTGTTTGTGACCCATGTGGAATAAGAAACTAATGATGATATATAGCTATGATATGATTTAAATAAATATTCAGAGAATTATCTTTGATTCTCATGGTTAGTTAACAAGGTTCGAAACACCATCCACCAACTATGTGCTTGCTAATGGATAACACACATGTAGTCAAAAGGTTATGAATATGATTTGGAGAACCATGAACCAGGCATGTGTTTCTAATGTTTTAAGGATAACACCATACATAAATTTATCACAAAATTTATTAAAACATGAACCAATCAAAATTCTCCCACTATTTCCATTTTCACACTTCACCCTATTATATACTTTGATTTAAAAAACCATTATTTAACTGTGTGCCTTCCAAGTGACTCTCAACATCACATTATATGATTTCCTTGAGATAGTGAACGGTTTCCACAAACCATGTTAAAAAAATTAACATCTAGAAACCCAAAAAAAATAAAAATTATTCCCAAACCATTCAAAAAAACTCATTAATCAAATAAAATGAAAATATAAAAAGTGAGTGTATGTTCCTAAAACTGGGGGTGTTGCAATACAAAATGTTTTCTTTAGTATATCCACCATTATGACCCTTAGATGATGATCTCCAAATAAAATATAAATCATGGATAAATGTAAATATTCTAATAATTGATCAAATATATCATGGATACAGGTTATAGGAACTTTTTATTAACTATGATTTTGTTATGTTCTAGAAAATAATGGCAAATACATGTTGAACCATCTTCCTTCGTAACAAAATGGATAGGTACAACCCATGAAGAATCTCAAGGTTAAATGATTACATTATCTATATTATCTAATAGTTTAATTTTAAATTACTAAAACTAAATTGTCTTCATTTTATATGGAGCATTTGTAATATGTGTTTCAATATGTATGTGTTCTATTGAAATTTTACCTTTACGATTTCGTGGAAGAATAAGAAACTATTTTGGAATGAAATAAAAAAAACTATTGTACAATATACATGTATTCAATGTTTTTATTCCCTCCAATTATATGATATAAATAACCCTCGTGAATAATTATAGAAGAAATTTTGATGGTTGAAATTTCCATTACGATTTTTGGTTTAATATTGAACTGAAAGGCTGTTATATGCCGATTCGGAATATTGTATTTAACAACCCTTAAATTAAAATCGATATGTTTTCTGTACAAATAGACCTAATAAATTCCCAAAATTAAATTAAAATAAATTAGATAAATAATAAAAATAATTATGAAAATAATATTCTTACAAAATTCCACTGGATTGGAGCTATAAAATTATCATTATATCATCCTACCATTAATATTTTCGCTACAAAATCTACTTCAATTCATTGTGGTGGTGATATGATAATCTAAAAGAGTTATTAATATACAAAAGAGTTGGTATAATATAAAACTAATAAAATAATTTCCCTTATA
Source organism: Viscum album (assembly GCA_963277665.1). Classification (NCBI taxonomy): domain Eukaryota; kingdom Viridiplantae; phylum Streptophyta; class Magnoliopsida; order Santalales; family Viscaceae; genus Viscum; species Viscum album. The sequence goes on along the minus strand of OY728157.1, from coordinate 1,237,682,775 downwards.
GAGAATATATTAATTTTATTTTTCACCATATCAATAAGAACTTACACTTCACCTATAGTAATTCCATATGCTTGGACTTCACCCCATAGAAACATCTATGTAAAGATCACTTGATACTTGGGGAATTTATTTGTATAATTCATCATCTATTTACAATTAAATAACTAGATAGTAGTGGTTTCGTTATTTACAACACATTAATTATCCAAATGGAACCTATCTCAGATCTTATAAAAAACTACCATTCCCTTCAATTGTTTTCTTGGATGTTTAATTTGAAAATTTCTACTTGATGTAAATTTCATCACAACATTATTTTTCATTTAGTGTGTTCCCTATTTTATTTTTATAGGAAAACTCCTTCATTATATAGATGTACCTCAAGGATATAAGAACTATAATATATATTCTTCATATAATTAGACTATCATATTATATCATCATATGATTACAAAAACGAGAAAATAATTCCCTCATGATACATGGAATAAGCCCGTCAAAGTACCATTCAATCCCTCTAAATATGTTGCAATTAATCCTTCTTGTATCCACCAATATTTCATATTTTAATTTTTTTCATGTTTTTAAGAATCTATGTTACATGTGAAGTCTTTATAAATCCTTGATAATATTCTAAAGATAACCTCACACTCTTCTACAAGTTCTTCTTCCATCTATGTTGAATTTTAGAACATCATCTCCGTTTCTATTTTTTTTCTCGTGGGAATTATTTCTTAAAAAATATCACATTATGAGATACCAATTCCTTTAAATAAATTTCTTTAACTTATTTAGTGTTATGGGTAAACGACCACAATTGATCATTACCTCCTCTCAATTAATACATTTTTTGAATAGCTTGTTCACCTTCAAAACTTTCCAAATCATTGAATATATTCTCAAGGGACTCAATCCATTGATTAGATACCAATGGATTATTAGTTCCACTAATAAAGGGGGGGGGGTTATCCAAGGAAGTGGTCCAAATTTGTGGAATCATTTTATAGAATAATACGTTTCACCATATAAGAATGCATATTAATATAATCAATGTTTGTTACCCTAATATGGCCATGATCTTCTAAGTTCAACACCAATTTTATTTTCTTTCTCAAATGGGTAGTCCCCACATTGACTACATGGGTGTATTAGATTTATTCTATTGGGTTATATTACAATATAATGGAACATGATTAGTTTTACCATAATCATTATGAAAATTGATCAATAATAACGGAATACCTCAAAAGATAATATTATCAAATGTTATAAGGTATTTTCCTAATTCTCATGTTAGTTATGTTTATTTAATATAATATTACCATGGTCTGAATTATGATTTTTTTGCTACCAACTATTGAAAGATATACTTTAATAACCCATAATTGGTGTTTAATTTATTACATTAGAATAAGATACAAGTTATTATATAATAGTTGACTGAATTGGTTGGTATTCTTAGTATAAACTATATATGTCAAGACTGGACCCAACATGGCTCGAGCCAAGGCTACCCCAATCCCACCTCCATAATTCAAGATATAGATATAGGCTTTGAAATTTGTAACTAAACTAGGAGGCCTTAGCATAATTTAATTTTATTCACACACACGGCCATCTCCATGCAGAGGTGTAGAGAATAATAAAGAAAGAAGGAACATCTTTAGAATAATCTCTAAAAGAAAATCACCAAGGGATTATAAGAGTATGATAGTGAAAACTGATAAATAAAATTGAAAAAATATGTAGCCAACCAACTAGATGCCCCAACCTAAAAAATAGTAAAAATTAAAAGATGTGAGATCTCATCTTCTAATCTCTATGCTCCAACTACCTCATGTGGCCCAATGCACTAGTTATCACTATCCACCCATGAAATCATGGAAAACATGTACATCGTCTACATAAGACATGACACATGTGAGAAAATACCATCCAAGGGTGAGTATATACATACCAAAAATATCCCCAAAAAAGATGAAGGGGGAGTGGAAAAATGACATGATATGAATAGATATCTCAACAAAATACAACAGAGTAACATCATCCAATGAAACAGATACTTATATATATGCACCAAAAAATAATCTCAAACAAGAGTGAAATAGAATCCCCATCCCTTATCAGATCCCAAGAACGAGTGCCAATATTTCCAAAGATTCATTATTGATGCCTAGCATCTCGCATGTATATCCCTATGAGTATCTAGGTTGAGGGCCCACACTACTCCACTATGATGTGAATCTAAGGGTGAAATCACTATGAGGAGGACTTGTTCCATATTCTTCCGGTGTTCTCCTTAGTGTAAGGAGGACATAGACACTAATGCTAGAGGAGGTAACACTAGATAAATAGAGGTCATGTGCCCTATCTATCAAGGGTTACCACTTAATAGATTGGGGACCCACTTCCTAACACTATTGGGGGTACCACTCAGAAGATATAGATCCACTTATCTAATTCCATATGTGTGTACAATGTAATAGATAGGGTACTTGAACCCTATATCCATTGTGTGTACCACATAGTAAATATAGTAGTCCTTCCCTAATTCCATATGGGGTAAAACGCAGTAGATTGTTCAACAGTGCCCTAACATAACAAGGGGTTCCAATATAATGATCCTTTCAATTTCTACCATCACTGAGCATCATCAAAATATTTTTCACACATGAAACACCATACATCATACCTAAAAATACACTAATAAGGCCTCCATTGAATTTTATATAGAAAACACCCTGGATATGCTATTAAGAGGCCAAAATCTTAGTCTAATAAAGGGTATATGAGAGGAAGAAGTTTCCTAAAACTTACTCTAGGGGTATACATCATATAATGGGACCCACAAAATGTGTGGTCTCACTCCACTCCAAGGATTTTTTCCTTCAGGTACATGGATTATCTCCTATGTATCCATACACGGCCTGTAAGGGGACTATACTAAATGCCTCATCCAACTAGGGTCAATGAAGTTCTAAAATATATGAATGTTTAATCTTTATAATACCCATGTACAAAATTGCACAGAGATTCCTCCCACATAAGGTCCCTCCTATGAATTTAGAGCCATGTCAATGTACCCTAGATGCATTCCTGTATAGGAAAAGTACTTGGCCATGACCTTTTACTCCAGGAGTACACGCCATGTCTCAATTAAAAAGTCACATGGTTTTTGGGTTTCCCAAACCTCATGTGATATTTAACTAACCCAAAAATCTAGACATCATAACCTGGGACCTACACATCATGTGTTATTAAGAATACAAGGTGTGTAGTCTGGTTTTTCAGAGAAATTCAAGATCTAATCTCGCATTCTAGAACCATTTCCTCCTCTCTAATCTCACCTCTAGGATGCCCAAAATTTAAGGTGGAGGCTTAGTTCATTGTTTTATGATCATATTTTTTGTTGTAAAACCTAAGTTCGTCGATTTGTTCGAACCCTACACAATGAAATACACGTTTTCATCCCTTGTAGCACCTCAACAGTTCTCATAATATATGTATAGTAATTAATATCTTACAATATCCCCAAATCCATCCCCGATTCATCAAACCGCTCATCACTTGCTAATCAAATGTAATTTTAGGGGTCTGGCCTTGCACATTCTTCCGGATAATGTCAAATCATGACCCCATAGTCAAAAAATGACTAACATAATTAAAGGAGGGATAAATGAACAAAGTCATATGTGCACAAATAATCATAAAACTTGAAATATTTTATTATAAGTATCTTCTTAAATAATTTCAATTTATTAGATACCTTACATTGAAAGAAATATTGAGATTAAACAATCCATGGTATACAATAAAATATTAACATGGCCATTAGAATAGTAATGTGACCATTAGTAATTGTAATCAGGGCATTAGAATAATAACCTCAGCAATGAATTTTTAAAAAAAATTAGGTATATCATAAATGAAAATATGAAATATTTATATCCCTAAATTGGTTAATAAATATTTCAAAAATGATAAATTCAGGGTTCATATTTTTTTGTGTAATGTGAATTTTAATTTCAAATGTTTTAATTAGTATAAAAATTTATGAAAAATCATTAAATACATTCTTATAATTATATGATAACTCATTTGTAATGTCACTTCTGCAACATTTATTTAAAAAAACAATGTTGAATTTTCTGGCTCCTAGACCTTCTTATTTATTATAAAATAATTTTATGATATAATAATTAATTAATCAAATTTTGGATGAATCAGTTATAATTTTAAAATCCCTATTTTTAGAATAAATGATTATTTTATTTAAATAATTAATTTCTCATATTTATAAAATAAAATTTATTAAATGGAGTCCAATTTTGAAATTTATTCATAAAAAAATGTTTATGGAATTTTTTCGGTATTTTTCTAAAACATTTGTATTTTTTATTAATAGTGAAATATGGTAATTTACGGTATTTATCATTATAAGTTAAATACATTAATTCTTACAAAATTACTATTGTAAGAGCCCATTATTTTGGGATCAAATTCACTAGTTAATATACATTGTAATAATAATCAACACCATTGATTTTCGTGATCGAAAATAATAAATAAATATAATAATAATAATAAACGACCCTCTCCTCCCTTTTAAATAACACCCATCATCACCCCTAATCCTCACAGCTTCTAATCATTGAATATAGTATAAATTCTACCCAATTTCCTTTCCATGACTCTTTCCAATGTCTATGGTCTTCTGGTCTTACGAGAAGACAAAATTCTAGTGTCTTAAGGATGTTCCAAAGGAGACGACATTCAAGTGGTAAAATCCTCCGTCTTTCTCTTTTAATTTCTTATTATTGTAGCCACTTCTCAAATGCTATATCAAAAAGGGAATGGGAACAAAATTGTCATATATATACTATAATTTTATTATAATAATTTATTATCCATCATCATATCCCATATCCTCTCCTTTTATTTTAAAAATGAAAACATCATTCGTGATATGTCGATTAACTACCTTCGGGGAATATGAATTTTCATTTTCCATTACCACCATCATGGATGATCATAAAATAATTATTATTGTTAAAAAGATTTTAATATAAATATTATATGTTATATAATTTTTTTAATCAATATATGAACATAATATTAAATAAAATGACACAATTGTTTGATGGACCTAAAAACTACCAAAATAAATAAAGAAATTTTCATCGTTATTTTATCTAATGAATTATCCTCATATATTATATCCAAATTATATATTATACCATTTAATTTTTTTTAGTTTTATTAATACTAAATAATTTCAATTCTGTATAATTTTTTATCATTTGACCAGAACTCCCATATTTATACTCAAAAGAACCGACCATAAAACCATAGAGAAGAATACTCCAGAAACAAAGAAATTTAAAAATATAAATCACTAAAATGGCTATAAATTAACTTAGTATAATTATAATTAATAATATATATGTTTTATAGTATCATAATTAGGTAATTAAAAAATTTAAATTGTCTATAAATGAACTTATATACCAATGCAAAATGCTTATGTACATAAAGTAAGGGTTTCTCATCTCACTTTTACTTCTACAAAATATATTCGGCATTCAACCCGTATTTGTTCAATGTGTTGTAAAAACTACCTTTAACATATCACACCATGAATCTACATATATTAGTGGAATTCAATGTTTCATTTTATTATCATAATTTTTATGGGGGTTACAGTTCGACTTTTTAAAAAGTGGTATGGGAATTCTTAACACAATTTCCATTCATTGGGTTAAATTTTACTATATTGATTATGTAATGATTTTATTATGTGTTAAATGATTTTTTATAATCTTATATTGATTTTGATATTATTTTATCTTGATTTATAACTGATATACATAATTCATTCCTTTCAATAATACTCACACTTTCTTTTAAAAAAACACTTTTAAATGATTCTTTTTCAAAATTTACAATGATATAAATAAAACTTATACAACAAGAATAGATTTTACCTCTTTTATGATTCCATAATTTCATTTGGATTAATTTGAATGTTGATAAATTTATTTTCAATGAAATTTTTTTCTTTTATAATTGCATAGATTTTTAATTATATGATTTCAACGTAACATGGTATTCCCCTCAAAAAATAATTAGTGATATTATTAGAGTATTTTCATCTATGTAAACTCACTTTGTTTGATCTTGTTCGTAATTGACATTGATCTCATATGATACCATATACCATATTTTACTGAATTGTTTATGATCATTTCAACTATAGATTTTCTATTTTTATACAATTCATATTGTTACACTAGATAATTTATTATTATGTTTATTATTTAGAAAAAATTATTAAAATTTTATTTTTATTGTCAATATGAATGTATATATTTATTACATTTCACCCATTTCATATGGGGAATGAATTAGACTTTTTAACTGATGGGAATGGACTATTATATCCCTTAAATGCATTAGTAGGTATCATGAGACAAGCTGGTTTGGGTATTGCATGATGTCTTACCCAGTTATATATAGTGTCTTTTCTAAAGCATTGATGGTATATTTATGATGTCCCATGATATGAATTCCCTCATTATGGGATTAGTTATTCATAATTATTTTCATTACTCGACTAGAATAATATACATGGTTATGTTTTATTCTAATGTTATTATTAATAAGGAAATATTTGATTATCAATTATTCCTTCCATATTATGATTAAGATTATGTTTTAATTGAATTTATTTTCAGTTATTCACCTTCACTTATTTTTTATGTTTGTTTATGATAGTTTTAATTGTATGCATACCCTTACAGAGCATCTAAGATCACCACTTCCTTAGGTTATATTTTTTCTCCAGATTACAAGATATATATTATGATTGACATGTGGGGATAATCTGGGAGAATAAGAGTGTTTCTAGGGAAGTTACTATGTTATATTTAATTTCATGTTGTAAAGTAGTAATTTTTTTATTTTAATTTTCTAAAGCAATTAAACTATTTTTCCTTTAGGATGAAATCACTTTTAATTCGTACCAGTTAAATAAATTAACCACTAATTATAGTCTTTTGGGGATATAGTATTTATAGTTGTTATAAGAGCATGTTTGGTATAAAAATTTGAAACTAGATTTAAGGAAACATAAATTATGGAAATATAACCCTATAACTAACTTTTATAATATTCCAAAGTTATCCATGCATATGATTTTAAGATTATTTATAAAAAATTTAATTTTTTCACAAGTTTTAAAATATCATAACATAATCTTATGTATTAAGTTATTTAGATATGGCTCCTAGTAGAAGGAATAGAAACCATAACAACACATTTAATATATGTAGGTATTTCCATTATATACAAGAAATTGATGTTGGATCTAATGTTTCCACTAGATCTACATAGATTATAAATATAATAGGTAAACTGACACAAGTAATGATATATAACCCTACTCACATGGAGCATCTTGATCCATAACATAGTGTAAAAATGTTAGATTGCTTCATGGAACCACAACCTCTATCATTCAATGGAACAAAAATCCCATATGTAGCTTAGAAATGGATAATTACCTTAGAGAATATGTTTCTCACTTTGAAATGTATAAAGAATGGGATGATTATTATGGTAGTTTATTATATTTTGGGAGATATATAATAATAGAGTTCATTTATTCAAAAAACAAAAGATGTGTAAGAAAATTAAAATATAGACTTGAATGATTCTAAAAAAATATGGAAAAATAATTCCCTTCATGAACAATGAGTGGATATGGAGTTAAAATTCCTGAGTCTGAGACAAAATGAGGATAACAACATTGGTAATTATAAATCTAGCTATACAAGGATTGTAAGGCATATAGTTGACAAAATTTGAAATCCAAAGAGAAATATTGACCATTTCATTGATGCTATCAGTATAATTCTAAAAAGGTCAGTAGTATTTCAAGAATTATCATCATAAAGTATATAATACCATCTCCTAGTAAGATAGAGAAATAATTTTACAAGATATATGGCATTCAATGGAAGAAAAATAATAACAATGCTTCTAAGAACTCTGGAAAATGAAATATTGGAAAAGGGAATAAGGGAAGAATAAAATTTACTACATGCAGAAAATGAGGAAACAAGAATCTAGGAACATGAAAATTGTGAATGATAGTTTATTAAAAGTTTGGACAAAAAGTTTCACCAGGCCCATGATTTTAAGGTAAGGAACGAAGTCAGCAATGTGGAATAGTTCAACTGTATGGATATTGGAAACTATGTGAATGATTGTTCAATAAATCATGAAATACTTCCTAAGAAATTATCAAGAGAATGGGTCCATGATTATGTAGTAAAAAAATATGAGGATAATGTTCCTAATGATATGGTGGTAGATACATTAATCAACTCCTCAAAATTTATAACAGATTTATTTTATTTTGGATCATAACATTCTTTTATGTCATCCTAGTTTTCTATAAAAATTATATATTTCCAATTCAAATTAAAAAGTGTGTTTTCAATCAAATCTACTATTCTAATCCTTATTGAAACAAATATTTGTCATTATTTTTCTATTATAACACACAAATATGATCTACTTTTGGATTTTATTATAACAGTAATAATTGATTTTGATATAATATTTTTTATAAATTTGATTTCAAAATATAGTTTATATTTTTATTGAAAATATAATGAAATTGTTATTTATGTTTAAGATATAGAATTATTTATCTTTAAATGGGAGACATATTAATCTATGTAATATCGAGATCCACCACTAGTAGCTCTTATAAATGAAATTCATTGAAAAGAAAGGTAAATAAAACCTTTAGATGAAAATGGTCTTCTAAAAATTGAGGATACCTATTTTATAGGAATACATTGATGTATATATATAGGAATTACCTAGAAATAATATTGATTATTATTCTTTGCTTTATATAGATTAAATCCTCGATGCAAGACATATATCAATGAATCAATGTATAATGGACACAGTAGAGTTAGTCTTGTTAATGGAACAGCAAGAGGAATTGAGTGGTAAAAGATTTATATTTCCTTGAGTTTCACATTGGGTAGATCATGTTTTTTTTGTTATAAATAATCATAGATATATTAATTTGTGCATTGACTATATAGGGATAAATTATATTATGATAAATAAAAAATATCATCATCCTTGTAATAATGAATTATTTAACCAACAACATGGAGCTCAATATTTTTAAATGAATCATATTCATTATGGATATCATTATTTGTAGGTAAAGATGGAAGATATTACAAATATAGTGTTTTGAACAAGTTATGGACATTATGAGTTTACATTAATTCCATTTGGACTGAATAATTCACCATCTTTTCTTATGGATCTAATGAATATAGTATTAAAGGAATCTATTGATAAATTTTTTGTATGTATTGATTATATCCTGGTGTACTCAAAAAACAAATGATGACCTTTAGAACTACTTTTGAACTATTTTTGAGACTCCTAGAAAGAAATAGTTATAGGGGTAACGTAGTAAGTTTTAATTCAGGCGTCAAATTGGAACGTAGTTTCGTTACTTTATAATGTTACTATTACTATTTTATTCATAAAGTTTCTAGATTATCTAACATGTTATCCATGTTTACTTGTAAAAGTGTTTTGTTTATTTGGATAAAGGAATGTTAAGAATAGTTTTTAAAAATTAAATAAGAGATTAGTAAACACTCTTATCTTGACTCTACCATCATGAAATGATTTATTTTTAATTTATAGTGATTTGTCCAAGAAGGTAAATGGTGTGAGCTTATATAGAATAATGGGGTCATGGTCTATTCAACAAGGCAGTTTAAATTTGATGAATAGAACTATCCAACTCATTATATTAAGTTACTAGATTTAGTAATTACCGTAATGATATGGATAATCTATCTCCATGGTTGATGATGTGAGATACTTATATATCATAATAGTTTGAATTATATGTTCTCCTAGAAATAGCTCAACATAAGGTAAATGAGATGTCTTGAGCTACAGAATTGTTTTTATTGTTCAATAAAGTTCCACCTTGGGAATGAAAATTTGGTATCATATGCATTAAGCAGGAAGGATCATGGAGTTATGAACAAAATGAGGATTTCTAGGGATAATGTTTACATGGATATAGTAGTTATAGATATAGAAATTTTCAAGGAAGTTGAAACATCACTACATTTTCAAATCGCTTCTAAAATATCTTTATTGGAAAAGATGAAAACTCCTTAATCGGATGATGAGAATTTTCAAAATAAAATTAAATATATAAATGATGTGAAATTGGTATACTTCATATATTAATTTGGAATTTTAAATTTGGGAAAATTATTTGTGTTTCCTCTATACATGAGCTAAAAATAGAATTATTTGATGATTCTTATAGCATGAATTTCCCTACACACACAACGAGCACTAACATTTATAGATATTTAACGGAACATTTTTTTGTGGGATAATAAGAAGTGGGAAATTGATGATTATGTATCATGATATTTTTTCTTCCAATAGTTGATTGTTGGAAGACAACTTCCCATGAATTCATGAAAATTCTAGTTATTCTTACAATGAAATTGGATGACATTACTATCGATTTTGTCATTGTATTACCAAGGAACCCATGAAAACATTATGTAAGATGAGTAATTGTTGATTGACTTACCAAATCATTATATTTTTTATCTATAATGCTGTATTTTTCACTAGAAAGCCTTGTAAAAATCTATATTAATTAAGTTTTAAGAATTAATGTTTCACCTATATCAATTCTGTTTGATTAATATCACTATTTTACATCATAATTCTAGATGATTATTTAGAATACTCTAGATATAGATATTTATTTGAACACTACTTATCAACATCGAACTAGTGGGAGGTCAGATAAGACGATCCAAACATTGCAAGACTTTTTGAGTTCCTTCTGATATGACTTTCAAGGTATGTGGGATCAGTATTACCCTTTGCAAGTCTTTTATTATAATAATAGTTTCCATTCAGGTATCCAAATGGAAACATATAATGCATTATATGGAAAAAGATGTCATACAAAAAATATATTGGGATGATGTAGGTGAAAGAAAGATTGTTGTCCCACAACTTGTGGATGAAACAATAATGCCGGTAAAGAATTTTCAACCACATATCAAAGGATATCAATGTTGGAAAAGGAGTTATGATGACAAGAAAATAATGGACTTGGACATTCAAGTGGGAGATCAAGTTTTCATGAATGTATATCTATAGAAGGGTTTTATATGGTTCAGACAAAAAAGGAATCTAATCCCTAGGTACCATGGAACATTAAAATTCTGGAAGGAATTGGGGTTGTGGCTTAACATTGGGCGATGCCACCTAGCCTTTCTAAAGTAAAAAATGTGTTCCACATATCATTCATTATAAATTATATGCTATACATAGTGGTTATAATTACTTATAAGGAAATAAAATTTGGACATAATTTGGATTTCTGTGAAGATCCAATCGATATTCTTTGCACTATATAGAATTTATTGACAAATCGGATGACTCTACTATAAAACATTCTTTGGAGAAACCATAAATTAGAAGAAACAACATGATAACATGAGGAATCAATGATGAAGAACCACCCTCATCTATTTAGAAGGTAATACTCATGAAAAGACTAAGGGAAAATGTTTTTGAATGTAGGAAAAATATAATACCTTAATAATTTATGGTATATATTTTCGTAATTAAATTCAGTTTATTTGATAGCTCATGTGGTATACCACAACGATCATAAACAATCCATGATATACTATTTAATATTTACATAACCATTGAAATAGTAATATGACTATCATGAATAGAAATCTAACTATTAGAATAATAACCTCACCTATTAAATAATGAATTTGATTTAGATATATCATAAATAAAAATATGATATATTTAAATCAAGTAATAATTAAATAAATGTTTTACAAGTTATAAATTAAGTGTTGGTATTTATGTGAAACCTAAATGTTCATTTAAAATTTTACGATTAATTTAATTATTTAAACAATTTATTTTCCCAAAAAATATTAATAAATTTATATTTTTTTCATTATGATTATTATATAATTTTATGAGACCATAATGAGTTTTTTAAAGTGTCTAAAAATCAGTTATAGTATTAAAATATGTATTTCTTTAATAAATAATGATTTGTCTAAAAATTAAATTTCTCATATATAGAATTTTATTTTCTTAAATTTGATTCCATTTTTGAAATCAACACATCAATAATGGTTTGTGGTGAATTAATGGATATTTAAAAATAGTTTAATTTATATGAATAGTGAAATATAGAAATTTTTGGTATTTATCCTTATTAATTTAATACATGATTTTTTAACTCATTATTTATTTCATAATACCTTAGTTATAACTCACATGAACTTGTCACTATACATATTAATAATAATCCATATTATTGATTTTCATGTGCTAAAATAATAAATAAATGCGTAAAATAATAAAAAAAAATCACCCATCTCCTCCCATTTAAATAACACCCATCAACAACCCTTCTCCTTACACCTTATAATCCTTTAATATTTTCTACATTATGTTTAACTCCCTTACCAAGACTATTCACCATATCTAATACAATCATCTATTACCCAAATACCAAATCCAAGTGCCTTAAGGAGGTTCTCGAGGTGAAAATATTGAAGAGGTAAAATCAACCTTCTTTATCTTTTAATTTATTTTGTTTTCTTATAATATCCTCACCAACCCAATAAAAAGTGGAATGGTAACACAAATATCATATATATACTTCAATTTTATTTTTCTAATGGATTATACACAATAAAATCACGTCTTCTCTCCTTTTATTTTAAAAATGAAAACACAATTCATGATGTGTCGATTCACTACCTTCATGGGTGAAAGGTTTTTATCTTACATTACCATATTCAAGTACAGTCATAAAATAATTATTATAGTTAGATAATTTTTTTAATATAAATATTATAATTTATATCATGTTCCTTAACTAAACATAGACATATTATTAAATAAAATTAAACAAGTTCATGATGGTCGTAAAAACCGCCAAAATAAATTAAGATATTTTCATCAATATTTTATCAAATGATTCATCCTCATACCATATAATAATGAAATATTTTTCCATTTAAACAAATATTATTTCATTAATACTAATTAATTTCACTTTTGTAGAAGTTATCCCCATGTGACAAGACCTCCCATATTTATACAGAAGGGAACTGACCATAAAACCATTAAACAAATGCTCTTGGAACAATGACATTAAACATTAAAAATAATCAAAATGTACATAAATAGAGTCAATAAAATTATAAAAAATATTATATATGTTATAAATTTTCTGATTTATATTATTGATTAATATGATTTTCTTATCAATGACATTAAATTCAAGTGGAGAATGCTTTCATCCATAAGTTTGGGGTTTTTCAACGAACTTATAATTCTATGAGATATATTTCTTATTGAATCCTTATTTATGGTTTGTAGTGTACATACTACCATTAAATATATCATATCATGAATCTATTTATCTTCTTGAAATTTAATGATTCATTTGATGGTCATTAATTTTATGGGTCATACGATTCGAGTGTTTACAAAGTTGTGAAGGAATTCATAACCCAATTACCATTATTTGGGTAAAACTTATACTCCATGATTAATTCATGAAATGATTATTTTTTATAGGGATTTTGGTTATATTATTTTGTATTTAAAATTTTTTTATGTGGATTTATATATTATATACTTAATTTATTCATTTGGATAATTCTCACACATTCATTGTATAAAAATCATTCAAGTGTTTTTTTTAAATGTAAAAGAAATATTTTAGAAAAAAAATTTATGGAATGAGGGTATTTTCCTTTTTCCATGATTCTTAAATGTCTTAATAAATCTATTCCATGTTAACATGGTTATTTTCAATAAAAATAGTTTTCTTTTGTAATTGAACAGTTTTTAATGAAATGATTTGAATGTAATGTTATATTTCTCCCAAAGATTTCTCGATGATTTCTCACAATATTTTCATTTATTTCATCACCCTTCATTGTATTTTATGATTAATTGAGGTTGATCACTAAAGTTACCATATTAAATATTTTATTTATTTTTTATGATCTATTTTTCTATGGATGTGCTATTTTGATACAATGCATCATTTTATACTAGATTATTTATGATTATGTTTAATATTTTGGTCGAGGTTAGTAACTTTTATATTCTTGTTTCAATATTAAATAATATATATATTGATTATGTTCCACCCCATTCATATGAGTAATAAATTATACTAATTATGTGATGGTTTGGGCCCATTATAGCCCCACAATTCGTCGATATGTCTCATGAGACAAACTAGTTTTCATATTGGTTGATGTCTTACTCGATTATGTATGGTGTCTTCAATAATGCCTTAAAAAAATTTATGAATTCCAAGATTATGAATTCCCTCATTAATAGATTTTTTATTGAAAATCAATGGGATTATTTTATTAGTATATTATCCATGGTAATGTTTCATTCTCATTTTATTAATTATATTTCATTATTTGACCAGATTTTATTTCGAAAATATTATCATCAACATTATATTTTAATGGAATGTGTTTTTAGTTATTCACATTACATTCTTTTTTTTATGATAGATTTTTTTAAACTTACCCTTACTAAGAATCTATTCTCAGCCCTTTCTTATGTTATATTTTTTCCTAGGATGCCGAAATGTATTTTATGATTCACCTATAGATATTGTCTAGGAAAAATGGGTTTCTTTAAGGGAGTTACTTATTTGTATGTACTTTTATATTGTAATGTAATGCTTATGTTTGTGTCTAGTTTTCACAATCTACTAAACTATTTGGATATTTTGGATGTTATCTCTAGTAAATCATACAAGTGTAATAATGTATCACCAAATTTTGGGCTACTAGGGATGGGGTCATTAAAATATTTTTCTAACCATTCTATGCCAATTGATACATATTTGGATGCTTGGGGGTAGAATCATGGAATAACATATATAAATTGAATAATCAGTTTAAAATATGTATGTGGGAACATACAACGGATTATAATTAACAAATATCAACGAATAAAATAATCTCAACAAATCTTTTATTTAAATGGGGTTGAAATAAAAAATGAAAATTCATACTTCATGATTAGATCATTTTTTAATGAAGAACACACTCACTAATGTATTGGAGAATATTTTTGAATTTTAGTCACATCCATTCTACTAGATCTGGTGTCTTGTATTCATATTATATCAATGTTACAATGAGGGGGTAGAATAAACTCCTCACATTGACCCCAAGGTTATGTGGCTAACCATGGATTTCCATCATAATGGTGAATTTATAGAGGAGGTGTGGTCTAGTTCATTTAATAAAATAAATATAATTATTTAATTATTTTAATTATATGAAGCTTCCAATGGATGTTTTACCTGACCATCCCACACTATCCAATTTTATGTCATTCAAGGGTACAACACATGTTTTATATTCAAACATGCTATCATATTTCCGTTCCAAACATGATTTAGTAGATATAATGTTTTATTTAGGAAACTATGTGTGTGCAATAGAAAATATATTTAATATTTTTATAATATCAATTATGGCCAAACTAGGACCAAGAATCACATGTCATCTTAGTGCATGGATTCGAATAAATTTATAGATATATTTTAATGTCTTATAATGAAAATACGGGGTTTCTAAATAATTCACCCTTTCATTCTAATCATCATCAAAGAGAAAACAATAAACAAAAAAGATGGGATATTGAAATTGTATCTCTATTACCTCCACCCAAGAGCTATCCAAATGCTCTAATGATTCCACAACACAAAAACCAAGGGAATAGTCCTTCCATTCATGGTCCACTATGGAAAATCCTTGATCGCCACATGGTGCTCCATAAAAGTGGCTCCATTATTGATGTCTATCGATCCCTAATAAATGGAATGAATGGTTTCAAAATCGTATCTCCTTAGATGTGACACATGGAATACAATATTATCCTTCTCTACCTAAGGGGTATAGTAATTCTATAATAAACCTCTCTAATACACAATTGGATATCCAAAGACTCGATGAACCTAGAGGATAGCTTGTCTCCCCACCCAAACCACTACAATCCTCGTTGTGGGAAGACTTTCAAGAAAATGTAGTCTCCCTGTTCGAACTCCATGGGAACTCCAAGGGCCTATGATGACAATCTGTATAAGATTTCAACATACTCTCGGTTGTCTTCATCTACTTGTGGATGACCTATATATTCCTCATCATTATCTGCACCACCTCTCCCCGAATAAGAGATGTATCACCAATGTTCGTCCAGCATAATGGAGACCTCAAGGTTCTCCCATATGGGCCATCAAATTTTTTCATTATGATAGTATATTGGTATATATTATTTTAAATGAACTATCCAAATGAAAATTGATCCACCCACCTCTGAAAAACATCTAACATACAATCCATCAGTATATCCTCTAACAACTAAATAGTAAACAATGTCTGCAAATCATTTTGGGTGTGAAATGTTGAACTCATCCTAATATAGGTCCCAAATTCCTCTTTCATGCCTATCCAAAACAATTAAGTAAAGCATACAATACAGTTGGATAAAATAGAAAATTTAAATTAATGAATGTGATCAATCCCATAAACATACAACATCCACAAACTCTCAACTGAACACTTCACCCTAATATCAAGGATCTCTATCGACTTCATGATTCAGTCAAATATCCCCCATATATAATAATTATATATTTTTGTTCACAGAAACCCTATGATTAATTAAATGGACATGTAATCCCATTTTCACTCAGGTTTCTCAAGAGGCAACAAAAAAGCATGTTGGAATTGGGTGCTCTACCTTAACCTAATGAAAAGTGTACCACCACGAGACAAATTTATCCACACTCCGTCTCATGTTATCCACCAATAACATCTAGTTAATGTCTCTTTACATCTTCCCTATACTAATATGTACAACCATACGAGATGTGAGAAACTCTCTCATCACCTCTTACTACATCATGAAATGTACCGATGTTATTCCCTGAAAAAATCATGATGTTGTTCACTCCTTTATAAAATATATTAGTTGAGTATCCTAAGGATATCAGGTAACATTATACCTCCCAGTAAATGTATCCCAACTGGGACTCTATTAGATGATGAAATAGTGGTGGATTCAATGCCATTAACTGAAGAACAAATGAACCCACCTGCTCAACTAGGGTCATCTACAAGGAGGCCAAATACTCAAAGGCCTCTTACACCAAAAAAATCTTGGTCTTCTTTTTAAGGGAATTAATAACCACATTTCTCTTACCCATAGTGTAAAAAATATAAAATTCATATTCATAGTGTAACAACAACTAACACCTCTACCTTAGGTTTAGGTCTCTCTACTTGAATACATACCTAGGGGTCTATGTAAACAAAAAAACTCTCTCCCAAGAATGTAGTGCCTCCAAATCATTAGAGTGATGACTATCACTTAGAGATCATGTTCATGAGTCACATAGTTCTCTTCTAGGGGTAGCATCTACCTTGACCCATATGTTATAATTGCCTAATTTTTCATCAACACATAGCCGAGAACTATTCCTGAGGCACTGAAATAAACTATGTACTCCACGCCCTCCTGTTGTAGTCTCAAAAAGGTCCAATCATCCACATGAGCCTCAACTCCTTGAATACCATATGGAATTACTTACTCTATCTATATGGTGTCTTTTCCATATCAGGGTGGTATAAGGGGCTACAATCCAATATAATTCTAGAATAATCCTCTTGTATTACCCTGAAAATCATGGAAAACTTTTCACCTATGACATGCTCTTGGGTAGCTCCCAAGAAAGAATTGAATAAATCTTTATCAAGTCCATAATATATCCATGATCAGAAATGAAATTCCCAAAGATGTGAACCTCATAGATCCATAACTAAAACATTGAGAATTTACCGTAATGTTGGTGCTCTTAAATAAAATCTTGGACCACCCTTAGTTGTTATTCATGCACCTTCCCTATTGTTCATTATATAAGTATATCAATGATGAAGAAAATAACAAAATGGAAAATTTTCGAATTGAAGATCCTTCTATCATATCCATAAACACATCACTGGAATTCATCACACTGAATGGAATCACGAGGAACTCATAGTGTCGGTAGCGACATGAGAATGCCAAATTCAAAATATCAGCCTTGCAAACTCTCAAATTGGGGAAACCAGACCTATAATAAATATTTGATAACCATCTCACACCTTCAAACAGATAATAGAGTTTTTCAATCCTTTGAAATGAGTAAATTTTCTTTTTCACAGCCTAGCTTAGGAAATGATAATCCACATAAATCCAAAAGAACACATCCACTTTTTTCCAGAACAACAATGGGGATGCCCTATGGGACACACCTATTCTGATAAAAGTATTCTTTCAATGGTACTCTAACTTTAACATTAGTTATAGCAGCTATGTACGTGTCAGCAGATATAATGAAGAAGATGTCAGAGTGGTTTCGGGATGTATGTAGATAAAACACACCACCCCCACCTCAGAGATAGTCCTCAAATTTCCTTAGATAATATTTCTATAAAATCATCCATGACTGAATGAATCCATATGCTTGAAGAGCTGACCACACCAAGGACTACACTCACAAAAATATGGGTGATGGGGTGAAGCCTTGTTCTTGAAAAAACCATTGATCCATCCACCATATATATATATATATCTCTCCAAGAATGGATAATCTCATTACATTAGTGAGAATTCATTTGACTCATCTGTGGGGATAGTCAATTGTGGATCCTTCTATGGAAACCCAATACATATTAAAAATTACATTATAGGGGTCCATCATGATGACCAAAAGGTTATATGATAACCTCTCTCCACACATCGATATCTCATACTACTAGAAGATAAAATATATAGAAGAAGACTTCCTTGTATGAACCTCATAACAAATATTATTGGACAAATACCCAAATGGGATCTCTATCTATCACACTAGAAATAATGAGATGAAGGAATGACCCCCACATGTTTCAAATAGTACTAATGAAAGATTAAAATAAACACAAATTGTTCCTCTAATCATCTCTTTTGTTTTTGAGTCATATTCATTCATAGCTTGCAACTATCAGCGGTGTTGACTATCATCTCCATGATCCAAACATGATCCACAAGGTGGTCATGTTTGTAGAAGTATATCATATTATCATATCCTATAAAAATATCCTCTTCTTGGAGCCCCACCTTCTTTTTTTAGTTCCTCCTCCCGGTGTGACACTCTTCCCTCACCCAGGGGATCTGTGATCAGGATACTACCTCATCCATGGTTTTCAATATTCTGTCATCCTTTCCTCATTATCACATTGGGTTGGGAAATCATTCCCCATGGGACATTTCCCATCACAAGTGTAACACCACCCATCTCGATGCTTCCCTGGTCCTCTGTGTGGTTGATATGCCACATGACCATGTGTATAAGTCTGTTAATGGGGATGTCTCCGATGAAGAGATCATATCTAATGGGGCCTACAAGATATTGCAGGTGACTCATCCCTCTAATTATCACTTTCATATCTTGCTGCTTACAATACCTCTTCCAGGAATCTGTCTTTTAGTATATCCTACTCTAATACTCCATAATAGGTGGGAATTCCCCAGGGTACCACATAGGCACATATATCTCTATGGAGACCTACTCAAACATTTATTCCCAAATGTATCCATCTCAAATCATGTTGAGGTAGTGTTTTATATGTTTTGTGAACTTCATAGTATAATTTGACACTATAATCCATCCCTAATATACATTTATAATCTCTTAAATCTGAATTGAGACCAAGCATTTGTTTTAGTACTCCTCATGGAATGGAAGTTAGAAGTTATCTGATGAGAGTGTCAACTCATCATGCATCTCTGTAAATATACTCCATCAACAACCAATTTATTTATGGAAAAGGCTGGCTTCCAGTGCTACAAATTGATATATATTTTTCCCGATAAGCCAAAAAAAATGGATCACCAACTATATCCAATCCTCCACAACTGGGGGATCTAGCTTCCCATAGATCCTCAACAGCCTATAGAGTTGCAACTCATGAATTACACTAATCCTATGAACATTCTTACCTACTATTCTAGTATGATATTTTATTTAATAGGAGGGTGCTAATACTTGTCCACCTAGAGGAAGAATATAATGGGATGGGCCCAAAATTGAGACCTCCTAACACATTAGATCAACATTATAATATGAAATTAAAAACATGACTATATGAAATCATAGGGGAATATTAAAAATTTAACCAAGAGATAAAATGGTTAGATTAGGATATATGATCATATGGGGAGATTACTTAAGATGGATAGTCACAAAAAACTCAATCATATTTGATTCACTTACTATTAATACATTCTATCAATGTCTTGATATTATGAGTTAATAAATAGGTAGTTAGAGTCATGTTGATTAGATACATCGGCTCCGGCACCACACTAGTTTCCCAAGCCTAAAATCCACACTGAAAACACATTAACACTATTTCCCTAAATCCATACCATATCCTCATAATGGGAAAACTCCAAAAAATAATCCGAAGGAATGAACTTCTTTAATACCAATCTATCACAACCTAGACCAATGGGGATCGATCCAAAATGACCCTAAACCCACCTCTGTAATCTGGGTGCTGGTGACAAGCACTAAAATGCATAGGTAAAATGGTAGGAGTTTTCCTAATGTACCTATATACACACACATGACCATATCAATGATGTAGTGGAAATGAATAATTATAAAACATAAAACATCTAAGGAATAAAACATGAATATAAAACATATAAGGAGTGAAAGAGTGTGACAGTGTAAACAATCAAGGTAAAATGGAAAAAAACATGTCAAACTAAAAAGATGTACCATCCTAGAAAAACTTGAAAAATTAAATAACATGAGATCCCATATCTTTATCTCCAAGATTAGACCATTGTTTCTGGTCCAATGCACCAGGTATCCCAATGATCCTTTGAAATTGCCTCCAACCTATAATTATTCTAAATAAGACCTGACACATGGGGAAAGGACCATATATAGGTGAGCATATATATAGCCAGTAGCATGCACTAAAATCAAAAGTGGGGTTTTAAAAGACACGATCTGAATATACATCTCAACCCCAAGAAAAAGATTAATAAAATCTAATGACATGGATATAGATATGTATACATGCTAAATAAAAGAATATTGAATGTGAGAGAAAGGGGATATCTATATCACAACCCCATTGTGGAGAGAGTTTCAATAGTTCTAAAGGACTATCATTAATTCCGAACAACATTTGTATTTATCCATAGGACTAACAATGTGGTGGGCTCACACCTCACCACTATGTCGAATAGTGTATGGGGAGAATCACGAAGAAGATGACCCACACCATATCTATTATGGGGTGTTGCTCAGTGTAAGGATGACATTCATCCTAATTCCCTAGTGGGTACCACCACGTAACTAGAAGACACAATACATATATGTCATGTGAGTCCCACTTAGTAGATTGAGGACCCGCACACTATTTCCAAATAAGGTTCCACTCACTAGATTGTGGACCTTAAGAGAGACACCATATCAGGATAATTCTAAGCAGATAATGAACCTACACCCTCATTACATAGGATGGTACCACATTGAAGATAGTGGATATTCACCCTAACTCCATATGGGGGACTACTCATTAGATATAGTACATGTTCTATAATGTCACAGTGGTGCCCCACTGTAATGATCTTTCCCGATCATTGTCATCATTGTGCACTACATAAATAAGTTTCACACTCTGAACACCTCACATAATATCTTAAGACACTATAAATGGAATCATTTCATTCTATGTAAAAAAAATCTTGATAGAATATGAACTAGCCAGAATCCATGTCCAAACGAATGAGATACACTAGGTAAAAGTTACCTTAAAATGGATGCTTTGGTACATGGATTATAAGGGTGACACATATGCCTTCTGGTCCTATTTTGGTATCCGGCCACATTCATGTCGGTACATATATTACTTCCCATGTATCCTATTATGGCTTATAAGGGGACTTCATGGGGTGACTCATCTACCTAGGGTCCAACGTATACTCCTGGTCATGTCCATGTAATCATTTTCTTTCCTATGTATATAATTACATGGTGTACCATCCCACAAAGGGTCCTTCTAAATGTCCATGATGTCATGTATTTTCACTCGGGTTGTGTGCATGTACATATAATGTTCTGGTACATTATTATGTCTTCTTGGAGTACAAGTCATTTCTCTAGCATAGAGTCACATGGCCTGTTGGTGTCCCTCGCAGCATGTGATATTTAGCTCATCTAAAAACCTAGTCTTCACAGCTAAGGCCCTACACACCATGTATTATTTAGACTACATGGCATGTCCATAGGGTTTTCACATAAATAATAGATCTTCTATGGTCTTTAATATCCATACCCAACCCATCAAATATCACATCCAAGCTTCCCAAAATAAATGTGAAATCCCTCGTTCGTTGTCTACAGATGTCTATTGGATACAAAATGGAATTTTGTCGATCTGTCTAAACCCCATATGAATCTGTACAAATTTAAATTACTATTAGATCCTCACTGCATCCCAAAAACAATGGTTGAATCATTCCTTTTACATAATATTCTCATATTCATCCCTGATTCATCAAACCATTTGTCTCACAAAAATTCTCTGTGAATATGGTTGTTTGATAATAGTCAGTCCTTCCATAAAATTAGAATCATGACTCTATGGTCCATTGATGACTAATGAAAATAATTGTCGCGACCCATCCTCGGGGCACGTGCCGTGACTACCCCAAGCCCGCCTTCCATAGGCCAGGGGCTGGCAACTAGCACCAAAGGCGTAAATCCCGATAACTCGGAAGACATTGCCTTTATAAAAGTAAACAAACATCACAGCGTACAAGGGGAAGTAATACACTAAGTACAAAAGAAAGTTCTGAAAAGTATGTGGGCCAGAATACAAACCCAACTGAATGTACAGCTACAACTGAATGAAAGTACAACAGGAAAGAAAAACAGCTGGAAAAAAATATAAGCTGCTCCTGGGTCATCCAGCTCAGATCGTACCTGAAGGGTAGGTACAGATAGCACAGCTCCTGGATCATCCACCATGGATCCTACCTGAAGGGTAGATACAGATAGCCTCCACAAAGCTCCTGCCCGTCAACCTCCTCTGAGTATCGTCTCGTCATGAAGTCCACCTCTAGATACTGACTCGTCGTGAGGTCCACCTCTGGGTACCGTCCAGTCCTCGAACACTCGGCTTCTGTCAGCGATGCCCGTCGTCTGAAACCAACATAATGAGGTGCGGGCAAAGCCCATGCAGGGGTGAGTATACGATACTCAGTAGGGACCTAGAGACCCTCGTGGTCTCACTAAATCCAACAAGGATAACCACAAAGAAGTATCTCAACGGATAACCCTTACTTAGGTATAAGCCCATACTTATACCTATTTTATCAAGTAACCCATCTCAATAATGAGGAAACACAAAGGTTACAATATCAATGGATAACCACTACCTAGGTATATGCCCATACATATACCTAAGTTCTCAAGTGACCCATCTCAATCATGAGGTAAACACAAAGGTCATAGACTCAGCTCAAACTGGGATTTTCATTATCGAAACCGTAACTGCTGAAGGGCCTCGTCTCTGACGAGTACAGTGATCATGTCATGACTCCATGGTATTGTTCAGTAACCTAAGACTGCTGAGTTACTCCTTCTGTCAAGTATCGCGAGTCAGCCACCCAAACACAGTAGTGCTTCCCGCTGGGGTCTGCCACCCAAACACAGTAGTGCACCCTCCCTAATAGCCTGCAGAGCGACTCCTCCTGTCGAGTACAGCGGGTCTACTACCTGCTACCAGGCACTCTGTCTGCTGTGGGTCTGCATCCAAACATAGTAGTGCTCTGTCCACTGGGCTAGTCGACTCACTCCAAGTCAAGTCGGTCAAGCAGTCATCAGGTCTCAGCCGGCTACACGGTCTCCGTACTCTGTACGCTCGTCTCTGGGAGGGTCCACTCCACGAGCTACAGGTCAATACTCCAAGTATCTCAAAGTCCCATGATGAAGTATCTTAATGAACCGCCTCGTCATAGCGGTCTCAACGCAACATACGGCGTGTCAATCGGGCGCCCAGTCTATGAGTTATTAGCATTTTCGTCCTAGGGGCCCGGTTGGTTTCATGTGTGAACCAACCCGGCCATATCTCAACTGTACCCCAAACTCTCATAGGTTATACTCATAGGGACCGTTTATCAATGTGATCACCATCACCGCTGACGGTTCGTCAAACGGACGTCCAGTCTAAATGTTATCATCTTTTCCATTCCAGGGGCCTGGTTGGATTTTGGGTTCAATCCAACCCGTCCACTATCCAACTACGTCCAAACCTTAGGCTAAGTATTCTAAAAGTTCCATCTCATCAAGAGGAATCCAACAAAGTCAATGGCACGTCAATCGGACGTCTGGAGCTCAAGTTAAAAGTGCTTCCGCTCCGCGGGCCCGGTTGGTTTCGGGTTGGAACCAACCCGGCCATACCCAAATTTATTCTAAACCTTGAGTGTAATATACTGAAACGACCTTCTCGATACAAGGATCGCATCGCAACTAACGGTGCGTCGATCGGAGGTCCGTAACCCAAGTTATGGGCGTTTGAACGAAACTGCCTGAGAATAGGGGGTTCGGGCCCGGACCGACCCGGCTCGAGACCCCCTAGGTGGGACCGAACTGGGATGACCTGACCCGGGTCCGGGTCTGGCACAATAGGGTGCGTCCTGGCTCGGTGGGCACAACGCGGCCCGGCCCGGCCTTGGCAACCTGTTGGCCTGGCGCGGCGAGCCCGGTACGGCCAGCTCGTGCTGGCCGAGCCGTTGCGGGAAGGGGGGGGGGGCGCTGCACCCCTGATTGAAGCCGAGGCCCCCATGTGGGGGCCGCTCCCTTTTTCTTGCCGGGGGTTACGACCCCATGCTTCTCGGAAACCGGCCGGCTCGGCCGGCCGGTGTGTCACTGCGGGACCCCCTCTGCGGGTCCCGCCCTCCTTGCTCTGGCGGTCGGCGGTTCTAGCTGCCGCTCCCCGCACCACCGCAGCCAAAGGCCATGACCTTTTCAGACCGGCGCGGCGCGACGGCGCCGCACCCCCTTCATCGTGGCCCCACTCCGGCAGCGGCCTCTTCGTGGTTCTCCGGCACAGCGCAACGGCATCACGGCTTCGTTCGACCTCAACGGCGCGGCGAGATGGCGTCGTGCTTCTTCTTTGTTTCCGCACGGTACGACGGCACCGCGTCGCCTTCGTTCGAGCCACAACGGGTACGACAGTAAAAGGGGGTGGTGGGTCGGCCGTGTTTGTGCGGTCCGACCTCCTCCCGTTATAATGATAGCAAGCGGCCAACAATTATCAACGAAGTTCTTTAAATAAACTTGAACGAAGATTAAACCCCTACATCGATGAGGTCGTCAAATGAGGGTCATCGCGGGGAAAGGACATCGCGGGAGACGGCGTCGCAGAAGATGGCATCATGGAAGACGGTGTCACGGATCGAGGCTCCGTAAGCGTCTTCGATGTTCACCCGATGAAGGATGCGGCGCATCGTCATTCTTCGACGAAGGAGTCCATCACCGGCTACGGATAGGGAAGAAGAACAGCAGGTCATTCACTCCATGCGGTGACGGCGTTCTTTGTCAGGTTCGTGATGTTCTTCACATTCTCCAACAAAGAAGACGAGTTCTATCTCCTCCATTTCCCAACACAACCCATCAACCAAAATAAATTAAGACTTTGTCTTAATTTATTCACACATGCCAACACTTTTAAAATTCAAAACTAATTCAATTAATTAATGTGTTCATTTAATTGAGTAGAGAGTGTGTTGGCATTCATTAAAAGAGAATAGGTAAAGTCACAACATTAAAGAGGAGTTTCAAGGGGTTATAGGGAATGTGAAAAGGTGGGGGCTCGTGTGGGCCCCACCTATCCTTTATTCTTCCAAGGGAAGTTAGCAGGCCAACATCCACACAAAGGATAAATCTACTTAGAAGAAAAATAAAATTGGATTTCAAATTTTATTTTATTCTTCACTTACACCTAAAATTTTAAACAACTCCTCCCGAGCAAACGCACCTTTGGAAAAGGTCTTCTTAAGAAATTACTGGTGTTGCGGTTCCATCGGTGCCCTCAGATTTTGATTCTGAGCACCGGTTCAAAAGTTAGAAAACCCACTCGTTCGTTCACTGAACGTACCCAAGCTAAACTTGGGAACTTGATCCCGGGCACACCAGGCCTCGGAAACAGGTGCCATTAGAAGCCGCAGTCTCATAAAATTCCAAATAAATTAAGAAAAAAATTTCTTGAAATTTCTGGGTCTTTACATTACTCCCACCTCATGGATTTATGTCCCCGTAATACTATAACACAAACTAGGGAATCAAAATTGGTACTGAGCATGAAACTGAGCCTCCCTCTCCCATGTGCTCTCCTAGAGGTTCTCGAGCTGCCAGTGAAAGCACACCTGAGGAATCGACCGTCCACGTAGGACCTGCTCCTGTTGATCTTCGTTCTCCACTAGAACCTCTGTGAATGTCACCCCGTTATCGAAGACCAACTCCCTGCAGTTGACGATGTGTGACGGGTCATGCACGTATCTCCTTAGCTGAGATACGAGGATGAAATCGTGCACCCGGTGCAACTGAGGTGGAAAGGTGAATCGGTAAACCACCTCGCCTACCCTGATGAGGACCTAGAAAGGTCTGTTGAACCTCTGAGATATCTCGCCGCCTCGGCTACATCTTCGTAAACCTCGTCGAGGTGAGACCCGTATAAGGACGTGGTTGTCATCCTCATACTCTAGAGGCCTCCTGTCAGCTCTGATAGAAGTGGTGCTGCAACTCTGGCGAATCATGGCCCAAAGGTAAGTTTGGCCATCTCCTGACTGATCTAATGCACCCACTTATGCATGATTCCATCTTGTGCTGCCTGGGTTTTTTCCCTTTCATCGACTAAGGAAAACCCAATCCCAACGTTGTAGATAAATCACAACCTTTTGCATAATACAGTCAATCCGTGTATGAACTATGTATCCAATCCATACTCAGACCAACATCGTAAGGCCTCGATGCTACCACAAAGAGATTCCAACCAAAACTCTCACCTCGTGGGTCAGATCACACTATCGGTGTAAGTTTGATTATTGAGTCTCCTCCCAAAGGTATCCCCAGACGTGAGGGCCAAGTCTATGGCTTACCGAAAACTCCAGGTCTAGGACATGATTTGTGGAAGTAATGAATGATTCATATCAATGTCTTGTTGTTATGGCAGCTAGTAGAAGACACAGTCCGTACATCGAATCATCCTTAAAGACTTCCGGTCACACTCCTTGACCGCATGTATCTACTCATTCCCCCGCCCCCCAGCTCCCTGAGCCTAGTGGGAATTACAAGGGCGGGTTGTTGCAACATGTCAAAATGTTCACCACCCCATGCTGCTCTCAGAGCTTTGATTCCATGTCTGTCGCCTTGCAGATTCATATGCCCTTTTTACTTCCTCTGCATGAAACATTTTACACGCCCAAGTCTCTGAGACTACTGCCAGTTTCTAGCTTTCCTACTGCTAACCTTCACTGACTGCATCCATTCAGCAAAAGAATTCGAACCACAATGGTTCTTCCTAGCACCCTAGCCTAAGTAGGAATGCATAGAGAAAAGGTGATGGCTCGGATGTCTGAGACCGAAATCACCGATCACATCGCATTCATCAAGTACCGGGAATGGTTTGGTACGCCCCGATGAATTCATAGCTACCAACATGTCATCCTGCCGAAGCTGAATAGGCTCTAGAAAACTCTCAACCACCTCCTCAAGCCAGTCCTCAACTGCCTGTTAGTCGGGATCACCTCAGAACTTGAGGGTATCTGATGTTAGAACACGTGTAAGGCAGTAAGACTACATGTGTCACATACCAGTACTGACGGTTGTAACTGCTGACCAACAGGTAGTGATGTATAGCTGGCACACTACCTGGAGGAACTATCTCAGGCATATGTCCATATACATAATCCTCATCACTATTCGTACCAACCTCATGGTCATTAACTGGAAAAAACTAGTAGCCAAGTCCACCATCCACTCTACTGATGTCTCAGATAGGCGGAAAACTCTAGCAATCTCCTACATATAGTGCTCTCCTGTCTGGGAATCTACCTCACCTCGTAGCCTCGGAGGCCGCTGCTGCTGGAACTCGTGCAACACACTCTGCCAGCATGCATAGTTCACTAGTATGGATGGAGGCATCTACTACCCAATATGTGTTGTTGGTGTTGGTACACAACCTGAGGGTGCCAACATAATAAATAGGGCCCTGAACGAGAGCCTCGACGCTTGGTGGGCCATCATCGAGTACTCTCTAAGAAACTCCAACTGACTGACTACGTAGAGACATCCTGAACAGATGTGACACGGTCAAACGATTTAAACCTGGTGAGCTAACCTGGTTTGAGTTGACTTAAAGAAAACATTTGAAACACACACGCAATCAGTGTTTTTGTGCACTAAGTCAGAAGTCAGTAGTCAGGGTCCTGGTCTACGGATACGTCGGCCGCCGCACCAACACTGGACTCCCTGAACTGAAATCCACACTTAGTACCCTTAACACTATTGCTTCACAGAAAGAAAATATCAAAGTCCTAAGTTCTGCGGTAGAACCGACTCCTCTGACACCAATTTTTCACGACCCGTCCTTGGGGCCCGTGTCGTGACTACCCCAAGCCTGCCTTCCATAGGCCAGGGGTTGGCAACTAGCACCAAAGGCATAAATCCCGATAACTGGGAAGGAATTTCCTTTATAAAAGTAAACAAACACCACAGAGTACAAGTGGAAGTAATACACTAAGTACAAAAGAATGTTCTAAAAAGTAAGTGGGGCAGAATACAAACCCAACTGAAAGTACAGCTACAACTGAAAGAAACTACAACAGGAAATACAAACAGCTGGAAGAAAAATAGAAGCAGCTCCAGGGTCTTCCACCTCGGATCCTACCTGAAGGGTAGGTACAGATAGCGCAGCTCCTCGATCGTCCGCCATGGATCCTACCAGAACGGTAGGTAAAAATAGCCTCCACAACTCTCTTGCCCGTCAATCTCCTTCGAGTATTGTCTCATCGTGAAGTCCACCTCCAGATACTGACTCGTCGTGAGGTCCACCTCCGGGTACCGTCCAGTCCTCAAACACTCGGCCTCTGTCAGCACTGCTCGTCGTCTGCAACCAACACAACGAGGTGCGGGCATAGCCCGTGCAGAGGTGAGTATATGATACTGAGTATGGACACCAAGACCCTAAAGGTCTCACTAAATCCAACAAGGATAACCACAAAGAAGGATGTCAATGGATAACCCTTACTTAGGTATAATCCCATACTTATACCTAAGCTATCATGTAACCCATCTCAATTATGAGGAAACACAAAGGATATGACATCAACGGATAACCACTACCTAGGTATATGCCCATACATATAACTAAGTTATCAAGTGACCCATCTCAATCATGAGGTAAACACAAAGGTCATAGACTCAGCTCAAACCAGGATTTTCATTATCGAAACCGTAACTGCTGAAGAGCCCCATCTCTGACGAGTACAGTGATCTTGTCACGACTCTGAGGTAATGCTCACTAACCTAAGACTGCTGAGATACTCCTCCTATCGAGTACCGCGGGTCAGCCACCCAAACATAGTAGTGCTTCCCGCCGGGGTCTTCCACCCAAACACAATAGTGCACCCCCCCCCCCCAATAGCCTGTAGAGGTACTCCTCCTGTCGAGTACAGCAGGTCTGTTGCCTGCTACCAGGCGCTCTGTCCACCGTGGGTCTACATCCAATCACAGTAGTGCTCAGTCCACTGGGCTAGACGACTCACTCCAAGTCGAGTCGGTCAAGTAGTTGCCAGGTCTCACCTGGCTACAATGTCTCTGTACTCCGTATGCTCTTCTCTAGGAGGTTCCGCTCCACGAGCTATAGGTCAATACTCCAAGTATCTCAAAGTCCCATGATGAAGTATCTCAAAGGATTTCCTCGTCATAGGGGTCTCAACTCAACAGATGACGCGTCAATCGGGCGCCCGATTTGTGAGTTATTAGCCTTTTCGTCCCAGGGCCCCGGTTTGTTTTGTCTGTGAACCAACCCGGACGTATCTCAACCATACCCCAAAAACTCATATGGTATAATCATAGGGACCATTTCTCAACGTCATCACCATCACTGTTGACGGTTCGTCAAACGGATGTCCGGTCTGAAAGTTATCATCTTTTCCGTTCCATGGGCCAGGTTGGATTTCGGGATCAATCCAACCCGGCCACTATCAAACTGCATCAAAACCTTAGCCGAAATATGGAAAAAGTTCTGTCTCATCAAGAGGAATCCAAAAATGTTGATGTCACGTCAATCGGACGTCTGGAGCACAAGTTATAAGCGTTTCTGCTCGGCGGGCCCGGTTGGTTTCAGGTTGGAAGCAACCCGGCCATACCCAAAGTTCTCCAAAACCTTGAGTATAATATACCGAAATGACTGTCTCGATCCAAGGATCGCATCTCAACTAATGGTGTGCCGAACGGAGGTCTGTATCCTATGTTATGGGAGTTTGAAAGAAACTGCCTGAGAATAGGGGGTTCGAGGCCGGTCCGAGACCCCCTGGGTCAGCCCGAACCGGGTTGACCAGACCCGGGTTCGGGTCCAGCCCAATAGGGCGCAGCCCAGCCCGGCCGGGGCAGCCGGTTGGTCTAGCGCGGCGTGCCCCGCACGGCCAGCTCGTGTTGGCCGAGCCGTTGCAGGAAGGGGGGGGGGGGGGGGCGCTGCCCCCTGATTGAAGTCGCGACCCCCACGTGGGGGCCGCTTCCTTTTGCAAGTCGGGGGTTATGACCCCCGGCTTCTCGGAAACTGACCGGCTTGACTGTCCGGTGTATCACCATGGGACCCCCTCCGCGGGTCCCACCCTCCTTGCTCTGGCGGCTGGCGGTTCTGGCAGCCACTCCCCGCACCACCACGGCCTTCTCCGACCGGCGCTGCGCAACAGCGCCACGCCCCCTTCGCTCCGGCCGCGGCCTCTTCGTGGTTATCTGGCGCGGCGCAACAACACCGCATCTTCATTCGACCTCAATGGTGTGGCGCGATGGCGTTGTGCTTCTTCTTTGTTTCCGCGTGGTGTGACGGCACCGCGTCACCTTCGTTCGAGTCACAACCGGTACGACAACAAAAGGGGGAGGTGGTCCGGCCGTGTTTGTGAGGTCTGACCTCCTCCCATTTTACTGATAGCAAGAGGCCAACAATTATCAATGAAGTTCGTTAATTAAACTTGAACGAAGATTAAACCCCTACATCAATGAGGTCATCAAACGAGGTTCATTGCGGGGAAAGGATTTCGCAGAAGACGGCGCCGCGGAAGACGGTGTCGTGGAAGATGGCGTCGCGGATCAAGGCTTCGTAAGCGTCGTCGACGTTCGCTCGATGAAAGATGTGGCACGTCGTCATTCTTCGACGAAGGTGTCTCTCACCGACTACGGGGAGGGAAGAAGAATGTCACGTCAATCACTCCTTGCGGTGACGGCGTTCTTTATCGGGTTCTTGACATTCTTCTCATTCTCCAACGATGAAGATGAGTTCTATCTCCTCCATTTCCCCACACAACCCATCAACCAAAATAAATTAAGACTTTTTCATAATTTATTCACACATGCCAACACTTTTAAAATTCAAAAATAATTAAATTAATTAATGTGTTCAATTAATTGAGTAGAGAGTGTGTTGGAATTCATTAAAAGAGAAGACGTAAAGTCACAACATTAAGGAGGAGTTTCAAGGGGTTATGGGGAATGTGAAAAGTTGGGGGCTCGTGTGGGCCCCACCCCTCCTTTATTCTCCCAAGGGAAGTTACCAACCCAACTTCCACACAAAGGATAAATCTACTCAGAAGAAAAATAAAATTGGATTACAAATTTTATTTTATTCTTCACTTACACCTTAAATTTTGAACAACTCCTCCCATGAAAACACACCTTCGTAAAAGGCCTTCTTAAGCAATTACCGGTGCTGCGGTTCCATTAGTGCCCTCGGATTTTGATTCCGAGCACCGGTTCAAAAGTTAGAAAAACCCACTCGTTCTTTAACTGAATGTACCCAATCTAATGTTCAGAACGTGATTCCGAGCACACCAGGCCTCGGAATCAGGTGCCTTCAGAAGTCACAGTCTCGTAAAATTCCAACGAAATTAAGAAAAAAAAATTCCTTGAAATTTCCGAGACTTTACAAGAATGGTGGGATAAAAGAACAATTAACATATATGAAATAATTATTTCCCAAGATGTCTTGGCCATGGAATATAGATTTCGATACCTGGGTTGAGAAACATGGAACAAACGATATAAAATGGATAATCAAATCAAATGAAGAATGTGAGTAGATGCAATGGAATGTAGTTGACATGAAGAAAATTAAATGGATGATCCTGGGCAAAAATTTTATTAAATTGGGAAGGGAAAAATGACAAGTCCAACCTAAAAATAATATCGCTCGCCGATGAATAATTCACTCATAAATGAAGACACGGATTTATTATGTTCATTCCACATCAATTCGCCTGGATCAAAAGTCTCATTATCATCTGATATCAATTATTCAAGGTGAGGGTGGAATGAACTCTTTTAAAAAAATACTATAATAATGCTTCGCACACTACATATCCTTCATAACTATGAATTTATAGAGGAGGTGAGGCCTATATCATTTAATAAAAAAGAAAAAATTATTTATTTATTTTAATTAAATGCCTCTTCCAACAACTATTTTATTTGAACATCCTACACAAACCAATCTAAGGTCATGCCTCTGTTAAACCATGAATTTGTGATTTGAACATGGTCTTATATTTTTAATTATGGAATAATTTTTGAGATATACAATTTTAATAATTAAATTGTGCATATGAAATAAAAAATATATTTTTTTATATAATTAATTATCAGCACACAGGACCTCAAAATTTCACACATTCTTAGCACCTAACTCTGAAAATATTTTTATATATATACTAATTTATTACTAGTCAATAAAAATGTTTCTATAATATTAATACATCATTCCCATACTACATTGTATGTGTTGGAAACATTCTTCAATCCTTGATATTATGAATAATATCTTTATTCGTTTCCTAGAAAATAGAAAACCAAAAAAATGGTGATCTTAGATAATTAGTAAGTGTTTTGTATAGTGGATTATATAATGAGGAAATATGTTATAATCAATATGGAAAAGTAAATAAATCATAATTAAAGAAATTTTAACCTGTAACTTGATAATGAAATGCATCCATGGATAATATCAATATAGAAAAATCATGAATAATAATTAAAAAATTCCAAATGAATTAAATTATAAATATTGGACACCGTCCTCTGTAAAATCATGATGTCATTATCATCATGGCCTTATTCGAAGATAATTTAACTAATGGGTAGGTATACACTAAAAACCAATTTAATCTGTCTGGTCAATTAGTTTGTTTAATGAGACTAGTCGATGAATTGATGGGATATATATATATATATATATGTATATAAAGGTCCCCTCTCATTACTACATTTCAAATTAATTGCACAAATATTTACTGATCAACTTAATTGATAAAAAAATATACCTTATTAACAAATATCTATATTGAATAAGTAATACATAATATAAATATTTACTAGTAAAACAAATAAATTTTATGGTAAAACATCATATGTATTAATGGTATATGGTTTAAGAAATGACATATGAATCAAAGAAAGAAAATATATATTTATGATATATTTTATATGAAATTTTAAAGGATCATGATAAAATGAATATTTCAATAGAACATTAACAAATACAAAATTAAATAGAGGTAAAAGATAACCATTAATTCCATATAAATATATTTTTTTAATAAAATCATGCCCTATATATGTGAATGGAAAGTCAAAGGAAAAAATTTAAATTATCTTTAATTAAGGATTCTAATTTTTAAAACCAATGAAATCTAGTTCCTAAATCTAAAAGAGGATAAATTTTTGTTGGCCATAGAAAATTTACTTAACAACGTATACCATAAAAACATTCGTTTTGAATTTTTTACAGGTAATTTAAAATCAAACAATTTAGAAAAAAAAGAAAAATTCAAATAAAAATTTTAAAAATTAAGATACATAATAAAATTTATGTAATAAATGATCTGATGAAATTAATATAAAATTTTTAAACAATTTTAAAAAATATGGACAAGGAAGAAAAATATATATGATCCAAAAGATGAATATGATTGTTTATTATTTTAAATGCTTCATTGATTGATTCGTGTAAAAAAAGTAGTGAAATTTTGAAGAAAATATGATATGTATTTAGATATTAGAAGGATATAAAAATATATGGATTTTATTAAAGACTTATTATATTATTGTTTTTAAAAAAATAAGATAAATTCTTAAAAAATAGATTATAAAATACATATTCACTACTTTGGTAACATTTAAAGTGTAGCCCCTTGAAATAATAATGATCAATAGAATAATCGTTAATTAATGTATATATTTTTAAAATAAATAAAAGTGTAATTTTATAAATAAAACAAAAAAATTAATGGCTATATAATACCAAATTTGTCTTAATGTATTAGAAAATGAAATGAAATACATTGATAATATCATATCATTGAATTGAGGATAAATCAATGATGTGATATTGTTTAATAAATTTAAAATCACATAAATAAATTTGAAATGAAATATTTAATATGAATAGCTAATTAAACAAATAATTGGGGAATATAATAGACAATAAATAATAAATATAACCTAACAAAATGAAATTGAGTTAACAAACCTCTTACCTCATGTTTTCTTTGATTCAAATGAGATCCATACTTCTGTAAACTAAATTAATATTTATTTTAAATACATAACCAACCCATATACCTATAAATAATGTAATAAAATATACATTTATAATATTTTATCATTTATTTCATAACAGTATTTTCTTTTTATCTTTGTGTCGAGTGTTGATGCATCATTTTTCAAGAGAATTTTGGTTTCATGGTTTTGATCCTAATAAGTTTACTATATTTCAATAATATTTAGAATTTTAATAATGTTATAAATAATATATATATATATATATATATTCTATATATATTTATATTTATTCATAAAAAGTTAAAGATACATAATTGAATTAAACCATTCATGGAGATGGTTGATCAAATATACAAATGAACGTTGTTTTACCTTTTTCATGGATAAAATGAATATATGGTAAATAATAATTAATCATTCCTGAATCATTATAATATTATATATGTTATATATTAATTAAATATATATTTATTTCCATCCATATAATTTGAAAATGAAAAACAATTGACATTACTTTGTAAAAGTGGTAATAAACATATAAGCTCGAGTAACAATATCATTTTTCAAAGGATTGGAGGTGGAATTTTCTATATAATAAGATAATTTCATAAGAATAAGTATGTTGAAAATATTAATTTTTTTAATAATTTCTATCTTTATATCCATCCAAATAATGTGGTAATGAAACCCGAATTACACTATTTTTTGGAGATGAAAATCCACACATATGCATCAGTGATGTTTTGGATTTCAATAAGTTGGAAAAGAGGTTAAAAATGTTTTTACAATAATCATAACAACATTACAATATATTTATGATTATGGATATATTTTTTTAGTATTTTTACAATAGATTTATATTAAGTAGAATAAAAAATAAACTTAAAAGATATGGTAAAGACGATTGTCTCCCTTTCAATGGTCTAGTTTTATATTACATACTAAAGACCCTTGTAATTATCTTTTAAAATTAAATTATCCTGTAATTCATGGATATGAGTGG
This sequence comes from Viscum album, assembly GCA_963277665.1. Taxonomy (NCBI): domain Eukaryota; kingdom Viridiplantae; phylum Streptophyta; class Magnoliopsida; order Santalales; family Viscaceae; genus Viscum; species Viscum album. The sequence goes on along the minus strand of OY728157.1, from coordinate 1,237,646,698 downwards.
TTAGAATATTATTTATTGTGTTTGGTTGAGTTAAATTAAAAAAAGAGGTGTAAATAAAATTAAGAAGGGGTGTCCTTTTATAAGTGAGGGGAGAGGAATTTATCAAATTCACAAAATATTATAGTATAATACGTGTCTAACTCAATTAAAATGGTTAAATATTGGAATGGATTTGATTATTAGTATTTTTAGTTCTAATATAATCATATAATCAAATTTATACTTGATTAGAAATTATTTTATATATTAAATGTTTTTTAACCCCTTTATAAACCATTTTCATCATTAACTATTGTTAATTTTATTTCACTATTAATCGGTACAAGATTTGAATATTATGTGACAATTGGATCATATATAAAAAACTTGATGGAATTTTAGGCCATAAATTATCCACTTTTATCTCTCTCATTATTTATAAGAATTTTTAGTATTAAAATATTATTAATATAATATATCATCAATGTTATTTTTGACATCATTCATTGAATTGTATACTAAAGACGCCATGTAAAAGATATAATTTCAATCCAATTACTTTGCACATAATAATTTTAGATATATTCATCTTAAAATTTTTTGGAACTCAAAAATTAATCCAATATATATAACTTTTAATATTTTTAAAATCATCTATTTTATATATCAATTAATTGAACAAGTACCATGTCGATGTTTGTTAAGTAATTAATATAATTATTCAATCACTAAAAATTAAATTTAAATTGAGATGTTAAAAAAATTAATTCAAATTTCAATGAAAAAATAAAATTGGACTTAACCTTTTTTTATCCATATAGAAAAATATTATTGTAATTGATATATAGAGTGTGAAATTTTGTTTCTTTTATTTTTTTATTTGTTGAATAACGGTCAATATCAAAGAAAAATACCACCAAGTCTTCATAGTTTTGATACATTTATTTAAATATCCAAATTAGATTATTCTAATAGGATAAATAAATTGTTGGGTAAATTTTAAAGCCTTATCAAAATATTTTAACATTAATTTACCCATTTTACCCTTATCGGGGTGACATATATTCAACATGGTTTTTATTCACTATTACCAAAAATGAAATATAATATTTACCAAATATAGACTTACTAATTCCTAATATGGAATCCAATTAATAATATTAAATTTTAATAATAATAATAAATTAATTAAATATGAAAATTCAAAAGGAAACAAAAAATTAGTCTTTTAGAAATATGATTTTTATGTCCAGAAATAAAATTATAAAAAATAAGGTATAATGATGATTAAATTTTATATAATTAGATTATTTATATATATGTGGTTATTATGTCAGTTTATGATTAAATTAAAATCATTATCTAACTTTTCCAATTTATATAATTCATAGTTTTAGAAAAATAAATATTCATCATTATTCATTGAAAAGTCGGTATTTTTATAAAAATATCAAATAAAATATGAAAATATATTATTAACATGATAAATTAAAAAATTGATTAATTATTTCATAATAATATTTCAATAGGTTTTAATGGATCATTTAAACATGGTGTTGTGTACAAAGAAAGAAATCAAATAAATTTATTAAAATAGTAATATATCTTAAAATATTTGGTTTTTTACCAGAATCCAACCTCCAATTCACCACAAGAATACGAATTTCACCAAGGATGTAAAACAAACTTAATTGGAGGTAATGAAATTATCTTTTGAATGTCATAGATATAGTAAATAGGAAGAGTAACCAAACCTATCACCACATAAATTCATTAATTCATCCTTGTATTCTAGAGAATATCGAAAAACAATGGGGGTCATGGTTCATATTATGAGGAGACTATAGGCCCTAAAACCAAGTATCCAAAATGTATTTATATAACCCTATATAATATACAAATCATACCCACCAGTGTGAGTAGATCAATAAAATTAACTATACATGGGGAAATATTTTAAAACACAGTCATGTGGAAGAAATCACCCACTAGGATAATAAAATATTAATAATAAAAAATGATATAATAAGTAAATTATTCCACTGAAACTGTATGAAATAACTTATATCGGTCTGCAAATACCATATGATTTACTCCATGTTCCTTAGAAAAACCTACGGCCTTGGCCAACCATTTCCTTCAACAATGTCAGAGCCATCTCAAGTACTCGAGTGCAATGGTATCCCGAGAATGGTGTGAGTATAAAAAAAGTAGGGAACTATAAATTTCGTATTGTAATTAACCAGCATTGTATTCATATGTGTCTATGGAATGCTAAGAATAAAAAATTAACTATTAGAAATAATAAATAACAAAATAAACAACAACCAATCATTAGGAATGTCACCCCAACTGACCATACCAAATATGGTTGTACTATAGTGTTTTTTAACTCTTTATGATGAATTGTTTTACCACATAATGACCATGGAGTCCTTTAACTCAATATAAATATGGAAAACTAGGCCCATTGTCCACCTTGGTATACTGTATAATGATACTAAGACAGCTTCATCCTAGTATCCTATCTCAGTGACTACTCCATCAATGTATGTAGTGGTCCCGACTATTGATCCCCACTATAGACCAAAGAATAACCTAGTAGATATCATGTAGAAAGATATCACTCCTCTAAAAGTCTTTACAATACACTTTGAACACCTCACAGGACCTTGATATCTCACACATGGAATGAGAAATGTTCATATAATGGAATAAAAATAATCTCATATCCAAATGCATTCCATCCCCATTAGTGGTATAAGCGACCTCCATATAGTTTGTTTTCATGTCCTCCCAATATGAAGTATCCATATCCTACTCATATTTAGTTATCATGACCACGCATAATGGTCTTTTCCATATCAACCAATATTAACACCACAACATCTGTAAATTTTTTATATAAAAACCACCCGGATGGAATACAAATTGTGTAAAAAGAACACACACACACACATGTGTATATATATATATATCAATGTAGGTGACCATTGGTTGAACCCATCAAGTATTCACATGGTCATCTCCCAAGATCTAGATTAAACCAATCATAGGAAGGTAGGCCCAAAACATTTATTTGTGATAGAATGTTACTCTTCATATCATCATTTCACGTTACTATGTATACACACTCAATATGGGTAACATGTTATTAAGGAACCACCTGGGTCCCCTAAGTCTCATCATGACCATTCACCATGTAAGGGAACTCCATTCCCAATCTAGTCTTTTTGAATCAAATGTTTATCTCAAGGGTATAAGAATCTAAAACCACATAATCCGAGACAATGACTCTAATATATATCATTGGTTGTCACATGGTTAAATAGGGTAGTTCCATAAAATTCATGTCACATATCAACATAGAGGTGGTCAAAGGCTTCCGCATAATGTCTATAAGGAGACACCAACCCTAGTAATATATATCAAGGGGTATTGATTCCATAGGGAATCACTAAAATATCCACAACCAAAAAAATCCTCATTCGAGACATGTATAATAGTTCACATTTGATCACCATGTCCATTATCACTTATGTTTTTTCTAGACAGTCATTGTTAAATTATGCGTTTTTCATTACATTCAATGGAAATTTTTTTAAATTAACCTGGGATATTGCTAGTAGTGGTGAGTCCACTTGTCTCGTTGACCATAAACTAAAATAATAAACCATTATATTTATACAATGGATTTCCTATAGAATTTAATGTGTCCCATTTCAACTGCATGGGTTTTTAGCTCCTCATAATCCCATATAGAGTCCAACTAATCATAAACCTCTCACCCACCCATACCTAACACATGTGAATCCCTATCCTAATCCACAAGGTCCAAAACAATTAATTATATTATTTATAGTTTATTTAAGAGCATAAATTAATAAATAAATAAAATATAAATTCTCACTAGATAACCTAATCACAATTGAATGAATACATAACTAATGTTCATCATGTACACCATTCAGTATGCACCATCCTGGTTAAAATCATTTTAAATCGATGTAAATACAACATTTAATATTAATTCATTTAATTAAAATCCTTATATAAAATTTTTGTGTGGCATACCTTCACCAAATTTACATTTTATTGCATATTAATTGTGTAATGGGACATCCACTTCCTAGATTGAGAAAAATCGTCATGAAAATTTGATGCTTGCATCATGCTATAGTGGAATCATATAAAAAAACATAATCCTAGAAAGAATCAAATTATAGTAAGTGGAGAGATATAGGATTGGGGATCACCATAGGGAGAGAATTTCCACAACACTACTTAAATATCATTTCACATCACCCCCTGATCAATGGATAATGAAAATTGAGAGTTGGTTTTGTCCCCGAGTCATCATAAACGAATGATGTGGTAGATGGTGGAAACCACCTCTAATATTTTTAGGGTAAAATGGAATTTTAAAATTAAAAACAAAACTAGCATGAAACTAGACACCTAAACATTTAGGTGGATCTATTATTCCTTCATCTATTTGGTGGATCACAAAAGGATCGCTACTTACTACAAGCTACTAGCTACAAGTAGCTCCACAACAATAGTATTTCTCTAAAACTATCCATCTACTCATGAAAATCCTCCAAAACCTTATCCATTAACTAAATACACCTCTTATAAGGTTATAACTCTTGAAATTAAATTCAAAAACCTGGTTTATTATTCTACCCATCTATATATTGAGAAATTAAAACAACCTATAAATATCATAACCCATAAGGTCACATGATATTATAACATCCCCCATTATAATAATTTAAATACATGGAAAATATTAGTGGATATAAAATATTATAACCTCACAAAACTAGGTAAAAAATTCTCACTAAAACTATTGTGTTCTACCTTTAAATAGAAAACATGCCTTTATGTTGCACCACTGAAGATTTGGTCCTCAGACTTCTCGATCTTGAGAAATTTATAGCCCCTGTCAAAAAACCTCCCAAATAGTGCATGTCTATAAATATTCATAATGAGGTGTAATGATGTCACCAATGATTCATTGTTGAGTTCACATTGTTCCACATTATATTAATCATCTAATAATGTCCAATTTTAACCAGTGGTTCCCCTCATCATAATTTCTTTTCTAAACACATTTCCAGTCACCCAAATAAATCTTCAACCCAATTCCCTATACATCTCTTCCAAATACAGATGATAACTCAAGTCATCTCTGGTACTAATTCTCATTTCTCAAAAACCCATGATATAATATCAGATTACTCACTATCCAAAAACAATCCCAAGTAGGTTAGGTTTTTTGTTTCAATTCCCCATCCAATTCGTAAACATTCTATTTCATCCCAAATAATATACTAAATGTGGATTATAGTCCACTGTATCATGGAATTCCTGAAAATGATAGTCAGACCTCCCGTTACTGTCCTTTTTCAAAATGATCATCTTTAATATCTAACATGTACTACATTTACCCTATCACAACACTTTATTTTGATGAGGTGCCCCATGATTTTCCAAACAGACGCATTTTAGACTGATCCCAACACCTAATTACATCCCATGTTTAAACCATAATCCAACCCAATTTACCATTATTCCTTGATTTGAGAATCAACACATCACCTAAATAAATCCATTTTTATATAATTTTATATTTTTATGATTCTTGGAGTAATTCTTCGATTCCATATACCATTAATCTAGTTTCAAATCATTCTTTTATTGGCTTATTCATATCCAATTAAACTCAGAAACATATACTAACTATTCTCATGATACCATGAAACTATCAGCATGGGGGTCATTTAACTTGATAAAAATATGTTACTCTTATCCATAGGCATGTTCTTATAGTCACTCCACTAGTTACAACCTATTATCTATAGTAGATATCAAGTCTTTCATCAAACTGAATAGTTATACATGGTCAAACATTCTCATAACTATTTAACATTACTAAACATTGTATTATAAGATGCTCCAATCCCAAGTGAATGTAATCCCTGAAACATTTCCTAAATTCAAACCATGATGAGGGTCACCATCCACAACCAGACGCTTGTAAACTCCCCACCACATTTCCTCAATTTCTCAAATCCTTGAGCACTAATTTAACACATTAAATCATCCACATATTTAAGTAAACCCCCAAAGAAAAGATCATACATTTCTAACCACAAAAACTAAACCTTACTAATAATATTTGATAAGGCCTACACCTAGATTCACTATCCCTCAATATCTGAATAAATCTAAATATATCCTTCACTATAGGGGAACTTCTCGTTTAATCTAACCACTAAAGAAACAATTCCCACCCATATTCCACTAAAGGCATCAATTATATGATCATAAAAATATGTTATAGGATATATAATTTACCTAGAACCATGTGTAACCAGGATAACTATATTAATACTATAATAAACCAAGGCTCACATTCTCCCACTAAGACTAATTGTGATACTAGTCTCAAGAAACCATGAGTCTCATGTCACAATAACTAATACTACCATGATCTATGGAATGTGAATTTTAACATGAATTCAATGTCCTCAATGATTTAAAAACAATTAAATAAATATCAAATATTTTAATCCTCATATACCGAAACCACTATTTAATTCTATGTGATTTTAGAATATATTTTTCTTTCTAGTGTTCAATAGCTTTCTTGTCACACTCTAGTGAGCTTAAATTGAAGACTGATATATTATAACCATCTAATTAAATTAGTTTTGTGAATAGAAATAAAATAATAAAATTAATAATATGTATACAATTTTTACATAATGAAAATCCATTCATTCATATATAATAAATAAGAGCTCAATTTTCATTAAATCCGTTTTATATTTGAAAAAAATTATTAATTAAATATTTGTCTTTATGGAATTTTTTTGCACAAAAATTATAATTAAATTATATCATTTTTAGAAATATTATTTATAGAATTTGTTATAAAGTTTTTTTATAATTTCCACATTATTTTAGGGTTAATTTTCGTGACTTTTCTTAAAAGAGTTATTTTTTATTAAATGGTGAAATATACTAATTTTTTAGAACATTCGTTTATTTTAATTAAATAATTTAATTTAAAATTCCAAATATGTTTTGAATTTGATCATAATGTTACATAAGACTAATATAAAGTTAAATAATCGAATTTATTATATCGGATTTATAATTATAGAAGACATTTTTATAAGTTCATTTTTGGGCTTAAAACACAGTTTTCTTTAAACTGGTTTTATGTTTGTAATGTGTTTTTATCACAATTAAATATATATATATATATATATAAGGATTTTTAATGGAATTTAAGGATAATATAATCAAAAAAATTTAAAAAAAACATTTTATTATTTTTACTAGGCATGAAATATGGATAAATCTAGTTTATGCATAAAATGCATTTATCTCGAAATTTGAATTCATTGTGTTTTGAATGATTATTTTAAAATGAATCTATAACAACTATAAAAATAAGATTTGATATATTTTATTCCATTTTTATGATAATAATATATGGAATTTGTAATGATTTCATATTATTTTTTCATAATTATTTGTGAAATAAAAATAAAAATATGTTATAATTCTTGAAGTTAAATTGAATTTACAGTGGGAGTTAAACTAACAAATAACCATATGATTTAAATAATACCTTTTCTAATTATTATTAGTTGATGATATTTAAATTATATATAATCTTATCTTATAATCCATTTATATTTTGAGTCATTATACTTGACAAACAACTTACTTGTATTTAAATGTTTTCAGTAATTCCATTTGTGTCATCTCCCCCGCTTATAAATGGTTATATACTCTCCTCCCTTATTCATGAATTGAATATTTATATATCATAAAATAACTACTATAATAACTTATTAAATTTTTACCTTAATCCTACTACAAATTTTCTACTTTTAATACCAATATTTCATGAATTAAGGTGTAAGAAAAAGAGAGTCATTGAAAGAATATGTATCAATATTAACCAGCACTTTGATTTTATTTTCATCTTATAAAATAAAATAACCATATTTTATCGATAATAAAATGATAAAAAAATAGTTTCAATATACAGAGACGTTATTATGATGATATAACCATCATTTCCCACCCCATTTCAATCAAATGGGGAAGGAATGTGTCACTCGTGTGTACTTATGGAATACTGCATTAATGTAGCGACAATATTCATTATGAATTATCATAATTCATTTATTATTATTATGATGGAATATATATATGTGATATTTAACACATAATAAATCCTACGGAGTTATAATATATTTTCTACCTTATTATCATTTCATTCGTTGTAAGATTATGATGTCTCTAATGCGCACATGTGGACTACCACCTTGACCAGGAGATGTGATTCTTTTTTCATTTCTATATAAAATGGATGTTAATAAAAAAATTATAAATATATATAGTTTTTATAAAAAAAAGTATTATTCTATAATTTTTAATTATTATTGACCTTTCTTTAGTTTCATGTATGGAAATATAGAAACATCTCTCATGGGACATACAGACTACTGTCTCTAATAAGTGATGTAATTTATTTTTCATCACCAAATTTTAATAATGGTTATATAATATTCTATAATGATTAAATTTTATAATTATTAAATTACTAACACTCTATAAATTATTTAATAGTGATTAATGTTCAATTTCCATAACCATTAAACCAGAATATACCTAAAAATTGAAATACATTTCTTTCAGAAATGGTGATTTTAATAATGAATTGTTAATAATTTTTTCATGAGATGTTATAAATAGATAATATATTATTATATACATATATAAATGTTTATATAATTGAATTATATGATATAAAATTTTTTATACATGACTTTAGAGTACATACAAATCAAATAATACATAAGGTAAGGGTTCTTTATCTTAATATTATATCATTGATATATGTTTGATGTTATAAACCTATTTATGTTTATATGAAAAATATTTGCCCCTAATAACATTATATATCATATATAATTATTTATTAATTTTATTTAATATTGAAATTCAATTTATTCCATATATGGTGTTTTCAATCCATTGTTAGAAAAGTGATAACGATTTATCATCTAAAATTTTCTTCTTTGTGATATATGTTATGTCATGCACCAATAATTTTATATTTGGAGTATCTATTGCCACATTTTATTGTTCCAAAAATATCATAATATTCATGTATTTAATTTCTCATTTGATTTTATTTTTCTCATTTGGGGTTTTGATTCCGAAGTTACCCCAACGGTGATGGTTTATGTTATAATATCATTTATACCAAGATTGTCAATGCATAAATTTTCAAGGATAAACAAAAATATTCTAAATTTAAAAATTAACATTATTTATCTTTTAATTTAAATATTTTTGGATATAAAATTTTTTCCCTTTCATTTTCCTCTCATTACTTACTCAATAGATATAATGAATTGTTTCTCACAAAAAGTCATTATTTATCTCTTTGGTCCGAAATCATTTCCTTCCATTAACATGTATAATGATTCTTTTTTCTAAAAAAATTATTTCATTATGTTTTAACAATTATTTCAATATAAATTTCTATTATAATTATAAATTATATTTGATAAAATATAATTCATATATGAAATTATAACTTTCATATTTGGAAATTATGAAACATTAATTTTGTGTCATAATAAAAGATAATGTAAATAAAAATTTGTTACCTCAGTTAAAGTAGTAACGAATTTAATGGGGAAGGTATACTAGGGGATAAGGGTAAGATTATGAAATTTTCATGTAATAGAATTCGTCACTATATTTTAATACCTTCAAATTCATTTCCATTTTTTGCATGTTTTTTGTGAAATACATTTATAATATTTACATAATTTAAGTAATTCTTTGTGTTTTCTCTCTACCACTTATATAAGGGTACCAACGCTATTTATTTATTCATGAATATTGAGCCTTCAATATACTAATATAAAATCCACAATAACATTGTAACTTATTTACAAACATCCTTGATCCCATTTTTTTCTCATATGACTAATCATTCATGCTTAATGGGTCAGCCAAAGGAGGTCTCTCAAAGAACATGTAAAAGTCATAACCAATCTATTTCAATTTTATTTTTTCTTCCACCTTATCGAAACCTATTTTATCCATCATAGAATAATAAATAAAATATCATTAATATATTTCTATTTTATTTTTATTATTATGTAATATCCATTCCTTAACAATTTTCTATCAAATGGGAAATGAATTTATTACTTGTTCATAAATGTGGATTACTCGCACTCCATAGTTATATGATTAATATTACATCACCATATTTCATGGTTGGTTATAATAAGGTATTTAATTTAAATATATGATATTAATGAATCAATAATACATATGGAATTATACTCTCATATATACCTTATATTCATTCCATCTGGTGGATAACGATATTGTTGTAAAAAGAGTGTGTGTTTTGACCACAACCCACATGAAACGATGTGGTTCAGTTTTCTTTTTTGATTTATAGGGATGGTGATAAAAATATATTTAATGAATATAGGTGATATATATAATATAATAAATATTTTTAAGGTTTTTTTTATTATTTACCATTTTATCATTCTGTCCATCAAAAAGTTGAAACATTCCTCTTGTGTACATACAAACTATTGTCTCCATGAAGCGATGAAATTTATTTTTCAAACCCAATTAATATGAATGATTATTAATTTTTATATAATGATTATATATAATACATATGAAATTATTAATATTATTCAATTGAATGAACATTGATCAATGTGTAAGGACCATAATTTCTGAACTGAAACATACATGAAAAACAATAGAGTTGTGTCACGAAAAAAATGATTTTAGTAAATATTTATTAATAAACTGGTGTCAAAATTTTTACGTGGGTCATATATGAAATTATAAGTTCTAAAATATTTCTTTTATTGAATTATAATAAAAATAAATTTATTATACATGAATTTATTGGGCTTATAAATCAAATTGGAGAAATGTTAAGGGTTCTTTGTCTAAATATGTTTTCATTGTACCCAGTTTGATGTTAATAAAATATTCATGTATACGAGGTGTATATAAAAATACATTGAATTTTTCTATACTATAACCTTATTAATTAGTTAAAATTAATATTACAGTTAAAATTATTTAATTAAATAAGTTTTTCATGAAACCAAAGTCGTAAGGTTATTTAATCATAATTTTTTTCGGACATATGTTATTTCATACACATAACTAGTTTTATGTAGAATATCTAAAATATCTATGAAATGTTATATAATTATTCTATTTTTTTCATGGTATGTACTTCATTATTTAATATTTTTCTATTATGGGTGTTATGATTCAAAATTTACCACAGTGGTAAGGATTTTACGTTAGAATCTAATTTCTTTATGAATTCTTATGCATATATTTATGATGATAAATTATATTATTTGTCTCTCAAAAATAAAATTATTTTTATTATCCAATGGTTATATATCTATATTAAACATTTGCATTTCATTGTCGTCTCTTTATGTAATTATTAGACTGAAATAGTTTTTAATGAAAACACAAATTTATTTCACTCTTTAATCTAAATAAATTTTACCTATGTATATATCTTCATTAAGTAAATTGTAATAATGTTTTTAATATTATACAATAATTTATTAAAGTAATTTTCATGATTTTTTTATATAATAATAATTGTATTAAAATTAATTTACATTTCATTTTCTGAATGATGTAATTTTTACAGATGGTGGGAATAGAATACTTCGTCTAAAAATAAAGGATGAAGAAATTTCATTTTTCATGACTACTCAATGATTTAATGGTCTTATTACATGTTATCATGGATATATTAAAAGTAAAATTTTCATTAATAATTAATAAAAAATTTATTTTAAATAAATGATATCAAAATTAAATGTGTGTTTTCTATAAAAAATGTTTTATTAAACGTTTAGTGGTATTTTTATCAATGAAAACATCTATTAATGTTTCATATGTTTCACTAGGGATGTTATTCATGATTCCATATTTATTTATTCTACATAAGTTTTAAAATTATGGTGATGTAATATTAATTAATCCTGTTTTTTTCATGGGTCATGTTTACATGAAATGATTAATTTTGTAATGACCATATGTCATACATATGAAGTGATTATGATAGTTTGATCGGTATATCTACTATGGAACACTAACGAATTTGGTAAATATTAGTTTTCTAATATATCAATGGGTACATGTATGATTATCTCAAGACCAAAAATAATGTACAAATGTGGTAATCCAAATAAAAATAGAAGGTACATAGGAGGTAACCACAAGACAAAAAAGGTGGTACCCAGGTTGATATCGCAAACTAGAATAATGTACACAGGTGCCTATCCAAATAATGATATACGGAAAATTTCATAGTGGTTAGTCTTGAGAATTTTTATATTTTTATGATAATTCATCATATTATTCCCCTATTTTATGTCATCATTACATTATAATGTTATGATCTCATGGATTGTGTTAATTGAATCCCTTATGATTCATATCTAATAAATGACCAAACATAATTCCATGACTCGTCATTATTATATATAGGATTATGGGTATGATTTTTAAATTCTAATCTTATGTTATCATACCTTCATTCCCATGTAATAATTATAAATGATAATTTACTGATACATTCTTTTTTTATTATTACTGGGAATATAATCTCACCTTTTATTATATACCCCTTTCCACAAGAATAAAAAACAGTGGTTTTAAGTAAATTTTTTCTAATAAAAATGCTATAGGTGAAGATCCTAATGGTAGATTACGTTGATCTTTTATGCACTAGTTATTTGTGCATCCAATTTCCAATAAGCGCTAATCCTTTGGGGTTCTAGTTTGGATCCTAAAGATATATAATGAAATTTCATCTAAAATTATGTAATATTAATGTTATTAAAAGTTTGATTAAATCAGATAAGAAATTCTCATAAAACATGTTAGCATCATACAAGAGGTACTTCCCTAGAAATAATCTTGATAATCAAGAATATCATCTACTATAATATTAGAAACATGCATAGTTTTGACCTAAAACCATATCCAAATAAATTTTATCCACCAAATCATTCATCGTTCTCAGAATCACATCCAAAACAATTGGGTTAACCACCCAAAAAAGATTCCCCCATAAAACAACCCCAATCCGAAGCTCCATCAATCAATGTCATCTACCTCAAATTTCTCAAGTATCCCCATGCCTATAAAATATAATTGATAGCACCAAGGATGCATCAATTCCATAACACAAAGCACATATGTCTTCTTCCCATTTTTATGTTACTTTTAAAATAATGTTTTCCACTTTAATAGGTTACACTAACACATTAAACCTCGTCTAAATAACATCACCCTTCTCACTAATATTAGGAGTTGTATCTCAACTACTTTTCACCCCAATAAAACTCATAATTCATGTTGAGTAAGAATTAACATATCATGGTACATTATTCAGTCTCTGTTATCCAAAAATATAAAATACAACATTACCAAACACCAAATAATCAGTCTCATATACTCATATTAGGGATCAAACTTCAAATCCAAAATCTAATAAGGAATAGATTTTAAATGAGCATCCACCTTCAAACCATCCCGCTCAATAATGAATAACATTTAGCCATTCATTTCATAATTAATGTGATCATCCTAAATGAGCCATATATAAGAGCATATTCATATAGTTTTGCAAGATTAATTTACAACAGATGATACACCTAAAAAACGATAGTAGTTTATTAATATAACATTAAATAATTGATTCCACGAAAAAAACTCATGTGTGGTCTAATTCTTTGGCGTCAAGTGCATGTGTTGACCTACTTGGTTAAAAATGCATCCCTTTCAAGGAGGGATTATATCATCACCGCCATCATTGATCATTCTACTATATAGTTTAGATGACCTGTAATCAGATGAAATTCACACACATGGTGGTCCAGCTAAGTGTAATTCCCCAATAATATATATAAAAACCCTTATAAGAGACATTAGAGACACTTCAAATAGTTTAACCTATCAATAATGATAAAAATCACACTAGAATTCATATATTCAAAGTGAATTATAAATTCATAGCCATGATAAAAGAGACAAAACATTTCACTATGGTATAAGATGAAAATCTAATAGTTAGATTCTGTGTGATATTCCCAGGGATGAAAATAATACAAGTCGAAATCAATCTAACAAATCATTTCCATCACACTCGATGAAAATCATTTGAATAATCGTCACCACACATTCAAATAATTGAAATCATCATCCATGGTAAACTAAAAATCCTACCATATTGATGATAAACCAGATTGATATCCATCAATGGCTCCAACACATTCCCATAACTCTTGGAAAATATATCCAAAATAGTGAGAGAAATAAAATAGCTTTAATACAACTTTGTACCATCACAAACCAGCTCACTCTAAAATGTAACTAGAATAGTCACCATGTGACCTCATACCTTCCTCCAAATACTCTAAATGTGGCCCACTAGCAATGTATTTCTATGGTTGTAATGTTAGGATATTGTACCCCCTTTATCAAAGTATTAATAATAGATATAAAGAAGTGTGCTTCTTATATGAACTATAACCATCAGAGTTTGTATATTTAACTAGTGAAATAAATATTGAATAATGTAAAGAAAAAAATCATAAAAAGATAATATCTCACATGGAAAATGATCCATATATAATAAAAAAGTGAAAAATGATAATAAATCCCTTGAACATATAGTCCATACATCAATCTAGTCTCAAAATTCCATATGAGAATGCTTATCTCAATTAAGAAAAACATAAGACCTTATCTAACATGTTCCTCCCACTATGTGAGAGTATTCCCAATTACCCAATTGTAATGGAATCACAAGAAGTGTTTGAGTATAAAAATTAGTACGGAACCACAAATGAGTTCTTTTATATAACAAATAATGCAGTTATATTTCATGTTAATTGATTTTAACAATAAATAGACCATTGTAAATTAATAAATCCATATAAACCATCATCAATCCTCATATACAGGATCCCAATAAACTAGAAATGATTTGTACAATGATTTAGTGTCTCTAAGACTAATGGGATTAACATTACAACAATTAATAATCTTATGGGACTTTAACCATAGAATACAGATAACAAACCAAGGGCCTCATCCAACCAAGAATATGATATAATGACCAATGGTGTGGTCTGTCCGAAAATCTCAACTCATGGAAGTATCCATATCAATATGTTTTTGTCCTAATAGGTAATACCATATAGCCTATGGTAACAAAAATACACACCTAAGACCCTACATTACACAAAATATAGCTATTGGCAGCATTATTTTTGTCTTTATGGCTTGACCACTCCCATCGGAGAAACCATAACCCATCAACAATACTCACATTGAATGAGCATCTTCTTCTAGACAAAAAACGTTAACACATCTCCAAATCTATGGTAACCATAAATGAGGTATCAATGATCTACCCCTATATAGTATTTATGAACTCTCCATAGAGTGTATCCAAGACCTTTATAATGTTAGTCTATATAACCAACCATATAGGTGGTTTCCATCTCTACCAATAATTACACAGCCCCCTGGGGATTTTCAATTTCATATCAAAATAGGCCCAAAGGCATACATCATTCCCAAAAATAACACAAAAACTCTAACACACACTAATATAGATAGATATGTTTTAATATAAATATATATATATATATATATATCAATAGAGTTTTCCATCACCCAAGCCTATTATATCATTTTGAGGTCGAATCCTTTGATCCTGACGAAAATAGTCAAAACTGAACATGCCAATATCATAGATATTAAAATGAATTTAACCATTGTGATCATCACATCCCACATCCATGTATGATCTCCCTTGATTTAAAATCTTAATAAGCCACCGACCAGGGTCCCCTATGTCTAATCATGACCAATAAGTATATATGGGTCCCACAATTTCTATACATTTTCATCAGTCAAAAATTTCCACATGGTGGTGGAACACTCCAAAACCCTATCCTAAAAGCCCAGTTAATCTATGATATCTCACGGTTTCTCAACAATATTTCTCAATTTGTTCCTCTCATGTCATGTCGCACCTCTTCATGGAGATGCTCAAAAGCTTCTACATAATGGATACACGGTCACACAAGCCCCAATCATGTCCACCATAGGTTTCAGTCACCACATGATATCACCAATATAGATTGGGAGTTTTTCATTAGATTTTGAAACAATTATTTTAGTTCTCAAGGGTTCACCATGTCCCTTGACACTTTTCTCAAACCAAGTCATTTATTATTGAATTAATAAATTATCAAAAAAATTAATAGAAAATTAGTTAATGAAAATAGGGAAACACCCATGGTGGTTTTTCCACACATAACATGAACTGTAAAAATAAATAAATAAAGCATTAGTAATGTACCTAATAAAAAACTAACTCATTCATTGATTTGATTTTAAATTAAATGGCACTACAGCTCTGCTTAATCTCATTCAAGGTCTCTGAAGCTCTACAACCTCACCCGAACTTCACCGACATTCCGAAGTACCTATACTAAGTCAAATGATCCAAAAAATAATTTATAAAATATTTATTTCATTTTAATTATAAAGTAAATAAATTCGTAGATGTCGTAACTCACTTTATTTCCTTGTATTTCTAGAACCAAGAACAAAAATATGTTGATGGTTCATTCCATTCTCCCTGAAATATCCCATGTAAAATCCCTTATCAAAAAATGACATAATAAAAAATTTAATTAAATATATGTACAATAACTCAATGAATTGGGAGGGTGAATTACCTCAAAAAGTTCTATGATTGGTTTTCTATAGATGGTGTTTTTGGGATTTCATATTCCATTGATGAGAAATTGCACCATTATAATCATATGATTCCATAATGATCTTTTAGAATAATATAAATAACTCTAACTAGATATCAACGAAAAATATAATAGAATTATGATGAATGGAAAATGGATAACTAGAGTGAGAGAAATGATGTAAAATGTAGTAAAAATTTCTATGAATATGACCCCTTCATCGATAGAGTATAATAAGATAGTAGGGGGGTTCAGACCTTGGCCCTGTTGAGGGAATAAAGGTAGAGAGGGGGGATTACCTCTTGAATTATTTTAACAACAAAAATTTAATTTATCCTTGAAAATCATCAAAGCATAGTAGATTCCCAATTTATGTATTCTGGTTTCTCTTTCCAAACACTGGCCAGATGATGGGTCTCCAGCCGCATGGTAGTTGTTGCAGGCTGTTGGCTTCCCGCAACTGAGCCCCCTAGGCCACCTGTAATTCTCTCCTGCTTCTCCTGACCACTGTTTTAATACCTAACCATGACCAAAATACAAATCTATGGTAGTTCGAACTCACAAAATTATATCCCAATCCCTATAAAAAAATCCACCATTTTTATTGAATGAAAAATTCAAACACTACCTTATACACTTAACCTATACAGACATAGAATCTTATTATATTTCTTGGAACATAAACATTTTCACTATTAATATACATTTTAATAAATAAATCAATCCTAAAAAAATTCCTGAAAACTTCATACTGAAAAAAAATATAAAAGGAAACACCGAAAAACCACTCTAATAGTAGTGACACCACAGAGATCTGTGAACTCCACTGACAAAAATGTAAAAGTAATACCAAGGTAAGTCACCTAATATTATATAAATATATATATATATATGATTGTATAAAAATTTACACCTAATGGTATCACCTCCAAACACAGTCATGAAAATTCTAGATAATTATATTAAATATTCATTGAAATTTTGAAAAAACTAACTCATCACCACAACAAATCCCACTACCACCCATTGATACCAAGTCATACTAAAAAATAATAAATCTAAAGATAGTAACACAGTAAAAAAATAAATATATGATTACATTTCATGAATCTACTTGTATGTTTATCTTTTTATGTTCGTTTCCTAATAATATATGTAATACCTCTCATGTCCCATCTTTTTCAATATATCACCATTAGACTTCAAACACAACCAAATGTAAGACTACCTAATCAAAACCACTTGTTATATCTTTAACATAGAAGTTTAACATGAATGATTATGACAATACTAGTTTTACATTCCTTTTACATGAATAAACCCCACCATTTATACACCTCATACCCAAAAATCCATATCAATTACAATATATATTCTATATACTCAAGAAATTAAAACCCTTATATGTATATATAATTAAAACTATTTTCATTATTGCATGTGTTAATAATAAAAAAAGATATTTTGAAAGAGTAAGTATTTATCCATACTTTCCTTCTATAATATCAATTTATGATAAAATAGAAAAAAACCATATGAGTGTTGTTAAGGATAACCCACTTGGGTGGTAGTGTATAAAAAATCTCATGAAATAATGATTAGAAAATAAAATTTCACTGAACCCATAATAATTTTGCATAAGTAATATAAAACTACTACCACCCACTACTTCTATAAGAACATGGATCTTCGTTTTCAGTTATGCCTTCCTTTTTCTATAGTTTTTGTGAAAAATGAAGTTTCTAGAAATTTTTTAAGTACACGTCGTTTACTTTTTGAGTACACGTCGTGTACTCTTTTCTCGCTTGAAGCCGTGTGATGGCCGTGTCCAGGACACACAAACAGTGTGTAGTGGTGATGTGGAAGCCGATTTAAGTGGAGTATGAAAAAACCTAGTACACACCCTGTACTCTAAAAGTACATGACATGTACGTTTTTTCATTAAACGTACTGGGATCGTGTCTGATCTCCATAAAAGTCTTCTTTTAGGTCTGGTTCGACCGAGTGATGTCGTACGGCTGTGAAACTTCTCCGGATTCTCGAGCCTCCATCTGTTGGCCGATTCGACCACCATCGATTGCGTTGGAACCATAGCGGTGAGTTCTTATTTCTTCTTGAGTTTCATTCCTTGATTCTTCCTCTTTCGCAAGTTATCATGGGTTGAGCGTTTTGGACGTTTTCTCAGATCTACGACGTTCAGGGGAGAATCATTCAATGTGGTACAAGTATATCGATCTCCTAGGATGAAAGTAGGTGGTTTGTGCCCTACCATTCAATGTATTTGAGTTTTATGTGAAAATTCCATCAATACCCGTGAACGGGGTATTGCGTGATTACCTTTTTGTCCTTGTTGTTTCCTGCCTTTCTTGTATGCTTGTGTAGAGGTAAATTAATCATGTTATAGGATATTTTGTAGTGCTTGGATGTTTTTCCCATGCATTGTTCTGTTACGACCTTTGGGTTTCATTGCCTTTGGCTATTACACCTATTTTCCATGCCTTGTGACTATAGAATGAATTTAAATCCATAACATGCTTGTTGTCCTATTGGATGTTGGACAAGTAGCTCTATAGGTGTACATTGTCCTTATAGCATTATCATGCACTGACTGGAATGGGGATGTGAGAACCTGGTGATATAGACTATAAGGGATAGACCGAGAGAGCTTCCTAGAGAGTCCTTGACATTATAGACCACATGAGGGTAGACCGAGTGAGCTTCCTCATTGAGTCCTAGACATTATAAGCCACATGGGATAGACCAATTGAGCTTCCCAAATTGCCTTCAGATATTATAAACTACAGGAGGGTAGACCGAGTGAGCTTCCTCAGAGAGTCTTACATTGGGTGATTTCTCTTTAAGAACCTTCCTAGGCTAGAGGAGGAATTGACCGAGGGAGCTTCCTCAGAGAGTATGTGGTATACCTGAGGCTATAGGAGGAAATGACCGAGATAGCTTCCTCAAAGAGTTTCTAGACCTTGGGTAAAAGAGGGTTCGACCACGTGATCTTCCTCAGAGAGTCCATGACTACCCTAGAGTATAAGGGGAATTGGCTGAGTGAGCATCCCCAGAGAGTCTCATAAATTCGTATGACCAAGCCAGAGGGGTTAGGATGAGTGCATTGCCCCGAGGGTTGTGGTACTTCATGGTTAGGACCAGAGGGGATGGTTTCAGGTACTTCCTAGAGGGTTTCCTATTTGTGTTAGCTGATTTTATTCACTGCTGTTGTTGTTTGTGGGATGAATGTTGTTGTGTATCATCCTGTTACTGCCTGCTATTTTTCTATTGTTGTTTACAGCTTACTGTACTTTTACCTTCCATATACTCACTGATTATTAGGAACAGATCTTCGGGTGAATGCCTACTGGGATTTAGTCTCACATCCTATTTGGGTCATTCTTTTGGGCCCAAACCGACTATTTTGTTGCAGGTATAGTCAAGGGAAAGCGCCCGTCAACTTCTGGTACTTGATTGCTTGGAGCAGGAGAGCAAGGGACCAAGCTTTGGCTTGTGATGTTGAGGAGCTGTTTCTATTTTATTTTGTACTTTTTTTGGTACTGTGGTGTTTTCCAGCATTGTGACTTGTTTGGCTATATTCCTAGATATGTATCGTGCATCATTTCATATATACATATGTGCTCCAGTTGGTTGATTTAGTTTTCCGCTGTTTATTATTGTTGGTTATTCACTGCTTCTACTATTTCAAGTTTTTTACTTCCACTGTGTACTCTGCCAATGAGAGCATAGTTTCCCCACTATTACACCCATGGCCCTCGCTGTAAGTCAGTAGCCTCTGGCATTTCAGTAAATGTGCTTGAGACCATGTCACCAACTGGGTATGGGGCTCCTTTTGGTGGCTTCCAGATCCGAGAAGATACAAAGTGGTATCAGAGGAATTCTTTTCTCTTTACTTACTGTTTGGAGCATTTAGCCAGGGATAGGATAGGTTTGGTACTTGGTAGTGAGCTGTGCCCGAGAGTAGCTGACCCGTGTACAGGGAAGAGACATACTACCTCGTTACTGCAATTTTTTGGTTTTGAGATTTTACGGTTGATATGATTTCACCTATAGTGATTCACATTACTTGAATTGTTATTATTGTTTAGCTATTGTGGTTCTATTTCTGTGACAACCCAATGAGACGAGGGTATTCCATCTCATGCATCATATATGCACTTGTAGAAATCACATGACATGCATTCTTGCCATGCCAACTAGGGTGCATTAGTGATTGCATGTTATTGTGATAGACATGGTGAAGATTATGCATGCTGTTGTGATAGATGCTTGATTGAATCTCTGTTTTTATGTTAGTGGATTGTTCGTATTGTTCCTTGCTTAAATGAACGCCAAATTTTGGTTCTTGAGGTGTTATGTGCCATCTTGAATTGGAAATTGGTGGACCATTGACCATTTTTCCATTGTATATGACTGTAGGAGATGCCAAGCATTGATTATTGGGGAGTATGGGCCCTCGCGGGTAGGAATTTGGCAACTCCTTTCTTTGTTTTCTGTGTTTTCTGGGTTTCTGTGCAATTTATGAGCTACTACCCGGAAAAACACAGAATACACGGTGTATACTTTTTGGATACACACTGTGTAGTTTTCATGCCGTGTCACTAACTGTGTGTGCAGAAACACGACGTCGTGAAAATAACTTCAAGAACACGTCGTGTACGGTAGGTGCACTCCATGTAGTTTAGAGCCATCTACTCATCCATGTCACTAACAACACAGGACGGGGAAGCTCGAGTAGAACACGCCGTGTTGGTAAAGAACACACCGTTTAGTTTTATACCTGGTACCAGGTTGTGTCACGAACTACATAGGTTGGTGGTATCTTCTCCTATACAGGCCGTGTTTGTTCGGAATACGCCGTGTAAGGGAAGCTGTGTAGACTGCCCTGTAACCCACAACACGGGCCGCCGAGACCGTTTTTAGTACACATCGTGTCCCTTGGGAACACGCCTTGTAGTCTGGGGTTAGTTTGGACTGTGTGGGTTAGCTGTGTAAGGAGACTCGGAGATGGGTTTAGAGTTCAAGTACACTCCATGTGTGGGGACAACACGTCGTGTAGTTTTGGGTGTTACACGACCAGTAGTGGTAGGAGTACACACCCATGTTAATGGATTTTACGGACACGTCGTTTATTATTAATACACGCCGTGTAGTCATGTTTTTTAAAATTTTATGTTCTTCCCCCTATTCCTGTTTTGTATTCCTGTGTTTTCAGTCTTTGTTAATCCTGGTCTAAGGTGTGCTTTTGATCTTTCATAGCTATGCCTCCGAGATTTCCTCCAGTCATACGTCAGTTGCCGAATGGTGATCAGACACTGGATATGGCCGACCAGGGACCTCCTGTTGATCCTCCTGTTGTGTCAGCCTGGGCACCAGCTGTTATACCCATCGCAGGCGCCGATGTGCAGTTCCGGGAGGGCTTCCTGAGGATGATGCAGACTTTTTAGGGAGCACCGCCTCCTTCCCTGTCGATGGCTGAGTTGACATGAGTTTTCCAGCAGTAGCATCCTACTACTTTCTCAGGGGATGGAGGACCCCAGGCTGTAGATTCATGGTTCGAGGACACCCTAACTATATTAAAGCATCTAGAGATACCCCCAGAGAAGACGGTAAAGATGTCCACCTATATGATCTGGGACACCACCAAGAGATGGTGGGAGGTGATCTCACAATCAGGGTGCCAGTAGGGTATGTCATGGGATGAGTTTCGACGCACCTTCTATGAATACTTCTATCTGGAGACCCTAAGGGCTGATCAAGCTTGAGAGATTATGATTCTGCAACAGGGTAATCTTTTTTATCATGGAGTACTCGTCTGGATTTACTGAGCTCTAGCATTTCACACAGATCCCGGAAGGTGATGAGTTGTTCCTTGCTAGGAAATTTGAGGACGGTCTCAGGCAAGAGATCTGATCCTATGTGAATATCTTCTAGTTGACTTTTATATCCTCCATCGTCAACCATGCGTTGATTACTGAGCGCAATCTGAGGGATTCTGGAACAGTGAGCCATGTCGGTTCAACATCCAAAGCTGGTGTTCCTCCTACAGACAATAGGAAGCATCACATAGAGTTTTCTCGAGGATATTGTGGTTCGCGGGATGCGTCTTCTGGCAGCCAGTTTGTATGCTACCTGTGCGGTAGAAGTGGGCACACTAGGCCTCAGTGCCAGAGGGATCTGATGGAGTGCCGATCTTGCGGCAAGATGGTCCATATTCAGCGTTTTTGTAAGATATTATCACATTCAGTTGGTGGCAGGGGTTCCTCTATGACCCCGCATTCTGAAGATGCTTTTCCAGTTTCTCACCAGTCTGGGAACTGGAGTTCTTCTGGCCATTCGAGCTGAGGTGGAGGTCAAGGCCATGGTGGTCAGTCACCAAGTCATCAGCGACAACATAGTGGATCTGCTCAGAGTGGTCATCCAGGGGCACATGGACACGGTGCAGGCCAGTCTTTCGCCGTGGAGCAGACCTATCAGGAGAAGAATCTCTTCCTTTCTACAGTTTGAGGTATGATTTTAGTATCCTCAATTTTATCTTCAACTCTTTTCTATACTGGTGCTTCCCATATCATTATCTCTGTTGCGGTCGTAAAGAGCCTTGAGCTTTGTTTCTTTTCGTCTGTCGATTTGTTGACTCAAGACACACTGTTGGGAACAATGACATCTAGCGTACGTCAGTGCAGAGAGTTCCCTATTGAGATTATGTGGTGTCATTCTTTATGGGACCTCTATGTCCTAGAGATGTCAGGCTATGACATCATTCTCGGTATGGACTGGTTGGTTCCCTTCTAGGCAGTCATCGATTGTTATCGCCACAGGGTGAGTTTCGTATCACTAGAGGTTGGATATTTCCTTCATAGAGGTGAGTGGGATGTACAGGCAGGTAGAGATGGACCAGAGCATCATGGGCTTGGGGAAGTTAATGCCCAGATTGCTAGTCTTTATCTGGATGACCAGGGGGACTTTTCAGTAACACTTTCCCCCAGTGGTGGATTGTTTCAGGGATGTCTTTCCAGAGGACTTTTCAGGTTTTCCTCCGGAGAGTGAGGTAGACTTCTCGATTGAACTCGGGCCAGGAGCAGCACTGATGTCCATTCCTCCTTATAGGATGGCTAAACCTGAGTTACAGGAGCTCAAGAAGCAACTGGAGGGGTTGTAGGCAATGGGTTTCATCCGACCCAGTACTTCTCCTTGGGGTTCGCCTCTCTTGTTTCCAAAGAAGGAAGACGGTACCCTTTGGATTTGTGTGGATTATCGGAAGCTGAACCAGTTGACCGTTAAGAACTGATATCCCTTTTTGAGGATAGATGGCCTCTTTGATCAGCTTCAAGGAGCCTGGGTGTTCTCAAAGATCTATTTGAGGTCCGGTTATCATCAATTGCGCGTTAGGCCATCAGATATACCTCTTACAGCCTTCAGTAGCAGGTATGATCTATACGAGTATACAGTCATGTCGTTCGGTCTCATGAACGCGCCTGCAGTTTTCATGGCACTAATGAATTGAGTGTTCCATCCGTACTGGGACTCCATTATTGTGGTCTGCATGGACGATATCTTAGTGTACTCTCACACTCGACATGACCATGCCATACATCTTGAGATCATTCTATGTACACTGATAGAGCATCAGCTGTATGCTAAACTCTTGAAGTGACACATTTGGATGGATCAGATTCACTTCTTGGGTCACGTCATCTCAGAGGATGGAGTATCTGTGGACCCAGAGAAAGTGAGAGCAGTAGTTTCCTGGGAGCATCCGAAGAACGTCTTTGAGGTACGGAGTTTCATAGGGCTGGCAGGATACTACATACACTTCATTCAAGACTTCTCGCGCCTAGAAGCATCGTTGACAGGTCTGACCAAGAACGGGGAAAAAATTTTATGGTCAAATTCTTATGAGTCAGCCTTCCAGGAGCTGAAGGGGAGGATGACTACAGCACCGATACTATTCTTTCTAGAGTCGAGCAAGGGCTACACTGTTTACTATGATGGTTCAGGTATCGGTTTAGGAGCTGTGTTTTTGTAGGGAGATGGAGTCGTTGCGTATGGGTCTTGGTAGTTGAGTCCACACCAGAGGAATTACCCTACGCATGATCTGGAGTTGACATCTGTTATTCATACCTTACAATGTTGGAGACACTACCTTCTGGGAGAGCACTTTGTGGTTTTCACTGACCACAAGAGCCTCAAGTATATCTTCACTCAGTGTGATTTTAATCTGAGACAACGTAGGTGGGTTGAGTATCTTTAGTCCTTTGACATCG
Source organism: Viscum album (assembly GCA_963277665.1). Lineage (NCBI taxonomy): Eukaryota > Viridiplantae > Streptophyta > Magnoliopsida > Santalales > Viscaceae > Viscum > Viscum album. The sequence continues at coordinate 1,237,621,530 of OY728157.1, read as the reverse complement.
AGCTCACCTATACGAAGGGAAAGGGCAATGTAGTGGCAGATGCGTTGAGCAGAAGAACTCAGCTTCAGGTAGTTTAGGAGGACAGTAGTGAGTGGTATCTCATGGCTCTGTTCTCTGAGATGCACTTGGAAGTGCATGATAGGTAGGGAAAGACTGTCCTATCTTCTGTAATTGTTACCTCTACACTTCTTGATCGGGTACGGTTGAGGCAGCTATTAGATTCAGAGGCCTTAGTCCTGTGGGAGAGTGTGTCAGGAGGAGACCCTCTTCCTGGATGGATAGTGGGCGAGGATGAGATCTTGCATTTCTAGGGATGTGTATGGGTGCCAACAGACATATGTGAGGAGCTGATGCGGTATTTTTATTCCTCAGTTTGGGAAATTCATCCTGGCATCACCAAGATTTATCGGGATCTCCATCACCATTGCTGGTGGCCAGGTATGAAGAGGGATGTTCCAGGTTTCATCTTGGAGTGTTCTACTTTTCAACAGGTGAAGGTGGAGCATCAGCGATCAGTAAGCGTTTTACAGCAGTTACCCATTACGGAGTGGAAGTGGAATGATTTTTCGATGGACTTCGTGACTGGATTACCGAGGTCGCTCTGAGGGAACGATGTTCCTTGGGTTGTTGTCGATAGGTTTAAAAAAATTTCTCACTTCTTGCCGATCAAGGAGACCATTAGTGTTGATGATCTAGGATGGTTGTACATCGGAGAGATTATATGTCTACATGGAGTTCTACACTCCATTGTTTCGGATAGGGATGAGTGCTTTAAATCTCGGTTCTGGCAGGGACTTCAAACGTCATTGGGTACAAGGGTACAATTGAGTACAGCATACCATCCCCAGACAGATGGCTAGTACTAGCGCACGATCCAGGTGCTTGAGGATATCCTCCGAACTTGCATTCTAGACATCAGCAGTTTTTGGGAGAATCATATTCCTCTGGTGGAGTTCGCCTACAACAACAGTTTTAAGGCGACCATTCAGATGGCACCTTACGAGACTTTGTACGGTAGGAAATTCTGATCACCCTTATGTTGGATAGAGGTAGGAGAGGCAGCTCTGTTGGGACCTCGTCTTGTTCAGGAGACCTTAAAGCACATAGAGTTGATTCGGAAGAGGATGGCTACAACACAGTCTCAGCAGAAGTTTTATGCTGATCAACGGAGGCGACCTCTAGTGTTCGAGGTCGGAGATCAGGTTTTCCTGCGTGTTTCACTGAGGCTGGGAAACAAAAGGATTCTAAGATAGGGTAAACATTCCCCATGGTACGTCAGGCTGTTTGAGGATTTGGAGAGAGTTGGGTCAGTTTCCTATCGGTTGCAGTTACTTCAGAGGTATTGGGCCATGCACGACGTCTTCCACGGTTCTCAACTCCGACATTACTTTTCAGACCTGTCTCATGTCTTTCAGAGCAAGGAGGTTGAGCTCGAAGAGGATGCATCATTTGAGGAGAATCCCATCCGGATTGTCGATCATAGTAAGAAGGTTCTATGTGGGTGGTCTGTTCCATTAGTACGGGTGCTTTGGTAGCATGGGCGAGTACAGGACGAGACCTGGGAGAGGGAGGCCGATGTACGATCGCAGTGGCCAGAGCTATTCAGTATTTCTTCTTCTACGCCTCGCTAGGGAAATTTGGGGATGAATTTATTTAAGGGGGGGAAGTTTGTAAGAACCCGGATCTTTGTTTTCAGGTACGCCTTCCTTTTTCTAGAGTTTTTGAGAAAAATGGAGTTTCTAGAAATTTTTGAAGTACATTTCGTGTACTTTCTTAGTACATGCCGTGTACTCTTTTCCCACTTGAATCCATCTGCTAGCCGTGTCTGGTCCACACACACGGCATGTAGGGGTGATGTAGAGGCTGATTTAAGCGGAGTACCGAAAAACCTAGTACACGTCATGTAATCTAAAAGTATCGTCGTGTAATTTTTTTCATTAAACAGGTCGGGGTCGTGTCTGATCAGTATAAACATCTTCTTTTAGGACTTGTTCGACTGAGAGACTTCGTACGGCTGCAAAACTTCTATGGATTCCCGAGCCTCCATCTTTTGGCTGATTCGACCATCATTTATTGCATTAGAACCACAGTGATGAGTTCTTCATTCTTCTTCAATTTCATTCCTTGATTCTTCCTCTTTCTCAAGTTATCATGGGTTGACTGTTTTGGAAGTTTTTTCAGATCTACGACGTTCAGGGGAGAATCAGTCGATGTGGTTCAAGTATATCTATCTCCTAGGATCTGGGTAGGTGGTTTGTGCGTTACCGTTCAAAGTATTTATGTTTTATGTGAAAATTCCACCAATGCCCGTGGATGGGGTATTGCGAGTTTACATTTTTGTCCTTGTTGTTTTCCCGCCATGCTTGTATGCTTGTGTAGAGGTAAATTAGTCATGTTAGAGGATATTTTTTTGTGCTTGGATGTTTTTCCCATGATTTGTTCTGTTACGACCTTTGGGTTTCGTTGCCTTTGGCTGTTACACCTATTTTCCATGCCTTGTGACTATAGGAAAGAGTGAAATCCATAACATGCTTGTTGTCCTGTATGATGTTGGGAAAGTAGCTCTATAGGTGTAATTTGGCCTTATAGCATTGTCATGAACTGACTGGAACGGGGTTGTGAGAACCTAGTGCTATAGACTATAAGGGATAGACCGAGTGATCTTCCCAGAGAGTCCTTGACATTATAGACTACAGGAGGGTAGACCGAGTGAGATTCCTCAGTGAGTCCTAGACATTATAGGCCATAGGGGATAGACCGAGCGAGCTTCCCAGAGTGCCTTTAGATATTATAGACTATAAGAGTGTATACATAGTGAGCTTCCTTCGAGAGTCTTACCTTGTGTGATTTCTCTTTAAGAACCTTCCTAGGCTAGAGGAGGAATTGACTGAGTGAGCTTCCTCAAAGACTATGTGGTATACCTGAGGCTATAGGAAGAATTAACCGAGATAGCTTCCTCAAAGAGTCTCTAGACCATGGGGCTAAGAGGGTTAGACCGTGTGATCTTCCTCATAGAGTCCCTGACTACCCTAGACTATAAGGGGAATTGACCGAGTGAGCTTCCCTGGAGAGTCTAACAAATTCGTATGACCAAGCCAGAGGGGTTAGGCTGAGTGCATTGCCTAGAGGGTTGTGGTAATTTTGGGTTAGGACCAGAGGGGATGGATGTGGGTACTTCCCAGAGGGTTTCCTATTTTTGTTAACTGATTTTATTCACTACTGCTGTTGTTTGTGGGTTGATTGTTGTTGTGTATCATCCTGCTATTGCCTGCTATTTTGCTGTTTTTGTTTACTGCTTACTGTACTTTTACCTGCCATATACTCACTGACTGTTAGGCACTAATCTTCGGGTGAATTCCTACTAGTATTTAGTCTGAAACCCTGTTTGGTTCATTCTTTCGGTCCCAACAGACTATGTTGTTGCAGGTATAGACAAGGGCAAGCGCCCTTCGACTTCTGGTACTTGATTGCTTTGAGTAGGAGAAAAAGGGACCAAGCTTTGGCTTGTGATGATGAGGAGATGTTTCTCTTTTCTTTTTTACTTGTTTTGGTACTGTGGTGTTTTCCAGCATTGTGACTTGTTTGTCTTTTTTCCTATATATGTATCTTGCATCATTTCATATATACATATGTGCTCCAGTTGGTTGATTTAGTTTTCTGCTGTTTATTATTGTTGGTTATTCACTGCATCCTCTATTTCATGTTTATTTACATGCATTGTATACTCTTCCAATGAGGGAATAGTTTCCCCACTATCACACCCAAGGCCCTCGCTGCTAGTCGGTAGACTCTGGCATTTGGGGAAATGCGCTTGAGGCCATGTGACCAACTGGGTACGGGCAACCTTTGGGTGGCTTCCGGAACCGGGATGTTACAACTTCCATGATACTATCATCACTGCATAATAAAACCTTGACAATAAATTAAACCACAATAATTGTATCCATTAATTTACCTCCACCTTTCATATTTTTTTCAATAATCAAATGCATTACCCACAAATTGTTCAGGAAATATAATCACTTTCTTTTAACTTCACTATAAATTTATCCCCTTCATATTTATTTTTCCTTTTGATGTAAATAAATCTATCAAAAAACGTATTCTATCATTTTACACAACACTTTTTCCAAAAAATCATTCCAATGACCCAAATACATCACCACACAATAGTCATAAAAAAATAAAAAATCATAATCTTTTAAATATCCCCAATAATATATCATTAATAATTATTAATAAATATCATGATAATAAAGATATATTAATTGAAATAAAAGATAATAATTTTATTAAACATGCTTATTTAAAATTATTTCATTTGTTACTTGACTTTATTCATATCAGGAATCATAAATCCAAATATTTCATTCACATAACATAACTATATTTTTAACTGTTGATGAATGTGATCAAAACATTATAAAACATGAATATAAATTCAATAAAACCTTGAAAAATAAGCATACTCTTCATAAACATTTTGAGAAACCCCATCAATGATGGAAAAGATAATAATATTTAAAATACCAAAATAATAACATACCCTATTATTATTCCTTCAAATTAAAACCAACCACCCATTGAAAATAAAAAAATATTAATCAACAACTCACAATGAAAATTTAAACATAAATCACAAATCATATACCTAAATTGAATCCTCAATGAAATCACTACATAAATTGAGTGAAACATACTATTTAACACTAACATAAATCCTTGAATCCATAGAAATACCTAACCAAATCAATATCCCTTCAATAACAGACAAAAAATAGTGGAAAAATTAAAATCCACAACTATATACATTGATAAGAAAAACATGAGATTTATAAAAGTGAAAAAGAATAAGAAAATCAAAATAGAAGATATTGGTTTACCTATAATCAATGGTTAATTTATCTCATAAAACTAGGTGAATGTATAATCAATGAGGAAACCAAAATTAGATCAAGAGGGAGATAAGATTCATCTAGGTTAAGGGGATAATAATAAAATCAAACAAAGGTATTATTTAGACAAATGTTTAAATGAAAACTATTGAATCCCACAAAATGTTCAGTTATAATTATATAATGGGAATTAGAGCCTCTATCATGGTAAGATATTACCTTCTACATGTTTAAAATTTATTATTATCTACGATTATCTAGGAATATTTTTTCAATTTATATTCTGGGTTGTCTTACACTATATAATTAATAAAATAGAATAAAATATTTTCATCCGTCCTCCATGATATAAAATGATAAGAAAACCCATGACCATGTCATATAGACTAAGAATAATTAAAATTAGTATTCACTCTATTTAATTTGTCATAGGGAACCCACTAATACTCTAAATGAAATATAAACACATAAAAGTGTTAAAATACTTCTTGAATAGTAATTTTATCCCCTAACTCATAAAAAATGGACAAATCCCCCCAAAATGAGAATTTTAAAATCTTATATCCAATTCAACCAAAATATCTGAATAAAAATACCGATAACAAGATTAAAACTCTCAAAGGCCTTAATAAATCTATATTTGTTTCTTTAAATGGAAAAAAAATCAATCTTCCCCTATTATAACACCACTTAACTCCCTCTTGATAATTCAAACACTACAAAAATGAAAGGTATATGTAATGGGATATCTAGGGAATTATATTAGATTACAATAGAATTAATTGAAACCCAATGAATCATGTAAAAAATTAAAAAAATATCTTTAAAATAAATATTAAACATTAAATGATATACCTCCCAAAAAATTATTTAAAACACGAAATCAATTTCATAAAAACCAAAATTGAAGAAAATATAGTAATATAATAATAAAATAATATATCATGATGTAATATAAATGGTTTCAATATATATCACGATAATTTGATATCATTTGTGACTTAAATTCCAACATAAAATACTCCATGACATTATGGTTCCTCAGTACATGAACCAATGGAATATTATTCCCACATAATATATTCTCCTAATGATAATAAATGTCAACAAAATGAACCTTAGACATAAAAACCTCCTCAATATATATGTCCCCAAAAGTAATAAAATAGGAATTATTGGGAAGTTAATATTTACATGAAATACTTAATAAATTCCATGGATATGATTATTGTTATAAAGTTGTGCTATCTAGTATAACACTTTTCAAATATCCTCCGATTCTCAAAAATATTGGATGAATTGAGAAGAAAAAATATTCAATAAAAAATCCATATATTTCCATAGTGAAGACAATATTTTTCGAATTCATGATCACTGAAATCATAATATAAAGGCCATATCTTATGAAAAATAGTGGACTTCAGGGGATTTTATTTTACTTTTTCACTATTGAATGGATATTATAATTAAACATATCCATAGAATGAAACTCTAAGATTCAATACTCCCAACACTCACCAAAAAACCCCTCAAAGATAATTTCCCATCAATATACTAATGATCAATGGGTTCCTGGGTATCTTTCATGGACTATTCAATCCGAACTAATTTATAAGGGCCTTTGACCACATTTCAATCACAGTATTAGTTATAGTAGCAGTATAATTTTACACGTGCTAATTTTAATGTTATAAAAGAAAATTTCTCCTATATTGTTCCTCCCCTTATAGGTAATACCTAATATGGTAAACAAGTGCATCTTATAGTATCTCCCTAATATGAACTACATAGAATAATTTTCAACTAGTTATCTTTCTATATTAAAAACCATTGAGAACCTTGTTTCTTGAAATAAAAGATTTAATAAATTTTTGTTAATTAGACTATTTCCAATTTCCCAGAATCACCTATTATGATAAGTAATCTAATATTCCCAACATCACATCACATGGGGCCCTAAACATCAATGTCCTAGACAACCTCCCAATACTATATATGAAGCTAAGATCATGTAATAAAATTTCATGACCAAACTGTGGATATCCTCATGACTGTATAACCATAAAATCAATCATGTCTCCTAATCCTAACCCCTATATCAATGAATAGAAAAAAATTATATTCAAAATTCCACTTATGATTTATCATTTGTTATATTTATTAATAAAATATAATCAAATAATTATATGTTAATTTGGGACATATAATTTAGCTAATTAAATATAATAAATCAAAATAATAATACAACTAAATATATGTTTTTTAAAAAAATAAAAACAAATTATTGAAAAAATGAAAGTATTCTTCTGTTTTATGTAGGAAATATATTTCTAATTTTAATTAAAATTTAATTTTTATTAAAATATTATAAAATTGGGTTAATATTTATTTCCAAAAATGGTTTCATAAAATAATTATATATTCATATAAATTATTATTTTATTTTTTTCAATCATATGTATTTTTCAAAGGTTTAGAAATTTGATCGTGTCATGATAATAAATAATTTTCAATAAAAAATATATATTTAAAAATTTATATATCACTTATATATAGAATTATTATAATAAATTAAATTTTATTCTTGTAATATGTGCATTGATATTATTATAGGGTGGATTGTTTTGGAATTTTCGTAAATAGTTCAAATCCTAGTGAGTAGTAAAAAATTACTTTTAAAATGGTTTAAATTTTATGGAATCATATCAAAAATAATATTAGATGAAAATTTACTTAAAATATTCATTTAAGTATCATAATAACTCATCTAAAAATAATATTGTAATTTAGATACTTGTTACTAGCATTTTGGTAACAAAGTTGTATTTTATTTTCATAAATATCTATTTTTCACCATTTTTCATCAATTATTATTTAAAGTGGTTATATTTGGTATTTTTTTAGATTTAAAACCAATAAAAATATTATTTTATAATCAATAACTAGTAAATTTAATGGTAATAAATTTCATTTAATTATTAATTCATTTTTATTCGTAGAAAAGCATTTTTATAAATTGTCTTTATTGGGTTATGAAAAATATTTTTGATATTTTTTATCACCATTAGAAATTAAAATCAATAAAATGGATTTCATATTTTTAATTATCATAATTAATATTATGTTACATGGTTAATTTATTTTTAGGATATAAAATAATGTTTTCAACGTAATCATTATTCATCACAGCAAACGGGTATATGTGGTAAAAGTGTTAATTAAATGGATAAAGATGAGGGATATAGAAAAAATATAACTAAAAATTTATTTGGGATGTAATTCATGAACTCATTATATATTATCTAAATTTATATAAATTTTTTTTCAAATTAATTTTAATATGAAATTAAATTTTAAAATATATTTTTTCTGAAATAATCCCCCCCACCCCCCACATATAAAAGGACCCCATCACTACCCAACATCTCCTTAAAGAATATTTTTCATAGATAAAAAATATATCATATAATAATATTCCCCAACATGGATTTTAACATTCTTTATGTTATTGACTCACCAAAATGAGTGCCATCAAGGCCATAATCCAATCATGTTGTTTCTCCAATGAGTAACGTTATATCTTTTAATCTATTTCTTAGTTCTTTTCATTTAAATTTTCATTTTAGAACTCATAGAAATATATTATACACATCTTAATATTATTATATTATTAAATATTTTTTATTTAACTGTTATAATTTCATTCAATAATCATTATATATATCTCTCCAATCCATTCTAATATTAAAACATCCATCCTAATATAATTGTTTCACAAGCTCAATGGATAAAGTATTTCATTTTTCATCACCAACGTGTTGTGTTATAAAATGGTATATAATGAATATATAAAATATATATACTCTTTTATTCTATAAAAGTAATTTTTCCATTATATTATAGATATTTATAATAGATGATAATAATTGTTTTAATTTTCCAAAACTATCATACAAAGATATTGATACTAATTTGGTTATAATTTTGTCTATATATTGAGATATATAACATTGGTTCTTTAGGAATGAAAAATAAAATATAAATATATTTTCATATAAATCATTGTATAATTTGATAAAACTATAAACCATATCTAGAATTTTGAAGCGTTTTTAGAAATTGATTGAATTACACCATTTGACTCCTGGAAGAGAATAATATAAAAATGACTATTGTATATTAATAAATATATATTAAAATTATAATTACATATAATTTTTATTAATAATATAATTAAGAATAATTATTTATTTATCCCAATGGTTAGGCACTTAGGCTAAGAGACATGATACCTGGGGTAATAGATCTTCTAAACCACCCTCTTTTCTATTTTATTATGTATTTTATCTCCCTAAATCAATTTAAAAATTGCATACTCTCTTGTAATTATTATATACCATGTAAGTATATTTAATTATTATAATAAATGTTTATTTTCCCTATATTTTCAAGGATTATAACTATTTTTCATGTTCATTGTTATTTTTATTTTTAAATGAACATCTTAAAATGTTACATTCCTATTTGTTATTCCTTTTCATTTGATTAAAATTTAATGATATGTGACATAAAATATTTTCAAAATAATTTTTTTTATTAAAATCATTATTTTTTATTACTTGAAATATTAAAAACACCATACTCAAACATTAATTAGTGATTCATTAAATATTATTTAAAAAAATTTATGAAGTTAAATTTTGTACATATATATCCAATCAACTCAATTATCATTTCTATTTTGATAATATTTGTTACGACCTATGGCACATTATTTAAATATTAAAGTCTAAAAACATTAAATTCTTTCTTCTCTTCCTAATTGTTTTGATATATCCTTTTGTTTTGATTTGAGATATGATTATGTCACTCATTACCTATTATGGGGTTTCTCAAATGCTTATTCCTTATAAATTATTATCTTTTCTAGAGCACATATGAATTCATATTTTGTGATTTTGTTTGTGGGACTAGCATTATACATACTTATAATACTTTGTATATTGGTTTCTTCTCATGTGAAATAATGTGTGGTGCATGAAAATTAAACCTAAGACACTATTATATATTTTCCTTGTAGTTTTCCTTGAAATTTTTCTATCATGCAAGGTTTTATAATGTTCTCACATAATTATAATTCCAAGATCCCCTAATATCTGCTTACTTTTTCAAAACATGAATATAAAATACATAAATATTACATCATTGAAAATAGTATTCAATACATTTCATGAAAACACATTCTCGAGGACTATAAATGTTTAGTGTCGTTATAGAATATATAAATGATCATTTTCATTCATGTATGATCATAAAAATCTCCAATGATTTTTTTTCACTCACTGTGTATAAGGCCCCAGCCTTAAACCTTACTTAATCTTGAGTTATTACAAGATTACACATTGAGGATCTTTTAGGGTTTATAGTTTTAGAGAATTAGATCATAAAACATGAATTACATTCCACATATAAACAAAGTGGTTACATAAAGATAGTATTCTTCATTCCCATCAATGGAAACACATTTAAAATAAAACATGGATTATTTCTTGACACTTCCTTGACACTATCATCATATCATGTACCTTTCCCTTGACCTGTGAAAAACATTTCAAAAAAACATGGGATGTGCAAAAAAAGCTCAGTATGGGTTATAAAAACATGGAAAGGAAACATGGGTACATATATACATAAGAATGAAATCATACTTTACCCATAAAACATAGGCACTTTAACATACCTCATAAAATCATGAATAAATCATAGAAATCATAGGACATAAAGGTAACTTGAGGCATTCATAACATTTTTACGTAGGGAGTAACCCTCTTGGTTACGTTTGGAATACCCATCACAGTATATTCCCTAAAATCTATTCGGAGAAACCTTAACATTTCACTCCTTCGCGTTACCCAATGCATTGGAGAGCTATATCGGGCTCACCCGCCCTTAGTTTATCACGGAACCACCCGTCTTCATAATGATTCCCAAGAACCATAACATAATCGTATCACATAAATCATGCATAAAGGAAACATAACATTTCCACATTTCAATCACAAGATATCAATACAACACAAAAACATTTTGAAAACCATTTTCAATAACAAAATAAAAGAAAAGTAAAACATGGTATATATTTTTCTTTTAAAAAGAAGGTATGGCTTGTAGAGGAAGCCGAAACTCAAATAACGGTCACGACGGCGGAGAAGTCGTTGTCGCCGCATACGTACGACAAAAACATTCCCTTTTTTCGTTTAGTAAACACTTCGTATAAAAAAGATTCCTTTTGAATAAATGTAAACGTCAAAGGGGTTTATACACCGTATAAAAGAAAGTTGTCTATAAAATAAAATATGCCTCAAAGAAAGGAGATTGAGACGAAGTCCCATACCTCGTATCCGACTTGACCCGACCGTTCTTTAATCTCCTGAATAATAAACTTGAGTTAATCTCTACTTGCTTAAGAACCTTTTTCAAGTTCATTATTCCTTTTATACCATGTTATGGACATCATGTAATCATTTAAGTTAATAATGTTCATTTTGTCGGTATTTGGTTCTTAAGTCAAAAATAGACTTCTTACACTTACATGTTGTTAATTTGGTCATAGGTTCATTATATCCAGAATGATATTAATGATTTGGATAACATATATATCATATATATTCATCATATACATGTATTTATAATATTACATCACATTTAGAGGTAAGAAATGAAATGCACCGTTCATGGAGACGGTAAGCCGTACGTACGCATGAACGCTACTTCCATTTCTATTTCATATTTTCTGGAATGGAATCATGATGATATAAGAGTATATTATAATTCCAGTATAATAACATATGTAATATCATTAACTTTATCCTTTACACATCCCACATATGGTATTAACGAATCAAATCACTTTCAGGGGGCGGTAGTCCGCACTTCCTAAAATGAAGATATCGTGTTTACCCATAATGGAATCTATAAAGGTATGCCCAAAATGAAAAAACAGAAGCTTAAGGAAAACATAAACATATTATATATCATATATAAAAATAGTGACATCATAATGGCCACCTTTGAAGGTGTTAAATGAGTATCGAACAATCATCGTTTCGGGAGGCAGAATTTCGCCATCCACGGAAACCGTATGTTCTTTAACCATTTGATGTAGTTGTGTGAGAGTGTAGCTCGGATAAATCTCATAACAATATCCTAGTATATTGAAGATACTGGTTTTGTTACAAAAGAAGTAAATAAAAAGATTTTAGAGGGTTGGAGAAGCAAAATAAAACAAATGAACAAGAGAGAATAAATTACCTTTAAAAGTGTAACTCCTTTTGATTTGAGCCTAAAGGCTTCCTTTGAAAGGATTCTTCCCAAAGTGAATCCTCTAGGATGAGGAGAAAGATGTTTAGAGAGTAAATGGGCAGGTTTTGGACGAGCCAAAGGCTTGAGGAGTGTTTGAAATGAGGTAGAGGAGGGGGCCTTTTATAAGAGGAGAGGAGGGGCACTTTTGGAAAGTAAAGAAACATTACTTTATTTGAAAATGTGTTTCGGTTTTAAAAGGTCCCACATTGATATAATTTGTGTATAAGGTGATAAGGGTTCGACATCCACTCATCAAATTGGTTTTGGAGATGTTTAGTTCATAGATTTTACATTATCATTCCATTTTATTTAAATCGTCAAATAATAATGTCATCGCTGCATCATTATTATGGCATAAATAATTTAATTTATTTAATGTCTAAAAATTATAAAAAAAATACTATGATGTAGGAAATATTTTTAGATTTACAATGACTATTTATAATCAAAAATATTATCTTTATAAGCCCATGTAAAAATTGTTTTTGTAAAACATATTATGTTTGTGTCATTTTTACTTTTACATTAAATAAAAAGTTATTTATGTCATTTCCCAACCAAAATGTCTCCATGGGGTCCCCAAGTTGACCCAAGGCTTTTCATGGTCGTCCATGACACAACCAATAAGGTTGGGACATGTGTATAGGTCATTTCATATTATTAAAGCATTATTTATACCTTAAACTACCCTAATTACCACTAATCGCGATTAAAAACTTAATAAGTTACTATTCACCAAAAAAATATTTTAATCCCACTGAACCACATTTTACTTCTTAATGACAACCATGTATGTCGGATTTTCAAAATTCAATACACATTAGTGGTAAACTTTCATTTAACTGAAAAATCAGTTTGCTTGATTACCACTTAGTGGTTTCACTATTCATCAAAAATTGAAGTTTTTCAGAAAATTACCAAAAATTCACCCTAAGCTATATTTGATATTATGAATTAAAAAATGAAGTCTATTTTACAAAATTCAAATCATATAAGTCACATTAATTAATTTAATAATTAATTCCCGCTGCCAGGGCAAATAGCGTGTTTTTACAAAACAATAAGTATCAAAAGATTGACACCAGTTTAAGTCTAATTTCAAAGTGAAATTGATTCCAATGACCACAATTAGATAAAATGGTAAAAATATATTATAATTTCACTTCAAAACCAATTCAAAACATAATATAATCATATAAATAAATTAAATTAAAAAGCAGTTTTGATGTAAAATGCAGTATTTTTCACTATTCATTAAAAAATGAACATTGTCAGAAAAATACCAAAAATTCACACAAGGTAAATTTTGATGTCCCAATCATAAGTTTATTTTGACAAACATAGTTTATAAAATTGTCAAAAGATAGATTCAAAAATGGGTTGCCATCAAAAGGCAGTAAAACAATCTTTTAAGAATATTAGTGTATTCCATGCTTAAGATTGGATTTATTTTCATTTTAAGCCTCTAAAACACTATCTTAATCATTAATAGACATAGATAAAAATATCTATTATTCATTACTTACTTGGGATGTTACATCCTTCCCCCCTTTAGAAAATTGCTTCCCCGTAATTTATTTACTTATCGAATAAATGGGGGTACTTATCCCTCATTACATTTTCAGATTCCCATGTTGCCTCTTCAATCATGTGGTTTTTCCACAAAACCTTTACCTGGTGAATCACCTTATTCCGTAACACTTTCTCCCTGTGGTCAAGAATTTGGACTGGTTGTTCCTCATAAGATAGGTTCTCTTCCAGCTGAACTACCTCTGGACTCAAAACATGAGATGGATCTGGCATATACTTTCTCAACATCGAAATGTGAAAAACATTGTGTACCTGAGATAAACTCGGAGGTAAAGCCACTCGGTATGCAACTGATACAACTCTCTCCAGAATTTTGTATGGTCCAATGAACCTTGGACTCAACTTTCCTTTCATACCAAATCTCATCACACTTTTCCAAGGAGAAACCTTGAGAAAAACATGATCACCTACCTCGAAAGATAGATCCTTCCTCTGGTTATCCGCATAACTCTTCTGCCTGCTCTGAGCTGTTCTCATGTGTTTCTGAATCAGCTGAACTTTTTCTGCCATCTCTTCTACCAATTCTGGTCCCATCAACTTCCTTTCACCCACTTCATCCCAGAAAGCTGTAGTTCGACACCGCTTCCCATATAATGCCTGAAATGGTGCCATCTGTATACTGGAATGAAAACTGTTATTATATGAAAATTCAACCAAAGAAAGATGTTGGTCCCAACATCCCTGATAATCCATAGAACAAGCTCGTAGCATATCCTCCATTGTCTGAATTGTTCATTCTGACTGCCCATCTGATTGAGGATGAAAAGCTGTACTAAAATTTAATTCAGTACCCAACGACTTCTGAAGGCCTTTCCAAAAGTTAGAAGTAAACCTGGGATCACGATCCGATACAATAGAGAGAGGAACTCCATGTAACCTGACTATCTCTTTAAGATACAAACAGGAATGTTGATCAAGAGATAAAGTATCTCGTATAGCAAGGAAATGAGCAGATTTGGTCAAGCGATAAACAATAACCCAGATTGCATTATTACCTCGAGATGTCTTCGGTAATCCAACGACAAATTCCATGGATATATTCTCCCATTTCCACTCTGGAACTGGTAAAGGCTGAAGCATCCCATTCAGTAACTGTCACTCTGCTTTAACCTGCTGACAAGTCAAACACTTCACAGTAAAATCAGCAATATCTCTTTTCATTCCATCCCACCAGTAATACTCCCGCGGATCTCTATACATCTTAGTACTGCCCGGATGAACTGAAAACGGAGAACTATGAGCTTCACATAACAACTCTCTCTTCAACTGTGAATCACAAGGCACACACAGTCTCTTCCCAAATCTCAAAACACAATTATTATCAATGTTGAATTCAGGCAACTTACCTTTCTGAACCAGCTCTACCTTTTTCTACAACTCACTGTCTTGCTTCTGTGCTTGCTTGATTCTATCTGATAGAGAAGATCTCACTGATACCTGAAACAAAGCAGAAGGACTTCCTGCACCAACAAAATCTATTCCAAAGTTCATCAAATCGTCAACCAAAGGATCACGTTCCAACCGCAACATTGTTAATGAAGCATTACTTTTTCGACTCAAAGCATCGGCCACTTTATTTGCTTTTCCCGGATGGTAATGAATTTTACAATCATAATCCTTGATTAATTCTAGCCATCTCCTCTGTCTCATGTATAACTCTTTCTGAGTGAATATATACTTTAATATTTTGTGATCGGTATATATTTCACACTTTACTCCATACAAATGATGTCTCCAAATTTTTAAAGAAAAAACAACAGCAGCTAATTCCAAATCATGTGTAGGGTAATTTACCTCATGAGTTTTCAACTGTCGTGAAGCATAAGCAATTACCTGATCATTCTGCATTAGGACGCAACCAAGTCCTTTCAATGAAGCATCACTGTATATAACAAACTCACCATTCCTGGAAGGTAGTGCCAAAACTGGAGCATTCACCAATCTTCTTTTCAATTCCTGAAAACAATCATCACATTCTTTTGTCCAGATAAACTTAAAACCCTTCCGAGTTAGCTTAGTCATTGGACTAGATAACCGTGAAAAATTTCTAACAAACCTTCGGTAATAGCCCGCCAAACCAAGGAAGCTACGAATCTCGGTTACATTTGTGGGTCTTGGCCATTCTTCCACAACTTTTGTTTTTGCAGGATCAACAGTTATGCCATATTTAGAAACAATGTGACCAAGGAAAGAAATTTGTTGCAACCAAAACTCACACTTGCTGAATTTCCCATACAATTTCTTTTCTTTTAAGGTTTGCAAGATAACCCTTAAATGTTTTTCATGCTCCTCTTTACTTTTAGAAAACACCAAAATATCTTCAATGAAAACCACCACAAACTTATCCAAGAACTCATGGAAAATTCTATTCATTAAGTCCATGAATACAGCAGGTGCATTGGTTAGCCCAAAAGGCATTACTACAAATTCATAATGGCCATATCTCGTACGGAACGCGGTCTTCGGAATATCTGCCTCTTTTACCTTCAGCTGATGGTACCCCGATCTCAGGTCAATCTTTGAAAAAAACTGAGCTCCCTGGAGCTGATCAAGAAAATCATCGATATGAGGCAAAGGATATTTTTTCTTAACAGTGATGTTATTCAAGGCTCTATAATCAATGCGAAGTCTCATAGAACCATCATTCTTTTTAACAAATAAAAAAGGAGCACCCCATGGTGATGTGCTAGGTCTAATGAAACCTTTCTCTAATAAATCTTGCAATTGCTCCTTCAACTCTAAAAGTTCAATTTCTGCCATTCGATAAGGGGGTTTTGAAATTGGCTTAGCATCAGGAACTAAGTCAACAGTAAACTCAACTTCCCGATCTGGTATTATTCCAGGAAACTCATTAGGAAAAACATCAGGATACTCATTTACCACTGGCACATCGTTAATCTGAATAGTTCCTTTATTTTCAACGACATGTGCAAGGTAACAGTCATTTCCATCTTTTACAAGTTTCTCGGCCTCTTGATATGTTATCAAAAGTAAGGGTTCATTCTTGTAAACAAACTGAAAGTCTTTCTGAAAATAAACTTCTTTAGCTCTACAGTCAATCTTATCATGGTAAATAGAGAGCCAATCCATACCCAGGATAACATCAAACTCTACTATAGGTAGAACAATAAGGTTTTCAAGTAGGTTCTTTCCACAGATAAGGATAGGAAGATTCTTATAAATTCTTTTTGCCTCAACATTTCCCCCATGTGTTTTTACCAAAAGTTCAGGAGTCATTTCTTGAGATGGTATTCCCATTTTACTAGAAAAGGTTTCAGATATGAAAGAATGTGTAGACCCTGAATCAAACAACACACTGGCATAATCTGAAAAAACAAACAATGTACCTGATACAACTTCATTTGATGGCCCGACATCTGCTGAAGTAGTTGCAAAGGATTTCACCACCCCTTTCTGCTTGTAGTCTAACTGCTTCCCATCACTCAAGCTCCTTGTCAGACACTCGTTTGCATAGTGACCCATCTCATTGCACTTATAACATTTCACTAACTGTAAATCAAATTTGTTCTTACCTTCACCTTGATCCTTTTCAGTGCAATCACGAGCCTTATGTCCCATCTTACCACATCGGTAGCACTTCCCAGAATTCAGAAGACATTCCCCAGCATGCCTTTTTCCACATTTATCACAAACTGGAAACTTAGTTCTCTTACCATCAGTCTTTTTTGAATAATTCTTACCTTTCTCCTGCCACCTCGGTCTCTTCTTCTGCTGGTTGTTTTATAAATCTTGGTCATCGGAAAACTCCATTTCCACCTTCTCAGCACATCGAACAAGCTTTTCATAACTTTTAAACTCACAAGAAGCTAATGCCCTTCGATATTTTGGCTTTAATCCTGAGTAAAAATGATTGATTTTACTATCAAGGTCCCGGATAAAATTTGGAGCATACCTTGCCAATCGAGTGAACCTTTCTTCATAGGCAGCCACTAAGTCTTCCTCTTGCCTCAATTCCAAGAATTGCTTTTCCATCCTAAGTCGAACAGCCTTAGGAAAATACTTCTCAAGAAACATACCTTTGAATTCATCCCAGTCAAGAGCATCAATCTCATCGGCATCCCTGATATTTTTAACCATAGACCACCACTGATCTGCTTCACCCTCCAAATGGTAAATAGCAAGACTAACCTTTTGATTGTCTGAACACCCCATGACATCAAAAATCTTCTCCAGTGCTTTAATCCACCCTTCAGCTAGCACAGGGTCAGATGATCCTCTGAATGATGGTGGATGTTGCCTCATGAAATGTTCCACCACTGACATGTTCCTCTGCGGTTGGTCTGGCTGATCTCGTGCATGGATACCACCACCATTTATCGCTTGAGTCAACTGTGCCATTACTACAACAAACTGTTCAGTTCCAATTCCGACCATTTCTGGATGCTGATTTGGATGGTTATTTCCTTCTGTATGCCTTCCTAGCACTACTTCCATGTTTCCTCTGCGGAAAACCATTCTGAACAAACATGTCTTAGATGAAGGAACATGGTAATCTTTAAATGCTATATCATTTCGAAAAA
Source organism: Viscum album (assembly GCA_963277665.1). Lineage (NCBI taxonomy): Eukaryota > Viridiplantae > Streptophyta > Magnoliopsida > Santalales > Viscaceae > Viscum > Viscum album. The sequence goes on along the minus strand of OY728157.1, from coordinate 1,237,603,142 downwards.
AATATTTTTGGATAATCATTTAATAGAATTCTAACTCCTAAAGTTATATAAACCGACCTTTGATGCCAACTATAAGGCCCCAGCCTTAGACCTTACTTAATCTTGAGTTATTACAAGATTACACATTGAGGATCTTTTCGGATTTAGAGTTTTAGAGAATTAGATCATAAAACTTGAATTACATTCCACATATAAACAAAGTGGTTACATAAAGATCGTATTCTTCATTACCATCAATGGAAACACATTTAAAATAAAACATGGATTATTTCTTGATACTTCCTTGACACTATCATCATATCATGTACCTTTCCCTTAACCTATGAAAAACATTTCAAAAAAACTTGGGATGAGCATAAAAAGCTTCGTATGGGTTATAAAAACATGGAAAGGAAACATGGGTACATATATACATATGAATGAAATCATACTTTACCCATAAAACATAGGAACTTTAACATACCTCATAAAATCATGAATAAATCATAGAAATCATAGGACATAAAGGTAACTTGAGGCATTCATAACATTCTTACGTAGGGAGTAACCCTCTTGGTTACGTTTGGAATACCCATCACAGTATATTCCCTAAAATCTCTTCGGAGAAACCTTAACGTTTCACTCCTTCGCGTTACCCAATGCATTGGAGAGCTATATCGGGCTCACCCGCCCTTAGTTTATCACGGAACCACCCGTCTTCATAATAATGCCCAAGAACCATGACATAATCGTATCACATAAAACATGCATAAAGGAAACATAAAATTTCCACATTTCAATCACAAGATATCAATACAACACAAAAACATTGTGAAAACAATTTTCAATACCAAAATAAAAGAAAAGTAAAACATGGTATTTATTTTTCTTTTAAAAAGAAGGTATGGCTTGTAGAGGAAGCCGAAACTCATATAACGGTCACGACGGCAGAGAAGTCGTTGTCGCCACATACGTACGACAAAAACATTCCCTTTTGTCGTTTCATAAATGCTTCGTATAAAAAAGATTTCTTTTTGAATAAATGTAAAAGTCAAAGGGGTTTATACACCGTATAAAAGAATGTTGTGTATAAAATAAAATATTCCTCAAAGAAAGGATATTGAGACGAAGTCTCATACCTCGTATCCGACTTGACCCGACCGTTCTTTAATCTCCTGAATAATAAACATGAGTTAATCTCTACTTGATTAAGAACCTTTTTCAAGTTCATTATTCCTTTTATACCATGTTATGGACATCATGTAATCATTTAAGTTAATAATGTTCATTTTGTCGGTATTTGGTTCTTAAGTCAAAAATAGACTTCTTACACTTACATGTTGTTAATTTGGTCATAGGTTCGTTATATCCAGAATTATATTAATGATTTGGATAACATATATATCATATATATTCATCATATACATGTATTTATAATATTACATCACATTTAGAGGTAAGAAATGAAATGCACCGTTCATGGAGACGGTAAGCCGTACGTACGCATGAACGCTACTTCCATTTCTATTTCATATTTTCTGGAATGGAATCATAATGATATAAGAGTATATTATAATTCCATTATAATAACATATATAATATCATTAACTTTATCCTTTACACATCCCACATATGGTATTAACGAATCAAATCACTTTCAGGGGGCGGTAGTCCGCACTTCCTAAAATGAAGAAATCGTGTTTACCCATAATGGAAACCATAAAGGTATGCCCAAAATGAAAAAACAGATGCTTAAGGAAAACATAAACATATTATATATCATATATAAAAATAGTGACATCATAATGGCCACCTTTGAAGGTGTTAAATGAGTATTGAACAATCATCGTTTCGGGAGGCAGAATTTCGCCATCCACGGAAACCGTATGTTCTTTAACCATTTGATGTAGTTGTGTGAGAGTGTAGCTCGAATAAATCATATAACAACATCATAGTATATTGAAGATACTGGTGTTGTTACAAAAGAAGTAAATAAAAATAGTTTAGAGGGTTGGAGATACAAAATAAAACAAATGAACAAGAGAGAATGAATTACCTTTAAAAGTGTAACTCCTTTTGATTTGAGCCTAAAGGCTTCCTTTGAAAGGATTATGCCCAAAGGGAATCCTCTAGGATGAGGAGAAGGATGTTGAGAGATTAAATGGGCAGGGGTTGGCCGAGCCAAAGGCTTGAGGAGTGTGTGGAATGAGGTAGAGGTGGGGGCCTTTTATAAGAGGAGAGGAGGGGCACTTTTGGAAAGTAAAGAAACATTACTTTATTTGAAAATGTGTTTCGGTTTTAAAAGGTCCCACATTGATATAATTCGTGGATAAGGTGATAAGGGTTCTACATCCACTCATTCAATTGGTTTTGGACATGTTTAGTTCATATATTTTACATTATCTTTCCATTTTATTTAAATCGTCAAATAATGATGTCATCGCTGCATCATTATTATGTCATAAATAATTTAATTTATTTAATGTCTAAAAATTATAAAAAAATACTATGATGTAGGAAATATTTTTAGATTTCCAATGTTTATTTATAATAAAAAATATTATCTTTATAAGCCCATGTAAAAATTGTTTTCGTAAAACATATTATGTTTCTGTCATTTTTACTTTTACATTAAATAAAAAGTTATTTATGTCATTTCCCAACCAAAATGTCTCCATGGGGTCCCCAAGTTGACCCATGGCTTTTCTCGGTCGGCCATGACACAACCAATAAGTTTGGGACATGTGTCTAGGTCATTTCATATTATTAAAGCATTATATATACCTTAAACTACCCTAATTACCACTAATCGCGATTAAAAACTTAATAAGTTACTATTCACCAAAAAAATATTTTAATCCCATTGAACCACATTTTACTTCTTAATGACAACCATGTATGTCGGATTTTCAAAATTCAATACACATTAGTGGTAAACTTTCATTTAACTGAAAAATCAGTTTGCTTGATTACCACTTAGTGGTTTCACTATTCATCAAAAATTGAAGTTTTTCAGAAAATTACCAAAAATTCACCCTAAGCTATATTTGATATTCCGAATTCAAAAATGAAGTCTATTTTACAAAATTCAAATCATATAAGTCACATTAATTAATATAATAATTAATTCCCGCTGCCAGCGCAAATAGCGTGTTTTTACAAAATAATAAGTATCAAAAGATTGACACCAGTTTAAGACTAATTTCAAAGTGAAATTGATTCCAATGACCACAATTGGATAAAATGGTAAAAATATATTCTAATTTCACTTCAAAACCAATTCAAAACATAATCTAATCATATAAATAAATTAGATTAAAAAGCAGTTTTGATGTAAAATGCAGTATTTTTCACTATTCATTAAAAAATGAACATTGTCAGAAAAATACCAAAAATTCACACAAGGTAAATTTTGATGTCCCAATCATAAGTTTATTTTGACAAACATAGTTTATAAAATTGTCAAAATATAGATTCAAAAATGGTTTGCCATCAAAAGGAAGTAAAACAATCTTTTAAGAATATTAGTGTATTCCATGCTTAAGATTGGATTTATTTTCATTTTATGCCTCTAAAACACTATCTTAATCATTAATAGACATAGATAAAAATATCTATTATTCATTAATTAATTGGGATTTTACACTGTGACCTTCGGAGAACTATCATACAAGAAAACAATTAGCATAACCTAGGGAAAATAGAAACATAATAATGGGATAGATCAGATTATCAGTAGGAATAACCATTGGAAATATCAATTGATGATCATATGGAATCATAATATAACCATAAGGGTATGTAATCATGATAATAACATACATTGTTCATATGAAATCATTTATAGATAATAATTCATGTTTCATGGAATAATGTAATATCATATAAAAATACATGATTCATACTTGTGTGGAATTATCAATAATCCATCATGATCAATGAGAACACAAATTAAGAATAATTTTTATGTTTTTTATAAAAATATGCATAGAAAATAATTTCCTTTGTCTATGATCTCATATAAGTCAATCTTTTTTAATTGGGTTCACTCCCCATTCCATCATTTCATTATTCAAGGTTCACTCAAATGAAAATCACAATAGATAGAGTCCCTTACTGAACTAGGTTCTCTCAATATTTCATTCCATATTGTCTCACCTGATATCAATCATTATCTAATGCATTGTAGAGATATATTATCCTAGTTCATGCCATCACATAATAAAAAATATAAATATTTTTTCTAAAATTAAATAAAAACATTATCATATAATAATAAAATAATATATTGATATAAACTAGTTTCAATAACATTTTAACATTTCATCATAGAATAATATAATGAAATGTAATAGGTTTTAAAAATTATTTCATCCCAAATTAGTTAACCCATGATAAGGAATATGGTTTCACATAATATAGCTCATTTACATCAATATAAGGTTTCCATAAAACAACATTCATTGAAATTATAATATAAAACTCTTAGTGATGTGTAAAAATCATTATAGGTTGTTAAAATAGAAGTAAAATTACTATAAATGGGAATTTGAACATTTCTTTGAAAATACGGAAAATACCATTTTAATTTGATATCATTTAAGGCCAAATGTTTTCAATTTTTTTAAATATGAGTTCAAATATCTATGTTATACTTCCAAAAAATTAATAGTCAGGATTATTAAAATATTTATTCACTCAATATATAAAAAAATAATTATTCAACTAAAATAATTCATAAAATCACAATTAACTCTTTTAGAAAAAGGAACAAATATTCAGGTAAAAATCATAAAAATAATTATAAATTTAGTTTAAAATTACATTAAATAGTCATTTTATCTAATAAAATTAAATTATTGAAATCAATTTAAAGAACATGGAAATAATAGAAAATTTCCACCAAATAAAAATGAAATAAGGTCAGTTTTTTATGAAACAACTTTATATTATTAAGTACCAATGTTAGTAAAATTGTGATAATATATAAATATTATATGAATTACCAAAAAGGGGAACTTGTTTTTGGATTTAGGGATAAGAATCATATAATTTCCAATAAATAAAATTTATCATTGATAATCCTGAAAAAAAAATATTACAATATAAAATCCCACCTCATATATTGACTTTATTGATACGTGTTAAAAGATCATTTATAATAAATATTGATTTGTTATAAATATATTATACATAAATATATAAAAAATACATTATGGGAATCATTTTATTATAATTTTAAATAATCCCTGTATTAACAATTATTCGTTAAAATGAATATTTAGGTGAATGGTTCACTTTCTTATATGCATGTTTTTTCTTGATTATTATTTACCTTATAGAGTGGGTGTGGTTTCATAAATAGTATAACAATAATCATTTCATGTGTATATTATTTATTAATTATCTACATTTTTATAATAATTCATATACGTGGTGATAAAAAATAATTACCTGACTTCGGGGAGATTATAGTCCGTACAGACGCATGAGTAGTGATTTCACATTCCAAATAATGGAAATAAAGATTGATTAAAAATAATAAATAATTATATAAACATAATAATATCATATAAATCATATATATTAATTAAACATATCCATATAATATATCATTATATAAACATAATTATATTATGTATATCATATATATTAATTAAATATATCCATATAACTGGGAATTTTGGGTGTTGATGAAAAACAAATCAATCGTTATCTAGAGGGGGTATTCCACACTTACACACAAATGACATTATCATTTCTCACATGATGGAAAAGAGATAGGAAATGCTTTTATTATTAGCATGAAAACATTTCATTATAGTAAATATGTTTATCTCATAACATTATGATGGTTATAAGAGATCTGATGGATTTTAAGGGAGAGAGAAATTAAAAACAATTTGATAAAGACATAAATCTATTATTTAAGAAACAACCTCTTCCTTATACCATAATGATTAAGTATTTATTCATTTTGGAATATTAAAAGTACTATAACTTTTTTAGGTATCTAAGTACAGTTATTGGTATGGTATGGGTTGATTAAGATTTCTTAAAAAATTATGAATGAGTGAGGATAAGAGGTCTTTTTTTGTCCATATTTAACCTTAACCGAGAAAACCAATTTTTACTATAGATAGAATTCATTAAGAAAAATAATAACAGTAGACATATTACGAAATATTAAAGTGAAAATTGAAAATATAGAAACCTTTAAATCAAAATAAAATTATATCTTTGGATGTAATTTTAGGTAAAATAATTGTTCAAAGGTCAATGAAAAGAGTTTTTAGATAAATGAATTTTATGATTAAAAATATTTAATCCAATTCCATGCCAATTAAAATCAATTAAATTTATTAAATTATTCTATTAAATATGTTATCATCAGATTTCAGTAAAATATTTATTGAATATATATATCAATTGAATTTCTTATGAGAAAACAATACCGCATGAAATATCAAGTTATTCATAAAAACAACGGTTTTTACATTACAATACTTTTATTTTAATTCAAAACCAATATATTATTGGTTATTTTTATTTTACCATGTATAAAAAATAAATTTATATATTTATTATTCTAGAAATTTATTTTTAAATCAAAATTTTATGATTTAAAACATTTCTTTTTCAGAGAATACTTTACAAAAATTATTTAGGATCATTAATATTTCAATAATTAATTGGAAATTATTTTCAACAATTATTTGTTATTTAAATACCAAATAATATGCATAATTTTTCAGTGTGTTGGAATTAATCATATAAGTTCACACTTGTGTGGTTCTAAAGAGTTTAAACTCCGAACAAAATTAGGACTAATTTTTTTAATAAAATTTGATGTTAGGACAACATGTATTTGAATTAATGTTTTGTATACCAAATCTCAAAAAAACATTAGGAATCTTGATTTTTGGGATCTATTTTGTGGAATATTATGACTAAAATCATGTAAAAATATTTGTATGAGACTTATGAGGTTATACCCAGTATCAAGTTATGGTATAGTTATTTTTTCAAAACAATAGGGAATCTAATAAAATGAAAACCAAGGATAACCAGGAAAAAGGCTAAAAATTATTATGTTATGATATATATAAAATTTATGATTCATTCATTTCTATTATCATATTTTACATTTTTGTATGCTTATTAATTTGTGAACCCTCATTCCAAATATTTAATATTATAATAAATTTATTGAAATTAGAAGAATTAATTTAATAATATAAATAATTGAAAACTACTTTTTACCCAAGTGAGATGTACGATATAATGTGACCAGGAGTAAAGATTTGATTTTTGTTAATTTCATAAATAATAGTATATTGGAATAATATAATGAATCATTTGGGACACCATTCTTCTCTCAAGAGATCACAAGCTATAGTTTATCGATCTATATGAAAAATTCATGAAGTTTAATGGATATTTTGATCTTCTAATTTTGGAATAAAGGATTGATAAACTTACGATGATATTCTATGTCCTTCAATTCTCATAGTTGGTTAATGTTTTATTTCTTTCCATTACCATTTAGTGGGAAAATTAAATAAGTCATGTGCACTGATTAGGAGTATGATACTCATAGAAAACATCTATTCAACGATGCTGGAATAATTTTGCAAAATAAATCTCAATTGATATTTTCCTCAAACTATACGTCTTAAAATTGATAGGGAGTTTCTCATACCCAGGAAAAGAGATGATGAATAAATCAGGTCTTATAAAATAAACAACACTAATATTAATGGATACACCTCTAGAATTGTTATTTTAAACCAAGTTGTGGTTTACCATTACTTTATTAGACTAAATTTTAGAGTTCATAAATCATTATGTAGTTGGATACTATTAAAACCATTAGGTAATATTCTAATTTTCCATTAATATCATGGGGAGAGATAAAATGTTCAACGGTATCATGTGGTTGTAGTAACTAAAATAATAATGGTATTAAATTCTAGGGTATCAGTTGATAAATCTCACAGATTAAAGAAAATCCAACTAAAAATATGCTATAAATTTTGGAAAACATATAAAAACTACCTCAACATAACAATGAGATGTTATATGATTGGAAGGAGTGGAATCAATATAATTAATTTCAATTATAGAATAAAAAATAAACATATATGAGGGAACTAAGTAGTGATCAAAAAATATACCTCATATGTTATGGTGTTCAATCATAATGAACATGGGCACTATAGAATTCATTTTACTATGCCATGGTTTTTCAATGATAAATTATTTCAATAACCTCTATGGATGTGAGAGAATTGATGGGCTTCTTTCATCTCCAATGTTGTTGTGCATGATAATAAAAAAATTTAAACAATTACCCCTGTTATTCACTAAAAAATAATGAATTTTATATTAGGTTTTAATATTTAAATTCACTAATATCCTCCATTTTATTAGAATTATTCAAATACAACCTCGAGAAATTGAGATCAAGTTATTAGTGAAAACTCCACATGGTTTAATTATTATATCTAAATTATATAACTCATACTATATAAATATTTGGAAGGTTGAATCTCAAAAATAAATGTATTCTACATCATATTGTGGAATGAAATTTTATAATAGGTACAGTTTAGTTTCGATTATATATATCCAACAACAACAATTGGGGTAAAGGAATGAAATTCAATATCCTTATCCAACCTCTGATTCTATACAACTGCAATAAATATGATGATTTTCATTGGAAAATTCTCTATAATATGGGTATTTTTTCCTTATATTAAACCACATATTGCTCAAATGGTTAAGAATAAAATACTATTTAATAAATTCCCAGTTTGAGGAAATATAGAGTTACATTCCTTAATGTGTTCTTTGGTCTTCATCCTGATTAGTAGCTTCTGTTCTAAATAGAACATATTCAAAGTTCTCTACCCATATCAAAGATTTCTTATATAATTTACCATATTTAATCAGAATAACTTAAAAATAAAAAGTAATATAATCATGATAAGGGTTTTATATGCTCATGTGCTTTACCATGGTGTAAAGCAATTATTATTTTAGATAAATGATTGGTCAATGAATATTTCCATTGATTATCATAATCAAACTTGAATAATATTATTAAAAATTATATAATGTCCCATATTTATGACTTTCTCAATCAACTATGTTGTTCTTAATACTTCTCTATGGTAGAACATCAGTTGGGATATCATCAATTAAATGTTAACAAAATAGTATATTATAAATATTTCATTCCATACAATGTATGGACACTTTATGTTTCTATGGATTCCATTTGGACTAAAAAAATACTATAATAATAATCAAAAAAATGAATAAAAATAGACATTATATATTACCTTGACAATATTTATAGGGGTATTGATAGATGATACTCTCTTATATAGTTAATGTATGGAGGAATATGAGGATCATCTTATTAAATATATAATGAAATTATGAATGTTGAATTTATATGTGGTTTATAGTGAATGTGGGTATAGGATTGTGAAAGTAACATTATTGGGGAATGTTATCATGAGAATATGGATATTTAGATATTAATCCAAGAAAAAATGTTATTAGGGAATATTAGATGAAAACATTTGTAAAAGATATTCATAGTTCATTTGACAGATATGGTAACATAAATAATATTTGAGTAATATTTCTCAATTCTCTAACCCAAAAAAAAATATAACTAGGATGGGAGTATTTTTTTCAAACAGATGAATGGGAATATAAATTGAAGGATATGAAGTATTGGCTAGTCATTTTACCTATAGACAATGGTCCACATGCAAGGAATGCTTTTTGTTCTAAACTGATGCTTCAAATAAGGTACTGGATTGTGTATTTACAAAAAATTATCAAGGTATATATTGTTTTCTAATATATTTGATGGTTCATGGAAAATACTCTAAAGAATTTATCTTTATCTACCTACAATAATCTTTACATTTATGATTTATAGTAATTAACTATAAGGAGATAATTTTAAAAAACATTCAGATAACAAATTTGTGAAGTATATACATACTCATAATAATGTCAATATGCATGAGAAATCTCTAATTTATTCCTTCTAGGACATTGGTGTATATTTAGAAATATTTTTAGAGGTAGTGGATGCAATATTTCAAGAAATTATGAGCCTCATTTTTTATATAATTAAAATATTATATATATTATATCATGTATGTTGTAATAGAGGGTTCCCTAGAACCAACTTCATAATTAAATATTGATTACCACACAATTTATATAGTTAGTTATACAAGTTGTACTCTTACCATTGTAATTTTGATATTTATAGATCCATTATTCAAGTGGTAATGTCCATATATTGGTTTTCATATAAAATTTTTAATGTAGTTCCCATTCTATAATGAGAACATAGATATTATGTGACATTAATCATAAACATATTTCTTATAAGCTTGATACATCGTACTAACCGGACACATTTGATGATTGACTATTTTGTGCTGGTGGATGATAATCATTGCTACTTTTTATTATGAATTTTTAACTTGAAGATCTATATTATGTGATATCATGAGGCCATACCCACCGATAAGAACACTATATGTTTTAGGTGTCATTGGTTGTTTCGATCAAGGAATATGTGTATTATTCTTCTTAATTGAGATCATTATAAATGTATACCATTTGATCATATAGTTTGAATTAAATCATAAACCATACCATTTAACTCATGGTGTGGTAGTGATTATTGAGTGTGGCATCGACGGTATTGCATTGTTTGAATTGTTAAGAAATAATTTTCCACTTCTGAGTTTAGGAAGTGATATCTTAGGACTAGTTTATCACGATAGTTGTACATTCACAAATCCTTGTCCATGGTAGTTGATGGTCAGTCTTTCTAGTTTTATCAATAAATAATAAACAAATAATGGATGATGACTTGTGTTGGGAATCATTATTTATGAGATATCATTTGAAAAATAGAATATATTACACGGTATGTGTTTGTAGTAATGTTTGTCACTACTATGACATTCTTTGATCTCTTTAAGGGCCTTGATGTGTTTCTAGAATCTTCTCATTGTCTATTAAATGTATCCAATCCTATCGATAAATGGTTCTATAGGGTCACACACAACAATGTAGTCAACATTAATACCTCTTCTGGGGAATATGAATTTTGCACATAGTGGGCCCCATAATAATGTATGACCATTTTCCAAGTATTAACAATCAGTGATGAATAAATAAGTTCATAATTATTATAGTATAAAATAATTGGATTAAATTTGTATATCAAGAGTATTAACATGGTATAAAGTGATTAAATTGAAAATATTATATGTATGAATATTATTTTATTCAATGTTCATTTTATAGTAAAGAAAACTACCAGTTGAGTTAATGACTTAGTTTTATCGCATAATATATTTATTTTATATTATAAAGAATTTTATAAAATATAAAATATGTTGATGATGTATTTAGTTTATTGTAACATGAAATTTATTGTTAATTTAGTTGATGTTAGATATACAAGGGTTGATGAACCATTTCTAGGTACATTGGACATCCACTATATACATAGAGTATAAGATTATTACTTATACTATTCATTATTTTAAATTGAGAGCTTCTCCCTCCTCTCATATTCAAGAGAAAAGAATACTCACATGGAATGATCATTCTAAGAAAACCTTTGATGGATAGAAGGTACGCGATAAAGGTTATCATCATGATGTTTAAAGACTTGTTGGAGCTCTATATTGGCACCCATAATTCAACGATCAGAGTCCACATTTATAAAACCACATATTTATACTAGACATGTGATCACTATTAAACGTCTATATTATCAATGGTAAAGATAATTAACCGTCATTTAAACCCAATTGGATATAATAAAATAAGTGCACATGTCTTCTATAACAATAAGACATTTAAAAAATAGGAATCATAATCATAAATTATTGTCTCATTACAACATTCCCCCTTAAGAAATATCACCCTTGAAATTTAATTTTCCCACACTGATGTAGATGGAGGTAACTCCACTTTATCACCTCCTCTAGTTCCCAGGTTGTTTCAACAAAGATGTGGCTCCACCACAACACATTGATGAGGGGGAATTTTCTTATTTTTTAGAACATTTTCTCTATGATCTAATATCTTTACCAGATTATAATCTCAGAAATGTCCACTCTCTAAATGTACCACCTTTTGATTGACTACATTTTATGGGTTAGGTATGTACTTCCTTAAGAGTGACTCATTGAATACGTTGTGAACATGAGAGAGGTTCGGTGGGAGTGCATGTTGATAGGTCATTTCTCTAATGTGATCGAGGATCTCAAAAGGGCTGATGTACCTTGGACTAATATTTCCCTTATTATAAAAGATCATCACTCTTTTTAATGTATATATGTGAAGGGAAACCATGTCTCCAACATCAATCGCTATGTCTCGTCAACAATTGTCATCATAGCTCTTTTGTCGACTCTAAGAAGCTTTGATGTGCTGCTGGATGGTCTTAACATTATCAACCATTTCATTGACAATTTCTAGACCTAGATGTTTCTGTGCCCTGAATTCCACCGAATGTGTTATGTGTTCTGAAATTCTTCCCATAAAGGGATTTATAAGGAGCTATTTGGATTAATGAATGGAAATTGTTATTGTAAGAGAACTCCACCAAAGGAAGATGTTGGTCCCATCCACCTTTGAAGTACATTGAAAAATGTCCCACCATTAACTCATGTATTGGGATAGTCTACGCAGATTGGCCTTCAATTTGAGGATGATAGGTCTTATAGAAGATCATCCCAGTGTTTAGAGTATGTTGGATAAATTTATAGAACATAGAGTTGAATCATGGTTCTCGAATGGATATAATCAGTTGTGTTACTCCATACATCCTTACCACGACCCTGATGTATATCCATGCTAGTTCATCTAGTGAGATATCTTATCGAATCACAATCAAGTGTGATGTTTTTTTAATATTCCCCGCAATAACCTATATAGCATTGTTTCTTTTGGATGGCTTCGGAAGTCTGGTGACAATGTCCATGGTGAAGTCTTTCCATTTCCAAATTGTTATGGGTAATGGTCGCATCATCCCATTTGACTTATATCTTTTATCCTTCACATGATGACATTCCATTCACTTGGATGTATATTCTTTGATCTCTTTATTTATGTTATCCCACCAGTAGTTATCTCAGATATCTAGATACATCCTTGTGTTTCCTGGGTGTATAGGGACGATCAAACTATGTGCACCATCTAACTGTTCTTTATTATAACCTAGGATATGATAGAACACATAATATTGAACCAAATATTGGAATTCCTATTGGACTCCTCATGTGTTAATCGGGTTTTAATGATCACAAATCCAATACATTCTTTAAAGCTTGCTAATCCAATTTAAACTATCTGAAATCATGTGTTCATATGATTATTTTCATTATTCTTTATATAAACCTATCCAAGATCTTATGTTCTATGATTGTAAACTATTTTGAGTTTGTGTAATAATGGATTTCCTGGATAAATTAATAAATCTAATCCATTCTATGAATATCACTGTTTAATTCTGTATATAGATATTTGGCTATGTCTGAGAAACCATGACCCAGACACCATGACGAGACACCATGAAACAAACCCCCTGACCACACACCGTGACCCAGACACCATGACTAAACACCATGACCTAGACACTGTGACCCAAACACCATGAAAAGGCACTGTGATCTAGACATTTTGACCATCCAGACACTGTGATCAGACACTGTGATCAAACATTGCATTTGTGCTACTAGTTTCTGATATTTATAGAATTGTCTCATCATAACTGTCTCACCGGTCAAGCACTAAAAAGGAGACAACGTTTCAAGGATACATTGTTTAATAGATACTCCATTTCCATACAGAATTTGACACCATTTCTTAATATGTTTTTTTTTGTTTTTCAATTTAATTTTGACCTGCCATATTTGAATTTTCTAAATGCACTGACATAAGTAATGACTCTTTGAAGACATGTCACCTCACAGTATGAGGTATGAGGTGTAGAATACATGCAACATGTCATCTCCAACACATGCATTCTAAGAATAAAAAGGAATCTGTGGCCAGAATAAAGTGAAGTGAACATAGCTACAATAGTGACAATGAAAAACAAGTGTGTGCGCAATAACAAAAAAGCATGATCATTATTCAAAGAATAACCTATACATGAAACCCGACACTAATTAAGAACACATGCCGCATACTCGAATACTTTATTCAAGAACAATTTCACACCATCAACTCCATGAAGAACACAATCCAGATCTAGATGACGTTTGATACTATATTTGCGCAAGAGGGCTTGTTTTTTTCATCTTCTTCATCCTAGAAGTCCAGAGATGCATAAAATAAGACTTAGAACACTTCTAACATTATCCCATTATTTATGTTTTTTTGTTTATTATTTTTATCTTTTGAGAAGTTTGTACGTGTTTGTCTATATAAAATCACACATTGTCTTCTGCATTAAACTAAAGGATACAAGATATGCTTTCTCATGCATATTTTTACACTTGTGTATTCCCATGGATATGTGTGGAAGAGGTCCCTATGTGACTTGTTAGTTCAAACCCATGAAGAACTCTGGAAGAGGTTCTGTGACTTGGATAGTCTTGTGTACTATTGTTAACCCCAATCCAGGGTGTGGATCAAGTTTATTTATATAAACGGCTTGGTGGTAGTTGATCACCAAGTGGAGTGGATTAGATCTCAGCTTGAGACTGAACCACTTGTCTTATATCTTCTGTGATGATTATTTTTGTTTTCCTTGTTTTATTGATTAATTGAGAAATCACTAAATTTACTTTGATAGTTAATCTTAGTAACAAGTTATAATTGTTTTTATTTATTATAATAACATCAAAAGTAATGTTAATAACTGATATTAAGAGTACTGAGAATTAATCAATCTTCAATGAAGTAATTTTAACAATCAAACCTTTATAACCGTATTACTTTGACTAACTAGACTGTATTTAAATTTATTGGGGAACCTTTTTAAGAATACCTTTTAAACATAATTTTTTATCATTACTCAATTACCCTCCCCCCTCTTGTATACTCTACTCCGACCAACATTTGGTATGAGAGGATTTTTTATTAAGACTCTCCTTTGGACCATATTCAACTTTGATTTCAGTTGAACATTATTAATCTATATATTTCTGTTAATTCTACATTTCTATATATTTCAAAATATTTCTTTTTTATGGATAATAGATTGGAAGGTGCTACAACAAACAAACCACCTTTCTTTAATGAAACCAATTATCCTCAATGGAAAATTAAAATTAAAATGCATTTAGAAAGTATAAGTTCTGAAATATGGTCTTCAATTATAGATGAATATAAGATTCTTTTTACTGATTGAATCACCTGGGATGACCCTACAACTACTATCTGCAGTAAAAAAATTCAAATATATGAATGCATTATATTTATTTTTAGGAGATGAAGAATTTAATTGAATCTCTACATGTAAAACTGCCCATGAAATTTTGGATACCTAGTTTGTTTCACATATAGGAACATAGAGTGTGAATGAAATGAGAATTAATACTTATATTATAAAATATGAAAACTATAAAATGATACCTGATGAGACTATTTATAACATGTATCTCAGGTTCAATGAAATTATCAACACAATGGTTTCTCTTGGAAGAGAAGTTGCTTCCAAAGAACAAATCATGAGGATTCTCATATGTCTACCTGAAAGATGGAGAGGAACCACTGTCTCTATTAGAGAGTCATCAGACATCAGTAAACTACCATTAAAAGAAATCACTGTAAAATTTATGATGTATAAAGAGGATCTGAATTCCAACAAGAAATTATAGGATTATCCCAAAAGAAAATCAGTTTCACTCAAGACCACCACATCTAAACAAAAAGAGAAAGGGAAATTGGAAGTTTCTTTAGAAAGTTATAGTAGTGAAAAATCATCAACTAAAAATGATGAGGAGATGGCTCAATTAGCAAGAAAGTTTAACAGATTTTACAAGAAGAAGAAACTTTTCAAAAAGGCTCACTTAAAAGGACGATATGATCAAAAAGGAAGTTAGAAGAATTATTTGAAAAGAAGTGACAAGTCTGATGAGATTGTCTTTTATGAATGTAAGTGAAAGGGGCATATCAAGGCTGACTATCCCACGATCATGTAAAAAATAAAATATGAGGACAAATAAAAAAGTATAAAAATGAAATGAAAGCAGTATAGAGTGCTTCTGAGGATAGTACAAGTGACTTATAATCTTCACATGATGAACATGCTAATAAATCCAATATGTGTTTTATGAAAAACACATATGAGGTAACACTAGAATCTACTATCCCCCATTCCTATTATTCTAAGGATGAGAGTGACTCTAAACTATGTCTAATAATGAAATGATTGATTACTGTAATATGGTTGAAGATACATGCAATGAACTAAAAGATAAATACATTTCTTTAAAGAAACAACATGAACTTACCTCAACTGTTGAAAGTAAACATAGTGTATAAGGGAGAAAATGCACAATTACTCAAAGAAAACAATGAACTAAAGCTATCTAATGAGAAATTAAAAAATGATCTTGAATGATTTACTAATGGTAAAGATACCTTAGTACAGATTCTAGGTGATGAGATTTCTGCTGAATATACGACTAGCATTGGCTATCAACCTGGTAAAATAAATTTTGGAAGAACAAATTTTGTTTCTTAGTCTAGGAAATACAAATTTACTCCTAGTTATGGAAAACATTCATCTAGTTCATGTTATGATACACTCTCTAATGTTTCATTTTTTTTTTACCAAATAGAGTATATCTTTCAATTGCATTACATAATGCATATAAGAAACCTAATAGGAAGATATGGGTTACTAAGGCACTAGTCACTAATATTACCAGACCCAAACAAGTATGTGTACCAAAATATATTTTAATTTGTCCACATTATAGGAAACTTGCTTAAAGAGTTCCTATAAATGCTTATGGTACATGGATAGTGGGTGTTCAAGACAAATTATGGGAGACTATTCATTATTCATGAATTTAATAAAAAATGATGGAGGACATGTCACCTTTGGTGAAAATGTCGAAGAAAAAATTATTTCCCTTTCCCAAATAGTTAACTCTAACTCAGTTTTAATTTCTAATGAACTTCTTGTTGATGGTTTGAATGATTATCTGCTTAGTATTTCACAACTATGTGATGATGGATTTCATGTCGAATTTGAAAATGATGCTTGTAATGTTTTTAATTCAAAAAATGAATTAGTATTTTCAGCTTTAATAAATGTAAATGTTTACTTTGTTAACTTAGAATCTTTAGTTTCTCAAAATGATTCATGTTTAAGTGTATTTCACCAAGAATCGTGGCTTTGGAATAGGATACTATGACACTATAATACACACTCACTTACAATGTTAACTAGAAAATGTTTAGTCAAATACCGACCCAAACATGAGTTTCCAAATGATAAAGTGTGTAATCCCAGTCAAAAGGGAAAGAAAAAAAATTCATTCAAAACAATGAAGGAAGTGTCAACATCTCATCCACTCGAATTGGTCTGCATGAATTTGTTTGGACCATCTAGAGTTTCTAGTTTAAATGTGAAGCACTATTTTTATGTTCTTGCAAATGACATTTCTAGATATATATGGAATTTCATTTTGGCTCTCAAATGTGAAGCCTAATCTCATTTAAGAAAATATGCCCAAACTATAAAAAATATTTGTGGACTTTGAATTAAATCCTAAAGAAGTGATCATGGCCGTGTGTTTGAAAATCAAGAGTTTGAATCCTTTTTCTCATAAAATGGCTACAGTAGTTATTTCTCTTCCCATATAACACCTCAATAGAATGGAGTTGTAGAAATAACAAATAGAATCCTTCAAGAGATTTCTAAAACCAAGCCTAGTGAATATGACTTACCGATTTGTTTTTGGGCTGAAGCATTAAATACAACATGCTATATTATCAACAGAGTGTTAATGAGACCTATTCTTAATAGAACTACATATGATTTGTAGAACAACAAAAAACCCAGAGTTAGCTATTTCAAAGTTTTTGGTTGCAATGTATATATCCTAAATACAAAGGACAATCTTTAAAAATTTTCATCCAAGTGTAATGAAGGAATATTTTTAGGATATCCAATCTCTAGTAAAGAATATGTAGTTTTTAATAAAATAACTACATATGTGGAAGAATCTGTCCATGCCAAATTTGATGAAACAGATCCACATGATCCTACGACCGCTCTAGAGAACATGGAGTATGATTAAGACATTAATTCAAAATCCTCTAACCATCCTATAATGGAATTTGGGAAAACATCTAGTTCTGTAAATTCATTAGATTCATGCCATAATGAACCAGACCTTGTTAATGAACCTGAAATCACCAGTCCTTATTTTTTTAGAGCTGTTAGAACTCTTAAGAACCATCCTTTAGATGCTGTTGTAGGAGATATAGATAATGGAACTCAAACTAGAGTTTCTCTTAGAAATCAGGTTGAACATCTATTCTTCTTGTCACACCATGATCCTAAAGACATTAATGATGCTATCAATAATGAATTTAGGGTGATGAATATTCTATAAAGAAGTTAATAAATTTAAAAGAAACAAATTTTGGAAACTTTTAGATAGACCCAAAGACACGTTCACCATAGGCACAAAATGGGTGTTTAGAAATAAGGTAGATGATGCTGGTAATATAGTTAGAAACAAGGATAGATTGGTTGCACAAGGCTATAGTCAAGAAGAAGGACATGACTATGAAGTGACCTTTTCACCAATAGCTAGACTTGATTCCATCAGAATTTTTCTTTCTTAGGCTAGACATCTGAATTTCAAACTATATCAAATGGATGTCAAAAGTGTATTTCTAAATGGGTATATAGCTGAGGATGTCTTTGTTGAGAAACCCCCTAGTTTTATAATCCCTCATTTTCCTTACCAAATTTTTAATTTATCAAAACATTTATATAGTTTAAAATAAGCTTCAAGAGAATGGTATGATAGACTGTGTTCTTTTTTAATTTCAAACGGATTTATAAAAGGAATAGTTAATCCTACCCTTTTTATAAAACCAATTTCCAGTGATGTTTTAGTAGTTTAAATTTTTGTAGTTGACAGTATCTTTGGATCTTCAAAAAATTATTTATGTATTTAATTTTCTAAAGTGATGCAAATTGAATTTGAAATGAGTTTAATGGGTGAACTCAAATTATTTCATGGATTTGAAATCTTTCAAAATAATATTGGTATTATTTTATATCAAACAAAATATATTATAGATCTTTAGAATGTTTTGTATTGGATAGCACTAAAAGTTGTGACACTCCAATGATTACTACCTGTAAGTTGGATCTTGATGAAAATGGAAAATCTATTGATCAAACCACATACATAGAAATGATTGGAAGATTACTGAACATAACTGCTTCTTTACATGACCTTATGTTTAGTGTGTCTGTGTGTACTTGTTTTCAAGAAAATCCTAAGGAATATCATTTAAATGCTGTTAAAAGAATCAAAAAATAAATCAAGAACACACCCAATCTAGGAGTATTCTGTCCTATAGGAAAATCATTTGAGTTAGTGAGTTATTTTGATGCTAACTTCAGTGGTTTTATGTTACATAGAAAAAGAACCTTTGGAACATGTCACTTTTTATGCAAGTCACTAGTATTATGGTGTAGTAAGAAACAAAACTTGGTTGCATTATCTACTGCAGAATAAGAATACATAACTATTGATAGTTGTTGTGCACAAATGTTTTGGATGAAAAACACATTACTAGATAATGGATATCAATTCAGACATGTACTTATAAATTGTGACAATACAAGTCCTATTAACATCTCAAAAAGTCCTGTTTCAATCTCTAGGATAAAAAATATTGATGTAATACATCACTTTTTGAGAGATCATTATCAAAAAGGAGACATCACTTTGGAATTCATTGGAACATAATATTATCTTGCCAATATATTCACCAAACCATTAAATTAGGAAATAATAGATTACGTCATACATGAATTGGGAAGGATGGAACTTAAATAATAAATATATGGTTTCACAACTTACAATTTCATGTTTACTATCTCACAGTTATTCTCTCTATCTGTTACTATCTTGCACCTACTATCTCAAACAATATGGTCGCACAGTTTAAGAAATCACATATTTACTGAAGCTAGTTACGGTTTCACCATGAAATCAAGTTACGGTCTCACCGTAAAATCTAGTTATGGTCTCACTATGAAAGATAGTAATGGTCTCACTGTGAAAGCCAGTTATGGTCTCATCGTGAAAGAGAATTATGGTCTCACCATTAAAGCTAGTTACGGTCTCATCGTGAATGTTTATTAAGGTCTAACAACAAATACGCTTTATTTTTTTATTTATACATTATAACCCATATCACTGTAATTGATTATTTTACCCCTTTACTTTCCTGCCTTTTTTGATCTCGTGACACCTGATATCCCTAAATGATAAAAAAAATAAGTTTCACTATTTCTTCACCTGAGCTCTCTTCTCTCGAACTGTTACCCCTCTCTCAAACCTTCAGTATTCTCTCTCTCTCTCTCTCTAGAACCATAGTTGAATACCTAGGATGAAACTCCCATCGTTGTCAACTCATGAGAAGCACAATTCAAAGAAGAAGTTGAATATCACATGAAGGTCCTCTGAATCCAAATCCGGTACACAGAATAGTGGTACCTGAAAAGGAGATATGCCCTAAGTGGCTTATGTCAAGAAAGTCATTGGTTTTGAAAGTGATAAAAGAGAATGAATGGTTGGATTTGTTAATAAAGGATGGTAGACCTATTTATCAGAAATTAGTTTCACAATTTTTTCAGTATGTTCAATTCTATTTTGATTTCGAAGATGGCTATGTTATGATAAGCTGGATCAACGGCCAGAGACGCACGTTTTCTTCGAGGTTATGGGATGCATGCCTTAGGATACATCATGAGGGTATTTGTGAGGACTACCCGAGAGGTCCTCCACCTCCAAGTGAGATCTTTGTTTTGGATGAAGCGTTGGGAAGCTTAACTGGGAATGAAACAAAGTAATATGTCATAGCTGCTATGCTAGTTGGTGTAACCAGGCTTCTTTTTAGGTTTTTTTAGAATTGTATTAGAACTAGAAAAGGTTATTTTTCAACACTCATGTTTCAAGATGTATTTTGGATATATCTCATGTAAAATGGAAATAAGATCAACCTATGAAAATATGGTATACCCAATATGTGTGAGTTGATCAAAACCACCTCCAAGTCAACCTCCCTGTTGTAACGCCCTGACCCCAAAATCCCAGATTCGGTTCATTATTACGTATCATTGGAATGATCACAAAAGATCATGTCTCGAAAGACCAATTAGGTTAGTAGCGTCGGATGTACTTGATACATTAATAAGGTTTACATTACATCATAAAATGGAAAACTACAACAACATTGATTTCATAGATAACATTGAGATCCCATTGACTATCCATGTAGTTCAATCATAATATACAACTTCACATCCTAGAAAAAATAAAACATAGAATGGGGTGAGCTCCGATGCTCATTAAGGATATCAATATAGTGGAAACTTTGGTAAATAAGAATAAACATTTAAGGAAATGTATAAAACAAAAATAGAAGACTTTTCCACATAAACTTCATCATATTATTGATAATATAAATCAAAATAATTCCATTTAATTAGTCAGATGGATATTATACTAGTCAAATAATCACATGCAATATCAATATCCACTTTCATAATGATGGAATGCATAATGCCAAAATTCATAACCACATAGTCAAGGACTTGTTCCAAGAATAAAAATATGATTTTGTCAAAGCCTTATTCCAAGACACTCATTTGTCTAATGAGACCAACCGATGCATCATGGAGCTATTTCGGACTCCACCCATCACTTACTAAGTCCAATGCATTCCTCATATGAAAAGGTTTAAACATAACATAAACATTCATATTAAAATTATCATATGAAATGTCAATAATTTATATATAAACCATGAATGGTGTAAAAATAACCCATCCACACTCAATCATATCCAAAAACCATCAATACAATATAGATGTTTGGTATCATAATAAATCAACATCAAATAAGCTTAAAATCCATCAAAGGATGTTGACATAGATGAAATCAAAACCTTTTTCAGAGAAATATATCTTTCTATTTTGAAATCATTTATGAGTCACATAATTATAATGAAAAAATTTATTTAAAAAATATTCTTATAATCTTGTATGGGATTCTTAGACGATGTTATAATGGAGGGAAATAGCCGCACCCGCCATATAAGTTAAAAAACAATCTTACATTAATTTTTTCGAAATGGTCATAATGTACCTTGTTTGGAAAATGATGGAAAGATTCCTTTCAAACCATTTTATAAAATATAAAAAAACTGTATAAATTACTTTAACCCATAGTCTAGTAAATGTTAAAATTGTTTTGGAATACATTTTTAAGAAACATGGATAAATACGATAAAGATGTCCCAATAGTTACTTACGTAAAAACAACCTCGGATAATAAAGAAATTCTGATATTAACCCTTACCTTGAAAGTTTCCTTGTTCAAGGGTAGGTTAACCTCATGTATAATGGTGAACTAATTGTTATTAAATTATAAAATAATCATACACATTAATATGATATCATATATGATCTTTTAATAATTCTTTGTTAATAATATTATTGTATTATCGTCGTTTCAGGTGTTAACTGAGTCGTTTTCCTTTATATGATTGGTTTCGTAAGTAATTTTAGTTATGGATAGGATGTATCTTATTCATATTAAGAATGATATTAAGTATTTGAGCATTATTTTCAATCATATAATTAAAATTACTCTTGAATGGATACGATTGGGAATGAATCTTGTCGTGTTGTGGAGATGGTAATTTGTACGTACGCACGAGCGACAATATCATTCTTTTGATATTAAAATCATATATAATTGTATGGTATATCATATATATATAATAATTATAATGTTATATTTATTATTTACATCATTTATACAACATTATCATACCCATTCGAAAAATAATTTATTGAGTATCAACTACACCACGACTTGGATATGGTAAGCCGTACATATGCATATATGGTGACATGTCATTCAAAGGATGGATAGAATAATGAATATGGTTGTACCATATTTATAATAACATCACATTATATAGAAGACACTGTATTTATTATTTTATAATAGAAACAACAAGGAATGAAGAAGTGGTAGAAGAAAAAAACATGAAACATTTGGTGAGATATTTACCTCTTCATTGGGTTCTTCCTTTTGATTTGATCAAAAGGGCTCCTTATGTTGGCTTTATGACTAAAGGAAGGCCTCTAAGATGATTTTAGGACATTTTAGAGGGTATTTGGGCAGGTTTTGGCCGAGCCAAATGGCTTTGAAGGTGTGAATTAGAGAGAAGGGGAAGTTCCCTTTTATAAGAGGGGTGAGGGGCACCTTAGGAAAAGCTATAAATATTATTTTATAATAAAATCATTTTCGGTTTATAATAGCTCCAAAATATTTTATTGGAAGTATAAGGTAGGAATGGGTCAAAAAACTCTCAACTAATAGGTTTTAGACAGATTTGGGTTACTATATTAACCATATCATTTAGATTTAACTCTTAGTTAAATAGTTTGACATTTACCATGTCCCATTGTATTTTTATATTATATGGTTAATAAACTTGCAATAAACATTCAAGGGAACCCCAAGTGGTTCATTAATAGTACATATATCAATATATAAGTATTTTGAAAAAACCATAGATTTATAGGGTTGTTATATCAACCAATAATATTGTATTTGTTTTAAAAACTCATTTATGTCAATTTTGACATTATTTAATAATTTATTTTTATTAAAGTCATAAAAACCTTATTACTTAAAATTAAATTCATTTAATCAACCCTATAATGTAATATTAACCTATAAAATTAGTTTAATTCATTAAAAGTATCAAATTAGATTTATTTATATATTTATAATATCAATTATTTTAATCTTTCATTAATATAGTTGTTACTACATCATCATTGTGTCATAAATAAATTTAATTATTTAATGTCTAAAAATTATAAATAAACAACCATTATGTAGGAAATATTTTTATATTTATAATTTATATGTATAGTATAATTTATATTCTGTGTTACCCTATATTAAAAATGGTTTAGTTATTAAACATTGAATTTAACTCTTTTAACTCTTCTTTAAATAAAAAAATAATAAATTTCCTAATCTAATCTAAGTGGACAAAAAGGGTTCATATTTTATTCATAAGGTTTTTTTTGGTCTAATTATAATTATCCAATATAATTATGAAATTTTTTAGGGAAATAATAATATCATTTTTACCCTTAATTACCCTATTTACTTTTAACCGTGGTAAATAAAAGTAAAAAGTTACTATTCACCAAAAAATATTTTCATCTTATTGAATTAAATTTTACTTACTGATGTCAACCATGTCTATTGATGTTTTGAAATTAAACTCACAGAAGCGGTAATATTATGTTTTATGTAAATTTGCAAATGCTCCTAGGAGGTGGGTAAAAGACAGTAAAAAGTTCAATAAAATTTTTATATATCAAAAATTATTTTAAACTGACTCCAATGAATTACATTGAACATATATACATATTTTTTATATATTTTGACCTAAAATAAATTTGAATTAAATAAATAATTATTTTAAAAAAATTCGGTTTTAAACTTTAACACAGTGTTTTCACTATTCATCAAAAATTGAATGTTTTCAGAAAAATACAAAAAATTTACCATAAGCTAATTTTGATATTCCAAATCCAAAAATGAAGTCTATTTTGAAAGAAAAAATTTATAAAATTTAAAAATGTTTGTATTACTATTCATAACAGCTAGTTTGATTGGTTGTGGTGTGTTGGAACTCGAAGTTGCGTATAACACAAGCTATTATATTATTCAAAGAAAAGAATATTGTGGAAGCGTGGGGAGTTACATTTTACCCTCCTTCAAATAATTTAATCCTCGAAATTTCTACAATATTACTGCATAAAAAGACTCGGGTGGTTTTTCATCATAAGTTCCTCTGGTTCCCACATTGCCTCTTCCATCTTATGGTTTCTCCATATAACTTTTACCAGATGAGTCGTTCGGTTTCTCAAAACTTGTTCTCTTGTATCAAGAACCGTGACAGGATCTTCGTAATAAGACAAATCGTGTTCTAGTTCTAATTCCTCATAGGTGAGTACATGCGTTGGGTCAGGCATGTATTTTCTCAACATTGATACATTGAACACATCGTGAACATTGGAGATACTTGGCGGCATTGCCAAATGGTAAGCTACAGTCCCAATACGTTCTCGAATTTTGAAAGTTATGATGTACCTGGGACTTAATTTTCCCTTCTTACTGAAACTTATAACACCCTTCCATGGAGATACCTTCATGAAAACCTGTTCTTTAACCTAAAATTCCAAATTCTTCCTTCAGTTATCGGTATAGCTCTTCTACCTACTTTGAGCTACTTTGATATGGGTTTGGATTACCATCACCTTTTCCATCTTTTCCTCCACAAGTTCTAGTCCTACGAGTTTTCATTCACCTACATCATCCCAACAAGTGGGTGTGCAACATCTCTTTCCATATAATTCTTTTTATGGTGCCATCTGAATACTTGAATGGAAGCTATTGTTATAGTAAAATTATACCAGAGTTAAATATTTATCCCACATACCTTGAAAGTCAAGTGATCATGATCTCAACATGTCTTATAAGGTTTGAATAGTCCGTTCTGATTGTCCATCAGTTTGGGGGTGGTAGGAAGTGCTCAAACGAAGTTCAGTATCTAGGGCCTTCTGATAACTTTTCCAGATTCTTGATGTAAAACGTGGATCACGATAAAAAACAATCGATCAGGGTACTCAATTAAGTTTCACAACTTCATTAATATATAGTCTTGCTAGACGTTCAAGTGGTAAATGTTCTCTTATAGCAAGAAAATGTGATGACTTGGTAAGACGATCAACAATGACCCAAATTGCATCATTCTTTCTCGGAGTCTTTGGTAGTCCCATTACAAAGTCTATCATAGTATTGTCCCATTTCCACTCAGGTATGGGAAGTGGTTGCATGATTCTTCCTGGTTGTTTCCTTTAATATTTCACTTGTTGACAAACCATACATCTTGACACAAAATCATCAATCTCCCTCTTCATGTTCTCCCATAAAAATTGTTCCTTTAAATCTCTATATATCTGAGTGCTACCATGGTGTATAGAGAAATTGAATCTATGAGCATCATCCAAAAATTACCTTTTTAGATCAGGTATATCGGGAACACAAAGTATCTTCCCAAATTTCAAAATTCAATCTTCATAAAAATGTCACTCAATCTCCCATCATTGAAAGCTTTAATCTTCTTTTGAAACTCTTAATCATCGGTCTGAGAACTCTTTATCCTTTCTAGTATTGATGGTTTGGAAAACACTTGAAAAGTTTTGATGTTTCACCTTCCATGGTTATCCTAATGTCCATCTTTACTAGATCCTTGTATATAGGATCCTTTTCAACTCTCATCTTGTTCAAAACACCATGATTATTTCTGCTCAAAGCATCTTCCACCTTATTTGCCTTCCCCGGGTTGTAGGGTATGGTGAAATCATAACTCTTGAGTAGTTCATGCCATCTCCTTTGCCTCATGTTGGGTTCTTTCTATGAGAAAATATATTTCAAACTCTTGTGATCGGTATATATCTCACATTTTTCACCATAGAGATAATGTCTTCATATCTTCAAAGAAATGATAAAAGCTGCTAACTCAACATCATGAATAAGATATTTTTGCTAGTAAATTTTTAGTTGTCATGATGAATATTCAATAACCCTATCATTCTGCATAAGGACACAACCAATTCCTTTCAATGATACATCACTATAAATAACAAACCCATCATTCCCCAATAGTAGAGTCAAGATCAGAGCATGGACTAATCGTCTCTTCAATTCATCAAAACATTCTTCACACTATTTTTTCCAAACAAATTTAACACCTTTAAGTGTGAGATTGGTTAATGGGTTTTCCAATCAGGAAAAATTCTGGACTAAATGCCGATAATACCCTGCTAAACCAATAAAACTGTGTACCTCAGTTATACTCATCAGTGAGGGCCATTCTTTGATTTCTCGTGACATATAAGGATCAACAAAGATTATATCCTTATATACAATATGGCCAAGAAAAGAATCACCTGAATCCAGAATTCACACTTGCTGAACTTCCCATATAATTCATGTCTTCTAAGAGTCTTTAGAATTATGCGCAAGTCATTTTCATGATCTTCGTAGTTTTGGATTATACCAAAATATCATAAATAAATACCACTAAAAAGTCATCAAGATATTCCTTGAAAACTCTATTTATTAGATCCATGAAGACAGAGGGTGCATTAGTCAATCCAAAAGACATTACTGTAAACTTGTAATGCCCATATGTGGTTCAAAATGCTGTTTTCATAATGTCTTCCTTCTTCACACACAACTGATGAAATCTAGTTCGAAGGTCTATATTTGAAAAGTATTGGGCTCCATGAAGTTGGTAGAATAAAACATCAATGTGATGTAGGGGATACTTGTACTTTACTGTTATAGCATTGATCGCCCTGTAGTCAATGCACAACTTCATAGATCCATATTTCTTCATAACATAAAGAACAGGGGCTCCCCATGGAGAAACACCAGGTAAAATAAATCCATTATTACTCAATTACTCTAGTTGTTTCTTTAGTTCCAAGAATTCCATAGTGGCCATTATATAAGGGGTCATCGATATAGGCCTTGAACTAGGAATTAAGTCAATGGAAAACTCAATTTATCATTCTGGAGGGTGTCTAGGTAAATCCTCTGGAAACACATCAATATATTCTTACACAATAGGTACATCCTCTATTTGAACATTCCTTTCCTCACCCACAGTTATTTCATTATCTTCCTCCCCAATAATTGAATTTAGTTGAGCTATTGGGGGTGGATCTAAATAAGAATTAGGTGGTGACATTTATACTTCAAAGATAAGGTACTCCGTATCATCACCATAAATTGTAACCTTATTATTCTTACAATAATTTTTTGCATAATGTTCTGAATGCCAATCCATACCGAGGATTATATCAAATTCAATCATGGGTATGACGATGAGATCAGCAGATAAATATTGTTTCTATGCCTTAATAGGAACTGATTCACAAAAATTTGTTTTCAATGATACTTCCCTTTGGAGTTTTGACTGACAAATCCCTCGTTTAATTAAATTGTAAGTATCTAATTTTTCTAGAAAACTGGGAAGATATGAAACAATGCGATGATCTAGAATCAAATAGAGCATTGGCTAATGTTGAGGAAACCATTAAATTACCTTCCACAATGTCTTTCGTAGCTTCAACCATAGCAGTAGTGACAGTATAAGCTTGGCCTTGATCCCTTGGACTTTTCTAAGTTATGTTCCTCGGACGCTTAGGACATCAATTTGTATAATACCCCCTTTCTATAAAATTGTATCATTCAACATCAGAAACCTCTTTCTTCCCCATGTAATCACAATCTTGGTGGCCTTTTTCACCACACTTGTAACAGACTCCCATTCCCTTCAGACAAGTACCAGGGTGTTTCTTCTTACATTTACTGTAGGATGGATATTCAACTTTTCCCGTCTTCTCCTTATTTCCATTTCCAGAGAGATCAGCAGATCTCTTCTTCTCTAGCGTTGCTTTAAAGTCGCAAGACTTGGAGAATTATTTTTTTGTCTTGATAGCACATGATACAATATCTTTGTACGAAGAGAAGGATTGTGAGAATAATGCTAGATAGAGAAATGGTTTTAACCCATAAAATAAAAGATCAATATTACTTCTTGGGTTACGTATATAATCAGCAACATGCCTCGTTAACCTTTTAAAGTTAACTTCATACTTTGTGACATTCTCATCCTCCTTTTGCCTCAGATATAGAAATTGTCTTTCCATATCTGCTTGATGGTCATGAAGAAAGTATTTTTCTAAGAAAATATCACTAAACTACCTCCATTACATATTTTATACTTCATCATCTTCCTTCGGGTTTTAAATCAATGACCACCATTGATCAACATCTCTAGTGAGGCGGAAAACTGCCATGACAACATTTTTTCCTTTCTATACTCCCCAAGGTGTGGAATATTTTCTCTATGGAATTTATCCATTGCTAATATAATAGTGGATTTGTACCCCCATTGAATGTTGGTGGTTGTTTCCTCATGAAGCGATCTAACATTGATCCTCCATGCTGCGGATCAGGGTTCTCCATACGAGTAAGGTTATTATTCATAACCCGAGTGAGTTGTCCGAGTACAGTGATAAGCTGATCTACACTAGTTGTATCACCAGCTACACAATAATTATCTTGAGTAGGAGGGAAATGCCTACATGGAGTTTTGTCATTGATATGGTTTCCATTCCTTCCACTAGGATTCATTTCTAAACAATGGCATACAGTAGATTAATTTATGAATCGCAATACATAAATCCAATCTTGTAAAACACATAACATAAATTGAACAGTACATGGATATAATCCATAATCATAAAACTATTTTCTTTGAGGATTTATATACTCATAAACCCTTCATAATGGTTTGTAAAGAAAATGAGAATTATCCTAAGCATGTACCATTGGAGTTTCGTAACCAAGAGTGCAGTAAGGCCCGTTATCGTGCACCAGTTCCCATTCGATTCTAGCTCAAAACGGTGTTTTCGGGTTTTACCCCTAGGTACATCTGTGCTAGAGCCGCCTCCACCTATTAATATCTAGATAGGGATGTATTGATTATAAAACTCACAAAACCTCGACAATACCAACATTCTAGTAAGTTCTTCTATACTAATCCCCATATTTTATCTTAGGGTAGTGTGCTCTAATTAGAGTTTATCTAAATCTAGATTCCAAGGTTTGTACTAAACATCATCTAATACCAACTGTAACGCCCTGACCCCATAATCCTAGAGTGGGTGCATGATTATGTATCATTGGAATGATCACAAAAGATCAAGTCTCAATCGACTTATTATTTTAGCAGCCCTGGAAGTACTAGATACGTTCATAAGGTTTAAATTACATCATAAAATGGAAATATAGAACAAAATTGTTTCCATACACAACATTGAAATCCCATATACTATCTCTGTAGGTCAGTCATAATACACTTCTTGGAATCCTGTGAAAAATAAAACATAGAAAGGGGTGAGCTTAGATGCTCAGTAAGGATAACAATATAGCAGAAACTTTCATAAATAAGCATAAACATTTAAGGCAATGTAGAAAACTAAAAAAATCCTTTTCAACATAAACATCATCATATTATGGAAAACATAAATCAAAATAATGTCATTTACATACTCACATGGATATTCTACTGGTCTAATAATCACATGCAATATCAATAGCCACTTGCATAGTGAAGTAATGCCTAATGCCAGACTTCATAACCACATAGTCAAGGCCTTGTGCCAAGACTACAAATCAGATTTTGTCAAGGCCTTGTGCCAAGACACTAGTTTGTCTCATGATACCTTCTGATGCATCGAGGATCTATATTGGGCTACACCCGTCACTTACTAAGTCCAATGCATTATTCATATGATAAGGTTTAAACATAACATAAACATTCGTCTTAAAACTATCATACGAAATGTCAATACATTATCCATAAACCATGAATGGTGTAAAAATAACACATCCATAGACAAACATATCACAAAACTTTCAATACAATATAGAATTATTTTATCATAATAAATAAACTTCAAATAATCTTAAAATCCATCAAAGGATGTTGACATATATGAAATAAAAACCTTTTTCAGAGAAATATATCATTCTATTTTGAAATAATTTATGAGTCACATAATTATAAAAGAAAAATATATTTTAAAAATATTCTTATAATCTTGTAAATGAAACTTCGACAATTTTGTAATGATGGAAAATAGCTTCACCCATCGTATATGTTAAAAACCATTCTTACCTTAATTTTGTCGAAAAGGTCATATGGTACCCTGTTTGGAAAATGACGGAAAGATTCCTTCCAAACCTTTTGATAAAAAGTAAAAAAGTGTATAAATGAATTTAACCCATAGTCTATTAAATAGTAAAAAGAAAATTGGAATACATTTTTAAGAAACATTTATGTGGATGATAAAGAGGTCCCAGTAGATACTTACGTAAAAAAACCTCGGATAATAAAGATATTGTGAAATTAACACTTACCTTGTAATTTTCCTTGGTCAGGGATTGTTTAAATTCTTTTATAATGGTGAAATAATTGTTATTAAATTTTAAAATAATAATATACATTAATATGATATCATATATGATCTTTTAATATTGCTTTGTTAGTAATAGTTTAGTATTATCGTCGTTTCAGGTGTTAACTGATTCATTTTCCTTTATTTGATGTGTTACGTAAGTAATGTTTATTATGGATTGGATGTATATTATTCATATTCATAATTATATTAAGTCTTTAAAAACTATTTTTAATCATCTAATGAAAATTACTCTTTAATGGATACGATGGGGAATGAATCTCATCGTGTTCGTGGAGACGGTAATCAGTACGTACGCACAAGTGACAATATCATTCTTTTGATATTATAATCACATATAATTGGATGGTATAGCATATATAATGAATCATTATCATGATATATTTATTATTTATGTCCTTTATATATCATTATTATACCCATCTTAATAATAATTTATTGTGTAACAACTACACCACGACTTGGAGACGGTAAGCGGTATGTATGCACGTATGGTGACATGTAATTCATAGGATGGATAGAATAATGAATATGGTTGTACCATATTTATAATAAAATTAAATTATATATAAGAGACTTTAATTATTGTTTTATAATGTAAACAATAAGGAAAAAAGATGTGGAAGAAGAAAAAACATGAAAGAGGTGGGGAGATATTTACCTCTTCTTCGGGTTCTTCCTTTTGATTTGATCAAAAGGGATTCTTAGGGTGGATTTATGACTAATGTAAGGCCTATAGGATGAAGGTAGGATAGTTTATAGGGTATTTGGGTAGGGTGTGGCAGAGCCAAATGGCTTTGATGTTCTGAATTAGAGGGTAGGGGATGTTCCCTTTTATAAGAGGGGTGACGGGCACCTTAGGAAAAGCTAGAAATATTATTTTATAATAAAATCATTTTGGGTTAATAATGGCTCTAAAATGAAGTATTAAAAGGAAAATGTGGGGATGTGTCTCAAACATCTCATCTAAAATATTTTAGACAGGGTTGGGTCACTATATAAACCTTATCGTTTAAATTTAACTCTTAGATAAATAGTTTGACCTTTTTCATGTATCTTTGTATATTTATATTATATGGTTAATAAACCTACTTTAAACTTCCAAGAGAACCCGAAGTGGTTCATTAATGATACTTATATAATTATAAAAGTATTTTTGGCTGATCCTTAGATTTTTAGGATTATTATATCAACCAATAATATTATATTGTTTTTGAAAACTCATTTATGTCAATTTTGACATTATTTAATAATTGAATTTTGATAAAGTCCTAAATACTTTATTACTTCTAAATAGATACATTTAATCAACCTTAACATGTCATATGAACCTAGAAAATTATTTTAATTCCTTAAAAGTCTCAAATTATATTTATTTGGATATTTATAATATCAATTCTTTTAATCATTCATTAATACAGTAATTACTGCATCATCATTGTGTCGTAAATAAATTTAATAATTTAATGTCTAAAATTTATTAATAATGGACCATTATGTAGGAAATATTGTTATATTTTTAATGAATACTTATAGTATAATTTATATTCTTTGTAACCCTATATTAAAAATGGTTTAGTTATTAGACATTGAATTTACCTCTTTTTCCTTTTCTTTAAATAAAATAATAATAAATGTCATAATCTAATGAAATTGGACCAAATAGGTTCATATTTTATTCCTAAGGTTTTTTTTGGTCGAATTATACTTATCCAATAGATTTCGACATGTGGTAGGGTAATGATAATATCATTTTTAACCTTAATTACACTATTTATTTTTAAACGTGGTAAATAAAAGTAAAAAGTTACTATTCACCAAAAATTATTTTCATCTTATTGAACCACATTTTACTTATTGATATCAACCGTGTATCTTGGATTTTTAAAATTCAACTCATATAAGCGGTAAAATTATGTTTTATGTAAATTTGTAAATGCTCCTAGGAGGTGGGTAAAATACGGTAAAAAGATCAATAAAATTTTTATATATCTAAATTTATTATAAACTGACTCCAGTGAATTACATTGAACTTATATAGGTATTATGTATCTATTTTGACCTAAAATAAATTCAAATAAAATAAATAATTATTTAAATAAAAATTATGTTGTAAACTATAACTCAGTGTTTTTCACTATTCATCAAATATTGAAAGTTTTCAGAAAAATACCAAAAATTCACCCAAAGATAATTTTTATATTCCAAATCCAAAAATGAAGTCAATTTTGAAAGAAAAAATTTATAAAATTATAAAAATTGGTTATTACCATTCATAACGGCTAGTTTGATTGGTTGTGGTGTGTTAGAACTCGATGTTGTGTACAACACAGGCTATTGAATTAGTCAAAGATAAGCATACCATGGAATATTGGGGTGTTACACATGTTCTATTAAAAGATTATCTCATATGTACTTCAGGAAAAATTGTAGGTTGGACTAGATGAAGAATCCATTAAGGACTATGAGTTCTGTCTCTAAAAAGTTACCGTAAAGAGAATGGAAATCAGTTGGAATCCATGGAAAAATCATGGGACGAAGATAATGATAGGATTTATGAAAACATTTAATCCGATGGAATAATCTTCACGACCTATGGATATTTATGATCCTGATTTGGAACCAGATGATATCTTTTATTATTTTGATGAGTAAAAAGAAGAAGGGCTGGTTGTACCTTCTATAGAAACTATTCTGGTTGAGGAAGACTGTGGATATGATCATCAAGTCTTAATTGAGAAGGAAATACTTATTCCTGGAGATGTTTCTAATTTGGAAAAAAACCTATTGCTAAAAAATAATCGGTTGCTAAGGTAAATAAAAAAGAATTTTTTAGAATAGAATATAGAAGAAGATCTTTCTCTAGTGCAAGAAGCTTCTCTTGAGGGACACCCATAGGAACAAGTTGTTCCTAAAATTATTCCATCTGCTGAAGAAAGAATGGAGGTAGCCTTTCTATTTGTTAGAAAGGAAATGGGTGATGATATTAGGGATGGAATTTTGGAAGTAGATCAGGTATCTAAATCTCTCAGTCTTGATAAAGATGAACTTGGCGAGGGGGAGAAGCCTCTGAGTCTGGAAAGTGTTGAAGTCCCTAATCTCATTGATCCAAGCACAGTGGATACATGGTATAAAATACTTAGTTATTTTGATGTGAATGAATCACAGGAAGTCTCAGTAAAAGGTATTGATATGTCTACTATGTATCAATTGAAACTGGCATATGCACCTAAAGCTATCTCTACCAAATATCCTGAACATGTCTCAGGTTCTATCCATGAACCTTCACAAGAACCTCTAAACATGGTGAATAAAGATGATCTGAAAGCTTTTGGATCTACCCTATTTTCTAGAGTTGATGAACTCATGAATACCCAACTGGCTCCTGTATCTAATTTCAGTGAAAGAGATGTAGCATTTTTTGTTGGAAAATATCATATAATGAATTCATCCCAAGATTCTTCATGATATTCAAGAAGTTAGAGTTGAGAATAAACAGTTACAAGATATAGTAAAGACTCTCAGAGGTATAGTTAAAGATATGAAGAGAGTGATGAACTAAAGACCAAATCCAATTTATTATCCTATTGTGGATGTTGTTAGTCAAA
Organism: Viscum album; assembly: GCA_963277665.1. NCBI lineage: Eukaryota > Viridiplantae > Streptophyta > Magnoliopsida > Santalales > Viscaceae > Viscum > Viscum album. The sequence continues at coordinate 1,237,568,114 of OY728157.1, read as the reverse complement.
TTTCACAAGAAGTATCCTACCTATTTCAAGCTAATATCACTTTTTTAACTGATAAGGTAGATGAAATAAACAAGAAGATTTTTCAAGAGATGTATGAACTTGTTATTGGACTTAACAAGTTGAAAAATGAGTATAAGGGATGAGAATGTAATGAATCAACTTAAATCCCTTACTTCGATTGTTACTACTTCTCATGATTCGGGAAAACCATCTCGACCCTTTTTAGATAGTGATTTTCTCAGAATGGTTTTCATAGAAGAACTTCAATCTGTGTTTAGTGGTTTTGACAAAGAATCTCTATCTGAAGTTATCAATAACAATATAGTGTTCTTGATTTGGTGATAATTCGTTCAATGATTTCCAATGATTCTCAGCATGAAATTTCATAGAAGGTGGATTTATACTTCAATCTGATATTTTCTAAGAATGACATGACCAACCATTTCTAGTACCTAGTGAAGAATCTGAGAATCACTCCTATTACTGAATCTTTCAAAATTCAAGTCCAAAAGTTCAAATATTTCACTCATTTGTTGGATACGTTTATGGAGAACAAAAAATGACTTTGAGAAAGACATTCAGTATGGTGGGGAAATCATTACTGACTTCATCATTCTTTTTAGGCCTTATCTGCATGTCCAGATTACCTCCATTGTCGCTCCTGCAGCTGCACCCCTGAGATCTTGTTTTCCTACCTTCTCATCCTCTTCCCTTGAATCTACATCTATGTGTGTCCCTCGGGGTCTGAGTCAGTTCAGGCATGCTATCATTGATCAATTGTTTTATCGGTCTTCCACTGCACCTACGTCGAACTCGTCTTTTTTTGAAGGACTCCCTTTACCTTCTATATCAATTGGTTCACTCCCTTCTTCAACTTCTCACTCTTCTCATCGTGCTTCTTCTTCTAATGTTACTGCCAAGGGAAAAGAGAAGTCAGCCCAATGATAAAGAACAGTGTGTACTATCTTTTGAAAGGTATTATTTTTGTATTTCTTTTTACTCACTGTTTGTAATGACAATTTTTATCTAATGAATTTTAAACTCCTTTTTTCAATTCATTTATTTAACTTTGTACTCATTTTGATAATCATAAAATGGGGATAAATATGTATTCTATATAAACATTAAAGAAGAGACACATTACCTAAGAATAAATCTCTCACTCACATGATTTGTGATCATTAAAAAGGGGAAGATTGTTGGACTCCTCATGTGTTAATCATGTTATAATGATCACAAATCCTATACATTATGTAAAGATTTCTAATATAGATTAATATATATAAAATAATGTGTACAGATGATTAGTTTCTTTATGCTTTAAAAAAACTTATCCAAGATCATAAGTGTTTTGATAGTAAATTATTTTGAGTTTGTGTAGTAATGGATTTCCATGATAAAAGATTAACTCTATTCCATTATATGAATATCATTGTTTATGTCTATATACAAATATTTGGCTATGTCTATGAAACGATTACCTAGACACTATGACCAGACACCGTGACCAAAACACTGTGACCAGTCACCGTGACCCAGACAGCTTGACCAGACACCATGACCCCAGAAACCAGGACTAGAGACCGTGATCCAGACATCGTGACCATCCAGACACCGTGATCAGACACTGTGACCAAACACTACATCTGTGCTACTGGTTTCTGATATATATACAACTATCCCATCATTACTATCTCACCGCTTAAATACAAACAAGGAGTTAACATTTCTAGGATACACTGTTTCATAGAGACATTGTTTCCTGATAGACTGTGACACTGTTTCTTAATCTTTTTTTTCATTTAATTTCTAACGTTCATATTTGATGTTTTTAAATTCACTGACAAAATTAATGTATCTTTGTAGACATACCAACTGACAGTAGGAGGTACAAGGTGCAAAATACATGCATCTTGTCAGATCCAACACAAGATTTCTAAGAATAAAAAGAACATAGTGGCCAAAATAAAATGAGGTGAACATAGAGATCGTCTTGAAAATGGACAAACACGTTTGTGCGTGATAATGAAGAAGCACTAGAATTATTTAAAGAAGAAACTACACATGAAACCTGACACTACTAAAGAACACATGATACATACTCAAATCCTCGAGTCAAGAACATTTTCGCACAATCAACTCCATGATGAACACGAGCCAAATCTAGCTAACTTGTGATACTCTATTTTAGGAAGCATATTCGATTTCTGCATCTACTACACCTAAAAATTACAGAACTTCATAGACAAACCCTCAGAGCACTTCTAACCTAATCTCATCATTTATTCTCTATTGTGTATTATTTTTATCTTTCGAGCGGTGTGTGTTTGTTTGTATAAAAACATGCACTGTCTCCTGTATTAAACTAAAGGATACAAGATATCCTTTCTCGTACATCTTTTTTACACAAGTTTATTCCCATGGATAAGTGTGGAAGAGGTCCCTGTGTGACCTATTAGTTCATACCTATGAAGAACTATAAAAGAGGTTATGTGACCTGGAGAGTCTTGTGCATTGTTGTTAACCCCGATCCGGGGTGTGTATCAAGTTAGTTATTATAAACTTATTGGTGGTAGCCAATCACCAAGTGGAGTTGATTAGGTCTCTTCTGAAGACTAACCCACTTGTTTTATATTCAATGTGATGTTTATTTTTGTTTTCTCTATTTTAATGTTTAATTAATAACTCACTAAATTTACTTTGATATTTAATCATCGAAAAAAGATATAATTTTTTTTCCTTCTTATAATAGCTTCAAATGTAATGTTAATAACTAAAATTAAGATTACTGAGAATTAATGAATATTCTATGAACTTATTTAAACAATAAAACCTTCATAAAAATATTAAATTGATTAACTAGGCTATATTTAATTTTTTTTGGGTAATGTTTTTAATATTGCATTTTAAACAAAAAAAAGTTTTAGTTACTCAAATCACCCCCCCTCTTGAGTACACTACTCTGAACAATAATTCCTTTTTCATTAGCATTGAACTCTGGTCATTTCACTTTTCAAATATATTCCACTTTCTATCTAATTCCCACCTCATCTCTTTTAGAATCCATTAACCTTTACAAAAGTTATCATTGATTGTTTATTTGTGAATGTGTTGATGATGTTAATTTATTTATAATTCCCGTTTCCATTTTCAAAAAATCTAAAAATATTGGATCCTTTTCAATACTCATCAATGATAGAATTTTTGGGTACTTTCTACTTACATCATCATATACCTTCTTTGCTTTCCCGAGATTGTAGTCGATTGACCGGATGTAATCTTTGATGTGCTCTAACCATATTCATTGGCACATATTCAGATCATTCTATGTGAATATATATTTGAGAATTTTGTGATATGTATATATTTCACACTTCTCCACAATGGGATAATATTTCCATATTTTCAGTGCAAAGATCACAGCTTCCAACACCAGATCATGTGTAGGATATATTTTCTCATGCATTTTAAGCTAACTTGAGGAATATGAATTTACTTTATAATTCTTTATTAACACACACTTCACAATCCCTTCTTTGAACTTTCGCTGAAGATTATGAAATGCTCCTCACTTGTGGGTAGTGTGAGCAGAGGGGCAGTGATAAGCCACATTTTCATCTTCATGAGTCTTTATTCACATTCATCACTCCAAGAAAACATGACTCCCTTATCAGTAAGCTTGGTAAGAGGGTATATAAATCATGAGAAGTTTCTCACAAATCAGTGATAATATCCAGCTTATCCAATGAAGTTATAGATATCCGTCAGAGATGATTTCCTCGACCATCCATCAATTACCTTTGTCTTGGAAGGATCCACAAATATATTTTTTCTTGTGATGATATTCCCCAAAACTGAGACTTCCTTACATAATAACTCACATGTGTTGTACATTTCATAGAGTTTCACCTTTCACAAGGTCTTTATAAAATTCCATAGATGCTCCTCATTCACCTCCATGGTTTGTGATTATATTAGAATACCATCTATAAATACTACCACAATTTGTTCAAGGTAATCTCTAAAGACTGTATTCATCAAGTCCATGAAGATTTATAGAGAATTTATGAGTCTAAATGGAATTTCTATGAGAACATAACGCATGTACCTTGTATGAAAACAAGTTTCGGGGGTATCCTCTTTCATCCATATTTTCTAATATACCGACTGCAGATCCACCTTGGAAAAGTATTGTTCTCCACATAGCTAATCTAAAAATTAATATGTTCATTGAAAATGATACTTGTTATTTATAATAATTTTGTTGGGCTCAGGATAATCAATGAAGAGGTGCATTGACCCATCCTTCTTTTTTCTAAAATAGGACTAGTACACCCCATAGTGATGCACATTTTCATATAAACCCTTTATCTACATTCTCCTCTAGTTGTTTATTTAGATCATCATGAACTGTAATAGCCATTATATATGGAGTCTTGGATATTGGAAATAATCCATGTATAAGTTTGATAAAAAAATTACCTCTCTTCTAGAAGTAAGAATAAGAAATTTCACGGGAAAAACATCTGTAATTTTCCACATAATAGGAATATCTTAGAGAATGGTTCTTTCCATAGATTCAATCATTTGATTTAGATACCATTTATCATAGGGAAATAATTTCTATGCTGGAGATGATGGTATAGAATAAGATTCATCCTCCTCCTTATAATTTAATAGATTCAAGAGTTGATTCACTATATGGAGATTGATTTCTCTCTCATGGAAATTTATGTTGGCTCTTTGTAAGGAAAGCCAATCCATGCCCAGTGTTGTATCAAATTTGACCAAGGGAAGTACAACAAAGTCTACAGGGAAATTCAATCAACAAATGGTGATTTAGGAGAAGTTATCTTCATGGGATTCCATAATTTTCCCATTTTCTATTTTCACTGACATCTATATTTCAAATCATTGTGGTGATGTTTTAATATTTCTACTAAACTTTGTTGACATAAAGAAATGTGTAGAATAAGAATAAAAAAGTATGTTCACTATTCTTGAATTAATAACTATTGTACATCTCACCACTTCAGTTTTTGGATTCACATAAGTAGTAGTGATGGAAAAATATCACCCTTTCAACCTTTGAGGTTATTGGTTGCCTCAAAAAACCCTTGTTTTAGGACACTGGTTTGAAAAGTGGCATGGTTCCTTACATTTGTTGTAACAAACAATGCATTGAAGATTGAACTAATAATTCCATTCCAATATCATAATGGTGGGTTTCTCTCGTTAAAAACAATTGGTCAGGCTCCCTTCTCTCCCACATCTAAATCATTTCCTCATTCCCCTTAAGAAATTTCTAGGGTTCTTCTTTTCTTACCTTTGAAAAGTGGGGTGCTTTAATTTCTTAGAACCATCGGATTTATCCATCAGACCACCATAATTAAAGTCTACTTTCCTTTTGTAATCCCCATGATAACCCTGAGATTCAATAATGTCTATTTCAAAGTTGAGGGAACATCAAACAATTTTATCATAGCAATAAAATTCATGTATTTACAAGACCTTTCGTAGGCTAGGGTTTAGCACACAACAGAAGCGGTAATCATTTTATTCTCAAGTAATGACAAAACCGGAGGCATATCATGCAAGCCTTGTGATTTTTTCATTGTACTCCCAAATAGATTCGTGAAACTATTTCATGACTTCAAGGATATATCTTCTCATCTTAAGATGGAGGGTATAGGAAAATATATATCAAAAAACATTTTTTAGAATTCCTTCACATCCATTTCTTCGATTTCTTCCTCGGGAATTGTATTCATGATCAATTTCCACAATTGATCAACTTCACTCTCAATATGATAAATAGCCAAAAGAAATTTCCATTTTTAAGAATATTAAAGTATAGAGAATATATTTTCAATATAATTAATCCATTTCTCCAGGAATAAGGGATCGAATGATCAAACAAAAGTATGAGGCCTTTTTCATATGAAGTACATGACTGTGGGTTGCTTTCTCTTAGGAGGGTTTGGGAGATCCTCTTGATCCATGTTTTGATTCAGAACATGATTTAATTGAGAGTGTATCATAACAAATTTTGTGATTCCCTCTTCTATTAATATGGGCATCTCATTGGGGAAATCCTCACATTGCATGTCACATCGGTTGTTAACATGATTTCTCCTATTACGAATGATTGGCTAGAATAAAATGAAAATTATGAATGTGTATCTTAAATAGTTAAACACATAAAGGGTATCAAATGATATTAAATTATTAGATTATATATTACATTAACCTACATAACTTATTACTTTCATGGATTTAGGATATGTTATCCATGATCTACTTGCTAACATATATTTTTATGGGAATTTGTTTTACTTAATAATGGTTTGTAGTTAGCTTACGAATTTACCAAAGAATATCCCCTAGGAGTGTCGAATTAAGAGTGCCGCAAAGCCTGTTTTCATGCACATGTTCTTGTTTGAGTCTCGCTCAAAGCATTGTTTTCAGGTTTCACCCAAAGATACATTTGTGCCAGAGCCACATCCACTTGTTCATATCCTTAGAGGGATTTTAATCTTAGCAAACCACTTCCTCTATACTCACCAAAATTTATGGATGTTTTTCTTATACTTAGTATTATCTCTAAGGGGTTTCACTATGGTTTTTGATACCTAATCCCACCATTAACTAAACATATCCTCTGATACCAATTATAAAATCCATATATATATACATGTCACGTGATCACTATTCAGTGGCTATATTATCAATGGTAATGATACTTATTGGTTATTTAAATCCAATTGGATATAATAAAAGAAGTTTAAATCTTTTCTATAACCATTATACATTTAAAAGAAAATGAATTTTATTCATAAAATATTTGGTCATTACAGTATGGATTCTTCAAAGCATTTGTCGACAAGTTTGAGCAATTCGATTTCAGATCCTTAGAGAAACAATTATCAGTGATGATTTGCAGTCAAACACCCCACCAAATAGAATGAGGTATTAATTTTGTACTTATTGTTGTTATTTGATTAAAATGATATCCTCATACATCTAGTAGGTCTTGGACCACTAGAAAAAATGATGATTCATCACCTTTGTGATGAATTAGTTTACCTCATCGTCCCAACAACTTCCACTTCTTGCCCCGATAACAGCAATTTGTATTACATCGATCATCTAGATTTTATAAGCTATGAGAAAAATTTATTTTCATTAAATTAATTAGATTTAGTTAATTCATTACCAATAAAATAGATCATTCATTGATCTGATATAGATGGAGTGGTTTGGTCCATCTCAAAATTTAAATATGGATCGCAATTATTTTTCCTTATATTAAAATGGTTGGAAACACACACACACACACACACACACACACACATATATATATATATATATATATATATATATATATATCTGTGTGTGTGTGTGTGTGTGTTTGTTTGTTTTTTAGTACTTATGGTGAACCCCTATCCAGTAATGGATCTAGAAGGATTTCGATGGAAGGACTAGTACCATCCATATTTGTTTACTATTCGGACTCTGGAATTGTGAAAAGGGTAATATAACAATTATGATGAAGAATTTCCACAAGGGGGACATGTTTTCCATTGGGCTAGCACCAAAAAAATAATCAATTATGAATATATATTTTATTAATTAAATGGTGGATGGGTTTTTGGATGTTGAATAATTAATTGAATTAAAATAAGCCTAAACTATTAGGCTGAAGAAAAAATTCATTTAATAGGGGAATGAACTAGTATCAACAAAATATAAAATAAAATATTAAAAATAAAATAAAGGACCGAAGTGGCCTCTTAAGGAGGCCACTGGCCAAGTCCCTTGTTTCTCCTACAGCAGGTCATTGCTCCAATCATAGCACCTCCCTAAATGTTTCTCTATCTGACCATCCGGCCACCCATTCGTCGGAAAACCCACCCCTCTTAGTCGTTACCTCCACCTAGCTATCATTTCCCTCTTCTGATTAGTACACCTCCTATTTCTACCCCCCCCCCCATATGAATACCATCCTCTTGGCCACCCATGGGATTTTCTAGTTGTGCACCTTGTTCAGTGGACCACTAACCTCGGTCAACAATTTTTCACCTCCTTCTCAATCAACACCACCACTAAGTCCCCTCATCACGTAATGGACCTCCCTCCTCCCACATTATCTATACTCCAACCATCATATGTTCTCTTTTCCTCCCATCCGAACACTGACTAACCATGATTATACTTAGGACTATTCATAAACCTCCATTTCTACGGTGGTCCAGGCCGGATGTGGTTCCATCCGGTGAACCCCTTTATCTTCAACTCTCCCAATATACCCACATATGTCTGATGATACACCTCGATCAGACCTCAACGAGGTCATTTTGACTAATAATGGGATAAGGAAAATCTAAATAACTTATAATGCCTCATGGTTGGGTTTTATTACATATAAAATCTCTAAAAAGTGTCTTTATAGCCTGATATAGGCATGAGAGGGTCCATCATATCCCACGATGAACCTAGGTATGTTTTTGGGCCTGTTAGAAAATTCAAAATTTCCCAAAAAAATATTTTTTTTGTAATTTTTAAAATATAATTATTATTATAATAACCCAAATTTTAATTTTATAAGGGTTTAAAATTTAATTATTTAATTAATTTTATTTTTGAATAAAAATAATTTTGATAATTTGATCGAATTAAATTAAAATTTTTGAATATAAACAAATTTATTTAGTTTATTAAATTTCCTCATACATAAATTTATTGAATTTTAATTTTATCAAAATTTTATTTCACATAACTACTAGTCTTGATCAGTGACCAGTTAGATGTTTTTTCTATGTTATTTTATTTTGTTATTATTTAATTTTGAGTGATGTTTTTACTAATTACTAAGTTTATTGATGGTCTACACATTTACCTCCTTTATTTAATTTTAATAATGGGCCATGGGTCCATGATTATTTTTATGTTAATTGTATTTTTTGAGACCCGTATTCTTTCAATCGGGAATTGATATACTATTGACGATGACACCCTATGTCATTGATCACACCAAGTCAAGGTGAAAACAATGATGATATATGTACACACTCTACTATGGTCGAGCAGTATCATGAGTTGAGACCCGACTAAATTATGATGCCCCTTGGTCAAGGTTGATCCATTTAATTTAATTGGATAAAAAAATATTTTTTTCTCATGACTAATCAGTTCATTTATTTCATTTATGCATTTTTTATTATTTTATCTTTGTGTTTGTTTATCTATGGGAAGAACAAGAAATAGTAAATTGAAATTTTTATAAATTATGAATATATTCTATTAATATTTAGTTTTAAGCATGAAAAAATATTATGAACATATTTTATTGAGAATTATTACATTCATAGATAAGTATTAAAATCCCTCAATGAAATGTTAAGTCAAAATGACCTTCCATCATTTGAATTTAAACGAAACCAGTTGTATGGGGTGATCATTATCCATAGTTGAGGGTGCCTCCAACTAAATAATAGTTATTATGAGAGTGATGGGTATACATAACTAAACATGGTAAAAAATAATTATCCATATCTAGAATATTTCATCTTTAGAGGAAAACATTGATTATATATAGTTTTTGATTCTAAAATATCATACATCACCAAATAAATCAAGGAGTCATAAGTTAATGTTGTTGTCCAGTCAAACACCTACCTTAAACACTCTGATTATTGTCATGTCCATAGATTTTAGAATAAGGGGATAGGTTCCAAGGATCTTTTCCACTATAAATCTCAATTTATTTGTCATACTAATTCAAGAACATAGTGTTTTAAAAGTTTGATAAAATTGTGGGAGATATTTAATTGTTTTAATATTCAGTAATGTCTTTTTGGTAATCAAAATAAATGTTCTAATCTAAAATATTTTGTTTTTGTAAAATATGGGAAGTAATAACACATGTAAAATATGATAACAATTTTAGAAATACGATGTCCAAACTAGAATTATTTTATAATAAGTAGTATAGGGGATTTCATAAAGTACTTTGGAATTAGAAATTCATGGTGTGGGTGTCCCCAATACCTTTTTAGCCTCCTCAGGATGTGGGGGTAAGAAATATTAATATATGAGAATCATGTATCATTTATATTTTGGTAATATAATAATATTATCATTATTGTATTAAGTGATTTTAGGAGAAAAAATTTAAGAATGGATGGTTTCATTTGTTGTCTCATCATTTAGAAGCAAGTGAGGAGAAAGAGAAATGAGATATGAATGGGTGATCATTTAACTAGATTTTTGTGAAATTTATAGATAAATCATGAAAATTCATTAAATCACATTCTAATATCTTTATCATTTACTTTCTCAGGATTCATTTAATATTATTAATTTAAAACTAAATTGATAAAACCCATCATTACCTTTTAGGTAAGGTCCTCTATGTAAATAGTATCATAAAGAAAGTGTTAGTTCTTATGGTGAACAAGTCAAAAGAAAATGTGAAAGGACAATGGTAAGAGTGATCCTTAAGGTTATTTTTCAATTCCCTTCACTGAAAATAGATGATCTATTATACATGAGGTTGTTTTATTTACTTTTCATGAAATATGTCTTGGAATATTTAAAGGAAATTAACTGAATCAAAGTGAAAATAGTCACTTATTCTTCATGTATATTCATTTATTTCAATAATGTTTCTGTTATACTAATTGGGTATTAAATATATTATTACAATCGCATATGGGATTCTAAATATAGTATACAATTAATAAAATAAAATAAAATGAGGTATGGTGTGTTCTCCATGAAACTGAGAAAGAGTGGTTCCAAAGTCAACGGTGAGAATTAAACAACATATAATATTCATGTAAATGGTTTTAGTTGAACTTATATTAACAATTAAAAAAATTATTCTCATGCTTCTTATGGATACAAGGGGAAATTATTCTAGTTTTTTAATGAAAGTTTTTTGTGTTTCGTATTACACAACCAATATTTTACTAATACTTGATTCATTGGAAATACATGATGAATATAAAATCTAAGACATATATACTCGGTTATGGTGAGATAATTATTTTTAATAAAAATTAAATAACATTCAAGGATGAATGAAGTATGGTTATTGAAGATTTGGAGGTATGGACCATAGGTACTATCGACAAACTTATGTAGTTATTTTTTCAAAGAGGATCCTTTCTAAATTAAGGTAACCCAAAAAATTATAATTAGTTCATATATAAACCATGAACTATTCCATGGGTAATCTAAGTTAAAATATACTCCATAATGATTCTTTAAGTGTTTTGGGAGTGTGAAGTTAGAGTAAGGTACATTAATTTGGTAATATATGAGATGGTTCAGGATAGTTTTCAAATAATATCTTTTCTATGAATTCATTGATCAATAAAATGTATCATGGTGGAACTTATAGGTGTCTAGGGTGGCAGGGATGGTAGGGTTTCGGGTGAAATTCGTGGGGTTGGGTCCCAAGGAAACTTTCTCTCTTGTAGCAAGCATGCTGCCAAAGGATGTTGTAACCCACCTTAAAAAATAAATTAATTCATGGAGTACTTCTTAAAATCCGCATACCTTTTCATCATAAACTAAATGATGATAATATAGAGGATTTATGATCAGTCTTACATGTTAAAATTGATAAAAATAGTGTATTATGGATTAATTTCTAAACAAAAATTTCATTATAAATATTTAAGCCGTGATGTATATGAATAGAGTGTCATTTTTTAAAATTATATCCATTATAGATTCTTCAGTTATTTTTCACGAAAATATTTTAAAATAAGGATGTTATACCGTAAAAAAATCCAACTATCATGAAAAAATGATATTAGATGATTAATAGTATGATAGAAATGCATCAAGTCATAATAACATGAGTTTTGATTCAATTGTTTGGATATAATGAAAATAAAAATAGTACTAAGAAAAACACAATGTGCAACTCAATTAATATCCTAATGATTTAAGGATATTACATATATCCCTATGATATAAAATATATATTCATGTGATAAACTATAAATACATTAAATTAATTAATATTTCTATTCGAGATAGTGGAAAAAAAATTAAATTTAATCTTGTCAATGCCGAAGATTCTAAAATATGTGGAATAAGAACAAGTTTCACAAGATCATATAGGAGAATAATTGTCACGAACCAACCCAATGGGGCTCGAGCCGCGACTCCCCAAGCCTGCCTCTAATAGGCTAGGGGCTGGCGTCCAGCGCCGAGTAGGCTATCCCACACATGGGAGGCATTAGCCTAGGGTACTTGTACACACGCAGCCACATACACCTCCATGAAATAGTAAAGAGATATATAGAACTGGAAAGAAAATTCATGCATACAATCTATCCCAAACCAGAGTGCAACAGAAAAAGTACAAAAGAGAAAAACAGGGCCCACCAAAAGAAATCTACAAAAGCCCGTCCAACCTACTCTGGAGAACAGGAACGCTGCCACAAACACCTGACAGAAAGTTCCCTCGGCACCGCACTGGAAAACACCCCGGTCATTCTCGCTCACTCAGCTCCGCCTGCTCTGGGTCCTTCTGGGACTCCGTTGGAAGGCATGTGGTCCGCACAAGACACAAACATGTGTGGGCAAAGCCCGTGCAGGGGTGAGTATAAGCATACTCAGTAGGCACCCAAAAAACCCAAAACAAAAGAGAGAAACTGAAAGGCAACAGTCGGCTCATCCCAGCCAGAGGGAACCCAAATGAGAGAGAAACTCCATCTCATTACCATCCTCGGCTAAACACAACAATTCATCTCAACTCAGGTGTATGCCCATACATACACCTTGAACAATCCAGATAATCCAGCACACGCAACAAGCCACATGAGGTACCGACCTCAACACCAGCAACGGTTAACAACCAGGAGAGCACACTCCCCGACCATTGTCATCCCAGATGACACGTGCTCGAGAGATACACTCCATTGGGTCCCAAGCAAACATCTCAGATGCTCACCCAAGAGACCACGCTCGTCAGATAAATCCTCGAAACAACATAACCATCAAACTCCTCGGATAGGGGATCGATCCTAGGTTCCGCTAGGGGATACCAGAACCCACTCTGGTATACAAATCTAACAGATAGGGGATCACTCCCAGGATCCGCTGGGGGATACCACGACCCGATCTGGCATACGTAGTTCTCAGAGATAGGGGATCACACCCAGGATCCGTTGGGGGATACCACAACCCTATCTGACGCTCGACAGAAGCACATCACTCAGATAGAGGATCATTGCCTATACAAAGGTGGTCACGACGATACCGGAACCCTATCTGGTATAAATCGTGATGTAGGGGATCGAACCAACGATGCCGCAAACCTACCGAAACCACGCGCTCAGTAAGGGATCACATAACCAATGATACCGCAACCCTACCGACATCAAGCGCTGAGTAGGGGATCATATAACCAATGATACAGCAACCCTACTATAAACCTCATACTGAGTAGGGGATCGTATACCAGACGATGCCACAACCCTAATGAGCACGGCCCACTGCGTAGGGGATCATATTTCTGATGATGCCATAAACCCTACGAGGTTAACCTGCTTGATAGGGGATCGCCACCTGTGGATAAGTGGTCACAGCGATACCAAGAACCCAATCTAGGGAAAAGATGCTAGAGGATCCCACTCTGGGCCCACTAGAGGGATGCCACAACTCTAACAGTTCAATTATCCAATCGAGAGGATCACAAACCTGTACGAAGGTTGTGATGCCACACGAACCCTCGTGGGAACGAACCATTGGAGTACCCTCAACCATTGCTGGTCCAAAACGTCGCTAACCCGAGCAACCCACAACAACGCCACAATGTGTACCTCCAAGGCCAATACCGATGACACCATCGCGGTCTATGTGGAAAAACACGCAGGATAGGCTGTTTACTCGCCCGAAGCTGAGCACTGGTGAAAAAGTCACTATTCACTGTAGCAAGCTCGTGCGGGGCCCACACAATGATCTAGAAACTCATCAAATGGATCGTACCACGGAGATCCCCTCGGAATAGTACATAAGATCCACTACTCGCATGTCCGAAACAGATACTCGGTGAAAAAGGCACTATTCACCGAATGTCAGCTCAAGCAGGGCCCACACCTCGATCCCAAAACTCATCGAATGGATCAGACCATTGGGATCCTCTCGAAAAAACACACAGGATCGACTATTCATCCCCCAAAATCGGACTCCTGGTGCGAAAGCTATGTTTCCCCGCAAACGCCAAAACCCAGCCTCGTGGGGCCCGCACCCCATTCTCAGTCCCAACACCCTGGATCCAACTCAAAAAGTCTGTCATACCAACAGGGTCTCAACACCACTGACAACAAGTCATTCGGACGCTCCGGGTGGAAGTTACAACGACCCGAAGTCGTAAAATAATAAAATAATATTATTTTATACGACGTTTCTAGATCCCCAGCCATGATCCTGAACCTTTAAACTGTTGAACCCACACTGGAGGTTTTTCCTCATCGTCAGTGTCACGTCGCCGCAAACGGCACACGAATCCGACTCCCGGATTGCAAGATACGAGGGTTTAAAGAACCCCCAGAAAAACCTGACCAGACCACCGTTTGCCTCGCCAGAAACCACTGTGCTGCCACTGGATTCCGCCATGCCGCCGCCGGATTCCAACGCACCGCCGCGGCGCTATCGCCGGATTCCGCCACGGCCGCCGCCCCTCGTCACCGAAAAACCGGGTTTTCGCCGGAAAACATCCGGGAGCCACCTTGAGCACCCCGGTGCTCCAAATTCAGATCTGAAACATATTTCGGAAAGTTCAGGACCCAAACTATACAACACTTATGAAAATTTGAAGAAAAACAACACAAAAACGGGATCCGGGATTTTAAAACTCAAACCACCTACCTCGCGGGTGAAACGCCGACGTTCTGCCTTAGATCCGCGCTCTAGAGCTTCCGCTACACCCTCCTAAAACATCCACTGTCGAAATCCGAGCTTGTGGGTGCTTTGTTTGCTGGATTCTGAGGAGCAGCAGTGAAGAACGTCGAGAGGAACGATAAATGGGGGGGCGCTGATATTTATATCAGCCACCCGCCAGCGCCAAACTCGCCTCGGACCCGACGCCCGATGCGAACACAGGTAAGGTCACGCTTAGGGTAAACGTGTCATTCTGAATGCAACGGCAGACTCAGATTTGTGATCCGAGACTCCGTTCAGAAGTTATTCAAGCCGACACTCGTAAATGGACTTTTCCACTTATTTACGAAAACGCCCCTAGTGGTGTTTTCCACCACAGGCCCGCACCCGCAAAGTTTACACCTCGCCTAGGGTAAATGGCACGTTCCGGATGCAACCATTGCCTCATATTCCCGTTCTGAGCTACCGTTTGGGAGATATCACACCCCCGCCATGTGCATAGTATAAAAATACTTAATATTTTTATAAAATTAATTCCGGTCACACCAGGCCTCGGAATCACACACCGTCTTCACGCCTAGCTCTGAAATTATTCGTAGAAATAATCCAAAGTATGACAGGGCCAAAATCGGAGTCGCTACATCCTTCCCCCCCCCCCCTTAGAAATTTCTGTCCCTGAAAATCCCTAAGATCAAGGGAAGTGACTGGACTCTCAATTGGGTCCCACGCCAGTGAGTTCACTAATAAACACCCATGCCCGAACACATAAGTCAGAAGGACTCATCCACCACACCTAAATACTATCCGCTTTGGGCGGCACTGACTCGCCCGCACGGTTTTAATCGAGTAACAAAAACATGTCTCGGTGGGGGAAGGATCCCTCTTCCTCACACATTCGAAGCATGCCGAACAACACCAACACAGGGTCTTACCAACGCCCTGAACAAAACTCGATCAAGAAAAGGAAAGGAAAGGGTACCGCTAAACAATGTCTAACAAACTACTGTAGTAAGTAGAAAATACACAAGGCGTACCTCTATCCATCCACGGAGCCTCCAGGTCAATAGCCTCCAGGGCATGCAGCTGTCCTCACCCTCGGCCACCAGCTCCCTGAGCTTGGCGTGGACCACCTAGGGGTGGAGTTTGTGGCAACTGATACGGCCTACCACCTCCTCATCCTGCACTCGCTCCGCCGCCATGTTCGCCGCCCTGCGGACCTCCTTTCTCGAGACATTGCCTCTGCCAAGGCGGTCCATCGACCGGCTCCCTCTTAGCAGCACGTTGGGTCGGAAAATCTCTTGCAAGATGTCCTCGACTGTCGCAAGTGTAACACCGCCTCTCCTGCAACTGACCAAAACTAGCCTGCGAGCCCAAATCCTCATATCCTTCCTCCTGGGGTCTCCTCCTGAAATGGCGCCCACGTCCAGTCCCCTGAGTTTGTCATCGCCTACCAGATGCTGATCTGACTGACGAAGTCTCAGCTCTCACGTGCACAGCACTAACAGGGGGGATCTGCTCAGCCAGAAAACTCTCCACCACTAATTCACTCTCCAACACTCCAGCAAAGGTGGACAGACACAAGGAAACCACACCTTCTCGGATGTCCCTACATAAACCCTGCTCGAAGGTCCGAGCCCTAAAGAACGGGTCTCGAACCATATCCAGGTAGTAGCGCGACAGGTCTGTAAACCTCGCTGAGTACTCCGACACAGTCAGGCCCTCCTGCCGAAGCTGTAGAAGCTCCTAGATCTGCACTGATCTCAGTGTCACGGGATAGAACTCCTCCCTGAAGAGCTGCTCAATCTCTGCCCACGTGAGCGTCTCCTCGTCAGGGGACTACGTCACCAGGCTTCCCCAACACCCAACCGAACCATGTATGAAGGATCGCTGCTAGGACCACTATCTGATCTAGAGGTGTCCTAACTGGGCGGAAAACTCGAGTGACTGCCTCAAGCCAGTCATCTGCTGCCTGGGGATCCAGATCACCCCGAAACCTCAGAGGTCACTGCCTCTGGAACTTGTGCAGCGCACTCAGCCTGCGCGCAACCTCATCCTTCACTGCTGGCACAACCAACTGCTCAACAGGTGGTGGCTCAACTGGCAGACCACATGGAGGTGCAACCTCAGAACCAGCGCCCTGCTCCACAGCCTCTACACGGGGCGGGTCATCAACACAATCCTGCTGTGAAACCCTAGCTGGCTATCATCGTGGAGGTATCTTGAAATACATTCAAGACGCACCATAGTCAAAGAGTATATCTGGAGAGCTGACTCAAGAAGGACAAGTAAAAGCCAAACCCCAGTCATATATGATGCATGTGCCATTATGTCCCTGCGGCCAGTGTACGAATGTCCCGAGTCAAAAGGCAGGTTATCAGAGTCCTGGTGTATGGATACGTCAGCCGACGCACCAACACTGGAGTCTTTGTCCAGAAGGCCGAGCTCGAAACATCATAACCCTGCCTCTATGCAACCCAAACCAAACTTGCAGCTAGACTAGCTATGCTTTGAGATCCCAAAGGTGGAACCTCCTCTAATACCACTTTGTCATGACCCGACCCAACGGGGCTCGAGCCGCGACTCCCCAATCCCACCTCCAATAGGCCAGGGGCTGGCGTCCAGTGTCGAGTAGGCTATCACACACATGGGAGGCATTAGCCTAAGGTACCGATACACACGCACCCACATAAACCTCCATGCAACAGTGCAGAGATATATAAAACTGGAAAGAAAATGAATGCATACAATCTATCCCAAACTAGAGTGCAACATAAAAAGTACAAAAGGGAAAAACAGGTCCCACCCAAAGAAAACTCCAAAAGCGCGTCCAACCTGCTCTAAAAAAGGGGAACACTGCCACAAGCACCCACCAGAAATCTCCCTCGGCACCGCACCAGCAAACACCCCGGACAGTCTCGCTCACTCCGCTCCGCCTGCTCCGGGTCCTCCTAGGACTCCATTGGAAGGCATGTGGTCTGCACAAGACACAAACATGTGCGGGATAATCCCTTGCAAGGGTGACTATAAACATACTCAGTAGGCACCCCAAAAACCCAAAACAAAAGCGAGAAACTGAAAGGCAACAGTCCGCTCATCCCAGCCAGAGGGAACCCAAATGAGAGAGAAACTCCATCTCGTGACCATCCTCAGCTAAACACAACTACTCAGCTCAGCTCAGGTGTATGCCCATACATACACATTGAACAATCCAGATAAACCATCACACACAACAAGCCACATGAGGTACCGACCTCAACACCAACAACAGTTCACAACAAGGAGAGCATAATCCACGACCACTGTCATCCCAGATGACACGTGCCCAAGAGATACACTCCATCGTCTCCCAAGAAAACATCTCAGACACTCACACAAGAGACCACGATCGTCGTATAACATCACTGAAACAACATAACCACCAAACTCCTCGGATAAGAGATCGCTCCTAGGGTCCGCTAGGGGATACCAGAACCCACTCCGGTATACGAAGTTCACAGATTGGGGATCACTCCCAGGATCCGTTGGGGGATACCACGACTCGATCTGGCATACGTAGTTCTCATAGATAGGGGATCACACCCAGGATCCGTTGGTGGATACCACAACCCGATATGACGCTCGACAGAAGCACATCACTCAGATAGAGGATCATCACCCACATAATGGTGGTCACGACGATACCAGAACCCTATCTGGTATAACTCTCGATGTAGGGGATCGAACCGACGAGGCCGCAACACTACCGAAACCACGTTCTGAGTAGGGGATCGCGTAACCAATGATACTGCAACCCTACCGACACCAAGCGCCGAGTAGGGGATCGTATAACAAATGAAACTGAAACCCTTCTATAAACCTCATGCTGAGTTGGGGATCGTATACCTGACGATGCCACAACCCTACTGAGCACGGACCACTGCGTAGGGGATCATATTTCTGATGATGCCATGAACCCTACGATGTTAACCTACTAGATAGAGGATCGTTGCCTATTGATAAGCGATCAAAATGATACTAAGAACCCGATCTAGGGAAAAGACGCTAAAGGATCCCACTCCGGGCCCACCGGAGGGATGCCACAACTCTAACAGTTCAACCATCACATCGAGAGGATCAAAAATCTATACGAAGGTTGTGATGCCACACGAACCCTTTTGGGAACAAACCAAGGGAGTACTCTCAACCACTACTGGTCCAAAACATCGCTAACTCGAGCGACCCACAACATCGCCACACTACGCACCTCCAAGGCCAATACAGAGGCCACCATCTCGGTCTACACAGAAAAACATGTAGGATAGGCTGTTTAATCGCCCGAAATTGAGCACAGGTGAAAAAGGCACTATTCACCGTAGCCAACTCATGCGGGACCCACACAACGATCCTGAAACTCAACAAACGGATCATACCACGGCGATCCCCTTGGAAAAGTACAAAGGATCCACTACCCGCATGTCCGAAATGGACACCCGGTGAAAAAGGCACTTTTCACGGAATGCCAGCTCAGGCGGGGCCCACACCATGATCCTGAAACTCATAGAACAGATCACACCATTGCGATCTTCTCGGAAAAACACATAGGATCGACTATTCATCCGCCAAAATCGGACTCCTAGTGCGAAAGCTGCGTTTCCCCGCAAACGCCAAAACCCGGCCTCATCAGCCACACACCCCGTTCTAAGTCCCAACACTCGAAAACCAACTCAAAAGGTCTATCGTACCAACAGGGTATCAATGCCACTGACCGAACATCATTCGGACGCTCTGGGTGGAAGTTACAACGACCCGAAGTAGTAAAATAATAAAATAATATTATTTTATACGACATTTCTAGATCCTGGGCCACAATCCCAAACCTTTAAACCCTTGAACCCAAACTGGAGGGTTCGCCTCGTCGTCAGGGTCACGTGGCCGCAAACGGCATGCGAATCTGACTCCCGGATTGCATGATACGGGGGTTTAAAGAACCCCGGAAAAACCTGACCGGACCACCGTCTGCCTCGTCGGAATCCACCGCGCCGCCACCGGATTCCGCCGCGCCGCCGCCGGATTCTGCCGCGCCGTCGCCGAATTCCTCCATGGCCGCTGCTCCTTGTCGCCAAAAAACCGGGTTTTCACCGGAAAACTTCCTGGAGCAACCGGGAGCACCCCGGTGCTCCAAATTCAGATCCGAATCATGTTTCGGAATGCTCGGGACCCGAACTATACAACACTTATGAAAATTTGAAGAAAAACAACACAAAAATGGGATCCGGGATTTTAAAACACAAACCGCCTACCTCGCGGGCGAAACGCCGACGTTCTGCCTTAGATCCACGCTCTAGAGCATCCGCTGCACACTCCTGGAACGTCCGTCGTCGACATCCGAGCTCGTGGGTGCTTCGTTTGCTCGATTCGGCGGTGCAGCGGTGAAGAACGACGAAGAACGTCGAGAGGAACGATAAGGGGGGTGATATTTATATCAGCCGCCCTCCGGCGCCAAACCCGCCTCGAACCCGATGCCCGATGCGAACATAGGTAAGGTCACCCCTAGGGTAAACGCGCCGTTCTGAATGCAACTATGGACTCAGATTTGTGATCCGAGACTCCGTTCAAAAGTTATTCGAGCTGATGCCCGTAAATGGACTTTTCCACTTATTTACGAAAACGCCTCGGGTGGCGCTTTCCACCGCAGGCCCGCGCTCGTAAGGTTTACATCTTGCCTAGGGTAAACAGCACGTTCCGGACGCAACCGTTCCCTCATATTCCCGTTCTGATCTACCGTTTGAGAGATATCACACCCCCTCCATGTGCATAGTATAAAAATACTTAATATTTTTATAAAATTAATTCCGGGCACACCGGGCCTCGGAATCGCAGGCCGTCATCGCGCCTAGATCTGGAATTATTCGTTGAAATAAACCAAAGTCTAACAGGGCCAAATTCCAAGTCGCTACAAGAATGTTCTAGATACACATACAACGTATGAATGTTAAAATGATAGTATTGGTTATACATTAATTTCAGCTTATGTTACTTTATTCAATGATAACAGTTAATCCTTCAAGTAAGTATTATATGGAAATTAGCTAGAATCGACATGATCAATTAAAGATTCAAAAATGGACTCCATTTATCAACATTTCGGGGATTATTATTTTGAATATTATAGTCAGTATTCATGTTTTATTATACATGGGTGGAACAAACATGGTTTCAATAAGGCTTGATTAGTAATACCAAGTTGTTATTCCCAATTCCAATAAAGTTTTACATCTCTTAGGTACATTCTATAATAATTTTATTTTTTATTGGATGTCAATTCCCTCAATCCGGGGAGCTGTCTAAATGTCATGACCAGAAATGGTCAGTGACATCATATAATGAAAAAAAATGGTGAATGTTAATAAAAACCATTTTTGGTTTGAAGTGAGAAAAAACATTATAAAATGTTAATTTGGAATGAAATTTTCCTTTTTTTATAAATCATTAGTGGGAGTGGAATGGTTTTCTTTGTATAATATAATTGATGAAATATGAAAAAAAAACTATTTGTATTATAGTTAATTAAGTAAAAAATTAATGTAACTATCAATATATGGAATTAAAGTATAATCCTATGTTAATGGGATTTAGATCAACTGAGTTAGATATAGAGGTTTGTTAGGCCTAGTATATAGTACATATACTGACATGGTATTGGAAAACACATGTTGGAACAATTCAAGGGAGAGTTGTTATCAAAGTCACATGGAATATATCTCTCTAATAAACAATGAATAGACATAGGAGGAAATTAAAGAGTTGAGTATAATTTCATAACCTCAAATAGTTGTTCTATCACATATTATGTGTTTTATAAGAAAATTGATAATAAAAGAATATATTTCATGGTAGGAAAATATCATTATTATCCAAGATAACTCTATGAGATGCAATTAGAACAATCAAATTATACTTAAGATAATATAAAGGATTTCTTCTTGGATAAAGGATAAGAATGGATAATCATTATAAGGGGACATAAAATAATCTTATTATACATAAATATGATCTAACATAATTGCTTGGATAAGGTAATGATGAAGATAATTCAATATAAGATATTAAAATCCATATCTATAAATATTGTTTATGTTTTATTTTCTTAGGAATCTAATAAAGTAGTGTATAATAAGAAATTATTTCATCCAATTCACGGAATCACGCATAGTAAAAAAAATTCGATGATAATTTTTTCACTTGTACTAGACAATATTTCATTTTTAGAGAGTAGAGAAAAGGGAATATAATCTATGTTTGCATCTCTTAAGTAGTCTTACTCAAGGATGTAAATTCACACATATTAGAATGACAACGTAGTAGAAACATGGTAGGCCACTGAAGAAAACCATAACTCGGTATAAGTTTGATCTTATCATGTGATATCTAAAAAGGATAGTATTTGATCTAATGTATGTGGGAGTGTTACAGTAGTGGGTTCCATATACAAAATTGTTTTTGTACTTTTTGATTACCATGCTATGTATACAATGAGTTGAAAATTATTTACTCTTACAATTTTAGTGTTTATCTTCTTTTGTGAACTATTTAAATAGAAATTTCCATAGATTATATTCCATATAAGAAGGTTATAACAGTTCCTAGTCTATAATGGGAACCATGAGATATTATGAAAATAATTATAAACATATGACCTATGGTCTAGACACATCATACTGACTACACTGAATTGATATTTGAAAATCTTGTGCTCGGGCATCATAAATATTGGAGCTTATTCTCATAAAGATTACACTTGGTGATCTCAAGTATGTGATATCATGACTAAAGACCAGATAATAACAATACCATGAGTTTCAGGTTTCATTGGGTTTCTTTATCGATAAACATATGTATTAGTCTCCAAACATGTTATAATTCTTAATGTGTACCATTTGATCTCATAAATTTATGTAATGAAAAACTAGATAAATGAAGTCATGGGGAGGTAGCCTGTGTCGGGTTCATTTTTTGTTGTATGTTATTGTCTGAATGGTAAAAATATAATTTTTTATTCTGAGTTGGGGAAGTGATTTATCGGGCCTAGTTAATCATGATGGTAGTGACCTCATAATCACTTGGTTATTTTATTCAAAGATAATTATTCCTAGTCATATCAACAAATAATTAATAAATAATGGATGATAAAACAAGTTATGCATCCTTCTTTACGAAATATAATGAGACAAATAGATTATATTCCACCGTTCATGTTTGAAGGAAACGTTTTTAGTGTTATGAATTTTCATTATTGTTTTATGGGATTTGAAGGGTTACTAGACTCCACTCATGGTCTGTGAGTGGTATTAACTACTATTGAGATAAGGTCCTAGAGGGTTTCACAAAATTGTGTATTCAAAAGTCTTCCATTTTAGTGAATTGGAATATTAGACTTCATGGGCCCTCCTATAGGGTCTGATTGTTTTCCATATATTAACGGTCGGTAACGAATAAATAAATATATTATCATTTTAGTATATATAAAATATATTGAATTTATTTATAAAAAAATATTCATAGGGTATTAATTGAATGCATAAAAAATATTAGACAGATGCATATTATTTTATTCGTGGTTTTTTTAATATTAATGGGAATTATGAGTTGATCTAATGACTCATGTTTATCAAGTAATATATTTAGTATATATTAAATTAATGTGATCAAATATAAAGGTTTCTAAGGACATGTTTAGTTAATCATAATGTGTTATTTTTTAGTGGTTGTTGGATATATGGGTTCTGAAAACTATTATTGGGTACTTTTAACATCCATGATATAAAAAAGTAGAATCGCATTCCATGGATTATTCATCATTTATAATTGATATATTCTCTCTCCTCCTATATCCTAGAGAAATAATGTCTCTCTTCATGAAATAAATCAAATAATTCCATCGATGGATCAAAAGGATGGTCTTGAGGTGATCGTCGTGATGTTGAGGGAATCATTAGAGCTTTGTGCTGGTACATGGAATTCAATGATCGGCTGCCAGAAGAATTATTTGAATCATGTGCAGATGACGTAGTGGGGTTCATGCTAAGATTTTTTGAGAAATAATCATTGGAGATTAGATTCAATCAACCTCACCACTAAATCAATTTAGATAATCAATTATTGATCTCTATTCATTGTAAATTGATTTGAGATCCTCAGAACTCTAATGAAGATTGGATAACCAAAGATGGCCACTTTTTTCACTCTATTAATGAAATAATTACCTCTAATGACCACCAGTTTATAATATGTTCCCTAGTAATAGGAATGTGTGCATAGTTTTCCTAAAGTAGTGGAATAAATTCAATAGGTCAATGTGTATGGAAAATATGGGACCTTTATTGGGTCAAGAATATGGGGTTCACCCTAGGAATGGAAAAAAATCATCTAGGGTCACGTTTTTGTTTTGAGGTGAACATTTGTGGGTGCCTTAAGTAATTATTTAATTATTTAATTAGTTTTCACAATTGACTTAATTACCTAACCCTATATATAAATATTCTTTTATGAAAAATATCAGGGTAATCCATATAACCTTGAGGTATTAAATAAGAGTAAACATATTTCATTGGTGGATCGAGATCAAGGATCTATAATGAACAGATTGTGGAGAATCAAGAGATAGATGAGATGCATTGTGAATAGTCATCTCCATCACTAGAAAACATTTTCATCGCCAATGATTGATAAAACTCAAGGTATGTAATTTTTTCTAAGTTTCATAATCTATTTGATTACCACATGTGGAATGGGAATTGATTCATCAAATAGAATGATTCTGGGGTTGATCATGAATTTTAAGATCATGATAACTTCTTATGATACTAGGGAATTAATTTTATTAGTTTATTACTTATTCTCCCTTCATATTTATAATGATTATTAATCTAGGATTTCCATGAAAATGGTATAGATTTGTTCTATACATTTGTGTTTTATTCATTTCTATCCTCATTGATTATCCAATCATTATCAGTAATATATTTTCATATTGGTTTAACAAAATACACAATAAAAGTAATTTGTAGAAAGATCATCAGGGAAACATATCACTACCATGTTTACAGGATTGAGATCAATAGCATAGTTTTAGTTTTGTGATGATGGTTAATGATTGAGTTTTCATCTGAAGAACCCCAGTTGTGGTTTTTGATGTTTTAATGGCATGAAGTGGTGGTGGAAATTTATTATAGAATTTGGTGTCTATAATCTATCCATCAGTGATATTATCAGTTCTGTTGGTCGTAGATCTAGATTATAAAGATGATATTGGTGGAAGATCTTCTATACTAGGATATATGCATAGAATAGCCTACGATTTGTGGTAAAATACCAAATACAAGGTGGGTAGTCTAAATAATTTAAATCATTTATTTCACCCCTTCTGTGGGACTAGTGTTTACATGAAAATAAAAACATCTCATGTCATGTAAAAAATGCCAAAAAAACTTGTAGCTCTATGCTTGAAGCACTGTATGTATCCTAGAGGGTACATGGTAATGAACGTGGCTAGGTACACGAGCATGGTTGTTATAGATGTGAAAAACCTAGTACATAGACATGTTTAGGCACACGAGAATGTCCAAAGTACATAGTTTGGCACACAAGTAGGTCTGCAGTGGCTAGCTACATAGGCACAACCAATGTACATAGTCTCGAGTAGAGGAACCCAAACATAGACACAAGAAGGCCTTATTTTATTTGTACATGTCATGTATTCTCAATACACTCCATGTACTACCTCTAAATTACATTATATCCCTTTGTCTCTTCATTATGGACAAGTTTTAACGGGGTCTGTTTCCATGGTCAATACCTTTGAGGGTATGGTGAGGAATTATATCATGTTCATAGGATTTTGATCTCATATATGAGAGGGGTCTCAATAGAGTTTTTAGTGTCCCTCTATATGAACTATAATGTGATACATTATCATTTATTAATGTCCCCTAGGTAGGTTATACATTATCATTATGAGAAACATACACTATAAATTGATCCCCAATATTATGGGTCAATTTTAGTAATTTATTCTGTATTTTATTACGTACAATCTCCTACTTAATGAGTTATTCCAGTATGGTTCATTGGGTCCCTTAGTGACCCTAGGTGTGATAACCTCTCTGTATTTTGAGATATTCAGTGCTTTGGAAAGTATGTTATTTTTGAGACCTAGTGAGAATGACCTCTCTTGTAAGTTCCACTAGGGATATTATGTCTCATGGAGTGGATTCTTCAAGGCGAGCATTATCTTGAAACCTTAAGATAACTCATGTGGCAGAAATTATGGTCAATATGATATTGAGACCTAGATCCTACATTGAGTATTTATTGTTTTTTATTGTTCTTATTTTACATGTCATATTATAATTTTCTAGACATGTATTTATTATATGATTACATTCTTGAGGCTTTATTTTTGTGATTTTAGGGATTCTTGGTATGTATTTTTATAATCCATCATTCATGGGATCTTACCAAAATTTTAATGTCTTAAACAAGAGATATGAAATTTTACATATTCATTGGAGGATTAGAATAAATAGAAGCATTGTTTGTTCCATATAGAATGTGGTTGTACCTGTTGTTAATTTAATAGATTTCCCCTCCTTAGAATGTTTAAACCTTTTGATAGTTATTTGGGGGTTTTATTTTTTCCTTTATGATTTTAAAAAAAATCATAGTATAATTTGGGATAGATTTTATGAATTCTATATAGAATTAGTTTTATTTAACCTTTCCACATTTTCTTGGTATTTAGTGATGTGTGTGTGTGTGCAGGTACTTTTGGATAAGGACTATCATGTGTGTGATATGAATACTTGGAAATTTTCACACTCTTGTAGCCAATTATGTGTGGGGTTGTGGTGTCGCATTTGGATTATCAACAGAAATGTGGGCCCCGGTGATTTGGGTCATGATAGAGTGGTATCATAGGGTTTCATCTTAGGGGTTGAGATTAAATATTTTCTAGACATGAGGTTTGGATTTGGATTTATGGAAATTTTGTTATGGTGTTTTGAGTTCATATAAATGTCTATAGAATCCAATGATAGTTTGATGGTAGATATATCCATTTCGAAAGTCTTTGACAATCGACTTGTTTAGACAACACATGTATGCACTAGTTTTAGGTAAAAAACATTAGTACATGCCTCAAATAAGAATGGGTTGTGGTTCCCATGAACATATTGAGCCATCTCCTCAATATATATTCATTTAATTTGGTATGTAGTCTCTAAATATTAGATGTTTTCAAAAAGATATCCATGAAGGGGCCTATTCATGGGACAATTTTCTTTCAATGTGGATAGAATTTGGTGCTCATGCCTGAGGATCGATGTATAAACCGACCTCTGGTTGTTTAGGTGCATGAATCATGTTAGATTGAGTAATGGATTTCTCAGTTGGTTGTGGATAATGACATAATGGGACTGAATGAATGTCATGATATTTGATGTTTTATAGAGCTCCTAGGATCCTGTGTTAAAAACACGCTGAATATATGTGTGGGACACATGTCATGGAAGTGGATGAATTTTCATTCATAGTGACCTCTAAAAAATATAATTCCAATAAGTTTGAAGTTTTGTTAGTATTTTGATGGAAGTTAACATCACATGAATGATTTTTCAACCCATTGTATTATTGATAGACGGATGGTTGATGGACTAACCAGGAAGAGGAAATGGTTGGCGAAAGGAGGTCTGTATGGAGGTAGGCAGGGAGGATGAAAAAGGAGTGTATCAGGAGGTATGTGGTTCAATGATTAGATTCAATCATTATAACCTCTATGTGGTACACTCAAGGATTAAGGAGATGGTGGTTAAGGACAAGAGTAGTTATGGGTGTTTGATTCTTATGACCTAGAGTCTCTTTGAGTGGTTTAATGAATGCTTTTTGTCTTCTATACTTTATTTATAGTACTATTATAAAGGGTTTTAAGACATTCTTTTTTTGAAACTTCTCTTGTAAAAACATAGATATTTTGGTTGAACCCATTCTCTAACACTTGTGTTTGGATGTTCCATGATAGAGGATATGTAATCACACACTATCACTAGATCAACGACCAGACTTTGGGTGGAGAGAGAGATCCCCATGTGGAATGTTTTCATTATGGTAGTGGGACCTTATGATTGGTTCCATATTATATGTGTGTTCTTTACCATCCATTCTTAGTTCATGGATACTAATGAGGATTGTAGTGTATCCTGGTAATAAGATGGAGTATTTATTTTTTTAGTCAGAAGTTCTCTCATGTAGAGGGGATAAGGTCATGTGTATGACAATAATGTCAATTTATTACCTGTTTTCTATTATGACCCTTATAGATATTGGTTTTATGACCTTTAATTTCTTATTGTGATCAAGGAGTGTGTCAGCATAGTCCATGAGGGTGTTTTAGGCTTATCTCCACAAGGGGATTTTTTTTATAAGGGATTTTACTAAATACATACCGATATCTCCATTATCATATTGAATGACTTCATGTTTCTATGGGATCTTAAGTTATGATTGGAGAAATCCACATAGTATGGGCATTATGTGACCCAGTGTGTTTACTTGGGAAGCCTCATGTTTTTAACCTAGGAGGTGGATCAAATATTGAGGTTAGGTTTGGATTGACTTCACCTAAGTCATGTGACTATTAGGGAGAAATTTTTACACTTGGTGATTGATTACTTCATCAACCATTTTTTATAGGTTAAGTGGTTATAAATGTTTAAACCTATGATAGGTTGTCACCATCTCCAATTCCGATAGGAGGATGTAACAATTGTGGATTTCTAATATTTATATGGTTGCTTTATGTTTATACTGATAACTTTAAATATGTTAAAATCATTATCATTATTTTTTGTACACATAAATTAGGTCCTTAAACCCTCATTGTGATGTTTTTTTTTGCAGTCTCCATCGATGAAATTCTAGTGCACTCAGTGTCAAAGGAGGAGTGTGAAAGATATTTTTTAGTTATTCTGGAAAGACTTTAATAGTTCCAACATTATAAGAATATAAATATAAATATATATGTATTTGTTTTTGGATTGATGAGCTAAAATTCCTAGTTAATTTCTTATAATACAAGTTAGTTATAGTGGACACATCGTGGGTTGAGGAAGTGTGAGCTTGAGATCCACCCAAGTGTGTAGTTGTGATAGATAAAACTCATAATGTGGTTTTCCATTTATAGTTTTTGAGTGTGGTGAAAGAATTATTGGCCACATTTCAAATGACCCTTTAGGGTAAAGATGGTGTACCATACCTCCTATCAGTTATTTTTTCCCCTCAGATTCATGATATATTCATGGTGGTACATCTTGTGGATATCGATTACAATATCGTTAATGATGAAATATCCTCTAGACCTGTTCCTAAGGGATTTTATTATAGTTAGTATTATTTATTCCATGATAGAAGATGGGTAATGACACCATTAATGTAGGGAAAGGAAGTTTTAAGAAGGTTTCTATCCCATTTAAGTACACCCAGAAGGTGATTGGATGTGCCATCATTCTTTAGAATCTCGGTTAGTGGCTAATGATGTAGTGGAATATTGATCAATTAAACTCTAATTGTCGCACCTATCTATAGGTTATGGCTAATGTTACTGGATACAAGTTGAAATGGGATGGTATCTTTTTTTATGAAGGGGACTCCATGATTAGTGTATGTTTATGAGGCTATATGTGTTAACATAAATTAACACCTTGACATCTCACTACATAACCATCTGAGATGACATAATAGTGGAGAGTTTGGGATTCTTGTATATGTAATAGGTAGTCTTGATTCATGAAATTCTATAAAAAGTCATTTCAAACCATGGTTATCACTTTCCATCATGGTTAGAGAAAGGATTTAGGAGGCATTGGGACATGGTGTTAGTTGGGTAGCATTTCTACCTCAGGAGGATGGCTTGGTAATGTAAACATTTCAGGTTCTGATGAGAATACCCTAGGATTGTGTTTGAGGAATGTATTATAGCTAAGAGGATCTTCTACCATCAATGTATTTTTTTATCACTACATTTACCACTCAACCATCAATATATAACCATTTTAGAGAATGCTTGGGAGGCCTTAAAATTCGACGCTTACCTATTTGGAGCTAGTAAGAGACAACATTTTTGGGAGTATAGTTCATACTAGGAATGGTTTTGAATGGACCATATCATCTAGGGGAGTAGAAGGAACGCTAAAACATGTATGTGTTCCATTGGGGACTGATATTAGTTGTCTTATCTGATCAATTATGAGTTACTTAGTTATAGTATATCACACATTAATGTAATCTATAGATATTTTATTAGGGTATTAGACTATCTCTAAGGTTTGTTGGACCTTTTCTAGTTAAATTGGGTGTCATGGTGGTGTACCTCTTGTCCCTCTAACAACTGTTTTATTAGGTTCTTGTGGTTTGCAATCTATTATAGCTAAAGATACATGTGTACATCTTGTCTCACATTTTCGACCAGGATGAGAATGTTTTTAAGTGTGGAGTAACCATTTCAAGGTTCCCAATAGCATTTGATAACCAGTAGGTGATGACCATTCATGGGAAAATGTTTCCATTGGGTTTTGGTTTCTTATTATAGCGGGGACCATTATGAGGAATCTTGTTAGTGGGAGACTCAGATAAAGACTCGATATACACACTTTTGAGTATATTTTCAATTTTTGGGTGAAAATTATTGATGGTGGGTAAAATGTAACATCAGATTTTCCCCTTTATAATAGTGGGAAATATTTTATTGAATATTTTAGGATTCAGTTTTTGAGAAAACAATATATTTTTCCCCCAGGACTCTTAGATTGTATATAATAACAATATTTTATATTTTATATCATGATCACCTCGTTTTCATGAAATAATTTAATAACTCTTCACTAGGAATTAAAATGGGAAATATGGGACTTTCATTGGGCCGGAATGGTAGATTTTACCCTAGGCGTGATAGAAACTCTGTTAACATCCGTTTTTCATCTTAAGATTACTATTACAGAGTTCCTTAAGTAATAAAAAATTATTTATTTAATTTAAATAATTTTCTTAAAGAACTAACCCCCTCTATAGATATGTTTTATATAAAATCCCTAGGGTGTGCCTCATAAACCTATAATATTGGAGATTTGGATATAATTCTTCAATGGTGGGTTGGAATCAAGGATCGACGATGAATATATTAAGATGAATTGAAAGACGAATGGATAAAATAGTAGA
The DNA here is from genome assembly GCA_963277665.1 of Viscum album. Classification (NCBI taxonomy): domain Eukaryota; kingdom Viridiplantae; phylum Streptophyta; class Magnoliopsida; order Santalales; family Viscaceae; genus Viscum; species Viscum album. The sequence goes on along the minus strand of OY728157.1, from coordinate 1,237,536,965 downwards.
ATCTCCTTTTTCCTATCTAGTTGAATTATTATTTAAATATTATTGATTCCAATTTAGGTAGTTCATTTCATCCCTAGATTATTTTCTATTTTATTATCCCATAATGATCCTAAATTAAATCAACAAATAGATTGGTTCACTGGTAAATATTTATTTTCAAGTTTGGGTTATTTTAATAAGACATGGGTGGTTGATTTTATTGGATTATTTTTTATTTTTGTTCTTAATTATAATGAAAATGAATCTATTACAACCTGGAAAATGGTTAAGTTTCATTTCTCATTTTTTATATATAGATTTCTCTCCTTACTATTCCTGAGATCATCCTTGGTGTTCAATTTTAGTAGTTGTTCGACAAATACCCAATATGTGATTATTGAACAAATTATCCTTGTAAAAATAGATATTTACCATGGGTTTAGAATTTATATTGATGGAATGGTTACATTATGTGGTGATGATGGATGATCTAGTTTAGATATGAATATACTAGTTTGAGTTAGTTTTGGTTTCAAAGTGCTGAAGTGGCCTAAAATGATTCCCATTTGATTTAGTTGTCAAAATCTAGCCACTGTTGAAAGATCAAGTGTGGTTGGTAACAAATATGGAACCAATAGATGATATTGGGGGTGAAGCCAGTAGTGGTGGTGGAAAGGGATTTGTGTGTAGAACATCTTCAGATTTCTAGAAATATCGTAACTACATTGTGTATAGACTGAAGAACACAAACCAAGTATTCCCCCTTATAAATATATATGGTTAAATTATTGAAAAAATATCACATTCTATGTTCCCAGTGCAATGGAATGACATGAATCATGGATGGTAAATGGGAACAAACATGGCTAGGCACACAAGAATGTCCATTGTACACAGGAACAACTTAGTACATGGATAGAGATAATAAAATGGGAAGATCTATAGTACAAAGTGAAGGATATTTACTTAATAATATCTAGGTGCACTAGAACAACCTGTATACATAGTAATAAGAAGAAGAACATGGTCACAAACACAAGATAGTTCGATATTAGAGGTACACACTATATACTCTCTATACACACTATTTACTCCCTCTGAGGTAGTTTTTATCTCATCATCTCATCAATATGGTCCAGAACCACTTGGTTGTGTTTTCATTCTCTATCCCTTAAAGGGTATAGTGAGGAAATATGTCTTGAGCATAATATTGTGATACTCTGTACCAGAACAGAGATTTCCTGGCTTCCCTCCATATGACCCAAGGTGTGATCCCCTATTGCTCCTTCTTATTCTCTAGATGGGGATCATGGTATCATCAGGAAAAATATACATAGGTAATGGATCACCTATCAAGAATGTTCATCCAATATGTTTAATGGTTTCATTGTGTATACAGTCCCAAATATAGAGGGTTATTCTTATCGGGTTTGTGGTTTCCCCCATTGAACCTGGGGGTGATCCCCAATCAACTAATTGATACCTTCAGAGTTCTATCATTTATTATCTTTAGTGATACCCCGAAACAATTACCACTCAAGAATGAACCATCAGGTATAGCATGCATCATGGAGTGGATTCTCCTGGGTGAGCGTTATCATGAAGCCTTGGGTTGGATATTGTGGATAACATTATGGTAAAGAAAACATTATGAACGACAATCTTCCATGAGTATATATAGTTTTTTCTTATCATTATTTCTCTTATTCTGATTGGCACTCCTTGTGTCGATGATTTGACCACTGTCTAGATGTTTTATATTTAGTGATTTTGGGGTGTCCGGTTGGGTATTATTATGCTCATCATTGCATGGGTTCCTCCCATAGGTGTCTTGTGTTATTATGATAAAAATACTTTTCATGGATTTATTTGATGACTAGAAGTATGAATAGAATAGTTTGGGTGAGATATAATATAGTTTTACAATGTGTTACTTTGATAGAAGTCCCCTCCTTCTTAGTAGGTTGGACTCTATTTTTCAAGTTTTAGTTTGCTTATATTTGTCCCATTATGATTTTAATAGCTTTTATCAAACAATAATGTTAAATAAATAGTATTTATACATTAATCTTTTAGTTTTAGTTTACCATTAATCATTGTATGGGTATTTAAAGATGTGTTCATTTTTTTCGTAACTTAGGCTAAGTCCACCTAGGTGTTTAATATTACTACTAGGTGCTTGGTTCTAGCCTTTGGACTATTAGATGTAAGATTGGGGTGTCTCACTGAGCTTGTTACTACCCATGAGGGCCCTGGTAGATCGAGTCATGATAATGCATGATCAAATACGTTTTCACCAATCCTGGAGTGTGATTTATAAAACCATTACTACCCTCATAAGCAGAATAAAGTGAAATTTTCTCTATGTACATAAGATTCCACAACCTTATCCATGATGAAAATTGAGAGGGATCCAATCTTCTTAGATGGGAAAATATAGGATATGGGAATAATGAAAGATGAAAACATCCTATATTACTAAAATGACCACTCAATAATCTATTACATAAGAATTTAACAAATATCAACTAGGTGATGTGGAGATACAAAATAGTATGAACGATAAATATAATGGGAAATCCTCATAGATTAGCATTTATTAAGAAAGAGTTATGAGATTTGGGACATGACTATCCTTAACATCATATCCTGTTATACAATAGGGGTTACTTTTTGAGGCTCAGAGATCAACATTCTATATTCACCATAGAAGCACAATGATAAATGGATATATCTAATAGCACTTCTAGTGGAAGAATATTAAAAATTATATTGTTAAATATACATCAATGTGAATGGTATGGAGACAAATGATGGAAGAAGGGAAAATTTAAAATTTCATGACACAAGAATTAACCATAACTATATAAATATGGGAGAACATTTCCATGGATTTTATCATAGGTATTCTAAAAAATTCCAAATGAAATTATTAATTATGGGTTATAATATATTATATCATAATGACTACTCACTTTATTTATATTCAAGAGTACTTACCACTCGATCAAAATGATGTGATAAGAAATATAAAAGTGGTGAGGCCTTATTCAAAACACTTATGGATTATATCTAATTGATATTTCAAGTAAAACTCAATTTTCTAGAAAAAATCATCTTCAAAAATGAACACATAGATGATATTCAATATGACCTATCATCCCAATCTAGATATCATGTCTTAACTGACTATGTATCATATAGGGATATAATGATAGATTGATAAATAGACCCCAAAGGAGGATGTAATTCATATCTTCTTCTAGATCCCACTCAATCATCCATAAATTTTTTTTTAAATCCCGCTATTGGAAAAAATTCAGAACTCCAATATTTTAAAATGATGATGTAAAACCCAATCATGTTATACTAAAACTGGTTAATAAAATAGTAGAAGAGGTAAAAGACATTTAAAACAAATTAGATAAACACATATTCAACAAAAGAGATATTATAACAGTCATTATTAGGTCCTTTATTTTACTCTTTGTAAAAATAGTTTCCTTTAGATATTCTCTTGGAAGAGAGTAGTGATTTTTTGAATGAATGGAAATTTGGATCTGAAATACACTATCCCCGTCAAGATTTTTTATCAGATCAGTGTTATGGCTAATATATATTAACTCCAAAAATACCTATCTCAAGTTCATGATATGTTTCATATATGCCAATATAGGAATTTCATACCTAATACCTCTCATGATCTGATATAGGGAGTGGGAAAGATAAAGCACAATCACTTTTGTGTTGAGAATCTGAATATGATATTAGATCATCGACACACAGTTATATGAAACATGGAAATCTCACCATGTCAATGTACTTTGGAAGAACCATATATACGATATGGAAATGTTCTAAACTAATGAAGCAATTAATAAAATATAACCTAATATGTGTTCAATATCGATTGTGAAATAAAGTTTTGAAATCGTAATTTCTAAAAAGGGGAATAATGTAATGACCTATACCTTTATGTGAGTAAATATCATTTTGTTTTAACATCATTCATATTTAGTAATATTTAATTATATAAAACACAATTTAATATTTTAAATTCATGAAAAATGTTTATAGAAAAATAAATCATAAAATAAATCAGAATATATTTATATATTAGTGGTTGGTATTATAAAACTATGTTTGAATCAAATAAGTTGTGCTGGATTATTTCAAACTTATATGTTTTATTTTGACTAAAATATATATAATGATAAAATTTTAAATTTAAGATAACCATTATTTTCAATAGAATAATTTCTTACACACTTTTTATTTATATTTAAATGATAATATTATTATATTAAATCACGAGTAGTTTACTTATGTTTTTAAAATTTCATCATTGGGTAAAAATTATTATTTATTCAATAAATAAGGATTTTATTTTAAATATTAAATTTCATATGTTGGGAGAAATATTTTGATAAAAATACGTTTTTTGGGAATCCTCAAATGAAAATTGTTATTGGGTAATTTTGTTTGATTTTTCTAAAACCAATTATATAATTATTAGAAGTAATTTATTTATAAAAAATGTAATTATTTTAACATAATCATGATATTAATATGATATAAAAATGATGAGACCATTTTATTGACCAATGATGAATTTATAAGTGAAAATAATACGTTTACAATTCATTTTTTAATTTAGAAACCTATATTTTAAATTTTAAATCAAAAATACTGTTATATTATAATATAAATCTATTTTTGAGAATTTTCCCTTAATTAAATATTCACACTTTTCCATTTTATTTTAAAAAGTACTAAAATTCAAATAAACCTACTTTTCAAACATACAGATAAATTTCATGATATTCATTACTACATTCATATAAATTAATTAATATTCTAAAATTTTCATTTCCTTTTAAATTGTTTTTATGCTTTATGTACACTTACATTGATATTTATTTTCAAAACCAATAAATAATTAATTCAAAATGTGTATTTCATATTTGGAATTAGGATATTAATTTTTAGTTAATAATATTAAGATAACATTATGGTATAACAGTATGTTCTCAAGGAAATTGATAGACAACATAGTAAATGTTAAAATGAGGTAAAAGTGTTTAATAATTGAATGAAGAAAAAAATTGAAAAAAAGTATCAATAAATGAGTGCATGTGGTAAATATAAACATAATGTCATCTATTATTTATTCATATTCATGAGGATACATTTATATTAAAAAAATACATATTCACAAAAATGTTTCCCCTATCCCTTATAAGAGGACCCCTTCCGCAACTAACCTCTCTTCATTCCATAAAAATCTCATATTAAAAAATATATAACAAAAACTTTCACTGACAATTCATTAAATTTCATGGATTTTTTTATCTCTTTACTAGACAACCATTAAAATTAATAATCTAATTTCAAAATGAGTCAACCAATAGAGGAATACAAGAACCCGTAATCACTTTCTCAATTCCCTTCCTTTATGTATTTTTATTATACCTTATCCAAATAGATGATAATTATCCTAATATAAAAACATTTATATCATTATTATACTAAATTTTTATTATGTTAAAGGAAAAATAATTTTTACCTTCTACTCATCCACTTAAAAAAGAAAATTTCACTTGTAAAATCGTTACTTCACCACCTATGTGGTGGATGTGATTCATTTTTCATCCACACCATACATGGATGGATATTAAAATTTATTTAATAAAATAAATATTTTAATTAGGAACATATTATGATTCTTAAAATACAATTGGGGAACTATATTATTGATATAAATAATAAATGATCATAGTAGTTTTAACGTCCCAAAATGATCACACTAATAATTATTTCATAATTTGAATCTAAATTTTGAAACGTACAATGATTTATAATTTTTGGGCTATTGGAAGGAAAATTACTCTATAAATATAATGTTATGGACATTATGGAAAAATATTATTACACCAATGACCACATAAATATTACCAAATAATTTTTGGATAAATTGATAGAACAACCCCTGGTGGCTAATGAGATAAAATACTAAACAATAAATGAATGATGTATGACCGTAAAGAGATATTGAAAACTAATATATATATATATATAAGGGTTATTATGAATATATATAACATAATTAATTATATTACTCATGTGGCTTGATGCACATAAACATCAATGGAAGCCTGTAGTAAGGGATCTTCAGGACCACCCTGTAATCCTATAGGTTATGAATTTTTTGTATATACATCACTTTATATCACTCATATTAACATGTGCTCACTATATATTCCTTTTATATTCTATATATATTTATATATTTTGAGTGTATTTCGTTATATTTCACATGGTTGTACATGTTTTCCAAGTTCCCTTCTCACTATTTTTTAAAAATATTCCAGTTTAATGTTAATATACCTATTTATTATTCCTTATTCTGTACTAATGTATTAAACTATGTTCCCTTAAATAATTTATGAAAATTTAAACAATTTAATTTAATATTGTTTTGGTTTATTACTAGTCTTATATTAAATGTTGTGTTATATCCTTCTGTAGGGGGTTATCGCTCTTTCATTAAAACATAACTTTGTAGGTTTATCATTATAATTATTTATCCACTACTTTTTTATTAAATTTCATTTAAAAACCCCAACACAAATACTATCAAGTATGTGGTTAATTTATTAAATGTTCAGTAGATAAAAGGAATCACATCCGGAAGGAACTAATATTTTGGTATTCCGGAAAAACAATAAACATGTTTGGTTCCCATATTACATTAAAAATATAGATTACATATCCTAAAAAATGTTCTTTAATCCATGATATTATTCATAATATTTATTTTCATATCCTGAGGAAAAGAAGAAAAATAAAATGGTGTCTTCATATGCTCAGTAAGGGTTATATACAAAATCTTATATCATGTATAAATAAGGCATAATCAATATAGAAAGGTAAATAACTAAAAACATATTCCATTTAACCTATAAATTGAGAAAAAAATGCATCCATGGATAATATATATATGTAGTTACCTAATGAATTATAATAATAACTAAATTTCAAATGAATTAAAAGTATAATATTTGATACCATGATCTCAAACATCATGGTAATAATTCCTTCATGTCCTTATGAAAATATTGATCAAAACTATCAATAAAGAACAAATTAATTATCCCTGATGATTTGTCTCAAGAGACCTATCAACACATCAAGGAGTGGTATAATTATAGAACCCACCTATCACATCATGTCCAATGCATTCCATACATATTAAAAGATTGATTTAATTCATGAAAGATATGCCTTATAAACATATATCTATATTAATAAAATACTATTTATTTATCAATAATTACTATGTAAATTAAATAATTTAAAAGTATTATAGCATATGTATAAATTTTATAGGTTTTATGTAATAATAATATCCAAGATACATGGAGTATATAAATTAAAGAGATATGTAATATCCAACGATAAAAAGTTTGTCAATGATTCAATGGATAATATGATCACAACATATCCCTACTTGTGAATAATTAAAATAATGGGGTTTTTTAATAAATAGTTTAAATTTTATTAATATATTATTAAAAAATCATGAGGAAAATAACTTTTCCATTTTTGAAAACACTTATTTTTAAAAAAAAATACACAATTATGAAATAAAAATAATATTTTGAGATTAATTTAATAAATGTGTCAAGTAATCCACAAATAAAATATTATTCATGTATGAGGTAAAATATGATAATAACATATAATTTAAAAAACATTACATTCTTACTTTTTTTTGGAAAAGTGATAACATACCTCATTTGGAAAATGAAAAAAATATCCCTTTCATCCGATTGTGAAAAAATTCAATCATGGGTAAAAATATATTTTTATAGATACTTATAAAGGTTGAATAAAATTTTTAAAAAAATTAATAGAATATAGGATCTTTTCATGTTTAGAGTTTTAGAGAATTAGGCCACAACTCTTACATCTCAAAAGTTACAAAGTAGACACTTCTACTCGGATTACATTTTTTTATCATAAAATAAAAACCCTTGATAAAAGAGTCATGTCCAGTTCCGTGTTTTAGATAGAATGACTTTCCTTGATCCCATACTTGACCATATTCCACTTTATGTCCTATGAAAAACATTTCAAAAACATGGGACGAGCATAAAAAGATCACTAAAGAATACACAAAGAAAGAAACTATTAGTTTTTCAAAACAAAATGTAAACCATGAATACTTTAACATAAGTAATACTTTTCACCATTATGAAGTAGTAAATACTCTTCACTGAATAAAAGATCACTACTTACCCTTTTGTAAGAAAAAGATTACCATAAAACCCATATAAAGAACACATAACATATAAAGGTAACTTGGGACATAAACATACATAAATGGAATAACCATATGGTCGACTTCCACATATATCACTAAATGGAATAGTCATACGGCCGACTTCCATACCCAATGCATTGGAGGTTATTATGTAACCACTCGTCCTGGTATTCACGGCACCACTTTTCATTCGGTTAATCATGAAACCACCCGTCAAATGTCCAAGTACCATTAAAAAATCATAGCACATAAAATATTGAAAATATAAACATTTCACAATTAACATTTCATTTTAAATCAAAATATATCATTTCATGATATCGAGAAAATCAATGATTTATCAACCTATTTTCAAAACCATTTATTAAAGAGATTTTTGAATCAAAGTGTCTCATACCAATTTGAAGCTTTTAAAGGAATAAAATTTAATCAAAAAATTATAATGTAATGAGAATAAAGGTATTCATGATATAATATTCCAAAGGACATATATAAACCATATAAAATTGAATTGGTGCATAACAACAATGAATTCTCAATGGAATGTAAATTGAGACGAAATCCCTTATAAAGACGGTATCCATTAATTAAAGACAAATAAATTACATAATTATGTGTGAAAAATAAGAATACACCACATATAAATGGATATTAAGTGAAAAACAATCAGATGTAATTCACACAAATTCATAGGAAGACATATTCAAGAAGTAAAAGATTAACCCAAAGAATCCAAATTGAGTTACGAAGTTCCCTTGCAAAAATTCGACAGCATAACAGCGTCAATTTAAAATTAAGAAAATGAGTTGGTGAGAGAGAAAATGGTATGTCATCACACGGACATAAAATTTACATCAATAAGGATATATAAGAAAATATCCCAACATAATAAGATGTAAATTAAAATAAATAATAGAAAGATGACTTTTAAAAATAAGAGAGTGAAAGGTTGCCTTACCGACTTGGGTAACTTTTGAAACGTACACCCCATGAAAGAAGTACTATACAATGTTGATGTAAATACCCATAAACGAAATTATATTACACAAATAGTAGAATAATGGGTAGTATATACACCACTCATGAATCTCACGGGAATAAATAGTGAGATAAAAACCCTTACCTCATTGCAATGAATCGAGTAGTATGACCAAAAGATAATAATAAACAGATGAATCACATAATTCCATGAATATAAATAGAATCATGATTATATATATAAAATTTAAGTACACAATACACCACATGCAAAAAATATTTTGTGAACAATGGAAATCTCACGGAATTAAAAGTGCGATAAGAAATCCCCTTACAAATATTCTGCAGCCTAACAGTGCTACATAAACATTCTTAAAATGAATTGATGAAAGAAAGAGGGGGTTTATCATCATATTAAAATAAAAAGTATAGTAGGAAGTATATAAAATAACATCCCCAACATAATAACATGGTTCTTAAAATAAATGACATAAACGAGAATACATGAAAAGAAAGAGAGAGGTAAGATCCCTTACCTCTAGTCCAACTTGTCTTGTTCGTTTCTTTATATTCATGAATAATAAACATTGGTCAATTTATAATTTCATAAGAACATCCTTTAAATTTTATTATTTAATTAATATCACATATTATCATGTTATAATAATTAGATTATTATGATAGTTCATATCAGACGTTTTCATCGATATTCGGTACATGAGTCAAAAATGAACTTGTTGGAAAAGGATTTTCCATGTAGTTATAAGAAAATCATCTCTAGAATAGTATTAATGATTTAAATATCATATATATATCCAGTATATTTATTATTTTATACTATTCCATAACATTTGTAGATAAAAAATGAAATGCACCGTTCATGGAGACGGTAGGCCGTACGTATGCATGAACGCTACTTTCATTTCTTTATCATATTAATGGAATTAAAGCTAAATGAGGTATATATATATATATATTATAATTCCTTTATAATAAATATGGTATATAGGTCACATGAGTTCTTTAATTTCATTATTTATACATTCCATGTATTGCATGAATGAGTCACATCACTTGAGGGGGCGGTAGTCCACACTTCCTCATAGAAAATTATCGCAATTTCACAACATTCAATGAATAGGGGTATCTTTTAAATATAAAATAAAAAACCATAAATAGGACATAAATATAATATATATAACATATATAAATATAGTGACATCCTAATGGCCTCCATAAGAGGTGTTAAAATAAGATTGGACAATCATCATTTCGTGAGAGAGTAATTCACCACCCACAGAAATAGTATGTTCTTTATCCATTAGACGGAGGTGTGTGTAAGTGTAAATCAAATCTTTCCCATAAAAATATCCTAGTTTATTTTAGGATACTGTTCTTGTTATTTAATCAAAGAATAAGAATTTTAGGGGTAGTGAAGAAGGAAAATAAAATAAAGAAACTCGAGAGAAGACATTACCTCTAAATCGGGTAACTCTTTTTTATTTGAGCCAACAGCTTCCTTGAGAGGACTTTTGCCCAATGTGAGGAATCTAGGAGTAATAGAGGGATGTGTAGAAATAATATGAGCAGATTTTGGACTATCCAATGGCTTGAGAGGTGTGGGAAAAGGGGTATAGGTGGGGGCCTTTTATAAGATGGAGGAGGGGCACTCTTGGAAGGTCATGAAATGTTACTTTATTATGAAATATTTTTTTTGGATTTTAAAGGTCCCAAAATGATATATTTCTAGGATAATGTGATTAGGGTTCAAAATACACCCATAGAATAGGTTTTCTACATGTGTGATTATTATATTTTACCTTATCTTTTCATTTTATTTAAATCGTTCATTAATGCGGTAATCACTGCATCATTATGGTGTCATAAATAAAATTATTTATTTAATGTCTAAAAATTATAAAACAAATACCATGATGTAGGAAATATTTTAATATTTCCAATGACCATTTACAGTCAATGATATCATTTATATAAACAAAACTAAAATTGTTTTACTTAGGTGATACATACTTTGGTTATATTTTCCTTTCTTTAAAAAATAATATGATAAAAGGTCACTATCACACTAAAGTGATTCCATGTGGTCCCTAAGTTGGAAAAAGGAATCCCATGGTCGTCCATGAAAGAAAAAATATCATTATGACACATGTTGGGGTCATTTTGTATTTTTATGATATTATTTTATTACCCTTAACTACCTGATTACTAATTAATCATGATAATTAAATATAATTACCATCGTTACTATTCATAATGTCCAAAAACAAAGGAATATTAATTACATTATTTGGTAATTCTGATTATAAATATGGAATCCATTTTACCAAATTCCAATCTCAGAAATTTCAATAATTAATTTAAAAATAAATCTCGTTGTCAAAACAAATGACGAGTTTTTTAGAAGTAAAATCTATCAAAAGATTGACTTGTTTTTAAATAAAATTCAAAAGTGAAATTACTTCCAATGACCAAAATTGTATTATAAGATAAAAAAATAATTCAATTAAACTTTAAAACCAATTAAAAGGACAATCTATCTATATAATTATATTAGATGAAAAAGCAGTTTTGAAGTAAAATGCAGTATTTTTCACTATTCATTAAAAATGAACATTTGTCAGAAAAATAGCAAACATTTATCCAAATTAAATTTGACATTACAAATTCAAAAATTATTTCCATTTTACCAAATTAAAAACATATAAGGTGCATTATTTAATTTTATAATTAATTCCCGTTGTCAAAACCAATAGCGTGTTTTTAAGAAACCATATCTATCAAAAGTTTGACATTTGTTTATTTCCAATTTCAAAGGGAAATTACTTCCAATGACCAATATTTGATTAAATGGTACAAATATATTTTAACTAAACTTTAAAATTAATTAAAAAGATAATCTAACCATATAAATATATTATATTAAAAGGAGGTTTTGAATTAAAATACAGTAATATAACTATTCATTAACAAAATGAACATTATCGGAAAAAAAAAATTACACAACGTAAATTTTGATGTCTTGATTCTAAAGAAGGATTTTATTTTGTCAAATATAACATATAAAATTTTCAAAAAGTATATTTAAAAAGGGTTCACCATCAAAAGGCGGTTAATCGACCTTTAAAAAAATATTAGAATATTTATGCCTAAAATTGGATTCATTCTCATTTTAAGCCTCTATTATTTATTGGTTAACTGTTAAAATATTTAACAAACATATATAATAATTTTGTAGTCAGTTCTGTCCATTACCGCCATAACATCAGCTAGGCGTTAACTACCTTCTAAAAATAATATTATTTTATTATTAGTGTGCAACGTGAGATTACAAAGAAACTTGTTGTTGTGTATTGGGTACGCCATCGAACATAAAATTCCTTTTAAAGTAATATTAAAATTTTATTCACAAATATTGATAAATATGAAAATGTTGTATTCTTTATTTACCTGGATGTTATACCCTTCCCCCCTTTTTGGAATTGTGTCCTCGCAATTTTAAAATTGGGCTTGGAAACATCATCGAAATCCCCACATCAGAAAAAGAGTCAATTAAACTGTCACTTTAATAGAAATAAAGAGAAGTACAAAGGTCACCTGAGTTAACCCATACTAGGATTCCATGTAGGAAAACATGGATATGGAAGAGAAAACAAAGGGTCGTGTTTTGATGGAGAGTGATAAAAAATATGTCTATGAGAAAGTTAACCACCATAAAATCACAAACTTGTGATGGGTAAAACGGTATTTAATTCCCCAGTAGAAAAAGATAACAGAAAAAGTTTTTGTTTTAAGTTACTTTTCATTGAAGAATTTATTTACGATCTTAACTAAAACATAATGAAACATACTTACTTGTCATGTAGAAATTCATCTCTGACTATATTTCTTACACAAACTCATATTTCCTCCAAAAGATGAGTATTTAGGATGAATTGTTCACATTAAGAGTGCTATAATCAACTTCGAGAGAATTGCATAATCTATAAAGGATGAACTATATATTTCCCATGTCTTTAGATTTAATCAAAACCAAAATTGTTAGTATAAGACGAGATAATCCCCAAAAGGATAATCCTTTATAAAAAGAAAATCTACTCTTAATCTCCAAAATTTGTCCAACAAAACCCAAAGTTCATCAAGGACCTTTCAATAATTAGCTATCCATAAAATTCATTAAGGTACTCAAAACTAAGATTGAAACCATACTCTCTAAAGGATTTAATCACATAGTCTTCCAAGGTAAATCGTAACATTTATCTCCAAATAACATCATTTACTCCTAAAGTCTTATACTAAAAAGTAATTAACCTAATCACATATCATCCCTGATAGGTTAATAATTTCCATAGATAACCCAAAATCAACTTATTCTTGATTCATAAGATCATATAGAAAAAAATAATTAGTCATACTAACTAGGGACTACGTGTAGTCTAGTGGTAGGTGATAAATCCCAGTCGTGCTTTGGTTGTGGGTTCAATTCCCATAGCTTCGTCTGACATGATGGGTTGTCACACAGTCTACGTGCTTTCCTTTTTCCAAAACTATTTAATTATTAAAACATTCCCCAAAAAGAGATTAAATCTTCAAAAATAAACATAACATAATTTAACCTCATGTTTATCTCATGCCTTTCATTTTCTATCATAACATATAGTAACCCATAATTACCTCAAAAGTAAGGATCATATAAACCATAATGGTTACCTTTATAATTATTACCTGAACTTCCACATCGAGTTAGTTCTCTCGTACGTGATGCATTAGAGAAATCACCAAGTTTCAAGTCATTAATCATGACTCCAGATAGTAGGTTTAGGATAACCACAAGATTTCCCATTGAATCGCCCATTTTATCCAGTCTCTTAATCAGAGAACCACCACAGTTTCCTTCAAACCCATTGTCACTTTGGTGCCTGCTAGATCCATCCATTTACTAAAACCAAAAATGTCAGTGTGAGTATATCAACAAAATCATCATGTACTAATGAGGAATATAAGTGCTAAGATATACTTTTCCAAGTTATCTCAAACTCATTCCAACTTTCAAAAATAACAATGACTCTATCTAATATACTAACCATTGTGGTTATACACGACATGACACTTATTCTTAAACAAAACTCTAACCTTTAAAGATATCTACACCGACCTATGATACCAAATATAAGGCCCCAGCCTTAAAACATTACTTAATCTTGAATTAGATGAATAATTCACATTGAGGATCTTTTCAGGTTTAAAGTTTTAGAGAATTAGGCCATAACTATTACATCTCAAAAGTTACAAAGTAGAAAATTCTACTCAGATACCATTTTTTATCAAAAAATAAAAACTCTTGATAAAAAAGTCATGTCCAGTTGCATGTTTTAGACGGCATGAATTTCCTTGATCCCATCCTTGACCCTATTCCACTTTATGTCCTGTGATAAACATTTCAAAAACATGGGATGATCATAAAAATCTCAGTAAGGAATACACAAAGAAGGAAAATATTAGTTTTTCAAAACAACAAGTAAACCATGAATACTTTAACATAAGTAATACTTTTCACCTTTATGAATTAGTAAATACACTTCACTGAATAAAGGATCACTACTTACCCTTTTGTAACCAAAATATTACCATAAAACCCATATAAAGCACATATATCATGTAAAGGTTACTTGGGACATAAACATACATAAATGGACTAACCATACGGTCGACTTCCACACATATCACTAAATGTAATATCCATATGGCCGACTTCCATACTCAATGCATTGTAGGTTATAACGTAACCACCTGTCCTGGTATTCACGGCACCACCTGTCATTTGGTTAATCACGAAACCACCCGTCAAATATCCAAGTACCATTAAAAAATCATAGCACATAAAATATTGAAAATATAAACACTTCACTATTAAAATTTCATTTTAAATCCCAATATATCATTTTAAGATATCCAAAAAAACAATGATTTATCAAACTATTTTCAAAACCATATAATAAAGAGATTTTTGAATCAAAGTGTCCCATACCACTTTGAAGATTTTAAAGGAATAAAATTTAATCACAAAATTATACTATCCTGAGAATAAAGGAATTCGTGATATAATATTCCAAAGGACAGTATATACACCATATAAAAGTTAATTGGAACATAACAACAATGAAGTCTCAATGGAATGTAAATTGAGACGAAATCCCTTATAAAGACGGTATCCTTTGATTAAGGATAAATCAATCACATAATTATGTGTGAAAAATAATAATACTCCTAATATAAATGGATATTAAGTGAAAAAAAATCATAGTTCATTCACACATATTCATAGGATGACATATTCAAGAAGTACAAGATTAACCCAAAGAATTATAATTGACTTAAGAAGTTCCCTTGAAAAAATTCGACAGCCTAACAGCGTCACTTTAAAATTCAAACAATGAGTTGATGAAAGAGAAAATTGTATCTCATCACTTGGACATAAAATTTACATCAATAAGGATATAGGAGAACATTTCACAATATAATAAGATGTAAATTAAAAGAAATAACAAAAAAAGTCTTTTAAAAAGAGGATGGTGAAAGGTTCCCTTACCGACTTGGGTAACTTTCAAAACATACACCCCATGAAAGAAGGACTATACAACGTTGATGTAAATACCCATAAACGAAAGTATATTACACAGAGAGTTGAACAATGGGCAGTACATACACCACTCAAAGGATATAGTGACATATATAGCATGAATCTCACAGGAATAAATAGTGAGATAAAAACCCTTACCTCATTGCAATGAATCGAGTCATATGACCAAAAGATAATAAGAACCAGATGAATCACATAATACCATGAATATAAATAGAATAATGATAATATATATCAAATTTAAGTACACAATACACCACATTCAATAAATAATTGGAGAACAATGGAAATATCACTGAATTCAAAGTGAGATAAGAAATCCCCTTACAAAAATTCGGCAGCCTAACGGCACCACATAAACATTCTTAAAATGAATTGATGAGAGAAATACGGGGTATCTCATCATATTAACATGAAAATGATAGTATAATGATAATAAAATAACATCCCCAACATAAGAACATGGAGATTAAAATAAATGACATCATGGAGAAGACATTAAAAGAAAGAGAGAGGTAGGATCCCTTACCTCAAGTCTGACTTGTCTTGTTCTTTTCTTCATATTCCTGAATAATAAACTTTGGTCAATTTATAATTTATTAAGAAGATAATTTAAATTTTATTATTCAAATAACATCACATATTATCATGTTATAATAATTATATTATTATGTTACTTCATATCAGACATTTTCATCGATGTTCGGTACGTGAGTCAAAAATGAACTTGTTGGAAAAGAATTGTCCATATAGTTATGAGTACATCATATCCAGAATAGTATTAATGATTTAAATATCATATATATCCATTATATTTTCATTTTATAATATTCCATAACATTTTGAGATAAAAAATGAAATGCACCATTCATGGAGACGGTAGGTCGTACGTACGCATGAACACTACATTCATTTCTTTGTCATATTAATGGAATTAAAACTAAATGAGAAAGATATATATATATATATATAATTAAAGTAACATATATATGTTATATAGGTCACATTATTTCATTAATTTCATTCTTTATACATTACATGTATTGCATGAACGAGTCACAACACTTGAGGGGGTGGTAGTCCACACTTCCTCATATGAAATTATCGCATTTTCACAACATGAAAAGTATAATGCTATGTTTTAAATATAAAATAAATAGGAATATAGAGGACATAAATATATTATATATATCATATATAAATATAGTGAAATCTTAATGGACATCAAAAGAGGTGTTAAAATAAGATTGAACAATCATCGTTTCGTGAGGCAGTAATATACCACCCACAGAAACAGTATGTTATTTAACCATTAGAAGGAGGTGTGTGTAATTGTAATTCAAATACTTCTCATAAAAACATCATAGTATATTTACGATATTTTTTGTTTTTATGTAATCAAATAATACGAATGTTATGGGGAGTGAAGAAGGAAAATAATAGAAAGAAACTTGGGAGAAGTCATTACCTCTAAATCGGGTAACTCTTTTCGATTTGAGCCAAAAGGTTCCTTGGTAAGAATTCTGCCCAAAGTGATGCTTTAAGAGTAATAGAGGGATGTGGAGAGATAATATGAGTAGAGGTTGGATGAGCCAATGGCTTGAGAGGAGTGGGTTAGGGGGTAGAGGTGGGGGACTTTTATAAGAGGGAGGAGAGGCACTCTTGGAAGGTCATGAAATGTTACTTTGTTATGAAATGTTTTTTTCATATTTCAAAGGTCCCGCAATAATATATTTCTAGAATAATGTGATAAGGATTCTAAATCCACCCATCTAAAGGTTTTCTACAATTTTGAATATTAGATTTTACCTTATCTTTTCATTTTATTTAAATCGTTCATTAATGAGGTAATCACTGCATCATCATGGTGTCATTAATAAATTTATTTATTTAATGTCAAAAAATTATAAAAAAAACCATGATGTATGAAATATTTTTATATTTCCAATGATTATTTATTGTCAAATATATCATTTATATAATCAAAACTAAATTATTTTTACTTAGGTGATACATACTTTGGTTATATTTTCCTTTCTTTAAAAAATAATATGATAAAAGGTCACTATTTCACTAAAGTGATTCCATGTGGTCCCTAAGTTGGAACAAAGACTCTAATGGTCGTCCATTACAGTACCAATAGCATTAGGACACATGTTAGGGTAATTTTGGATTTATATGATATTATTTTATTACCCTTAACTACCTGATTACTAATTAATCACGATAATTAAAGATAATTACCGCCGTTACTATTCATAATGTCAAAATACAAAAGGTCCTTAATTACATAATTTGGACCTTATTATTCAAAATAAGGAAACCATTTTACCAAATTACATACATAGAAATTTCCGTAATTAATTTGAAAATAATTCTCATTGTCAAAACCAAAAACGGGGTTTTAAGAAGTAAAATTTATCAAAATATTGACTTGTTTTAACATAAAATTGAAAAGTGAAATTACCTCCAATGACCAACATTGTATTAAGTGATAAAAAAATAATTAAATTACACTTTAAAACCTATTAAAAGTACAATATAACTATATAATTAAATTAGATGAAAAAAAAGTTTTGAAGTAAAGTGCAGTATTTTGCACTATTCATTAAAAATGAACATTTGTCAGAAAAATACCAAAAATTAATCCAAAGTAAATTTGAAATTACAAATTAAAAAATGATGTACATTTTACCAAATTAAAAACATATAATTTTCATTAATTAATTTTATAATTAATTCTCGTTGTCCAAACAAATACCTTGTTTTTGTGAAACAATATCTCTAAAAAGTTTGACACTTGTTTAAGTATAATTTCAAAGTGAAATTACCTCCAATGACCAACATTTTATTAAATGGTAAAAATATATTTTAACTACACTTTAAAATCAATTAAAAAGATAAAATAATAATATAAATATATTAGATTAAAAGGAGGTATTGAATTAAAATACAACATTTTCACTGTTCATTAAAAATTGAACTTTATTGGAAAAATAACAAAAATTTACACCAAATAAATTTTGATATCTTGATTCTAACGAAGGATTTTATTTTTTCAAATATAAAATATAAAATTGTAAAAAAAGTAGATTTAAAAAGGGTTCGCCATCAAAAGGCTGTTAATTGACCTTTTAAAGCATATTAGAATATTTATGCTTAAAATTGGATTCATTCGCATATTAAGCCTCTATCATTTATTGGGTAATTATTAAAATATTTAACAAACATATATATTAATTTTTTAGTTAGTTTTGTTCATTACCACCATTACAATGGCTAGGCGTTAACTACCATTTAAAATAATATCATTTTATTATTAGTGTGCAACGTAAGATTTCAAAGAAACTCATTGTTGGGAATTGGGTATGCCATTGAACATAGAATTCCCTTTTACAGTAATATTAACATTTTATTCACAAATATTGATAAATGTGAAAATTTAATATTCTTTATTTACCTGGGATGTTACACCATCACATAATTTTGGAACACAGTGAGTTAGGTCATAATCATCATGAATATTGAGAAATTAAAACAAATCCCTATAATTATATGTTCTCTCAAATACTATAAGGGGTTATCATAAATCTCATGTTAGCTAAATTTATTCAAAATCAAATTTTCAAGGTTTAAATTAAACATTCTTCTAATACCAACTATAACCACACAAGCTTTAGTAGACCATAGATAATGGTTACTTTATTGTAATGGATCTAGATACAGGGAATCACATTCCAAAGGACCGAATAGTTTAGTAGTATCAAGAACTAGATATATACATTATACCTATATTAAAATGGAAAATGAAATAAATAGTATTAATATTTCATTCACCCTTGAAATTATTCATAATATTCATCTTCATATCAATGAAAAAATTTACAAATAAAAGGGTGATCTTATATAGTTATAAGGGTCACATATAGTGGAAGTTATCATGATTAGATATTGAATAATCAATATGTTAAGGAAAATAAATTTAAACACATTCCAATTAATGACTAACTTGATCACAAAAAATCATCCACGTGTAATATTAATGGGGTGATCTCATGAATTTTCAATGGTGTAAATACTTTATATTGGATGCCATGTCTTATGATATCTTGGTAACTATACCATATGGGAATTATTTTAGGATATTCTAAAACAATGGGAAAAGACAGATTTAATTGGGCCAACCAATTTGTCTCATTAGATATGTCAACGCATAGAGAAGCTACATAATTCTACACCTCACCATAAAAGGCATATTCAATGAATTCCTCATATATAAAATTATTAATTTAATTCAAGAACAATATTTCTTTATAAAAAATCATCGTATTTAGTAAATAGTAATGATTTTTCAAAAAATCCTTATAAAATAAAATATTATTGATGTCTAACACCTTACAAACAAATGGTATATTGTTTAGGAAATAATTATATCAATGATACCAAGAATATTAAAATTTAAGATAAAGGTAATATCAAATGTCCATAGGTCGGTGAATGTTTCAAAGGATGGTATCATTACAATATAACCCAACTTTTGAGTATGTAAAATAAATGGGTTTTTTAATTTCTGGACACTAATTCCATTAATAAATTATTTAAACATTCTTGAGGTAAATAAATTTTCCATTTTTGAAATCACTTATTTTAAAAAAACATTTCAATTATAAAGTAAATAATTTTATTTAAAAATAAACATGTAAACATATATGAAAAAATTCAATGAAATGGTCAATCATGAAATTTGTAAAATCACTTTTGTAGTATTAGATAAAAACATTCCGTCCATACTTTGTTGGGAAATGTCAAAAAGACATTATTCGAAAAATGAAAAAAAATATTCTATTTAATCTTTTTTCTAAAAAGTCAATAATAGCTAAAAACTTATTTTGATATATAATTTTAGAATTATAGAAATATATATGAATACATTTTATAAAATATGTGGATGCTAAAAAAATATATCTTATCAAAAGAGAAATAAGATTATTTTTTCTCTTATACTTTTATTTCCTTGATTCAAGTCACAAATAGAGGAAAAGTTGAAAACAAATAATGAAAATATTTATGACTAAACATTACATGAGCAATAATCAAAAATAATAAATATATATTCATTTTAATTACCTCAATGGGTTATTATATACAAAAATTCCATTACTATATATTACAAAAGTTTTCTCCATTGACTAGAAATTGAGATGAAATCCCTTACATTGGGTCTGAATTATCACAAGGGTTCTCTAACCTCCTATAAACAAATTAAATTTATTATAATTATATAAAAACTATATTAATATATATGATATGTTATATTATCAACTTTTATCATTTTATAACCATTTTTTTAATATTATTCCATTATTATCATTATTTTGGGTGTTAATTTCATTGTAATTTTGATTCAGTACTTTTAGAACATGTACATTTTTTATGGTTCAGTCATATCCAGAATTTTATTAATGGTATAAATACTATATATATAATATATATTTAATTATTTTCATCCATAAAATAAATATATAGATTAATTAATTACAATATTCATGGAGACTGTCGGTCGTACGTATGCATAAATGTAGTATTCATGTTTAGAATGATAGAAGGAAAAAAGTGTGAAAATAATAAATCATTCAAAAAATTATTATATATTAATAAGAAAAAAATATTAAATCCCTCTTCATTACCATCCCTATAAAATATAATTTAATGAAATGTCACAATGCTTCGTAGAGCTGCTATTCCGCAGGTACCCATGAGCGATGCTATTGTTTTCCAACAAATAAAAAGGTAAATAGTTATATATTATTTTATAGTTATATAATCTTATTTATATCATAAATATCATATATACTAATTATATACATATTTATAACCATCCACATATTGCTAAAATGATGAAAATACACTTCTACATAGAGATAGTAAGTGCTACGTACGCATGGTCGATGTTGTACTTTTTTTGAGAGATGGAAAATAGATGGAATAAGGTATTAAAATAATTATAATAAAATATCATATATTTATGAAATGGTATTTTTTTATTATGGTATGGTTACAATACATTTAGAGGAATGAGGATAAGAAATAAACTTGAAGGACTGGATGAAGATAATTACCTATTCATAAGTAGAAGTCCTATAGATATATATTTAGGTTACCTAGGGTGGAAATTTTGGAGAAAATATAACCTCATTCACATGGATAATGATTTTTTGAAGATTAATTTTTAGGTTTTGGATAACCTATATTGCTCAAGTGGTTTAAATATGTGAACTAAGGTATGCCCTTTTATAATTGAGGAGAGGGCGCATTTATAATTTCATAAAAATAATTAGTGTATATAATCACTATTCAAGATCAAATATATTCAAAATGGTAATAAATTTGAATGAATATTTTGTATGGCTTAATTAACATCATCCAATGAAATTTACACAAGTTTTTATAACATTTTAATTTTTTTAATTAACCCCTTTGTTAGTTATTTCCAACCTTAACCATGGTAATAACTATTTTAATAACAAGTGGTCAATAATGTCATTATATATGTAAAAGTGACTCAAAAATGGACCCCTAGATGGGTTTTTAAATAATTTTATATGCACACGGATGGACATAATAATTTTTTTGAATGTTAATTAATTTAACACAAAATTGATAAAAAAATTAATTTTAATTTTGAAACATTTCAATGAATCATACATTAAATAAATAAATAAATAATCTAAATTCAATTACAATAATTTAAAACTACCATTAAATGTTATGTAGTTCTAAAAAATCCTGGGACACATTATCTCATTCCAATTTTATAAATTTTAAAATTCTTAAAATCATTTATTTTATACAATTTTAAAATAATTAAATAATGTATTAGTGTTACACTAGAATTTTAGGTAATTATATATTTTTATATAATTATAAAAAAAATTAGTCTCAAAATATAAATTTAGGTTTATTCATATCTTGATTTTTTCTCTATGTGGAAACATAAATGATATTTAAAACTAAGAGAGTGACATTTTGTAGCTTTAATTAATTTAAATATTATAACTGTCATTTGTAAGAAAAATTGTCTATTAAACATATACATTAAGGGCCTAAAGTTATAAGAGTATAATTATATTAATACATTAAAAATTAATAGTAATCATTATGGTCGTATCACTTAATTATAACATAGATTAACCGAATTTACCCTCTACTGTAGTGATAAATTCTACAATGGTTACTGTTCAGGTTGACCAAAACTAAAATGTATATTTACCAAATTTTAACCTCCTAATTACAAATATTTAACACATTTTATCAAATTACATACCAATAGGTTTAATAAATTAATTTAAAATTATGTGTGCATTACATGAAAACAAATCACTTTTTAGAAGAAAAAAAATGTAGTTTTTAAGAAAAAAATTGATTTATACATATCCCAGGCATATTAAAAAATTAAAAAATTAAAATAATTTATTGGATATATAATATATAAATTTAATTAAAATCGTTCACTAATAGTGATAAATATAAATACAAATTACATGAATATAAGCTTTTTTTCAGAAAAATGACTTTTATGAATAAGAATGTCTTTATACAGAATGTAAACCCCAAATTGATTATAATAAATATAATTGGATTGTCTATAATATAATAGAAATAATATTTTTTGAAAAAAAATTAATATAATATGTATCGTTTCAAATGGTTGAATCAAAATTATAGTTTCAAATAAAAATAGTTACTTTTCACTGTTCAATAAACATAAAACTTTTCAAAAAATATGAAACATTCCACTGAATCAAATTTTCATATGAGGATTTCAAAAATGATATTTTTTTTAATAAAATATAATTTATAGATGTTTCAGAATGTAATTTTATTATTTTCTAAAAAAAATATAAAATATTTTTTGAAGAATGTTTTTGATATAGCATACAATCACCATACTAAAAATTGAAAATTTATTTCCCAAGAATTACTTAAAAAAATTATTGAGTAGTTCCAATATATATATATATATATATTTCATAATTAGGTTAATACTATTCATACCCTCCAATTAAATGTTTTGGTTATAATTGTTATGTTAAATAATAATATTTTAATAGTATGTTGGGCTTCATTAAAAAATTATATTATGTGTTCTGTATGCTATCAAACATAGTGTTATTATTTTAAATTCCCAAGGTATTAAATTTTAATATTTAAACCTTTAATTTTTAACATATTGTTCTTTATTCAAATATGAATTTACAATAATATTTTATTCCTTATTCTTAAGATAATAATTATGATATACATTTCAATAGGTTCTCACAGAATATTATGAAACTCATTTCCTTTTATGGGTTTTTGTTATGATTATGCCACATGAATTATTACTATTTTTCAAACATACATACATGTACATATTATGATGTGATTGTTGGTGTAATAATTATGTTGACCTTATAATCCATCACATATAGTAATTATCACATGGTATTTCTTTTTTTTCAATGTGTAATATCCATGGAATTGTATGTTATGTAGTCCTTGAAATAACCCTTTACCTATGATTTTGATGCCATGTTTTATTTTCTCTCAATAAACATATAATGATAGAACATATGATAAATACTTATTAGTTCCATTTTTTCATATGTTTATCCTCTTTTATCATATAATGGTATACCTCTTAACTATGTTATATTTCCTTTTATATTTAATCCCATATAAGGATTTAAATATCATAATTTTCTTTGAGCATGTTTCTAGGTTTTCGTATATAATAATAGATGTTCAAAGGGATTTAGGAGAAAAATATATATTGGGTAGTAAATACGGTTTAGTTTACTTTTATGTCAATGTATTTTTGTACATAATCTCCCAATTATATTAAACCACTATATTTTTAGGGTTTCTTTCATTGAATTTTATATAATTTTATTTGTAATAATATGATTATGAGAATATAGATTTTATCACTACTCTTTTAAAACATATTTTAAATGTATGATCTATTAGGTTAGTAGGAAAGATGAGTGTGACCCTTCAATCCCACTATCTATAAGATCCAACATATTTTCAAATATGTTCTTTGTTAATTTTTAAATTATTTGGATTTCTTTGGACATTTGTAAAAGGTTCTTTTAGAAGTTGGATATATAATGAATAATCATAGGGTGGAGGAATCTATCTTTAGTATAATTTTAAAGTTAAAATTTCCAATTTTCATCATGAATTGTACTTAGAAGGCTTTGTAAGTTGAATTATACCCCATGAAAGAGGGATTTATGTCTTAAAACCCCTATTGACGTCATAAATACCCCAAAAATAGAAAAATGAATATTTACTTTTCTACCCCTTCTAGTTTTACCTTTATTTCATCCTCATCCTCCTACATTTCACACCCACACGAATAGTATTGAAGTGCTCCTTTCCTCTTCCCTTCACCTCGGCTTTGAGATATTTTTTTCATCCTATGTCCAAATCAAGAAGCATTCATCATTCTCAATAACCCTTAATAAGTATACGATTCCACTTACATATTTTCTTTGTTTCTCTCACCATATTGAATTATACCTTTATGCGATCTAATAATCCATATTTTTAAAGAATTTTTCTTTTTCTTCATTTTCTCTCGTTCCATCCCAAATTAAAGACTAATACTAGATAATGATTCTTTTATCCATATAATGCAAGTAGTTTATACCATTTCCTTAAATGGTTATATTTTTATATTATTTTGATGTAGTTACACACGCTAGACCTTCCATTTGTTTCTCCTAAAGTTTGTCATATTTTAAACTGATCACAAGAAACTCAAATTGACATGATATGTGACATTGGTAACATGTTTAAGGTTCAAAACATCAACCCAAACAATTTTATTTGGTGAGTTTGATTAAATAAATTCAGGACTTTTTTTCCTGTATTACCAAAACCCAAATAAATTGTGTCTGTCTTGACCTTGAATAACAATATTCCTTAAATTGAATTGAGGAATTTTTATGTATTAAGAATACAAACATAGACCAAGATATCAAATATAAATTAATTAAATTAAAGATGAATGGTAAGACAAGGAAATTAAACCCTTCACAAATGATGTTGGAGAAAGTATAATACACTTGTCCCCCTATTTATTATTCATTATTTTTATAACAAAAATGATGGAATGAATTAACTAATTGACACAGATTCCTTTTCATCCAGATTACATATTCAAATAGGGATGAAGTTCCTAATTGATTCATGGAATGAAAGGAAATGTAGATCTTGGTTTCCTATTTGCAGTTAAAGAGCATTAAATTACATCTTGTGCATCAGAATTGAAGGATGTGAGGGTCCTTGTTATATAATTTGGCTAAATAGACAAGATGCTCCATTATGACTATCTATAAAAATTAGACCAGATGATTAATATGGTTTATATGAATATTTGGTACATAATGTTCTTTAATAAATATAATAATAATAAATTTTTAAGGGATTTCTGGGATAGTCAAATGTGGTTATTATTGGATGGATGTCCTTGGAGGAATGAAATCTGGCTTGGGTACTTTTTTTCATATTTATTTCCTTTTTAATTATTAACTTCACACTACTTCATTGTATACATAGAAATTGAATTATTTATAGACATGGTCAGTGGTGACCTACTATGTTTTGTTAACACCCTCTTTAGGCCTATAAGTTTTACACATTTAAACATCATGGATGTTGGTCAGGACAAGGGAACATGGCCTACTATAGAATATTGAATTTATATAGTATAATGGTATATGGGAGTAGAGAGCCAAGATTTTTCTTGTGATTTTATTGGAAATAAATATTTGTATTTTTTTACATTATGCATATCATGTAAAGTTTTTTATGTATACTCTCATTTTTGTATAGCATCATGATATCATAATTGGTTTATGAAACTACATATTTAGTTTATTTATTATACTTATATGGATGGTCTACTATGGCTATCCATTATTATATTTTTTTGCAATTGTTATATTATTTTTATATCATCACTATGTTCTATTACAACAATGATGGAATAGAATCCACACCATAACATAATAAACACTCACTACTAGATGGTATCCTCCGTCAAATGGGGATCTTTTCTTGAGGCCATGTGGCCAATAGATTCTGGATACTTATGAGTGAACTCGGATTGGTAAGTTAGAAAATAGTATCAGAGATTTGTTTTCTTTTTTATCTTATTTCTATTGGGTGTGGTAGATAAAAGACTAAGAAGTGTTAAAATTTTGTAATGAGAATAAACCATGATGTAGATAATCCTCATACATAGTAATGGATTAGTTTCCTAGGATGAGAACTATTATCCTTTTTTTACCAATTATTTTTTTACAATTTTTACCATTGGGTGAAGCACATAAAATGTTTAATTTATTATGATTTTTTATTTTATGTTACAATTTTCTTGCATGTAATGGATATATTTTATCATGCATCAATAGATACACATAGAGACTCACATTACATGCATTTTCCAAGCCACAACGATTTCATTTCTAGACTTACTAATACTTTTGTTTGTGCCTTGAGTGATATTTTTTTATTTGAATAAAGTTTTTACATGATGAAAGTGATAAAGAATTATCTCATTCATGTTTCTGTATCAACCTAAAAAAATTATCCACATATCATGGTGGTAGAAACATAACTAAACTATAATAATATGTTTGATATATGTACTATTAGTTACATGGGATGAAATGTTTTTGGATGGAATTAAATGGGTTTTTATTTTATTTATAATATGAATAAACCTCTATAAGTAGATAGCGGTGGTCTATATAATTAATCAATTATAAAATTCTAGTTTATGTTACATGAAATTACAATTTTAACTTATAATGTGTATGACTTTATAACATTGGATTTGATGACACATCTAAATAAACCGTGATATATATATATAACATCAGAATTGTAATTCAAAAATAAAAACGTTCCTATTAAATGGGGATGCTAATTGAATCTAAAATAAGTTTTTTCCCCTATAAATAACAATTGACACTCCATATACTAGAACGTATGCTATAATATATTAGGCCTTAACTCATACAAAAACATTGTAGTGGGTATTGGTATTGTCTCTATTTTTCATTTATAATCCACTAAGTTACCTAGAAATCAATTTTGGAGTAAGGATATGGTATCGACTCTTGGGTTCAAAGGTTATCTACCTTCTATATTGTTACATATGAAATCAATTATATTATTTAACTATTTTTTAGTCATTGATTTGGAATTATATTAATATGAATTAACAATGGGATCAAGTCAAATGAAAAAAAGGTGTTGATGACCATTATATGGTGGTGTTGGTACATCTAAAACCAGTATTAGCTCCTATCATTCTACATGTGGAACCTCATGGTATATCTAATTCTAGAACTGATTCATAGTTCCAAGAGGGGTTCTTATGATTCATGCATACCAAGAAGGTATCACTGTTATTTTCCAATTCTTTGGTATATATGATAAAAGAATTTTAGAAGTATCATATACCAACATTATCATGTGATAGTGGCCCTAGGATTTTAAATCATAGGTAGATTCCAGGTTTTCAATCTTCAATAAACTTGAGATCCCTCTTGATGGGTGGGCGAGGCATATAGTTCATATGATTTTTAGATCCTCTAAGTGTTGGTGGGGTGTCTTAAATCAATGAAGTCTGTATTGGGAGATGATCTATGGACATTTTTAGTCTATTTTATCTGATTAATTTAACCTAATGTTGTTTATAGTGGATAAATACATGAATTTTATGTGTTGGGATAAGGGTAAAATATATTTTATGAGCTACTCAAATCAATTTTCATAACTCCATTGTCCAATTCCTACTCTTATAGGTGATTAGTTAACTAGAGTGAGGTAGTATGGAGATGGATTACGTAGGCCACCAATTCTTAGATTAATGTATTATATCTGACTATTGTATATGAAATAATAAAACAAATGCTCTTCTACAGGAATAACCTAAGGGAAGATGATATTGTGGGAATGATAGTTTAGTAATGAGGTAGGAGGATAGTTCTTCTAGTAGAAGAAAGAAATGTTTTGAGTTTTTTATTTATGAAAGCAGTACATAGAGTACACAATTAGTTAGCCAGGTGACATGTCATCTATTTAAGAATAAGATACAAAACCCTTAATATAGCAAAGAAATAGTGGAGTTTTAGGATTTCAATATGATGGGTCAACATCATTGGTTTTGAAGGAAGCTTCATCAAGTGGTTAGTGAGAGAGGGTCTGGACTATATTGAGGTTCTAAAGCAGGATAATCCACTCTACAACAAGAAGGGATATAGATTATTATAGGTCATTCAATATGAGAATGTAATCATGGATAATGAAATTAGAATTCAGATATGCATCACCAGTTGGGTGGACCTACTCAGGGTAATCAGGTTTACATCAGTGCTACGGAATAATCCACATATACACATTACATGCTACAACTGAAGAGTAGTGATCAAGTCCCTCAAAAGTTTGAGGAATGATTTTAGTTGCCTCAAATTGAGTATATTTTATATTTGATATGGGGTTTTCACATTATTTCAAATTTTTATAAATTGGGGAAAGTATTGGGTTCAAAATTAATTATTTATATGGAATAATGACACATTATATTACATTTTTTAGTGACCCAGACATTAGTAACCCCAATTCGGTGTCTGATTCAATTTTTTGGCCGAAAATAAAAGGAAATACATCCTGAAGGACATAATTGTTTAGTAGTTTGGGTAAACTAGAAGCATACATGAGTCATGTATTACATTTAAATATTTAATTTACAACAATTTTTTTTTTAGAATAAGCTTATTCCATCTAGCATTTCCTTGAAAATTAAAATATAGTACACTTCTTGGGTTCCTCAGAATAGAATCAAAATAAGAGAAATCATAAATTTTTAGTATGGTTTAAGTAAAATAGAATAAATCATGAATAAATGAATCCTAATTATTATATTATTAACACTATAGAAAGGTAAATATCTAGAGACAAATCCCATTAAAATAATGGACTATAATAACTAATGGTAATATAAATAATTGGATACAAATTCCATAAAACCAATAAAGTGATAATTAAATATATCCAAAGATAATATCATTTTGAATGTCTCATGGATAATAATAGCTAAATTTTTAGGGAAGATAATAGTTAATTATTGGAAGTCATGATTCCAAATAACATGAAACATTAACCATCAATATATATCCTCAAGATTATTTAAAACATGTTGGGTAAAAAAACGATCTGGTTTGGAAAAATCATTTGGGTCAAGACCTTTCACATCGCACTGATTATCAAGATATATCCTCTAAATAGTTCAAAATATTTTCAATTCAAATGTATAGGGTTTTCGTTACTTATAATGTCTTAGGAGACTATCAATACATCGAGGGATGTTAAATAAAATGTCCCCAACCCATCTCTTGTGTGTTCAACAAATTCATAATTTGTTGAATAATAAATATAATTCAATAACAATATGACTTATCATCAAATATCCATATTCAGTAAATAATATAGATTTATCAATATTTCCCTAAGTAAATAAATACAATTCATAGTAAAAAATTTATTTTTAAATAGTATATGGCTCAAGAAATAACCCTATCCATGAAAAACAATATTGATATTTAGAGGAAATTTAATATCTAACTATCAAAACAAAGTGAATATTTCAAGGGGAAGTTAATTACGTAAAAATGAATTGTGGAAGTGAATATCAATACTATCCTATGTCAAAATTACTATTAACCATCTACATAAATAATAAAGATAGTATCAACATATTCCCATTGGAGTATAAATAAAGGGTTGTTATCATTGATGAATAGAAATACCATAAAATGATTTATCAAAACATTCTTGAGTAAAATATCCCTTTCTTTTTCAAATATATTTTGAAAATAATTTTCCTTTAAAATAACTCTTATAAACCTTTTCATTAAAAATATATTCCTGAACATGAAATCGAAAATTCAAATAAATGATGATCATGTTGGAAGGTAATTTCATACTAGCATTATTATTTAAAAAGAACATTCATTTTTCACTATAAAATGGCTGAAATGTTTCCTCATTGGGGAATGATAAGAATATTCTCTATTTATATTCGATTAAATCAAAATGGAATTAGTTTTGAAAAGGCCATAGAGATTCCTTTGATTTTTTTTAAAGCCGACACTGTTAAAACTTAACTTAATTAATCATTTTCAAATGGTTATAAACATTTTTAGAAAACATGATTTGGGATGAAAACCAAATTTCTCACCGATGATTTGATTGAAGTGGAATTTTCATAAAATCATTTTCCAATAATTTTAAGTACCAAATAATTGGAAAATGGTATGATTAAAATAAAATATCACCAATAAAAAATGTAAAGGAAAATTAAATGTGTTTATTATGAAATATTAAAATAATGTCATTCAAGTAAAATTCAAGGGTAAACAATCTCTATTAGAATGATATGGTGAAATGAAACATTACAATGATCATAATATTGATATGATAATTAATAAATGACGAAATTTTGATTTAAAATTAAAATCCACATAAAAATTGTGGAAATAAACTATTTGGTTATCAAAAGGTATTATACACATAAGCTTAGAATGAAATAATTAATGATGTAGAAAATTAACTTAATGAATAGAAATTGATATAAAAAATCTGTTACCACTTGGTAACATTTAAATAAAATCAATTTAGATGAAATAATTCAAATTTATTCCTAAAATAACTTAATGTATTATTAAATAATTATATTACATGAAAAGTGGAATCATATAAACTATATGAAAAAATTAGGTGAATTACATTAAAATATTCTGCAATGAAATAAAATTGAGACGAACTCCCTTACCTCATGCTTTATTTTGATTATAATTTATTTGAACTCATTTATAGTGGTTTTAAAAAATTTATTGACTTAACTAAAAATAATAAAACTAATAATAATAATAATATCATATATTATATTATTTTATCATTATATCTACCATCAATTAATAATACTTCATTACTTTCATTATTTCCAGTGTTAATTACCTTGTTTTCTCATGTGTGCCCACCATTAATGGTCTTTTTCTTGCATTTATTATATATTTATATCATCTATATAATAATAATCATGTAATAATTAATATATTTTTATATTAGGTTTATTTTTGAAACCAATCATGAATGATTTTTATGAAAAGTGAACTGTGTTACGATCCGGGAGATGGTAGGTTGTACGTATGCTTGAGTAAAATTCAATTTTTTCAAAAAACATTATGAAAAAGAGGTATGTAATGTTTTAAATATTCATAATGATCATAAATTACTGAATATAATATCACATAATTATATATATATATATATATATATATCACCCATGTGTTGTGGTGATTAAAAGAGGGTCACATCGCTTCGAGATTGTGATAACCCACATGTATATGAATGATGTTATCATTATTATGTCAGTGAAAACAAAATAAATAGAATGATATATATTATTAGAAAATAATATTAAATATAATATTAATATAATATTTTTTTCATTTATATCACATATAATAATTAAATTTATATTTATTACCATATATGTGATGCGATAGTGAAAGTAGAATAAAATCTGTTCGTAAGGCGGTTGTCCGTCGTACACACGAGCAACATTATCTTATTTCCTATAGAATCAATGGTAAAATAGATATATATTATATAGTGACTATAATGATATAAAATTTTTATAAATATCATATATAAACATTATATCCATCATCGTACCCAACCTTGAGTGTTGTAAATGGAAAAAAGGAATGAAATCGGTTTACGAGGTGGAAGCTCAACGTACACAGGAATGATGATTTTGTAACCCATTCCATAGAAGTGGAAATACCATTATGTAATTTACATATTATAAAACATCATAGTATATGGAATCTAATTATTTAATTACATCATAATGGTTTAATAAAAATGGACGTAGGTTTAGAGAGAACTAAAATACAGATTCATGTTGAAAGACATTACTTCATCTTCGAGTATCCTCCTCAGGTTTTTACTAAATCCTTCAATAGTTATATTTATATTCAAACATAGGATTATAATATGAGATTATGGATTTTGTTATGTTATTTCATTAGGTACATTCTAAACTAAATAGGTTTCAATGAGTAAAGATGGTATGAGAGGGGGTGACCTTTTATAAGTGGATGTGAGGACACGCTCAATATTTTGGAAATTAATTGAGTTCCCCAAAATTTTGCATATGTCACTGGTGTCCAAAATGTTCTATTATCAAAAAAAAAAATTTTAATGTTTTAAATATGGGTAAAACATAGTTTATGATATGTTTATTGTTTATTTGTACTCTGATCCTTTACGATTAACCCCTGATAAACCCATTTTTACCATACCTCTGCAAATTAATTTTAACTTAATTCACTATTAATTTTAGTCAAAACTAAATAGAACTGACTATAAAATATTAAATTATTTTTTTTAAAATATTTAATGTATTTTTACAAATTCAATTCAAATATGGGGAAAAAATAAATTTAAAATTAATCATGAATGTGTGATGAGAAATCATGTTTTTAAAGAGAATATGTTAACAAGTATACAAAGATTCTTAAATATAATATTAATGTGAAAATTATTAAAATGACTTAAATACGATTAATTGAAATATTATTGAATTAATTTTACATTAAAAAATATTATAATCTAATTTACCATTATAAATAATTTAAACAAAAAGGAATTTCTCAATTAAAATTTATAATATTTCATTATTCATCAAAAAATTATACTTCTCTGAAAAATACCAAAAATTACCCTAAAATAATTATGGTATCCTAATTTCAAAATTAAGGTTTAAATTTTTATGAAAATTATATAAATTTATTAAAAAACAATTTTAAATTTTGTTTAGAAGGTGCAACTAACCCGTCTATTAAAAATAATTTTTTTCATCAATCATTTCAATTTTTCATTTAAAATATTATTATTTAATTTATGACCAACTGATATCTAATTAAATTCTGTAAATAATATTTTCTCATAATTAAGTTTATATTATTCATACCTTCTATTCAAATGGCTAGGTTATATATGTAATATTAAATAATATTACTAAAAGTATATCATTATTCTATAAAAATCACACATTCTTGTAATATAAGTTATTGATAAAACTTATTTTTGTGTGTATCATAACCTATAGAAGAAAATTAATTTTCTATAAAATCAATATACTATAAATTTTTGGGGTGTTATATTCTATTTTAATATTTGTATTGTGTGTTATATTCACTGTTGAATGATGTATTATTCTTATAGAAATTCTGGGTGTCACAATCCCCCGCACTTAAATAAATTATGTCCAATAAATTCAAACTCGATCTTCGTAATGAATGGATTTATAATTGGAATTTATTTTTTTGAAAACCCACATCATATAAAGTGTTAATTAAATATCACCATATTAAGAGTTAAATGTAAGTATAGAGTTCTTATTGAATAATATATAACAAGTTTTCTATGTAGGGGAATATTGGTGTGAAGTGAAGGTATGAACATTGAAGAAATGTGTAAATATTAATATATAGTGGTAGAGTTCATTGATAATGAGAAATTTAATGACCAATGGAATGCTAAGGGAAAAAATTCCATAAATATTTGATGATTTAAAATGCAATCTGATTCATTTAATATGAATGTAATTTGACAACAATTTTGTTTCAAGATCCTTTTTATTTTGTTGAGGAATTATTTTATTACCATAGAATGTGAGGAAATATATTTACTTGATATATTTATGTTTCATAATAATAATTCTATCCTTTGGTTTTCTTCAATAAATTTTTAATACATCACTTACTAAATGAAATGAATTTCAAAAAATAGTTTTGTTATTCCTAAAGTTCTAAATTTCACTTTTGACATATCATGACAACTATAATAGAAAGATAAGTAATTCCTTAAATCCCTATTTATTATTATAAAAATAGTTTTCCACAAGTTATTCAATATGTATGAAATCCTATATGGTGAATTCATACATTAATCTATAAAATATAATCCAAATTTCATCTTAAACTATTTTATATGTCATTAACCTTATGCCCATTAAAAAATATTAAGATACAAATAATCACCAAGTGGGTCACTGAATTTAAAAAATGAACTTCACAAAATCTCTCAACAACATGAATTAGATCTTAATCATCACATACCAATTTTGTTAATACCTTTATCGTGTATTCTCTTCAAATATGGTAATATCTTTAATTACTATAAAACATTATTTAAAACATGAATTATTCCTTATACCTCATGTAAAAAATAGAATATTGGATATATTCCTTAAAACCACCGATATTTGAAACTCCATTAATGGTGCTATAAATCACTTTTTCAACAAATCCTTTATCAGTTCCAATGTTTTCAGCACTATCCAATTTACATTTTTTTTTGTATAAATCAACTATTTACCCCAACACCATTATCTCAATATTAGGAATATATTAGGATTTATCTTTCTATAAATCATGTGTTTAACAAAACTTTAACCATTACAATGAACCACTTTTCTTGGTACCATTCAATATACAATTTTAAATCTTTCGAGAAATAGTACTAAAGAACAATCCTTATAAATTTCATATTTCATATAAGAAGATATCATTGATAAAACAATCAAATGACATAATTATATAATCCAAACACAAGAACATTAATCATTCAACTTTGTCTATGTTAGTAGCATAAGCTTAACCATGATCCATTAGCTTATTTTGAGATATATTCCATTGATGCTTTGGACTATGATTTGCATAGTGCCCCATCTCCTTACTAAAAAGTCATGACCCGAATTGCACTAAACTAGTTCCTTGATCTGGTTTACCAAAATACCTCAAGAACACCACCACATATTCTAGACACTTCCAACTAGCAATGACAGTCTAATGTGGAACTATGAGGATACTATTGTTATATATCAGAGTACACAACCTGAAGTACATAATTAAACATTATTCACATCAGTGAATTTTTAGGAATATGTAAAATAAAACTGATACATTCTATAATAAAATGAAATATAGTAAAAGAACAAACTTTTATTACATACATATAACATCAATCACACACTAGGATGACCATATATAAAAAAACAAATTGACAAATAGATATATCATTCCCTAATATGAAATTTGGGTCATATCATGTACCTAGTCTCCAATAAACATTTAAGAAACGTTAGCCTGACCAATCGACTCCACATGAGCATCCTAGTAACTATGATATCTTTCGCCTCATCTCGATCCATCATGCATCCTTTCTCACAAAGAATCCAGATGTATGGTATGTACATGCACTGAGGCTCATATTAAAGCATGAGAAATAATTCTCAGTAGGCCAGCCCCAATGGTGAACCAATAATCTACATCCAAAAGTTATTGATTAGGAAATTTACTAAACCTAGCCAAAAAAATTGTAAAATAAATAAAAATATAATGATCATAGATACTTAGGTCCAAGACCTTGATTGACCATACCTTCTTTGTACAATGATGGGATGTTTCTAAGAATATATCAATGATAGTGTATCGAAATTATCATGTGAACTCCATATCTAGGGAATCACCAACCAAAACATCCAATTCTTTGCATCCATCCTATGATAGTCTTATAATATGAGATATTGATCCAAATCATCCCCTATCATGTCTTCATGACCCAATCATTTTCTCATACTTGGGACCTCGACACATCTGTCCCAAATAAGATACAAAAGTACTAAAAAAACCAAACCATTAAACTGAAATATATATTATAGAAACTATGATATTAGCATACCAGGATATTACATCAATATAGATGTATATTCATGACATTTCAAAAATACATTTCTGAGGACTGTAATAGTTTACTATCTTTGGACACTAGGAAAGAAAATCTTCTATTCTATTGAAAGATATTAAAAAATTACCATTAAGATATCTACCTTTAGTACTTATACCTAAATCCTTTCTACATATCCTAGGGAAAGGAATCATACGAAAGGAGTGGTCTTATATGCTCAATAAGCGTAACTAAAAGAAATGTGTTATCATAACATGAATAAAATGGTATGTAACATGATTACTACATATTAATATCATACATTGTATATTAGAGATCATAATAAATATTTTCAGTTAATAATACATGGATCATAAAATAATTAAGAGCATATGTCATGAAAAAATAGTATAATAATATGGAATAAAATTTATGGGATGTGCATTTTTTTAATGTTGTGAACATGTATAAGTATAAAGAGGTTCACCCATTAAGTTAAGGACATAAAATCAGTTCCTCGCATCAGCTTATGGACATGTAAACATGTCTATGCATAACATTAGGAATTTGTAATCATGTTCACTCTAACCTTATGTACATGAAACCAGGTCGATGCATAAGAGTTTTTCCATATAATCTGGTTCAAAAATTACATTGAGGACATGTAATAAGGGTCATGCATAAACTTATGGAAATGAAACTAGGTCCATGAATAACATTGTGAACATATAATCAGGATCACACATAACATTTATACTCATGATTCATCCATCATTACCCAATTAATTGGAGGGTGATATTGGTCCCACCCATCTTATAATAATATCATTTATACATGTGACACAAGATAATAAAACATTCATCATTTCATGACCCATAAAAAGAGATAGGTCTTATAAACATTAAATCATACCTCATGAAATGAATGGGTATGATTAACATCTCATAACATCATAGCCCATGAAATGATATAGGTTTTATAATGACTTTAGGAAAGAATAACCCGTGAAAAGAAGTGGGTTTCAAAAGTATAAAACCCATGGAATTGAAATGGTTGTCTTAAGCATCATTCCAACAAAACATAATCCATTCAAGATATAATATGAATAGAAACTTTAGAACATTTTATATATGGGAATTAATCACATCCATAAATGTTATCTTATGTGGATAAAAACTAGGGAGGATATTTTGAAAACATTACTTAAGGAAAATATCATTTCTTCAATGAAAATGACAATTTAATAAATAAAACCTTTAAAATACCATTTCACTTAAAAACATATTAAATAATATAAAAATCCTTTTGAAAAAAAAACATTGAAAATATATTTTAAAAAACATTTTCCTAAAAAAATATTCCTTTGAACATGAAAGGAAGTCTTAAAATAATCGATGGTAGGTAAATCCCTACATGTCATATGACGTAAAAAGAATATTACTTTTGTATGGTAAATACTTTAGAGAAATACATGATTTATAAAGTGACTAAAATATTCCTTTGAAATCGTTAGTAATAGAAAAAACTATTAAAATTTTATCTTAACTATTTTAGGAGAATGGTATATTATTTTTTGAATGCTTTTTAAAAAACATAGATTTCCAACTGAAGAGATGGTAATGTAGGGATTTCATAAAAAAAATTATTAACTAAATTATGTACCAAAGAGTGCAAAAATGACACCAATATATGAATAAGTAATTAATTATCATATGTGAATAAATTAATGAATTTTATTGAGGGTGGGATAATAATATTTCCACAATGTAATCATAAACATAAACAAAAATGAAAGTGATGACATTATCACAATGAACTCTTATAATTTGGTAACTTTGGATCATACTCTCCATGGGAGAAATTTAAATTAAATTAAACATAAAATATCACAAAAATAAGGCAATTAATTATAGAAATTGTTAAATGGAATTATATTCACCTTTAAAGAGAATATAGGTGCATAAAAAACATGAGTCTCAAAAAAGGTGAACTGATACCAAACTATTTAACTGATTTGGTAACTTTTGAAACATAATCCATATGAATGAAAGTTTATAAAATGGATATATTAATACCTATAAATTTAATTATATGATACATAGACTACCATCATGTGAATTACATACACCACACAAAAGGATAGAGTGGAAAACAAAACATGTATCTTATGGAAAAAAGTGACATGAAATCCCCTTACGTTGTGTCGTGACTCTCACCGTGAAAAATCAAACCACGTGTATAATAAATATAAATTTATTATAAATATTTACTAAAAAAATATTATTTTATCTAAAAAAATATATGGTTTTATTATTTCCTTATATTTCCTTCTAATTAACAAACCTATATTAAGTTTTCACTTGGGGTAATATTCACTTTTTCTTCACATGTATCTTAATTGGTTTTATCATTGGTCCTTATACTTATTAAATGATAAAATAATGTAAAAAATAATATAATTTTCTATATTTGTGTTATAATAATCTATAGAATATATAATTACAAAATGGAATACATTGTTCATTGAGATGGTAGGTCATACAAACGAATGAACACCATTTCTATTTTGTTGTCGTGTTGAAAGAAAGAATGTAAAAAGACATATATGTATATGTGTGTGTGTGTGCATATCATTATTAAAGTAGCTTTAGGATATCATATATTTCATATAAATTTACTAAACCCATCCTTAATACAATTCATGTATTGTATTAACGAATCAAATTGCATTGAGGGGCACTAGTTCACACTTCCTCAAATAAAATTATCATATTAACCCCAACGGAAATATAAAAAAGATATGTGTTCTTAAAAGGAATAAAGAAGATTAAATAAACAAAAAATATAATACATAAAATATATAAACATATTTTTCATCATAATATCCTTAATGAGAGGCAATAAAGAAAAATTGAATAATCATCGTTTTGTGAGGTTGTAGTTCACCATAAACAAAAACTGCATGTTAATTATCCATTAGACGATGTTGTGTGTAAGTGTATGTTGAAAATGTAGCATAAAAACCTCATAGAATATTTTTTACACTAGAATTATTATATAATAATGGAAAAGATCATGTGGAGTTTTGATGAATGTAAATAAAATAACGGACTTAAGAGAATATATTACCTCTTAATCAGGTAACTCTTTTTGGTTTATGCAAAAAGTCTTACTTGAATTATATTTTTCCCAATGTAAGGATTTTATTAACAAGTGTGGATTTTTATGAATTGTATTGGGAATATATTTTATGAACATAGGAGGTTTTAGATGTGTGATAAAGTAGGAGAGGTGGTGGCCTCTTATAGGGAAGGAAAATGACTCACTTTGAATTTTTTTGAAAAAATGTTAGGTGTACACATGTTGTTACCTAAAAAAATTCATTCTAAAACCAACCTAAATCAATAACGGAAGGTTTATGGACTAAATACATCCCTAAAATGGATTTTTAAAAGTGTCTATGTCATTTTATCCCAAAGTATTTAGGTTTATTCCCTAATTAAGCTGAATTTGACCTTAATAGTTGTGATACATTTTAATCACATTAACTAATATTTTTGGGAAAAAAATTAAGTTGACCTTATATAAATCTAAATATTATAATTATTACAATTTTTTATGTTGTTTTTTTTATATTAAACTCACATATGTTGCAAAATTATTATTAATGCAAACCATGAAGATGTGATGAAATTACAGATTTTAAAGGTACAAAGAAGATCAAAAGTTTTTTACGTTTTAATATTCTATTTAAAATTGAAATTGAATATAATGACCTAAATTGTATTAATATATGTTTTATATATCTAATTTTACATCAAAACAAATTTAAAATATTATTTAGCATTAATAATTATTTAAACAAAAAGGCAGTTTTTAACTACAAAGAAGTATTTTTTAACTATTCATCAGAAAATAATGTTTCTCAGAAAAATCCCAAAAAAATAATCCAAAGATATTCTTAACATTATAAATTAAATAATAATGTTTATTTAATCAAATTAACATTATAAATGTGTCTAAACGTATTTTATCATTAAAATCGGTTCATTTAGAAAAGCAGTATTTTTAATCATAAAAATGACTTCACTGAAAATTATATATTTCATTATCAATAGGTTTTTTTCGATATAACCATTCCAAAAATTATTTGAAAATTAGTTATTAATATTTATAACACTATGTTTAATGGTTATTTTATACTTATATTATTTATAAAAATTATAATAAAATGATGTTTTTAGAAACTCAAAGTTGGGTGTAACGTACGGAAAGTTGGTGATGTGTGTAGCGCAAACCAAGTTGGTATTGCATATAGCGCAAGCCAAGCAGGTATTTCATGAATCTCAAGCTAATTTGGTATTATGTATAGGAAAATAAAAGACAGTATTGCATGAATCATAGGCCAAGTAGCTATTGTGTGTAGCATAAGCCAAGTCAATATTGCATGAAATATAAAATATGAAAAAGATTAAATTAAATTGAAAAAATAATAATTCACAAAATCTCAGTGTTTTACATTCTACCCCCCTTAAAATAGAATTATCTCTTATAATTATTCTTCGTTATCAATGGATTAATACTTGAAAGTTCATTCCATAGAAGCCCTTATCGTAAAAATTAATACTAAAACATCCCTTAAAAAGGAAAATTGGAAACATAGCAGTTACCCAAAATAACATATATTTACGGTTCCACATATGATAAAATAGGTACGAAATGAAAACATAGAAATGGATGAGAAATCAATCCATCATGTTTTTATGGAGAGTGATAGAGAACATGGTCAAGAGAAATTTTACTATAATAAATACATAAATCCGTGATGGACTAAGGGACCATATGATTCATTGGAAATGAAGACACTAAGATAACATTGTTATCTTCAAAAAAAAATTCAAATGATTATGAATTTTCATGAAATTATATACTTTCATGATATCAGTACAATATCACACTTTGTGGTTCTTTAATCCACCTAACCTCTTTCTCCAAAAAGGAAGGAGAAATTTTCATTCCTGAAGTACTAACAGATCATGAGATCCTTGATATTCCATTCAATCTGTCATTAGTTAAACTAAAAAAATCCAATATACATAAGTCCTCATGTGTTGAGATAATACATTAATCTCAATAAAATATTTTTTATGAATGAATTAAACATTACATTAATGGATAACCTTATAACCCTTCCATAAATATAATTCATCCTTCGTTCCCTAAATAAACTCTTATCTTATAACAAAAATATTTTTATTGAATACATGCATTCATCCATACACCAATTGAACATAAAATGTAATTTTATTATTACAAAAAT
This sequence comes from Viscum album, assembly GCA_963277665.1. Taxonomy (NCBI): domain Eukaryota; kingdom Viridiplantae; phylum Streptophyta; class Magnoliopsida; order Santalales; family Viscaceae; genus Viscum; species Viscum album. The sequence continues at coordinate 1,237,494,841 of OY728157.1, read as the reverse complement.
TCATTTAAGGGGATATAATCACATTATACTTCACTAAATTATTAAAAACAAAATTATCAATGTGCATATTCATACAATATCTAAATTTAACTACACAATTAAGGGGGGAAATAATATGTTTCCCCTATTTTCAATTATTAACTACAACCATTTTAATTTTATAAAGATTCTCTTTTATATTTATCCTCAGTGTTTTTTATCTTATCTTCCATAAAATCCCTTAGATTGGTAAATTGACTATCATAATTCCCAAACTCCATGCACTTGATACACTAAAGTGTGGGTGGTCAATCATTTGGATCTTTATCTCCACTCATTTAATTGATTTCCCACTTATCAACAATTCCATATTATTTTTCCTAGTGGATAGTCCTCCCAGACTTGAAACACCATTTTGTTCTATTCCGTGACTCTCTTATGTGCTCTTTCCCATAGGTTTCTCATTTAGGGGTTTTTAACTTTTTCATCTCTCCATTTTTTTATTCCCCATTGAACTCCATCTTCCTATTCTTGTTAAAACCATGAGATTGATATGTAACTCTATCCTCCTCTTCAAATTTGATTTCACAATGCACAATCACTTCTAGCTATTAATGTCTCTTATAGCCAATGCACTTATGAAACTTGGTTTTAAGCCACTGAATATCCTATCAACTTTACTTTTAAGTTGGATGATAATACCAATAGAGTACATCAGAAGTCTTGGAAATTGTCTTCATATGTACCAAATGATTCATCATACTTCTACTAAAACTCAAGGAACTCATTTTCCTTATTTATATGAATAAAACGACGAAAGTATTTATTGAAGAATATGTTATTAATCTAATCCCAATCCATGGATTAAATTACATATTTCTTTCCTGTATTTTGTATTAGAGTCCTCTACTAGTTGGTTTCACCTTCTAGTGAATTGAAATCTAGAATGACTTTCTCATGATCCAAACACTTGAGAATAGATAACATTTTTTAAAATGGTACTGATCTAGTGTTTAGTGAAAATTGGATCAAATGAACTAGTGAAATAAGGGGTATGATTCCTCATGAAGGACTCAATAGAATGATGTTTCTTACTTTTTCATTAGGAAACACAACATGGTTCATATTTTGAGAAAGCTATGAGAGTATAGCAATGAGGGTTTGTATTCTAGCCCCCACAACATTGAGATCTTGAAAATGAAATTATTTTCATTGTCCATCCAATCACTATTAACATGATTCTGTCGGGTTCTGTCCATTGGTTAAAACCAAAAGCATATAGTATGAAACAATTATCATAAAAAAGAACCACATATTCCAGAAAATTCAATTATATAATGTCTAAAGGGTTTCACATTCTTTAAAATATGACACATTTGGTCTATCCTAGGTTATTCATTAACAAAATCTATTTAAATCTTACATGACGGTTTGTGAAGAGTTTGTGAATTCCCAATGAAAATTCCCTAGGAGTGTCAAACAAGGTGTGAAACAAGGCCCATTGTCGTGTAACATATTACACTAATTCAGGCCCGAAACATATTGATAGAGTTGTAACCCATAGGAATGTTTGGGCCAGATCCACACCGAATTATATTATTAAGATAGGGATGTATTTCTAGGAAACCACTCACTCTATCCTTTACAAAAATTGAAGGACATTTTCTTATATGTTATCTCATCCTTATACTTATCCATAGAGACATCCCTAGAAAAATCCTTAGAAATATAACTAGGTATCCCAGTAAATTTTTGTCATCCTAGTTTCCAAAAGTTTAAAAAACCTCCCTTTGATTCCAACTAAAGATACCATGATCATAACAAACATGGATATCACATAATTTTAGGGGAATATTCAGTATATTACAAAAATACATTCTTGAGGACTGTAATAGTTTAGGGTTTTTTGAAACGTGGAAACAAAATATTCAATCATAGTGAAAGATCGTTAAAAAATCCCATAAATATATCCACCATTAGTAATTATATCTAAAACCATTCTTCATAACCTAGTGAAAAGAAACAAAAGAAATAGTTGAGCTCATTTTCTCAGTATGGGTAAATGAAGGAAATGCATAAGAATAACAGGAACAAAATAGTATGGAACTATAGTATATCATTTTAATATCATACCCTATATATTAGATATTTTAATAAATATTGGAATTTCATAATACATGGATCATAAGGGAATTATGTTTATAATCCATGAGATAATAACATAGGAATGACACATAGAATTTCTGGCATGTACATTTTTTTTGTAATGTTGTCAAAATATTTAAGGTGAAATGGGTTCACTCCTTATGTAAAGGACATGAAATCTGGGGTATGGAACATGATAATAACATTTGAATATCATACCCTCTATTTTAGATATCATAATAAATTATGGAATTTTAAAAAAATTGATCATAAGAGAATTAGTATCATAAGTCATGAAAGCATAACATAGGAATAATACATCGAATTTGTGGCATGCGCATTTGGGTATAATGTTTTGAACACGTATAAGTAGAAACAGGGCCACTATTTATGTTAAGGACATAAAATTAGGTCCCTGAATGCACTAACGGAAATGAAACCAGGTTCATGCATAACATTATGAATGTGTAATCATGTTCACGCAAAACAATATGGACATGAAATCATGTTTATGAATAAACTTATAGAAATGAAACCAGGTCCATGAAAAAAACATTGACCATGTTACAACGCTCATTCGTAACATTTATACTCATCATTAATTCATCACAACCAAATTTATTGGATTTAGATATAGGTCCAACCCATATCATAATAAAAGCATTCATACATGTTCCAAAAGATAATAAAACATTCATCATATCATGACCCATAAAAAGAGATAGGTTTTATAAATATTAAATCATAACCCATGAAATGAAATGGGTAACAATAAAATTTTCTCAAATCCAAAACTATTAAAAGAGATAGGTTTATAATCACTTCAGGAAGGCATAACCCGTGAGAAGAAGTGGGTTACAAAAGTATTAAACCTATGGAAGTGAAAAATTTGTCTTAAGAATCATTCCATATAAACAATAACACTTCAAGAAAGAATATGAATTTAACCTTCAGATCAATTCCTAGAATGGAATGAGTAACATAAACAAATGTTATCTTAGATATAACTTAATGTGGAAGGATATTTTGAAAACATTTCATAAGGTAAATATCATTTCTTCTTTAAAAAACAATCTTTAAAATATAAAATCTATTAAAAATAACATTCCTTAAATAATATAAATGAATCATTGAAAAAATTCTAAAACCATTTCTTTGCAATTTATTTAAAATAATATATATTGAAAAAATATCCTTTTAAACATGAAAATAAAGCGTTAAATAATTTACGGCAGGTAAATCCTTACATGTCTAATGCGGTAAAAAGGTCATTACTTTTTCATGGTATAAATGTTAGATAAGTTCCTCATTCAGAAGGAAAAAATAACTTTCTTTTGAAAACATTGGTAGTAGAAAAAAAAGGTAAAGATGAATTTTAAACATTTTAGTATAATGGTAGATTACTCTTGGAAACCTATATAGAAAACATAGATTTATGACTAAAGGGAGGGTAATTTTGGGATTTATTAAAAAACACTTTTTTAACTATATTATAAACAAAGGAGTGGTATAAATGGTACCAATATATGAATAGATCATTAATAACTATAGGATTAAAAAAATTCATTACTATTCTTGAGAGATGGATCATAATATTTCATCAAAGGAATCATATACATAAACAATATTGAAAAGTAATGAGATTTCCTCAAATAACTCTTATAATTTGATAACATGGGATCACACTCTTCATGTAAGAAACATAAATCACATTAAATATAAAATATAATGAAAATAATTAAATTTATTATCTAAAATGAAAAACGTAAGTATACAAACCTCGAAATATAATTCATGTTCATTAAAAACATTAGTCTCAAAGTAGGTAAATTGAGACAAAACTATTTCACCAATTTAGTAACTTTTTAAACGTAATCACTATGAAATAATGATCATAAAATGGATATGTCAATACCCATAAATTTAAGTATAGGATACATATAGGATCAAAATAATGATATAGATGCTAAATTACAAGAGGGGGGGGGAGATTTTAAGTTTAAAAATGTTCATTTTTTATCCTTAATGAAAACAATGTTTAATAAGGTTAAACAAGGTAAATTCACAGTACCTCTTTTAGTTCTACGAAAAAAACATTCTAGGTTCCTTAATTATGGTTCTGGAAATGAAACTTGAGGAGAATTTACAAGGAAATGATTCTACCTTAAACCATATATAATCTTACATATCAGAGTATATAAAAGTACAAGAAAGTATAAAAAGATTATACTTTATGCCTTTATCAAAATGCAGTGGAAATAAACTTGAAACAAAATAAGTAACAAGTATGGAATATTTTAACCCAAATAGAAGGGTATCCAGCAACCTTGGATAAAGGTCCATAAATTTATACTTTCAAGAAATCATGTCATACCCACAGCAATGCAATCCCTCGATAGGAATATTAGAATATGTCTTTCTATCCCACAAGACCTCAATATTTAAGGTAGTCGAAACTATCTATTCCTACCCTTGTAAGTTCTTGAACATTAAGTTAAATGGCACCTATGTCTTCCTATCCCGGAATCCCTCAATTGTACACAACAACAATCGGATTTTCATGAAGAAATCTAAACAACATGTTTAAAACCGTAAAAAGCATGAGAGTCTCTCTATCTAGAAATCACTTCAACTGCATGTAATCCCTATAGTGATGGAACACTTTTTTTCAATAGTGAGCTCGTTCAAATGAACTCTTATTTATAGGAACTTCTCCAACAGCTGTATCCCTCCTCCAATGATCATATTTTTTCTTCAATCTTAGAGTGACCTATACACATGTCACTTAAACAATGATTAGTTAGAAATAGATAGTACAGCATCGTAACCTAACAAGTGTAAGGAAAATGAATAACCTTATCCAAATATATTTTTCGGAGTCTAAGGAAAAAATATAATTTTAAGTCTAACCATATAAAAATTTGTAGTCTATAATTCAAAGATATTCAGATTCTATTTTACAAAGAATTCGGAATCTGAATTTAATAGATTTCAGAGACTGAATTCAGAGGAATTTGGAATTTTAGTTATGAGAATTCAGAGTCTGATTTCTAAGGAATTTGGATTATGAATTATAAGGAATTCGGAGATTGAATTATGAGAATTCGGAGTCAGAATTCTGAGTAATTTAGAGTCAGAAGAATTAAAATTTTTAGTCTAAATTCTGAGGAATTTAGAGTTGGAATTCTGAAGAATTTGGAGTCCGAATTATGAGGAATTAGGAGTCCAAATTCTGAGAATTCGGAACCTAAAATTTAGGGAATTCAGAGTTTGAATTTTCGAAAATTCAGAACCGGAATTCGGATAATTGGAAATCCAATAACAGAACACTCAATATCCCATGAATTATAAGATTTCGAGGTTTTAGACGTGAAAACAGATTTTTTCCTTAGTACTAAAAAGAGATAGATTTAGAGAAACTATAAAATGAATAGTGAAAACATATGTGAGGATAAAACTTTTGTTAGAGAAGGAAAATATTCCTTATGAAGATAATCTTTAGGGAAAATATAATTTTCCTTAAAATAAAGTGTCTGTGATTATAAAAATTTAGAGGAATGGAAATTTTATAAGGAAACCTTATTGACTCAAAAAAATCCCGCTTTTTGGAAATCACAAACATCTATATGAAAAATAATTTAAGGACTAAGATTTTTTCTTTATGGACATCAAATAAAAACTTATCTCCCTTCAATTGTGAATCATGGTGAATACGACTAACTCCCCCTTTGGTTTTTAAATACCTAAGGATCATATTCTTGAATCCCATAAAGATAGTTTTCTTTTTCTTACGTAAGGAAATATTCTTAGATAAAACTCCCCCTTAGATAGACTCTCCCTTATATAGGGAATTTTCTTCTTTACTTAGTAATATTTTTATCATTCCTTTCTCCCCCTTTGATATTTTTAAAAAGAAATAAAGGGAATGTAAATAAATGGTACATGAAAAATTCGTACTATAAAACAAAACTCATAAAGGACCAATAAAATTTTCATTACGATTGAAAAAAATTTTATAAGGAAGAAAATAAAAAAAAATATTGGATTGGGAAAAATCATTCTTATTTATCTTTCAACATTAACTTCTTCACGATTGTTTTCGGCTTCTTAATCTACTTGTGGTATTCTTCAAATCTCTTGATTAACTGTTCCTGGTCCACATTTTTCTTCTCCATAACTTTGATTTTATCGTCCTTAGCCATAAGAATTTTTTCCTGAGTCTTCAAAATCTCTTATTTGTTGCTTAAATTTTCCTCAAAATCTATTCTAATATCTGATTACCACTTCAAATTCATATCAGCTGAATTATGATTCAAATTCAGATCCTTGACTTCCTACATCTGAAATATTTGATCATGATTGAGCTTCATATCAAAACATGTATTAAGGACTTCGATCTTGCCATCTTCGGTATCAAAATCATCATTCATATTGTATTCAAAGCCATCAATGATTCTTAGCTCTTTAATTTTTTTCCTTGAGTAATTTTTAATTTCCTTGCATGACCTCTTGTGATCTTCATACCTAATGAAGAATGATTTGAAATCAGCCTCATGTCTGATGAACATATCCATAAGAATGGAAATAGAATCTAATTTATGATTACATTTTTTCTGAAGCATCTGGAACCTCTAGTCTATACATGGAAACAATGGAATGGTTTCAACCAACTTCATCAATGATTGGACCAAAAAATCATGTCTCAGAGAGGACAATTCCAAATCAGATTCTCTATTTTGTGATGATTCTCTCTCAACTTCAACAGCTTTTCTCTTTAACGAACCACTAACACCTTTCTTTTCCACCATGTCATTCCTTGGTGTATCCACCAACACCTGTTTTCTCTAATCATCTCGTGGAATGATATATACATATTTTAGCGATTCATGTTCACTATCTGATAGTTGAACTATTCTTTATTCTTAAAAATTTTATTTCCCGGCATCTTCCACAAGGTCAACTTGTTGAACCAATTCAGGATTGCTGCTCTCTTCTTCAGTTGGTTTGTATACTTCTTCATGACCCTCTTCTTCTTTTCCTGTGGATGCAATTTTTGAAGATTTGGATTGAGAAGTTCAGATCGACAATTTCTCAGAAGGACTATCCTTCTAATGATAAATATCTAATTGACATGTGTCATCATCAGGGTCATCCCCTTCTTCCTCTTCTTCTTCTTCTTCTTCCACTTTCTCTTCCTGCACAATTTCTTCATCTTCTTCTGGTTCTGAAATCACCATTTTCTTTCCCGGAGTCTCTACAGGTACTTGTTCAATGAGAAATGTTTCTGGTATCTGAATCTTCTCATAGGCTTTCTCAGTATCCTTGAGAAGAGACTAAAATATTTTAGCCTTCGACATCTTCTTCCTCTATTTCATTAGATTTTCCTTCTTCTCAGGATCCTCAGTAGCGTTAATATTCACGGCTTTAGCTTCAGTAGGGTCGAAGCCAAAACTACTCTCCCCTTACTTCCTCTTCTTCTTATCTTCTCTCCACTTAGGAACCACTTCATTCGAATAGGTCTTTTGCTTATTAGGTTTTGTAGGTGTGGATTGGGTTTCCTAAACTACTAGAGATTTTTCATTCACTTCTTGTTCCTTCACCTTTCTCTTCTTCCCACCTTTCTTGAAAGTCTCAGCCACTTTCGGTTTCATTGATAATGTTTAGATTTCTTATTCAGATAAATCATATTTTCCCCAAATTCACTATTTAATCCAATATTTATTCTTCTCAAGGTATCATTACTAAGCATCATTACTTTGAAAATACATGTCTCAGAACTACATGGTATTTTGAAAGACTCTAGATAGAGGACTATGATCATGTAATGAATAGTCTGAAACATAATTTTCTAGGATTTTAGATTCACATTCTTGATATTCATAACTGTAAGAAAAACTTACTTTACCAGATTACTCTTCCTAAGGTTCACCAGAAAATCTAGAATAGAAATTTCAATCTTCTCTAGGGTGTCTTGGTACCTTTTCTTAGAATGTGAAATCTCGAAACCCATAACAATATGGTTATTAGGTTTTTATAAAGATGGTTTATTTTTGGTGTCTGTGCCTCTAAAAAACTAAGTCACTCAATGGCCTTATCCTTATCAAAACTTCCTAAAACATCTAGTATCTTATGGGTGCATAATTCAGCTTCTCCCTCATAAGGAATTCCATTGATATTAGCTGCCATACTGAATAAAATAGAATATTTTTTCACATAACTCTTAAAAGAAAACTTATATTTTCCATCTTAAAAAAATACTTACAGAATCCTAAAATTCTTCTAGAATCTGCAGATACACCAGATCATGTTCCTTTGGTTTTGATACACACAGACTCTCCCAGCCATTCAACTTGATATTCATAGAAATTAGAGAATCACATTTGGCAATGAACATAGGATCTACTAACCATCCCCTATATATATTCCATTCACATATTTCGTTTAAAGAAAAACATTTTATTCTGCAAGGATTCTTCTAATGATATTTGTATTTGAGGAAACCATAAAATGAGGAATGACCCTTATGTAGAGAGGTATCATTTTAGTATGCCAAATCTTGATAACTGATGTGGGACAACCATCAGGGGGCTTTATATAAGCATTTGAGGTGACGATTCATATTCCAAAAAAGATCCAACGGGTTGAAATAATCTTGATCTAATCTAACGGTTGAGAAAAAAGTCAAAGATGGATTCTTGTAGGATCTGATCATTTGAGGATCTTAAGGTAAAACATTCAGATTTCCAAGTAAAATGAATTTGAAAATTTTTCTTCAAACATGAGGAAAATACCAACAAGTGTAACATGGTTACAAAAATTTAAGAATGGAAACATACCTACCATATTGAAAGGAAAATAATCAGTAATTAGGAAAATTATTCTTGAAGAACATTATATTCTAGAAAAATTCCTTAAGAAAGAAATTTTTTTGATTCTAGAATATGTGAAAGGAAATTTAATTACAAAAATTCTTTTTATGAAATGTTTTACTACAAAAAATTAGGATTATGAAAAATTTTGACTATGAAAAATTTTGATTACAAAAAAATTTGATTGAAATTTTTTGATTAATCTGAAAATTTTCTCCCCCTATAAAAAACAATTTCTTATTGTAAAGAGATAGGTTTCCAAATAAGTTAATATATAAGATTACCTTACGTTTATCATTCCAAACTTTTGTTTAATTTATTCAAATCTATATGATGGTAAAGATTTTGTGAAAATATCTGCACTTAGATCTTGCGTTCTAAAAAACTAAAAAATGAGATCTCTTTTCTGTGTGTTATCACTATGATTGTGATTCCTAATATCTATGTGTTTTTTATGAGAATGACGTGTTTCTTTTCATAGGAAAATAGAACTAGTGTAATCAAAAAACATATATGTTTTGGTAAAACACGTGGCATAGTCTGTGAGTGCGTGTTTCATCCACAACACTTGGTCACATCATCTTCTAGCTGCTACATATTCATCTTCAGTAGTAGAATGTGATACCGAGTGTTTCCTTTTTCATGAAAAAGAAACTAATGAATATCCTATTAAATGAAAAGTTCATGATGTAGTTTTCCTATCCATTCTACAAAAACCAATGTCAGTGTCCAAAAAACATTTTAAAATAAAATCATTTCCAAAAGTATAAAAAAGTCTTAAATCCATGGTTCTCTTTAAATAGGGAAAAATTATTTTCACTAATTTTTAATGGGATTCCATTGGATAAGATTTATATCTAGCACATAAGCATACTAAAAACATCAGTTCTGAATGACAAGATGTCAAGTATAGTAAACTTTCTATCATACCTCTAAACGATGTTTGATCTAATTATTTCCCAACATCATCAAGATCAAGAAAATTTGAGTTACTAATTGGAGTATATATACTCATAGTGTGGTTATATACATATTTTTTAATAAAATATTTAATATAATTATGTTGAGATATATAAGTTCCTTCTGGTTTTGAAAATTTTGAAAACCTAAGAAAAATGTTAACTCACCCATCATACTCAATTCAAACATAGATTTTAATAGATTTGAAAATAAATCGATTAAATATTGCTGCATTGAAACAAATATAATGTCATCAAAATAAATATGAACAATCAAAATATTTTTCTTATCTTTATTTATAAAAAGGGCTGGATCAACAGTTCCCTTAACATAATTTCTTTGTAACAAAAAATTTGTAATTCCATCATACCAGGCTCTAGGGGTTTGTTTATGTCCATATAAATCTTTGGTAAGTTTGAAAACATGTTCAGGATATTTTATGTCTTAAAATCCAATAGTTTGTTCATCAAAAACTTCTAATTAACCATATCTATTAAGGAAATCACATTTAACATCCATTTGAAAATGTTTGATATTAAATAATGTAGTAAAAGAAAGTAAAATGTGAGTAGATTCATGTATAGCTACTAGAGAATAGCATTCTACATAGTCTATTCCTTCTTGTTGATTCTAGAAATTAACAACAAATCTTGATTTGTTTCTTATAATTATTCCATTTTCATCACACTTATTTTTTAGGACCTATTTTACTTCAATAACAGACGTTTTCTTAGGTCTTTCATCCAAGGTCGAGACTTTGTTTCTTTCGAATTCATTTAGCTCATCTTACATGGATTTTATCCAATCATCATCACATAAAGCATTATTAGTGCTTTTTTTTAGTTGGGAAAGAAATTCTAGATGTTTTACATCATTTCTGGGGATGATTATTAAAAAAACAACTAATTTTGGTTTTCTAAAACATGTTCATCAACATATGGTAGGAAATATTCTTTGGAAAATGGTTCATAAATATTTTCTGAAACATTTTCCTTATCAGAAGGATCTCCTATTAAGGGTTGATTATCATTTTTTGTAAACACATCTGTGGATGTAGGGTGAGGTTATTTAAAAACAAAATTATCAGTTTAATCAAATTTAACATGCACTATTTCTTCAACTGGACATGTATTTTTATTAAAAATAATATAAGCCTTAGATGTTATAGATTATCTTAGGAAAATTCCTCTATCTGATTTTTGTGTGAATTTATGTAAATTATCTTTAGTATTAAGAATAAATACTTTGCAACCAAATACCTTGAACTAAAGAAAGTCTAGGTTTTCTACCATTCCAAAAATTTTAAGGAGTTTTGTTAAAAAAATGTCTAATAAAAACTCTATTTATAATATTGCAAGCAGTTCTTACAACTTCATCCCAAAAGATTATTTTTATATAATATTCACTCAACATGGTTCTAGTTATCTCTTGAAGAATATGATTTCTTATTTTAACAACACCATCTTGTTGAGGAGTTCTTGGATTGAGAACTTATGAGTAATTCATTTTTTACTCAAAAAAATTTCAAAATATAAATTTTGAAATTATCCGACATGATCATAATGAATAGTTATCAATGATTGATTTTTCTCATTTTTAACTTAGGATCTAAATTTTTTGATCTAATAAAAATCTTCATACTTTTTTTCTATAAAATATACCAACGTAAATCTAGTTTAATCATCAACTAAAAAAATAAAAAATATTTTCCTCCAATGCTTCCATTTTGTGTTGGACCAAAAAGATCCATGTACTCTAATATTACTGCATGAGAATTTGAGACTTCACTGATTGATTTAAAACTTGATGTATGTTCCTTTCCAAAATGACAATGATCACAAGCATTTGAAGATTCAAATCTATGCTCCGATAGATCCTTAACTAGTTTTTTCTTTGAGAGCTTACATAATTTCCTAAGGTTATAGTGTCCTAACCATCTATTCTATAACCATGATTGATCTTCCATTTAAATTTGTCAAGGTAGATCTTGGCTCATAACGTCTTCTATGTTTGGTGTATATACATTCTCTTTCCTATTGGTAGAAAGAAAAAACTCTTCTTTGTAATTGTGTACTAAGCATTTATCATTCTTAAATTAACAAGGTAACCTGCATCACATAATTGATTTTTTCTAATAATATTGAGCTTAAGACCTGTAACAAATAAAACATTTTAAATCAATGTTTTTTCAATAAGAACAATGTTACCTATACCAACAATTTCTCCCTAAGCATTATATTTTAAAGTTACATTTCTTCCTTTCTCCTTGATAATGTTTTCAATGAAATATTTGTTACCAGTTTTATGTTGGGAACATCCACTATCCATGTACCATTTATTGTTTCAGTTCATTCTTTATTTTCTTGAAACCAAAATTGTTAGACTTTCATAATCCAAAATTTCTTGGTTCCAGAAATTTCAGAATGCAAAATTTTAGGTATCCACATTTTCTTAGATAAAATAAGCTTTATGAAAACATAATGACTGGTTCTTTTTTTAAGGAATGTTATTTCAAATGTCTGCCACACTGACATTTAGTACAGAATGAAGCACTTTGAGGAACAAAATAGTTATTATTGAAAACTAGTTTAGAATGGGTATAAATATTTTTAGAATGATTCCCTATTAGTCTAATTTGGGAATACATCTTGTCAGAGTTTTCCTCAACAAAGGTAATGATTTACAAACACATCATCAAGAAAAATATTTCTGAATATAGTTTTATAACCATGTTTTTATCCAAAAAAACACTAGTTTTAGAACTAGAGTTACTCTCTGAATTATTTTTCATAGAAATTACTTTTTCATGATCCTTATAATGTTTATCATTCTCAGAATTAACATCCACAATGTTTCTGTAAATACATTTAAAATCAAAAGTTTAAATATCAAGATCATTAGAGAGATCAGATACTTCTATGGATATAATAGATAAACTAGAAATTTCCTTATAAGGCTTTTTCTTGAGTTTAGAATTTTCATTCTCAAGAAGTTTCGAAAACCTAGACACTTCTTCGTAAAGAGGTAATGTATTATCTTCTGATGAGGCAGATTCATCATCTGATGATTCATAATATTTCTCATTAGCATAATTTGTATTCAAGGATACATTAGTGATAGATTTAGTATTGTTCACATTTTCTATTAGACAATGATTTTCAATTGGTGGTTTAGAAAGTAGACCAAGATTCTTCTTATCATAAGATTCAAACTTTGAGGATTAATCTGAAGAGTCACCACCACTAGCACTCCAGGTGTCATTAGAATTCAAAATGTTCTTAGATTTATCATTGTACTACTTATTTCTATTCCTCTTAGAATTCATTTCCTGTATATCCTTCTTCTTTAGCATATGATAGTTTGGCTTTATATGTCCTTCTCTTTTGCATTCATAGCAAGTGACTTCCGAGTATTTCTTGTATTTTCGTTCTTTCTTCTTATATCTATACTGAAAGTATTTATTTCCAACTATCTTGTTCGTTATTTGAGCAATATTAGCTATCTAATTCTCAGACTTCTCACATTCACTAGACTTTGATAAAACAGTGACTTTCGTATACTTAGATCTAGTAACCCTTTCAGGAGTCTTGGATTTAGTAGTAGTAAAGGCTATAGATCTATTATCATTCTTATTCATATTCATATCATCATCTCTTTTCATTATTGTATTGTATTAAAGAAGTGTATCAAAAATCTCATCAAGAGTAATTTTAGATACTTTTCTACTCTCATCAATCATTTTTCTTTTCGATTCCCACTCATTAGGCATGATATTTGTAATCTTTTTTATAAGAGGTTCATCATCATGACCATTCTCACCCATATATTGTAAGATATTAACAATTTCCCTAATTTTTTGTTGTACCTTTCATACTAGTTCTCCATAAGGAAATAGAAATATATGATATTCTTGTCTCGACATAGATCTCTTAGTCTCTATCACTTTTGATGTACCAAAATGTGGAACTTCCAATTTCATCCAGATAAAATTTGCAGCTTCACAAGAAAAAATCTGACAATATATATTCCTGGTCATAAAACCCAAAACAAATAGTATATACCTTTTATTTTAGTTGATATTCAGACTTTTCTTGATTGGTGAAGGTTTTGACTTCTTTATCAGAAATTTTGTAACCTCCACTAAGCATGAAAATGTTGTCCACTCCGGTATTAATAAAACAAATTTCATACGATCTCTCCAAAACTCATAATAATTACCGTAAAATATAGGTGGTCTAGTAGGATTTAGATTTTCAATCGAACAGACATTGATTCCTTCCATTCTATAAGAAAAATATCTTTCACCAAAAACATGTTAATAGTAAATATTTTGTAAACAAAGATCAAAATTCCTAAATAAAAATTTATAACAATGAAAAAATTTAGTAAGAAAATTTATATGTGAATATAAGAATTTCAGATACCTCCTCTGATACCAATTGTAGGATCCAAATAATGATATAGATGCTCAATTACAAGAGGGTGTTAATTGTTAGTTTAAAAACATTTGTTTTTTAGCCATAATGAAAACTATGTTTAACAAGGTTAAACAAGGTAAATTCAAAAGACCTATTTTAATTGTACTAAAACACATGCTAGGTTCTGGAAATATGGTTCTGAAAATGAAACTTATGGAAACTTTACAAGGAAAATATTCTACCCTAAAGCATATATAATCTTACATATCAGAGTATATAAAATTACAAGAATGTATAAGAAGGTTATACTTTCATTTTTTATCAAAATTAAGTAGAAATAAACATGAAACAAAACAAGTAACAAGTTTTAAATCTTTTAACCAAAAGAGTAGGGTATCCAACAACCTTGTATAAAGGTCCCTTGATTTATACTTTCAATAATGTGTTTCCTACCCACTCCCGGGTATGTTCTTGATAGTAATATCATAATCTGTCTTGATATCCCCAAAATACCTCGATCATTAAGGTAGTTGAAAACTCTTTCATCTTATCCTTATAAGTCCTCAAACTTTAAGGTAGTCGGAACCTCTGTATTCCTTTCCCCAGAAGCCCTTGATTGTACACAGTAACAATTTCAGTCACACAAAAAATGTGAACAAGATGTTCAGAAGCGCACAAAGTCTGAGTCTCTCACTTTCTCTAGATATCACGTCAGCAACATGTAATCTCTAGAGTGATGGAACATGTTTTTTTAGTAGTGGTCTTGTTCAAATGAACTTCTATTTATAGCCACTTCCCAAATGGTTCTCTCCCTCCTCCAATGGTCATATTCTTTCTTGAATCTTATAGGGACCTATACATGTGCCACTCAAACAATGGTTAGATAGAAACTGATATTATGACATAATTTCATAACAATTGTAAGTAAAAATGAATAAGCTTAACCAAATATATTTTTCCGAGTCTAAGGAAAAAATAGAATTCAGATTCTAACCAAATAAACATTTAGTGTTTATAAGACATGGATATTTAGATTCTGTTTTACAAAGAATTTAGAATCTGAATTCAATAGATTTCAGAGTCTTAATTCTTAGGAATTTGGAGTATGCAATTCGATTAATTTGGAGTCTTAATTCTGATGAGTTTAGAGTCTAAATTCTGAGAATTTTGAGTCGGAATGTTGAAGAATTCGGGCTCTGAATTCTCAGGAATTCAGAGTCTGAATTCTGAGCATTGAGAGTCAAAATTCTAAGTAATTTTGAGTCTGAATTTTGAATAATTCAGAGTCTGCATTTTGAGGAATTCAAAGTCAAAATTATGAGAATTCGGAACCTAAATTTTAGAGAATTTAGATTCTAAATTTCATAGAATTCAGAACCTGAATTTAGAGAATTCAAAACCAGAATTCAGAGAATTCGGAATTTGAAAAACAAAACACTCTATATCAAAGGAATTATTGAATTCTAGGGCTACATATGTGAATCAAAATTTTTCCTTAGTAATAAAATAATTTATATCTAGATATACAATTAAATTAACAATAAAAACATAGGTTAGGATAAAAACTTCCTTAGAGAAAGAAAATATTACTTATAAAGATAATCCTTGGGGAAAATATAATTTGCCTTAAAATAAAGTGTTTGTGACTTTCAAAACATAGAGGAAGAAAAATTCATAAGGAAAATTTATTTACTCAAAAATACATAGACTAACATCATGGGAAGTAAATAAATTTCACAAAAGGAATGATTGGAAAATGTAGCATGTTTCTCATGGAAATAAAAAGTGAGATTAAATCCTCTTACCATGTGTCTTGACTCTCACCATTCTCATTCAAACCACCTGTATAATAAATATTAATTTATAATAAATATTTTACCAAAACATATTATTATATCTAATACCATATATAGTTTTATTATGACCTTATATTAAAAGCTTTTTAACAATCATTTCTTACGGTTTCACTTGGGGTAATATTCACTTTATTCTTTTCATTTGTCTTAATTGGTTATATCATTGGTATTTATACATATTTAATGATTAAATAATGTAAACCATTATATAATTCACTATTATTTTTATAATAATGAATATGATATTGAATTATTTAATAGAATACACTTTTCATTGATATGGTATGTCGTACGTACACATTAACAGTGTTTCCATTTAATTTTTATGCTGAATAAAAGAATGTAAATATATATATATATGTTTATATATATCTGTGTGTGTTTCATTATTAAATTAAATTTATGATATTATAGATTCCATATAAATTCACTAAAACCATATTTAATACAATCCATGTTGTGTATGAATGATTCATATCGCTTTGAGGGGGAAGTAGTCCACAATTTCTCAAATGAATTTATCATGTTAACACTAAATGGAAAGTAAAAATAAGTGTGTTGTAAAAATGAATAAATAAGATTAATGATATTATTTGTATAAAATATTAAATATATAAAAATATTTTCTATCATAATTTCAACCATGAGAGGAGGTAAGGAAAATTTAAACAATCATCCTTTTGTGAGATGGTAGTTCACCATACACATTAACAGTTAGTTTGTTATCCATTTTATGGAGTTGTATATAAGTGTAGGTTGAATCTAGATCCTAAAAACCTCATATTTTATTTATTATATTGGTATTGGTTTTAAATCAAGGATAAAATAATGTGAATGGGTGGTGAAATAAAATAAAATAAATGACGTGAGAGAAGACGCTACCTCTTAATCGGGTAACTCCATTTGGTTAATGCCAAAAGGCTTACTTGGATTGACTTCTACCCAAGGGATGGATTCTAAGAGAAAGGGAGGATTTTTGGGAAGTTTATTTGGTATATCTTGTCTGAACATAAGAGGATTTAGAGGTGTGAGGATGTGGGAGAGGTGGTGGCCTTTTATATAGAAGGGAAATGGGTCACATTGAATTTTTGAAAATAAGTTAGGTGTACACATGTTCTTAACTAAAAAAAGTCATACCAAACAAAATTAAATCATTATTGGATTTTTTATGCATGGAATATGGTCATACACTAGGTTTTAAAAATGTGGATAGGTCATTTATCCCATAATATCAAGATTTAGTCCCTAATTAAGATTAATTTGACCTTAATCGTTGTGATTAATTTTAATCACATTCTCTAATATTTTTGGGAAAAATTAAGTTGATATTATTACACTATAAATATTATAATGATTAAAATGGTGTATTTATGTTTTTATAAATTTAATTCACATAATTGGTAAAATTATGATCAATATTAATCCTATAGACAAGATGAAATTATGGGTTTTAAAGGTAGAAAGTAGTTCAAAAGTTTATTAAGTTTATATATTCTATTTCAAAGACAAATTGACTCTAATGAGATAAACTGTATTAATAGATTTATAAATGATCTAATTAGACCTTAAAATAAATTTAAAATACAATTTTATATTAATATATATTTAATCTAAAAATATGTTTTTAACTAAAATGAAGAATTTTTCACTATTCATCAAAAAATGATGTTTCTCAGAAAAAAAATGAAACATCGTACTAAGATAATTTTGACATTATAATTTCAAAAATGATGTTTATTTTATCAGGTTAAATTAATAAATATGCCAAAATAAATTTAATTATTAAAAGAGGATCATTCAAGAATATTGTATTTTTAAACAAAAAAGGACATTAAAAAATATATCATTAATTATCAATATTTTTTATTTCTATAAAACCATTGTATAAAATACATGAAAATTATTTATTAATATTCATATAATTAATTTTAATGTTCAGGTTATACTTATATTATTTATAAATATTTTAATAAAATGCTGCATTATAGAAACTCGATATTGTGTGTAACGTATACCAAGTTGGTGTTGTGTGTAGCACAAGCCAAGTAATTATTGCGTGTAGTGCAATCCAAGTTAGTATTGCATACACTGTAAGAAAATTTGGCATTTCATTTAGTACATGCCAAGTCCATATTGCATGAAATGTAAAATATCACAAATATTAAATTAAATTGAAAACAATAATCCACAAAATCTCAGGGTGATACATTCTACCACCCTTAAAATATATTTCACCCCCATAATTCATTGGGGTTATCAATAGTTTAATTAATAAATTTTCATTTCATAGAAACCCTTATCATAAAAATGAATACTAAAACTTCAATTAAAAAGGAAGGTTAGCAACATAGTGGTTACCCAAAGGAACAAATAACTATGTTTCCACATAGGGTAACATATGTCGGAAATGAAAACATGGACTTTGAAAAGAAATATAGTCATCATATTCAGATAGAGAGGAATATATAACATGGTTAGGATAATGTTAAAAATTATAATGACTAATTCTGTGATGAACCAGGGACCATATGAATCAACAGAATCGTAGGTACTGTGATAAATTTTTTGGTTTCAAGATTCATTTTCCTAAATATAATGAATTTTATTAAAATTATATAGTTGTATGATTTTAGGAAAACTTCACCATTTGTGGTTCCTAGATCCACTATACCTCTTTCTCCAAAAATGAAGGTGAATTTAAAATTCCCAAATCACTAACAGATCATGAGATACATGATATTCCATCCCATATGTCATTAGTTACCATCAGTAGAAATATGTCATCCAATATGCATAAGTCCTCATGTGGTGAGAGAATATGTTAATCTCAAATTAACATTATTTTAAGAATAAATTAATCATTCCATAAATGGATAACCTTATAACCCTTCCGATTTAAAATTTATCCTTCATTCCATAAATATGCTCTTATCTTATACCAAAATCATTTTTATTGAGTAAATGCATTCATAAATGCATATATTGAACATTAAATGTGATTTTATTATTCCAAAATCCATGTTGATGGATATAATCACATGAAACTACAATAATGAATACACAAAAAGATTATCATATACTTAATTCATACAAAATCAAACCTAAAACTCTCAATTAAGGGGGGGATAGTTTATTACCTATATTTCATTATTCACTTCATCCATTTTGATTTCATAATAATTCTCTTTATAAATTTTTATCAATGGTGATTTAGTCTTATTTTCTTTATTAGCCCTTATATTGGGGCATTGATTCTCATAATGCCCAAACTACCTGCACATGAAACACTATAGTGTGGGTGGTACATTTTGTTGAACTTTTTCTCCCCTCATTTAATTGAGTTTCCTCTAATCATCACATTGACATTATTTTTCTCAGTGAATAGGCTTCCAACACATGAAAAACCTTTTTCCAATCAGTCACCCTCCTAAGTTTTCCTTCCCATAGTTTTTTCACGTAGGGGTTTTTAAATTTTTCTTCTCTTCACTGTTTTTATATTCCCCTTTGAAATCTATATTCTTATTCTTCTTAAAACTATGATATTTATATTTAACTCAAAACTCCATTTCAAATTTGATTTCCCAATTCCACGTATCTTCATAGATACTAAATTATATTATGGCCAATTCCCTTATGATACTTGGTTTTAAGCCACTAAATAACCTATCATCTTTACATTAGTTCTGGATGATAATACCAGAAGCGTACCTCAGAGGTCTTGTAAAATTAGCTTCATATATACCAAAAGATTCATCATCCTTTAACATGAACTTGAGGAACACAATTTTTTTCTTTGTTCGATTTAAACGAGAAAAATACTTATTTAAGAATAATTTCTTAAACTCGTCATAATCCATGGATTCAATTTCATTTTCCTTCCTTGTATTTAGGATTATAGTCCACTCCTAGTATGTTTCACCTTTTAATCAATAAATAGGAAGAATGACTTTATCATGATCTGAACACTTGAGAATGGAGAATATCCTTTCAGTGGTACTAATCTAGTTTATAGAAGAAAGTGGATCAGATGACCTGGTGAAACAAGGTGGATGATGTCTCATGAAGGAATCAAAATAATGTTGTTCCCTCCTTTTCTCATTTGGAAACTCAGTATGATACATTGTTTGAGAAAGCTGTGATGATATAATAATGAGAGTTTGTATTCCAGCTCCGATGGAATTTGGATCTTTAGGATGACATTTGTTTCATTTTTCATTGCAATCACCATTAACATGATTCCATCAGGTTCCAACTATTTTCTAAAAAAAATCAAAGATTATGAAATAGTTATCATAATGAGGAAACACGTAATAAAGAATGTTCAATATTATGATGTCTAAAGTATCAGACCTTCCTCAAATTATGACACCTTAGGTTTATCCTAGGTTTTTAATTTCCAAATTATTTTTAAATCCTTCGTGATGTTTAATGAAGATTTTGTGAATTCCTTAAGAAAAACCTATAGGAGTTCCAAACCAGGTGTGCAGCAAGGCCCACTAGCGTGTAGCACAATACATTGAGTCAGGCCCAGAACATCTTATCAAATATGTTACCCCTAGTAACATCTATGTCAGTGCCACATCCACTTATAGTATCAATACAGAGATTTATTTAGAAGAAACCACTCACTCTATCTATTTCCAAAATTCCAATCCATTTCTCTATATGTTATCTGATTCTAATACTTATCCATATAAACATCCTTATACATATCCTTAGAAATATACTTAGGGATCTCGGGATATTTTCTCATCCAAGATTCCAAAGGTTAACTAAACCTCCATTTCATACCCACTATAGTGACCTTGAGCATAGTATACATGGGTATTATATCATTTTATATGAATATTATGTACATTCTAAAAATATATAACTGAGAACCATAATAGTTTAGTGTCTTTGAAAACGTAGAAACAAAATATTCTATCTTGGTGAATGGTCATCAAAAAATCCTCTATAGATCTCTACATTTAGTAGTTATACTTAAAACATTATTCATAACCTGGTGAAAGGAAGCATAATAAAGGGGTGAGCTCAGATGCATAGTAAGGGTAAATAAATATAATTCATAAGAATAACATGAACAAAAGTGTATGGAACGAGATAATAACATTTTAAGATCATACCTTACATATTAAATATTTTAATAAAGATTGTCAGTTCATAAGACATGGATCATAAGATAATTAAGAGCATAAATCATGAAATAAAAACATATGAATAAAACATAGAATTTGTGGAATTCACATTTTTTTATAATGTTGTGAACATATTTATGTAGAAATGGGTCCACTCAATAAGTTAAGGACATGAAATTAGGGGTATGGAACTTGAGAATTATATTTTTAGATCATATAATGCATCTTAGATATCATAATAAAGATTGGTATTTCATAAGACATGGATCATAAGAGAATTTATATCATAATTCATGAAAGCATAACATAAGAATAAGACATGGAATTTTTGGCATGCATATTTGTATATAATGTTGTGAATATGTATTGGTAAAAATAAGTTCACTCATTAAGTTAACCACATGAAATCAGTACCCCACGTCAACTTATGGAAATTCATCCTGGTTCAGGAATAACATTGTGAACATGTAATCAAATTCACTCATAACATTATGGACATGAAATCAGGTTCATGGATAAAGTTATGAACATGCAAAAAGGTTCATCCATAACAATGTGAACATGTAATCAGGCTCATTATAAACATTTATACTCAAGATTCATCCATCATAACACAATTATTTGGAGGGAGATATAGGTCCCACCCATCTAATAATAAAATCATTCATACACGTGCCTTAAGATTATAAAACATTCATCATATCATGACTCATAAAAAGAGATAGGTTTTATAAACATTAAATCATAACCCATGAAATTAAGCAGTATCTCTGACATTTTATCACATCATAACCTATTAAAAGAGATATGTTTCATAATCACTTCAGAAAATCATAACATGTGAATACAAGTGGGATTCGAAAGCATAAAACTTGTGGAAGAGAAATAGGTATCTTAAGCATCATTATATAAATAGAAAAAAACCTTCATGAAGTAATATGAATGGAACCCTTGGATCATTTCAGAAAAGGGTATGAGTAACATCAAGAAATTTTATCTTATATGGGAAAGAACATGGAAGCATATTTTGATAACCTTTCTTGTAGTAAATATAATTTATTCTTTGAAAAATTCTTTTTAAAACATAAAATCTTTTGAAAACCATTTTTCATAAAAAGATATAAAATAATATTGAAATTTTTTTGTAAAAACATCTTTTAAATTATATTTTAGAACATTTTTTTAATCAAAATCCCTTTGAACCATGAAAATAATGCATTCAGAATTGATAGTAAAAAAATTCATATATGTCGTATATGGTAAAAAGTACATCAATTATGCACAATAAAAATGTTTGAGAAATTAATAGTTCAGAAAGAGACAATAATATTATTCTGAAAACATATTTAATTGACCAAAAAGTGTAAAAATATATTTTAATGATTTTTGTAGAATTGTAGAATATTCTTCCCACCCATTCTAGAAAACAAATATTTCTTACTAAAGAGTGGGTAATGTTGGGATTTATTAAAAAGACATTAATAACTATCCTATGAACAAAATAGTGGAATTAATAGTAAAAATATATGAATAAACTATAAATTACTTTAGGAGAAGAAAATTAATAATTTTTATTGAGGTATGGATCATAATATTTTATCAAAGGAATCATAAACATAAACAATATTGAAAATTAATGAGATTGTCTCATTGAACTCTTATAATTTGATATCCTCAGATCATACTCTCCTTGTAAAAAAATTAAATTACATTAAAAATGTCATGAAAATAAGAAAATTAAATATATAAAATGTAAAATGTAAGTATATACACCTTGGAAGATAATATAGGTTCATATCAAAACATGGGTCTCAATGTAGGTAAATTGAGAAAAAAAGTATTTCACTGATTCGGTAACTTCTAAAACATAATAAATATAAAAGAAAGAGGATACAATGGATATATGAATACCCATAAAATTGAATTATATTATTCATAGAATAAAATCACAGGTAGTACATAAACCACAGAAAATGAAAGAGTGGCGAACAAAGCTTGCAACTAATGGAAATAAAAATTGATATGAAATCCCCTTACCTTGTTTCTTTTATCTAACTGTACTCATACAAAACATCAATATAATAATTATATATTTATAGAATATATTTTTTAGAACCATATTCCTATATATAATACACTATTTTTTTATTATGACCTTATATTAACTTCTTGTTATCAATCTTGTGTTAAGGTTTTACTTCGGGTAATATTCACTTTATTCATCACACGTATCTTAATTTGTTATATCATTGGTCCTTATATTTATATGATGATACCAAAATGTAAACCATGATATAATTTTAATTCCTATTCTATATATGTTTCTTATAATAATCTATATAATATATCATTATGAAATTGAATACACCATTCATACAGACAGTAGGTCATACATGTGCATGAATACTATTTCCATCTATTTATCTTGTTGAGACAAAGAAAGTAAAAGACATATATGTATATATATATTTTTATTATAAAAAATTAAAAATATCATATATTTCAAATTTATTCACTAAATACATCCATAATACAATAATTTTCGGGCATGAACGAATCATTTCATGTTGAGGCAGCGGTAGTCCACACTTCCTCAAATGAAATTATCATATTAACACCTAATGTAAAATAAAAAATATAAGTTTTGTAAAAAGTATTATAGAAGATTAAATACATAATAAATCTAATATATGAAATATATAAATATATTTTCTATCATAATTTTCACCATGAAAGGCAGTAAGGAAAAATTGAAAAATCATGGTTTTGTGAAGTGGTAGTTCACCGTACACATAAACAGTATGTTAATTATCCATTAAATGGAGGTGTGTGTAAGTGTACATTTGAAAAATATCATAAAAAAATACTATTATATTAAGGATAACTTTTTTATAAAATAATTTAATAAATAATGTGTACTAGGTGGAGAAGGAAAACCAAAGAAAGGACTTGAGAGAAGACGTTACCTCTTAATCAGGTAACTCGTTTTGGATTGTCCCAAAATGCTTCCTTGGATTTCATTATACCCTTGGGAAGGATTATATGAATATGGGAGGATTTATTTGAAGTTTATGTTTTATAAAATGGCTAAACCTAAAAGTTTTAGAGTTTTGAGGAAGTCAGAGTGGTGGTGTCCTTTTATTAGGATGGAAAAGGACTCACTTGGGATTTTTTAAAACAAGTTTTCTGTACACATGATAATACCTAGAAAAGGTCATAGAAAACAAAAATAAATTAATAATATAAGGTTTCTGAATAAAATATGTCTATAAAATTGGTTTTTTACATGTTTCTAGGTCATTCCCCCCCCCCTAAGATTAAGGTTTACTCTTTAATTAATCATAATTTGACCTTAATTAATGTGATTAATTTTAATCATTTTTACTAACTTTTTTGTTCAAAAATTAATCTGATATTATTATACTCTAAATATTAATCTTATTATAATTTTTTAGTTTATTTCATTTAAATTAAATTCATATTATTTGAAAAATTAGAATTAATGTTAATTCCATCGATGGGGTGAAATTGTGTGTTTTTAAGGTAGAAAGAAGATAAAAAGATTATTAAGTTTTTATATTCAATATCAATGTCAAATTGATTATAATAACATAAATTTTATTATTATATGTATAATTCATATAATTTGACATTCAGATAAATTATTAAATATAATTTAACATTAATAATTATTTCAACGATAAGGTACTTTTCAACTTAAAAGTTGTATTTTTCCCTATTCATAAAAAATTAATGTTTCTTAGAAAAATATAAAAAATAAATTCTAAGATAATTTTTACATTATTAATTCAAAAATGAATTTTATTTAAAAAAATTAATTTATAATTGTTTTTAAAGTTAATTTTATTATTAATAGTGCTTCATTCTAGAAAATTGTATTATTTGATCATAAAGAGGTCTTTACCAAAAATTATATCATTCAGTATCAATATGTTTTATATCTATAAAACCATTATAAGAAATTTTTGAAAAGTATTTATTAATTTTAATATAACTAATTTTAATAATTATGAAATAATTATATTATTTAATAAATTATAATAAAATTCCACTTCATAGAAACTCGGTGTTTCCTATAATATACACTAAGTTGGTGTTGCGTGTGGTGCAAGCCAAGTCAATATTGAAAGTAGTGGAATCCAAGTAAATATTTTTAGTATCATAAGGCAAGTAGATATTTTTTCTAGTTCCAGATAAGTGGGTATTACGTGTAGTATAATCCAAGTTTGTATTACCTGTAGCATAAGACAAGTTGGTATTACGTGAAATGTAAAATATCAAAAGGAATAAATTAAATTGAGAAAAATAATTCGAAAAGTATTTGGGTTTTGAAATATCTTATATCCTTAAAAATAGTTCCTATAAAATCATTCTAGTTCCTAAAACATATATCAACCCAATCATTCTTAGTCCCACACCAAAACAATATATCAAATCAATTTATCTTGGAGCGCCAGTCTGGCACCTAAATAGTACATCATATTAATCTTGCCTAGATAATGGATACAACACCTAAAACATATATCAAACAAATAATTACTAGAGAATTAGTCCAACTCCTAAACCATTTTTCAAATAAATTATTAATGGATAATTATTATAGCACCTAAACCATATTTCAATTTAGTTATGCTTGGTGCATTAGTACATCACCTAAACCATGGACATAGAGCATCAGTACACTATCCATCCCAATTTTTATACCAAAATTTCCGAAAGATTTAGTTAGGAATATAACCTATGGGTATAGATAATTAGTCTACCATCCCTCAAAAATTTCATACCATCATTTCCTATAGCATCAATCTGGAATATAAACAACCAAGTATTTTATCTGCATGTAGAGAATCATTCTTGAACCAAATTCACATCGTATAAAAACATTTCCTAGAATATTTGTCCAATACTAACCACATACATGTGATTTCACTTCAACTATAATCATCAATATTACAAAAAATTCCTATAACCATAATCGAGTATTCAAATCATAATAAAGTTATGTGTACTTATCGGGTGTATCTTGCCCAACATTCTCAATTATGGAAATTTGAAACCATATTTGTGGATCATCAGTCTAACTCCCTCATCCAAAATATACCTTACTATTAAATAGGTTTACAGAAAATTGACACCCAAAGACATCCCAAAATCCACATAGGCACAAACCAATTCTCAACTTCCTCAAGTGTCCCTCTATGTCCTCCAACTGATCCTTGATAAAAAAATGCACCAATAGTGGAATCCAAATACAATAACATGTTATACATGAATTATCAAAAGATAACTATGGTACTAATGACCACTTGATTATAAAAATATCACTAGAGGAGTCCTCAAGATGCCATCAACTTAGATCAACATCACAATGACACCCATCTATAATTTACATCCTGTTATGTCAACCAAGCTCGGAGGATCCAACCAAATTGATCTACAAACATTGGATCTAAACATACACTCCTATAACCTTATGAAACTGGTCCTAATGTTTAGGGAGAATCAATAAATCCCTAAAGATACTAATTAATCCTACCATATGGGTTTTGTCCAGTAAAACTCAAAAAAATATTATAGAACACACATGTTGGGCTGATCACCGATCTCACAACCCTCACCTGGCTGTCGTATCTTAAAACAAACCCGCTTGGAGATTCTTAATCCCAAACTCATGGAAATAATTTTTGAAAGAAATCTTGGTTCAAAAAACTATCTAGATGACCTCGATATTCTTGAAGGCTTCTGTAATGGTAATCTACATGGGAAAACACTCATAAAGGACTAATAATAAGTCCAGTTCTAACCTTGAGGGATAAAACACACAAAACCCCCCTAAATGGGTAAATAAATAACAACGCATGATGTGTATGCCTAAGTATGTAGGGTGTACTCACATAGTCCCATATGGGAATGTACTCCCACCAGACTAGGTGTGTAAATCCCAATTACATGGAATAAAATTAAGGTACATGGAAGGTACCCTACATAATTACCTACCTTTTTACCACACATGGAATGGCCATTGGTCTCTATCTGGTTGTGTCTTCCTACATGGCATGTAACCCACATGGGGTCTGGCTATGTACCCTACATGATCATGTCCCCCTACATAGTTCATCTGGACATGTATGTATCCTCGAGTTGAGTGAAACCACATGACATGTCTTATGGACTACTTAACATGTAGTCACAATCTTCTCTTATTCCCCAAAAAATAATAACACATGGTTTGTGTTCTTAAATCCCCATGCTATGAATTCAGTTTTTTATTGAAAAGGAAATGCCTACGAACCTCCTAAAACTACAATTTCTCCCTTTTAGGTACAGATCGACCACCATGGGGTCCTTATCAATCATAATATGTCTCTAAAACATTGAAATAATTCATCTATGGGGATCAAGGCATAAAAATAAAAAAATTTCCTACCTCATGGTGTAAAAACAAAAGTTTCATATCCAAATATACTATTGGAAGATGTTTCACCTTGATCCCATCTCGATCACCTCCATGCAAAAGATAACTTGGATCTCCCTCCCCCTTATATCTTGGTTTTTCCATCATGCATCGGGAAAATCCCCCTCCCTTTTCTCTATTCGAGGGAAACCAAATGTGGGGTGGACTCTTAATTAATTTAATTCATTAATTACCCTTTTAATAATCATCACTTGTTAAAGAACCTGAAGCATGTTTATACATTTCCTAAGAAAAAACCCCCATTTTGGACTCAACTGTAAAGTTAGAATATTATTCTAACTATCATTTCTAATGATATCACAACCCAAACCCATGAGAATAATTTAATATTTAATTAATTAAATATTAAATACATATCCCAAACTCGAATTGATCAAAATTCCACCAAAATCATGTCTATGGGTAAAAACCCTATTTTAGAACTAAAATTGTAGCCAGAAAATTTATCTAAGGTCATCATATAGGGTAAATAACCATTTCACCCCTCATGATCACCCAAAAGAAAAAATTTAAATTTCTTCCCAAATTTCAAAACCAGTAGAATCTTGAGTCTCTAAAATATATTTGAATCATTATAAATATGATATATATTTTTGCAATTTAAATCACAATGGTGTTTCTCTCTACACTTGTATTAAACTCTCATTCTGTTCAAGAAAGATCTTGGGTGTTTATTTCCACGATTATCACTTGTGGGGAAACCCTTATTTCCCTTCTTCTATTTATCATTCCTTTCACTAGCCATATTATTATTTATCTTTTTTACTTTATTAGTCATAATAATTAGAGAATTATTCTACAACTTGTAAACATTTTATATTATGTCTTCATATGATTATAATGTTTGGGAGACTAGTTCGCTTAAAAATACTAGTTTAATCCTATGAATGAAACGAACATTCTTATCCTTTGGATTATGTTCATTGAAGTGGTTATCATTACTTCTTCAAGACCCCATTTTTAAATGATGGAATAGCCTAGATTATAACATATCAATATGAAACATAATATATAATTCCAAATATTGAGAAATACATAACATAAACTGCAAATTTTATGCATAGCTAATCTCAGAACAGTAAACATGGTTTTATAGTGGATATTGTAACACCCTAGGTAAATAAAGAGTATTACATTTTCACATTTATCCATATTTGTGAATAAAATATTAATATTACTTTTAAGGGAATTTTGTGCTCGATGGAGTACCCAATATGCAACAACAAGTTTCTTTGAAATCTTACGTTGCACTCTAATAATAAAATATTATTATTTTAAATGGTATTTAACGCCTAGCCGTTGTAATGGCGGGAATGAACAGAACTAACTACAAAATGATTATATATGTTTGAAAAATATTTTTACTTTTTTTCAATAAATGTTAGAGGATTAAAAATGCAAATGAATCCAGTTTTTAAGCGTAAACATTCTAATATTCTTTAAAAGGCCGATTAACCGCCTTTTGATGGAGAACCCCTTTTAAATACACTTTTTGAAAATTTTATAAGCTCTATTTTTTAAAATAAACATATTATTTATGATTGGGACATTAAAATTTACCTTGGGTTAATATTTTTTATTTTTCTAATAATGTTCATTTATCAATGAATAGTGAAAAATACTGCATTTTACATCAAAACCGCTTTTTCATATAATTTAATTATATGGTTATATTATCTTTTTAATTTTTTTTAAAGTGTAATTAGAATATATTTTTACCATGTAATTCAATTATGGTCATTGGGATTAATTTCACTTTGCAATTAGGCATAAACAAGTGCCGAACTTTTCATAAATATTGTTTCTAAAAAACTTGCTATTTGTTTTGACAACCGGAAGTTTTTTAAATAAATTATTGCAATTTATATGTTTGGAATTTTTTAAAATGAGTTAAATATTTGGAATCATAAGGTCCAAATTATGTAATTAAGATTCTTGTTTTTAGACATTATGAATAGTGACGACAGTAATTATCTTTAATTATCTTGATTAATGAGTAATCTGGTAGTTAAAGATAATAAGATAATATCATAATAATAAAAAAATGACCATAAAATGTGTCGTAAGGCTACGGGTTGTCTCATGTCCGACCATGGGATGCCTTGTGCCAAACTTGGGGCCCCCATGGAATCAATTTTGTGAGAAAGTGACTTTTTATCTTTTTATTTCTAAAGAATGTTACATGTAACAAAGAATGTATCACCTAAGTAAAATATTTTTAATTTTGTCTACATAAATGATCATTTGGACTATAAATATTCATTAGAAGGATAAAAATATTTCATACATCATGATATTTTTTTATAATTTTTAGACATTAAATTTGTTAAATTATTTATGATATCATGATGATGCAGTGATTACCTCATTAATAAAGGATTTAAATAAAATGGAACGATAATATAAAATCTAAGACCTAAAAATGTACAAAACCTATTGGATGGGTGGATTTCGAACCCTTATCTCCTTATCCTCAAAACACATCAATGTGGGACCTTTAAAATCTGAAACTCGTTCTAAAATAAAGTAACATTTCATTACTTTCCAAGAGTGCCCCTCCTCTCCTCTTATAAAAATCCCCCACCTCTACCTCCTTACCCACACTTCAAAAGCCTTTGGCTCGGCCGAACCCTACCCATTTTGTCTCTACACATCCCTCTCTTACTTCTTGAAGCCTCACTTTGGGCAGAAGTCTTCCCAAGGAATCCATTGAGCTCAAACAAAAGGGAGTTACCTGATTTTAAGGACATTAAAGAACGATCGAGTCAAGTCGGACCCGAGGTAAGGGATCCAACCTCTCTCTTTCATTTTATGTACTCTCTTTTATGTCATTTATTTTAAGCCCATCTTTTTTATGTTTGGGTATGTTCTTTTATATTCCTCATACTTTAATTTTTATGTTCATATTATGAGAGACCCTATTTGATCTCATCAATCCATTTTTGGAAGTATTAAGTGGAGCCGTTAGGCTGCCGAGTTTTCGTAAGGGATTTTTCATCTCACTTTTTATTCTCGTGAAATTTATGATATGTTTGCCACTATTTCCTTTGAGTGGTTTATGGAATTCCCGTTATTATACACTTTGTGTAGTATAATTTCTTTTACGGGTATTTACATCTTCATTGTATGACCCTTCTTCCATGGGGTGTACTATTCGAAAGTTACCCAACTCGGTAAGGGGACCTTTCACCCTCCTCTTTTTAAAAAATACTTATTCTGTTATTTACATCTTCTTATGTTGGGATATGTTCTTCTATATCCTTATTGATGTAAATTTTATTTCCAAGTGATGAGATACCCTTTCATCTATCATCAATTCATTTTCTGAATTTTGAAGTGACGCCGTTAGGCTATCGAATTTTTGCAAGGGAACTTCTTAACCCAATTTTGATTCTTTGGGATAAACTTGTACTCTTTGTATATGTAGTTCTATGAATATGTGTGAATAAAATCTGATTGTTTTACACTTAATATCCACTTATATTTGGTGTATTCGTTTGTCACACATAATTATGTAATTGATTTATCCTTAATCCAATGATATCGTCTTTGTAAAAGACTTCATCTCAATCTCCTTTCATTGAGGCATATTTCATTTTATACACAACTTTCTTTTATACAGTGTATAAACCCCTTTGACTTTTACTTTTATACAAAAGGAATCTTTTTCTACAAAGCGTCTTACTAAATGACAAAAATGAATGTTTTTTTTAACGTACGCGGTGACAATGACCTTCTCCACCGCCGCGAGTATTATTTGGTCTTTGGCTTCCTCAACAAGCCGTAATGTTTTTTTTAAATGAAATAAATACCATATACTCTTTTTTGTATTTTTTGTATTGAAAATGGTTTTTATAATGGATTTGTTATGTTAATATATTTATGTGACATATTGTGATCGGAATGTGGAAATGTTTTCTTTCCATTATGTTTATTTTATGTCTTATGATTTTTTAATGGTACTTGGACATTTAACGGGTGGTTACGTGATAAACCATATGACGGGTGGTGCCGTGAATACCAGGACGAGTGGTTACGTTATAACCTCCAATGCATTAGGTATGGATGTCAGCCGTATGGCTATTCCATTTAAGTATGTATGGAAGTAGGCCGAATGGCTATTACATTAAGTGATATGTGTGGAAGTCGACTTTATGGTTATTCCACTTAAGTATGTTTATGGCCCAAGTTACCTTTATATTTTATGTGTTCTTTATATGGGTTTTATGGTAATCTTTTGGTTAGAAAAGGGTAAGTAAGGATCTTTTATTCAGTGAATATTTTTTACTACTTCATAAAGGTGAAAAGTATTACTTTGGTAATGTACTCATGGTTTAATTGTTGTTTTTGAAAAACTAACAGTTTTCCTTCTTTGTGTATCCTTTACTGGGCTTTTTATGCTCATCCCAAGTTTTTGAAATGTTTTTCACAGGTCAAGGTAAGGTTACATGATATGATGATAATGTCAAGGAAGTGTCAAGAAAGAATCCATGTTTTATTTTAAATATGTTTCCGCTGATGGGAAAAATGAATACTATCTTTTATGTAACCATATTGTTTAAATGTGGAATGTAATGCAAGTTTTATGATATAATTCTCTAAAACTCTAAACCTGAAAAGATCCTCAATGTGTAATCTTGTAATAACTCAAGATTAAGTAAGGTTTAAGGTTGGGGCCTTATAGTTGGTATCAAAGGGAGGTTTAGATAACTTTAGAGGTTAGGGTATTCTTTAAGCATAAGTGACATTACCATAATGGTTAGGATTTCAGAAAGAGTCCTAGCTTTAGATAAAGTGAATGAGTAAGTATATGTTAGTGTTATCTTCCTCATTAGCACATGATGGTTTTTTTGATATACTCACACTGACCTTTTTGGTTTTAGTAAATGGCTAGATCTAGCAGGCACCAAAGTAACAGTGGATGTGAAGGAAACTGTGACAGTTTTTTGAGCAAGAAACTGAATGATATGGGAGCTGCAATGAGAACTCTTGTGATTATCCTCAACCAACTATCTGGAGTCATGATTGACCACCTAAACCTTGGTGATTTCTCTAAGGCATCATATATACGAGAAACAAATCCCTACGGAACTACAGGTAATAATCATAAAGGTAAGTGTGTTCAAAAACCTATGTGTTAAAAATGTGGAAAGAAACACCTAGGAAAACGTTTCAAAGGGACGGAAATATGCTATAGATGTGGAAATTAAGGTCATAAAGCAAGAACCTACCATGGAAAAAGGAAGCATCCAGTTGACTCAAGGAAAGGGAAAGAAGTTCTTTCTGAGGGATCAATTGAATGTTTTAAATGTGGTGTGCATGGTCATTATGCAAACACATGTCCTATGAAGAAGTTTCGTGAATGGGATCACCATGATCGTACAAATGTTCATTTACCAATACATAATGCCATTCTGATTGAGGATGAAGAAACTGACAATGACCAATCAAAGGTATGGATTATTTCATAACTTTTGTTTTCCTATTTTGGAATCTTAGGATATGATTCATGATTTTGTTTGTAGGAAAGAAGTATTTCAGAATAAGTTAGAAAGGAATGGTTAATGGATCATGAATAATGTTGAATGAGTAAGATGTCAACATATAAGGGCTTCAAGAGTTATGGTGAAATTCTTAAGAGTATTAAGTCTCTTTTGATGATGGGGTTACATTAGAAGACTTTTTATAGTATGTGTAACCCTGATGTTTAATATATGAAAATTTTATTCAAGTAATAGTTATCTGTTCTTTTGTGGAAACAGTTATAAAGAACCATTTGGGTTTATATGATCCTTACTTTTGAGGTAATTATGGGTTACTATATGTTATAATGGAAGTGAAAGGAATGAGATAAAATTGAGGTTAAATTATGTTATGGTTATTTTTGATGATTTTTTCTCTTTTTGGGGAATGATTTGAGAATTATATAGTTTTGGAAAAAGGACAACACGCAGGTCTTGTGACAACCCGTCGCGTCAGACAAAGCTGTGGGAATCGAACCCACAACCAAAGTGCGACTGGTATTTATCACCTACCACTGGACTACGTGAAGTCCCTGGTTAGTTTGACTGATTATTTTTAGTTAGATTATTTTATGAATTAAGAGTAAGTTGATTTTGGGTTATCTATGGATATTTATTAACCTATCATGGGGGATATGTGATTAAGTTAATTACTTTTCAATACGAGACATTAAGAGCAACTGATGTTGTTTGGAGATAAATGTTACAATTTAACTTGGAAGACTATGTGACTAAATCCTTCAAATATTTGGGTTCCAATCTTAGTTTTGTTTACTTTGAAGAATTTTATGAACAAATTTATTATCGAATGGTCCTCGTTGAACTTTGGGTTTTTTTGGACAAATTTTGGAGATTAAGAATATATTTTCTTTTTATAAAGGGTTATCCTTTTCTGGATTATTTGATCTTGTACTAACCTTTTTGGTTTTGGTTTTGGTTAAAGTCTAAATACATGGGAAGTATATAGTTCTCTTTTTTGGATTAGGTGATTCTCTAGAAGTTTATTATTGTACTCTTAATGTGAACAAGTCTTCCTAAATACTCATATTTTGGAGATAATATGAGTTTGTGTAAGGAATCTAATAAAAGTTGAAAGTCAACATGATAAGTGATTATGTTTCCTTATGAATAAATTCCTCAATAAAAAGAAACATAAAACAAAAATGTTGTCTATTAACTTTTCCTTATGGGGAATCGAATACCGTTTAAACCATCACAAGTTTGTGATTTTCTTGTGGTTAACTTTCTCTTAAACATGTTTTCTATCACTCTCCATCAGAACATGACCCTTTGTTTTTTCCTTCATGTCCATATTTTCATACTTGGAATCCTAGTATGGGTTAACTCAAGTGACCTTTTTACTTATCTTTCTTTATTTTAAAGTGATTGTTTTACCGACTCTTGTTCCGAGGTGGGATGTTCAAGGATGATTCCAAGCTCAATTTTAAAATTGCGAGGACACAATTCCCAAAGGGTGGAAGGATGTAACACCCCAGGTTAATAAAGAGTATGACATTTTCACATTTATCCATATTTGTGAATAAAATATTAATATTACTTTTACGGGAATTTTGTGCTCGATGGCGTACCCAATATGCAACAACAAGTTTCTTTGAAATCTTACGTTGCACTCTAATAATAAAATAATATTATTTTAAATGGTAGTTAACGTCTAGCTGTTGTAATGGCGGGAATGAATAGAACTAACTAAAAATTGATTATATATGTTTGAAAAATATTTTTACTTTTTTTCAATAAATGGTAGAGGATTAAAAATGCAAATGAATCCAGTTTTTAAGCGTAAACTTTCTAATATTCTTTAAAAGGTCGATTAACCGCCTTTTGATGGCGAACCCCTTTTAAATCCAATTTTTGACAATTTTATAAGCTATATTTTTCAAAATAAACATATTAATTATGATTGGGACATTGAAATTTACCTTGGGTTAATTTTTGGTATTTTTCTGACAATGTTCATTTTTCAATTAATAGTGAAAAATACTGCATTTTACATCAAAACTGCCTTTTCATATAATTTAATTATATGGTTATATTATCTTTTTAATTTTTTTTAAATTTTAATTAGAATATATTTTTACCATGTAATTAAATGATGGTCATTGGGATTAATTTCACTTTGCAATTAGGCATAAACAAGTGCCAAAATTATCATAAGTATTGTTTCTAAAAAACCCGCTATTTGTTTTGACAACAGGATGTTTTTTAAATAAATTATTGAAATTTATGTGTTTGGAATTTGGTAAAATGAATTAAATATTTGGAATCAGAATTTCTAAATTATGTAATTAAGACACTTTTGTTTTTAGACATTATGAATAGTAACAATGGTAATTATCTTTAATTATCTTGATTAATGAGTAATCGGGTAGTTAAAGATAATAAGATAATATCATAATAATAAAAAATGACCACAAAATGTGTCCTAAGGCTACTGGTTGTCTCATTTCCAACCATGTTATTCCTTGTGCCAAGCTTGGGGGCGCCATGGAATCACTTTTGTGAGGAAGTGACTTTTTATCTTTTTATTTTTAAAGAATGTTAAATGTAACAAAGAATGTATCACCTGAGTAAAATATTTTTAATTTTGTCCACATAAATGATCTTTTGGACTATAAATATTCATTAGAAATCTAAAAATATTTCCTACATCATGATATTTTTTTTATAATTTTTAGACATTAAATGTGTTAAATTATTTATGACATCATGATGATGCAGTGATTACCTCATTAATAAAGGATTTAAATAAAATGGAAAGATAATATAAAATCTAAGACCTAAACATGTCCAAAACCTATTGGATGGGTGGATTTCGAACCCTTATCACCTTATCCTCGAAACACATCAATGTGGTACCATTAAAATCCAAAACTCATTCTAAAATAAAGTAACATTTCCTTACATTCCAAGAGTGTCCCTCCTCTCCTCTTATAAAAGGCCCCCACCTCTACCTCCTTACCCACACTTCAAAAGCCTTTGGCTCGGCCAAACCCTACCCATTTTGTCTCTACACATCCCTCTCTTACTCCTTGAAGCCTCACTTTGGGCAAAATTAATCCCAAGGAAGCCTTTGAGCTCAAACAAAATAGAGTTACCTGATTTTAAGGACGTTAAAGAACGATCGAGTCATGTCGGACCCGAGGTAAGGGATCCAACCTCTCTCTTTCTTTTTATGTACTCTATTTTATGTCATTTCTTTTAAGCCCATATTTCTTATGTTTGGGGATGTTAATTTATATTCTTCATACTTTAATTTTTTTGTTCATATTATGAGAGACCCTATTTGATCTCATAAATCCATTTTTGGAAGTTTTAAGTGGAGCCGTTAGGATGCCGAGTTTTCGTAAGAGATTTTTTATCTCACATTTTATTCCCGTGACATTTATGATATGTTTGCCACTATTTCATTTGAGTGGTTTATGGACTGCCCATTATTACACACTTTGAGTAGTATAATTTCATTTATGGGTATTTACATCTTCATTGTATGACACTTCTTCCATGGTGTGTACTATTCAAAAGTTACCCAACTCGGTAATGGGACCTTTCACCCTCCTCTTTTTAAAAAATACTTATTTTGTTATTTAAATCTTTTTATGTTGGGATATGTTCTTCTATATCCTTATTGATTTAAAGTTTATGTCCAAGTGATGAGATACCCTTTTATCTATCATCAACTCATTTTCTGAATTTCGAAGTGACGCCGTTAGGCTATCGAATTTTTGCAAGGGAACTTCTTAACCCAATTTTGATTCTTTGGGATAAACTTGTAATATTTGAATATGTAGTTCTATGAATATTTGTGAATAAAATCTGATTGTTTTACACTTAATATCCACTTATATTTGGTGTATTTTTTTGTCACACATAATTATGTAATTGATTTATCCTTAATCCAAGGATATCATCTTTGTGAGGGACTTTGTCTCAATCTCCTTTCATTGAGGCATATTTTGTTTTATACACAACATTCTTTTATATGGTGTATAAACCCCTTTGACTTTTACTTTTATACAAAATGAATCTTTTTCTATGAAGCATTTTACTAAACGACAAAAAGGAATGTTTTTTTTAACGTACGCGGTGACAACGACCTTTTCCACCGCCGCGAGTATTATTTGGTCTTTGGATTCCTCAACAAGCTGTAACGTTTTTTTTAAATTAAATAAATTCCATATACTCTTTTATGTATTTTTGGTATTGAAAATGGTTTTTATAATGGATTTGTTATGTCAATATATTTATGTGATATATTGTGATCGGAATGTGGAAATTTTTTCTTTCCATTATGTTTTTTTATGTCTTATGATTTTATAATGCTACTTGGACATATAACGGGTGGTTACATGATAAAGCATATGATGGGTGGTTCCGTGAATACCAAGAAGGGTGGTTATGTTATAACCTCCAATTCATTGGGTATGGAAGTCGGTCGTATGGCTATTCCATTTAATTATGTATGGAAGTTGGCCGAATGGCTATTCCATTAAGTGATATGTGTGGAAGTTGACCTTATGGTTATTCCACTTAAGTATGTTTATGTCCCATGTTGACTTTATATGTTATGTGTTCTTTATATGGGTTTTATGGTAATCTTTTGGTTACAAAAGGGTAAGTAATGATATTTTATTCAGTGAAGAGTTTTTACTACTTCATTAAGGTGAAAAGTATTACTTTGATAAAGTACTCATGGTTTACTTGTTGTTTTTGAAAAGCTAACAGTTTTCCTTCTTTTTGTATCCTTTACTGGGCTTTTCATGCTCATCCCAAGTTTTTGAAATGTTTTTCACAGGTCAAGGGAAGGGTACATGATATGATGATAATGTCAAGGAAGTGTCAAGAAAGAATCCATGTTTTATTTTAAATATGTTTCCGCTGATGGGAAAAATGAATACTATCTTTTATGTAACCACTTTGTTTAAATGTGGAATGTAATATAAGTTTTATGATCTAATTATCTAAAACTATAAACCTGAAAAGATCCTCAATGTGTAGTCTTGTAATTACTCAAGATTAAGTAAGGTTTAAGGCTGGGTCCTTATAGATATCACTTTTTCAAATACCTCATAATGGTTTGAAATGTAAATTTTAATTCTTTTAAACTTATCCCCTGATATTATCAAACCATATTTGAATTAAGACCCAATTTCATGTACTAGGAGATGATTTGGTCGAGCCTAATGATCCCTTTTCGAATTTATTACACCTAGGTAGATATGTTCAAAAACTGTGTCCACTTGTAATATCCATTGAAAGATGTATTTTTAGGAAAACCAACATAACCTCTACATTATAATAAAATTAGTATTTTATTCTATAGTTATAATAAAATTTTATAATATGTTTATGTTCCCTGATCATTTTTTTAATATAGTTCCATATGTTTCTACTAAAAATTATTTGATGCAAATTATGGTGACCCAAACTCCCGTAACCTAGAGCCAGTGTCTACTTTATGAAATTGGAAATATATATAACGAATATGACCTTGAAGGACCAAATGGTTATGTAGTCTTCATGATATAGATAGATATTTGAGTCTGGTGTTACATTTAAATAGATAAATTAAAATTCATTTTTTCAACAATAACATTATTCAATCTAACATAACCTTGCATATCAAATATAGTTATCATCATGGATTCATATGAATGGATACAAAAAAAGGGCGATCTCAAATTCCCAATAAGGGCTATCTATAATTTAATATATTTGGAATAAATTATCTATAATTAGAAATTATTGAACAATATGGATAGCTAAATATATAAACACAAAATTAATTTACATAATTGACTAGAATGATTGATGTTAAGAAGAATAACGGAAAACTTCAGAAATTTAATCAATAAATTGAGAATGAAATTTATCCATATATTCTATCATTATGAAAATCTTATGGATAATAATTTATTAATTCTAAATGAATTAAATTCATAATTATTAGATTTCATGTTTCCTAGGAACATGATACATTTACATTCAAGATATATCTTTGAGAAAATTTAAAATATATTGGGTATAATGTGATCTGATCTTGATAAATCATTTATTTCAAGACATTTTCCAAGAAACAAACTATCATGATCTATCCTCTATATAGTTTAAAGCATAATTTTTTCAAATTTATAGTGTTTTTTGAAAATATTTTTTCTCATTATACTACTGATGTATCAAGGGGATTTCTATAAATGGTCTCCAACCCATGTCCTTCATGCCTAAAGTATTCCTCATATATCAAATTATCAATTTAATTCATGAAATTATTTTGTATCATCAAATATTCATACTTATTAAAGAATACATATATATCAATATTTCCCCAGTAAAGATAAAAAAATTAAACAATGTATCTTAAAATGGAATACTATTTAAGAAATAATAATATCCATGATATATATTTTGGATATTCTGAGAAACTTTAATGACTAATGATATTAAGAAATTGAATCTTTTAAGGTGAAGTTATTTACTACAAAAGGAATCAACGAATTGAATGTCAAAACTAGACTCAATAAAAATAATCATAAACCATCCAGAGGAAGAATATGATGATATAAACATATTCCCATTGGAGAAATTGTAAACGGTTGTTGTCATTGACAAATATAAACACCATAAAAGATCTATACAACTATCTTTAGAAAAATATCCTTTTATTTTAAAAAAAACACTTTAAAAATCCTTTTTCATGATAATTAATTTTTAAAACATTTTTCTTTAGAAAATTTCCCATAAAAATTCAAGGGAAGCTTCAATGAAATTATGGTCATGAGAATGGGAAATTATATACATGCTGTAAAAGATGAAAAACATTAAATTTTCACTATAAAAAGGTTCATAATATTCCACGTGTAAAGAAAAAAATATTTCGTTCACAAATTTAGTAAAAAAAACATTCATAATTTTGAAAATAGATTTCTGGAAAAATTAGAAAACATGGATTTCAATGAATATTTATTTATGTCCAAATATAGAATCGATGTTGTATTTTCTTAATCAAAATTATCAATTGTTGTATGTACCAAATAGATGGAATATAGTGTGATTACTAGAAAATATCATGAATTACTAGAGAAAAATCAAATCAAATTTTTTTATCATTAAATGGTAAAACATATTTCATTTAAATGAAATTTATTAGTAAAAAATCTCTATTAGAATGAGATTGTGAAATAAACTATTATAATGATCATAACTTTGAAGTGAGATTTAATTAATAAATTGATTATCTGATTCAATAATGAAACTTCTTAAAGAAATTGAAAATAATATTTAAGGTAATAAAAATTCATTATATACGTCATCATAGAAATAAATAATAAATTGCGTAGAATATTAACCCAATGAATATAAATTCATTTAATAAATTCCCTTCTAATAAGTATGTTTTCAACCAAATTCCCATATATGAAGAATTTAAATTAATACATTAAATACCATGAATTATTAATGAATCATGATATTATAATTCAAAGAGAAATTATATATACCATATAAAATAAATTTGTTTCCAAACATTACAATATGCCACAACGAAGTAAAGTTGAGATGAAATATCTTACCTCACACTTTTTTCGCAGAATATTATTTAACCACGTTTACATTGGTTATAAAGATGTTATTAACTTATATCATAAACAAATTTATATTTTTAATGTCTTATATGATCCTATTATAACATATTAACACCCATCCTTTAATAATCATTCATTGTTTTCATCGTTTCATGTTGTGATATCCTTGTTTTCTAATACTTGGCTCATCCTAAAATATCTTATTAGTGTGAATATTATATTGGTATATCATATCCATAATAATAATACTGAATTAATTATCATATTTTAAAATAATTTTTATTTTTAAAACTAGTCATGGATGATGGTTACGAAAAATGAAGTATGTTAAGACCATGGAGACAGTAACTCGTACGCACGCAGGAGTAATGTTTACATTTTTCAACTATAATTGTTGAAAGTAGGAAATTAATATTTTACCTTAATATAATGATCATAATTTCATTAATACAATATTATGTAATGATATATATCATCCATTTTTTGTGATGCAATGATAGTCACATCGCTTTGTTGAAGAGGTAGTCCACTCATACAAGAATGATGTTTATTATATTTACATGACTAAAAAGGAAAGGAATAAAATGATTTATATTTTATTTAATGAATCATACATATGAATTGAATATAATAATTATTTAATATATTTCACATAAAATCATTATCATTATCCTTATCACCCTCCATTTTAAAAATCCGTGAAAGACGATTCAAATTACTTCGCAAAGTTGTTCTTCGTCATACACACAAGCAGAGTTATCGTATTTACTATAAAATGGAAGGTAAAATTATATTTAAAATATTGGGACTCAATATCAATAACTATGTTTTAAATATAATATATATATAATTTATATCCATTATTATACCCAACCATGAGATTTAGCAATAGAAAAAACTAATGACATCACTTTGTGAGGCGGTAGTCCACCGTACAGAGGAATAATGATTTCATAACCCATTTGATGAATGTGGATATATAATTATAATATTATAAAAAAATAAAATTATACGGAAGATATTGATTTTTTATATCATCATGGTTTAGTAAAAATTGAATGAGGTGGAAAAAGAAGTAAAATAATGATGCTCGTTGAAGGACATTAACTATACTTAGGGTATCCTACATAGATTTTCACTAATTCCTAAAATGTTTGGAATTTGTGCCCTAAATACTAATTTTAGGATGCATTTGGTAAGTTTTAATGTTATTCAGGTAGGTATTTTCTTAATTAAAAATATTAAGGTGTTGTGATGACAGTAGAGGGGTGGACATTTATAAGCATGTGAGAGAACACACTTGGCATTTAAAATAATAATTGACTGGTCAAAAAAATTTCATATGTAAGAGGGGTCCAAAAATAGGTCATTCTAAAAAACATATAGGTTTAATAGTCTAAATATGTCCATTTAATAGTTTTTTGATAATTTTATGGGATATTTTTACCATTATATATTTAGTTTAACCCCTAGTAAACCCATTTTTACATTAACCATCATATTTAATTTTACTTCATTCACTATTTATTTTGGTAAAAAAATATTTTAAAATTATTAGAAATTACAAATTATGATGATTAAAAATATTTAATCCATTATTACCAATTCAATTCATATTAGTAAAAAATATTATTTAAAATTAATATCACATATGTGATGAGAAACCAGTTTTTAAAGAGAAAGTGTTCAAAAGGTTACAAAGTATTTTAAATCTTAATTAAATATGAAAATGATTCTGATGAACTAAATGTTTTTAAATAATATAATATTTAACT
This sequence comes from Viscum album, assembly GCA_963277665.1. Lineage (NCBI taxonomy): Eukaryota > Viridiplantae > Streptophyta > Magnoliopsida > Santalales > Viscaceae > Viscum > Viscum album. The sequence goes on along the minus strand of OY728157.1, from coordinate 1,237,452,085 downwards.
AATATTAATTTTAAAAAAAATCTGACTTAATATTATAAATATTTTATACCAAAAATGCAGTTTTCAATTAAAATTCAGTATTTTTCAAAATTCATCAAAAAAATGAAAATTTTCAGAAAAATACCAAAAATTATAACTAAGTTAATTTTGGTACCTAAATTTCCAAAATGTGATTTATTATTTCATATCAATTTTCTAAATGTGATAAAATGTAATTTGAAATTGTTGGTGTAAAGTGATACTAAACCATGTTGAAGAAAAAATACAGTTTTTTCGTTAAACGTTCCTATATTAATTTTAAATGAAAATTATTTTATTTTGAACCATAACATTGATAATATGCTTATTTATGATATATATTTTAATATTTTATATAATCTTATTCATACTCGTCATTCCAATGACTTGGTGGTAACTATTATATTAAATAATATTGATAATGGTATATTTTTGTTTGGTAAAACTCAATCTGGCATGTAACATATGTTATTAAACAAACTCATTATTGTGTGTATCATAAGATATCGATGAAATTTAATTTATTCTAAATGAAACATTTTCTTATTTATATGTGTGTTATATTATCATATAATTTTGGAATTTCATCTCTCAAACTCAGTTGACTAAAATGTTATACTTTTAGAATTTTGGGTTATTGCACATTTATAGTTCAATACGAAAATTTATTCCAATGTAATGAGTGAACCATTGAGAATGGAAACTATCAATTATTATATGAAATTTTCATCCTCGTGATTATATGATTTTATATAATACACAATATTGACTACTTAGTAATTTATCAGGCTCATTTCAATTGTTTTCATTGGAGGGATTCTTTTACATCACCTGAGAGAGGTTAAAATATACACAATGGAGAATGGGATTTCATGATATTCAAAATGAGAATAATAATAATAGTTTGGTAGGGGTGATAGACCTGATTGGAAGTATTTTTTTGAATTAGTAAGGATCATGTCAAATTGAATTCTATCTCGTAGTGGATCATTTTAGGGATTTATTCCCAAATAAGTTTTCTTTTTTACCTTCAGTGAAAGAGTTAGAGTTTACTTTTGATCTAGTGTGGGGAGTAGAATTGGAATGTATTCCATCATAAAAAGTGGAATCTACTATGATTAATGATCTCAAAAGACAATTAAATGGATTTTAATCCAAAGGTTTTATATGATCATATACATCTCCATGGGGTTTATGTAGGACCCCGGGACACCCTAAGAGGGGAGGGGTGAATCAGGGTGTCAAATTTTTCTTTTAAAACAGGGATATTGTTCCAAAGTTGGTAGGAACTCATTAAACTTATATGAATAATCATAATAGAAAGAAAACAATCACATGCATAGAGACCACACAACACTTTCAATTGGTTCACCACTAAGGGCTACGTCCAAGGAGCATACACCGACAGTGTGTCAGTCATACCTAAATCCACTAATCATTACTAGATAGTGGATTACAAGGTTTGGTTATAGTCACTATATTCTAGGAAAATTCCCATTACAATGGTTCAGGGATAACTCACTACGTCCCTCGAATCTCTTCCATCGACTCCCCCTAGCTCACTACCTTGAGAGAAGTCAAACTCAGTTTATTGACATGAAGATCCGTTCAAAATATTTTTATTGAATTATTTTTCTATGTTCATCATGGGACACTAATTGCATTGAAGGCCTTAATTGATGCACTTGAAGACACTGAACATCTTATACGAATGTTTATAATAGGTAATAATCTTACACTGCCAATTGCGCACAAGATCTTTCTTTTGCGTGCAATTTTTTCCTTTGTGTGTAATATTTTCTTTTGTGAAAAAATCATCCATAAACCTATATCATTTAAGTGAAACTTCATATTTTACATGCAGTATTGAATTTTACACACAACTTCAACTTTTATGCGCAAATAAAGATTTTATGTGCCACCACAACTTTTAAATTGAAACTTCCATTTTGCACAATATTTATGTGTAACATATCTCAGACTATCGTTATGTATCTAGTCATACCAAATGAGGGGGTAAAATATTATTTGATGGTGTTCCCAAACCCCATGTGCAAAACTCCCCATGTTGTGCAAAAACTATCATTTTTCATGAAATACTTATCTCACAGGAACCATTTTCCACATGCATCTCTGGATTTTTTAGGCACCTTATGGATTTTCCATTTTTTGACATTCTGATCCCGAAACATGTCTTCAACACAATTTTCCAAAAAACCTATAATCTTCTGTAAAACTTCTATTTCCAAAAAAGGATTTCTCCATTTTTTTATTTTTAGGCCCAAAAAATTGGCAAACACTAGGAAATGACTACACCTTCAATACTGATGTTTTCATGAATTGTATGATCCCTTTTCGAGAAAACATTCTGATCTTCCATTGAGGATTAAAAAAGAAGAAAAACCATACTACATTTCTTGCATAGAACGATCATGGTTCCAACAATATTCCCCTATAGGTTTGATGGAAATCATTTGAAAAATTTAGTAGAGCACCATCCACAAGAAAACATTAAATGAAAGAAACAACTCATCCAATACTATTTGTCTACATGAGCAATACTCGTTGTAGAAAACAAGTGGGGAAGATAGAATGGGGTTCTATTGTTTTGGAATTCTAAAATACGTCAGAGTAATTCTCTTGCTATGACACAGAATCATTACATGTCTAATGTATTTCTTCTCCTCCTAACACTAAATTCGCATCCTGCCATAGAAGCATTACATGTCTATTGTATTTTGTCTCCTCCAAACACTGAATTCTCATCGTTTTACAGAATAATTACATGTATATCACATTTCCGGAATTTATTCCTTCTCCCCCATGTAAAATAAACCCAAATACATGTAATTATTCATTGTAAACCTCTAAAAACCCCCTAGATAGTATCTTCTCCATAATCCTACATCGCATCCACAAATATATTAAAAATAGTTATCTTAACTAGGTAGAGGGGTATTTTATAACCTCCTTATGCACTAGGATGTGGCTGAACACTGAGGTTCAACAAATGCTTCTGAAACACGGCTGTTGACAGTGGCTTGGTTAGGATATCAGCCACTTGCTCGTTAGTTCCCACGTGATCCATTTTAATCACGCCTTGTTCAAATTTTTCCTTGATAAAGTGATATATTATTTCAAAATGTTTTGTATTAGAATTCTGAAAATTATTCTTCATAAGAGCAATTTCACTCTTGTTATCATATTAAATCACTATTTGTTGTTTCACCTAATCACAAATTTCTGTCAGTTGTTGCTTCATCCATAGTATTTGAGTGCATTCCTTTGTAACAGAGATATAATTAGCTTCATTAGTACTAAGAGAAGTTCTTTCTTATTTCTTGTTCAACCAGACCACACATTTCTTCCCAATATAGAAAGATCCACCACTGGTGGACATTCTGTCCACTACATCTCTAGCCCAGTCAGCATCAAAAAATGCTAATAACTCACTACCCCTTCTTTTAGCAAAGTGTAACCCATAATAATGAGTACCAAGAATGTAACTCCGGGTTAGTTTTACAATTTTCATATGTTCTTCCTTTATATTACTCTAAAATAGAGCCACTAAGCCAGTTGCAATGACAATATAATGTTGTGTCATTGTTAGGTATTGTAAGCTTCCAATAATCCACTTGTACATGGTGGGATATACAGAGGCCACATCCTCATACTTTCCAAGTTTGGTTCCAATTGTAATCAGAGTTTACATTGGTTTGGATTCATGCATATTAAATTTTTTAGTTTCTATTTGATATACCTTTCCTGAGATATGATAGTGTAATATTTATTTTTCATCACCCACAGCCCAAAGAAATATCTGAGCTCCCCAATCATTGACATTACAAATTTTTATTTCACGTGATTGGAAAATTCATCCACTAATTTATGCATGTTTCCACCACATATAATGTCATCAATGCAAACTAGAACAATGAACTATGTTTTAGAAGAATTCTTCCCCTAGAGATTGTGATATACTCCTCCTCTTTTGAATTCCATCTTCAGGAGATGAGAATCCACCCAAAAATACAATGCTTGTAGTGCCTACTTCAAACCATAGGGGACTTCATTTAGTTTACAAACCACTGATTCATCAGTACCAAGATGAAAATACACTGGTTGTTCGATGTGGACTTATTTTTCGAGAACACCCTTCAAGAATGATGTCTTGACACCCATTTGATAGAATTTATCTCATCATTGGATTTCCAGAGCAAGAAAAAGCCTAATTGACTCTATTACATCCACTGGTGAAAAGGTTTCTTTAACAATGACACCTTCAATCTTTGAATATCCTTCACGTACCGGTTGTACCTAGTTTCTAATAACACTTTTATTCTCATCAAACTTGATCTTGAATGTCTACTTTTTACAAATCACAATATCACTTTTGGGTCTCTTGACTAGATTACATGTCTGATTCTTGTCAATATAATCTAACACATCATTATTGGATTTCACCCATGATTAATCCTTTGCAGCTTCTTCTAATGAAGATGGTTCCACCACTGATAAGAATACAGATTGTGCATTACTCCTCATTCTCCTCATTTGTGTGGGTGCAGTCCAATCCCCAATGATGTTGGATTGATCAATTTCTTCCCTTTGATTCTTCCTCAGATGTTGAACTGATTTCTCTCTAGATAAAGTTTTAATGTCAGATTCTTCTTCTGAGTCAACATCATGATGTGAATCTTGAGAGTTTTGTACACCTTCTTTTATTTCGGTATTTGCAATTACTCCATGTTCACATTCTTCCTCATCTCCTATCTCACCAGTATAGAAATTATTTAATGAATTTGGGGTTTTTAATTCAAAGATCTAAACATCGCGTCTTTCCAAAATCCTCCCCAATCACTTATAGAAACACTTTTCAGATTTTCTATTCATTGGATATCCATGAAATATTCCTTCATCTGCATTATCACCAAACATCAATTGATTTCCTTATTTATTTTGGCTAATGTATTTTATTCCAAAAATATGAAAGTGCTTCAATGAAGGATTCCTTCCATTCCACAATTCATATGGTTTCTTTGTTTCTCCCATATAAACCCTAGTTGGATTTTGAATGTGCACTACAGCTTCAACAACTTCTTTCTAATAATGGAAAGGGATATGACTCTCAATCAGCGTAGTGTTTGCCATGTTTTTGACCTAGCGATTCCAAATATCAACAACTCCATTTTAATGTTTAGTTCTCACACCAGCTACCTCATGTTGTGTTCCATGTTTTTTGAGGTAATTCACAATCTCAATGGATGTGTATTTCCTGCTATTATCATATCGTAGGAATTTGATTTCCCATCCAATATCATTATCAGCAATTTGGTGACAAGTTTTCATGAAACCAAGTACTAATGGCTTCCTATGAATAACCATTACACAATCCATTCTACAATATTCATCAATGAAAAGGATGAAATACCTCTCTCCATGAGTTTTGGAAACCTTTATGAGGAAACATACATCAGTATGGATGATATCAAGAAGGTGTGATGGAATTTTCTTCTTTGGTCAATATGAACTATAGACTAGCTTCCCCCATATGAAAGAATCACAAGACTATTCCCGTTCACATTTTATAATGGGGATATCTATGACTATCTTCAGCTTAGATATATTTGAAATGTCTTGTTGGTTAATGTTCCCCAACCTTCGATTCCATAAGTGGTTTTCCTCTTCAACAGACACATTGAAAGATTTATCTTTACATTCAACCAAATATAAGTTTCCATATGTTCTATAGCCTTTCATGATAGAATTCCTTGTTTTACCCTTTATAGTGCATCCTTTTTGATTGAAAGTTACTGTGATCCCTAAGTCACAATGTTGACTCACACTAAGGAGATTGGGACATGGACAATCCATATAATGAAATTCAGTCTTCATCAACTCTCCATTTCCCAGTGCATTATTTACAATGCCTTTAATCTTCAAAGAACCATCATTATCAAACCTCACTGTTCCACCAACCTTCTTCATAATGTTCTTTAAAAGGTCAACATTTCCTATCATATGGGACAAGCATCCACTATCAAGAATTCAGGTGTTGTTTCATTGAGAGCTACTTCTATAAGATTGGATTTCTCAATTTTATTATTCTCTCTCATTGAGATATTGTATTAAGCATAGGAAATTAATGGCCTCCCAATTCTTTCTTCCAAATAATCAGTTTCATTATATTCATGATCTTATTTCAATGGAGAAAACAGGTTAGTGAGAATAACATTTTTTGGAGGGTGATTATTAACCTGTCTCTGAGAGTTGTAGGAATTTCTCATGTCATACCTATTCTTTCAATACATAGCTTTATAGACAATGGTATAAAAGTAAAAACAGTATCCATAGAATCTATTTCTTCTATATGTTGTAGGATATGAAATCTGTCTCCTTTTTTGACTTCCCATATGACTCGCATTCAAATAGTTCCTTGCCTTTTTTCAATATGACATGTTATATCCCAAATAGCCATCTAATTGACACCTCATAAGAAGAAATGACTTCTCACTTATATTTCTCCTCATGCTTTATTCCTTGGGAAAATAGGTGGAATGCCTGTCATTTCTAAAATTTTGAGGATAATCTTCAGTTCTTCTTTTATTTTTTATTGAGGGTTTATTTTTTTAGAACATCAGGAAACATTTCAACGATTTCTACTTTTATCTTTTTGTTCTTTTGGCTCTCTTTACTTCCAGAATTTGATGTCTCAACTTCACAACTAATTCCACAGTTTCCCATGCAGGCAGGTCTTTGATCACCCAATCTTTTTTCAACCCCATCTGAACAATTCTTCACTCTTACTAGTAAATATACATTTGAGAATATTCCAAAAATAATTTTCTTATTTCCCTATTTTTTTGTTAATAGACACTCAAATTTACTTCTTAAGAGTAACAACATCTTCCTCTTGACCATCAATGCTCTTGAGCTTGTCTTCTAGTCTGGACGTAAGGTCATCGATGACATTTTCTTCTTCTTCAATTCTAAGATTTTGTTCCACAACTCCATCTGTTATTTTAATGAATGATGAATATACTCTCACTATATCTTCTATTCATTAAATTTTATATTCATGTTCATCAACATATTCTGATGATTATTCCACCATTTCATTCAACTTAATGCATCTCTTACATTTTTTCTCAGGATTGGAAAAGTAATACATAATTTGAAACATGGGATAACTATTAGGAGTCATTTAATTATCTTTATCTTTATCGATCGAAGGTTCTAACATTTCAATGGTATCCATCATGGATGCATGGTTTCCAGTTTTAAATTCTTCTTCTTCTACCTTACATAATTCAATATCATCATATTTCTCTTCACAGAAAAATCATTTTTCTGTATTTTCATTCCAGATTTGAAGTCTACCTTTTTGAAAAACATTCTCTAAGGAATATCAATGTCTTCTACTTCTCTTTATTTATCATCAATATTTCTTTGGAACTGAGAGGCAATGTTCACAATTATTCCACAATGAAAACATGAAAAATTTAACTTACCTCTAAAATTTCATTTTCCCTTATTCAACTACATTGCAATGAGAGAAAAAATTTATTTTTTCACATCATCTTCAGCAACACTAACACCTGAAATTTTCTGTTTTTCCATGGTATTTAACATCATTTACTTGTTAACATGAGTCATAACATCTTTTGGTTTGACTCTCATCTCATATTCCACTAGAATACTTAGCATATCATCTTGATATAGTTTTTAAATATCTCTTCTATCAAGGGCTAACACATTTTCATTGTATAAAGCAGAATTCTTATCAAGATTTTCTTTACAAAATCAATGTCTTTTATTTCCTCTTGAAGACCTCAAATTTCTCCAACTACTTTAGTAATTTGATTGAATAAGGAATCTACATTCTCATCAGGATGCATCTTTAGATCTTCAAACCTATTGGGTAGGACTTACAGTTTTGACTCCTTTACTTTTCTATCTCCTTCATAAATATTTTCAATGTTATCCCACATAGACATTGATGAGATGAAACTCATCACATTTAAATAGATCTCATCAGAAAGATCCTCATTCATAGCATTATGAGCTTTAGAATCTGCATCATGAACTTTCCTATTTTTATCTATCATAACAAGCCATGTTGGATTAGAAACTTGTATTCCTTGCACAATAGCAAAGAGGACTTTCAATCTAAGGGATCTTAGATGAGATCTCATTTTGTTATTCCAAATATGAAAATTACTTATATAGAAGAGAGGGATTCCCCTGGAATTGGATGCATTCTCCATGACAACAAAGGACAGATCAAACACCAGTAACATCCCTTTGATACCACTTGTAGGACCCCGAGACACCCGGAGAGGGAAGGGGTGAATCAGGGTGTTAATTTTTTTCTTTAAAACAATGATCTAGTTCCCATTTTGGTATGAACTTGTTAAACATGTATGATTGGTGAGAATAGAAATCAAACTATCACATTCACAGAGACAACAAAACACTTTTACATGGTTCACCACTAAGGGCTATGTCCAAGAAGAATACACCGATAGTGTGTCGGTCATACCTAAATCCAAAAATTTCACTAGTTTGTGGATTGAAAGGTTCATTCACAGTCACTATGTTCCAGGGACACTTCCTTTAAAATGGTTTGGGGAAAGATCACTGGATCCCTCAGATCACATCCGTTGACTCCCCCAAGCTCGATGCCCTGAGATAATTCAAACTCAGTTTATTGACATGATGGTCTCTTAAAAATATTTGCATTGAAGTCTTTGTATCTGTTCAACCTGATACACTACATGCATAGAATCCCTGAATAGATGCACTTGAAAGCACTGAACAATTGAGCCAAATGTTTAGAACATGTAATCAGCTTACACTGACAATTTCCCGCAACACCTACCATGTGCGTGTAAGATCTTACTTTTGAGTGCATGTTTTCCCTTCGCACGCAAGATTAACTATTGGAGAACTAGACTTCATTTTGTGTGAAAATGTTTTGCGCACCTATAATTTTGAATTACATCTTCAGCTTTTTCACGCAATGTCAACTTTTACGTGCAACATCCACTTTGATGCGCAAATACATATTTTACATGCCACCAGAACTTTAATGAACAACTTCCTTTTCGTGCAATATTTTTGCGTAGCAGAGCTCATATCATCGCTAAGCCTCTAGTAATACCAAATTAGTAGGCTCACTTGTTATTTATAGGCATCGCTGAACCCCATGAACAAAACCCATTGTATCTCTCAAACACTCTCATTCTGCACACAATGCATTTCGTGTAGGAACCAGTTTTCATGCACATCTATGGATTTTTTGTGCACCATATTCCTTTTCCATTTTTCAACATTATGATTCTGAAACATGAATTGCACGCAAGTTTACCACACACCTACAATCATGCATGCAACTTTATTTTCTAAATAAACATTTCTCTATTTTCCATTTTTCAGGCCCAAAAAATTGTTAAACACTGGGAAATGATGCCTACTTCAATATTGATGTCCTCTTGAAATGTATGATCCCTTTCCTGGAAAACATTATGATCTTCCAATGAGGATTGAAACCAAATAAAAACCATAATCCATTTCTTTCATAGAATGGTTGTGGTTCCAGCAGTTCACCCATCCAATTCACCAAGAAGGTGCATAAAACCCTTAAGATTTAAATAAATCTATGGTAGTTAAATTAGCTTATAGTTATGAACTGTTACACTTTACCTTGTATAGATGATGGAATTAATTTGATCTGAGAAGATTCACTTGTCTCAATGATTTATTGAGGTCAACCTGTCATCATATATGAGTTTATCTTTCAGATATATAACATATATATTTCCAAAATAGGTACATCCCTTATGAGTATTTGGTGAGTATGCTCAATCTCCCAAATGTGACATTTGTTTTTATAGCATTTATGAATCATGTTTTCCACACTTATTGGGACTGTATCATAGTCATTTTCATTGATGATATCATGTTGTATTCACATAATTGATTTGATCATAAAATAAATTGACATTTTATTCAATACAACATGAGATCATTATATATATGATAATCACATTAAATTACACTTCTAGATTGATAATGTTCACTTCATGGGTAACATAATATTTGAATTAGGGGTTTATGATGACACAAATATGGTGAGAACCAAGGTTTTATAGGATAATCAAATGAAAATATTTGAAATACAAATTTTCTTGGGCACATCTGGGTATTATAGGAATTTTAATCTTTATTTATCACACCATTCAGCACATCTTATGGGTTTGACAGAGGAGGATCTCAAATTTTCTTAGTCTAAATCCTCTGAAAATGATTTTTATGTGTTACAAGGAATAATTAACTCATCACTAAAACTTATTATACCTTAGACTTGTAGATTCTATACATATATATTATGAATCATCAGGTCTAACTCTAGGTGAAATTTTTATCAAATTGAATTTATTCATGGCATATGGATCTTAGTATTTCAGGGCTCATGAGTGTAATTACCTAACTATTGATCTCAAGAAAGTTGTATTTGTCTATTCATTTCATTGTTTTTGGATTATTATTTTGGGAGAAGGAATCATTGTATTTATGGATCACAAAAACCTAAAATACATATCTACTTTAAGTTATTTGAACCTCAAATAGAAAAGGTTGTTTATGTACATTTAGTCTTTTGATTTTTATCTTTGTTATATTCATAGATTAAATAAATTTAGTGGTTAACAATTTGAGTTGGAAGGCTCAGAAACAAATGATTTATGAGGCTAGTAATAAATGTATATTGTTACATTTATTTTCCAAGATGCATCTTGATATTTCAATGTGTCATAGGAAGGTTACTAAAATAGATTTTCCAGTGAAATCATCAATTTCATATTGGGTGAAGCTCAGATAGATTTCTGATCTTGAAATCTTGGTCCCCAAGGAAAGTGTTTCAGTTGAAGGCCCAATTTCTATTTGGGTTATTGATGAGGATGATATATTACATAAAAATTGAAATTTTTGGGTACCCAAAAACATGTGAGAGTAGATGATATGACAATATAATTCCAATAAATGGTAGATACATCCCATAAATTCCAATATGTATCATGATTTGTGCCACCTGTATTGGTGGTCTAGTATGAAGAGGAAAATAATGGGTTTTTTCATGTAGTGTTCCACCAGTCTGTAGGTGAAGGTGAAACACCAGTAACCTACTTCATATTTATAGACATTATTTATTCAGTTTGTAAATGGGATGGAATCAATTTTTTTATGGGAATACCGAAAACCATTTTAATGTAGTGATGTTTTATTCTTTATCATGGGCAGGATGATAAACTTCACCAACTTCATTCCTATTCGAGATAATTTATTGATTGAAGATTTTGGAAGACTATACATCTGAGAGATTATATGCCTTCATGGATTTCCACATACCATCATATTAGACAAGAATTCTCATTTAAAATCTCGGTTCTTCTAGGGGTTTCGAAATGATTGAGGTTATTAGGTACTTGTATGTATGTGCAAGGACCCATAGACTGACAGTCAATCCAAGCATACTATATTGGTGTTAGAGGAAATTGCCTAAACATGTGTCCATGATTTTGGAGTTTATTGGGAGCTATGTTTACATATTTATTAATTCACATATTATAATAATCTCCAACGGACTATACATATGGATCCTCATGAGGTTCTATATTGTAGGTTGGTTCAATCACCTATATCCTAGTTTTAGGCTGGGGGGAATCACTACTAGGACCATGTCTCATGTAGGAGACATTAGAGAAGGTACAACATATAATAAAGTGTATTTTTATAGATCAATCTGGGTAGATTTATTATTTCTATCATCATCACTAAAATCTAGGGTGTGAGGTGGGAGGTCAATTCCTCGTATATGTTTTTCCTTGATTGGATCAATGGTGAATTAAGATTCTAGGTAAGATATAAAAATGATTAGTCGGGCCTTTCAAGAATTTTGAGATTGTTATGCAAATAGCTTATTGGTTTGTTTTACCTTAGAGGTACCAATCCTTGAAAAAAATCTACCATGTTTCACATCTTCACCATTATCATTCCGACCCATCTCGAGATTTAGTTCATGACGATGTTGAGTAGGATTTTGTGCCTTTTTTTAAGAGTATCATATACATATTGTTCATCGCATCCTAAATTATCTTCAAGGAAGATAATTTACTTTTTTTAGGAACTTATTGAAGTAGGACCATGTATAATATGATATCATGGTGGTAAAGACCAAATTACATGCGTAGTGGTCATATTTATTCTCACATGATGTTCAACCACCCTCAAAAGGGAAAATCCAGGGTTAACATTTTTAAGTGGAGGAGTTTTCAAGATACTAAATTTTTTATGGTAAATTCTTCATTAATATTTAGGGTTGTTTGTTTGGTTTTTACCTTTTAAAACGTTTTATTTAAACAGTTTTGTGTGGATCTTTGGGAATGCGGTAGATAATGGACATGTCTATATGTATGAGAAATTTACATTGTAAATTGTTAATTTACATCATTATTGTACCTCGGAATACCATCCATATCTTTGATAAGACCCCATAAAATTTGGATTTAAATTTTAAAATACCTATTCACATCATAAATACCATAATGCTTGAAAATTTGGGGATCATTCCCTTTCTATTATTTATAATTTTAACTATATTTCTTTATCCATATCCCTCATTTCTCAAAAATATCAATGGAAGTGGAGATCTAATCTCTCCATCCCATCAACAAGGCTTTAAAAGATCACATCCATGTGGAATTAAATTCATGAAATATCTATCTTTTTTGATAAACATTATTAATCCTTGGATTACTCTTTATTATTTTTATGATTCTCTCACCATTATAAATGTTATCTTCATGAGGGCTAATATGGCCTATTTTTAGGGTGTTTTTCTATTTCATCATTTTCATTCATTCGATTACAAATTAAAGGCTAATCATTTTAAAAAAATTCTACCAATCTATGGTAGGTGTTTTATTACTCATTCAAAAGATTGTGTGTTTGTATTAAGTTATCATTTTTCTGAATGTCAGACCTTATATGTGTTCCTCCTGAAATGTGTAATATCTATTATTTATCAATTTAACCATGACTTGGCATGCTATATGATATTTTTAACAAGTTTTAAATTTAAAACATCAACTCAAACCATTCCGTGAATGGATTTGATTAAATATTTTGATGAGATAATTTTTCCTTGGGACCAAAACACCAATGAGATGTGTTTGGATTGACCTTTTCCAGTGATATGTTTTAAAATGAACTGATTAATTGAGATATTGTATACAAAATCCCATGGACCATGACTTCTCTAATAAATTAATTAAATGAATTATGACTGATAAGAACATGTGACATAACCCTTGATAAATTATATATTGGTAATTAGAATACACTTGGATCCATTTTTATTATTCTTATGTAATATGACATAAATGATAGATTAACTTGATTAAATGGAATTGATGTGATTACATAATTCTTATTTTATATAAGGGAAATGAAATTCCAAATAGAATATTTGAAATAATGGACATGATGCTCCTTAGTTATTATTTATAGTAAAGGGTGTTATTTTCCTTCTTGTTTATATAAAATGAAAGACATGACATTCCTTATTAATTATTTTATAAAAATGGACATTATATTCTTCATTGTATATCTATAATTAATATAAATGATGTTTTATATTTTTTATATGAATATAATTTACATGAAATTCCTTAAAATTTATAATAATAACAAATTTCTAGAGCCATTCTAGAATAGTCTAAAGAAGGTAGTGTTGGGTGGGTGTCTTGTGAGAAACCTGAGATAGTGTGGGATTGTTTTAGTTCATTTATTTCCTTATTTATTCTTATATAAATAATACTTCATTATATACTGATATACTATATTATTTATAAGCATCGTTTGACGTGACATATGGATTCTTACTCACACCCATCTTGGGTTATCGATTGGTACCTAAAGAGACTTCATGGATGTTGGATGGAAAAGGGAATGTATCCCACCATAGATGTCTAAATTTATATTCTATGATAGATTTCAGGTGTATATAATTAAGCTTATTTATTATATTATATTGAAAATGTGTTTTATACATTATATATGTCCTGTATACCATTTATTATTTAATATACCTGCTCCAATTTTGTTATCGAATCGAGACATCATCATTCTTTATATGGGAATAGTTATTGATTATGTATGAATACATTTATCTAGATGGTATACTTATGTTTCTCATTATTAAATTTATTTGGATATTTCTTTATTTTTATAGCACTTCTATGTTTCACTTTGAAAAATATTATATAGTCTCCCAATAACAAACCAAGATGGAGTTCCATCCAACCCGACACCAGGTCCAGTTCATGACATGGCCCGAAGGGTATTCCCAATCAAAATGTGCTGGAAACTAGTGCCTAGGTATCCACAATTTTTATTGGGGGTGGTTTCACCCATTTTTATAATCATAAATAGCCAATAGAAACAAATAACAAAATGAAAAATAACCAAATCCAAACAAGGCATAACAACTTTAAGATTCTTTTTTACAATTATGAAAAAAACTAAATTGGGCTACAATAAAAATTGAATAACTAGACTATCCCAAAAGCTCTCTGCAATAAGAGGAGCATCCTCCCCATGCCACCAAAACCAAAACCTGTAAGCGAAGATCACTTGAAACCAAAACCACCATCACGACACATCTTTCCTTTACATGATTCAAACATATCCAAGTCTACACACACTAAAATTTGTATGTTGGGTGTGATTCAAAGCCCAATAGGATTCCACCCATGGAAAGATTTCATTCCCAAAACATTATAAGACAAATTGATGTTCAATTTTTATAAAAAGGATACAAACGGTTTTATTGAAACCATTTTAAAGGAAAACATTTTTAAATTTGAATAAATTCGAAAAGAAGAACATTCATTACTTTTAAAGTGTAACACTATTTCACTATATGCTGATGGTACATAAGTTATTATAAGGGAGAACTATGTAATTTGATATCCTTATAGGAACTATCTAAGAGTGGGACACTAGGTACATCTAATCTCAGTGAAACGTGGTATAGTAACCACATTGATAGAATTCACATGCAATATCCACTATAGATGAGAATCATAAAAAAAAAATACTAGTCTCCAAACATCATAAATATTTATTTAGTGTTGTAATAATCAATCTCTCTAGATGAATTTGGAACCATCGACTTCTGATTCCACTAGTACACAACTCTTAATCTTCTTTCCTATTTACCTAGGATTCCCTTCATGCTCAATTTTTATTTCACATGTCATATAGATCACCAAATTCACATGCACAAACAAGAAAAATACATATATATTTGAAATCACCATTTCTCATAGGCTAAAACCTCTTTCAAATTAACAATCACACGAAACCCTCATAGAAATAGATTTATCAAAACTGGTAAATTTTACTAACCCACTTACACAATTTATAAGACACTTTCAAGATGTATAACAAGAGGAACACTAGATGATAAACTAATTTCCTTTAAAAAAATCTTTCATCACTTGTGAATGTAAAACCCTTGAAAAAATACATTTATTGCCATAGAAAACAATTAATTTAACACATATAAATATTAAATAATGAAATATAAATTCATATAATAATTTAAATGCATGGAACCAACTACCTCAAATGTTGAAACTTATGGAAATCAAAGTTAAACCACAAATACACCTCAAACGAACCTTATAATGGAAATATTGAAAAGTAAACATCATGCTTATCTTTTAAATAATAATATTCAACCCTATATTCATCACCCTAACCACTGTAAATATGAAACCCCAAAGAATTAAGAAGAATCCTATGAAAAAAACTAAGGAACTATGAGAGGAGGGAAATTACTTGAATAATATTGAATATATTGCACTAAATTGACCTCAAAATTGAGTATAAAAGGATATAAGAAATGAGGGAGTAGACATTTAGTGCTTCAAATCTAGAATGGGGAAGAAATTCTGGATTTTGGGGTTAAATCATGAGAGGAAAAATATTTCATTTTATAATTTTTAATGACATGGAAAATATGCAAGGTTTATAAACTGTGCAGTAAACATGTCATTAGCCACTTTCTAATTACACCACTTGGATACACAATTACCTGGGCAAGGTCGCATGGTTTTCCAAATCATTCACCATTCATGCACCAGCTGCTCTTTACCGAAAATATTCATTTTTATCGATAACATAAGGAAACCCCAAAAATAAAAATTCTAAATGAGAAATAAATAGAAAAATACCTCAGAAGGAAATCATAGGTGTGATAATTATCCCAACCATTAAAACTTTTCTCCCCTTAAATGTCAACTCGAATCTTGATTGAAGAATAAAAATATATACAATTTCTCAACCCAAAAATTATGCTACCTAGTCTCATTATCATCATTAATTTGTTTCAAAATAACTCATACCAGCATAATATACTTCTCCTGAAGCACATTCTCTTGGAAATCAATAATTTGAACTGGCCACTCAAAAAATAAAAAATCTAGTTCCAACTCTTACTCCTCCCTGTTCAATACATGAGACAGATCTGGGTTATACTTCTTTAATTGAGAAATATTGAACACGTCATGGATTTATGTCAATTGAGAGGGAAAATATTACCTGTATTCCACCATACCTACCCACTAAGTAATCTAAAAAGTTGTTTGGAAATATCCCTCAAAGTTTCCTCTTTGTGTTTTCTGTTATGATTGTGTTTTTTGAGAAATCCATATGATTTCAAATGAGTATGGTTTGTGTTTTCTAAAGCATAGTTTTATGGTGGGAAAGTTTCATAGCATTTTCCAAATTTTTGGGCCTCAAAATCGGGAGTTTTTTTAAAGGAAAATTTCTCAAAAAAGTGTAGAATGTCAACTCTGAAACATTGTTCATAGACCATAAAGGAGGTGTGCAGAACAACGATGGAAAATTGGAAAATAAATTATTTTCAGGAAGTAATGTTATAAGAACTATAAAGCGCACTATGAAGATCATGGAAGAAAATGGTTCATGAGAGGATCACAGTTTATAGGAGGCGTGTTGTTTGTGGGAGGCTTGTCGTTTGTAGAATGGAGGCAGTGATTTAAGGAGACACGAGGGGTTATCATTTAAAAAATTTACCATCCACCGCATAGGATCAATGTTCAATATAGACCGTATAGTATAATGTGGTGAAGGATATACCAAATTGAAACATTGGGGAAATAGGTTACTGAGTTTTTCATATCTATTTTCCTATATTAGGATCTCTAATCAAATCATTACTAAGACCAATTTTCATTAGAAAACATATTCTCTCTGGGAAGAATTTGGAGAAGTCTAATGTAGTTCCTGAGGTATTATTTCATGAATAATAAGAGGTTCATGAAGGAGGATTCCCTGAAATGAGAAGAGTTCCATAGAGATAGTCTACAAAAAAAAATTTACGGGGAATTTTTTCTTACAAAAAAAGGGTATACAAATTTGATGCGGTCCATAAAGCATTTTATGTCCAAAAAAGATGATGATGTCCACTTATGAGGGGGGTCCATGGAAGAAGATTCTATCTAAAAATCATGTATTCTCCATGAAAGAAAAGGTGGTCTATGAAACACTCTTGCCCTATGGTGCAAGGCAATTTATAGAGGAAACAAGGATGTACACAAACTAAAATAGTTTGCGAAAGAAATTTCCACAAACCAAAAATACTTGGAAAATTGGACTTCATATATGGGTGAAAATAGGGCATCAATAGATCATATACCTATGGTTGAGGTTCTGTGAATTCATGAATATAAAGGTACCTACAAGTCAATAAACTTTAAGTGGATCCATTTTAAGAGCAATGAGAAAATGAAGGGGAAGTGGGTGATCCTTTCCACCGGAAGTGAGCTAGAGAAAGAGACAAAGGGAGTGACCCTTGGGAAAGTGGTGGGATGACCCTAAACCTTGTACAGTAAGTGGTAATGATAATATAAGTAATATAGCATGATCATCATTTTTTGTAGTGAGTTGTAGTGAATTTTTTACAATCAAAACAGTTCCATTATATGTTCCTTGGTTGTCACCCATTGCGGGTGAACCAAGTAAAAATATAAGTGTCCTAGTTAATTCTTTGTCACATAACATTCTATGAATGATGATTAGATAAAGTTGAAACAGATAATATAAATAAAATTATTAAATATAAAATGAAGTGACCCTTATAATAAAGTGTTTAAGATCCAATAGGGTAGGAATAGTTTAGAAAATAGTATCTATATCCTGATTCACCCCCCCCCCTCAGGGAATATAGGCCCCTTAGGGACCTAAAAATGTCTGATGTACCTCGACGTTATATTCCATTTCATACCAAAATGGTGATGAATCAAGGGAGGTGATTCTTTTAGGAACACTCAGTAATCCACAGATAAGTATAAAAATCTATGACTCTGGTTGGAATAGGACTTGGGACAACTCTGAGCTATCAACAACCACTACCTCATTAGCTTGAGCTTCTCAGATGTCTCTTTTTCAATGGACTCTCCCAATAGTGAGGTCCCACCACCTCGGCCCCACATAAAGTCCACCTACATGGGTGAGCATAAAGCCCCTCAATTTGAGTGATTTGAATCGAATAATGGTAAATATTATTATATGAAAACTCAACCGATCCCAAATGGATATCCCACGAACCACCATAATTCAACATGCATGATCATAGAATGTATTCTAAGACATCATTATCTTGTTCTGTCTAATCATCTATTTGGTGATGGTATGTCATAGTCAGCATGACCTGTGACCCCATGTCCTTTTGAAGGCCTTCCCAAAAGTCCAGTGTAAAATGGGGTCCCTATCGGAAACAATTTCTGACATCACACCAAAGATCATCACAACTTCTTGAACACACAACTAGTCCATCCCATCTACATTGGCCAGGTCCTTCATTGGAATGGAATGGGATGATTTGGTTAGATGTTCAAACACTACCCAAATGTTCTTCATTAGCCAAGGTGTATGATTCAAGGCAATACTTAATCACATAGAGATCTCATCACAAATCCATGTAGGAATGGGTAGGGGCTAAATAAAACTTTAGGGTCCATGATGTTCTTCTTTTACCTGCTAACATGTACAACACCTCGATACAAATCCAGCTATATCCCACCTCATACCCAGTCACCAGAACTACAGACGTGCATCATAATATATCTTGGAATCTCTAGTATGAAAATACTACTAATATTGGTGTATATCATGCATCACTACCTTCCTTAGAGATAATGTCACCAAAAAGAGTCCCTTGGAGCCCAAAAATCCATCTAGATACAATGCCCAATCACAAGGTCTCTCCCCACCAAGATGAAATTACATATACTACCTAAAAAACTTATCACCAAGATTCTCTCACTGAATCAACTCTATAAGAGAAGGATCTAAAATAACACTATTAAAGAACACACCTCCACTATGCTCCTTGGCCATAAGTCGCATCTAGGAAAAATCCCCATCAAGGTCCACTGATCACTAGACTCTTTTAACACCTTCACAAGAACTTTTCTTCTCAATGAATCTGCCACAACATTACCATTGCCCAGGGTATATAATATTGAAATCAAAACCCAAAAGGTACTCGACCCAATGATACTTCCTCAAGTTCAAATCCTTTTGAAAGAAAATGAAGTCCAATATTTTAATATTATAATTAACAAAAACATCCCCCAAAAAGATAATTACTGTACATTTTGGGAATTCATCTTCACTAATAATTACATGTCATGTGTCAAATAATTATTTTAATGTGATCAGAGTTATCAAGAGACATACGCCACCACATGATCATCATGATTAAGAAAACACCTGATACTAATATTTGAGGCATCATTATAAACCACATATACATTCATATACAATAAAAATATCAACATAGGATCGGTATTCAAATTTAGATGCAGATCCATGAAGGTTTCATGCCACTCTTGGATCCTTTCAAACATCACCACTTTCTGGTTGAGCACTATCATGGGTGAAGAAAGATAAAAGAAGTCCAAAACAAATAGAATATAATAACCTATCGTACCCAAAAGGATCCTAATCTTAGAAACATTCTTTGGATACTCTCATGACATAACTACACTGATCATCTTGGGGTCCAATGAAACCCATTTTTAATGAGATCACATGGCCTATAAAATTGATTTCCCTGATCCATAATGTGCACTATGAAAATTTGGCATAAAGATGATGGTACCAAAGAGTTCCCAATAGGATCTGTAAATGTCACTCATACACCTATTTCGATTTGGAATAAACCATGATGTCATCCAAAAATTTAATAAAAAATAATAATTGAGATACTAGGGGAAAACTATATTCATAATCTCAATGAAGTCTTCAAGATAATTTTTTAACCTGAAAGGCATGACTGAGTACTCCAAATTGACTTACCTGCTTCAGAAATCAATTTCTGAGACATCCGCCTCTCTCACCATGACTTTGAGACAACCTGAGTTCATGTTAATATTAGAAACCACCTTACCCCTTTTAGCTGATCAAAAAAGTCGTCAATGTGGGCAAAATGATACTTTTTCTTGATCACCACCTTGTTTAACCTTCAATATTCATTGTAGAACATGATAGATCCATCAGACTTCTTCAAAAAACAAACTAGGATGGACCGAATAGATATGTTTGGGTTAACAAATCCTTAATAATCCCAATCATTCAACTATAAATTAAATTCCATCAACTCTGTGGTGGTTATGAGATATGAAGTAAGAGATCTTGGTTGAGTTCCCAATTCCAAATTGATAGAAAACTCCACATCCCTCTCTAAAGGATAATGTGGGAATTCCTTTAGAAAAACCTCAAGTAACTCATCCACAAAATATGGTAATAAACCCTCAGGTGAACCAACATCATAATCCAATATAAGAGAGGATTATTAAAGAAAAGGATTACCCAATTCTAGGATTGGGGGTATTTCACAACCAGACTGAGGATCCCATTATCTATGAAAAACATAAGTTTTTCCATCATGTTCCATGAAACTCACACGCCACCTATAATAATTGATATGTTCCTAGAAGTGAACCATCCAATACATACCAAGTATTACATGAAATAGGTCCATCTCTGAATCAAGGACATATCATCCCATCTCAACCCCTAACATTGTGAGTGAACATGACGGACACCTGAGACCCTTCTCTTACTTTTTACCAAGAGGCGTTATCATCACTGTTTCATACAACATAATCTCAGTTGGAATGTTCAATAGATTCAAAAGGTGGATAGAGATAAACAAAGAAAATTCACCATTATTAAAAAATAAAATATTCACAGATGATGCAATCAAAATGGTTCCTTGAACTGTTGAAATCCCTGCATTTAGTTATGTTGGTATGTGGTCCACAACATGGAGATTCTTTGTATATTCCTGAGTTTGAGTGTGACCACTGACCTGCAGATCTACCCTAAAAAGAATATGATCGCGATAGGATCAATTCATACCACCATGAACTCCAAACCAAGATCCCCCAATCCTAGACGGGTCTGATTGGGTTGACATCCCTCTGGAAGCTACAAATCTAGAACTGCTCTAATAAGAACATGTTTCCTGGAAAAACTATCACAATATCACTATAGATCCACATTTATGACATGGACTATTAGGATATTTTCACATGATTCTGGTGATCTCTACCTTCACACACTATTAGAAAAAAACTGATTCATCTTTTGAAGCCACATAAAAAGACAACTATAGAGGATGGACTGAAATACCAACCATGTTCTTCCCTTATTCATCATGATTTCTCTTCTTCTATGACTAGCTACCACTTCCTACTACTAATAAAAACCCAAAGGAACCATACCTTCCTATTATATTAATCTCCACCATAAAAGAATAGATTACCAATTCAACATAGGTTTTAATATTAAATAGATATAACTACTAATATATCTCTTACAGTAACCCCCTCAAACTGTTGAGACTTCATCTTGTCTTTGGAAACAATTTAGGGTGTGTGCCAAACTAGCTTATCAAAGTAGTTGGAATAATCCAACATGAGTTTCCCCCATAATCAAGGTCTATAAACTATGAGAATATATAATAGGATAACACCTCAAGATAGTAATTCTCATTAAAAGAAACCTTGATGTTATTCCAGCTCATCTGTTCAAGCTTTCCAACTTCCAACACCGAGTCTCACCACCTCTGATTCGGACCTTCTAAAAAATAAGGTTATTTCACCCTGACGACCTCATGGGTATTGGGGAGCCAGAACATCCTATCTATCTTCTCAAGAAACTCCTCTACTTCCTGAGGTTCCTTAAAACCATGGAATGAATGATTCTTGATCTTAACAAACTTATGAGCCTTTTCCTTCCCAAGACATCGTTCAGCTTCTATAACTAAAGAAATACCAGAAACTAGTCTCTATCCCAAGGCCTGAATAGCTCGAACCACAAATTCCACTTGTCTTTAATCAACTGGTGATGGAGAAAACCCTATGGCATCATCCTGGTTTTTTATAGGAATTATTTAGGGAGGCATTTTTCCACAATAAGTAATAACCACAATAAAACTATCAATAAAACCAATATGAAAAATTTTCAATAATGAAAATAAATAACAACATTCCATAAATCCAACAAATCAAATCCAGAATAATAACATAACACCCAAACCACTCCACCTCCACTGAGTGTCCATATATCGTCTATAGCATGTACATCTCACCTAGAGGAGAAGTTAAACAAAAAATCAAACATCACATAGCGGCTTGAGTTCTATTACAATGTGTGCTATCCATGAAAACTACTCACAACTAGACCATCACATCCCAAAACTCCAAAATATTTTCTATCTAGATAAATCCCAAAAAAGTGACCTAAAAAGATCATGACTTGTTCTAATAATATTTTTCCATGAACCAAGCTAGAGTGCCATCCAACCCAACACCTGACCAAGTTCATGGCATGGCCTGAACGGGTTTCAAAATCCCCATGTGTTGGAAACTAGTGCCTAGGTATCCAAAATATTATTTAATAATGGTTTCACCCATTTTCATAAGAATAAGTAAAAAATTGAATCAAATAACACAATAATAAAAACAAACACAAACAAGGAATAACAACTTTTAAATTCAAGTTTACACCATTAAATAAAAATAGAAATGAGATACTACAAAAATAGAAAAACAACACTATCCCAAAAACCACAATGCAATAAGAGGAGTATCGTCACCATTCCACAACCACCAAAACCTACATGATAAGATCATGAGTAACATGAACCTCCATCACGACACATATTTCCATTAAATGAGTCAGGCATAACCAAGTCTACCTAGACCCAAAGGTGAATGAATGGTGTGATCCAAATCCATATAGGATCCCACACAAGAAAATTTTCCATGTCGAAACCATTATAAGATAAATTAACAAGAATGTTTTATAGGAATCCTAGAATCAAATTAAAATAAAACATTTTAAAGGAATTCATTTTAAAAATGGAAAAAAAATTAAAAGAAGAACATGGTTTTTTTAAAGTGTACACTAGTGCACTGTATATTGATGGTAAGTACATTATCAAAAGAGAGAACTATGTCATGTGAGATCCCTATACGCACTATCTAATAGTGGGACTCCAGCTACATCATATCTCAATAAAATTTGGTGTAGTAACCACACCAATAATTTTCTTATGATCGATCCACTAGAGAGTTGCACCAACCAAAATTCTAGTGGTCTACAATAATCAACAATATTTAGTAAGTGTTGTAATAGTCAATCAATCTAGATTATTCTAGTCCAAGACAATTCTTACTCAACTAGCATAATAGTCCAAGGTTATCCTCATGGATTCCTAGGATTTCCTTCATTCTCAATTTTCATTTCACATGCCAAATAGGTCACGACATTCACATACACACATAAGAAATATATATATATATATATGAACCGACCATTTAATATAGGCCAAAACATCTTTAAATTTATTAAACACTCCAATGCTAATTAAAAATAGGTTTCTCACCACTTGAAAATTTTATTAAACCATTTACATAATTTATAAATCACTTTCAAGAATCACAACAAGAGGAACACTTGAGAAACAACTAATTTCCTTTCAAAACCCAACTTCCATCACTTCTAAATGTCAAACCCTTTCAAAACAAAATTTATCCCCACAAAACAAATTCATATAAAACATATAAATATTCTGGAGAATAGGATAAACTCATCCAATAATATAAATTCAGGCAACCACCTACCACAAATGTTAAAACATCATAAAATTTGTGCTAAACCACAACAGCATGACAAATGAAACCTATTAAGGAGATATTGAACACTAAAAACAATATTGAATCCTAAAGAACAAGATTCAACCCTAAATATTTCACCTTACCCATTATAAATATGAACCCCCAAAGGAAGAAGAAGAAATCTCTATAAACGATGAAGAAACCATGATGAGAGGGGACTCGCTTGAAGAATCCTTAAGAAATCTCACCAAATACACCACAAAAATGTGCATCCGAGGAGGTAAAGAAAGATGGTGGAGGAACCTAGGGATTAAAATCCAAAACGGGGATGAAATTTGGTGTTTAGGGGTTAACACTCAAGAGGACACATCGGTAATTTAAAAAAATAGGGCCTTGGAAAGACAGATGGTTTTCAAACCCATGAAGAAACCTTGCACCACTTACTATCCAAGAAGGACATGATTCATGGTTTTCCCACATGGTTTGAAAACTATTCACTAACCATGTGATTATCCATTTCCTAAAAATACCAGTTCGATACATGGTTTATTGGTCAAGGGTGCAAGATTTTCCAAATTGTGTGCCACAAGCTATTTACCCAAAAATTGTATTTTCCTCTAAAACACAAATAAAACCAAAACGAAAAAACACTACAGTAAAAATAAATATAAAAATTACTCAAAAAGAAATCACAGGTGTGACACTCCCTATCACACCGTCATATAGCATGGTCACTCGATGGGGGAATCTGGTGAATGGGTTGGCATGCTTGAGGCCATGTGGCCAAGCGGGTCAAGTTACTTATGAGTCTGCAGTACCTAGGATTTCAGACATGAAATGGTGTACCAGTTAGTGAGTAGCATTGATTGTATAAAATCCAAAAAATGGGTTTAATTAATCTCATAATCCCATTGATATGATGGAATTAATGAGTCAACATCATATATATTAATATGGAATAAAATCTTAAAAATCTATGTAAATATCCTACATAAATAAATATCTTTAAATGTATACACTAATTACATATCATATGACACTGAATCCAAGAAAATACAACAACTCTTTTAATCACTATAAACCAGTACACCCCATCCCAATCACCTACTATGTGAAATAAATTAGAAAATCACTTCATAAATTTAACTGAGATAAATAAAATGACCTAAAATAAGACCTTCCAAAAACTCTCATTGGAAAATTCAAAATAGGTATTAAAATTATTAGTGAGAAAATTATAAACAAACTCATCATATTAGTTAGTTAAATTACCTAGAATCCATAACACAAACTCCCATCCAATAAGACCAACATGAATTGTAATATAATAATCAAAAGTAATTTATTAGAAGGTACACCATAAACACTTACCCACTGATTTAGTCTCTCTGAAATCCCAATGGAATATGTATGTGTCATCCCATAAATTTCTTATCAATATATTCCTAAAATTGCATAAATAAAAACACAATATATACCAAATAATAAAAATCTACACAATATTATTATAAATGTAGGGTAATGTAGACAAGAATGAAATCAATCTCATTTACTCCTCCCACTAAACATGTACCCCATCATGTACCCATAACAAAATCACCAAACCATGTTCTCCAATATTATTGTATATATAATTAAGAAAATATAATACAATAAATATATAAATATATGTCTAAATCATGAGCTATTGTATCTAGAAGAAAATGTTTGAAAGAGAAATAATGAGTCATTTGTTCCCTCTATTACCTAGATGATGGGAAAAAAATTAGAGTCATAAACCATAAGCTCAGCTATGAGGCTACCTTATATGAGGGGAGTTGTTCATTAAATATAAAAAATATATTAAATATAGCATAGTCACATCCTAGTGGTCCATTCTTAAATTAAAACTAATACTACCAATGAAATCCTCTATATCATCATGAAATCTTGTTACAAAATTACTACTAACACTAAAACACATATTAGACCAACATATCCAAGAAAAAATGAACCAAAAAATATATATTTAAAGACAATGACACCAATAACATGAAGCTAGTGTCAAATTTATCATATTTACATAGATATAATGGGTAAAATCCTAAAGGACTGATCAATTTAGTAGTTTTAAAGAACTTGATACGTACATGATACCCATTTTACATTGTTAAATAAAATAAAAAACATATTAATTGAAAACATTTGGCATCCCTGAAATCATTCTGATAATTCCACTTCAAATCCTAGGGAAATGGAAAAAAATATAAGTGATCTCAAAAGCTCAGTGAGGGTTACATATAGTATAATATATCATGAATCAATAAAGATTAATCAATTTGGAACATTAAATAATTGAAAATATATCCAATTTTATCAATAACTTTACTATCATGACTAGATAAGTTATAATAAATATGGCATCATATAAAATTGAAGATGTGTTCCATTTAATCTATAAACTAATAATGAAATGCATCCAAATATAATATCATTGTAAGAATATCATGGATAATAATTATAACTGAATTAAGAATGATGATAATGATTAATTATTATATATTTAGATATCATGAATCAGTATGCCTCTACTATAAAGTCCTTTTACAAGAATGTTTAAAATAATAGGTAAAAACACATCAGATTTTTCCAACTAATTTATTGCATAAAACCTCAAAATTCATAGATTGGTAATCTATAACCTGGACCCACCAATAAATAGATGTCTAAATAATTCTTTATATGTCTAAAAATTGGTTTAATTAAATAATCTTTATACGTTATCTTAAAATATCCCTATTGAGTAAACGTTATAGATTTATCAATATTTACACAGTTAATTATAAAAAATTTAATGTAAAAACGTATGTAAAAATGGTATAGGGTTTGAATAGTATAATACCCTTCAAAAAATAATATGGATATTTAAGATAAATGTAATATACAAATATAAAATTATTATAAGAAAGATATTGATTCAAGAGAATGTTAATAATCATGAAATATTGTGAGATTGCAAAATAATTTTTACCTCTTTGGTAACTTTTAAAAAATATCCCCTTAAAAAATAAACATGAAATATAACATTAATAATCATGAATAAATATTTATTCATGGTAATTACATATATGTGGAATTATATTCACTATATAAAAGTTAATATGTTCATATTAACAAATATGTCTCAATGAAATAGAAATTGAGATAAAATCACGTACCTCATGCTTTTTCTTTGTTGAAAAAGGTTTAACCTCTTTTATAATAGTTTTAATAATTTTATTAATTTATAAAAGAAACATTATATTATTTATAATTTCATATATGATCATATTATAACATTTTACCACTCCTTTTCTTATAATATTTCATTATTTTCATTATTTCATGTGTTAATTGTCGTATTTTTCATTAATGTTTTGTAAGGAATGATCCAGATCATTAACATATGATACATATGTCACAATATAAATAAATATAATAATGTTTTAAATATCATATTCACTCCTTATATATATTATAAGAAACATTCTTGAATGTTTTGTATGGAAAATGAATCGGATCACTTCGTGGAGATGGTAGGCCACACATACACACAACGAGCTATATCATTCTATTAACGGGGGAAATGGTAAGTATGTGTAATATATATTAATTTTTATTAATTTACATAATATCATATATCACCTCTTTTAATTAACATTATTTTTATTACCATCCATGTAAATCATAATAGAAAAATGAATCACACTGTTTTGGGAGGCGATAATCCACCTTACACATGATTTTCGTTATCATATTTTAAATAAAATATAAATTAAGAAGTTATATGTGAATTATAACTATATAAGTATAATTATACCATATTATATATATATATATATATTAAATATATCATTATATTTGACCGTCAGAGGTGTTGATGAAAAAAAAAATTTCTGTTCGTGAGGTGCTAGTCTATTGTACACACGATCGATTATTTTGTTTCCCATTTAATTGAAGTGAAGATAGATATAGTTTACACCATTAAAATAATAAAATATAATTATATAATATATAATATTATTATTGTACTACCATTAGTTAATAATATTTTATGCTGGAGGTACAAAAAATAAAATAAAAACCACTTTTTAAGAATTTTACCTCTTCTTAAAATTTCCTATTTTGGTTCACAGTAAAATCCATCCAAGAATGGATTTATGATCAAAAAAAGAGAATTATGATGTTAAAAGGGGAATAAGGAAGTTCATTTTAGGTCTTCTCTTAAAAAAATAATTATTATTGTGAAGAGTGGAGGAAAGTGGATAGACTTTTTTAATTTGGGGAGACGACACACATGGAATTTCATAGAATAATCTTTTAAAACCACATTTTTATCATTCCAAGAAACAAAGAAACTGGTAATTATAGTCCCTAATATTTTCTAATTTCTATATATGGATATAAAATTTGTTTTAGATATGTTTTTAGGTCATTTAGACACTTATATTCTTAGTTTAACCCCTTGTAAATCAGTTTTTTCATTGACCATGATAATTATATTTTACATATTTTATTAATAATTATGGTTAAAAAATAAGTTAGAATTATTATTTAATAAAAATAATTATATTTAAAAATATATAATCCATTTTAAAAAATTAAAGTCATATATTCGGAAGAATCCAATTTAAAATTATACCCGTAGAAATTATAAAAAAGCGAGTTTCCAAAGAGAAAATGCTAAAAAAATATGGAAATATATTATTTAAAAAATGAATATAAAAATGATAGCATTTTCCTAAATTATTAAAATTGTAATAAAATTTATCGTATTTTACTTTAAAAAAAATTAAATATATAATTTAAATTTTTAAATAATTTAAACAAAATTTATGTTTTCAATAAAAATTAGTTTCTTCACTATTCATCAAGAAATGAAACTTTTTAGAGAAATCACAAAAATTACTCTTAATAAAATTTTGATATGATTATTTAAAAAGTGAAGTTAATTTAGAAAAACATAAAATGTTAAAATTTATCTTTAAAATATTTTTTCAAATCGCAACTGAACCATCTTATATTAAAAATATAGTTTTTTAGAAAATGATTCTTTTTCATTAAAATGATTCTTATTTTATTTATAATAAATAGATATCCATTTAATTTATTTTATTCATTTATAAACCATAAAATTTTAATAATTTATTATTTCAAATTCATACCCTCTTACATAAGGTCTTTGTTATAGTGGTCATCTTTAAATAATAATTTTATAGTTTAGTTTCATTTAAACTAGGTGTTGCATGCATCACAGTTATCAAAGAAATTAAATTTATTTAGAAAGAAATAAATCTTAGTCCGAGGGTGTTACATTATTCACTCCTACTAAAATTTCATCATAGATATTTCATGGATATTTTCTTCTATAAAGCTGAGGATACTTCGTCTTGATAACATTTTATGTTTCCCATGTTGTATAATCGATTTTATGATTACACCAAAGTACCTTTACAAATAAAGTAGTCCAATACCATAATTCATGTATTCTATTATCAAAAATATGGATGGGTTCTTCCTAGTAATATAGATCAGGTTCCTATTTCATTTCCTCATAGCTGGTCACATGTGTTGGGGGCTACCATGTACTTATTTACCAATGATATATGGAACACGTCAAGTAATTATGAAAGACTTTTGGGAATTTCAAAGTAGTAAGAACAACTACAATTATTTTAAGGATTTGAATGGTTTTGATATACTTGGGGCCCATTTTTCATTTCATAATGAACCTTATGACATTATTCCATGTAGATACTCCTAAGAAAACATGATCTCCCACATGTAATTCTAAATCCTTCCTATAATTTCCGGCATTACTATTTTATATACTTTTAGATACTTTAATATGAGCATGAATATTATTTATCTTTATTCATGTATATTTATTAATCTATATTACTACAATATTTCACTCACCAATATCTTCTTAATAATTTGGGGTACAAAATATCTTTTTATATAATGCTTCATACGACGCTGTTTGGATACTTCAATGGAAACTATTGTTATAAGTAAATTTTACCAAGGGTAAATTCTTATCCCACATACCTTGAATGTGATGTAATCATGACCTCAGCGTGTCTTTAATTTTATGAGTATTACTTCTTTACAATCCATCATTTTGATGAAGGTAGGTAGTACTCAAATGGAGATATGTATCAAGAGACTTCTAAAAACCCTCTTATGATTTTATTCTTAAATTTGGACCATGATCAGAAACAATCAAGATAAGTTCACCATGAATCCTTAAAAAATCATTAATATATACCCTTTTGAGGTTATAAAGAGTTAAATATTCTATTATAGTGAGAATATGCACAAATTTGCGTAGGTGATCATCAAAACCCCATATTCTATCATTTTTCCTATGATTCATTAGTAGTCCTATGACAAAGTCCAAAGTAATGCCAATCTATTTTCACACAAGAATATAAAGAAGCCTCATGAATCCTATAGGATTTTTTCTCTCATTATTTTACTATATAAAAACCACGAACCTTGATGAATAGTCCATATTTCCCAATTCATATTATTTGTAAAAAAATTCCCTAAACCACTCTTGCATCGTGTTTCTACGAGGGTGTATAATGAAATTGTATCATTGTGTTTCATAAAAAAATCCATTTTTATATCATTTATTGATGGAATACGCAGTCTATTTCTAAATTTAATACCACCATCTTTACAAATAATGTATTCTAACTTGACTTCATTCATAAAATTAATTTTCATCTGAATGTTTTGATCATCATATTGACAACATTTTATCTTTTATAATAATTATGTTTTCTAAAAAATTAAAATGAGAGATGTCACTCCTTCCTTAATAATTATCATATCCATATTTACTAGATAAATGAGCATGTTATCCCCCTCAATATTTATTTACGTTATAAATCCATGATCTTTCCAAATAATGCATCTTCTACCACATTTTCCTTCCCATGGTGGTAGTTTATCAATCAATCATCATACATGAGTATCTCAAGCCATCACCATAATATAATAATGTTCTCTTTCTATGAAAATATATATTTTTTGCTTCTATTATAATTTTATTTCTTAAATATTTCATTATAGAGAAAATGTCTCTGTTTATTCAATGAAAATATTATAGCAGACAACTAAAGATCTGGGGGTGGATAGTTTGGTTCGCAAGTCATCGGTTTCATTGATTCATTTGAAAAAAATTTATCATTTTTCATTATGAAACAACCATGTACCTTCTTTGATGTATCATAATATATCACATCCCTTTAATTTCCAAATGGTAGAGTAAAAATAGGATCATTGATCAATCACCATTCAGTTCATAGAAACATTCTTCACATTCCTTTATCCAGATGATCTTAATCGATTTAAATACAATCCTGATTAATGGGTTAGCTCTTTGGGAAACTTTATGAATGAATCTTAGATGGTAACCTACCCAAACAATGAAAATATATACCTCAATTATGTTCATTGGTGTATGCCATTTCTGGACTTCCTATTAAATCAAAATATAAACTAAGATTTTATCCTTGGAGACAATGTATCCCTAAAAAGAAACTATATGAACCCATAAATCAAACTTAATAAATTTATCATATAAATATTTTCTTCTAATAATCTTAATAATGATTCATAGGTGATTCCCATTATCCTCACATATTTTATAATAGAATAATATATCATTTATAAATACCATGAAAAACTCATCAAGATATTCCCTAAATACTATATTCATTAGAAACCTAAACATTAAAGGTTGAATTACTCAATCCAAATTGAATTACTATAAAATTTTATTATCCATACATAATTGAGAATGATGTCTTAATAATTTCATCCTTGTTTACTCTAAATTGATGATACCCATAATGAAATTAAATATTTAAAAATATAGGGCTCCATGAATATTTAATAAGACATCAATGTGAGGAATATGTTAATTTTTATTTATAAAAACAACAATAATTTCCCTATAATCAATACATAGCCTCATGGATCCATCTTTCTTATTGCTGAAGTTAATAGAGGTTCCCCGTGACGAAACACTAGGAAGAATAAATACATATCACACAACTACTCTTGTTTTTTCCATAAAATAAACTAACTATATTGTTTCTATTATATTGGGGACATTTAATATTGGTCTTCAATCAGGGATTAAATAAATTTAAAACTCAACTTCACACTCTGGGTGATGTTCAGATAATTCCTCAAGAAATACATCATTGTATCCTTTTACAATAGGCACATCCACGATTTTATTGTTACCTTATCCATCCACATGTGTAGTTTCCTCATATTCTCTACGAATATCATGTAGTAAAGATACTATGGGTTGATCTAGATATTCCTTTGATGATGATGTATCTTCTCTGAAGATAAATAATTATACAGAATCATCATGAATCATAATTTTCTTCTTCTTCCAAATAATTTATTCATCATATTTTCATGGTCATACCATACAAAGGATTATGTTGAATTCAACCATATATATGGTACTAAGGTTTTCAAATAAAATATTTTTATGTTTCATATTAGGGAATGATTGAAAAATCCATGTTGCAATGGTACATCCACTCAAATTTTGAATGAAAACTCCATTCTTAAGGTTCTAGGAAAATATATAATTTTCTTGGAAATCTAGGATGATATAAAGTATTTTGAGGACATAGAATAAAATAAAGAATTTTATGAATTTAATTATATGATTAAAGTTCCTACAACAATCTAATTGGATACTTCAGCATTATATGTGTTTATCTCATAAGTCTTTCCTTCTCACATTTTCCTCTTCTGTGGTAGATTAATATGGAACTTCGGGAATTATTTTTTGTAGTTCCCTATCTACCTATAGTTAAAAATATATATAATAATGGATTACATATTATCTTTTCCTTAATTATCTTTATGAACCTTATATCCACTCCTATAACAAAATTCCAATTCCTTCACGCATTTCCCATGACAATTCATTCGATAGTTCTCACAAGATGGAAAATGTTTCCTTCTCTTATTATTATTTAATAAATTAACTTTTTCTTAGTGCTTATTAGACCTATTATTTTCTTGATTCTCCTTGAATGAATATGATGTATATAATTCCTTCTGTATTTTTATGGTATATATAACTATTTCATCATATGAGGAAATTGTTTGAGGGACCAGTGATCTTCAGATACTTTTTTTATTTCCATTGAAAAATCAATATTGAACTACATGTTATGTTTGAAATCCATATCATACCTAGATAACCGGGTAAATGTTTCCCCATAATCAGAAACACACTCGTATTCTATTCTATTTAAGATAAGGATATTTCTTTAAATTTAATATTTATTTTCTTGAGGAAAATATTTTTCATATAATTTCTCCTTAGAAGATTTCAATTCTAAGATTTCTATTTCCTCTTCCTGCATAGATTTAGGGTTCAATGAACACCATTTATTTGAATATGTATTAATATAATAAATAAAGAGTTTAACCTTTACTTTTAATCACATCCCAAAAAAATAAATATTCTCCTAACAGATATAATCTGTTTCTTAGATACCATTGGATTAGTAATCACACCAAATGGTGGTGGGTTATTTTCTATTATTGAACTAACATAGCAGAATCACACTATGGAAAAAATATTTTTCTTCATCATGGAAAGGTAATTTTATATAACCTGGTAAAGAATCCCTAATATATTCTGGATCTTCTCATATTCAATAAAACCTATAGTGGATTTATCAGTAAAGAAATATCTATATCGGGCTTGAGTATTGGTTCCATTCTTTCATCTAGGTTCCATTTCCAAACAATGTAATATACTAGATTAACACATAAAATTATAAATTTTAAATCATAATTCATAATTATAATTCTTTTGTAGCACTAAACATAGATAAAAAAACATTATTCATTTTCAATCTCGGAATCTTAAAATTGGTTACTTTTTGTATATCATTATTTTTATATCCAAAATAGTTGTTTGAAAATAAAATGTAAATTATCCTAACAATATCCCAATGATTTTAAAACCATGTGTAGGGTAAAGAACATTGACAGGTATCTGGTACGTCTTGAGTCAATATTGATGTTCTTTTTGGATTTATTACCCCAAGGTGCATATGTACTAGAACCACATCCACTTGTAGTATACTGACAGTGATTTATTTCCAATAAAGACCACATAATCTCAACATTAACAAAACATTGGAATATTATTATATACTTTTACTCAAATTATATGACATGGTTATGTCTCCTAAGCTATGTATTATTTAATCTTGTTATTATGGTTTCTTCTAAACTTCCTCTGATACCAATTGTAATGAACCAAACTTGAGTAACCCAGAACTGGTGACTACTTTATAATGTTAACATAGATGGAAGTGAAAAATCTAGAAGGGTTAATCCATTTTTGTATTTTTGAGAAATATATACATACATGATAATCATTTCATATAGTGAAAAAATTCATAGAAATGGAAGACATTTAGAAACCTTGAACTCATTTCAATAATTCTCCTTCATATCATGGGGAAATAAAACAAAATAATGGTGAGATAAAATGAATATAAGGGTTACATATAGTAGAATATATCATAAACAATCAAAATCAATATGCAAAGGTAAATAACTAAACACACATTCCATTTAATCAATAACATGACTTTTATAATATGAAAAGGTATAATCAATATAGAAAGGTAAATAACTAAAGAAACAATCCATTTATTCTATAATCTTGTTATGGAAAGCATCCAAAGATAATAAAATTGAAAAAATATCATGGATAATAGTATTAACTGATTCTAAATGAGTGAAATTATTAATTATTAGACATCATGATCTTATAAATCATGATAACTCAATTATCAAGACCGTTCATGTTACAATTTGATGCTATGGGTAAAACCCCAAAGGATTTTCCTGATCAGTTTTTCTCATAAGGCATGTCAGTGAATATATAGGCTATCTATAACTGATCCCCACTCAAAACTAAACATCCAAATCATATCTCGTATTTCTAATAACTGATTTATTTCATGAATTAGTATACCTTACCATCAATTATCTATATCGAGTAAAGGATGGAAATTTATCAATATTTACCCATTTAATCAAATACAATTCAATGTAAATTCCATTTTTAAAAATGCTATATGGTTTAAGAAATAATAATATCTACTATAAAATAAAATTTATATTTAATATAAATGTAATTTCCAATGAAAAATTATCACAATAAAGTGTTTGTTTCTATATAAAGAAAACAATCACACAAAAATGTGAGATTTTACATATTTTTTGCCTCTTTTATAACCTTTAAATTATAACCCCTTGAGTAATAAACATGAAATAGAACATTAATAATCATGAATTAAAATTTATTTATGTTACATACATCCAAGGGGTAGTATATACAACACATAAAAGTGAATATGCATATAGTAACAAATAGGTCTCCATGGAATGGAAATTAAAATGATGCCCTTGACTCATATTTTAATTTATTTGAACATGATATAATTTTTTGTATAAAAGTTTTAGTCATGTTATTAATTTTTAAAATAACTATAATAAAATTTATAATATCATATATGATCATATTATAACATTTTACCACTCATTTGTTCACAACATTTAATTATTTTAATCTTTTCATATGTTAATTATCTTAATTTCTCATATGTGCCCTGTCATGAATTTTCTGGTTCAAGTATATATAATATAAAAAAATCATCTATATAATTATAATTATTTTATAAATATAATAATTATTGTTTATACATTGTTATAACAATTCTTTAATGTTGAGCATAGAGAAATGACTCGCATAGCTTTATGGAGATGATAAGTCATCCATACACACAACCAATTGTATCATTCTTTTATCAAATTAAAGGGTAAAGATGTGTATGATATATTAATTTTTTATAATTTTTATCAAGAAATTTATATTATATATAGTAACTAGAATTATCCTTGTTACCTTCCACATAAATCGTATGTGAAAAAAAAATCAAATCACTTCATGAGGTGGTAGTCCATTATACATCGGAGGTCTCTAATGCTTCGAGTCTATTGTACATTACCCTTGTGACTTGTTTCATTCAGAAAACACCGTCAATTTATTACATTGATCGATTATTTTTTTGGTAATTAGGGCTTACAAGCTCATGTAGTTATGGGTCTCCTTGAAAAAGGTCATTAGATGATTTGATTTGATATGGAAGAAGATATGATATGTTCTTGGTCTAGGGATCCTTGAAGATGAAATGTATGCATGTTTTTTCTCCTTCGATGATCGTATGATCTCAACATGAACAAAGAAACATCCTTCTTCAGGACATGGTTAAGTTTCCCAAAGATTCCCTTTCCTTTTCAAAATCCAGCAATTATTCATATGTTGTAAAATCTAGTGGGTTAATTTATTTTTTCTCATAGTCAAAAATCTTATTTCAGTCATTCTATTAATTTGAAGATTTTTTTTGAGGAATTTTTCTCAATGCTACCAGTTGAGTTGGTATGGATCATAGTGGGAGAGGGGTTCAGATTTATGAAATCTATTGTATTTGTGTCCTAGGATGATTATTGATCAACATGTTTTCATTTGGGTCATTTGGACTCTTACTATCATCATGGAATCAAGAATAGAGGGCCTTATCATTAGGGTCAGATGCAGTTTGTGGATGATCTACTTGGAGATACCTCTGCTCTTGTGGTCTTGGGTGAATAAGTGATGTAGAAATCTTCCCGAGTGTCACCACCTAATCCAAATGTATGTCAAGGGATTTGCATGATGAAATGGTATATTCAATCAGTTAGGTTATTAGGGGGTCATGTGAGTTTGGATAATGTTGTGTATTTAACTATAATTCATATAGTTTTTGATTAGTATGCAGGTCCTTCAGGTGGCAACGAGGTTTTAAGGGATGTTTACTATATCGCACTGAGGAATGCCCTTCTGGGTTTGTAGTCTGACTCTCCCTATCATCCTAAGGCTGATACTATGAATAAAAAGGTTTTGGAAGGGCAATATGTTTTTTTATCATAGATATACTAGTGGGTAAGATGGTGTCCTGATTCGAGATGATGGTTTTTGGGATGAAGAGGGTGAGATAAAATTGAATCAAATCAATGAATCAACAGTGACTGAGACATCCTATGATGGGAATCCCAATGGTGAAGGACCTATATGTTTGGTTTTTTGGTATACTAATTCACATCCTATATTAATGGGATGTGTATTTGTGCAGCCAGTAGGTTTGGATACACCTGTGTAGGATCCATGTGGTGATCATGTCATTGATTCACAAAACATTATTTTTTGTGATGAAATTCGTAAATTGTAAATCTCTTCGAAAGTCACTGATAAGTGGGAGAATATAACTGATGATGATTTGGATACATGAATCTTCTCTTCCCAAACTTTTAGAAGTAATAAATTTTCATTTAATTATGTTTTTGAATAAGGGAAGAAATGTATGGTTGGCACTACTCCCCCAAAGTGAATTCCAAGGAAAGATTATTCCAATGTTCCAATGAACGCATCTACTAGGCCCAACTCAAAGATGATAAGAATGATTGATGCTGAGGATTTTAATTATTTCAATAAAATTAATTCTCCATATTATTAATAATCTACTGATGAATATGGTCATGTGAATGAATTATCATATTATGACATGTAACCCATTTCTTGCACATTATTTTTCAAATAATTTTTTTAGGAGCAGGATCACCTACCTCTTGTGCTTTCTATTTATATGTGATATTATAATTTAAAAACTATATCTTTATCCCTTATATTATATATAAATAATAAATCCATAATTATATCTGACTGTAGGAGGTGTTGATGGAAAATTATTTACATTGTTTCGTGAGACAGCAGTCTTCCATACAAATGATCATCGATTTTGTTTCCCATTAGATGGATGTGTATATGAATATACGTTATGAAATTAACATATTAAAATATTATTTTATGATGTAAACTGATGTTCATACACTATAATTATTGAATAATATTTTATGGTGTTTTAATAATAATTAAAATAAAATCAATTGTTTTTGAATGTAACGTCTTCTACAAACGACCTCTTTTGGTTTTCTCCAGAAGCCTTAATATGATGGATTTATGTTTAAAAGATGTGATATAGAATATTTAGATAGGAGTAAATAAGTTATTTGAGTATGGATTGAATGAGCTAATGGACTAGGGAGTGTGATTATGGGAGAATATGGGGTGCCTTTTATTAGTGGGAGATAGGATACACATGGGATTTTTTAGAAGAATCAATTGCTCCAACATTTTTATCATTCCAGAAGAATAAAAATGGGTCATTCTATAACATTATAGATGATAAGTTATACATTTTTTCATCCAATGTATGGTGTACAAGTTGGAAGGTCATTTTGGCCCTTACCTTCTTATATTAACCCCCGATAATCATTTTTACCGTAACAATTGTAATTAAATGTTACATATTTTACAGTTCACAATTGAAAAAAAAATTAATTTTACATTTTTAGATAATATAAATTATTATTATTCCTAATATGAAATCGAATTTTACAAATTATATTCCTATAATTGGAAGAATCAAATTTAAAATTATACCTAGAGACGTGAGGACAAATAGGGATTCCAATGATAAAATTATCACATGTATGGAATGTTATTATATTGAAATAGATCATAATATTAATATAAATGACATAAATTAGTTAAATTTTATATAATTTATATAATTTCACATTAAAACGTATTTTAAATACATTTTAACGTTTTAAATAATTCATGGAAAAGGTAGGTTTCCATCAAAATAAATATTTTCACTATTCATCAAAAACATTGAAACCCTTCCAAAAAATCCCAAAAAATCACCACAATATAATTTTAATATTATTATTTAGAAAATTAAATTAATTAAATCAAATATATTTTCATTAAGTGGAAAAATTTAACTTTCTATAATGTGTTCAAAGAGTGATTAAGAAACCTTTTAGAAAAAAACTATTTTTTCAAAGAAAACTAATTCTCTTTCTTTCTAATGACTCAAATTAATTTTATAGTAAATATATATTGTATGTTACCAATATTTTTTATGGTATTAGCTTGTTTAAATTTTTTTTAATCTTTTTATTTTTTAATGAAATTTTTCTTGGGAGTAAGGGGACACTCAAGGGTGTACTGAGGGTTTGGGACACAAAAAAATAGAAATCGTGTCAACTTGTTCATGTTTCACTATCAGCAGATATCTAAGTAAACTATGTGGTCATCCAAGGAAAACCATGAAACCTTGTAAAGAGAAATTAAGAATAGTTGGATCATGATTATTAAAAAAATATGGAGCTCCCGAAGAAATCGTGTGACTTTTTCCCCTTAGACAGTATCATGTGCATGGTTTGTGATTGTCTTGGAAAATCATGAGGAAAAACATTGCGCCCAAATAAAAGTTGTAAATTTAATAGTTTTTCCACTATAGTATATTTAGATCTCCATCCTATTTTGACCTAATTTCTCCCCCTATAAACTATAAGTACAAACCAAATCAACCCATTATTTTCAAAGCTGGTTCTTCATCAATTCTTAGATGTTTGGAGCAGTTGGTGGTCGATTTTAGCCCTGGGAAATTCTAACACTCCTCATTCTACTCTTTTAGGGATTAAAGTTTTTAGTTTCTCTCATATTCTTTGGAAGACCTAAAATCCACTTTTTTATGTAATATAGGTTGGGGATTCAAAGGGTGTTTGGATTTGTATCTAAATCCATGATTAAGAGTGAATTCATCATTAGTTTTGAGGTAGGTGGTAAAAAATTCATGTCCAATATTTTTGTTATAGATTTGTTCATGTGGGTTGTTCTCATACTTCCCTATTGTTGTGAAATTGTTACCTTGGCTAATATTTGGTAAAATTGTTGGTCTAATTATGATTTGGACCCCTCAGGATCCCCGTGGGATTTTTTGAGAACGATGAGAATGATTTAGGGCCACCCATGAGGTGCACTGACATTCCCATACCAAGAAATCAGAATAAAAAAGTGTAGTTTTTAATTTTGATATCATAAGGCCCATATTTAACATGTTAAATATGTTTAGTAGAGTTTAAAATTTAATATTTATTGTTGTGACTAGGTTTTGATAATAGCATAAGGGGTTTTTGGTGTGGCTTGAAAAAAGGATAATTGGGTTAATTGAGATTGTGTGAAATGGCCTGTGAATTGTGTTGAAATCCCTAAAAGGATTACTATATGTGAAATTATGAAAATTTCAAATTAAAAATATCTATTTAATTGAAAACATGTAAATGGGTTTTCATAAGGTAATTGATGAATTTTTAGAATGGGTTAATACATATGAATTATAGGGTATACCTAATGGGTTGAATATAAAAATGTGGTTTTATATAGGTGACCCTTTCATATGCGGAGACGGTTACAGCTGGGAGATCAAACATGGACCTGCAAAATCGGTTTGCAGTATTGGGTGATGATGTCTGCCAAGCTAATGGGGATATAAATAGGAATGAGGATTCACTTGAAGAGGACCACTTAGATGTGGGTGCGTCCCAAGAGGAGATACATGATGTTCTGGACGTCCCCGTGGATCCCAAGGAATTGACCATTGTAGAGGAATATCTAATTTCATCCTCACGGAAGGGAAAGTTCATTACTATGAATTCTGGTGGATTTATCACAACCAACCAGAGGGGGCGACGTAGGAAGGAGTATTTTAACCTACCTAGTCCTCCTATCACGAGGTCAGCAAGTAAGAGAAAGAAGCTTCCAAAGGATCCTAGTAATGTAGGCAATTCAGATGTAGTGGTCATCCCAAATAGAGACCTAGTGTCTGTAGGTGGTGAGGCTGGAGTCCTTGCCATTCTCTCAGTGAAGATGAGGGATCCTGGACAACAACGTGAGACAAGATCTACTGGAGATCCTCAGCAACAGATATCATCGATACTGGAACACATGGATCTGCTTTTTCATTCTAATGATGAAATGGGAGAGGAAAATACAGATATGAAAGCATTGAAGAAGATAGGAAGACCGATTTGTGTGATCACTACTAAGGAACAAGGCGAGTGGATTGATAGGCAGGCATGTATTATTCTTATAGGCCTCAATATGGGAAATATTGACATGGAGGAATCCAGAAAAGCTTGGGATATCATGGATCTTCAGTATGAATGCATTTTGAAGGTATACCCTGACTCCCATGTAAATTCTATTCCCTGGATTTTGTTTAGGGAAATTAATTCCAATTGGTTTAAATTTTTCTTCAACAAAGTTGTGGTTTCTTTTGGTGTTTAATATTTTGAGGGTTCTCACTACCCCCTTAAAAGTGTTTTTTGAAAATAAAAAAGTAACGTTGGATGGATGTGGTTGTGTTGTGTGATATAAAAATTTTAAATGAAATTAATAAGTGGTAAAATTCTTTTCAAATAATGAATGGACTAAATGTGAAAATATATATTAATAGATTAATATTGGAAAATGTATAGGAATTGTTGAATATACTTAATGGGTTAAGGCATGAGAAAGGGAATAGGGATAAACACCTATAAAATGTAAGTGGAAAATGTTTTAATGGGTTATGGATTAGTTTTAATTCCCATTTTGATAGTTAGGGGATGTGATTTGTATTTTCATTGGTTCTAATGTGGGGTGTGTTTTGTGAACAGAAAAATTAGCATGTGCACCTATCATGGTGGTGGGATGAAGGACTGAGTCTCCTCCAAAGGGTTGGGTTAGATTGATAGTCTAACACAACCCTAGAACGCATGGGTTAGGGAGTTAGACTAATGTTATCTTCCCCTAATGGTTTCATTAAAATAGATTACTTGAACTGTGGCTCTATGGTAAGTGTGGTTTATTGTCATGAAATGTTTATCCCAAATGAGATACAGATTTGACTCATTACTTTATGCATAGTGATTGATTACCTTAAACCCATGTGTGTATGATGTATATTACTAACCCATTGAACACATGATAAAAATGGATTACATAATGAAGATGGTATAAAATATTAAAATGGTAATTAAGATTGAAATGGTTTAAGTGTACTTGGTTATCTTGTCACACCCCGACCTTAAATTAGTCTCTATTTATTTAATTCTTGGCTTCGGATTCTCGCGCCGATGTCCGAGCTAGGACCCGAGTTAAATTTTTTTTCGTCGTTTAATGTTTTTGGTGGGTTTTAGACTCGCGCACGGGCACTGCGTGGTTAGAAGTGGCCATGCGGTCGCCCTAGGTGCTTGTGCGGGTGCCCGAGCGGTCTGCGTTAAGGCGCACAATGTGTGCACTTTTTTTTGGCTTACGATGAGTGCGCGGGGACCCCGTTTTCAGAATTTGATAATTATGTGGTCTAAGTTAAAAAAAATTAGTTAATAAAAATAGTAATTTTATGTTGTTGTCATTATTATTATTATTATTATTATTATCCTTTATATTATTAGTATTATTATTAGGAGTTAAAAAAAATGGCCCTAAACCCTAACCAGCGGCGCAACACCCTCTTCCCCCATTTTTTTTCATTCTTTCTTCCTGTGGCGTGCCCCCTAGTTTGCGGCCTCCCCTGCCGAGCTCCCTCCGCCTCGCCCGGCCGTAGCAGCCCCGACCCTCTCCTCCCAACGCGCGTCGCCCCCTCCCCGCGATCTGTCCGCCGCCGGCTCCCGCTCTCCCAGGCCTCTGCGCGACCCCCGGCCTTCTTGCGGCGCCCGAGTCCCCTTGCCCCTGAGTGCGTCGGCCTCACAGCCCCTCTCTCCCTCGACGGTCCCAGCTCTGGCAGACCTCTCGTCCGGCTCCTCCCCTTTTTCCAGCCATCGTTCCCCTGCCCCCTCCGTCCAGCGACCGCCTCCGACACCCCCCCCCCGGCCGGCCTCCGTTTTTTTTTCCATCCCGAATTCGTCGCGCACTGGCTGCCCCTCTCCCCCTGACCCGGCATCATTCGGCCAGCTTCGCTCCGGCCATCCATGGTCTTCTCCGGTGGACTCGACCCCAATGACTCGTTTCCATTTCTGTCGGACAACCCTCCTTGCGGTAGACTTCTTCCTCAGTTTTGGGGTTTTGGTTTCGAACACACACACACAATATTATTCTTGGTATAAATTCTTGGTTATTTTCTTTTTCCGTGGTTTGTCTTAGGCCCCTTACAGTGCGTTTGAAGTGCGGCGGAGTTTGCGCACTGCGTTTATGGTGTTTCGACATCGAAGGTAGGTGTTTCTGTGTATAACTTTTGTTTAACGAATTAATTGGTGAATTTAATTATTTTAGCATGTTATTTATTAGTTGGGTGGTGTGAATATGGTATTGTTTGATATTTAATATGTATTTGTTTTGATAAGTAGAATGTTTATGCGTTTAGTGATTGTTTATGAATTAATTTTCACCTTCAATTAGTTTAGGGATTATATTAATTAGTTTGTTTGATGCGGATAAAGTTTTTAATTGAAGTTAATATGTATTTATGGTATGTGCGTGTTTTCTGGGAACCGTGCATAATTGTTTATTTTCATTTCACAAACTTTGCAGTTGTGTTTTGGTTTAGCATCAATGTGCAGAGAGTCATAAAAGACATCTTTTTTTTAGCAGGTTTTGGTGTGTGTAAACTGAAAAGTGTTTTTCTGAAAAAAAAAAGCGGTGATGTTTTGTGTGTGAAAATGGG
The DNA here is from genome assembly GCA_963277665.1 of Viscum album. NCBI lineage: Eukaryota > Viridiplantae > Streptophyta > Magnoliopsida > Santalales > Viscaceae > Viscum > Viscum album. Next base: position 1,237,408,095 of record OY728157.1, on the reverse strand, counting down.
TGCGTTGCTTTATAAAATGTTTTATGGGTTGGTTGTTAGGTGTTGAGTCGTGTTTTGGTGTGAAAATGTTGTGTGTTATTTTAAAGTGCTTTCTTATGTGAAATTGAGTATGATTTGATGTGAACCTTGGTTTCACCATCCGTGAATGTTTTATAAGTTATTCAAATGGTTTATTGCTTAAATCCTGTGGTGAGTATGATATTTGAAAAGTGGTTAGTGTGTCTAAAGGCCGCGATTAGATTCAAATATAGAGTTTGGTTGTGTTTTGATACGTGCTTTGGATGTGATATTTTCAAAACGTGTCGAGCTGGTTATTTTGCGTTGTTTGTTCATTTGGATTGTTTTAAGTCGGTGTTTACGTATTTCGGTTATCTTTGCGGTTGCAGTGTGTTGGCAAGGTTTTTCCACACTCATTCGATCGTCATCTGGCGTGCACGCTTGTGCGCCCTTGCGAGGCGTGTTGCGCAGTTGTGTTTGGACAGCGAGCCGAGGTAGGTTCCCCATTGCACTTACCTTTAGATTTAGAATTTATTAATTGCTTGTTGTTTTATAAATTTTTAATGCATTAGAAATAATATTAGATAATAAAACTTTAAATTATTATTTAGTGCGAAATGAGCTGTTTATTTTATACCGAACACTTGTGACATTTTCTTGACGGGCGGACACCCAGTTTTGAAAGAATTCCAGTTTGGCCTTTAAACATAATTCACGGAATTTCAAATGTGCTTCTAGTTTTAAAGATAAATAATTTCTTCTGAACAATTGTTTTGAGTTTTTTGAGAAAAGAGGTTTTACTTTAAAATTGGTGAAGGCCCGTTTGTCACTTTAATGAAATGGATTATCTTGGAAATCCCACTCGGGGGGTGATCTTTGGTGTGAGTTGTTTGCGTGAGCTGTACGTGATGTTTGTGCATCGTGACTGATTTATTTACATTGTATACGCACCCCCTTTTTATTGCTTGTGATGACATGGGAACCTGGCATATTGAGTGAATTTTCTGAGAACGATTGCTGCACTAGTTTAGACCACGCACTGGCTAGTGGCCCCATAGCAGGGGAATACTGAGTTATTGCTGCTATGGATATTGGGCCCCTCGGTTAGGCCATGCAGGGCTATGCCGGGTAGTATTATGGGCGTTATGACGTCATCGAGTTATGGCATGCCTCAGGATGAGTCACATGTATAGTACGTTCTGGATTGTTCATGATCTCCTAGGTTCGACCCATGTTTCTTTTAGTGTTTATTTGTGTGTGGCGGACGATTGAGAGGTCGAGTTCGGTTGCTGACCCTTGTGTGCCACTTTTACCATTGCCCTTAGTGTGTGTTGTGTGTGATTTTCCTTTTTGACTAACAACTGAAGTTTTAATTTCTAAATTGTTCGCAAAATGTTTTGAAAATGCATTGCACCTGTTCTTTTAACATTAAACTTGTTCTAAATTAAAAGGGCAATGGACTGTTACTTGTTTTAGAAATGAAAGTGTGTGGAAAACATATTTTATATAATTTAGTTCAAACCTGGAATTGATAAAATCTTTATTTATTGGTGTGTGCTTTGGGATAGAATTAGTCGGTCCTACCTACTGAGTTTTAATACTCACGCCTATAGTGTTTTCTTGTTTTTAGTTCTGTTGCAGGTTCCAGCTTTAGTTGTTCGCCTTGAGCGACGTCGTTTGTGTTATTAGAGAGTGACCCACGGGGTCACGTGGAGCTTTGGTCGTGGTCAGGTTAGTTGCGTTGTTGGTTCCTTTTTCATTATTTACATTTGTTCTATTTATTTCTGCTGCTTAGTTTATTATATTTTGGGCCAAATCGTTCCCACCTGTTTACTTTTGATGCCCGGCACTAGTTGCCAGCCCGTGGGGATGGGGAACGCCCCTCTGATACCATTTTGTCACGAACCAACCCGGGTCGACCCTGAACCGGTCACCCGAGCCGGCCCGCGACATGGGGAGAATTGTCACACCCCGACCTTAAATTAGTCTCTATTTATTTAATTCTTGGCTTCGGATTCTCGCGCTGATGTCCGAGCTAGGTCCCGAGTTAAATTTTTTTTCGCCGTTTAATGTTTTTGGTGGGTTTTAGACTCACGCACGCGCACTGCGTGGTTAGAAGTGGCCGTGCGGTCGCCCTAGGTGCTTGTGCGGGTGCCCGAGCGGTCTGCGTTAAGGCGCACAATGTGTGCGCATTTTTTTTGGCGTACGATGAGTGCGCGGGGACCCCGTTTTCAAAATTTGATAATTATGTGGTCTAAGTTAAAAAAATAGTTAATAAAAATAGTAATTTTATGTTGTTGTCATTATTATTATTATAATTATTATTATCCTTTATATTATTAGTATTAATATTAGGAGTTAAAAAAAATTGGCCCTAAACCCTAACCAGCGGCGCAACCCCCTCTTCCCCAGTTTTTTTTCTTTCTTTCTTCCTGTGGCGCGCCCCCTGGTTTGTGGCCTCCCCTACCGAGCTCCCTCCGCCTCGCCCGGCCGTAGCAGCCCCGACCCTCTCCTCCCAACGCGCGTCGCCCCCTCCCCACGATCTGTCCGCCGCCGGCTCCCGCTCGCCCAGGCCTCTGCGCGACCCCCGGCCTTCTTACGGCGCCCGAGTCCCCTTGCCCATGCGTGCGTCGACCTCGCAGCCCCTCTCTCCCTCGACGATCCCAGCTCCGGCAGACCTCCTGTCCGGCTCCTCCCCTTTTTCCAGCCATCGTTCCCCTGCCCCCTCCGTCCAGCGACCGCCTCCGACACCCCCCCGGCCGGCTCCGTTTTTTTTTCATCCCGACTTCGTCGCGCACCGGCTGCCCCTCTCCCCCTGACCCGGCGTCATTCGGCCAGCTTCGCTCCGGCCATCCACGGTCTTCTCCGGTGGACTCGACCCCAATGACTCGTTTCCATTTCCGTCGGACAACCCTCCTTGCGGTAGACTTCTTCCTCAGTTTTGGGGTTTTGGTTTCGAACACACACACACAATATTAGTTTTGGTATAAATTCTTGGTTATTTTCTTTTCTCGTGGTTTGTCTTAGGCCCCTTACAGTGCGTTTGAAGTTCGGCGGAGTTTGCGCACTGCGTTTATGGTGTTTCGACATCGAAGGTAGGTGTTTCTGTGTATAACTTTTGTTTAACTAATTAATTTGTGAATTTAATTATTTTATCATGTTATTTATTAGTTGCGTGGTGTGAATATGGTATTGTTTGATATTTAATATGTATTTGTTTTGCTAAGTAGCATGTTTATGCGTTTAGTGATTGTTTATGAATTAATTTTCACCTTAAATTAGTTTAGCGATTATATTAATTAGTTTGATTGATGTAGATAAAGTTTTTAATTGAAGATAATATGTATTTATGGTATGTGCGTGTTTTCTGCGAACCGTGCATAATTGTTTATTTTCATTTTACAAACTTTGCAGTTGTGTTTTGGTTTAGCATCAATGTGCAGAGAGTCATAAAAGACATCTTTTTTTAGGATGTTTTGGTGTGTGAAAACTGAAAAGTGGTTTTCTGAAGAAAAAAAAAGCGGTGATGTTTTGTGTGTGAAAATGGGTGCGTTGCTTTATAAAATGTTTTATGTGTTGGTTGTTAGGTGTTGAGTCGTGTTTTGGTGTGAAAATGTTGTGTGTTATTTTAAAGTGATTTCTTATGTGAAACTGAGTATGATTTGATGTGAACCTTGGTTTCACCATATGTGAATGTTTTATAAGTTATTCAAATGGTTTATTCCTTAAATCATGTGGTGAGTATGATATTTGAAAAGTGTTTGGTGTTTCTAAAGGCCGCGATTAGATTCAAATATAGAGTTTGGTTGTGTTTTGATACGTGTTTTGGATGTGATATTTTCAAAACGTGGCAAGCTGGTTATTTTGCGTTGTTTGTTCATTTGGATTGTTTTAAGTCGGTGTTTACGTATTTCGGTTATCTTTGCGGTTGCAGCGTGTTGGCAAGGTTTTTCCACACTCATTCGATCGTCATCTGGCGCGCACGCTTGCGCGCCCTTGCGAGGCGTGTTGCGCCGTTGTGTTTGGATAGCGAGCCGAGGTAGGTTCCCCATTGCACATACCTTTAGATTTAGAATTTATTAATTTCTTGTTGTTTTATAAATTTTTAATGAATTAGAAATAATATTAGATAATAAAACGTTAAATTACTATTTAGTGCGAAAGGAGCTGTTTATTTTATACTGAACACTTGTGACATTTTCATGACGGGCGGACACCCAGTTTTGAAACAATGCCAGTTTGGCCTTTAAACATAATTCACGGAACTTCAAATGTGCTTCTAGTTTTAAAGATAAATAATTTCTTCTGAACAATTGTTTTGAGTTTTTTGAGAAAAGAGGTTTTACTTTAAAATTGGTGAAGGCCCGTTTGGCACTTTAATGAAATGGATTATCTTGGAAATCCCACTCGGGGGTGATCTTTGGTGTGCGTTGTTTGTGTGAGCTGTACGTGATGTTTGTGCATCGTGACTGATTTATTTACATTGTAGACGCACCCCCTTTTTATTGCTTGTGATGACATGGGAACCTGGAATATTGAGTGAATTTTCTGAGAACGATTGATGCACTAGTTTAGACCACGCACTGGCTAGTGGCCCCATAGAAGGGGAATACTGAGTTATTGCTGCTATGGGGATTGGGCCCCTCGGTTAGGCCATGCATGGATATTCCAGGTAGTATTATGGGCGTTATGACGTCATCGAGTTATGGCATGCCTCAGGATGAGTCACATGTATAGTACGTTCTGGATTGTTCACGATCTCCTAGGTTCGACCCATGTTTCTTTTAGTGTTTATTTGTGTGTGGCGGACGATTGAGAGGTCGAGTTCGGTTGCTGACCCTTGTGTGCCACTTTTACCATTGCCCTTAGTGTGTGTTGTGTGTGATTTTCCTTTTTGACTAACAACTGAAGTTTGAATTTCTAAATTGTTCGCAAAATGTTTTGAAAATGCAAGGCACCTGTTCTTTTAACATTAAACTTGTTCTAAATTAAAAGGGCAATGGACTGTTACTTGTTTTAGAAATGAAAGTGTGTGGAAAACATATTTTATATAATTTAGTTCAAACCTGGAATTGATAAACTCTTTATTTATTGGTGTGTGCTTTGGGATAGAATTAGTCGGGCCTACCTACTATGTTTTAATACTCACGCCTATAGTGTTTTCTTGTTTTTAGTTCTGTTGCAGGTTCCAGCTTTAGTTGTTCGCCTTGAGCGACGTCGTTTGTGTTATTGGAGAGTGACCCACGGGGTCACGTGGGCCTTTGGTCGTGGTCAGGTTAGTTGCGTTGTTGGTTCCATTTTCCTTATTTACATTTGTTCTATTTATTTTTGCTTCTTAGTTTATTATATTTTGGGCCAAATCGTTCCCACCTGTTTACTTTTGATGCCCGACACTAGTTTCCAGCCCGTGGGGATGGGGAACGCCCCTCGGGCCATGTCGCGGGCCGGCTCGGGTGACCGGTTCAGGGTCGACCCAGGTTGGTTCGTGACATATCTAATGTCACCCTAGTTATCCTTTTGTTCATCTATCCATTTACTTCATACATGCATGCACTATATATTTATATTGGATATTTTTTAGACATTATTTGTAGTGTCCTACTGATTTCTACTCAAAACCATCTCATGTTTTCATTGGGTACCTTAGAAAATTGCATTGTTTTGGGTTTGGATAAGGGAAAGGGCACGATTCTAAGGAGTTGAGTCGAGCTTAGGATATACATAGATGTGGATTAGGACATGGAGTCAGAATTATTATGGGGATTCATATGGTTGTATTTATTTTTTATTTCCTTCATTTGTTACTGTTAGAATGAAATGGCATGGTAAATGTTGATTTTTGGTTTGTGCCGAGTTTCGGGAGATGTTTGGATATGCAGGGTTATTTGTTATTGTATATTATTTCTACAATTTATATTGTTATCTGATATGTCCTACTCTACTAATGAGGTTATAGTCTCTCCACATGTAATATTATACGCTTGCCACTAGTCGGTTGCCTCTAGCATATAGGGACGTGGGCTTGAGGTCATGTGATGGCCCGACATAAGGAACTATTTTTGGCTCCTTGGGTGGGGATGTTACAATGTGGGGATAGTATATAAGACGTTAGTATGTGTTGGTTCTTGATAGTGATCTCATTTTTGTTTTAGTATCTAACCCATGTATGAGGGAAAACCCATGTCACCCAGGGTGGGAATTTTCTTTCATGATGTGTCATGTTAAGTCTAAGTGATATTTTACCATTGGGTTATGCCCATGTTATATGACATGACTAATTTGTGATATCTTTCACATGGCTGGAATGGTATTAGGTTTTTCATTCATGTGTCATTTCAGGCATCTAATGATATAGATGGCATCTATCATGAAACGTGCACATGAGATTGGTGTGTGAGACATGAAGGTTGGTATGAATTTTAATTTCCTAAAATTTATATAAAAGAATAGTTTCTAATTAAGAGGATTAAAATAGGTAAAATTAAAGAAATGTTAATAATGAATAAATAATTTTGATTAATTAAAGTTGTACATGAGTTAAAATGAAGGTTGTTTCAAGATTTGAAATAGGGAATGTGCCAATGAAAAATGGTTTTTTTAAAAATAAGAAAGGGTTTGAAAAGTTGTTTGATGAAAGACATGTGATTATGTAATTTTTTTACCTCATGCTGGCTATGATCCATGGTAGGTATAGTAGAGGGTGGTGTTCTAATTGTGATCATGACCGTGCTAATAGTCTATGTAGAGTGGTTTGTTTAAAGATGATAGAATAATACCTTTTCAATCTGGGGTTTAAGTCCTATCATTCATTCATCAATGTGTTCATTGAGGAAAATTTATTGGATTATGGTCATGAATAATGTATGGAATGTTGAAGCATCGATTAAACATGGAGTTTAAAATGTGAATTCGATAGTTCAATGTTGGAGGATTTAATTATGAAAGGATGTGTAGTGATGGATCTTTTGGGAATATTGGGTAGTGGTTTTTCTTTATATTGTTGATTCACACTTGTATGCATGGTTTGGGGTAGTGATATTACCCTAGTTTGAGACCTTGGGTTTCCATTGTGATGCCTTTTCATTTTTGATATGGCATCAGCTAGGTTCTTGGGGAACACTTGGTAGGGTTGTGGATTTTGGGTCACGAGGATTTGTTTGGTAATGTGAGTGTGGAAACTCATATGGGTCATGACCATATATAGTGCATACTTGATCATAAGGATGGTTCCAAGGTTTTGGTGACCTTGTGAGTAGCGACCTTGCGAGTTGTGTTTTGGATCTCAAAGAGGAATAAGTGGTAAGGTTTATGGTTTGGTGATGCGATTGGACTTGACTTTACACATTGAAAGTTTTAGGGGAAACAAGGGTGGCCTCATTAGAGGATATCCCAATGATGTAGGTGCATTAGAGTATGAATCATGGAAGATTCTTCAAATGTATAATCCATGCATAATGAGTGTCATCATGTTTCGGTAAATAGAATGGTTGTGCCATGGTTCATTCATAAGGACACTCATATTATTGTGGTAGGTTTTAAGCATTTTTTAGAAGGGTTTTATCGTATTGATTTAGGATCTTTCTGTTTGAATGAAGATTAATGAAATTTCCAAGGTTGTTTTGAGGGGAAGAGACAAGGGTGACTAAGGTGTGGTTAGATTTTTTTTGAGGTGACTCCCTTTTTTAGGATGGTTACATAGTTGAACTTGTTTGTACAAATTATTGGGTTTCTGGGTAAGATGTTGATAATTACTTGGGTTTGAAAAGGATGATTGACCAAGAGGTGTGGTTAGGTGAGTAAGAGGGAATTGGGCTATTCTCAGTTGATGGTGAGATTTTTTTAACAAAATTTAGTGTAAGAGTGGTTATTGGATTGTGAGAATCATTAAGGGATCTAATGTGATCCATGTATGTGCACATGATGATAAGTAACGTTTTCAATCAAGATAAGTTTTCATCATTCTCTATAAAACCATGTTGGGAAGATTGGTTATGTGATAGGCCATTGGTTTGATTGTTTTGGTTAACCATTAACTTTTGATTGTTTCCTATTAAGGGAATATCTAATGAGATCTAGGTGTGTGGTAGAATTAATTCCATAAGAAACATTGGATCATGGATACTTGGTGGATGGTCATGGAGAAGTGTTGAATCTCAGTTGGTAATCATGCATGAGTGGTGGTGGTAAAGTGAAGTTGAGATGTATGTAGCAAGGATTCCTATGATCCTTGGTAGGTCATGGTGTACCATTATGGGAGGTGACACCATTAATTGATAAGGTGGTGGTGGTGTTATTAAGAAACTTCATAGTGTACCTCAGCTAGTGATGATCGTTCCCTACATCTAGACATCCACCCAGGTATGATGAGAAGCTCGGTATTTACCCCAAAAGACTTGAAGGAGATTTTGTTGGATGAGGGATATCATGGAGTTTACACCCGTGGGGGCATTATATGTGGTGTTTGATGATGGGATATACACCATCGACTATTTTTGCAGAGGTCCTCAGGGTGGACCAAGTGTCGAAGAATGTTGTGGGTGTCATTCTGGGAGCATGGGAACAGGCACATGGTGAAGTTCATTTTCCTATTCTGGGAAATATAGATATATTGGTCAATGTTAAAGGATTTTTCTTATGATCGAGTGTAACTCGTGGTGGTTGGAATCCCCCATGGAGATAAATGGTAACAACACTCCTATGGTGGGGAGTGATATGTAATTCTGGGATGTGTAGAGGGGAATGTTCAGTTGAAGTAGTGGCACGAGGATGCCAATGAGGAACATGTGAGGTGAAAGTTGGGTCCTTCAAAGTGGTCACGTGGATCATGATTATGGTGGTTGATTTATCTAAGAGGTGGATTTATCCTTAGGGTATATCCAAATGGAATTTGGGATGCTTCTGTTAAAACCATTGAAGGGGTGGTAAGAGATGACAATGGGTTGTGGAAAGAGAGGTTGGGTTCTATAACACAAAAAAAATTTGGAAGTGGGGCTACGTATGTGCCTTTCCATGTCATTCAATTTTCATCATGTTTGGGGGAACCTTGTCCATGTTATGTAGTGTCATTCCAATGGTGAAGCTAAATGTTCCCATAAGATTTAGTCAGTGATAGCACAACTTGTCTATTAGTGCAAAACAAATGTGAAAAGATTTAAATCACCTTCGGTGGATGTTTTTGGGTGATTAGTATATTTCAATTTATGAATGGGGTGATTGAGCACTTATTATTATTTAATTAGTGTTTTAATGGTAGGAGTTCTTGTTCTAGTAATGATGATGTGGGAATTTAAGCCCAATGATGGTTTAGAGTGATGTGATATTGTGATGGTTGAATTTTATTGGAGGTCAAGGAAGACCTCAGAAGGCACATTGGATGATAGTGATAAGGTTCAACATAGTAAGAACCTTGGGAAGGTAGAAAGGGGTAGTGTTACAACAATACAAGATGGTCGTTCTGGGATAAGCCAGTCAAGGGTGGTCTGACATGAGATGGTCAACAAGAATGGGTGTGGTGAGTGTGAGCCACCTTCAGTTAGATGTGGTAGTGGAATTTCCATTCCGAAATGAATTCATACTTGAGTGAGGTAATGTTTATCTTAAATTTCGAATGGATTGTGTAGGATTTTCCACATGGGTGGTTTCAATGGTAAGGATAGAGGCTAGTACATAAGGAATTCCATTTTGATGTTTGGGCCCAGTGAGTTTGCTACATGTCAGGTATGATGTAAAAGTTTAGTTGATATTATGGTGGTCTTTCATTGATATTGGGGCTGCCAAGTAACTGATTATTTTTTAGAGAACCATAATGGGAAAGTGGTTGGTTGATGACGTGATCTGAGTTTTGGGATGGAAAGACTCGAGTGATTATTGTCTAGGTGAGTTATCCCTAATAGTGAATGCTATTGTGGTTTTAATTGGATGAGTCCACAAGAGATTTGTATGAATTTGTACACACAATTTTGGAATGGGATCATTATGACAAGATTGATGGATCGATGTAAGTTGGGAAATGTGGTTGGAATAACCATGTATTTTCCTTTGGGTGATATCAGCTTTTGGTCACCATTAGTGTTTTGAAAATAGTGTAAAATGATTCCAAGTGATACGGGTCTTGAGTTACGAAGAGGATCATATTGACGGGGTTTTGATTGGTTTATCAATGATGGTATGGTGTTGTGTATGAAATTTACAAGTGCTATAAATTAGGAACAATTTCCAATGTTCTCCCTATAAAGATCTAGTGGGTTATGTATTTTTTAAGTTGATGTGTCCTTTATGGACTTTTTTTTGTTGTGGGTGGTAGTGTGGTTGTATTGTGCAGAAAGATCGTACCATTGGTTTGAATTGTATTGCATCATTGAAATTTCTGGTGAGAAACAAGAAGAAGGGGAATGGATATGCAGACCTAATAGAATGATCTCTTTGTTACCAAAGATCATAGATTCTTTGTAATGCGACTTGAGGATGCATCGTTATAATGTGGGGAGGTTGTACGATCCTAGTCTTCATTATGGTATTCCCTTGTTTATATTTTGGTTTTAAACTCTTTGTTTTGTTAATGAAATGTTTCTTAAGAGTATGGTGAGCCTTAGGGGTGTACCAAATGATTAGGGCATTAAACGAAGAGAAGTTGGTCCATCCTGTGAAAGTTTCATAGTCGGTGTATAGAAAAGTAAACTATGTGGCCTTCCTAGGAAAGATGTGCAACCCTAGACAGTAGTATTATGCACGTCCAGTTCCTATATAATCAAACCATTTCGACCACCCTACATAATTATGTTACCTTTTCCCATTAGATAGTATCATGCATACATCTTTCATTGGGATTGGATGATAGTTTGGAAAAATCTTATTCCCCAACAAAATTTGAAGCATTTACAGATTTTCTATTATGGGATATTTGATTTCCCACCTTATTTCTCCCCCATTTCTCCCCCTCTAAATCTTATGGATGAACCACATCATCCCATTCTTTATAAAGGTGGTTATCCTTTTATTCATGGCCTTATGAAAAATCATTAGTTGAGGATAGAATCCCATGGTATGTCTAACTCCCCTCCTCCTATTCTTTTCTAGATTTGGGTTTTTAGTTTCCCCTATCTTTTTCTAAATTCTTAATATCCTCTTTTTTCAAGTGTAGTCTATTTTAGGGATTCAAAGGGTGTTTGAATAATTATTTATGTCAATTATTATGAGTTATTTCATCATCATATTATAGGTATGTGGTCTACATATTATATCCCATAGTTTTATTAATGATTTCAGCATGTGGGTTGTGATCTAGATTCCCTCTTGTTGTGAATTTGTTACCTTGGATAATATTTGGTAAATTGGTTGGATAATTAATGATTTAGACCCCTAATTATCCCCATGGAATGTGTTGAGAATTATTATAATGATTTAGGGCCACCCAAGAAATGCGTCGGCATTCCCCTGTTTAGAAATTGGTAAACTTAAGGGTAGAGTTGACTTGTGATGTTGTAGTGTCCATATTGAACATGTTGAGTATCTTTAGTAAATTAAAAAATGGAATATTTCTGGTAGTCACTAGGTTTTGATCATCGAATAAGGGGTTGTTTGGAATGTAATTAACAAGGTATAATTGGGTAAATTGAGATTGTGTCAAATGACCTATTAATTATGTTGAAATGCCAAAAAGAATTAATATATATGAAATAATGAACATGATAAATTGGAAATGGATTGTAAATGGAAGAATATGTAAATGAGTTTGTATAAGTTAATTGATGAATATGTTTAATGTGTTAATACTTGTTAATTATGGGCTATACCTAATGGGTTGAATGTAATAAAGTGGTTTTGTTGTGTGATATATGAATTAGACATGAAATGCATAAGTGGGAAAGTTCTTGTGAAATTATGAATGGGATAAATGGGATATTGTATTGTAATGGAAAAATATTGGGTAATTTTTGGGAATTATTGAATATATTTAATGGGTTAAGGCACTTGAATGGGAATTAGGATAAACGGCTAGGAAATTTCACTGGAAAATGTGTTAATGGGTTATGGAAATTTATTATTTCCCATATTAATGGAATGGAATGAAATTTCTATTTTCATTGGTTCTGATATGGTATGTGTGTATTGAATGGATAAATAACCATGTCCACATGGCATGGTGGTGGGATAAAGGACTAAGGTCCTCCCATAGGTCGGTTTTGACTAATGCACTAACCCAAACCTAGAATGCACAGGTTTTGGAGTTAAACTGATTCTCTCTTCTCTTAATGGTTTCATTCGATGATATTACATGGATTGAGACTCTAAGGTATGTGTGGTGTACTGTTATGATATGTTTATCCCTAGTGAGATATGGATTTGACTCATTTCTTCAGGCATATTGATTGATTTCCTTAGACCCATGTGTAGATGATTTATGTGCCTAACCCATGGAACACATGAAAAAAGGGATTATGTAATTAACACAGTTTAAATGATGAGAATGGTAATAAAGATAGAGATGGTTTAAGTATACTTGGTTATCTAATGGCACTCGATTTTTCCCTAAGTTTGTCTTACCATTTACTTAGTATTGGAATTAACTACCTTTTTAGAATATATATTTTGTAGAAACCATTTGTGGTGGCCTACTCAATTTTTCCCACCCCATGCTCAGGCCATCATTGGGTTCCCGAGTAGACTTTATTTTTACTGTTTCAGAAATTGGTATAGCCCCGGTGCCCAAACGATGATTTGAGATTGGGATATGCATGGATATGGATCCATAATTGAAGTGAGGATGACTTTTGGGATTCATCTAGTGTCTTTCTTTCAAGTTTCTTTCATTTAGAAATATTAGTGTGACATCACATGGTTAATGTTGATTCGTATGTTGTACCCAGTTTTTTGGGAATTTTTGTCTATGCATGTTTATTGGTTATTAAATATTTTTTCTACCATTTTTATTGTTAAATATTGTATACTACTATAGTAAATAGGGTAGAGTCTTCCCAAAAGTCTTATTAGACCCTCCATACTAGTCGGCAGCCTCTCCCATACGGGGATGCACACTTGAGGTAATGTGATGACCATGCATGGGCCACTAGTTCAGTGTCTCCTCGGTAGGGGACGTTACATATGTCCATTTAATTTAATTTTATTCATGTATAAACCTTAAAAGTTTTAAAATTAATTTAGTAATATTCATACACTCCAACTTAACTACTATGTTATAATGGTCCAATTTAAATACTATTTTAATAGAAAATTTTCTTTTAAAGTCGTTGTTTCTTGTATCAACAGATATCAAAGAGGTTTAATTTATTTGAAATGAAATAAATATTAAATTATTATAGTTCTTCAATATACATCCCAAATAATTAATCGTCAATAGGTTCAGTTAACAAACTATATGGCCATTTATTAAATTACTTTAATTTTAGCCTTTGGTTTACATCATTATTATATCGTTCATTTAATTTTCAAAGACTATTAACCACAAATTTTAAAGAAACATAGTCATATCGTTTCAATTTAATATTCAATATATTAAATTCATTTATATTTATTGATTTTACATATGTTAAAATAATCATGAGAAATAGTATCCTTTTCCCCTCTAATTAAGATAACAACACATACCAAGAACCACAAAAAACATCACTTTATACCACCATAATGACACTAATAAAACCTCCATAAATAATTAAAAGAAATATAAAATAGAAAAAAATAATAAATCAGTAACAAGATAGTAAGTATATCACCATTATCACAGTACTTATAAATTTAAATAAAAATTGTATCCAAATAAATAGTTCACCTTTAATATTCCTTCTGATATAATGAAGTTCATGATTCTATATTTTATGTAAACCCATGGTCAGTCAATGTATCCAAATTTATTATTGGATGTATGATTGATAATTTTCACTATGAAAATTCATACCATTTTTAAATTTTAAACTCAAGAGAGGTTATCCAATAATTCACAAAATAATGTAATATTAAAATATTAGATTCTCTTTATTGATAAAATATCCAAATAATATAGTATAAAATGAATAAAAAAATAGGATTAAACTCTTCAATTCTCAAAAGAAAAAATATAGATACCAACTTTTATAAAAGCATAATCAATTCAAAAAAAACATCTGAATAAAATGAATGAATCCCACAATCATTTCCCTAGAGATGGAAAGAAGTTATAATTTTTTAAAAAATAAATACTAAAAGAGATAGAAAAAGAGAAGAAATGATCATCTGAATAAATTAGTGATTGATCAAAGAAAATAATGGGTTTATATCAATAAGGATATGGAAATATTTTAATATGTGGGTGCTAGTGGTAATTATGGGTTTAGGGAGAAGAATGATATATAATGTAAGTTATTATTCTGAACCATATAAAAAGCACAATTTCATCACAATTTTTTGTTTCATACTAAGAAACAACCATTCATCAGTAGTTATAAATAGATAAAATTTATATTATATTTGAAATGGATTTATGATTCTAATTAGAAAAAATTTTCTGTCTATTTTAAAGTTAAGGATTACCTACACCAAGACATATATGATTAAAAACATCTTAAATAGCCACCATGAAAAAAATTCCAATGCACACCCAATTCTGTGACATATATTTTATATTATCTAACAGCCTATGATTTTAAAATATGTAATTATGTTTCATAACATTTATGACACACATCATCATGCTTAAACAATCCATGAGATATTATTATTTAAATATGACTTTTATAACTTAGTTGTTGAATTAGAGTGTATGGATAGGATTAAATTCATTTTAAAAAATATGAGCATATATATATATTGTTCCAAATAAATAACAGTGTATTGATTAATGAATAGGAAATAAGTACTCATTTTATTGAAAAGACCTTTTATTCTTTAAAATTCATTTTCTTCAGAAATGGCATTCATTAATTTTTGTTATTGAATGTTATAATTAGTTTTTGAAAATTTTATTAATTTTCATTGATAAAAAAAATAAACCATCATATAAAAATTATAGTGGTGAAATATTTTTATTTTTACAAAAAGATTGAAATTTCAATGAATAGTGAAAAATACTAATTTTTATTGTAATCATCGTTTTTATTTGAAGTATAAATAAAGAAAATATAATCTTGGATTATTTTAAAATTTTAATTAGTTACTTTTTATTGAACAAAATAACATGATATTTTTTTCAATAATATTATACATGGATTTAGTATAAAAAAATTTTATTTAAAAGTATTTTTTCAAAAAAACTGTTTATCATCATGTTTTTTGGGTTTAATTTTAAATTAAAATTTTCAAATTCTATGTTTAAATTACGGAAAAATGGATTTTATATTTGGAATCAAGAGTTAAAATATTGATAAATATAAATCTTTTATTTTTGTTCATTATGAATAGTAATCATAGATAATTTTTATCCACGTTAAAGGTAAAATGGTTTAATTAAGGGTAAAAAATGTGAAAATGAAAAGAATGTAACCATAACACATTTCTTAATTTTATTAGATTGGTATATATCGTCCATAATCATCCAAAATTAAAATATATGACCTATTTTTCCCATTTGGACATTATTTTTACCTTTATAGAATTTTATGTAATGAAAAGTCAAAATTTTCATTCTCCTTATTCTATTATCTTAAAATTTTATACATAAAGATAAAAATACGTTATGTTTAGTTTTAAATTTTATTTTGAAATGTATGTTATTTTTATTTATCATGGTAATTTATTTCAAATTTTCAGTTCTTATGTTTTTTCATTAAATGAATACCCAACACTCATAGAGTATTTATAAAATTAATAGAAAAATAAAATTAATGATTTCAAAATTGTTAAAAGTGATGTAATTTGAATGAATTATTATGTTTTATTATTTTTTATATAAAAATTAAATATTATATAGGTTTGAATTCCATCTATTATAATTCTATTTTTTCATGTCATTTTGAAATTAAAATTAAATTTATAGTTCCAAAAATGACATTAATGTTATCTTATAATAAATACAATTTTTATTAGATGATTAAAAACTCCAAAAAATATATTTTTGTCTAATTTGTTGGTATATGGTTTAAAATAACAACTAAACCCATTTATGGTCCAATTTTATTTTTATTTTAATTATATTAACCTCAAATGATTGCAATCTTCACTATCATGATAATTGTAAAAAACAGGTTAACACATGTTAAAATAAAAATATAAGGGTGAAAACATCACAAAAACGTATAATTTTTTTATTTTATAATAGTATTTCAACACATCTTCATATAATATTTTTTCCAAATCCATTTGGATCAATTATAACAAGAAAATTAATATTTATTAATTTAATACTTTAACAAATTCCAAGAATTCCCTTCCCCTCTTTTATACAAGGGAAACACGTATCCAAATTTTTCACACTTCAAAAAAATATTTTAACCATTCCCAATTTCATTCATTTAATCTTGACCCATGTTATAATATTTTTCTTTATAATAAAATACTTATAGGGATTTATATGTAAGGAAAAAGAGTTTTTCACGTGATGAGGAATAGTTCATTGGAATGATTTTTCATTTTTCTACTTACTCTTACTCATTAAAATGTTCTAAAACCAAGATAAAATAAAAAAATTTATTTTCTATATAAATAGATTTTAATATGTTAATTTAATAACATATATCTATCTCATATTCAATAAATTGGGAAATTAAAGATTTGTTCATGTGTATAGTGCACTACCACCTCCGGAATCGATGAAATGTTTTATCTTCAGCACCTCTAATGGGTAGTTATAATGATTGAATTAATTTTCATATATTATTTTAATGAAATAATTATCATTATAAATCGATAATTTCTCTTTAAATTTCACACCATTCCATGCATTGAAAAATAATAACATCATTTGTGTGTATGTGTGGACTACCGCCTCCAAGAAGGGACGTGATTAATTTTCTATAGCCATGTCCGATGAATTATAAATATAAGTTTATTTAAATAAAAAATAAAATATAACTATGATATAATAATAATTCAATAAATATTATTCGATACATACCATCTTTCCATTATGATCATTGAAAAATGAAGACATTACTCTTTCATACGTGTGACCTACTATCCCCATGACTGTAGTATAGTTCATTTTTCATAACCAACATTAATTATTTCATTTAAAAGTGTAATTGATGTGTAAAAATTATAAATATTAAATTAGTATTATTTTTTGAAGATATAAGAATTACCACTTTGACTATTGTTTACCTACATATTTTATTTTGGACATTAGATCTAAATATAATCAAAATATCAGACATTAGGTTAATTTATTATGTAATTGATTATAAAATGGTTAAAATAATATAAAAACAAAAAATGTTCTTAACAAAATAAATAACTAAAAAAAGATTATTATTCATGAATACAAAAAACATATGTGTTATTTCAGGCTTGAGGTAAAAAAAGTTCTTATAAAAATCCCCTTTTAAAGTATCTGGTTTAACACTTTTTATTCCGTTTCCAGATTTTTAATAATATCTTATTAATTTATATATGAGTAAATAAAACAATAATAAAGGAAATTTTTTAACTTTTTAATTTCATATAGAGGTTTTGAAATGTAATCTTTTTACAGCATTTTTTGAATTCCTTTACAAAAAAGGCATGTCATATTTTAACATATTCACTAATAATGAATTTTAAATCTATCATAACTACTATTTTATATTTAGCTTCCTTTATAACATTTCATGTCTTATTTAATAAAAACCATATTTCACCTACTTATGGATATTTTATTGTGATGAATGTTTTTCAAAAGAAATGGTATTTAAATATACGAACTTATTTTTCATATGGGTTAAAAATAATTTCAAAAGTTTTATAATGAAAATTTGAAATATTAAAATGAATTATTAATTATATTATCCTTTTAAAAAAATTATAATGTGTTAGCCTGATATATATCATTAATTTTTGTGATCCTAATACATCTTATTTAATGGGTCCACCCATATTACACTCCAATTCATTAGGTAATTATTATGTTTTCAATAAAATTATATTGCAAGTTGACCATATCGTAACTATAATTGTAAGGGTTCTATATGTTTTCTATGAAGATGATGTCCCAATGTAGCAACATGATTTTTTTATTCTTTCTTTTGAGTTATCATGGGAATCATTTGATTGAAAAAGGTAATCTAAATATCATTTCTTTTAATGAAATTACTATTCCCTATTTTTGTAAAAATGAATGTTTTTAAGAAAGTGTTTTCATGGGTTCTCATTCATTATAGAAAAACCATATATTTTTTATTTTTTCTTCCGAATTTTTATAAAGTTATTTATGAAATTATATGGTTTATAATGTGGATTTCATGTGTTTTTTAATTATTATTTTTTTAGCTCAAAGGTTATTATGTTAAAGGAATACAATTTCAATGATTTATTTGTTATTAAATAGACTAATGGGTTTCTCTCTTAAATTTTATGTCCCTTTATATAAAATTGTTTTTCATAACATGTTCTCAAAACAAACTCATAGAGTTTAATTATGGGTAAGTACAATAAAAAATCAAGTTGAATATAAATAACATTAGTCCTGAAATAAAAATTTGTTTTAATATTTATTTTTTTGTTCTTTATTGTGTGGAAAAAGTATAAAAATTTTAAGTGTCCAAAATGTAATGTGTGAGCTTTTTATTCTGTATTTATAACCTATTATCTAAAAGTATAAAACTAAATGATCATTGGGGATGAAATAAAGTGAATTATGGTCTTGAGACACTAAATTGTGTGGTTTTTTTTGGTGGGGTCCTTACTGTTGGTAATAGAGAAAAGTTTAAGATAACATTATAGTTTAGGATTTATTTATGATGTAAATTTACAAGTTTTGGATAAAATTATGGGCTTATATGTTTATGGATAAACATTTTTTAATGGACTAGAAATAAGTTATGATACTTTATGTCAGGACATTTAAGGTGACTAATGATATTTTTTGAGATATTTTATTGGTTTGAGGTATATATTATGCTTAGGATTAACATTAAATATTTTTTTTAAGAGAATGATATTACATTTTTTGGGATGTAATATTTCAGGTATGAGATTACCTTTGGGGTTAAAACATTATTTAATTTTGATGTTATGAAGGTAATTTTTGAGGATTTTATGGTTAATGTATTATAGAATTTATATGGGCATTGTCTTTATAAGGATCATTTTCATGTTTACATGTAATAATTCATTCCATGTTTTAATGATATTATTTAATACTGATTTAATATCATCTATCAAGATGAAAGGAAAAGGATCTCATAAAACTCTATAATCCCTTCCAGATGATTTACTCATCACTATTATAAAAAATCGTGTTCAACTAATTATGAAATATATTTTTAACATCTAAATAATATGTAAGAAACTATTTCATCTACCCAACAAATTTTCATTTTTCAAAAATTTCCAAGGATCATTGTATTTATATTATTTGAGTTCAAAATCTCATCTCATTTATCTTATTCAACAATAGAAGTACTACGTGGAAAATTACTATTTATTTTACATATATATTGTAATGGTTCATATATTGTTCTATGATTTATTATTGGAAATCTAGTAATTGAGGTGTCTGAGGAATGTATAAAGGTTCTTGGAGGAATAAGGGAAGAGTTTTGTGGTTTTTTGGATGAAATAGGGGTGTTTTAGAGTATGATGGGAGATCATGGAGGAAGATCCCCAATGATATATCCTAGAGGTAAATCATCAATAGTAGATCATTCTAGTGGTATATCAAAAATGGTAGATCTTTGAATGTATATCATAAATGATAGATCATTCTAGAGGTATATTACCGACAGTAGATCATTTGTAGTAGATCGAAAATTTTAGATCATTATAGCGATAGATCCTTTTTTGTATGTCACCAACAGCAGATCATTCTAGGGGTAGATCACCAATGATATATCTCTATCTTTACATCACAAATGGTAGATCATTCTAGTAGTAGATCACTAATGATATGTCTCTAGTGGTAGATCACCAATGGTGGATCATCCTGGTGGTAGATCACCAATGGTAGAAAATTTTGGTGGTAGATGAAAATAGTATATATCTTTCAGTAGATCGGAAATGGGATATCTCTAGTAGTATATCACAATTGGTAGATCATATCTAGTGGTAGATCACCAATGATATATCTATGGTAATATATCCCAATGGTAGAACTAGAGTGAATCTAGTTTTCTATAAATTTTATAATTTTTCCCTTTTGTCATCATTTTTTGTGAAAAATTGTTTAATGTCATTAAATATTTAAAAATAATTTGTTTTTAATGGTGAATAATTATATTTTTATTTTCTTAAAAGATTGGATTCTTTTTAAACATTTACCACACGCAGATTTGATGATATCTAACTTTAATGTTCAAAAACAAAGCATATTTAATTCCACTAATCTTAGATCTTATATTTCTAAGGTAAATATTTTTCCATCATTCATTCCATGTTTTTTTCTCTTTAAATAAGAGGTTCCAAATTCATTTTCCATTGGATTTTTGGTGTTGGTTCTAGTTTTTTCATGATTTTGGTTTCCTTCTGTATGTGTACCACCTTTATTCTTCTATAGCATATTGGTGTAAAATTCTTTTCTTCCAGATAAGTAATTCCTTATTTTCTTAATTATGTATATCATAGAAGGAGGAGTTATTATGTTGATAGATAAATAGTGACATCAAATTAAAAAAAAGATAAGAGAATTATTTAAATGATTTTAATAATGGGATAGAGAATGAAAGCATGTATTTATAGTTTTTATATGGTTTTGTTATTGAAATCATATGGGCCAAATATCTTCTAAATATTGTGGTTTTTGGGGTTCTATTATTATGTTGTTATGATGTGATTTTTGGAATTCATTTTTTGTGTTCATAAACAACACTTAAAATTTAATTGGAATTTTTTTACCCTAGGTAAATGAATTGTATTCCCTTGGATCTTATGGACTATATAATAACCCCCTATAATAATGAAGTGGAATGTAATAAAATCCCCTCAGCCAAATATGGAAAACATTATGTTTGTGGTTTGGAATGTGCTTTTGGAAGTGGATGTGTTTCATTTATTGGTTGAGTTGATGTGATGCTTGGATAGTGGTTATATTGTGAGGTGTGTGCCATGGGGTTGTGATGTGCATCAGGGATGAAAATGTAGATGTGTATATTGGGATATTGGTTTGTGTTACCTATTATGTACTGAGTATTGATTGGGGGATGAGTAGTTTTAGAATTAATATGTTTTTTGATGGAATAAAACTCTATAAGAGGCAATTTGGTTTAAATTATGGGATGTTAAATATAACATAAGTATGTGGAAATATTTTAATGATCTTTATGTTCAATTGAAAAGGTTTTGATAATGAGAAATCTAGAATTTTGTGTTATTTTTAGAAGGGATATGTTTTGTGGCTTGTGTATTTTTGTGTAGTTTTATGCATTTAGATGATGTATCAAATTGAGGGAAATTCATGAGTCAGTTGATACTCTTGTTGTAACACCATTGTTTTGGATTGTCTATTATGATATTATATACATTGTATATTCTTGTGATTTTTATATATTATTCCCACCTATTTCAACACCCTTGTTTTGATAACTAAATTGTTTGGGGGTATTTTTTCCAACATCATGGTTGGAGGATGGATGGCTAGATACCCAATCTTCCATGAACCCCTTATTAGATTTGGTAACAGATGCAGACTGTGATGACCAGAAGTCAAATGTTCCACTATCTATATGTGATGTGAGTTGGTTTGATTTTCTGTGATTCTTTGGGAAAGCTGTGATGATATATCTTATGGCGAGGTTCATTCATTTAAATATGAGGATAGGTGGATGATGTCTTTCATGTTCATGATACCATACTACCCTAGTTATGTTATGTGGTGTGATGGCCCAAGTGTTTTCAGGAATGATGTCATTTAGTGTAATGGACCATGTGTTTACGGCTTCGATGTGATGTGGTTTGATGTGTTTTATAATATCTGATAGGGAAAAATTGTTTTTTGGGGTGTGAGAGTGTTTAATCAGTGGGAAATTGGTGCGGGAACCTTTCATTGATATGCTTCATATTATGTTATTATGCTTGGATGCGTTATTTGGTAACCGAGCCATGGTGAGGGTGGCTTGGTTTAGTATAACTATAGAGTATATTTTTTTCTACTATTTTTTTTATGGGTGAACTAGTTTTATCTTTTCACATGTGCAAGAGAAAAAAAATTTCTTACTGATTATAATTGTATTTTCACCATATGTGTATAAAATATTATTTAGGTTTCTAGGAGGAATTAATAAACGTTAATGGGAATTTCTATCCTAAATCATTGAATATTTTATGTGTCACTACTTTAGCTATTATTTTTAGAAATTATGTAAGAGAAATTTATATGTATCTGTTTTATTTATACATTCATCTTTTGATGGTTTTTTATTTTTATTATATTATTTCATGGAGTTTGTTATGGTTTAATTATCTTATCTTGTGATTCTATTTATATTATATAGGGTAATACCTCCCATAAAAGTCATTTTTATACCCTCAATGCTAGATTCTAAATTGAGGCCTTCAAAAGGTAGAACTTGGGGGGTCATTATCTCCCACCCATAATTGTGGTATCATTTGAGGAATGGGGTTGTGAATGAATTTTATCGTAAGCTGATGATTTAGATATATGATGGATTTTGGATTTAGGCACAGTTATTATTTCATGAATTAATATTGAAACAATTCTAGTTTATCCTGGTGCACGATATAGGATAGGGACACCAGCTTGGAAGTGGTATTTTAGGGGCACCCATGATATGAAGCAAGGAATCTAGTCCTATCGAATGACCAATTGTGGTGGTACTGCTTGCATAGTAGAGGCATATGAGAGATAAATTCATCATGATTTATTTAACTTGTGATTGGATGAACTGGTTTCATGAATTTATGAAAATTAGTTAAATAAATCCTGGAATTTATTTTGTTTTTTGCAGGTCATGTCTAAGTTTTGGTTTCTAATGTACTATTATTATTTGATTAAATTTACTTATAAACATGAATTAAATTGTAAAAAATTTAAAAACTAGACTAATATTTTTGTTTGAATAGTTTTGGAGTCCTGAATTTGTTCTTCATTTCCAGCTATAGCATGATTCTTAATGAATTGGATATTGTTTCCTTTGTTAAAATGTTTAACATTACTTTTTTCCCTATTTTTTGAAATTTTTTGGGAATCATGCTAAGTGTATTTTTTGGTGAGTGACTTTTTAATTTTGAAAACCCTTATGAATAATGATACCTTGTGTAGTACTCACACATATATGATAAAATGAATTATTTTAAAACCATTTATATAAGTATTCTAGTTAACATGTGATTTCATATTCCATTTTTTTCTTTCCATTCATTTTTTATCAGAATCATGTGTCATGACTCGTTGAAAAACATGGTTTTAGATATTGTAATTCTGGAAATTTTCAAAAAGGATGTAATTCATAATTATTATAATTCATTTGAAATAATAAACCCTAAAAATAGTAACGTTCTCATTAATATTTTTATTGGAGTTCTATAGTATTAAAATAATCTTATGTAGAAACCATGTGTTAAGTTTGAAACATTGGTGACATTATTTAAAGATTTTGGTAAAAATATATTAATTCATTGTGGAAACTTTTTGAAACATAAAACTATTTAAATGATTATAATTATTTTTTCAAGGATTGATAATTATTTTAATGTGATAAAATATCATTTCCTAACATATTAATTCATGAGTATTTTTTTATGGAATCATGCAAACTTTTTGAAAAAATTTGGTTGTAATTGAGGAAGTTGTAGTATTTGATGCATGATCTAGTATAATGTCAAGTATGTGGTATTTAAATATGGAATTAGAATCATGTTATCCTTGTTTTAGTAAATAATAATGTTTTCATAAGAAAATAAATGATTAAAAATGTTTTGTTTGAGTATGATAAGTCATGAACCATAGTAATACACCTTGTGTAGTATTATATTTTTCTATTATAGAGAATTTTTTATTTTGTGAATACAGAAATAATATTGTCTATGGTATTGTGTATTTGAATTATAAAGACGAACCTATAATTTTTAAATTTTTAAATGAATTTAGGTGTATTTTTACTCAATAAAAAAATAAACCTAAAATGTATTGTTTAGGTATATTAAGAATTATGTGTGAGATTACATGTTTGTAGTATTATTGTTAATATGGTTGCTTTTTAGGTTCATTTAAATTTATATTATGGTGTTTAACTAGAAATTATTTATAATTTTTTGTGTTTTTTCTAGTGATATTATTAACATTTCAATGAAGTATTGATATTCCTTGACAAAAATAATAGTTGTTGGAAACCATTCTTATACTGTGATTATCATATATTATGGGACCCTTGATGTGACTTCATAATTAATCTACATATGAATTAAAAGTATAATAACTTATATATGTCTAATAAACTCATTTCCCTTTTAAAATTTGAAATTGTGTGACAATAATGGTGAAAAATAATAAAGTGAAGTAATGTAAAAACATGAATAATTGTGGATGAAGGAATATGTTAATTAAATGTGGGGTTTTTATTGATGTTTTTCCATTTTTATTTTCTGGTTATAAAATTTCAAGAATACAAAGTGGTATAAACCTGACCCCTAATCAAGGAATATTATAATTTTACATGATTAAAACCATACGGGTTAGTCTGTGCAACCAAAAGAGGATAATATCATTACATAGGAGAAGGAATTTCTTAATTTTTGTTATTCGGTGTTTGATGTGTGATGATAGTGGTGTTTTTTGGTTGGGTGAGTGTGGATGATGATATAGAGAATGAGTTTTTATGAAAAGTGTGGTCTCTTATGGATGGTAAGTGGTAAGTGTGGCTAGTGGTTGTGTTGTGCAGT
Organism: Viscum album; assembly: GCA_963277665.1. Classification (NCBI taxonomy): domain Eukaryota; kingdom Viridiplantae; phylum Streptophyta; class Magnoliopsida; order Santalales; family Viscaceae; genus Viscum; species Viscum album. The sequence continues at coordinate 1,237,383,144 of OY728157.1, read as the reverse complement.
AGTAGTGATGTTGGGGGATGTGATTTGTTGTTATGTGGTGAGATGGATTTTATTTTATTGTAACATCATTTAATTGATGGAATCTATCACCTTCCATAATATTTTTACTAACATAAATTTGATTATAAAATAAAATAGTGGTTTTGTAAATCATGAAATTGAGGAAGATAGGATTTCCTCCAGCACCTAGATATTTGAATAGTGTAATAGGAATTTTTGACAACTATGTTTTTTTGGGTTGGTTTTGATTTATATTATATTTATAGAACATTTTATAACCTCAATCATACGAATATATGGAAACTCTTTCCCGAATAAGTATGTGTTATATTAAAACACATTTTAAAATCATATTAGAGAGTCGGTGCCACCCAAAGCAGACAATATCATATTGTGATGGATGAATTCCATTGATTTTTATGCTTTATACATCTATATCAATGTTGAACATGGTTCATGTTATGATTGTTGAATTTTAGGTGATGTTGATATATAACTCTTGAAATTAATAACATTCACAAATAGTAAATGGAAATTGAGACTTTTTTTCGTTATATATTTTTCATGAGTGTTATCTTGATATATAAGATTATTAAAACCATGTATAAATATTTAAAATCATAATAAAAGGATTATCTAGACCTTATTCATTGTTTTTTTATGTTTCACTTCATATTCAAACTTTTAGACTCTCGAAAAATGATTTTAAATTTCATTGTGTTTTTTAATATAAATCTTGGGAATGACATTTTTTAAAAACCTATTTATTAATTTCCTATAAAGTATTTTATATTTAAAAATAATTTGAATCATAATTTTGATTAAATTAAATATTTCTGAATTGTTTTATGATTTTATTTGGGGTGATTTGATATAATAATTATTTGTTTTCAAAAAATCATTTAATGGCTGTTTCAGAAATAAAAGGTGTGGAATTGGGAAATATAACATAATTTTAAAGGATTTGAAAATGTTTTGTGAAAGAATATTTACATATAATGAAATGTAATTTTATGACTTTTTTTAGTTATAGAATAAAAAAAATCCATAATTTAAGGGTGATTTTCATATGCATGAAATTTGGAATGATGAATTGAGTTGAAAATAATGTTTTTTCCTCTTAATTGGTTTTTATATATATTGTTTCAGTTTGGTTTTGGTTATCTCTATGACATTGCTAGTGAATTATATTCATGGATTCCGGCTCAATATTCCCTTTTGCCTAAATTTTGTTTTTTTGGGAATAGTTATTTGATCATATGATGACATATGAGATTAATTTTCTACCTTTATGTAATGATTTATTAACGGACATGCTCTTATTTGAGAGTTATATCACCGAAGATATCATTTAGATTATTTTATTTCTTTACAATTTATTTCCCTTGTTGTTATTGTATTCATAATGTAATGATATCTTTGAGACATATCTTGAGGAATGGTTTTTCAGACCTTTTCTGTATTTGATTCTTGGTTGGTTTTTAGTTCTCTAGGGAGAGAATAGTTTAAGAGGTATCTGATGTAATGAATGAACCTTACGGCCTATTACATTATGTAAAATTTGTTGATTAAAGCATTTAGGGAATGTAGGGAGGTGTTTCGTAGGGGATTGGAGGAATTTTTAGGTGTTTTGGAGGAAAAGTGGTATTTTAGAGGATGATGGTAGATCCTAGCTATAGGTCACAAATTTTAGATCATGATGATAGATCTCCAATGTTAGATCATCCTTGTGGTAGATCACAAATGATATATCCATGTCGATAGATCACCAAATGTTTACCTCCCTGTTTTAATTGTCACAAAATCATGTTTCTCATGCTCATTAATGAACTTCATGTTTTTTGTAAGCATTTCCTAATCTGAAAAATGAGAAAACATTTCACTAAGTATGAATCACCATCAAGATGATTCATCAGCAAGTAAGAGTCACCATTTCTAATAACTCACTGCTAGCAATGTGTCACCGCTAAGACCAAATATTGAAAAGTATGAGATACCATCCAGGATGTCATACCCCCAAAGATTATATTTGGAAAATTATGGAATTACTCCCTGTCAATTGTGTCATACTACCAAATCATAAATTTGGTAAAGTGTGAGTCACATCTTGCCTAAATTAATATTAGAGGAGTCACCATAGTAAGAATGACTCGCTGTTAGTTGTGCCATACTGTTGAATTAAAAATTTGATAAAGTGTGAGTCACCTTTAGCATGACCTACCATCACTGGAGTCACCACCAGAAAGATGACTTACCATCAGCTGAGATACCATGACCATAGAATTTTAGTAAAGTATAAAATGTGACACCACCAGCATTGTGACACCATTCCAAAGTATCACCACATGACTTAAACACTACTATAGAGATACACCATTAAACCCCCCCCCCATAATAACTTATCTATGTTCGAGGACACACCAACACTATTTCTCAAACTTGTCATTTGAAATTAAATATTTCTGATAGCTAGATTAAAAAATTTAATGTGAATTGTTATTTTAAAGACTGTTAATTAATGGTTTTCCTTAATAAATTATAGGATGTGTTAGACCTAATTATGAGGATGCAGAATATATAGATCCTTATGTGGAAACTAATTCTTGCTACTGAAAAGCAGATAAGTAGATTATCTTTTGTAAAATAGAGTGATAAAAAAAGTCAATGAAATGAAAGAGGAACACACTAAAAGTTGTACTTGAAATGAGAGTTCTAGATCATTACAAGAACATTAATGACTATATTCAACAGATGAAGTTAAACAAAAAGACACATCTAGTGATATCCTATAGGCAAAAAAAAATTTCTACAACACTATGTTCTACTAAAGTTTTCATAAGAACCTAACACAAGAAGCACTGTAAATCAAAATCAAGAGTCGGGAGTTAAACTGTATAAAAATTGAAAATCACTATACCTTTATAATTTAAATTTCTCATTACAGTTATCATATTTTACATTATGGGTATTGTGTGTGTTTCTTTATTTATTTCAAAACATAATATCTCCTTCAATATCTGGAAGATTCATATATATCTTCTTGACTCTTTTTACACACGTGCTCCCATAACAATTGTAGAATATTTTATGTGCAACCTGTTATATTTTATACTCTCACATATAACAATGGAAGAGGCCTTTTGTTTTTTTAATAATTGAATACTATTTTAAAACTTGGTCCAAGTTGTGGATCAGAACTTTTAATTTATATAAACTCTTTAGTGGTGGGTGACCACAAATTTGAGAGGACTAAATCTCAACTTGGGACTGGACCTATTCTATTAAAAACCAGTATCATGTTTAATTTTTTTTATTTTGAATCTATTATTTAAAACTGAAAAAAAAAATTAAAATATAAACAAAATTAATATTTTGATAATTAACATTATGTAGTGTTTTTATACATTTTTAATTCAGAAAATTTATTTCGATGGACTAATTAATGTTGTATGTTATTTTCATGAGACCTAATCAATATTTTCATAAATCGTTTGAAATATTATAATTTATAATGATTTGTTGTATTAGCTAACTGGTTAATTTTTAAATTAACTAGGGGAATCTATTTTTATTGATTTTTAATAGAAAATATTATTATTTACTCAATTCACCCCAATCTTGATTTGCTCACTCCAATTAACATTTGGTATTAGAGGTATATGAATTGGTATCAAATTTTTTAAAAAACTTCTCAACTATGATTTTTTTCAAGATTTAAATATCCTAAATATCTATAATTTCAAATTGTAGCTCCATAAATAGATTCTAAAAAAGAATTTTTATATACTAAAAGACCTCCCTTTTTCACTGGTAACAATTATTATTTATTGAAAATTAAAATGAAAACTCACATTGAGAGTATGGGTTTCAAAATTTGGACTTCTATAGAAAATAAATCTTCTATGCCTACTACTTTTAGAAATTATTGGGATGATCATACAGATTTTTATTACCATAATATTTTTAAGGAAATGAATTCCCTTTCTTGTGATTTAAGATATGAATAATTTAATAGAATAGCTACATACAAAAGTGCATATGAAATTTTGGATACTTTATTTTTTTCTCATGAGAAAACAAGTAATGTTTTGGATATGAGGATTAACAAATATACTATTAAGTATGATAACTTTAATATGAATCTTGATTACCCTATTTTGACATGTACCTCATGTTCAATGAGATTTTGAAAACAGTGAGCTCACTTGGGAATCATTCATCTGACAAGGACCAGATCACATGAATCCTTAGATGATTACCTAAAAAATGGATAGGAAAATCTGTATTAATTATAGAGTCATGTGATATCAACAATATACCTATCAAAGAGCTTATTAGTAAATTTATGATGTATAAAGAAGTGTTAAAATTAAACTAAGAAGATGATGAAGAGATAAACAACAAATTTTGATCCTTTAAGACTATTTCATTTAAAAATAAGGAAAAAGAGAAAGTTCAAGATTCCAATTCAAGTTATAGTGAGTCACCACTGGATAGTGATGAGGATATGGCCCGTCTAGCATGTATATTAAATATATTTTAAAGGAATAGATTTGTTTTTATAAAACCTATTTAAAATGTGATGTATGATTCTAGAAGAACCTCGAAGAATGATTGAAAGAAAGATGAAAATGAAGTCACCTATTATGAGTACAAAATAAAAGGACACATGAAATTTATTATACAAACAAAAGTAGAAAAATAGATACATTGAAAAAGATATAAGTTATATGAATATAATGAAAACCACATGGAGTTGTTATGATGAAATTTTTAGTGATTTGGACTCTCCTCTTGATGAACAATCCGATAAATCCCATATATTCTTTATGATAGAAAACACTAAGGTACTTATTATGACAACCCAAACTAAACATACATGGATATTACATCATTTTAGTTGAATAATCAGTACAATATAAAAATATATGCTTGAGGACCGTAATAATTTATTGTCTTTGTAAACGTGGAATCAAAATATTCTATAATGGTTAAAGATCATCAATATCTCTTTTAAATATCTCCAACGTTAGTAGTTATTCCTAAAACCAATATTTATAAACTAGGGAAAGTAAAAATAAGAAATGTGTGATCTTATATATATAGTAAGGTAAATAAAAAAATGTGTAACATAACATTAACAAAATGTTATGGAACTTGAGAATAACATTTGAAGATCATGCCTTACATATTAGAGATCAAAATATATATTGGAAGTTCATCAAACATGAATCATAAGTAAATGAAGAAAATAATCCATAAATGCATAAAATATGAATAAAACATGGAAGTTTGGTAACACATAATCATATATAATGATTTCCAAATTAGTCATGGAATTGCTGTCGAGATCATCTTAGTGGAAAAAGTCCTTTACTAAACCTGTCTTACACCCCATTTCATCCTTGTATTACTAAACTGATTTCACCCCTCTTTCTATCCCTATATTACGGAACTGAGATCACCCCACATTCCAGACCTGTATTACCGAACCAAGTTCATTTCCCATTCCAGCCCTATAATACTGAACTGATCTCATTCTTCATTACATCCATGACTATCTTAGGAAATATAAGTATTTACCTAATTCATTATAAGGATATATAGGACCCACCCATCACATAATTAAAACATACATACATGTTCAAAAAAATCATAAATGATCATATCAAAACTCATGAAATGAAATTGGTATCATAAACATGTAAACATGTCATAGCATATAAAAAAGAAACAAGTTTCACAACCATTTCATATTACAACATAACTCATGAAAGAGAAATAGATTTCGTAAACATATAACCAAAAAAATAGAAACATATTTCATAAAAATAAAACACATTAAAGAGATATGGATTTTAAAAACATATAACCCACGAACGAGAAATGGATTTCATAAACATATTACCCATGAAAGAGAACTGGGTTAGATAAAGACCGTGACATTAGGAATATCCCATTCATATAAATCACATTAATGGAACCTTGATATCATTCCATATAAGTGCATGAATAACATCAATGGATGTCATCCTATATGTATAATAATTTTGACATATCTTTCAAAATTATTTCTTGAGGAAAATATCCTTTCATCTTTGAAAAAATATTCTTAATTCATAAAGCTATATAAAAATCACATTCATAGAAAATACAATGAAAATTTATAAATAATAATTGAAATAATTTTTAAATCCTTTTTCATTGAAAACTTATAAAAAATATTAAAAATAATTTTAAAAAACTTTTTCTTCGAAAAAACATTGAAAAATTATAAATAATGTCTGAAAATGTTTTAAAAACCCTTTTACTCATAAACATGTGTGAGAAGATTCAAAAAATTGGAAATAAAATAAATTTAAAATACATTGAAAACAACTAAATGAGGCTTGAAATCATTTTGAAAACATTTTTTCTTTAAATATTATAAAATAATATTCCTAACGTTTTTTAAAAAATATTTGAAAATGCTTTGAAAACATGCAAAGAATGCTTGAAAATGCTTTGAAAATCTATTTTGCTTTAGAACATGTGAAAGGATCTTGAAAATGTTATAATACAGTTTAATTTAAAATTAATATAAAATATATAAATAAGTCTTGAAAAAAATTTCAAAACCTTTTTTCTTGAAAACTTATAAAATAAATGTTAAAACATTTTGAAAATAATTTTCCTTGAAAACTTATAAAATAATCTTGAAATCATTTTGAAAATAATTTTTACTGAAAAATTATAAAATAAGCATGAATTAATTTTAAAACCCCTTTATTTTAAAATAACTTTTAAATATATATTTTTAAAAAAACTAACCATTAAACATGAAAATAAAGCTTCAATGTTTTGACATTGGATGAATTTGTACATGTTGTATGAGGTAAAAAAATAATATTCCTTTTCCATAGTAAAAATGATAGAAAAATGACTTGTCTAGATAGAGACAAGAAGATTCCATTCAATATATTTTTAAAAGGAAAAAAGTTTAAAATTTTCATTTTATTATTAGTGGTGATTAGTAAAATATACTTGGTAACCCTTTTTAAAAACATTTTTTTACAACAAAAGAGAGGGTAAAGTTAGGCTTTCTTAAAAACACTTTCTTAAATATATTATGTACCAAAGAAAATAAATATGGTACTAATACAATATTGAATCATAAATAAAAATAGGATATGGAAATTCATGATTTTCTAGAGTAATGAGTTTTAATATTTCATCAATGGAAGAATAAACACAAATAATATTGAAAAGCAGTGAGATTGTCTAAGTATACTCTTATAACTATGAGACTTCGGATCATAATCTGTATATAAGAAAATTAAATTAAATTTATATTAAAATATCATTAAAATATTTCACATCATGATTTAATATTTAAAATTTACTAATATAAACATCGAAATAGAATTTAGGTGCATAAAAACATGAGTCTCAAATAAAGAGAATTGAGACAAAACTATTTTTTCCAATTTTACAACTTTTGAAACATGACCCCCATAAAAGAAATATCATAGAATAGATATGTTTATACCAATAAATTTATGTATATGATAGATATAATACAATCATGGGAAGTATAAACACCACACAAAAGGAAAGAGCGGTGAACCTAGCATGTGTCTCACTAAATAAAAAGTGAGATGAAATCCTCTTATATTGTGTCTAGAATCTTATTTTAATCATTAAAACCAAAAATATAATAAATATAAATTTATTATAAATATTTTACCAAACTATATTATTAAATATAATACCATACATATTTTTATTACGACCTTATATTACACACTCATTAACTATCCTATGTTATGGTTTCACTTCGGGTAATATTCTCCTTTTCGTATGTGTCTTAATTTGTTATATTCTAGGTCCTTATACTTATAGAATGATTACATAATTCAAAAAATGATTTAAATATCATGTATATACCATATAATTGTATTATAACATTTTATATAATATATAAGTATGAAATGGAATAAACCGTTCATGGAGACGGAAGGTTATACGTATGCATGAATGCTATTTCCATTTAATTTTCATGTTGAGAGAAGTAAATTAAAAGACATATGTGTATATATATGTATATATATATAATTATTTTTGTATTTTTATTATATAAAATATATTATATATATTCAAAAAATCCATCTTTAATACATTCCATGTAGTGTGTGAATGTATCACATCTCTTTGAGGGGGTAGTAGTCCACACTTCCTTAAACGAAGTTATCATATTAACACTAAATAGATAGTAAATTTGATATGGGATATAAAAGGAATAAATAAGTTTAAATAAATAATAAATATAATATATAACATATATAAATAGATTTTTCATCGAAAATTTCCACAATGAGAGACAGTAAAGAAAATTGAATGATCATCATTTAGTGAGGCAGTAGTTCTCCAAACACGTAAAAAGTAAGTTCGATACCCATTAGATATATGTGTGTGTAAGTGTAGTTAAAAAATAGTATAAAAATCCTATTATATTTATGATAATATTTTTTTATAAAATAATTTAATAAATAGAGTGGAGTTGGTGGAGAATGAAAATTAATTGAAGGACATGAGATAAGTCGTAACATCTTAATTGGGTAACTCCTTTTGCTTTATGACAAAAGGATTCCTTGGATTGACTTCTACCCAAGAGAAGGATTATTGGAGAAAGGTATGGATTGTCAGATGTTTATAAGGAACATATTTTCTAAACATAATTGGTTTGAGAGGTTTTAGTATATGGGATTGGTAGTGGGATTTTATATGGAAGGAAATGGACCCACTTGGAATTTTTATAAAAAGTTTTGTGTAAAGATGTTATTATCTAAAAAAAGACATAAAAACAAACCTAAATCAATAATGGATGTATTATAAAAAAATATTTATATAAAATATATTTTGTACAATTTTATTGGTCATTTGGGCTCCTACGAATAACATTTCCTCCGTAATTGAGCTTAATTTGACATTAATCGATGTGATTAATTTTAATCACTTTTACTAATCATTTTGGTCCAAAATAAACATGATCTAATTAAAACATAAATATTATAATGATTATAATGGTGAATGTTTTTTTCTAAATTAAATTAATATAATAGGAGAAAATAAGAATAATGTTAATCATGTAGAAAAGATGAAATTTCGGGTTTTTAATGTAAAATAAATTTCAAAAGATTATTATGGTTTTTTGATCAATTTCAAAGAGAAATTGGTTCAAATGAACTAATTTTTTTAAATAGATGTATAATATATTTTATGTGACATTAAAATAAATTTATAATATAATTAAATATTAATAGTTATTTAAATGAAAAGGTATTTTTTAACTAAAAAACAGTATTTTTCACAATTCATCAAATAATTTAACTTTCCCATAAAAATCCCAAAAAAGTATCCCTAAGATTATTTAGAAATTATAAATTTAACAAATAAATTTATTTTATAAAATTCAATTTCTAAATGTGTCTAAAATTATTCTTATTGTTAAAATTGGTTCATTTGAGGAGATGGTATTTTTAAGCATAAAAAGCCTTTAAAAAAATAAAATATATCAACACCAATATGATTTATCAATATAAAACAATTATAAAAAATATTTTCAAATTATTTTTTAATATTCATACTACTATGTTTAACATCAAGGTTATAATTATATCATTTAAAATATTATAATAATAAAACGATGTTACGTAGAAACATATGTGTTGTGTGTAACGTATGTCAGGTCGGTTTTTCATGTTGTTCAATCCAACACAGTATTGTGTGTAGCTCAAGCCAAGATGGCATTGCGTGTATTGCAACACAAGTCAATTTCATGTGAAAGTAATGTTTTACTTAGTGTTTATATATATATATATATATTTAAATAGAGAGAGAGGGAGAGAGATAGATAACTATCTCCAATAACAAATGAAATGAAAAATATAAAAATGGTAAATTAATTCAAAAAATAATAATTCTAAAAAATTAGGGTTGTTACATTCTACCTCTCTTAAAATAAATTTCCCTCTCAAAATTCATCAGTGTTATTGATGTTTTAACATTTTAGAGTTTCATTTATATAAACCCACATTGTAAAATTGAATAATAAGACATCCTTTAAAATGGGAAATATGGAACCATAACAGTTAACCAAAGTTACATTCAACTAGGTTTCCATATAGAAGAATGTAGGTTCAGAACTAAAAGAATGGACTATGAAGAAAGATATAACCATTAAGTTATGATGGAGTAATATAGATAAAATTTTTAGGAGAATGTTAATAATCAAAAATCCATAAATCTTTGATAAACTAAGAGACCATCTAATTCCTCAAAAACATGGGTACTAGGATAACATTTTTGGTTTCAAGATCCTTTTTTCTAATGTTAAATAATTTTCATTACAAGTTTGAATCAGAAGATTTTAGGAAAACCTCATGGTTTTTTGTACATTGATTTACCTCAACTCTTTCTCCAAAAAAGAATATAAATATTTCATTCCCAAATCACTAAAAAATCATGAGACCAATGACATGTCATCCCAACTATCATCAGCTATCAATAACACCACGTTTTATAACATGTTATCTAATATTATTGAATCCTCATGTGGTAGGATAATAATTTATTCTCACAAACATCATCCAAATTTTTACTTAATCTTTCCATAAATAGTTAACCTTTCATCCCTTTTAAAAGTTCAAAAATCCAAAACCTTTGAAAAAAAGTCACGAAATTTTCTTAACAGTGGTTCCCCCATATGTCACAAAGTACATGTTTGTTCACACATTCCAAAAATTTGAATACCCTCGTCATATATTCTCTAGAAACATAGAAATAACATGTATTACGATAAATACATCTAGGAAACATTCATTATTCTGTATTCCATGTATTACTATATATAGTCCATAAATCTGATAATTTGTAAACATCATCCATAATAGCATGAACTACTTGTCAACATGTCCTTAATTAGTTCCAAGGTAATCAATATGTTCTGATTTACTTATTCATATCACTCATATATTTATCAAATAAACAATATCATAACATAAGGTACATGTTAAGGGTTATCGTTCCTTTAATCTTGGGTTTTTTATGAACATTACCCTATCATTATATCATGTTTCTATTCCATTGGAACCATTCAATGCATTCCTCTAAATCCATAGTGAAAAAAATAAACTGAAAATCCTTATTTGTTTCACCTTTAAAAAACATACTTTTGGAATCCAAATACATAAAATAGTTTATGATCCAACTTCATCCTTATTACTTTGCAAGGTTAACTCATACTATTCCACAATAACCCTTTCCATTAACATTTCATATGCAACCTCTTCATCATAATAAATGAAACTAATACTTGCACCACCTTGTTGAGTATCTTAAGGATCTTTTGACTTGGGGAATTTAGTTGTATAATGACCATTTAATCCACACTTGAAACACTTATCCTTTGGTGAGCACTTTGGGATGCCAATATTATCATCCATTTTTTTAACTGAACACTGAATTTTTTTTCTTTCAATAACTTTTTTTGTGTCCTTATTTTCTATAGAGAAAACATATTCTAGTTACTCTAATACATTCACTTAGGTGACTCTTTCCAAATTCTGGACACAAAGGAAACTGGTTTTTTCATATCTCTATGGTCTCAATTACCCAAACTCTCAACCAACTCTTCTTTATATTCCTTAGTGATTTTGAGATTTGGTTAAGGTATATATTTTTAATCATGCTCCATTAAAAATGATTAGACGTGATCACAACAACTACCACTCTAGTTATTATCCCACTTTATTTCTCACTAGAAAATAATCCCTAACATTCACCATAAATCATGTTCCTTTCAGTTCCCATCATTGAATAATACCTAAAGAATACTGTGAGAATTACATATCATAGTATAAATCCTTATAATTATGAAAAGAACTACTTTTAGAATGTATAAATCATGACACCTTCCTTAACATATGATACCCTCCGTTAATCCTATATTATTCATATTCAACTTATATTTAAAACATTCACGGAGGTTTGTGAAGAGTTTATGAATTCTCAAACCATATCCCACAAGAGGTTCAAATCATGTGTGTACCAAGGCCCATTATCATGTACCATATTTCCCCGAGTTAGGCCTGGAACATCTTGTTAGAGTTGTTACCATTGGGTAAATCTATTCCAGATCCACATTCACATGTAGTATCTAGGCAGGGAAGTATTTCTATGAAACCACTCACTCTATCCTTTACCAAAATTGAAAGTCATTTTCCAAAATTTTAACGCATCATTACACTTATCCTTAGAGGAATGCCAAGACATATCCTTAGAAATATACCTATGGATATCAGTAAGGTGTTTTCATCCTAGTTTCCAAAAATTTGAATAAAACATTTCTTTTATAAAAACTATTATGACCCATGATTAAAATATATGGATATTACATCATTTTAGAAGAATACTCAATACATTATAAAGATACATGCATGAGGACCATAATAGTTTAGTGTCTTTGGAAACATAGATAAACAACTTCTATCCTAGTGAGATATCCTCAATATATCCCTTAAATATCTCCACCATTATTACTTATACCTAAAACCTTCTTTCATAAATTGGGAAAAGGAAACATAAGAAATGGGTGAGCTTAGATGCTTCGTAAGGTAAACAATGCAAATGCGTAAGCATAACATGGAAAAAATGGTGTGGAACTTAACCATAACATTTGAAGATCATACCTTGCATATTAGAGAAAATAATATGTATTAGAATTTCATAAAACATGAATCACAAAGAAATAAATAATATAAGAACTAAAAGCATGACATAAGAATAAAACGTGGAATTATGGTAGCCACATAAGCATATATAATGATTTCAATGCTAGTCAAGGCATTGCTTCTGAGACCATATTAGTGGAAAAAGTACATTACTAAACTATTTTGATACCCCATTCTATCCCTATATTACAAAACTGAGTTCACCACTGGTTCCATCCCTCTATTACATGACTGATTTCACACCTCATTCCAACCTTAAACTATTGAATCGAGTTCATTTCTCATTCCATCCCTATAATACTAAACTGGGATCATTTCTTGTTATATCCATGTCTATGTCATGAGATATAATTACTTACCCAATTCATTGGATAGAGACATAGGTCCCCCCATCTCATAATTAATTCATGCATACATGTGCAACAAAATCATAAATAATCATATCATAACCCAAGCAATGAAATGGTTATTGTAAACATTTAAACAGATCACTACATTTGGAAAAGGATATAGTTTTCATAACCATTTAATCTAAATCATATCTCTTGAAAGGGAAATGGATTTCATAAACATATAAACAATGAATGAGTAATGTATTTTATAAACACATAACCCATTAAAGATAACCAGATTTCAAAAACATTTAAACAAAGAATGAGAAATGGATTTCATAAACATATAACACGTGACTAAGAAATGGGTCTGACAATGACCCTGAAATTACCCATAACACATTCATAGAATCAATATGAATGGATCCTTTAGATAATTTCCTAGAAGTACATGAGTAACATCATCTAATTTCATATTATATAGAAACTAATTTTGAAATATCTTTCAAAAGTGTTTTTGATTAATATATCATTTCTTATTTAAAAAATTATTTTCAATGCATAAAACCATTTGAACATAATTTTCATAGAAAATACCATGAAAAATTATAACAAAGACATTAAATTATTATGAAAACCTTTATCCTTTAAAACATATAAAATAGGCTTTAAAAAAATTTAAATATCATTTTCTTTGAAAAAACATTTAAAACTTATAAAGATAGTTAGAAAATGCATTTTAGCCCTTTTTACATGAAAACATATGAAAGAAGCCTTAAAAAATTTTGAATCCTATTTCATTCAAACTACATTGGAAACATATAAATGATGCTTGAAATAATTTTGAAACTTTTTTTCCTTAAAAACTTATAAAATTATATTCCAGACATTCTAAAAACACTTTTTCTAAAACACATTGAAAACATGTAAATAAAGATTGATAATATTTTGAAAACCTTTTTTACTTGAACAAATATGAAAAGAACATTAAATTTTTTTGAGAAAAATTTCTTTAAAACTTATTTGAAAACATAGAATGAAGGCTTGAAAAAAAATTTAAAAAATTTTCCCTGAAAACATATAAAATAAACTTGAAAACATTTTGAAAATAATTTACCTTAAAAACTTATAAAATAAGATTGATAAAATTTGAAAAATAATGTTCTTTATTAACATATAAAATATTCATAAAAACATTTTCAACCCCATTTCATTGAAAACATCTTTTAAAAAAAAATTAACCTTTAAAAATGAAAAGAAAGCTTCAAAGGATTGATGGTGGATAAATCCGTAAATTTCATACAAGTTAAAAAAGAATCATCTTTTTGAATGGAAAAAATGTTAGAAAAATTAATTATTTAGAATGAGACAAGAATATTCCTTTGAATAGACAGGTAAAAGACAAAAAATATAAAAATATATTTTAATAATCATAGAATACTAGCATAATATACTTGGAATCCCTTTTTAGAGAAAATGGTTTTCTGACCAAAGTGATATTAAAGTCAAGTTTTCTTTAAAATAATATTTCTTAACTATATTATGTACCAAAGAGTATAAATATGGTACCAATAAAATATTATAGAATTAATAACCAAAGGGAAATAAAATTCACAATCTTCCTAAGAAATGGGTTATAATATTTCATCAAAGGTAGCATAAATAAAAATAATCTTGTAAATAAATGGGATAGTCTCAATATACTATTATAACTTGAAAATATGGGATCATACTCTCCATATAAGAAAATGAAATTACATGAATCTTAAAATATTAATAAAATAAGTAAATTCATTAAATAACATATAAAATGGAGGTATATAGACTTCTAAATATAATTTACGTTCATAACAAAACATGAATCTCAAAAAAGGTGGATTAATAAAGAACAATTTTAAAATTTTTGTAATATATAAAACATAAACCCCATGAAATAAAGATCATAGAATGGATTTGTGAATAACCATAAATTTACATATAAGATAAGTTTAATACAATCATGTTCAGTACATACACCACAAAAACCAATATAAATCAATATTGGAAGGCGTATTTCATAAAGATGGAGAGAAAATGGGTTTTTTACACGTTTCAAGGTTGATTGGGCTTCTAAGAATAAATTTCAGTCACCAATTAAGCTTAATTTGACTTTACTCATTGTGATTAATTTTAATCACTTTTACTAATCATTTTGGTAAAAAAATTTACAACATATAATTAGACTATAAATATTATACTGATTAAAATATTTTATTTTAGTTTTTATAAATTCAATTCACAAAAGCAGCAAAATTAAGATTAATGTTAATCACACATATGAGATGAAATTATGTGTTTTTAATAGGAGAGAGATATTCAAAAGTTTATTATGTTTTTATATTCTATTTAAAAGTGAAATTTATTCTAATGGACAATATTTTATTAATATATTTATAATTTATCTAATGTGACCTTAAAAAAAAATTAATATAATTTAATGTTGACAATTATTTAAACAAAAATGAAGTTTTTAACTAAAAAGTAGTATTTTCACAATTCATCAAAAAATGATGTATCTCATAAAAATTCCAAAAAATCACCCTAATATAATTTAGACATTATAAATTCCAAAATAAAGTTTTTTTATTAAATTAATTTTTTTAATGTGTATAAAATTAATTTTATTACTAAAATCAGTTCATTCAAGAAAATGGTATTTTTAAACAAAAAAGGACTTTACCGAAAACCATATATTTCATTACCAATATTTTTTATCTATATAGAAAAATTATAAATAATATTTGAAAATTATTTATTTATATTCATATTACATTGATTAAGGGGTGGGTTATAATTATATCATTTAAATAATTATAACAATAAAATTATTTTTTGTAGAAACATTTGTGTGGCCTGTAACATACGCCATGTCGGTGTTGCATGTAGCACAAGCCATGTTGGTATTGTGTGTAGAAATATCCAAGTTAGTATTTCATTTATCACAATCCAATTCCGTGTTGTGTAAAATGAATATTTGACATAGTTTTTTAATATATATATATATATATAACTATTTCCACTTTCATCTGAAATGCATCATATCAAAACGATAAACTAATTTGAAAGAAAAATAATTCAAAACATCATAGGGTGTTACATTATAATCCCTCTAAAATAACTTTATCCCTCAAAATTCATCTGTTTTATTAGTGTTTTACAAAAATTAAAGATTCATTTATATAAGGACACATTGTAAAAATGAATACTAAAACTTCCCTAAAAATGGGAAATTTGGAACCATAACGAATACCCAACGTATCATATAAATTGGTTTCTATATAGAGTTACATATGTTGGGTAGTGAAAACATGGACCTAGAAGAAAAATATGACTATCAACTTCTGATGGAGAGTGATAGAGAAAAATTTCATGAGAAAGTTAACAATCAGAAAACCATAAATCTACAATAAACTAAGGGGCCATCTGATTCCTCAAAAAACAGAGGTACTAGAAAAAAAAAATTTGTATCTATATCATTTACCAAAAGTTAAAGAATATTAAAGAAAAATATATACTGAAATGATTTCAAGACAACCTCACCCTTTATTATTTCTTGATCCACTTCACCTGTTTCTACAAAAAGTACCGTGAATTTCTCATTCCTAAAGCATTTAAAAATCATAAGACCCATAAAATTCCATCTAATCTATCATGAGTTATCAACAAAACCATGTTTTATAACATATAATCCAATATTATTAAATCCTCATGTGGTATTATAATAATTTATTCTCACAAACATCATCCAAATCTTAACTTAATCATTCCAAAATGTTTAACCTAATAACTCTTCTAAAATATGAAAATCTAAAACCTTATAAAGAAGGACACAAAATCATCCTAACAGTGCTTCCCTAATATATCACAAAGTTTCTCTTGGTTGTCACATTCTGAACATGTGAATACCCTAATCAAATATTCTCTAGAAACATTGTAATAACCTAAATTACCATAAATACTTTTGGAAAACATACATGCTCTATATTCAATACATTACGTGATTTATTACATAAATAAAAGAACATGTAAACTTCATCTATAATAGAATGAACAACTTGTCAACAGGTCCTTAATGTGTTCCAAGGTAATCAATACCATCTAATCTACTTATTCATATTTCACTTATCTTTATCCAAACAACAACATCATAACATAAGGGACATATTAAGTGTTATAGTTCCCATAATCTATGATTTCAATGGACATATCTTATCCATTGTATCAATTTTCAATTCCATCAGAACCATTCAATGTGTTATTGTAAATCCATAGAGAAAAACATAAATGGAACAATACTTATATATTTAACCTTCCATATAACATACTTATTGAATTCAAATACATAAAATCTTTTATTATCCAAATTCATACTTATTCTATTAGCATGCACAACTCATCATATTACACAAAACCTCTTTCTATTCACAATTCATCTGTTGTCACTTCATCATTAGTAATGTAAACATTACTTGCACAACCTTTCTATTTATCTTCTGAAGCTTTCCTCTTGGGTCATTGAGTTATGTAATGGCTATTTTTTCTACATATAACAAACATAACCTTTTATGATTACTTAGGGAGCCAAATATTGTCATCTATTTTTTAATCGAACTCTTCATTTTTTTCCTTTTAGTTACTTTTTTTGTGTTCTTATTTTCCATAATAAATACATTTTATTGCTCTACTAATACTATAAATTAGGTGATTCATTCAAAATTCTTGACACAAAGGAAACATAATATTATTTCTTCTCGGGTATCCATTACCTGAAATCTCAATGAAATCCTTCTTTCTCCTCCTTGGTGAGTCTGATATGTTGTTAAGGTATACATTGTTAATCATGTTTTATGAAAATGGATTAGTCATGATCACAACATATCACACATTGGTGATCCTCCAACCTAACTACACATTTACAAATCACCTATCACATTCAACATCATTCGTATTTCATCCAGTTACGGTCATTGAATAAAAGTAGAATCATAATGTGAGCATTACTTATCATAGAAGAAGTCAACATAGTCATGAAAATAATTACTTATAGAATGTCTAAATAATGACACCATACTTAATATATGACACCCTAGTATAACACTATATTATTAATATCCAACATATATGTAAATCCTTCAAAATGGTTCATGAAGATTTTCTGAATTCCCAACTCATATCCCTACGGCGTGTCAAACCATTTGAGCAGCAATGCCCGTTATTGTGTAACGGTTACCCCTAATCTGTCCTGGAATATCTATTTGGAGTTATTACACATAGGTAAATCTAGGTTAGATCCACGTGCACTCATAGTATCAATATAGGGATATATTATTAGGAAACCAATCACTCTACCATTTACCAAAATTCCAATAAATATTTCTAAACATTAACTCAACATTTCACTTATCCATAGAGACATCCCAAGACATATCCTTAGAAATATACCTTGGAATATCACTAAGGTGTTCTAAAACTAGTTCCAAAGTTCAACTAAACCTATCCTTTCATACCTATTATAACAACATAGGATTAACATACATTGATATTATATCATTTTTTATGAATACTCAATACATTTCAAAAATATAATCCTGAGGATTGTAATAGTTTAGGCTCTTTGGAAACATGGAAACAAAATCTTATATCCTATTGAAATATCTTCAATATCTCCCATAAATTATTTTAAAATCCATTTTCTTTTAAAACATATTAAATGATAAACAAAACATTTTTAAACCCATTTTCTTTGAAATCACATTAAAAACTCATAAAAAATTGAAAATGTTTTGAAAAACCTTTTACATGAAAACATATGAAAGAAGATTGAAAATTTGTCTAAACCCATTTCTTTTAAAATAATTAAAAATATTATAAATGAGATTTCAAAAAATTTTAAATTTTTTTCTTTGAAAACTAATCAAACAAGCTTCCAAACATTTAAAACAATCATTGAAAACACTAGAAAAAATGTAAATAACAATTGGTTGTTTTTTGAAAACCATTTTTACATGAAAGTACGTGAAAGGGAATTAAAAATTTTTTGAGAAAAAATTCATTGAATATAATTTGAACACATTGAAATAAGGATTGAAAACATTTTGAAAACATTTTTCCTTGAAACCATATACAAGAGTCTTAAAAACATTTTCAAAGTAAGTTTTATATAAACACTAATAAAATAAGTTTGAACATGTTTTGAAAATTGTTTTCCTAGAAATCATATAAAATAAGATTGAAAATTTTTTAAAAATAATTCTTTTATAATATATTTTAAAAATATTTTTACGAAATATTAGCCATTAAACATTAAAATAATGCATCAAAGGATTAATAGTGGATAAATCAGTGCATGTCATACGAGGTAGAAAATAATATTCCATTTTCAGAGAAAAAAGTTTTAAAATTTTCTTGTTCATAAAATGAAAATATGATTTCACTAAAAATATTGGTAAATTAAAAAAGGGGAAATTTTTTCTTTTAATTATTATACGAGATTAGTATAGTATACATAGAAACCACTTTAAGAGAACATGGTTTTCGAACTGAAGAGAGGGTAAAGTCGGGATTTTTTAAAAAAACTTTCATAACTATATTCTGTACCATAGAGTATAAATATTGTGACAATACATTATTATATCATTAATAACCATATGGGAAGAAAATTCATGAACCTATTAAAAAATTGGTTGTAATAATTCTTAAAAAGAATTATAAAAATAAACAATCTTGAAAGGCAGTGAGATTGTCTCAATATACTCTTATAGCGTGATGACATGGGATCATACTCTCCATGTAAGAAAATTAAATTAAATTAATCATAAAATATCATTAAAATAATTAAATTAATGATATGACATATAAATGAAAGTATATATACTTTTGAAGATAATTGTAGTGCATAACAAAACCCGAGTCTCAATGGAGGATAATTAAGATAGAACTATTTTTCCAACTTTGTAACTATTGAAACGTAAAACCCATGAAATAAATATAATAGAATGGATATGATAATACCCATAAATATAAGAATAATAAACATATTATAAATTCATAGTAGGTACATACAACACATAAAAGTAAAGATTGGCGAACATAGCATGTATCGCACGGAAACAATTGTGAGATAAAATCCCCTTACCTAGTTTCTTGACTCTCATCGTACTCATTCAAACCACTTGTATAATAAATATAAATTTATTATACATATTTTAAATAACCATATTATAATATCTAATACCATATATGGTTTTATTAAAACCTTATATTAACAACTTGTAAACCATCCTATGTTAAGGTTTCACATCCGGTAATATTCGCTTTGTTTTTCATATGTGTCTTAATTTGTTATATTGTTGGTCCTTATACTTATATCATGATTCCAAACTGTAAATTATGACCCAAATATCATTTATATATTGTAAATTTTTATTATTATAATATATATAACATATAATTAATAAATTTAATTCAATTTTCCTCAATATATTAGACCATACGTACGCTTGAATGTTATATCTGTTTAATTTTCGTGTTGAGAGAAAGAAAGTTAAGTAGATATGGATATATATATTTATAAATATATCATTATTATATTAACATTATTATTTCATATATATTATATAAATTCATTAAATACATCCTCAATACATTCTATGTAGTGTGTGAATGAATCACATCGCTTTCAGGGGAAGTAGTCAACACTTTCTCAAACGAAATTCCCGTTTTACCACCAAATGGGATATAAAAAGATATGTGTTTTATAAGGAATAAATAAGCTTAATGAAATAATAAATATAATATATAACATTTATAAATATAGTTTCCATCATAATTTCCACCATGATAGGTAGTAAGGAAAATTGAACAATCATAATTTAGTGAGGTGCTAGTTCATTGTACATGTAAATAGAATGTTTGATACCCATTAGATGGAGGTGTGTGTTAGTGAAGGTCAAAGAATTAGTATAAAAAAATTATATCATATTAAATATATTTTTTTCTTATACAATAATAGAAGAAAGAGTTTATAGGGGTGGAGAAGTAAAATAAAAGGAAGGTCGTAAGAGAAGACCTTACATATCAATCAGGTAACTCCTTTTGGTTTATTCCAAAAGACATATTTGGAATTCATTCAACCTATGTGAAGGATTATAGGAGGAAGGGAGGTATTTTTTGAAGTTAATCTGGCATATATTGGCAAAAATTAATATGTTTTATAGGTTTGAGGTTGTGGGAGAGGTGGTGGCCATTTGTAAGGAAGGAAAAGGACTCACATAGAATTTTAGAAAACAAGTTAGGAGTACACATATTATTACATAATAAAGACATTCCAAACAAACCTAAATAAATAGTGGAAGGTTTATAAACTAAATATGGACTTCTTATGGGTTTTGGAAAAGTTTATAGGTCATTTGGTCTCCTAAGATTAATGTTTAGTATCTAATTATTCTTAATTTGACCTTCTTCGTTGTGATTAATTATAATCACTTTTTCTTAGTAATTTTGATCAATAATAAACATGATCTAATTATACTCTTAATGTCATGACCCGTCCTCGGGGCCCGTTCCGTGACTACCCCAAGCCCGCCTTCCATAGGCCAGGGGCTGGCGACTAGCACCTAAGGCATAAATCCTAATAACTGGGATGGAATTGCCTTTATTAAACATAAACACATCCAACTAGAGTACAAGCGGAAGTAATACACTAAGTACAAAAGAATGTGCTGAAACATAAATGAGCCAAAATACAAACCCAACTGAAAAGTATAGCTACAACTGAACGAAAGTACAATAGAAAAGACAAACAGTTGGAAGATAGAAGCAGCTCATGGGTTGTCCACCTCGGATCCTAACTGATGGGTAGGTACAGATAGCCTCCTCAACGCTTTTGCCCGCCAACCTCCTCTGAGTACCGTCTGGTCGTGAAGTCCACCTCTGGGTACTGACTCATCATGAGGTCCACCTCTGGGTACTAACTCGTCGTGAGGTCCACCTCCGGGTAGCGTCCAGTCCTCGTACACTCGGTCTTTGTCAGCGATGTCCGTAATCTACATCCAACACAATGAGGTGCGGGCCTATCTTGTGCAGGGGTGAGTATAACGTTACTCAGTAGGGACCCCGAGAGCCTCAAAGTCTCACTAAATCCAACAAGGATAACCACAAAGAAGGATCTCGATAGATAACCCTTACTTAGGTATAAGACCATACCCTAAGTTATCAAGTAACCCATCTCAATCATGGGGAAACACAAAGGTTATGAAATCAATGGATAACCACTACTTAGGCATATGACCATACATATACCTAAGTTATCAAGTGACCCATCTCAATCATGAGGTAAACACAAAGCTCATTGACTCAGCTCAAACCAGGATTTTCATTATCGAAACCGCAACTGCTGGAGAACTCCTGCTCTGTTGAGTACAGTGGCCCTGTCACGACTCCGAGTAGCTACTCACTAACCTTAGACTGCTGAGGTACTCCTCCTGTCGAGTACCGCGGGTCTGTTGCCAAATATCGGGCGCTCCATCTATTGTGGGTCTGTTGCCTAATATCGGGTGCTCTCCCTAATAGCATACAAGGGTACTCCTCCTATCGAGTACCGTGGGTCTGCAGCCAACTACCAGGTGCTCCACCCACCATGGGTTTTCCGCCAAATACCGGGCACTCCGTCCACTGGTCTAATCGAATCACTCTGAGTCGAATCGGTCAAGTAGTCATCAGGTCTACAACTACTAAGTCTCCTCACTCCGTACGCTCGTCTCTGGGAGGGTCCGCTCCACGAGCTACAATTAGTTACTTCCAAGTGTCACAAATTCTCTCGTTGAAGTATCACAAAGGACCGCCCCGTCATAGGGGTCTCAACACAATAGACGGCGCGTCAATCGGACGCCCGGTCTGTGAGTTATTAGTTTTTCCGTTCCTGGGGCCCGGTTGGTTTTTAAACTAAAACCAACCCGGACATACTTAAAATGCTTCCAAACCTTGGGTAACGTATTCCAAAAGAACCGTCTCATCAAGATTAATCCAAAAAAGTGGACAGCATGTCAATCGGACGTCCGGAGCTCAAGTTATAAGTGTTTCCACTCCGAGGGCCCAGTTGCTTTTGGGTTCGAACCAACCCGACCATATACAAAATTCAACGAAACCATGAGTGTAATATACTAAAATGACCGTCTCGATCCAATGAATCCTACGCAACAGACGTTGCGTCGGTCGGAGGTCCGTATCTCACGATATGACCGTTTAACCGAAAATGGTCCGAAAATAGGGGGTCTGGGCCCGGCCCGACCCGGCCCATCACCCCATGAGTCAGCCCAAACCGGGTCCAGGTTTGGCCCGGTAGGGCGTGGCCCGGCCTGGCACTGGCAGCCCAGCCCAGTGGCCAATTGCGGCTCGGCAAGCCTGGCCGAGCAGATGATGCGGAGCGGGGGGAGCTCCCCCCTGTTCATTGAAACCAGTGCGGCTTAATGTCGCGCCTCTCTAATCCGGAATGAAAAATATGTTCTGGTTCGACTTCCGCCGTCGTGGTGGTCTTCTTTTTTGGCGCACCGCCACCTTCTTCGGACCACCGGACGTGCTCCGTTGGTCCATTTCACCCACCGTCTGCGCCTAAGGTCACCTCGGGACCCGAACATCACTACGGAGGCTTCAAATCACTATTGCGGTCCCATTTGTTGTCGCCCATCAATCCGCGCACAACGAACAACCAGCGGAGGGTCTGGTCTTGTTCTTTAGCCCATTCCCTCAGCGTTAGAGGCTCAAACCATTGTTCAACAAATAATAACGCCCAACTTAGAGAGTATAATTCACATAATTAGAATTATACAAAAACAACCCCTACCTCGATTATGACGTTGCACGTCGTCAAGCTACGAAAAGAGAATAGAGTTGACATAAATCATTGCATCTGCCTCACACTTCATATCAATGATTGAGCATCAGAGATTCATCAAAATCCGACCTTCGTTTAAGGACTGTTCTACGTCGAAGATCTTGGAAGGCCCGTTGTTGAAGAACCGTTCTTCATCGGAGGTTTAAAGTTCTCTCTAAATGTTTCTAGAAGTTTCCCACAAGGTTCTCAAAAATATTTTCAAACCCATAATTGAGTGAAGGTTTCACAAAATATAATACTATAATGCCCTTTTAGCTTTCAAACTTTTGATGGAATATTAATTATGGAGGTTAAGGGTTGTCATAATAAGGGGAGTTGTCACATTAAATTGAAGAGGTGTTAAAGGGGGGTTGGAGAGAGTTATGGGAAGATGAGAGGATGGGTCCTGTGTGGGCCCCATATTTCATATATCCACACATGGGAGGATTTACTTTCCTTTGGATATAATTTTTTTTAACAAATTTATTTAGCTTCTTTACTAAATTCCAAATTTTTATCTCACAACCTGCTTTAAACGCAACTGCGGTAAAGGTCCCCTTATGCAATTACCGGCATTACGAGTTCATCGGTGCCCCCTGATTTCAATTCCGAGCACCGGTTCAAAAGATAGAAAAACTCACTCGTTCTTTCAATGAACGTACCTGAGCTAAACATTAGAAAAGTATTTCGAGCACACCGGGCCTGAGAATCAGGTGTTGTCAAAAACAGCGTACTCGTAAAATTCCAAATAAATTAAGAAAAACATTTCCTTGAAATTTTCGGGTCTTTACATTACTCCCACCTCACGGTATTACGTCCCCGTAAAGTATCAACACACACTAGGGAAAAAAAGTTTTACTGAGCACGCATCTGACCCTTCCGCTCCAATGTGCTGTCCTGGAGGTTCTCGTGCTGCCAACGAATGCGGACCAGAGGAATCGATCGTCCACGTAGGACCTGCTTCTATCGATCCTCGATCTCCTCTAGATCCTCCGTGAATGTCACTATGTCATCGATGTCCATCTCACTGTGGTCAATGATTTGTGAAGGGTCGTGCACATATCTCCTCAGCTGAGATATGTGGAAGACATCGTGCACCTAGTGCAACTGTGGTGGAAACATCAAGCGGTAAGCCACCTCTCCCACCCTGCTGAGGACTTAGAAGGGTCCAATGAACCTGAAAGTTATTATGCCACCTCGGCCACATCTCCATAGACCTCGTTGAGGTGAGACTCATAAGATAACTTGGTCTCCATCCTTGAACTCCAGTGGTCCCGTATCCTATCAAGATAGGATTTCGGTCTGCTCTGTGTAGTCTTCATCCTCTCCTTGATGATCTGCACCTTCTCCATCATAGCCAGTACCATCTCTGGTCCTACAAGAGATGCTAAAATTTCTCCTTTTCTGAATAGAGAAATCTGGTCTCATCCCCTGGATGAACCACTTTCTTTGCCTAATACAATCAATCCTGACATGAACAGTACAATTCATGTCTTGGATGACGTCGTAACGCCTCGACACCACTACCAAGAGATTCAACTGTCGCTCTCGCCTCCAAGGGTTGAGTCACACTGTCGGCATCTGTAACGCCCCGACCCTAGTTACCTAGAGTCGGTGCCTTATTAAATAACATTGGCATGATCACAAGAAAGATCAATTCTCAAAAGACCGATTGGTTTGGTATCCTTGGAAACACTAGATATATTCATAAAGTTTTACATTACATCACAAAGTGAAAAACTACTACAACAACATAGTCTCCATATTCCACACTCATGTCACCACATACTATCCCTGCAGGTCATTCATAACTTACTTCTTCACATCCTGGGAAAAATAAAACATAGAAAAGGGGTGAGCTCAAATGCCTAGTAAGGATAACAATATAGCGGAAACTTTCAAAAATAAGCATAAAAATTTAAGGCAGTGTATAACTAAAACAAAAGCCTTTTAAACTTGAACTTAAACATAGTATGGAAAAAGAAAAATGAAATAATGCCATTTACTTATTCCCATGGATATTCTACTAATCGAATAATCACATTCAATTTCAATAACCACTTTCATAATGATGGAATACATAATGCCAGACTATCATAACCACATATCCAAGGCCTCGTGCCAAGACTACAAATAAGATTTTGTCAAGGCCTTGTTCCAAGACACTATTTTGTCTCATTAGACCTACCGATGCATCGAGGAGCTATAGCGGGCTCCACCTGTCACATATTAAGTCCAATGCATACCCATATGAAAAGGTTTAAACATAACATATTCATTCGTATTAAAACTAGCATACGAAATGTCAATACTTTCATCATAAACTATGAATGGTATAAAAATAGCACATCCACATTCAAACATAACACAAAACCTTCAATACAATATAGAAGTTTTGTATCTTAATAAATCAACTACAAATAAGCATAAAATCCATCGAAGGATGTTGACATATATGAAATCAAAACTCTTTTTAGAGAAATATCTCCTTCTATTTTTGAAATCATTAAAGAGTCATATATTTATAAAATAAAACATTTTCTTTGAAAATATTCTTATAAGATTGTAAGGGAAGCTTTGACGATTTTATAACGGCGGAAAATAGCCGCACCCGTCGTATAAGTTTAAAAAAACATTCTTACCTTAATTTTGTCGAAAAGGTTAAAAAGAACCTTGTTTGGAAAACGACGGAAAGATTCCTTTATAAACCTCTTATAAAAAGTCAAACAAGGGTATAAATGACTTTAACCCATATTCTTGTAAATAGTAAAAATGTTTTGAAATACATTTTTAAGAAACATGGATGTGGATGATAAAGGGATCCCAGTAGATTATTACGTATAAACAACCTCGGATAATGAAGAGATTGTGAAATAACCCTTACCATGTACTTTTCCTTGGTTGGGGTAGGTTAAACTTCTGTATTATGGTGAAATAATTGTTATTAAATTATACAAGAATCATATGATATCATATATGATCTTTTAATATTGATTTGATAATAATATCTTAGTATTATCGTTGTTTCGGGTGTTAACTTACTTGTTTTATTTTATATGTTTTGTTACGTAAGCCATGTTTGTAATGCATAGGTTGTATATTATTCATA
This sequence comes from Viscum album, assembly GCA_963277665.1. NCBI lineage: Eukaryota > Viridiplantae > Streptophyta > Magnoliopsida > Santalales > Viscaceae > Viscum > Viscum album. Next base: position 1,237,356,024 of record OY728157.1, on the reverse strand, counting down.
TCCATAATGATATCAAGTCCATAAACATCATTTTTAAATCATCAAATGATAATTATACTTGAATGGATACGATGGAGAATGAATCTCATCGCGTTCGTAGAGACGGTAGTCCGTACGTACGCACGAGCGACAATATCATTCTTTTGATATTAAAATAATATATAAATGGATGGTATATCATATATAAAGAATAATTAACATGTTATATTTATTATTTACATGAGTTACACATCATTATTATACCCATCCAAATAATAATATATTGAATAACAATTACACCACGACGTGGAGACGGTAAGCCGTACATACGCACGTATGGTGACATGTTATTCAAAAGGGTGGATAGAATACTGAATATGGTTGTACCATATTTATAATAACATCACAGTATATATATGATACTGGAGTTATTATTTTAGAATGGTAAAAACAATGGAAGAAGAAGTGGAAGAAGAAAGGAACTTGGAAAAGGGGTGGTGAAAACATTACCTCTTCTTTGGGTTCTTCCTTTTGATTTGATCAAAAGGGCTCCTTAGGTTGGCTTTATGATCCAAATAAGTCCTCTAGGTTGTAGTGAGGGAAGTTGGGAGAGTATTTGGTCAGAGTTTGGCCGAGCCAAAAGGCTTTGATGGTGTGAATAAATGAGAAGGAGGGGTGCCCTTTTATAAGAGGGGTGAGGGGCACCGTTGGAAAAGCTATAAATATTAGTTTATAATAAATTCATATTCGGTTTATAATGGCTCAAAAGTTTATAATTAAAAGGTTAGGGTGTGTATAGGTCTAAAACCATTCAAAAAATATAATTTAGATAGGTTTGGGTACTTATATTAACCTTATCTTTAAGTATTAACTCTATGTTAATTAGTTTCACTTTTACAATGTCTCTTTGTATTTTTATATTATATGGTTAATAAACATACCATATACATCTAAGAGACCCCCAAGTGGTCCATTAATGATATACCTATCATGATATAAGTCTCTTGGCCGATCCTTAGATTTTTAAGAATTTAATATCAATTAATAATATACTATTTGTTTTAAAAACTCTTTTATGTCAATTTTGACACTATTCAAGAATTGATTTTTGTAAAAATTATAACAGAATTATTACTTCGAAAAAAGTTAATTGAAGCAATCCTAACATGTCATATTAACCTATAAAATTAGTTTAATTTATAAAAAGTCTCAAATTATATTTATTTGGGTATTTATAATATCAATTATTCTAATTTTTCATTAATTAGGTAATTACTGCATCATAATTGTGTCATAAATAAATTAAATTATATAATGTTTAAAAATTATAAATAAAACCTCATTATGTAGGAAATATTTTTATCCTTCTAATGAATATTTACAATCTAATATATCTTATGTATAACCTTATATTAAAAATGTTTTAGTAAATAAACTTTGATTTTAACTCTTTTAACTCTTCTTTGAATTAAATAATAATATATGTCCTAATCTAATCCAAGTGGACCTAAATGATAATATTTTATTCCTAAGGCTGTTTTGGTCGAGATACACTTGTCCAATAGAATGAGGACATGTGTTAGGGTAATATTAATATCATTTTTACCCTTAATTACCCTATTTACTTTTAACCGTGGTAAATAAAAGTAAAAATTTACTATTTGCCAAAAACTATTTTCATATCATTGAACCACATTTTACTTATTTATATTAACCGTGTCTCTCGGATTTTCTAAATTCCATTCAAAAAAGCGGTAAAATTAAGTTTTATGAAAAATTCAGTTTTTTAACTACCACTTAGTAGTTTCACTATTCATCAAAAATTGATGTTTTTCAGAACAATGCCAAAATTTCAACCTAAGCTATAATTGATATTCTGAATTCAAAAATGATGTCTATTTTACAAAATTCCAAACATATAAGTTGAATTAATTAGTTTCATATTTAATTCCCACTGTCACAACAAATAGCGTGTTTTTAAGAAACAATATATATCAAAAGATTGATAATTGTTTATGTCCAATTTCAATGTAAAATTAATTCTAATGAACACCATTGGATAAAATGGTAAAAATATATTCTAATTATACTTTAAAACCACTCAATAATATAATTTATCACTATAAATTATTTTTATTAAAAAAGTTGTTTTTAAGTATTTTTCCCTATTCATAAAAATTGGAAGTGTTCAGAAAAATACCAAAAATTCAACTTAGGATAATTTCGATATTTCGAATCCAAAAAAATGAAATCCATTTTGAAATATAAAATATATATAATTTCAAAAAGTAGGTATTACTATTCATAATGGCTAGTTTGATTGGTTGTGGTGTGTTAGAACTCGATGTTTCGTACAACACACGCTATCGCATTATTTAAAGAGAAGCGTACCGTAGATGCTTGGGGTGTTACATTCTCCCCTCCTTCAAATAATTTCGTCCTAGAAATTTCTAGAATACTTATCACATGAAAAGACTCGGGTGGTTCTTCATCATAAGTTCCACGGGTTCCCACGTTGCCTCTTCCATCTTATGGTTTCTCCATAAGACTTTTACCAGACGCGTCGTCCGGTTTCTCAGTACTTGTTCTCTCATATCAAGAATCCTGATGGGCTCTTCGCAATAAGACAGATCGGGTTCCAGTTCTAATTCCTCATAGGTGAGTACATGCGTTGGGTCAGGCATGTATTTCCTCAACAGAGATACGTGGAACACATCGTGAACTTTGGAGAGACTTGGCGGCATTGCCAATCGGTAAGCTACAGCCCCAATTCGTTCTAGATTTTCGAAAGGTCCGATGTACCTGGGACTCAATTTACCTTTCTTACCAAAATGTATGACTCCCTTCCATGGAGATACCTTCAAAAAAACATGATCACCTACTTGAAATTCCAAATCCTTCCTTCGATTATCAGCATAGCTCTTCTGCCTACTTTGAACTGCTTTGATGTGATTTTGGATTACCTTCACCTTTTCCATCGTTTCCTCCACTAGTTCTGGGCCTACAAGTTTTTTTTCACCAACGTCATCCCAACTGGTTGGTGTACAACATCTCTTTCCATATAATTCTTCATATGGTGCCATCTGAATACTCGAATGGAAGCTATTGTTATAGGAAAATACTAGCAAAGGTAAATACTGATCCCACATACCCTGAAAGTCAAGTGAGAAGGATCTCAACATATCTTCTAAGGCTTGAATAGTCTATTTTGATTGTCCATCTATCTGAGGGTGATAAGCAGTGCTCAAATGAAGTTCAGTATCCAGGGATTTCTGAAGACTCTTCCAGAATCTTGAAGTAAAACGGGGATCACAATCAGAAACAATCGATAGGGGTACTCCATGAAGTCTCACAACTTCATTAATATATAGTCTTACTAGACGTTCTAGTGGTATATCTTCTATTATAGCAAGAAAATGTGCTGACTTGGTAAGACGATCATCAATAACCCATATTGCATCATTCCTTCTAGGAGTCTTTGGTAGTCTCATGACAAAGTCCATCGTAATATTGTCCCATTTCCACTCCGGTATGGGAAGAGGTTGCATGACTCCTCCAGGCTGTTGCCTTCCAGCTTTCACTTGTTGACAAACCATAAATCTTGACACAAAATCAGCAATCTCCCTCTTCATATTGTCCCACTAAAAAAGTTCCTTCAAATATCTATACATTTTGGTTCTCTCATGGTGTATAGAGAAATTGGAACTATGAGCATCATCTAGCAATTCCCTTTTTAGATCAGGTATATCGGGAACAAAAAGTCTCTTCCCGAATTTCAAAATTCCATCATCATACACAAAGTCTCTCAGTCTCCCATCATTCACAGCTTTAATCTTCTTTTGAAATTCTTCATCAACGATCTGAGAACTCTTAATCCTTTCTAGTAAAGATGGTTTGGAAATCATTTGAAAAAGCATTGATGTTTTTCCTTCCCAGGTTATTCCCATGTCAATCTTCACTAGATCCATGAAAATTGGATCCCTTTCAATTCTCATCACGTTCAAAAGTCCATGGTCTTTTCTGCTCAAAGCATCTGCCAACTTGTTTACTTTCCCCGAGTGGTAGTGTATCATACAATGAAAATCCTTGAGTAATTCAAGCCATCTCCTTTGCCTCAAGTTGAGTTCTTTTTGTGAATAAATATACTTCAAACTCTTGTGATCAGTATAAATCTCACATTTTTCACCATAGAGGTAGTGCCTCCATATCTTCAAAGAAAAGATCACAACTACTAATTTGAGATCATGAGTAGGATAGTTTTGTTCATGAATTTTCAACTGTCGTGATGCATATGCAATAACTCTATCATTCTTCATAAGGACACAACCAAGTCCTTTCTTCGATGCATCACTATAAATAATGAACCCATCATTCCCCGATGGTAGAGTCAATATAGTAGCATTGACTAATATTCTCTTCAGTTCATCGAAACATTCTTCACACTCTTTTGTCCAAACAAATTTAACCCCTTTACGTGTGAGCTTCGTTAATGGGTTAGCCAATCGGGAAAAATTCTGGACGAAACGTCGATAATAACCTGCCAAACCAATAAAACTACGTACCTCAGTTATACTCGTAGGTGCTGGCCATTCTTGGATTGCCTTGGTCTTAGAAGTATCAACAAAGATTCCGTCTTTAGAGACAATATGGCCAAGAAAAGAAATCTCATTAAGCCAGAATTCACACTTGCTAAACTTCCCATATAATTCATTTCTTCTCAGAGTCTTCAAGATAATGCGCAAGTGATTTTCATGATCTTCTTAGCTTTTGGAGTATAGCAAGTTATCATCAATAAATACCACCACAAATACATCGAGATACTCCTTGAAAACTCTATTCATCAGATCCATGAATATATAGGGTGAATTAGTCAATCCAAAAGGCATTACAGTAAACTCATAATGCCCATACCTGGTTCGAAATGCTGTCTTTGGAATGTCTTCCTTCCTCACACACAAATGATGGTATCCAGATCGAAGGTCAATCTTTGAAAAGTATTGAGCTCCATGTAGTTGGTCAAATAAATCATCAATGCGAGGTTGGGGATACTTATTCTTTATTGTTATAACATTGATCTCCCTGTAGTTGATACATAACCTCATAGATCCGTCTTTATTTTTAACAGAAAGAACAGGGGCTCCCCATGGATAAACACTAGGGCGAATAAATCCCTTATTACTCAATTACTCTAGTTGTTTCTTTAATTCAACTAATTCTACAGTGGCCATTCTATAAGGGGTCTTTGATATAGGCCTTGATCTAGGAATTAAATCAATGGAAAACTCAACTTATCGTTCTGGAGGATGTCCAGGTAAATCTTCCGGAAATACATCTACAAATTCTTTCACAACAGGTACATCCTCTATTTGAACATTACTTTCCTCACCGATAGTTATTTCATTCTCTTCCTCCCCAATAATTGAATGTAGTTGAGCTACTAGGTGTGGATCTAAATAAGAATTAGATGGTGACGATTCTGCTCTAAAGATAAGGTGTTCCTTATCATTATTATCATGAATCGTAACCTCTTTCTTCTTACAATAAATCTTCGCATCATAGTCCGAAAGCAAGTTCATACCGAGGATTATATCAAACTCAATCATAGGTACGACGATGAGATCAGCATATAACGAACATTTATGTGCTCTAATGGGGACAGATTCACAAAACTATGTTGCAATGATACTTCCCTTATGAGTTTTAACTGACAAATCCCTTATTAAATTAAATTGGAAATATCTAATTTTCTTAGAAAACTGGGAAGATATGAAACAATGCGATGATCCAGAATCAAATAATGCATTTGCTAAACTTGAGGAAACCATTAAATTACCTGCCACCACGTCTTTCGAAGCTTCTACCTTAGCAGTAGTGATAGCATAAGACTGGCCTTGATCCCTTGGCCTTTTTTGAGGTAAGTTCTCCTGAAGCTTTGGAAATTCATTTGCATAATGCCCCATCTCCCTGAAATTGTATCACTGAACATTGGTAGCTTCCTTCTTCCCCTTGCAATCACGAGCTTGGTGGCCTTTTTCACCACACTTGTAATAGACTCTCATTCCCTTCAAACAAGTACCGGGGTGTTTCTTCCCACATTTACCACATAATGGATATTCAACCTTTCCCTTCTTCCCCTTATTTCTATTCCTAGATTGATTAGCAGGCCTCTTCTTCTCTTGCTTTGCTTTAAAGTCATAAGACTTAGAGAATTAATTTTCAGTCTTGATAGCACATGAGACAATGTCTTCGTATGAAGAGATGGATTGTGAGACTAATGCTCGACGGAGAAATGGTTTTAACCCATCAAAGAAATGATCAATCATACTTCTTGGGTTACGTATATAATCACCAGCATACCTTGTTAACCTTGTAAATTTAGCCTCATACTTTGTGACATTCTCATCCTCCTTCTTTCTCAGACTTAGAAATTGCCTTTCCATATCTGCTCGATGGTCGCGAGGAAAGTATTTTTCTAAAAACAGATCTTTGAACTCCCTCGATTCCATATTTGATACTTATCATCTTCCTTCATATTTTGAATCAATGACCACCATTGATCAGCATCTCCAGTGAGGCGGTAAACTGCCATGATAACTTTTTCCCTTTCACTACTCCCCAAAGCCTGAAATATTTTCTCTAGGGAAAATATGCATTGCTCAGGTACTAAAGGATTTGTACTCCCACTGAACGTTGGTGGTTGTTGCCTCATGAATTGATCTAACAATGATCCTCCATGCTGCGGATCAGGGTGCTCCATACGGGTAAGGTTATTATTCATAACCTGAGTGATTTGTCCCAGTATGGTGATTAGCTGATCAACACCAGTTACATCACCAGCTCCACTATAATTATCTTGAGCTGGAGGGCAATCTCTACATGGAGTGCGTGCATTGATACGGTTTCCATTTCTTCCACTAGGCTCCATTTCTAAACAATGGCATAAACTAGATCCGTTTATGAATCAAAATACATAATCCCATACTTATAAAACACTTAACATAAATTGAACTATTTATGGATATAATCCATAATCATAAAAATATTTTCATTGAGGAAGTATATACTCATAAACCCTTCATAATGATTTTTATAGAAAATGAGATTTATCCTAAGCATATCCCCCGAGAGTGTCGTAACCAAGAGTGCAGCAAGGCCCGTTGTCGTGCACCAGTTCCCGTTCGAGTCTAGCTCAAAGCGGTGTTTTCGGGTTTTACCCCTAGGTACATCTGTGCCAGAGCTACCTCTACCTGCTCGTATCCAGACAGGGATGTATTGCTCGGAAAACTCACAAAATCTCTACAATACCAAAATTCTAGGAAGTTCTTCTATACTAATCCTCAAAGTTCATCTTAGGTCTACATGCTCTAATCAGAGTTTATCTAAATCTAGCTTCCAAGGTTTGTACTAAAATTCCTCTGATACCAACTGTAACGCCCCGACCCTAGTTACCTAGAGTCGGTGCATTATTAAATAACATTGTCATGATCATAAGAAAGATCAATTCTCGAAATACCGATTGGTTTAGTATCCTTGGAAACACTAGATATTTTCATAAAGTTTTGCATTACATCACAAAGTGAAAAACTACTACAACAACATAGTCTCCATATTCCACACTAATGTCCCCACATACTATCCCTGTAGGTCACTCATAAGTTACTTCTTCACATCCTGGGAAAAATAAAACATAGAAATGGGGTGACCTCAAATGCCCAGTAAGGATAACAATATAGCGGAAACTTTCAAAAATAAGCATAAACTTTTATGGCAATGTATAACTAAAACAAAAGCCTTTTAAACTTGAACTTAAACATAGTATGGAGAAAGAAAAATGAAATAATTTCATTTACTTATTCACATGGATATTCTACTAATCTAATAATCACATGCAATATCAATAACCACTTTCATAATTATGGAATGCATAATGCCAGACTATCATAACCACATAGCCAAGGCCTCGTGCCAAGACTACAAATAAGATTTTTTCAAGGCCTTGTTCCAAGACACTAGTTTGTCTCATTAGACCTACCATTGCATCGAGGAGCTATAGCGGGCTCCACCCGTCACATATTAAGTCCAATGCATTCCCATATGCAAAGGTTTAAATATAACATAAACATTCGTATTAAAACTAGCATACGAAATGTCAATACTTTCATCATAAAGGATGAATGGAATTAAAATAGCACATCCATAGTCAAACATATCACAAAACCTTCAATACAATATAGAAGTTTTGTATCTTAATAAATCAACAACAAATAAGCATAAAATCCATCAAAGGATGTTGACATAGATGAAATCAAAACTCTTTTTAGTGAAATATCTCTTTCTATTTTTGAAATCATTTAAGAGTCATATATTTATAAAATAAAACATTTTCATTGAAAATATTCTTATAAGCTTGTAAGGGAAGCTTTGACGATTTTATAACGGTGGAAAATAGCTGCACCCGCCGTATAAGTTAAAAAAACATTATTACCTTAATTTTGTCGAAAAGGTTAAAAAACACCTTGTTTGGAAAACGACGGAAATATTCCTTATTAAACCTATTATAAAAAGTCAAACAAGGGTATAAATGACTTTAACTCATATTCTTTTAAATAGTAAATTTTTTTTGAAATACATTTTTAAGAAACATGGATGTGGATGATAAAGAGATCTCAATAGATTATTACGTATAAACAACCTCGGATAATGAAGAGATTGTGAAATAACCCTTACCTTGTACTTTTCCATGGTTGAGGTAGGTTAACCTCCTGTATAATGGTGAAATAATTGTTATTAAATTATACAAGAATCATATGATAAATATGATCTTTTAATATTGATTTGATAATAATATCTTAGTGTTATCGTTGTTTCGGGTGTTAACTTACTTGTTTTCTTTTATATGTTTTGTTATGTAATCCATGTTTGTAATGGATAGATTGTATATTATTCATATCCAAAATGATATCAAGTCCATAAACATCATTTTTAAATCATCAAATGATAATTATACTTGAATGGATACGATGGATAATGAATCTCATCGCGTTCGTGGAGATAGTAGTCCGTACGTACGCACGAGCGACAATATCATTCTTTTGATATTAAAATAATATATAAATGGATGGTATATCATATATACAGAATAATTAAAATGTTATATTTATTATTTACATGAGTTACACATCGTTATTATACCCATCCAAATAATAATATATTGAATAACAATTACACCACGACGTGGAGACGGTAAGCCGTACGTACGCACGTATGGTGACATGTTATTCAAAAGGGTGGATAGAATACTGAATATGGTTGTACCATATTTATAATAACATCACAGTATATATATTATACTGTAGTTATTATTTTATAATGGTAAAAACAACGAAAGAAGAAGTGGAAGAAGAAAGGAACTTGGAAAAGGGGTGGTGAAAACATTACATCTTCTTCGGGTTCTTCCTTTTGATTTGATCAAAAGGGCTCCATAGGTTGGCTTTCCGATCAAACTAAGGCCTCTAGGTTGTAGTGAGGGAAGTTGGTAGAGTATTTGGGCAGAGTTTTGCCGAACCAAAATGCTTTTAAGTTGTGAAGAAATGAGAAGGAGGGGTGCCCTTTTATAAGAGGGGTGGGGGGCACCTTTGGAAAAGCTAGAAATATTAGTTTATAATAAATTCATATTCGGTTTCTAATGGCTCCAAAGTTGATTATTCAAAGGTTAAGGTGGGGATAGGTCGAAAACCATTCAACCAATAGAATTTAGACAGGTTTGGGTACTTATATTAACCTTATCTTTAAGTATTAACTCTAAGTTAATTAGTTACAGTTTTGCAATGTCTCTTTGTATTTTTATATTATATGGTTAATAAACATACCATATACATCTAATCTACCCCAAGTGGTCCATTAATGATATAACTATCATGATATAGGTTTCTTGGCCTAACCTTATATTTTTAGGAATTTAATATCAATTAATTATATAATATTTGTTTTAAAAACTCTTTTATGTCAATTTTGACACTATTCAAGAATTGATTTTTGTAAAAATCATAACAGAATGATTACTTAGAAAAAAGTTAATTTAAGCAATCCTAACATGTCATATTACCCTAGAAAATTAGTTTATTTTATAAAAAGTCTCAAATTATATTTATTTGGGTATTTATAATATCAATTATTCTAATTTTTCATTAATTAGGTAATTACTGCATCATAATTGTGTCATAAATAAATTAAATTATTTAAGGTATAAAAATTATAAATAAAATATCATTATGTAGGAAATATTTTTAGCTTTTAATTAATATTTAAAATCGAATTTATCTTATGTATAACCCTATATTAAAAATGTTTTAGTAATTAAACATTGATTTTAACTCTTTTAACTCTTCTTTGAATTAAATAATAATAAATGTCCTAATCTAATCCAAGTGGACCTAAATGATAATATTTTATTCCTAAGGAAGTTGTGGTCGAGATACACTTGTCCAATAGAATTAGGACATGTGTTAAGGTAATATTAATATCATTTTGAACCTTAATTACCCTATTTACTTTTAACCGTGGTAAATAAAAGCAAAAGGTTACTATTCACCAAAAATTATTTTCATCTCATTGAACCACATTTTACTTATGGATATTAACCGTGTCTCTTGGATTTTCGAAATTTCATTCACAGAAGCGGTAAAATTAAGTTTTATGAAAAATTCAGTTTTTCTAACTACCACTTAGTAGTTTCACTATTCATCAAAAATTGAAGTTTTTCAGAACAATGCCAAAATTTCACCCTAAGCTATAATTGATATTCCGAATTCAAAAATGATATCTATTTTAAAAAATTACAAAAATATATCTTGAATTAATTAATTTTATAATTAATTCCCGCTGTCACAACAAATAGCCTGTTTTTAAGAAACAATATATATCAAAAGATTGATAATTGTTTATGTCCAATTTCAAAGTAAAATTAATTATAATGAACACCATTGGATAAAATGGTAAAAATATATTATAATTATACTTTAAAACCACTAAATAATATAATTTATCACTATAAATTATTTTGATTAAAAAAGTTGTTTTTAAATATTTTTCACTATTCATAAAAATTGGAAGTTCTCAGAAAAATACCAAAAATTCAACTTAGGATAATTTCGATATTCCGAATCCAAAAAAATGAAATCCATTTTGAAATATAAAATATATATAATTTCAAAAAGTAGGTATTACTATTCATAACGGCTAGTTTGATTGGTTGTAGTGTGTTAGAACTCGATGTTGCGTACAACACACACTATCGCATTATTCAAAGAGAAGCGTATCGTAGAAGCTTGGGGCGTTACATTCTCCCCTCCTTCAAATAATTTCATCCTCGAAATTTCTAGAATACTTATCACATGAAAAGACTCGGGTGGTTCTTCATCATAAGTTCCTCGGGTTCCCACGTTGCCTCTTCCATCTTATGGTTTCTCCACAAGACTTTTACCAGACGCGTCGTCCAGTTTCTCATTACTTTTTCTCTCGTATCAAGAATCCTGATGGGCTCTTCGCAATAAGATAGATCAGTTTCAAGTTCTAATTCCTCATAGGTGAGTACATGCATTGGGTCAGGCATGTATTTCCTCAACAGAGATACGTGGAACACATCGTGAACTTTGGAGAGACTTGGCGGCATTGCCAATCGGTAAGCTACAGCCCCAATTTGTTCTAGAATTTCGAAAGGTCCGATGTACCTGGGACTCAATTTACCTTTCTTACCAAAACATATGACTCCCTTCCATGGAGATACCTTCAAGAAAACATGATCACCGACTTGAAATTCCAAATCCTTCCTTCGATTATCGGCATAGCTCTTCTGCCTACTTTGAGCTGCTTTGATGTGATTTTGGATTACCTTCACCTTTTACATCGTTTCCCCCGCTAGTTTTGGGCCTACAAGTTTTCTTTCACCAACGTCATCCCAACTGGTTGGTGTATGACATCTCTTTCCGTATAACTCTTCATATGGTTCCATCTGAATACTCGAATGGAAGCTATTGTTATAGGAAAATTCTACCAAAGGTAAATACTTATCCCACATAATCTGAATGTCAAGTGAGCAGGATCTCAACATATCTTCTAAGGTTTGAATAGTCCATTCTGATTGTCCGTCTGTCTGAGGGTGATAAGCAGTGCCCAAATGAAGTTCAGTATCCAGGGATTTCTGAAGACTCTTCCAGAATCTTGAAGTAAAACGGGGATCACGATCAGAAACAATCGATAGGGGTACTCCATGAAGTCTCACAACTTCATTAATATATAGTCTTTCTAGACGTTCTAGTGGTAGATCTTCTCTTATAGCAAGAAAATGGGCTCACTTGGTAAGACAATCAACAATAACCCATATTGCATCATTCCTTCTAGGAGACTTTGGTAGTCCCATGACAAATTCCATCGTAATATTGTCTCATTTCCACTCTGGTATGGGAAGAGGTTTCATGACTCCTCCAGGCTGTTCCCTTCCAGCTTTCACTTGTTGACAAACCATACATCTTGACACAAAATCATCAATCTCCCTCTTCATATTGTCCCACCAAAAATGTTCCTTCAAATCTCTATACATTTTGGTTCTCCCAAGGTGTATAGAGAAATTGGAACTATGAGCATCATCCAGCAATTCCCTTTTTAGATCAGGTATATCGGGAACACAAAGTCTCTTCCCGAGTTTCAAAATTCCATCTTCATACACAAAGTCTATCAGTCTCCCATCATTCACAGCTTTAATCTTCTATTGAAATTCTTCATCAACGGTCTGAGAACTCTTACTCCATTCTAGTAAAGATGGTTTGGAAACCATTTGAAAAAGCATTGATGTTTCGCCTTCCCTGGTTATTCCCATGTCCATCTTCACTAGATCCATGAAAATTGGATCCCTTTCAATTCTCATCACGTTCAAAACTCCATGGACTTTTCTGCTCAAAGCATCTGCCACCTTGTTTGCTTTCCCCGGGTGGTAGTGTATCGTACAATCATAATCCTTGAGTAATTCAAGCCATCTCCTTTTCCTCATGTTGGGTTCTTTTTGTGAGAAAATATACTTCAAACTCCTGTGATCAATATAAATCTCACATTTTTCACTATAGAGGTAGTGCGTCTATATCTTCAAAGCAAAGATCACAACTGCTAATTCGAGATCATGAGTAGGATAGTTTTGTTCATGAATTTTCAAATATCGTGATGCATATGCAATAACTCTATCATTATGCATAAGGACACAACCGAGTCCTTTCTTCGATGCATCACTATAAATAACGAACCCATCATTCCTTGACGGTAGAGTCAATATACGAGCATTGACTAATCTTCTCTTCCGTTCTTCGAAACATTCTTCACACTCTTTTTTCCAAACAAATTTAACCCCTTTACGTGTGAGCTTCGTTAATGGGTTAGCCAATCGGGCAAAATTCTGGACGAAACGTCGATAATAACCTACCAAACCAATAAAACATCGTACCTCAGTTATACTCGTAGGTGTTGGACATTCTTGGATTGCCTTGGTCTTAGAAGGATCAAAAGAGATTCCATCTTTAGAGACAATATGGCCATGAAAATAAATCTCATGAAGCCATAATTCACACTTGCTAAACTTCCCATATAATTCATGTCTTCTCAGAGTCTTCAAGATAATGCGCAAGTGATTTTCATGATCTTCGTATCTTTTGGAGTATACCAAGATATCATCAACAAATACCACCACAAATTCATCGATATACTCCTTGAAAACTCTATTCATCAGATCCATGAATACAGAGGGTGCATTAGTCAATCAAAAAGGCATTACAGTAAACTCATAATGCCCGTACCTGGTTCGAAATGCTGTCTTTGGAATGTCTTCCTTCCTCACACACAACTGATGGTATCCAGATCGAAATTCAATCTTTGAAAATTATTTTTCTCCATGCAGTTGGTCAAATAAATCATCAATGTGAGGTAGGGGATACGTGTTCTTTATTGTTATAGCATTGATCTCCCTGTAGTCGATACATAACCTCATAGATTCGTCTTTCTTTTTAACAAAAAGAACAGGGGCTCCCCATGGAGAAACACTAGGGCGAATAAATCCCTTATTACTCAATTCCTCTAGTTATTTCTTTAGTTCAACTAATTCTAAAGTGGCCATTCTATTAGGGGTCTTTGATATAGGCCTTGATCCATAAATTAAATCAATTGAAAACTCAACTTCTCGTTCTGGAGGTTGTCCAGGTAAATCTTCCGGAAATACATCTACAAATTCTTTCAAAACAGGTACATCCTCTATTTGAACATTCCTTTCCTCACCGATAGTTATTTCATTCTCTTCCTCCCCAATAATTGAATTTAGTTGAGCTACTGGGGGTGGATCTAAATAAGAATTAGGTGGTGATGATTCTGCTCTAAAGATAAGGTGTTCCTTATCATTATCATCAAGAATCATAACCTCTTTCTTCTTACAATAAATCTTCACATCATAGTCTGAAAGCCAGTTCGTACCGAGGATTATATCAAACTCAATAATAGGTATGACGATGAGATCAGCAGATAATGAACATTTATGTTCTCTAATGGGGACAGATTCACAAAACTTTGTTGCAATGATACTTCCCTTAAGAGTTTTAACTGACAACTCCCTTATTAAATCAAATTGGAAATATATAATTTTCTTAGAAAATTGGGAAGATATGAAACAATGCGATGATCCAGAATCAAATAATGCATTTGCTAAACTTGAGGAAACCATTAAATTACCTGCCACCACGTCTTTCGGAGCTTCTACCTCAGCAGTAGTGATAGCATAAGCCTGGCCTTGATCCCTTGGTCTTTTCTGAGGTAAGTTCTCCTGACTCTTAGGACATTCATTTTCATAATGTCGCATCTCCCTGCAATTGTAGCACTGAAAATTGGTAGCTTCCTTCTTCCCCTTGCAATCACGAGCTTGGTGGCCTTTTTCACCACACTTGTAACAGAATCCCATTCCCTTCAAACAAGTACCGTGGTGTTTCTTCCCACATTTAACACAGGATGGATATTCAACCTTTCCCTTCTTCCCCTTATTTCCATTCCCAGATTGATCAGTAGGCCTCTTCTTCTCTTGCTTTTCTTTAAAGTCATAAGACTTAGAGAATTCATTTTCGGTCTTGATAGCACATGAGACAATGTCTTCGTATGACGAGAAGGATTGTGAGACTGATGCTCGATGGAGAAATGGTTTTAACCCATCAAAGAAACAATAAATCTTACTTCTTGGGTTACGTATATAATCACCAGCATACCTTGATAACCTTGTAATTTTAGCCTCATACTTTGTGACATTCTCATCCTCCTTCTGTCTCAGACTTAGAAATTGCCTTTCCATATCTGCTCGATGGTCGCGAGGAAAGTATTTTTCTAAAAACAGATCTTTGAAATCCCTCCATTCCATATTTGATACTTCATCATATTCCTTCATATTTTGAATCAATGACCACCATTGATCAGCATCTCCAGTAAGGCGGTAAACTGTCATGATAACCTTTTCCATTTCACTACTCCCCAAAGCCTGGAATATTTTCTCTAGGGAAAATATCCATTGCTCATCTACTAAGGGATTTGTACTCCCATTTAACGTTGGTGGTTTTTGCCTCATGAATCGATCTAACATTGATCCTCCACACTGCAGATCAGGGTGCTCCATACGGGTAAGGTTGTTATTCATAACCTGAGTGAGTTGTCCTAGTATGGTGATCAGCTGATCAGCACCAGTTGCATCACCAGCTCCACTATAATTATCTTCAGTAGGAGGGAAATCCCTACATGTAGTGCGTGCATTGATACTGTTTCCATTTCTTCCACTAGGATCCATTTCTAAACAATGGCATAAACTAGATTAGTTTATGAATCAAAATACATACTCCCATACTTATAAAACACTTAACATAAATTGAACTATTTATGGATATAATCCATAATCATAAAAATATTTTCTTTGAGGAAGTATATACTCATAAACCCTTCATAATGATTTGAATAGAAAATGAGAGTTATCCTAAGAATATCCCCCGGGAGTGTCGTAACCAAGAGTGCAGCAAGACCCATTGTCGTGCACCAGTTCCTGTTCGAGTCTAGCTCAAAGCGGTGTTTTCGGGTTTTACCACTAGGTACATCTGTGCCAGATCCGCCTCTACCTGCTCGTATCCAGACATGGATGTATTTCTCTGAAAACTCACAAAATCTCTACAATACCAAAATTCTAGGATGTTCTTCTATACTAGTCCTCAAAGTTCATCTTAGGTCTACGTGCTCTAATCAGAGATTATCTAAATCTAGCTTCCAAGGTTTGTACTAAACTTCCTCTGATGCCAACTGTAATGCCCCGACCCTAGTTACCTAGAGTCGGTGCATTATTACATAACATTGGCATGATCACAAGAAAGATCAATTCTCGAAAGACCGATTGGTTTAGTAGCCTTGGAAACACTAGATATATTCATAAAGTTTTACATTACATCACAAAGTGAAAAACTTCTACAACAACATAGTCTCCATATTCCACACACATGTCCCCACATACTATCCCTGCAGGTCATTCATAACTTACTTCTTCACATCCAGGGAAAAATAAAACATAGAAAAGGGGTGAGCTCAAATGCCCAGTAAGGATAACAATATACCGGAAACTTTCAAAAATAAGCATAAACTTTTAAGGCAATGTATAACTAAAACAAAAGCCTTTTAAACTTGAACTTAAACATAGTATGGAAAAAGAAAAATGAAATAATTCCATTTACTTATTCACATGGATATTCTACTAATCGAATAGTCACATGCAATATCAATAACCACTTTCATAATGATGGAATGCATAATGCCAGACTATCATAACCACATAGCCAAGGCCTCATGCCAAGGCTACAAATAAGATTTTTTCAAGGCCTTGTGCCAAGACACTAGTTTGTCTCATGATACCTACCGATGCATCGAGGAGCTATACCGGGCTCCACCCGTCACATATTAAGTCCAATGCATTCCCATATGAAAAGGTTTAAACATAACATAAACATTCGTATTAAAACTAGCATACGAAATGTCAATACATTCATCATAAACTATGAATGGTATAAAAATAGCACATCCACAGTCAAACATATCACAAAACCATCAATATAATATAGAAGTTTTTTATCTTAATAAATCAACTACAAATAAGCATAAAATCCATCAAAGGATGTTGACATAGAAGAAATCAAAACTCTTTTTAGAGAAATATCTCTTTCTATTTTTGAAATCATTTAAGAGTCATATATTTATAAAATAAAACATTTTCATTGAAAATATTCTTATAAGCTTGTAAGGGAAGCTTTGACGATTTTATAACGGCGGAAAATAGCCGCACCCGCCGTATAAGTTAAAAAAACATTCTTACCTTAATTTTGTCGAAAAGGTTAAAAAGCACCTTGTTTGGAAAACGACGAAAAGATTCCTTTATAAAACTCTTATCAAAAGTCAAACAAGGGTATAAATTATTTTAACCCATATTCTTGTAAATAGTAAAAATGTTTTGAAATACATTTTTAAGAAACATGGATGTGGATGATAAAGAGATCCCAGTGGATTATTACGTATAAACATCATCGGATAATGAAGATATTGGGAAATAACCCTTACCTTGTACTTTTCCTTTTTTGGGGTAGGTTAACCTCCTGTATAATTGTGAAATAATTGTTTTTAAATTATACAAGAATCATATGATATCATATATGATCTTTTAATATGGATTTGATAATAATATCTTAGTATTATCGTTGTTTTGGGTGTTAACTTACTTGTTTTCTTTTATATGTTTTGTTACGTAAGCCATGTTTGTAATGGATATGTTGTATATTATTCATATCCATAATGATATAAAGTCCTTAAACATCATTTTTAAATCATCGAATGATAATTATACTTGAATGGATACGATAGAGAATGAATCTCATCGCGTTCGTGGAGATGGTAGTCCGTACGTACGCACGAGAAAAAATATCATTCTTTTGATATTAAAATAATATATTAATGGATGTTATATCATATATACAGAATAATTAACATGTTATATTTATTATTTACATGAGTTACACATCATTATTATACCCTTCCAAATAATAATATATTGAATAACAATTACACCACGACGTGGAGACGGTAAGCCCTACGTACGCACGTATGGTGACATGTTATTCAAAAGGGTGGATAGAATACTGAATATGGTTGTAACATATTTATAATAATATCACAGTATATATATTATACTGGATTTATTATTTTAGAATGGTAAAAACAATGGAAGAAGAAGTGGAAGAAGAAAGGAACTTGGGAAAGTGGTGGTGAAAACATTACCTCTTCTTTGGGTTCTTCCTTTTGATTTGATCAAAAGGGATCCTTAGGTTGGCTTTATGATCAAACTAAGTCCTCTAGGTTGTAGTGAGGGAAGTTGGGAGAGTATTTGGAAAGATTTAGGCCGAACCAAAAGGCTTTTAAGGCGTAATGAAATGAGAAGGAGGGGTGCCCTTTTATAAGAGGGGTGAGGGGCACCTTTGGAAAAGCCAGAAATATTAGTTTATAATAAATTCATATTAGGTTTATAATGGATTAAAAGTTTATTATTCAAAGGTTGAGGTGGGTATAGGTCGAAAAAAATTCAACCAATATAATTTAGACAGGTTTGTGTACTTATATTAACCTTATCTTTAAGTATTAACTCTATGTTAATTAGTTTCACTTTTTCAATGTCTGTTTGTATTTTTATATTATATGGTTAATAAACTTACCATATATATCTAAGAGACCCCCAAGTGGTCCATTAATGATATACCTATCATGATATAAGTCTCTTGGACGAACCTTAGATTTTTCAGAATTTAATATTAATTAATAATATAATATTTGTTTTAAAAACACTTTTATGTCAATTTTGACACTATTCACGAATTGATTTTTGTAAAATTCATAACAGAATGATTATTTCTAACAAAGTTCATTGAAGCAATCCTAACATTTCATATTAACTTATAAAATTAGTTTAATTTAAAAAAAGTCTCAAATTATATTTATTTTGGGTATTTGTAATATCAATTATTCTAATTTTTCATTAATTAGGTAATTACTGCATAAAATTGTGTCATAAATAAATTAAATTATTTAATGTCTAAAAATTATAAATAAAATATAATTATGTAGGAAATCTTTTTAGATTTCTAATTAATATTTACAATTGAATTTATCTTATGTATAACCCTATATTAAAAATGTTTTAGTAAATAAACATTGATTTTAAGTCTTTTAACTCTTCTTTGAATTAAACAATAATAAATGTCCTAATCTAATCCAAGTGGACTTAAATGATAATATTTTATTTCTAAGGCTATTTTGGTCAAGATAAACTTGTTCAATAGAATTAGTACATGTGTTAGGGTAATATTAATATCATTTTTACCCTTAATTACCCTATTTACTTTTAACCGTGGTAAATAAAAGTAAAAAGTTACTATTCACCAAAAATTATTTTCATCTCATTGAACCACATTTTACTTCTTGATATTAACTGTGTCTCTCGGATTTTCTAAATTCCATTCACAAAAGTGGTAAAATTAAGTTTTATGAAAAATTCAGTTTTGTTAACTACCACTTAGTAGTTTCACTATTCATCAAAAATTGAAGTTTTTCAGAATAATGCCAAAATTTCACCCTAAGATATAATTGATATTCCGAATACAAAAATGATGTCTATTTTAAAAAATTCCAAACATATAAGTTGAATTAATTAATTTTATAATTAATTCCCGCTGTCACAACAAATAGCGTGTTTTTAAGAAACAATATATATCAAAAGATTGACAATTGTTTATGTCCAATTTCAAAGTAAAATTAATTCTAATGAACACCATTAGATAAAATGGTAAAAATATATTCTAATTATAATTTAAAACCACTCAATAATATAATTTATCAGTATAAATTAATTTGATTAAAAAAGTTGTTTTTAAGTATTTTTCACTATTCATAAAAATTGGAAGTTCTCAGAAAAATACCAAAAATTAAACTTAGGATAATTTCGATATTCCGAATCCAAAAAAATGAAATCCATTTTGAAATATAAAATATATATAATTTCAAAAAGTAGGTATTACTATTCATAACGGCTAGTTTGATTGGTTGTGGTGTGTTAGAACTCGATGTTGCGTACAACACACGCTATCGCGTTATTCAAAGAGAAGCGTACCGTAGAAGCTTGGGGTGTTACAGCATCAGTGTGTGGTCCCTGGGATTCCTCTAGTAGAAATCTTTAATGTGAGGGTCAAGTCAACAGTTTTAACCAGAACCTATCAGTATCGACCATACAAAAAAAGACAGGGAAGTAAACGTCACAAGATAAGTGTCTTTTATTACTGAAGCTCATAGTATAAGACACATAACAACCATAAACAACAACAACATGAAAACAAGATGCACCAAGAACAAAGGCCTCCATGCCTGGAACTAGTTCTGCTCCTGTCCACATAGGATATCAGCAACGCGGCCAGCTACTTCGTCCCCTCTCCTAGCATCTGAATTCCACTCCTCCTGGTGAGCTCATCTGCAACAACGTTCCCCTTCCCAAGAGTATAGACTATCTCGAAGTCATAGTCCTGGAGGAACTGATTACTCAAAACTCCCGCTGCAACGAGGGTATGGTTGGCCGACTAAAAAGTGATTGGTCACACCCTCTTATGCATGAGTTTATCCTGTGCTGCATGGGTTTCCCTTTTCACTGACAAAGGGAAAACCCCATACCAACGTTGTAGGTAAACCACAACCTTTTTGCCTAATGCAGTCAATATATGGATGATCATTGTATCTAATCCATACTCATACCAACGTCATAAGGCCTTGATGCTTCCACCAAGAGGTTCCAACCGAAACTCTCACCTCAAGGGTCAGATCACACTTTCGGCAGAAGTGTGATTATCGAGTCTCCTCCCAAAGGTATATCCAGACGTGAGGATCGAGTCAATGGTTTTAACCGGAAACTCTAGGTCTGGAATAAGATTCATGGAAGGAAGGATTGATTCGTATCAATTTCTATTGATACGGCAGCTAGTAGCAGACACAGATCATTCCTCGAATCGTCCCCAGATCCTTTCAGTCGCACTCATTGACTGCATGCAGCTACTCTCTACCCTTACCCTCCGGCTCCCTGATCCTAGCGGGGAATACAAAGGTGGGTGGTTGTAAAATGTCGAAATGTTCACCACCTCATGCTGCTCTCCTAGCTCTTCTTCCACATCTGCTGCTCTGAAGATTCATATGTCCTTAACACTTCTTCTTCTTGAAACATTTTACACGCCCAAGTCTCTGAGAGTGGCGCTAGTTTCCTATTTCATACTGATTACATTCACTAGCTGTATTCATTCAGCCAAAAAACATTCAACCACAAAGTTTCCCTCTATTACCCTAGCATAAGTAGGAATGGATAGAAGAAGAAGTGTTGGCTCGGATATCCTTAAACACTCCTCGCTCAGAAGTCTGAGCTCTAAATCACTGATCGTATTGTATTCATCGAGTACCTAGAATGATCGGTATGCCTCGATGAATACTCAGCTACTGACATGTCGTCTTGCTGAAGCTGTATAAGCTCTAAAAACCCTCAGCCACCCCCTCAAGCAAGTCTTCAACCGCCTATGAGTCGGTCTCACCTTAGAACATGAGGGGTATCTGATGCTGAAACTCGTGTAAGGCACTAAGCCTAATGTTTCATCTACCGGTACCACCAGTTGAAACTGCTGACCAACAGGTAGTGATATAGCTGGCACACTACCCGAAGGTACTATCTCAAGCATCGGTCCATGTACCAAAGCCTCATTATAATACGGACCAACCTCATGGTCACTCACTGGGAAAACACTGGTAGATAAGATCACCATCTGCTTTACTAGTGTCTAAAATAGGTGTAAAACTCTAGAAATCACCTCCATCCAGTCCACTACTACCTGGAAATCTGCCTTGCCTCGTATCATCGGAGGCCTCTACTACTGGAACTTGTGCAATGCGCTCTATCAGCGTGCACCGTCCACTAATACGGCTGGTGGCATCTGCTTCCTAACGGGTGGTGGTGCTGATGGTACACCACCCAAAGGTGCCAACATAGAAAGAGGGTCCTGCACCAGAGTCTCATGGCTCCGTGGGCCGTCATCGAGTACTATCTCGGAACTCCAACTGACTGTCTGCGTGGAGACACCCTAAACAGACACGACACGGTCAAACGATTTAAACCTGGGGATCTGACCTCATTTGAGCTGACTTAAAGAAAACTTTTGAAAACACACACGCAATCAGTGTTTTCGTGCACTGGGTCAGAAATCCGTAGTCTGGGTCCTTGTGTATGGATACGTCGGCAGCCGCACCAACACTAGACTCCCTGAATGGAAGACCACACTCGGTACCCTTAACACTATTGCTTCACAGAAAAGAATTATTAGAGTCACGAGTTCTGCGGTATAACTGACTCCTCTAATACCAATTTGTCACGACCCGTCCTCGGGGCCCGTGACGTGACTACCCCAAGCCCTCCTTCCATAGGCCAGGGGCTGGCGACAAGCACCTAAGGCATAAATCCTGATAACTTGGAGGGCATTGCCTTTATAAAACACAAACACATCCAACCAGAGTACAAGCAGAAGTAATACACTAAGTACAAAAGAAGGTGTTGAAAATTAAATGGGCTAGAATACAAACCCAACTGAAAAGTAAAGATACAACTGAATGAAAGTACAACAGAAAAGACAAAAAACTGGAAGATAGAAGCATCTCCAGGTTCATCCACCTCGGATCCTACCTGATGGGTAGGTACAAATACCCTCCTCAATGCTCTCACTCACCAACCTCCTCTGAGTACCTTCTCGTCGTGAAGTCCACCTCTGTGTACTGACTCGCCGTGAGGTCCACCTCTGGGTACTGACTCATCGTGAGGTCCTCCTACGAGTACCGTCTAGTCCTCGTACACTCGGTTTCTGTCAGCACTGTCCGTCATCTGCATCCAACACAACGAGGTGCGGTCATAGCCCATGTAGGGGTGAGTATAACGATACTCAGTAGGGCCCCTGAGACCCTCAAGGTCTCACTAAATCCCACAAGGATAACCACAAAGAAGGATCTCGACAGATAACCCTTACATAGGTATAAGCCCATACTTATACTTAAGTTATCAAATAACCCATCTCAATCATGATGAAACACAATGGTTATGAAATCAACGGATAACCAATATTTAGGTATATGCCCATATATATACCTATGTTATCAAGTGACCAATCTCAATCATGAGGTAAACACAAAGGTCATTGACTCAGCTCATACCAGGATTTTCATTATCGAAACCACAACTGCTGGAGAACTCCTCCTCTGTCAAGTATAGTGGCCCTGTCAGGACTTTGAGGCACTACTCACTAACCTTAGACTGCTGAGGTACTCCTCCTGTCGAGTATCGCGGGTCTGCTGCCAAATACTGGGTGCTCTTTCCGTTGTGGGTCTCCCACCTAATAACAGCCCCTCTCCCTAAGAGCCTACAGAGGTACTCCTCCTATCGAGTATGACGGGTCTGATACCAACTACTAGTCACTCCGTCCACCTTGGGTTTGTGGCCAAATACTGGGCGCTCTGTCTACTGGGTTAATCGAATCACTCCGAGTCGAATCGGTTAAGCAGTCATCAGGTCTACAGCTACTAAGATTCCGCACTCCGTACGCTCGTCTCCGGGAGGGTCCGCTCCATGAGCTACTGGTCGTTACTTCCAAGTTCCACGAAGTCTCTCGTTGATGTATCACAAAGGACCGCCTCGTCAAAGGGGTCTCAACACAACAGATGTCACGTCAATCAGACGCCCGGTCTGTGAGTTATTAGCTTTTCTGTTCCAGGGGCTCGGTTGGTTGTTAAGCTAAAACCAACCCAAACATACTTCACCTATGTCCAACCCTCAGGTGAATATTCCAAAAGAACCATATCATCCAGAGGAATACAACAAAGTTGACGGCATGTCAATCGTACGTCTGGAGCTCATGTTATAAGTATTTTCGCTTCGAGGGCCCGGTTGGTTTCGGGTTCGATGAAACCCGGTCATACACAAACTTCACTGAAACCTTGAATGTAATATATCTAAATGACCATCTTGATCCAAGGAATGATACACAACTGATGGTGCATCGATCAGAGTTCTGTAGCTCAAGATATGTATGTTTAACCGAAAACGGTCCGAAAATAGGGTGTATGGGCCCGGTCTAACCCGGCCGATCACCCCCTGGGTCGGCCCGAACCGAGTCTGTGTCCGGATAGGTAGGGCGTGGCCCGGACCGGCAGGCGCTGCCTGGCCCGGCCGGCGCGGCATGGCCCGGCGTTGGCGGCCTGGCCCGGTGGCCGGTTAGGTCTCGGCCGGCCTGGCCAAGCGGATGACGCGGAGCGCGGGGGGCTGCACCCCCCCCCCCCCCCCCGTTGATTGAAACTGGTGTATCTTAATGTTGCACCTCTCCAATCCGGAATGACAAAGTCGTTCCGGTTAGACTTATGCCGCCGCGACTCAGTCGCAGCGGTCTGCTCCGGTAGGGCGCCCCCGCCGCCTTCTGCGTACCATCAGACGCACTACGGTGGTCCGTTTCACCTGCCGTCTACGCCTAAGGTCACCTAGGGACCCGAACTTCACAGGGGAGGCTTCAAATCATCATTGCAGCCCCGTTTTTCATCGCCCGTAAATCCGCGCACAACAAACAACCATCGGAGGGTCCGGGCTTGTTTGTTAGCCCATGCCCTCCGCGTTAGAGGCTCAAACCATTGTTCAACAAAAAAGAACGCCCAACTTAGAGGGTATAATTCACATAAATAGAATTATACAAAAACAACCCCTTCCTCGATTAAGACATTGCACATCATCGAGCTGCGGAAAGAGAATGGAGTTGATTTTGATCATTGCATCTGCATCACACTTCATATTAGAGCTTGAGCATCGGAGATTCATCAAAATCTGACCTCTGTTGATGGATTTTTCTTCATCGAAGATCCTGGAAGGCCCGTCGTTAAAGAACTGTTCTTCTTCGGAGGTTTAAAGTTCTCTCTAAATTCCTCTAGTAGTTTCCCATAAGGTTCTCCAAAATATTTGCCAGCCCATAATTGAGTGAAGGCTCCCCAAAATATAATACTATCATGCCCTTTTAGCTTTCAAACCATTGATGGAATATTAATTAGGGAGGTGAAGGGTTGACATAACAAGGGGAGTTGTCACGTTAAATTGAAGAGGTGTTAAAGGGGGGGTGGAGAGAGTTATGGGAAGATGAGAGGTTGGGGCTCGTGTGGGCCCCACATCTCATATATCCACACATGGGAAGATTTAACTTCCTTTGGATATAAATTTGTTTTGACAATTTTTTTTAACTTCTTTACTAAACTCCAAATTTTTATCTCACAACCTTCTTTAAACACAACTGCGATAAAGGTCCCCTTAGGAAATTATCGGCGTTTCAAGTTTATCGGTGCCCTCGGATTTCAATTCCGAGCACCGGTTCAAAATATAGGAAAACCCGCTCGTTCGTTCACTGAACGTGCCCGAGCTAATCTTCAGAAAATTATTCTGGGCACATCGGGCCTCAAAATCAGGTGTCGTCAGAAACTGCGTACTCATAAAATTCCAAATAAATTAAGAAATAAATTTCCTTGAAATTTCCAGGTCATTACACTTAATATTATAATAATTACATTGGTTTATTTAAATTTTTTGAAATTCAATTCACAAAAGTGGAAAATTTTATATTAATTCTAATCTTATTGAAAGGATGAAATTACAGGTTTTTAAAGTAGAGATAATTTCAAAAGTTTATAAAATTTTTATATTCAATTTCAATGTGAAATTAATTATAAATACCTAATTTTTTTTAATATATTTATAATTGGTGTAATTTGAACATAAAATTTTATTATACTATTTCACATTAATAATTAGTTAAACAGAAAGGCAGTTTTTAACTAAAAAGTAGTATTTTTTACTATTCATGAAAAAATGAAGTTTTCCAAAAAAACACAAATGTTCAACCAAATATTAATTAGAAATTATAAATTAATAAATGAAGTTTATTTTAAAAAATGAAATTTATAAATGTGTCTAAATATTAATTTATTATTAAAATTGATTCATTCGAGAAAATGATATTTTTACACATGAAAGGACAGGACGAAAATCATATATTTCATTAACAATATGTTTTATCTTTATAAAAAATTATATATAATATTTGAACATTAATTATTACTATTTATATAAGTATTTTAACTTCTAGGTTATAATTATCTCATTTAAATAATTACAATAATAAAATGATGTTTTGTAGAAACATCTGTGTTGCATGTAATGTACAACAAGTCATTGTTGCATGTAGTTCAAGCAATGTCGGTATTTCATGTAGTGCAATCCACGTTGATATTTTGTGTAGCGTAAGATAATATGGTGTTGTGTGAAAATAATTTATTACTTCATGTTTTAATATATATATATATATATATATATTAATAACTATTTATAGTATCACACAAAATAAAGAATATCCAAAAAGAAAAATTCATTTTGAAAAACAATAATTCACAAAATCTAAGGGTGTTACACTAATTTTATCATATTTACATATTTATGATAATTCTGAGAATGAAAATAATGATGATGATATGGAAATGGAATAAATTTTTGATTACTTTAATATGTTGTAAGATATACTTTTAATGATATTAAAGTCAAATATAAAGTACTTAGGAAACAACATGCTTTATCTGTGAACATTAAATCTAGTATATCTATTGAAAAGTTAAATAATGATCAACTGTTGAAATTGAATACTGAACATAAACATTTGGATGATAAAATAAACAAAGACTTGGAAAAATTCATTAATGGTAGAGAAAATCTCACACAGATTTTAGGAAAACTATTTTCACCTAAATAAGTTATAGGTCTGGGATACCAACCTAGAAAAATAAGAGTAGAAAATATTGCTTTTGGACCTAATTGAAAAAATAAAATTTATACTCCTACATATATTTTTTCAGGACCTAACTATGTCTTCATTTCAAAAATTATTCAGTTTATATTTACAAAATATATCAAACAAATGTGGATTCCTGAATATTTAATTACTAAAAACTCTGGACCTAGAGAGATCTTGGTACTGAACTCATTCCTTGTATAAATTCTATTTTAGAGGAACATGTTTAAAGAAAACCTATAGATGTATATGATATTTGGATAGCTTATGGTCAATACATATGATAAGATATTATTCTTGTTTCTCATTAAGATTGATGCTGGTCATGTCAGCATTGGTGAAAATGAAAAGGGGAAAATCATCATCCTTGGCCAAATTGGTAACAGTAATTATGTTTTAATTTCTAAAGTATTATTTGTTGATGGATTGAATTATAACATTCTTAGTATTTCATTATTATGTGATAAAGGATTTTATGTTAAATTTGATAATGATTCTTCAAATTTTTAGGATTTTAATAATAATTTAATTCATAATGAATTAATATAGGACAATGTTTTTAATTTAGATTTAAATTTTCAAATTTCTCAAAATGTCTCATGCTTTATTTCCTTTCCCAAAAAATTGTGTCTCTAGCATAGGATACTACACCATTGAAATATTCACTCACTTAGGAAGCTTACTCAGAAAGGTTTACTCAAGGATCTACCTAAACTATAGTTTCAAAAGGACAAAGTCAGTAACCATTATCAAAAGGGGAAGCATCATAATGTTTATTATAAATTTAAAAAAAATCCAACTTTTCAACCTATTGAGTTGATTCATATGGATTTATTCGGACTATCTAGAGTTTCAAATCAGAATGAGAAGAACTATGTCTATGTTTTAGTAGATGAATCTTTTAGGTATACTTGGGTTTTCTTTTTATCTCACAAAAGTGATTCATTTTCTTATTTCAACATGTATTATTAATATTTAATAAATATAATTGTTCTTGGAATTAAGACTATATTAAGTGACCATGTTCATGAGTTTAAAAATGAATACATTGAATGTTATTTCCCAAAAAATGTATATATTCATTAATTCTATACTCATAGTACGCCTTAGCAGAATGGAGTTGTAGAAAGACGAAACATAACTAATCAAGAGATTTCTCAGACAATGTAAAATGATTATAGATTACCATACTATTTTTAGAAGATTCTATGAATACATCCTGCTACAACATAAAAATTGTTTTCATTAGACCTATCTTAAAGAGGATCCATTATGATATTTAGAATAATAAAAATCCTAATGTTAATTACTTTATAATTTTTGGTGGAAAAGTATTTATTCCGAACACTGAGGATAATATTAGAAAATGTTCCTCTAAAATTAATGAATTAATATTTCTAGTTTATTCAATTTTTAGTAAAGCCTGTGGAGTTTTCACTAAAAGGACTAAGATTGTGGAAAAATTTCCATGTAAAATTTAATGAAATATATCCACATTATACCAAGTTTTATTTAGAAAATCATGAGCCTGATTTTTCTTATATAAACATAAATTATAGACTTTTTTATTTTTATTTGAAACAATCATAAAAATAATCATGTTTAGAAGAATTTCCTAAACATCCTAAACCTGAATCGGTAGAAAAACCTATAGTAACAAGCAATAATTTTTCTTGAGTTACTAGAACCCTTAAGTACCACCCCTTAGATGTTTTTTAGAAGATCTATATTGAGGTACACAGAAAAGTTCTTCTCTTAAAAATCATTTTGATCATCAATCACTCATGTCTTAACTAGAACCCAATAACATCAATAATTCCATTAATGATGAATTCTAGGTGACAGGAATGCAAGAAAATTTAATAACATTAATATAAATAGAGTATGGTAATTTTTTATAGACCTAAAGAAACCATAACTATAGACTAAATTGGTGTTTTGAAATAAGGTAGATGAGTCATGAACAATAGTTAAAAACAAGGCAAGTCTAGTTGAATATGGTTATAGTCAATAAGATGGAATGGACTTTGATAAATCCTTTTCACCTATAGCCAAACATGAATCCATTAGAATTTCTCGTTCTTATGTAGCACATTAATATTTCAAACATTATCATATGGATGTAAATAGTGCTTTATTGAATGGTTGTATAATTAATGATTTTTTTGAACAACCCCTTAGTTTTTAAAATTCCCATTTTCCAAATCATGTTTTCAAATTAATTAATATTTATATGGTTTAAAACACGATCCTAGAGCTTCATATAAGAGGATTAGTAATTTCATTATTTTAAAATGACATTCAATATGATATTATTTTCGGATATTTTAAAATTTCTCTAATAATGATATTTCTAAAATGATGAAAAATGAATTTGAAATGATTTTTTTGTGTGAAATAATTTTCTTTCTTGGTTTTCGTAGTTTTCGAAATAAATAAATAATCATTTTATATCAATGTAAATATATTAATTATCTTTTAAAATGTTTCAACTTGTAGAGAACTAAGAGTGGTGATACTCCAATGAGAACCACCTATAAATTAGATCTTTATGAGGCTGGGAAACTAGTTGATCAAACTAGTTGCATTAGTATGATTGGAAGTCTATTCTTCTTGACTATTATCCAACCATATATAATTCTTAGTGTGTGTATGTGCACTTAAATTCAAGATAATCTAAAAGATTCGCATTTGGTTGTTGTAAAATTAATTTCCAAGTACCTCAAATGTACTAAAAATTCAGAATTATTTTATTTAAGAGGATAGGAATTTGATTTAGTAAGTTATTATGATACTAGATTATGGTGGATGTTGGTTATATACAAGAAGAACCTCAAGGACATGTCACTTTTTAAGAAATTCTGTAGTTTCTTGGAATAGTAAGAAGCAAAAAACTTTCATTGTCTACTACTAAAGCTGAGTATAAAGTTGCTTGAAGATATTTTAAAAAAATATTATATAAAACACACTTTTCTATAATATGGATATCGATTCTGAAATGTCTCCAAAATAGTGATAATAAAAGTTCTATTGACATTTCCAAGAATCCTTTTTCTATTCTAGAGAAAAATATATTGATTTTATTTCTAAATTTTTGAGAGATCATTTTCAAAAAGGAGATATCACTCTCAAATTGATTTGTATAAAAAAGGTGTTGGAAAATATATTTACAAAGCCTTTGGAATATAATGGAATGAATTACGTAAAAAATGAGCTATTTATGATTAATTTTGATTAACTTTAATTTTCTAAGAATGCATTTTTGATAATGATACAATGTTGTGTAGGACATGTCGTAATGTATGAAATGTCATTGTGTATGACATGTCATTTGGGTATGACACACCATTAGGTATGAAACACCTTTTGGTTGTCCCAATGTTGTTGTTGTATCCCCATTGTGACCATCACACCTTTGGCTTCCATGCCTTTAAAAAAATTCGCATCGAATTTGTTGAACCGTTGGTTTTTAAATTCATTAGATTTAATTTAATTTTTATGGCTCAATTCAAATTTTCTACCAATTTTCAATTTTTATTTTCCAATATCTAAAAATACTAAATGATTAATGTGATACTTTGACTTTTCCTACACTTATATTTCCTAGCTACATTTTTCTCAAGCTCAGTTGCACCTCTTTTTTCTCTCGATCTTCTACCTTCAAACTCCCTTCTTCATTTGTATTAGCTAAGATAATATACCTAGTCAAAGTTAAGTGTTCTTCTAAGGCAACACCAAAAGAGTCATTTCGGTCATATAAACATTAATGGGAGTCCATTCATCATCCTTCAATCGAATAAGTGAATCCTGAGTTAGAAAAATGAGTTATAACACCCAAAAATGATGTTCAAGAAGAATGAATTCTTTTCAGAAAATATTTACAGAATAAAGGTATACAAAACCATGGTTGGATGGATTATATTTATTCAAATAAGATACCCCCATATACTAAGTTGGTGTATGATTACTTTCATTATGTAGAGATTGGTTTTGAAGAAGAAGAGTACTAGGTAAGTAGTCAAGTAAAAGTTAATAAAATTTTTATTTTCTTAAAAATAGTGGGTAGAGTGCTTGAAAGTACCACATGAAGGTGTTTTAAATGACTATCAAGGAACCACCCTATAAGATAGTGATAACATCAATTATTAAGAGTCCATTTCTGAGTTGATAGGTTATGAAACTTTGAAAAGGCTAGTTGTTTTTAGTTAGATAGGTAGTGCAAGCTGCTGTTCAAATTTATCCAACACATGTTATGCCCAGGGAAAGGTTATGTCACCACTCTAAGGTATTATGATGTTTATTTTATTTTTCTTAAAAAAATATGATAAAAGAAAAATATTTTCATCTATTTAGTGCTTTCTATATCAGAAATGATCAAACAAACCCCTAGATCAAATTCCCAAATTTATTCGACTGACTGAAAATTAAATTTTTTATTATCAAAACACTTTTGAGGAAATGTGAGAATCCACAAGTTCCAAACATTACAACCAAATAAACCAAGAAATGATAACCTAGATCTTGACTAAAGAATCTGCACCTCCCCATCAACTTCATCATGATGAAAAGCCCTCACTTTCGCATGACCGCTCGGCTAGTTGTCTTGTGCAGGGATGCATGGGTCTGGTACCGATGGCAGATCCATACCCTCTCCAAAATCCAAATCAAAATGGCATGTTGAGGCGAAGGCTTTCTGCTCCGGACCTCATCTAAAGAAGATCCATGAAGCATGCTGGTTCCAAACTCAACAAAATGAACAAGAAACCTACAGCCACCAACCTTCCCAAATTGTATCCAGGAACCTCCACTCGAAATTCCAAATTGCAGAACCAAAATCATCACACGTTCACACCGAAGAAAAATTCAGCACGTTGTGAGTCTCCTCTAGGATCAATCCACATTACCTATTCATTACACCCCTCCTCATGAGATATCAGGAGAAGGCATGGAATTAATTAATCATTAAGGACCATCCTATGACACTTTGACCCACCCAATCCTAGTCCCTTTCCTCCCTTACCATGTACAAAAATCAAACAACAGACATCGAAAATGAAAACAACTACTGAAGTGGAAGAGTGTCATTCCTTACCTCTTTTAAGCATAGTCAAAATATATGACCATCATGGCCTTCCTCCAAGCATGCTCCATGTATTCAATAGAAGGGATATCCAAAGCAAGAAAACATTACCTGAAAAAACAAACAGAAGATACATGCACAAAGAACATACCACATCCAATTCTAGCAAGCTACCTCACCCAAAATCATCACCACCAAAACTACAAAACCAGTCAACAGACCTCCACTAAAAACTGTGCTGGAATAGAATGAACCGCAAACACAAACCTAGATCCAAGCGAAATATCATCCAGAACCAAAATAAAAGCAAAAGGTGAAAATCAATGACCAACCATTACCGCATGTATGCCTACCCAAGCGTCGTAGCCACCGAACTAGAGCTCCAGAGGAAATCAGAACCCAAATCTTGTCGCCTCTAACTGGGTCACTTGTGGAAACCATGACTAACCACCCAACGCACATAGTCAGAGCCAAGATAGAAATTCGTAAACCATGGAAGTTGGATCTCGGTCATTGGATGAACATTTCACCGCCAAGGAAAGCCCTATCCAACATAGGTAGAGTTGAGCGAGAAGTAGGCCAGCAGCGATGAAAAGTGCCAAGATGGTCGAGGTCACGAAGGCGACGATTCTATTGTGACAAGGGAACCACCGTCATGAACATTCCGAGTACGAAGAGTTAATCCGAGCCAACCCGAGGAGAAAGGTGATGATGACGAGGGGAAACCATAGCTATGGAGTGCCCCTTACGGTCTCATCTCAAGGAAGATCAATAAGTACATATCCCTAATTTATTCGAAGATTATTTCTTATATGATAAAATCTAGAATATATATAGATAAAAAATGATGATTTAGTTGTGGACTGTAGAGTTCTTTGTATCTCTAAATCAATTTTTTAAAGCATAAACATTAGCTTTAACTCTTGAAAAAAAATTAGGTGATAGTGAAAGACTCTATGATAAAATCAAATAGATAGGCCATTCTTCAAGGAAAATAGACCTTATTGATCCTAGTTTGGAATCATATGAGATAGTAGAGTATTCTGATGAGAAGGAAGAGACTTTTGTAGGTGGAAAAGAAGAAGAAGAACATCCAATAGACGAGGGTAGTGACCCTTCCCTATCTTCTAGTTATAATTATTTCACTTGTGGATATCCTAGACCACTTATGACTTTCCCTAAAAGAGAGATGTTCATAAAAATGAGATGATGATGTTTCTAATGTCTCTAGATAATAAAAAATTAAATGTAGTTTCACGCTTGATGATAAACATACTGATAAAGAATATGAAGATGAGAATAAAAAAGGCATATAGATATTAATATGATGATGATGATGATGGGTCATATCCTAATGGTTATAGTGGAAAAATAATAAGGTGGTCTGGGTAGACTACTCAAGATCTAGTTTTTTCACCAAAATTTTATGTTTACAGATCAGAAGACATACAATGTTTTATTAAAGAAATGGATGGTGCTAGAAAATATAGAGATGCATCTGTTGAGGGGGAGAAATCTCTATATCATTGAATTCATAAATTTATTGATGAATTTCATATTGTATCTACAACTGGTAATCAGATAGGGTTGGGTCTATCTATTTTTTATAAGATTAGGATTGTGGATGATGTCGAGTGACATGTTGTTGATCAAATTGTAAATGAGCCTTCAGTTGTTCTTTTTAAAGATGTGTCTGCATTATATAAGCCTTAATTTTATGAACTTATAGATTATGGACCTTATATTGGTCCATGTGTAGTTGATACCTCTATTTATATACTAGTTGTACTGGTAACTACCACTGCTACATCTTTAGTAGCTGAGATTATTGAAAACCCCTCTAACAGAGGAATTGATCCCATGAAAGAGGAATGAGATTTATCATTTTGAATGGTTTATAGTTCACTAATTAATAGTGAACCTACCATTCAAGAAAATTAGAAAACCCTAAAGGATTGAAGGTTTACCAGATTGATGTTTCTAGTTAACTAGATAGGTTATTTTCTATAAGAGAATCAACTCTTTTTACCCTCCAGTTAATATTGATGTAATCACCATAGGTGATTTGGAATATTTCATGAAAAATATATTGTCTAAGTTTGATGTGAAACTAAGGAATTTACCTCCTAATGTTTTTATAATAAGTTAGAATTATGACATATATATCATTATTTTGGATCTTCATCACATTCAACCAAAATAATTTATCTTATTTAGGAGGTAGAAATTGAAAATATAAAGTTTTCAAGTGAACTTGAATCCATCAAATATTCTACGGAAGGAATGAAATCATATTTTGAATCTAGTATGGAAGCCTTACATGAAATGTTGGAGAATATTACTTTAATAGAATCTAGTTCTAATTCACATCCTCCACCCATTTTTGATGTTGAGTTTCTTAGATCAGTTCTCAGAGAAGAAATTGGAGCTCTTTCAACTGGTACATCAAGAGATGCTCATACACTTCCTCAAAAACCCTTAATGAGAATAATGAATAGTTGTGATCATGTTCTCAAACTAATTAAGTCATAGCTTCATGAACTAAAAGTAAACATGGATACTATAACTAAATTAATTAACTAATATATCTCTAGGATCTACACTAATAATTCCTTAGATACCAATTTCAGGATTTTGGCTGAGAATTTTAGTATTCCACCAGCCACCTATGCCTTTAATGAGCAAGTCAGATAGTTGAAAGAAATGACACCCATGCTGAATTAGTTTTTGAAATATAATTGACACTTTTTTATTGTAATATATAGAAGAGGTAAGATAATCATGGCCTTCATCCAATTTACGAAACATTTTCTTCATGTTCATGGGACTTTTGTTGTGGATCATAATGTCATTCGAGTGACTGTCTATTTAACTCCTCCAGAAAAAACTCTAGGAGTAAATGTTGAATTATCTCTTTGGTCAAGACTAATTAGATATCCAATTTTTCCTCTTAAAACCTATTCATAGACAATTTTCTTATCTCCTAAAAAACTATAGGGTGCATCAGAACAATATTTACCAGAGAACCTTCATCTCTTCTTAGTGTACCTACAACTCTAGTTCAACCACCTTTAGCTCCAACTAATTTTCCAACTAAACCCTATATCATTGTTCCTTTTACCTTGGAATTTATCTAGTCTATGTAAATCGTAAATTCACTAATGTAAACTTCTTCCCAACCTTGTGATTGTTTGGGGATTCGACTTATTTTCTTTGATAAACATTTTTTCATGTATAAGCTTGTGTGGATTTACTTTAGTAGTTTTTAATTAATCTTCTCGTGTTTTTTTATTCTCTTTACTTTTATTATTTTATTTTATTATGATATTTTTTATAATCCAAAAAGGGGGATATGTTTGGAATTTATTTCTATCTTTATAGGTTTTTTTCCATTCCTTCTCGTTGATACCACCTATACACAATGTCTTGATCTATCTTTGATATCTTGTGAATAATATGATAGGGTATACTTTTTGATATTACCATTGATTCCATTATTTCTTATCATTAATAAAGAGGATATTGTTTACCTTCTTGTTTTAATGATAAAAAAAATCATGTTTCTCATGCTTATTAATGAGCTTCATTCTTTTGTAAGCATATTATAATCTAAGATAGGTGATGAAATTTTTCCTAAGTATGAGTCACCATAAAGATAAATCACTTCCCAAAAAGTGTCGCAATTGCATTGGACTCACCATTATTAATGATTCACTACTGAGAAATTTTTTTGAGAAATTATGAGACACTATCATGGATGTTATACCGCGAGAGTGTAAATTTTCAAATGTATGGAATGAATCACCATTAGTTATTCTATACAGCTAAATCAGAAATTTTGTAAAATGTGTGTCACCACCAGCCTAACCTACCATCATAGGAGTCACTATCATAATAATGACTCTTCTTCAGCTATTTCATTCCACAGAATTAGAAATTCAGTTAAGTGTGAGTCACCGCCATCCTGGCCTATAGTTAGAGGAGTCACCGCCAGAAGGATGACTCACCGTCAACTGAGACACCACCAATATAAAATTTTGGCTAAGTATAAAATGTCACACTACTAGTGGAATTGAGCACCAAAATTGTGACACAGTTCCAAAGTCTCACCTCCAAATATAGACACCAATATAGAGAGACACAGTTATAATGTCACCGCCATAATCTTATCACCATTGCCGGAATCACCGCCACTATTTCTCAAAAAAAAAACTATTTATAATGGATAGATTATTGAATATAATGTAATGTGTTGTTTAAAATATTGTTTCATAATGATACAGCAAAATTAATTAAAATATGTGTCATCCCGGAGTATGATGATGTAGAATATCAGAATGGTTGTGTGGATATTCATGCATGCTATTGATAAAAAGTGAATTAGACTCTCTCTTGTAAAATAGAGTGGTCCACACAAATTCAAGGCACTAAAATAGTAACATTATGAAATATTTACACAAATAGATACCTATAGATCATTGTAAAAACATACATGACCACTCTAGACCAAGGAATCTAAAGAACAATAAACATCTAGTGCCTTTCAATAGTCAATAACAAAAGAGCCTACGACACTTTGTTCTACTAAAGTTTTCAAGAGAATCAAAATCAATCTCCAGGGAATATCAAAACCAAGATTCATGGGTCAAACTACATAAAAAACTGATAATTTATATCCCTTCATATATAAAATTTCTTAGTTTTCTTATTGTATTTCACATTACGGGCAGTGTCTGTGTCGCTCTATTAATTTCAAAACACACTGTCACCTGCTATAACTAAAATATACATAGATATATTATTAGATATTTTTACACATATAATCCCATGAAATAAATGGAAGAGGTCTTGTATAAACATGTATATTTTATACTCCCACATATAATAGTGGACGAGGCCTTGTGTGGTATGAATAAATGTATAATGTTTCGAAACTCGATGCAGGTTATTGATCAATCTGTTTATTTATATAAACTTCTTGGTGAAGGGTGATCACCAATTTGAGAGGACGAAGTCACAACTTGAGACTTATCCCCTTGTATTCAAAATTCCACTTTGTTATGTCCATTAGGTCGATTACCCTGATAGTTGGGGGGGGTGAATCAGGGTATGACAGATTCAAACTTTATCCTTTCTGGATCTTCTTTCATTGTTATAAAAAACTCAATTCTATCTTCCTATAATATTAATATATAAATAAATATGAAATCATTCACAAGACAGAATGAACTTTACTTGGTTCACCCTTACTGGGCTACGTCCAAGGACCACAAAACGGCAATGTGCCAATGTACCAAATTCAGTAAGGCATGATACCAATAATGAGTACAATATTTTGGATAGATATTCTATTCCTAGTCTTACTGACTTTACAAAGATTGGGGTATTCTCACTACATTTCCAAGGGTCACTTTCTATGCCTCTTTATTTTCCTCACTACTAGTGGAAAGGTTCACCATCGTTCCCTTCTTTCTCTCACTGCTCTGGGAAAGAAATCCACATATAGTTTATTGACTTCTAGGTCCAACACGGTTTGTGGACATATAGGTCGCTTTATTTACATGAGTTTTTTCTTTCTCAAATATAGGTAGATGCTCTGTTGATGTTCTTTTTTCACTCGTAGATGAATTCCATTTTCCCGGGTACTGCTTGGTACTAGAAAATACATTCAAAAACTAATTTAAATCTTTTTCCAAAATCCTTGTGCAATTATTGAACAACCTTCTCCTACTGCGTACACAGTACTGGGTTTGGTAGCAGTTCACCTCCTCTGTATACAGTTGTCGCCTTTGTGAACCTCCCAACATCCACAGACTACCTTAGTTAACTACCTGCGTACTGCTTCCTTCATTCTCCCTCAGTAAACATCCCCCTATCTGTGAACTATTTTCTATTATCGGGCTGTATTCACCTCCGTGTACTAGAGAACCACCTCCTCTTAAGGCTTTTGGAATTCTCTCTTTCATGTACTAGTTATTCTTCCTCCATGTACCGAGTTATATGGAGGTTACAGTTCTTAGCTTAAATCCTTAAGTGGAATTCTTTCCATGCGAACTACTTTAAATTTCAATAAATTATTCCTTGCGAAGCACCTTCAGACATTTCTGAAACCCAAAACCAAAAATAATTTCTCTAATGATATTAGGTCTCAAAATTAATCGATGGGATTAGTGATTCTTATATAGGAAAATATTCCCGTAAAATCTGTTAAACTAAGATTTACCAAATCTTCAATCCATCCTTCA
This sequence comes from Viscum album, assembly GCA_963277665.1. Classification (NCBI taxonomy): domain Eukaryota; kingdom Viridiplantae; phylum Streptophyta; class Magnoliopsida; order Santalales; family Viscaceae; genus Viscum; species Viscum album. The sequence continues at coordinate 1,237,317,700 of OY728157.1, read as the reverse complement.
ACGCATACTGATTCTTTACCTATCGTGAACCTGATGCCACCCAAAAACCATTTTTCTTATCTGATCCACGTACTTTATTTGTTCCAATTCAGTCTATCTCCTCTGACAACATCAGTCCATCCACATACCACACCACCTTCTTCCCCAAACCATTTTCGGTTTGGCAAACCACTTCAGCATACAGTTCTCGCCATTCTGTGTATTATTCTTGAAACATAGTATGTAGTCCAAGAATTATGGTTCGTGATTCCAATCCATTTCCAATTTTCATCAATTTTTTTAATACTTTTCACTCCTATGATGAAATCCTTCCTTTTCTAACATCAAATTCCCAATTTTTAAGCCCCAAAATTTGGCAAACACTAGGAAACTACGACACCTTTAAAACTTGTCTTCGGAAAACACCAATCATTCACATTTTCGATCTTCTCTCTTTGTCAACAAACACAACCACACCCAAAACATACTGAGAGGGAACCTTGAGGAATTCTTTCCCAAAACACTCCATTATTTATTTTTTTTATTTTGAATCTATTCGTTAAAACTAAAAATTATTTTAAACTGAAAACAAATTTAATACACCAATTTTTTATCTTAATTAGTTTTTTATAAGATTTTAATTTTTTTAATTGATTTCAAATGACTAATTAATATGGGATATTATTTACCTAATACCTCATGTATCTTTTGAAAAATATTTGGAAAGATTTAAATTTTAAAAGTTCTTCTGTTTTTATTAACTATTAAAATTTTAAATTAATTGGGGTAATCTATTTTAATCCATTATGAATGAAAACTTTTATTAGGTACTCAATTCACCACCTCCCCTATTGATTTCCTCACTCTAACCAAGACCAATGGTAGATCATTCTAGAGGTATCTCACCAACAACAGATATATGGTGGTAGATTACCAATGGTAAATCATTTTAGCAGTAGATCACCAATAATATATCTCTAGTGGTAGATCAACAAAAATAGATCATTACAGTGGTATATTGTTAATGGTAGATCTCTTGAGGTAGATTACCAATGGAATATCATTCTGATGGTAGACCAACATTAGTATATCTCTAGTGGTATAACTCTAATGGTAAATCATCATGTTAGTAAATCACCAATAGGTTATCATTATTGAGGTAGAACATAAATGGTAGATCTATAGAGATATGTCACTAATGTTAGATCTCTAGTTGTAGATCATTAATGTTAGATCATATCTAGTGCTATATCACAAAAATTATATCTCTGGTGGTAAATCACAATGGTATATAAACAGTGAATCCAGTCTTCTAGAAAGTTTCCAGTTTTTCCCATTTGACATCCACTATGTATATAAATATTTTTAAACCCTTAGGTAATGTAATTTAACAAATTTTAAAGGTGTTTAATCATATCTTATTTTCCCTGATAGTCTACATAATTTTTAAATGTTAACACCACATGGATTTGATGATATCTGACTTTAATGGTCAACTAAATTCATATATAATTCTTTTGGTTTGAGATCTGATAATTATGTAGTTAATGTATTTACTTAATTATTTATAGATTACATTCTATTGAGATGAATGGTTTTGAAGACCTTTTCCCTAGGAGTTGTGGATCCCTATTTCAGGTGTTGGTTTTAGTACTTCCCTAGAGGTGGTTTCCTCTTTACCATGCACCACCTATTTATAGAGTAGCAAGTTGGTGTAATGTTCATTTCTTCTAGGTAGGGGATTACTTCATTTACACTTTATGTGTATCTTAAGGGAAGGGATGATTATATATATCTATTTGGAAATGGTTGTATCCAAATTAACAAATATAAATTAATTGTATGAATTAATTTAATGAGGTGAAGGGAAATTAAATAATTTTTTTACCATTTAAATGTCATTTTTTTATTTAAATAATTTCATCTAAATATATACTAAAATATGTGGTCATTGGGGGTCCTTTTATTCTCTATTATGATTTGATTTATGGAATAAATGTTGTATTGATTTTGACTTTAATTATAATGTAATTAGTTAATTACATATACTCAGTTAATAAATAGGATTCCCCAAGATCTTATGGATTGTTTGATAACTCCATTTTATAACGAAGTGTAATTGAATGAATTTACATTTTACTATTCTATAAAATGCTATATGGATGATGTAGAATGTGTATGTGTAAGAAGATGTGTGATGTGCCTTAGTTCTGTTGATTGGATGCTTTTATGGTGGCTATGTTGTGATTTGTGTGGAGAGGTGTTGTGATGGTGCTTATGGTATAGTAGTGCAATGAGGTTGTGAAAGATGGTATCGATATTGGGTTGTTGAGTTATGTTTCCTATTATGTACTATTTTTTATAGGTTCCTTAAGTAGTTTTGTAATTAACATGGTTTGGATAATTGATGAATAAATTTTAATAGTTTGTGTGGTTCAAATGGTTGGATGTTAAATACAAATTAATGGGAAGTAAAATGTTTAAAGAAAAACAATTTTAATTGAAATGGGTTGAAAAGGGATAATTTAAAAATTGGATTTGTTTGTGAATGAATATGGTTTTTGGATTATGATTTTTGGGTAGTTTTATGCATTTAGAGACTACAGCAATGTGAGGGAAAGTTGTTAGTTAGTTATTACTCTTGTCGTAAATCCATAGATTAGGATTGTGTGTTATGATATTATATACATTTTATATTCATGTGATTTTTCTATATGAACCCAATTTATTTTGATCACCTAGTTCTAATAACCAAATATTTTGGGGTTGTTTTTTTTAACATCCTGGTGGGACTATGGATGGTCTGACACCCATTCTCCCCCACTTATTCTTCCATCTCTTGGTGACATGCACAAGTTGTGATGGATATAAGTACAAATTTCCACCTTCTCGATGTTATGTGAGGTGGTTTGATGGCCCATAAATCATCAGAAAAGATGTAATGATATAAATTATGGTGGGGGGTTTTGAATGGAAGTAGAAGGGCATGGGGTTGATTATCTTCATGTTCAAAATACCATACTATCCATGTTATGTGATGTGATGTGGTGGCCTAGGTGTATACAGGAAGAATATTTTGTGATGTGATGGCCCAGGTGTCTACGAGTGGGATGTGATGTTATGTAATGTGATTTTATATTTAATTGGTTGGATTTATAGAATATTTTCTTTTGGGGTGTGAATGTATCTAATTAATGGGAATGTTTTTTTGGGTCACATTTCATCGATATGCTTCATGTTATTTTATTATACATGGATTCATTTTTTGGTGAGTGATCCATAGTAAATATGGTTTTGGTTAGTATAGCTACATAGGTGATTTTTGGTCCTACTATTTACATATTGGTTCATTTGTATTATATTTTCACAAATGTGTGATATTATTTGGTTTTCTTATTGAGTATACTTTTATGCTCACTTGACATATATCAAATTGCTTTCAACTTTCTAGGATGAATTCATGTGCCATGATACACATTTCTAGATTAGTCCTTTGGATAGTTATTGTGTTGTTTCTTTAGATTTTCCTTTGGGTAATAACTTTAGAGAATTTTATCTATGTCAGTTTTATTTATACATGCATTGTGGGATTTTTGTTTGTATTTATTTTATATTATTTCATAGAGTATCTAATACTTAATTTATCTTTTCTCAATAATAGTATTTATATTATAGAGGGTAATTCCACCCAGACATGATATTTTTATATCCTTGGTTCTAGTTGCTAACCCGATTCCTACAGGAGGAAGGACTTATGGACCATTATCTCCCCCCCCCCCCTCATTGTGTTATCTTTGGAGGGAGGGGATCTTAATAGAAACATACATCATACTAGAATATAAATGGTCTATAAACATCATAAAATAACACCCTAATGTCTATATTTAAGGTATAAATTATTTTATTATGTTCTATGTTTAAAATATAATTGAGTTGATATTGAAAATCATAATGATATATTTCGTATCATTGATTTATAGGAAACATTTATTAATTAATAATATTACACTTCACGGTTAATGTTTTAGGAATGAAGTTTAATGGAGAATTTTTTTATCAATGATATTATTATATATTCTAAATATTAAGAAAAAATTAAGAACTTTTGTATTATTCTATAGTATATTTGTTTTTCAATATTTGGAAATATAAGTTACATAGAATCAATACTTCTGAAAAGTGGTGTAGTGAAACAGTCAAACTTTTTTGAAGATAGGCATTTAAGGACATATGATAAAGGAATAAATAAAACATTTAAATAAAATTCGGTTGATGTTAAGAAAATAATTATCAAGTAGGAATATTTTAATTTTCAGGAAAACCAATATATATAGAAATATTATAAGATAAAATTTGATTTGATGATTAATAATATTTTTTAAGATGTTTTTGATATTTTTTTAAAAGTTATAAGAATTATATTAATATAGTCTTATTAAAATGAAAAACCACATTTTGGGTAACATATCCTCACCTCAGAAAAGGTTGTAAGGCATTAACCCATAGCATAAGTTCACCAAGGTTGAAATGCCTACCATTAACCTATATGATGTCATAGTATGAAATTGAGTAAATTGCTTGAAACAATGAAAATTATGTTTGTAAGGGGATGAATATTTATCTCATATATAACCATGGGATTGAAAATTTATTTATTGATTAAAAAAATTATGTAATTTGAAAGAAATTAACTATTTTGGAAACCTTACATGATTAAGGTAAATGAAAATATTTTTGGATGAGGTGGGATTCTATTTGAGGAATTTGTTATAAATTATTTTTGGGATGCATCATGCTGATTTAAATTATTTATGGAAATAATTATCTTATCTTTGATATTATATAACAATGTTATATACCATTCTAGTGTGATACTTTAATGTGATTTATGTTATTCGAAGATAGAAGTTAAAATTATAATGGAATAATATGTGATCAAATAATCCATAAGTTTAAATATTATTCGAGAATATTTTGATAAAATTTAGGGATAGTTATGTTTGAAATAATATGAATTTAACCTTTAATGGTATGGTCATATTTTAGAGATAAATGTTTTATTTATTTATAAGAAGGTTTATTCATTTTAAAAATTATTTTACCATGATATAAATATTCTTGTTTGGGAAAATTTAATAGATGGGGGAAATATCTTGCTATCTTTTTTTGGATGTATATGATCTAAGTAAAGTTGACATTAGTGCTTTTAGTATTAAAACATCAACTTCAATACTCATAATTTGGAAAGAAATTTGAGATTGGGGTCAAAATATATTAATGGATGAAAATATAAATTTCATGTAATAATATTTTTGTACGTTTTTAGTCTATATGGTGATTGAATTTTTCAAATATTAGAAAATGTTATTGAAACAAAAAAAATATTACCCTAGTACCTTCATTTTTTAAGGAATATGTAGTTTTTTTATACTTATTTGGTCTATGGTATTGTTTTCATTAAAATTTTAATGAAAATTCACCTTCATCTGATAAATGATCTATATATTTGTTATAATTATTTTGAAATTAAAATTTTCTTCAATGTCCATATTTTCACATCCACTAATTATTTCCTATTTTCAAACCTAGTTATTCCATACAAACTTTGTATTTCCCTATCACACAGTTCAAGAGGATTTTTTATAAACACTTTTATTATACGGGATTTCAAAAATGTTTTTTCACATAGATAACCTTTTATTTTCTAGATCATGTTAAAATTGAAAGGACATAATTTTTTAAATGGGGGAGAATGAAACACCTTAATATTTTAAATGAAGTACATTTTGTTCGATAACATGTAATGCATACAAGATCGAGCTTAATTGACCCATGAAATATTATTACTTAAATATGACTATTATAAACTAATCGTTGCTTTTGTGGTTTTGAATAGGATTAACCATATTATAAAATACAGATTAATGTCAATATAAGGACAAATTTATTGATTGATTTATGGGGAAACCCCTCATTTTAGAAAAAATATATTTTATTCTTCAAAAATATATTTTCTTAAAAAATATTATTTTTTATATTTTTTGATAAAATATTATAATTAATTTATGAAAAATTTTGTAACATCCCAAGATTTTATGGTATATTACTTTTAAAATTTAGCTTATTTGATAACTTATGTTAAGCAGAACACCGAGCTTAAACAAATGATTAAATATTATTGTTTAATAGAGATTGTCATCACCTAGCCATTGGAATGAAATGAATGAAAGAGATTATCTAACTTAGGAAAAAATATCATTTAATTTAATTGTTACCAATTAATTATAAATGAATATAAAAACCAACTGAATAGAAAAGAAATGTTTTTATAAAAAAAATATTGTTACAGACCAAATGTGTTTTATCATAATAATTAAATTAATTACTATCAATGCATTGTCATAAAAAAATTTATATATTATATATTCAATAAATAAATTTATATTAATCCAATATATTTTATATTCATAAGATAAGAAAAATTTTAATTTTATGAATAAAAATATTTTTTTAAATATAGTTTTGACACCTTTTAATCGAAGACTTCCTTAAAATATAAATTTTTTTACTTTTATAAATTATATTGTCAAAAATAAAATTCATTTTTAAAAACAGAATGTAAAAATTATCTTAGGGTGAATTTATTTTATTCTTTCGAAAATATTATTTTTTCAGTGAATAGTGAAAAAACCGATTTTTGTATGTGTCAATTTCATTATATTAAAGAAACTTTATGATTTAAATTTTACATCAATGAAGTATAATAACTATTAATTTTTAAATAATCTAATATATTTTTTAATGATACTTAAATATTATTTCGGTTTAAGTACATTTTTGGGATAAAAAACATTTTCAATAAAAAATTCTTTTAGTTGGGTTTTATCAGTTTATTTTTAAATTATATTATTTCACTTCTGTGTTTTTAATATTTAAGAATATTTTCCAAATTTGGATTTATAATTTTAAAATTTATTAAATATGGCCCTTTTATTTTTGTTCAATAAGAAAAGTAATTTTGTTAATTTTTTATTACCACAGTTAAAGGGTAAATTATGTAATTTAGGGTAAAAATGATATGCTAAGGATCAAAAAATCACCCTAAAACATTACCAAATATTATTTTATGATTTTTATTTTACCCTTAACATCTAATTTTACAAATGTAGTTATTTAATGGAAACGTTTCCATGAAAATTACTTTGATAATATATAAACTTAAGAAAATGAAAAAATGAATCTTTATGTGTCTCAAACGTCTCTTATGTGTCCACATAAGGAAAAAATTAGGTTATGAATGAATATAAGTTTCCATTTTTAACTGAATAAACTTATTTTAATGATTAAAATTTATTTATGACTTCTGAGTCCATTTGGATGTTGTAATTATATTTATAATATTAAATTTAAATATATTACAAATATGTCACATTCATATTTTCAAAAAATATATAATTTCTAATATCATGTTATTTTGAATATATTATCTACTATATATATTATTTTGAATGGTAATATATTTATCTACTTCATGGAATTTTATTTCTATATTTTTAGTGAATAAATAATTACCTTAAATAATTATACAATGATGATGTGTTAATAATTTACTTAATGAAACATTCAAAAAAATCAAATTAATAGTATTAAAATATATATAATTTGAATTAATTAATCCTCTAAATAAATTTAATGGATTATTTCAACAAATAAGAGGTATATTAATTTTTTTCAATTTATCTTCCTTTATTTCTTTTCTTAATGCCAATGTAATGAATAGTGTCAAAATTGACACTAATGATATTTTAAAAAAATAATATTTTATTTGATTATTTACAAATAATAACAAATATTTTTAAAAAATGTGATTATTTTTTTCTAAAATATCAATAATTATTCATTTATTTTCCAATTGGCATTTTATAAGTAAAAAATTTACCACCTTTCAATATTAATTAATGTGTTACCATTATTAAAATTAAAATAGGTTAACTAATATGAATCCAAATGGTAAGGTTTAAAATAAACCCAAAAAATGTATTAATTTAATTGGGTGATGATATTTAAAACTTATCTCATCATATGTTATAATCCATGTAAATTTTGTGCCATTTGGATATAAAATTAATTTCTAATAATTAAATTATTCAAGGATTTCCAAGGGTGACCCACACATTAATTATAAAAGGGTGTTCATTTCATTTCATTAAAAAAAAAATAGAATAGAAACATTCCATTTCTCTTATAATAATCCCTATCTATGTTTTTGAAATTATGTTCCTTTCAAAATACCATCCCCGACTCCTTTAAGAGGAGATCTAAAGGATGTTCGCAGAAAAAAAGTAATCGTCCTTATCGACTCATTCAAATTTGTTTCTTCTTCCACTTAATATTCATGTGTTTATTAAATTTTAATTTAATAAATCTACTATCATATATATTTTGAGATTTTATTATGATTATGTGACAACTATATTTCCCATTTTATCCACCCTACAAAAAATGAAGGCACCATACACTCATACATACAGTTTATTATCTCCATGTTGTGGTGTAATTTTTTTTCACCACAACATTATATGCATAGTTATACTGATCAAAATAATATATATATAATAATTATGAAATAATAATGATTCAATAAAAATTAATCTATAATACACTTCCTTTCCTCTTCACAATTAATGGAATAAGACTGTCGATCGTGTGTACGTACAACCTACCCTCTCCATGATGTGATGTGATTCATTTTTCTTGTTTACCATTCCAAAATGAGTTTAAAAATGTATATAAGGAATTATTATGATATCTATGACAATAATATAATTATAAGGGTGACATAAGTATATCTTATTCATAAGAATTGGGACTTATATGGAAAAAATCACAGGGAAATAAGGCAGTTAATATCCAAAGTAATTGTAATAATGAAATATTATTAACAAATATATGATAAGAGAATCATATGTGATATCATAAATATTAATATGGTTATAATATAAATTAATAAAATTATTTAAAACATTATACAATATCTTAAATCATGTTCAATTAAAGAAAATTTCCAAGCATGGGTTTTTTGTATCACATTAATTTATGTGGGACATATTCTATATTGATCAATTATTTCTTTTGTATGATGTATATACTTCCCATTTTATTTTTGATCATCAACCATTGAAGATTTAATAAAATATCTATATTCATTGTTTCATGGATATGATTATTTTCTAATCCATAAACCATTTTTACATACGATGTTTACATTAAAAGTTATTTGAGTAACTAGGGAAATAACATTAGATATATATATATTAATCAATACATATATTTGTTGATAATACTTATTGATTCATTATTGTTATATAATAATAATTAATTGGACATGAAATAATAGGTGGGGAACAAATTTAACTAATCCCATTGATGTATTTATAGTCTTATGAGATGACAAGGTTTTCCAAATTTAATGGATTTTACCTAGGAAGATTAAATAATCATATGGAATGTCTTGATTGTAGTGGTTTATGTTCGAGATATATGATGTCCTATAATTATGCATTGTCTTAATTAAATATTCAGTCATTATTATTGATTATATTTTTACCAAGGAAAAATTTATGGATGCATATCATTTTAATATTATTGATTAAATGGAATGTGTGCTCAGTTATTTACCTTACCATATTGATTATTATTATTGATTCATGTTAGATTACTTTGTAATTTACCCTTAATGAGTATTTGATCTCAAAAATTTCATATTTTTATTATTCCCTATCTTTCTAATCATATTTTGTGATTGATATGACGAGTTATGCTAAGTGAAAAAAATGGTATTCTTAAAGAAATTTTTTTATTTTATTTCTAAAATGTAAATATAATTTCATATATGTATCTTGTTAACAAAAACTAATAAACTATTCTATCATTTATTATGTGATTTCCTGAATATTATACCAATGTAATAAAGTAAGGAACTAACTCTAGGTAATTGGGTTTGGGGTCTTTAAAGTTGGTATCAGATAATGTTTAGTAGAAACACTAGGAACTGTATTTATGAAATACTAGATTAGGGATCATAACCCTGATATATATTTTGAGGATAATTGTATAATAACATCCCAAACAAACAATGTTTATGAGAATATATACACACACAAAAATTTAATTTATGTTTTGTATTTTACTTGTTTTGGGATTGTACATTATGCTTCATAATGATATATGATCTAAAATACAGTATGTGTAATTTAGAAATAGAACCTCACCTAAATAATGAGAACCTCACTAATTTAAATGATCCAAGGAGTAAATAAGATCAAATATTTTACAGTCTTATACCAATATTTCAAAAGTAACAATTATCCCTAACACTCTCATCATATGAGTACATTGTATCATGTGCTAAAAATACAAAGGAATTATATATTATGGATTCAGTTAGAAGAAAGATAAGAAGAGTATGTCTTGGAAAAATATGGATGATGGAAATCAGAGAATGAAATATTTTCCCACATGTGATAGTTATGGAAAAAAACACCCGGGTCCATACTTAAAATGATTGGAAGTTTTCGAAAAGTGTGCATAGAAAGGCCATCGTGCTTGTGATTTAAAGCGTATAAAAAAAGGTTTCCAATGTACAATGCATCAACTATAAAGAGATGGTACACTATGAAAATAAATTTCTCTTGCATTAAATGAATATACAAAAAAAATAGTAAAATGGATCATGATCAATATTTTTCTACTACAAAAGACAAAGAGGAATGATTAATATAGCTATTTCTTTATTCATGAATTGTGTTATTTTATTATTTTATTAATAATTATCTGGTTATAATAAACATTATATATATATAAGGATTGCACTATAGTACTTATTCTATAATGAATTTAATGCATGTGAGGAATAGTACTAGTTACCAAGAGACATAAATTTTTTAAGTTTATCTTTTGGAAAACACATGACATTGGAAAGATAATCCTAAATAGGTTCTTAATGTTGATATAATAATTAATATATGTTTGTGGGAAAATATTGGTGACCATGAAGGTTGTTAGTTAATTGATGGTTAATGTTATGTTTGTTGGAATAATTAGATTTTTGGATTTTAGGAATATATTCAACAACATGACATTTTACATTTTGAAGAATGAATTTTTTTCATTAAGGATTAAAGGTGATAGAGGTATTAATATATTTGGTATATGAAAATATGAGAAAAATTATGTTATTTTGTTGATATTGGAAATTTTATTGAGCTTTCTTCAAAATCATTGGCCTTTGATATTAGATAGACATATTCTGGATGATTCTTAAGGTTAAATACTTGTGGAATGTATTGAGGATGTTATTGATTAATATTAAAGTATGATTTATCATATTTGATCTACTGTGAGATACATTTTGGTTTTATTAAACATTAAAATTTCTAACTAATGGGTTATAAATAGTTTGATGAAAGTGTTTCAGGCATAAAAAATCAACTTGAATATCCATATCTTGGTTTTTGAAATTATGTTGAGATTGGGCAAAGAACAACCAAATGATGAGATAATGATTATTACATAGAAATAAATCAAGTATGTTTATTTTCTCAAGTGATTTTCTATATATTAAATTAGTTAATAAACTCTATAAAAAGGATTCTGGAACAAAAAAGTTATCCATTTTTTTTCTTTTTAAGGAAATTAATGATCTTTTAACCCATAGAAGATTTATGGTTTTGTGATGATCAAATTTTTAATTATTGTGTCCTCTATCACTATCTATACGAACATTATATTTATATTTCTATTCCACGTCCAAATTTTCAATTTCCTATAACATTATCCTATATGATATCCCAATTTTTTGGTGAACTTTGTATTTTGGTTTCCCTTTTATTGAAGGGGCATTTTATTAAACATATTTATGATGATGGTTTCCCACAAATTAATTTTCATGTATCAACCTTTGATTTTGGAAGTGGAATTTTAAAATTGCCTGGAAAAAAATTATTGAAATAGTGGATAATGTGACACCTTAATATTTTAAAATATCTCACTTTTTAAATTTAACTTATTCGATAACATACGTTAAATAGAACACCAAGCTTAGACAAATGATTGAATATAATTATTTATTTATGAAAATTATCACCTAGCCATTTTCTTTGAGGGAATTATGGATATTGACTAACTTATGATAAAATATTATTGAATTAAATGGTTATAAGTTACTTATAAATGAATATAATAACCAATTTAATATAAAAGAAATGTATTTATAAAAAACAATTATAATGTGCCAAAATTGTTTTACCATAATAATTATATTAATTTTTATCAGTGAATGATATTACTGAATTTTATATATTATATATTCAATAAAATATTCTAAAATTTTTCCAATAGATTTGATAGGCATATGATAGCACAAGAGCCTCAGCCTGGTTGGTGAGGCCTCATCACGTGCATCCAAGAGACATAAGTTCAAATCCGTGCAGAGAAATATTTTTGGGTACTATAGAATGTAATGTAGTAGGCACTATGAAGGTAATATTAAATGTAATATCTCATCTTGTTGTATCCAAAATATTCATCCATTTAGGCTTTCGGGCCACTGTTTTGGTAATCGAGTTCTTCAAGGCCTTCTGGACACCCAATATCTTCCGTCCAAAAAGGATTTCAAGCCACCTCAAGGCCTCTAGGACACCTTAAGGATTTCAAGACACCACAAATCCTTCATTCTACCTCAAGAAATTTGGGCCTTATAATAATTGTGTATAATGGGTGTGGAAGACTCTACATGGATCAGACTCAACATCAGGTTTCAAAAAAAGGAACCTTAACTAGAAAAAAGAAAACAGATTTTGAAGAATGAGAGGGTATGGAAATTGTCTTTAGGACGATCTATTGAATGCACGGTAATCCTATCCAAATATACATGTGAATATGGAGAGATAACATCGTGATATAGATGCTAGGGAGAAGCAGTTCCAAGTAGTTATGGACTAGATGATTTCCTCTAAGTCCTTTGTGTCATGTAATGTCTCCAAGACTACGGTCCATGAGGGGTTCCCCTTCAACCCTTAAAAGGGGTATTATAAAAAAATGAATAAAATACAAGGCCTTCAGGCCATTCAGTTGATTGGAATATCATAATAACAAATACAATTTATATATATATATAACTATATTTTTTTAAATTCATTTTTGTCGGCCTTTCCTAGAGAACATATTATAAATATAAACATTAAAACATTAATAAGTTATATTTGAAAAAATAATCTTAATTTTTAAAATATAAATTTATAAATTATCTTAGGGTGAAATTTTAGTATTTTCTTGATAATATTTATTGTTAGTGAATTGGGAAAAATACCGATGTTTATAAAATTTTCAATTTCATTATATTAAATAATATTCATGATTTTAATTTTATCTCAATTAAAATTAAGGAATCCTTAGATATAAATATTTTAATACATTTAACTGTAATCATTTATATATCTTATTTTGGTATAAGAACATTTTTGGGATTAAAATGTATTTTCAAGAATTTTTTTAAAACATTTTATCCGTTTAATTTTAAATTAAATTTTACTAATTATCTATTTTCAATATTGCGAAATTGATTAAATATTTGGATTTAGAAGGTCTAAATTCAGTAAATTGACTCTTTTTATTTTTGGTTAATATGAATAGTAACTTTCGTACTTTTTTATTAGCATGGTTAAAAGATGAATTGGTTAATTTAGGGTGAAAATAATATGTTAAGGATTAAAACATTACCCTTAAACAATTCCAAATTTTATTTGATGATTTATATTCAACCCATAAAATCTATTGTTTGAATTGGAGTTATTTAACAAAAAAAAAATTTTGAAAACGATTATGATATTATTTAAATTAAATAAAATCACAAAATGTCACTTTATTTTTCTTAAACATCTCATTTGTATCCACATAGAGAAACAGATAGGTTATGAACAAAAATAACTATCAATTTTTAGCTTAATATTATTATTTTCATTATAAAATTTTATTTATGACTACTTGGGCCACTTGGATGAGGTTATAATATCTATAATATTTTATTTGTAGAAAAGAAAAAGATTCCACATTAACATTTTTAATCATTATATTATTTGTAATATGGTTTTTTCAGAATATATCTTAGAATATAAATATTATTTTGAAATATAAAATATATATCTAAATCATATTGTTTTATTTTTAATTTTTAGTGAAGAATAAATTACGTTAAATAATTATACAATGATAATGTAGTAATTATTTTATTATTAAAACAATCAAATTATTGATATTAAAAATATTAAAATAAATATAAAATGAATTTATAAATGTGATCCATGAATTTTATGGATTATTAAGACACATTATAGGTTTATCGAATTTTTTATGTTATCTTGATACTTTTATTTTCTTAATTCCAAAGTACTGAAAAGTGTCAAAATCGTTACTAATAATATTTTATTAAAATAATATTTTATTAGATTATTTAGAAATAATATTATATATATTTAAAAATAAAAGGTGATTTTTTATAAACTATTTTATGTATTATTCATTAATGGTACAATATAAATCATATAATTAAAAATTTACCACCTTTGAATATTAAATAAATTGTCATCATAATTAAAATTAAAATGGGTTAGCTTGGGTCAATCAAATTGAATGTTTTAAAATAATACAGAAACATATCTAAATTTTACTTAATGACACTATTACACCCTCTTCACATATTATTTTTGAATCTATTTCCATTTGGTTGTAATTTTATTGAAAATAAATTTATTATTATTTAATATTTTGCGAATTTTCAAGGGTTCCCCTCACCTCAATTCTAAAAGGACACTCCTTCCTTTATTTAATTTAACCACATTATGCCTTATAGATCATAAAAATTTGTCTATTTAACTTAATCAAAACCTTATCCATTTTCTAGAGGTTATGGTCCTTACAAAAGAACAATCATAGATCCTTTAGAATAGATCTAAATGAAGTTCACCGAAGAAGATGTAATTTGCCATATCAACTCATTCAAGTTTACTTTTTTTTTTACTAAATTTTATTGTGGTGTTTCCATGATAAATTAATAACTAAATAATCATATATATTTGGAAAATAAATTATTATAGAGAAACTCATATTTCTAATTTTACCCATCTTATGAAAAATGAAATCACCACATGTGCATATATATGGCTTGTTATCTCCACATTGTGGTGTAATTTGTTTTTTATCACCACTTTACCTGAATGGGTATAATTATGGAAATAATATATATATATATATATATATGAAAATTATAACATGATAATGATTCTAGAAAAACTAATCTACCATACATTTCATTACCTCTTCAACATTAAGAGAATTATATCACTGCTTGTGAGTACGTATAGCCTACCATCTCAACAGCGCGATGTGATTCATTTTCAATGTTTGCTATTAAATAATGACTCTAAAAATGTATATAATGAATAAATATGATATCTATGATCTTAATATAATATTATGGTGTAATGAACAAATCCTATAAATAATAATTGCGACTTACACGATAATACATGAAAAGGGAAATCGAGCGGTTAACACCTAAAATAAGGGAAATAATGGAATGTTATTATAATAGGGGAGATAATAGGATTAGATATGATATCATAAATATGAATATGGTTCTAGTATAAATTAATAACTTGATTTAAAACATTATATATGATTTTAAATCATTTTCAACAAATTGAAAGTATAAGTTAAATGTTTTTCATCTAACCTTAAATAATGTGGGACAAATTACATATTGCTGACTTATATATTTTGTGTGATATGTGTAATGTATCTTTTATTTATGATCATTAAATGTTGGATACTGTATTAAATATCCATATTTTTGGTATCATGGATATGATTATTTTCTAATTCATATACCATTTTTACATATGGGGTTTACATTAAAAAGTTATTTAAATTACTATGGAAGTAATATTAAATCTATATCATTTAATCAATATAGATAATTTTTTATAAGACTTATTGATTCATGATTTCTATAAAAGAGTAATTCATTGGACATAAAATATTGGGTGAGGACTATTTGCATAAAATCCCCTCATTGCATCAATAGACTCATGAGATGAAAAAATTTCCCATATTTAATTTGTTTTTACCCATGAACATTAAACAATCTTGTAAAAGGTCATGATGGTAATGGTCCAGGTGTCTGATACCTGACATCCTATAATTAATCATTTAAATCATTTAACATTCACTCATTATTATCCATGATATTTTCTCTCTAAAAAAATCTATGGATGCATTTCATTCTCATTTTATTGATTAAATGGAATGTGTGATCAATTATTTACCAATACATATTGAGTATGCCTATTTATTAAAGTTAGATTCCAATGTAATCAACCCTTAGTGAGCATTTTAGCTCACCCCATTCTTATGTTTATTTTTCCCTTAGTTTCCAATAAATTTAATATGGTCGATGTGTCTAGTTATGCTGAGAAGAATAATGGTAATCTCAATGAAAATAAATTTTTTTTTTTTATTTCAGAAATTTAATTTGAATTTCAAATATGTATATAGTTTACTAAGACTATTAAACCATTCTTTCCTTTTGGATTTGTTTTCATATATCTTATTCTAATGTAATAATTTATTGTTTCTGCTCCAAGATTTTGGGGTCTGGGATGTTATACATTTAAATATTTTATTTGGTAAAAATCAAAACAATTAAATAACTGTATAAAATTTTCTTTGTGTGAACATTTTTGATTTTTCTAAAAGGTTTAATTTCTCAATGAATAGTAAAACATACTTATTTTTATTGAAAACTATATTTTATTTGAAATTATTTATAAATTAAAAATCAATTTTGGATTAGTATTATATTCTATTAGTTCCTTTTGATTAAACAAAATCCAATTATATCCTTTGTAATTCATTTTAAAATTTAATTTAATATAAATACAAATTTTTTATTGATAATATATTTTTTTGGAAATAAATATCATTATGTTTTTTGGGTTTAATATTAAATTGAATTTGAAATTTTTATGTTTTCAATCCTTAAAAGTGGATTTTATATTTTGAATCAGGATAACCAAATTTTGTAATTATTTACATTTTATTTTTATTCATAATGAATATTAATCATATTAAATATTTTTAACACGGTAAAGGTAAAATTGGTTAATTAAGAGTAAAAATAATGTTATAATGACATGAAAGTAACCCTAACAATTTCAAAAAGTTTATTTAAGGGATATATTATATCCCTAAACATCCATAAATAGAATATATATCCTTTTGTATTTATATTTACTTGATTTTGGCCTTTACAATATTTTATGTAAAGAAAAGTTAAAAATGTTATTCTCTTTGTTTTATTATATTTAGATTTTTTAGATAAGGCTAAAAAGGATGAAATTTTAGGTTCTAAAAATTATATTTAATGATAATATTTTTTATTTTCCTTGGTAATTTATTTTTAAATTTAGTGGTGAAATAATTGTCTAAAATGTTTATGAAACATGGATACATTATTTATTCAATTAATTTAAAAATAAAATAAATGATTAAAAAATGTTAATTGTTATATAATTAGAATTAATTATTTTCCCCAACAATTTTTTTAGTTAAAAATTAAATATTATATAGGTTTTAATTCCTTAAATTATAATTTGTTTATTATATTATTGTTTTAAATTTCAAATTAAATGAATTGTTCCAAAATTGACATTAATGATGTTTTATAATAAATAATAATTAATTAATGATTATGAACACACACAAAATAATATTTTCCAAAATATGATTGGTATATTGTTTAAGATAAAAACCATGTCCCATTTATTTTCCAATTTTTATTTCATTTTAACTATATTTACCCCTAAATCATAAATACTTCATTATCTTAGTAATTTTTTAAATACTGTTTACACAATATAAAAAAATATAAGAGTGAAGACATCACATAAACATGTATAATTTTTTGAGTGATACAATTTAGACTCCCATATATATTCTATTCTTACATTATCAATCGGGATCTATTTTAATATGAATATTTATTTATGTTAATTTAACACATTAATAAATTTCAAGAATTCCTCTACTCTCTCTTATAAAATGGCACCTCCTCTTCTCAATTTTTTCACATTTAAGAAATATTTTTTTATCCAATTAAGTAAAAAATAATTCCTATAATCCATCCCTATATTCTATAGGTCTAATTTTTTTAGTAAATTCAAACCTTATATGGATTAATGATTAAGGAAAACGAGGTTGTCCCAAGAATTGGTATAGTTATTAACCAAGAATTTTCTTTTTATTTATTATTTAAAAGATTTAAAATTCTAATAAATCATGATGAAATAATAAATATACTATCTTCCATATAATGAGATTTTTTTCTGTTAATGTAAGAACTTATATCAATCTATTCTTCTATCACACGGTTAATTAAATTTTCATTGATGTGTGTGACAGACTACTAACGTGCAAGCTAATGTATTTCATTTTCCATCAAATCATCTCTTGGATAGTTTTAATTATTGAATTAATTTTTATACAATATATTTATAACATATTATATATTATTAAATGATAATGTTTCATCAAATGTCTTACATTTCAAACCATTGAACAATGGTAATGTTATTTGTATATATGTAAGGACTACCACCTCCACAAAGCAATGCGATTCATTTTTTATAACCATATCAAATGGGTGATATATATATAAGTGTATTTAAAGAAATAATATGATAATTATTATATAATTACCACTCAATAAAGTTGAAATAATAGTTAGCTTCATTCTATTGTGATCATTGATATGTTTAAACATTACTCATGCATACGTACAACCTACCGTCTCTTCGATTAAAATGTAGTTATTTTTTCATAATTATCCTTAAATAATGGATTTAAAAGTGTATTTTATGTTTAAATATTATATTTATGTCATTATTATTATAATTTATATAATCATATAATAACCACTTTCACCATAGTCAACCTACTGATGTCATTTGCAACATATGACCTAAATATTATTAAAACATTTGATGTTAAATTATTTGAATAAGTAATATATTATAACATGGAAAAAGTAAATAAATTGAAAAATATTCATAATAAAGTAAATAATTTACATAATTTTTTTATTTTGAAAAATAAATAACATATGTGAGGTGTCAAACTCAAGGTAGGGTATTTTCATTTAAAATTATTCTGTTAATGTTTCTCTTCCAACTCTTATTATTCTATGTCCTAATTTTTCTAAATATCATATAAATATATTTATATAGAAAAATTTGTAATGTAATTTTTTTGTATTTTTATAATTTCTTTCAAATTATTTCAAATGGAATATTTTTATATAAATTTTTTAATTTCCTTATAAAATGGAACTAATAATGTTATATTTTAACATATACAATGATAATGAATTTTCATGCCACTATAACTGTTATTTTTATTTTTTGATTACCTTAAAATATTTCATGTTTTATTCTAAGAAAACCCATATTTCCCTTCATTCTGGTTATTCTATTTCGAAAATGGGTTTTAAAAAGAAAGGGTATTTCAATATCCAAAAGTGATTTACAAATGCGTTCAAAACCAATTTTCAAGGTTTTGATGATAAAAAGATGAAAAAGTAAAAAAAAATTATTCATGGTATCATCCTTAGAAATTATTTATAATGATAGTTTCCCCCATATAGAACCTGATAATGGGTGATCTTGAAATATCTTATATAATTGGTTCTCCCAGATAGTTTTTCAATACATTAGGTATTAATTATGTTCTTCATAGAATTATGTTGGAAGTCTATCGTATGATTATTCCAATTATAAGGGTTATGTAAGAGTTATGTGAAAATGATGGTTGATGGACCTACATTAATTTTATATATAATCATATGACTTTGAATGGAAATTTTTTGATTTCTAAAGATAAGATAAATATCATTTGTTTAAGAAATGATAATCCATTTTGGGTTAAAATGGTATGTTTTTAAGAAATTGTTTTCATGGGTTATCATGTTTTCTATAAAACCATTATGTTTTTTATTTTAATGTATTGAGTTACTATAAATTGTTTTATGATATACTATGGGAAGGAATGATGAGTTTATGTGTAATTAACTGATTATTTTTTATCTCAATATTTATTATGTTTAAGGTAAACTCTTTTTATGACGTCATGGTTTTAAAATAGACTAACATATTTCTCTCTTTCTTTTTATGTCCCTTACTGATATTTTTATTATCATTACATGTTTTTAAAAAAATACATTGGGTTTAATTATGATTTAGAAAAAATAATAAGTCAGGTTTATAGTCATGAATTTTAGTCATGAAAATAAAAAATGTTTCATTTTTTAAAAATATTTTATATTGTGGGGAAAATGGATTTTGAGTAGAAGTGTTCACATTGTAATTTTTTGGTTTTTATGTAATATTTTTCCCTTATTATATAACACTCAAAACAAAATTATCTTTTGGAATTCAATAAAGAGAATTGTGGTCCAAAATAAAGAATATTATGTGATATTTATGGTCAGTTATTTTCATATAAATACTAAAACAAGATTTCCTCTACAATAAATTAATAAAATAGAACCCATAAAAAATATTTACATTCATTTTTCACAAAAACAAGTATTTCTAACTCCAAAATGTAATTTTAAAACAAAAACTAACTAGAAAAGGGATCAAATCCCTTAAAACATGGGTTTTTACCCCCCCCCCCATTTTTTATAACACATTATTGCATTATCCAAAATGCCCATAGATTTACAACAAAACCTGGAAAAAATCCAAATGTTTGTTTTTTTGCCCTAAAAATTCAAAATTTAAAATTGAATCTTCATATAAATTTAAAACATAATCTAGAAACCACCATCACCTTTAAATTTATACAGATTGTCTATGAAATCACAACTATTACAACTAATATGTCATGAATAACTCTTATTTTTTATCACCATGCTGTAGAATTATTTATTACACATTCTTATGAAATGGTATATATTATTCTTTCATGATTTAAAATTTATGATTTTATATATCAATTCTATGATCATTGCATAATATATCTTCCACATGACCACGTCATATATTTTCTTGATTTTATTCCAATAATATTCCAATTTTACCTATATTATTGTTTTCCCACATGTTGACAATCTAATGATAAGTTGTTTATGACTCATTGATAGGTTTATCCCCTTATTGAGAAATTTATATCACCCATTTAGTATGTATCCTATTTATTCAAGTATTAAATAAGAATATTATATATGAAGAGTCAATATGGTAATCATGTGTGAGGAATGTTTATTGAGGAAATGTATATTGGGTTGTAAAATTGGTTTTCAGTTATTCTATAAAAATTATGAAACCATGTGTTCAAGATCTCCAAATTAATAAAGAACAATTATTTTTAATATTTATGTAAAATTATTTACGATAAACATATATAATGATTATAAAATGTAAGATGGTGACAATGTATAGTTTAATTAATATTTTGGATTAGAATAAAAATAATATTATATTAAAATATAAGTAAATTGATGTTGATCAAAAAGTATCATAAGTTGAAATAATGGTTTCATATGGTAATGAATATAAGGATTAATATTTTTAATTAATAGGGATCATTATATTTATTATTACATGATTTATTTTAATAATAATGTTACAAATTTTAGTTTTAGTAAATAAATGAAACCTATAGAAGTGGAATAAATAATGCATGTGATAGAGAATTTGAGTATTCTCTGATCATATAACTTACTATAATGGTAAATATAGTGTATAAAAATATAGATATCACAACTATTCAATATGAAGATATGGATAATAACCTAAACCATACCAAACTCCTGAATGAACTAAAGCCTGCGAAGTTCACTCTTGATTCTATCATGGGACAACAACCATGATCCTTTTGTGCATCATTCAACAAACTAATTACTGAATAATATGTCAACACAATTGAATACATATTTAATTTTAATTAATGTTTTGAGAACTAAAATTTGGATAAAATGATTTATTATTTATTGGGTGACGAATACCAATGGTGTACATTGATAATGTATATAGGTAAAAAAAATAAACTGACACCATAGAATTGGAGGTATTTATGATACATGGAAACCCACATGGGTCAGTGGTATGCCCAAGGTGACACCCAAAGTCTATCTCCAAACGTCCAGGGACTAGAATTATCGACAATAGTGATAAAAACCCATTGTTAGCCTTTTCTAATATCAATGTGGAATAGAACATGAGAAAAATTCATATAACCAACAATCACCTTCAATATAAATACATAATGAAACATTATAAATATTTCTTTTTATAACAATATATTATATAACATGATACCCCATAAGGAAACCTCTTATATAAAACTAAGATAAAGTAATTTACACCTTTCTTGATAGAAAAATGATATGTAAAACACGTCCTTAATAAAATAAATCATTCGGATAGATTACTATTATGAATAGCCACATTTTAGAACAACAGATTATTACACATCATCTATTATGAATAGGTCAAGCCATATCCTCTCTCACCATGATCATATAGTATTTTTTTGTAATTTTCATAGGAAAAAATACATGGGAATGAATTCCATGCATGGGATAATATAAATATAATGAATAAGAGACCCAATATACATAATAGAAAAAAATAAATCTCATTTCTTCTAAAAACTCTAGAATATGGTGGTAACCAAGAAAATAATTACAAGAAAACATATAAAAATGTAAACAAAATGAGATATAAATATAAAAGTAATATCAATTCATCTCTAAAAATAAACACATCAATTTATTAATATTTAAATTCCATGTAGCGTAATATATAAAAATATTATTGTCAAAATATTATCTACATGTCACACTTCTATGGTAACTAATGGTAAAAAAATAATTCCCACATCACGACGTCCCAACTATAAAAAATTAAAAATTTATAGGAATCCTTAAAATAGAATAGTATACATAATGTGAAAAATACATATAAAATAATAAATATCATATCACCAATACCACTATAAAATGTAACAATTTCAGTTAATAATATTTTTATCAATCAAGGGTATGCTAACCACTATAGGGAACCCATACCTGACACATGGAAATGATCATACCCCATGTTTTTATATTATGACCTAATATATATATATATATATAGTAGTACATAATATAAATATATTCTATATCCAACCAAATATACTATCTTGTTATCTATTTTTGGGTACCCATGACTCACTGGGGAGTGCATTTCCAATGAGGGTGTACCAACACCTATGGATGAACCAAACTTCGTCATGTAGGAGGAGAATCAGTTTATGGGGTTACATTCAATATAAGTGGAGGACCAATTACCTATTAAAAAGGGATATTAACTACTCTAATATGTGTATGGAGGACCCATACTATATTTTTAGTTATCTAATAGGGTTTTAATATCCCTAAATATACTCCAAACATCCCTTCAAAACCACATCATCAATTGTATGATGCTATATGATCGTACAATCCTATTACCCCTTTGAAACAATGCATAATAACGATGGAAAATTATATATCCACCCTACTCAAATGGAAAAAATTGAATATAATTAACTACACATTCCCACAATTTGTGCTCCTAAGTAATAATATATAATAAAACACTTGACGACACTTAATACATGACAAATATTACTACATGCATGAGGTTTCGGTCTCGATAGAGGTTGGGGATGTTCTATCATTTACAAATTAATATTAAGTGAAAATAAATGTCTTATCTCAAAATAATTCTACCATGTGGCACCTAAAAACTAACCAGGAATGTTATACCTCATAAGTAAGTAACTTGTCACCGACGAATATGTCATGTACTATAGTCAACACCATATGTGAAAAAGGATGTTTGTAGACACATACTCAAGAACACTTTGAGTTATATAGCCTTTTATATATATTGTTTTGAATAGTATGAACCCATTAATTAAAATATAGCTTAATATTAAACATACTACTAAAATTTATAGAAGAACATGGTTTGTGACCTCGAGAACTACATTTTCCCTAATTCAAAATTTCAAACCTAATATTGAATTATCATTGATCACACATCCACAACCATGTTTTCCAGTTTAGACTAGTTTTCATGCCACGATTTATTTTTTATGACCGTAATGGGTAACCTTCTCACTGTTCCAGTTCCCTATAGCACTCGGATATTTTATCAAAAAATATTCTTTTAAATAAATTTGATTTCTTTGATTTCTTTTGTTACATGAAACATCGAGTTTTAACGAACTGTAATTCCTTATTAATATTATTATTCCAACATGAACATTAGAACATAGCTATTAAAAATGGAGGTATGAATATGAATAACCAAATTTTTAAAAATTAATTATCATGGTTTTAGATATAGATAATACATTTAAAAATAAGTACATATTTTTTTGTAAAACCTTTACATACTTAGAAAATACAATTCTTCTAAACAATTAATTTTCATTAATTTTTGTAAAAAAATAATAAAGATAATTTTTTAAAATATTATTAGAATTATATTAAAAAATAAAATAACTTTTTTAATTCAACCTTTCATAATTATCATATGGTTAATTTTTATTAATTTTCTAAAAATATTAATTTTTTGAAGAATTGTGATGTTTACAACATTTTATTAAAAACTACATTTTCATTAAAAATATTTAAAAAGACACATATTTTTTTAACTATTTTAAAAGTAAAATTTTCCAATTTATATTATTATTAATTCACGTTATGATATTGTTATCATTTTCAAATAGAATTTAGATATAAAAATGTTTTATACTAACGAAACGTTTCACTTTGGAATATAACTTTTTCATTGCTTATGTAGGATTAATATTGAATTAAATTATTAAACTTATGTGGATTGAATTTTGAAAAAAATATTCAATATTTTAAATAATAATAATAGATATTATATAATAAAATCAATATTATTTTTTCAAAATGAATGGTAAAATAGAAAAAATTGAGTGTGGCTGTTAAGTTTTAACTAATAAACATAATGGTTAAAATGACCTATAAAATATTCCAATTTCAATTTAATGGGAATATTTATAACTTATATCATATAAGGTTCTATATTGAGACATTTTTAATCCTTGTTCCATGGGTAAAATGTGGTTGTATCTTTTTCTTTTAAAAACATTATATGTGTCCTCCCTCCCACTTATAAATGGGAACCCCCTATCCTATAATCTTAACACATCCAAATAATTTTGGTTCTGCTAATACCCACCCAAATCACTTACATAATTTCCTCTCTATATCCTAGAGGAATTATTTTGATTATTAAACCCTCTTATGAAGTCTTTAGGTGTAATCCTAAAGTGGTTTTCTGAATAAGAGGTATAGTCTTTAACCATGCATTTTCATTTAATTCCCTCTTATAACTCCTTAAAATATTTTTAAACCATGATTGTATAATATAATAAATATATATTATAAATTATGATTTTTTATGTTAATTTATTTACTTATATCCATCTCATTATCTATAAAATGGGAAACAAATCTGTTGAATATGTACACGATGAACTACCGCCTAGCGAACCGTTGTAATTTGTTTTCAATCACTGACTCACATTGTTAGATATAATGATGGATTTAATTTATATATATTTATAATATTTATGAAATTATTATAGTTATATAATTACAAAATCATATATACCCTCTTAACATCTAGTTTGTTGAAAAATTATAAAGTCCCTCGTGCGTGTGTGAACTACCGTCTCTACGAAGCGATGTGATACATTTTTCAATTTATTCCGATATGGATCATAATAAGGAAAAAATAATGAATATATATTATATATATTATATATAAATATTTATTTAATGTTAAATTAATATTTACCTTTCCTCTTTTTGATCCATCGAAAAATAAAAACAGTGTTCAAGCTTACATATGACCTACCATATATATGAATGGTATAATTTTTTTTCTATATATACATTAATTTATGACAATAATAACGTCAATAATTAATTAATATGATATTTATATCATTATTATCATTATTTAGATGATGGAAAATGATAAAGGTATAAGGAAAACAAACTACAAAATCAAATCATATTTGAAAAATGAAGGTGTTATCACATGGAATAGTTTTTCTTAAATAATATTTAATTAATGGGAGATAAAGGGGTTTTAAATAATCATATATGGTATTATATATTTTATTGTTGTAATTTATTTAATGTATAATAAACATCTGTTTATTATATAGTATTTTCAACTTTTTATGAATAAATTTTAGACTTCAGTTGATGGATTATCCCCACAATTTTACTTATGTGATACATATGATAGATTTAAACATTATTTATTTTTTTGTGATGTGTATATTGTCATTATATAATTTTATATCATTAAATTATTTATATTCATGTTATTTCAATTTTTTGTTAAATTTAATCTTTCAAAGAGATTACAATTCAAATTTTACTAAGGTGTTATGGGATTTTCAACTCACTTTTGATTTTGTAAGCCACATTCCATATTTACCATTTGTTTATTTTGTTTAGAATATATACATCCCATGAATATAATTTATGTTTATTCATAAATATATTATGGGTAATAAATAACCAATTATGTTTTGTTCTTTTATGGTTAATACAATTCGAATTTTACCAATGTGATAATTGTTTTATGTTACAATCTAATTCTTTATCCGGATTGTTTAAGATTACGCATCCGATAATGAAATATTACAATATATCTCTCATGAAACTCATTACTTTTTTTATCCTCTTTTTATTTATTTATAATGGGGTTTTTACTTCCATTTTCCTCTCTTTAAGTACTGATTATACTGAAAGGTCATTTTTTTGAAAATAGAAATTTATTTTATCTTCAATAAAAAATCATTTCTCTTCCATGATCATGTTTTATAAAAATGTTTTCAATTATTTTTTTACTATTCTACAAATATTTCTAAAATTCATTTCTACCCATGTTGAAATTTTCACAAAATGGTTTTAAATTATTCTTCATTTTATTTTCCAAATGTTTTATTTTTTAATTTTTATATGAAATATGAAAGGAATATTTGTTTTAACATATATTCCAAGAATGGTATTTCCAACCATTATAACTACTAAAAGATTTAGAATTTTCTTTATTTTATTCCATGAATATTTTCTCAGAAAATATTTTCTTTAATATATGAGAATTTTTTATATTTTAAACAAGTGTGTGAAACTGGAAAGGTTATTTTCCTCAAAAAATTAAGGATATTTTAATGGTATTTCGATTCATAAGAGAAACAAATACTTGGTTTTATTCATTCTCTACTATGGGGATAATATAATGATAAAATATATATTATTTCTATAGATGGTATGTGATTATGATGTTAAAATGTGTATGAAATCAGTTTCTCTTCTATAGGTTATGCTCTGAATAAGTGTTTATGAAACTCATTTATTTTTCCTGGGTTTTGATATATAATGATTGATTTATGATCATGTCAAAAAAGATATGATTTTATTATGATTATAAAAAGGGTGGAACCAAAATTATATGTCACTATAAATAATTACACAAATATTCAAAACTCATGGGTAAATATGTTTTGCATGAACCTAACATCATGTTCACAATTTCATGTATGTGCCTAGTTTTCACGTCCATAATATTAAACATGGACTTGGTGGTGGTAATTATTCCCAATTTTGTCTTTGATGAAGATAATATCATGATCATCTATATCCCATTATATTTTTAAATAAATTACAATGTTTTTGGACTAAATAAATGAATCACCCCTAGATCGAATGGATTCAAAAATCATTTCTTTCAGGAATATTAGGATATCATTCAGCATAGTGTCTATAGATTGGTCATTCATTTATTCAAGAGTGGGTCTTTTTTGAATGGAATTAATTCTTAGTTCCTTTCTATCATCCCAATGGTGTATAATATCGATTATAAAGGTTAATTAATGTTAGTTTCTCATGCTATCACCATTCATAAAATTATGGGACAAATAATGAAAAACATGCTTTCGAAAGTCTCAGATAAAATCATCTCACATAATAAATTTATCTTTATTAAAGGTATAACCATTCAATCCTACCTTATCAATTATTCTAAATGTACCATCCTGGTCAGTAAACCCAATAAGAGAGGTAATGTTTCTTTAAATATTGACATTAAATGACCTTTTACACCATAGACCGAGTCTCCATTCACATGGTTTTTAGAGACTTTCATTATCATTCAAGATTTGTTCACTGGATTCAATATCTTATTAGCTCTACCCATATATCAATTATTATTAATGGATCATATGAGGGATATTTTACTCTCTCTATAGGGGTTCGTAATGGTGTCCCCCTATCTATCATTTTCATTTATGGGGTAGAATAATACCTTAGCATTCTTCTTATTAAAATGGTTGACTACTGGGATTTAAAACCCATTAGAGCTTCTAGAGGGGTTTCTACTACATCACATTTATTTTAATCCTATGACACCATCCTCTTAACATGGGATGATTAAATAAATATTAGTAACATTAAAAATTCCCCCTTGCATTATGAAAAAGTATCTGTTTAGGTGATTAGCTATAGAAAATCCTTCATTTTATTTCAGAAAAACATTTTTTCTTCAAAGAAACATAATATAGTTATCGATCTGATCATTAGAGGAGGAAATCATCTTTCATATATTTAGGGTTTCCCATTTTTTGGGTAAGACCTTGAGGTGGATATTTCACTCACATTTCAATTCAAATTCAAAGACATCTAATATCCTGAAAAGGTTTGTCCATTTTTATAGCTGTAAGAATATTCCATGAGAAGCATATCATTATTTCAAAATTTCTTATTCCTTTATGGTGTACAAATGTCATGATTCCTTTCACAATATCATTAAAATTCACATGAGAAATACTTTATGGAATGGTAGAACTCTTTAATTAAAATTCATTATAGTTACATGGAAGTAATGTGGTAGACCACATCCCCATGGTGGCCTTGGAATGAAAACCTCTATCTGTTGAGTCAATAAGGTTTTCCTTACGACTTTATCCATTTCTTCTTGTTTTGAAAATCACAAACACCTTATACTTAATCAAATATATATTTTACTTATATAATGAAAATTTATTTCCCAAAGGAATTTACCCCAACCATGTTTTCATTGTTCATATCAATATTTTTCTTAAGTATAAAAATCAGATTCATATCTAAAACCTCATAATCATATAATACTTAGATATGAAGCATTCTGTTTTAGGATCTGAATTCTGAGTACGAACTCTCATGAAGTTCCACTCCGAATTCTAGATATGAACTCTCATGAAGTTCCATTCTGAATTCTGGATATGAACTATCATGAAGTTCCACTCCGAATTCTCGATACGAACTCTCATGAAGTTCCACTCCGAATTCTGGATATGAACTCTCATGAAGGTCCACTCCGAATTCTGTATATGAACTCTCATGAAGCTCCACTCCGAATTCTGGATATGAACATTCATGAAGTTCCACTCCAAATTCTGGATACGAACCCTCATGAAGTTCTACTCTAAATTCTGGATATGAATTCTCATAAAGTTCCACTCCGAATTATGGATATGAACTCTCATGTAGTTCGACTCCGAATTCTGGTTACGAACATATCTTAGTTCTAAATTCGAGTACTCTTAATTTATACTCTAAACTCTTATGAGAAATGACTCTGAATTCATATGAAATCTAACTCCGAACTTTGTATGTTTTGATTCTGAATTCTGATGAAATGAGACTCCGAATTACCTTGAAATTTATACCTTGGATTTCTACAAAATTCAGGTTCCGAGTTCCTACAAAACAGAATCCGAATATCTCTTTATTATAGACTCCGAATTCCATTTTGGTTAGAATCCGAACATTTATTTACTTTCATTCTGAACTTTAATTTTACTTATGCTTACACTTTTTTCATTACAAAATGATTTCTTGCTTTCATTTATTGAATAACCGTTGGTTGAGTGACATGTGTACAGGTCCCTCCGAAATTCAAGGAGAAATATGACCATTGGAGGAGGGAGATGACCATTAGAGATTTTCCTATAAATATGATCTCATTTGAAAAGAATCATACAACTTTTACAATACTTTTGACGACATCTGTGCTTACATTCTATTTAAGTGATTTATAGAGAGAGATGCTCTTTTCAACATTCAAATCTTCATGAAGAAAGTTTGAACAGCTTTTTCAAACTTTTCCTTGTGTAGACTTGCTTCGTGAGACTCCGATTGTTGCTACTTGCAATCGAGGGCTTTTGGGGATAGGAAGATAGAGGTTCCAACACATTGAAGTTAAGGGCTTCCTTGCTGAGGAAGACAGAGGTTCCGACTACCTGATAATTAAGGGCTTGTGGGGATAGCAAGATAGAATCTGATCTTCATATCTAGGGCTTACCCTGGTGTGGGTACGACATATTTTCTTGAATCTATAAATCCAGGGACCTCTTATCCAGGGTTTTTGGATATCCTTCTCTTTGGGTTAAAATAGTTATTGTTTGTTACCTATAGTTTTACTACTTTGTTTTTCCTCCTCTTTTTGTATTGTTAAGGAAAGTATAACTTTCTGATACTTCCTTACTTGTAATCAATTTTAGTTAGATTATATACACTTTTAGGTAGAATCTTAGTTGGTTTAAACTTTTTTTAAGTTTCATTTCTGGAATCACTTTTCCGGAATCAAGAAAGTCTTTAGAACGTAGAGGTGTTGTGAATTTTGGTTATCCATAATTTCCTAAGGGAATTTTTAAAAGAATATAATTCACCCCCCCCCTTGTATTTGTGTCTCTTTATACTTATATGATCCTAAGTTTCGTATTATAGAGTATATCATACTCAGAGTCATACCATCCTAATAATTGGTATCAGCGGATTTGGTTCAATCTGAATTAATCTTACGATTAGATTCAAAAGGAAGTTCTCGGATTCATATTTTCCGAATTCATATTTTTCAGATTCATATTTTCTGGATTCATATTTTTCGGAATCATATTTCGGATTCACTTTTTTTGATTAGAGATACAATTTTTCTTGCTTAGAATATTTTCTCCTCTTTATAAAATTTTACTTCTAACAAGTTTGTCTGCCAATGTTTTTTCTAAGGATGGTAGGCTTAAATGTTGGTTCTATTGACAACATATATCCTACTAGACCACCTATCTTTGATGGTAATAATTACGAGTATGGTAGAGATCGAATAAAGACTTTCATTATCAATACTGTAGTAGATAACATTATCATGATTACTGGAGGATACAAAATTCATTATAAGGAAGTTAGTACCTTTACTAATCAAGAAAAACATGAATACCAACTCAACTATAAGGTACGCAGAACATTGCTTTGTTCAATGACTAGGAACATATATAGACAAATTTATTCTTGTGAAACAGCTAACTGTATATAGAAGAAACTTGAAGTTACACATTTTGGTATATCTAAAGTGATTGAGACTAGAAGGGCCATGCTCAGAGCTGAGTATCATGGTTTTAATTTTCCTTATGGAGAACCAATTTATAAGTTGCAACAGAGATTCATGACTATTGTGAATAGCTTACAATCCATGTCAGAGAAAGGTCTAGATGATGAATCCCTTGTTGGTGAAATAATAAATATTATTCCCAATGAGTGGGAATCAAAGAGAACTACTATTGATGAAAACAGAAAGGTTACTCAAATTTATCTTGATGAATTGTTTGGAACTCATATTCAATATGAGACTAGAATGAAGAGAGATTCTAACAACATAAAGAATAAGAATGGGAATGGTAGTGTATCTTTTACTACAAATTCAAATCAAAAGAAATCTAAGACTCCTAAAAGAGTTACTAGATCCAAAACTCTGAAGGTTATTATTAAATCCGAATCTAGTAAGAGTGAAGTCTCAGAAAATGAGTTAGATATTATTACTCGAAGGAAGAACAAGATAGTTGGATAGAGAAATTTCCAAGACAATTATAAGAAGAAGGAAAGAAAAGATAAGAAAGATTCATAGGTTACATTCTATGAATGCAAGAGAGCTAGAAACATAAGACCAGATTATACTATGTTCAAGAGGAAAGAAAGAAGAGGTAGGCATTCTGAAAGGAACAGAAAGAAATATTACAAGTCCAAAGCTAAGAATGATCTGAAAGCTAATGAAACCTGGAGTGCCAGTGGTGGTGACTCTTCAGATGAATCTTCATATTATGAATCCTATGGAAAGAATAATATTGGTCTTATAGCCAGGATACCTATTGAAAATCATTGCTTTATGGCTAAGGTACACAATGCGGAATCCTTGACCAACCTTTCTCAAAATGATAATGATAGTAAATATTATAACTCTTCTGATGAAGAATTCCTTTATGATGAAGAAAATACTTTACCAAACTATGAAGAAGTTTCTAGGTTTGCTGAACTTCTTGAGATTGAGAACTAAAAACTCATGAAAAATATTGATAATGAAAATTCTCGGAATTCTATTCTTACTAGGGAAATATCAGATCTTTCTAAAGATCTTGATAAGAAAAATTCTGATTTTGAAAGTATTTCAAAAATCTTGAGGAAGTATGTTCTAATAAGAATAAACATTCAAATGATCTTGAAAGTGTAATTTCTAAGAAGGATATTTTCAAACCTATATCAAAATAAAATGTTTTTTAAGACAAGAACCTAGTTATTAAACTCAAATCTAAAATATTTTCTTTGAGGGAGTGTTTTTCAAACATTACCCCAGGTATGGAATGTTTTGATAAAAAGTATTCACAAATCCGACCACAAAGGAATACTTCTGGTTTTGGTTACACTAGTTCTAAACCAATTTTTAGTAACAACTACATTGTTCCTCAAAGTGCCCCATTTTTCACAAAGTGTCAATCTGATGGTCACTGGGAAAAGAATTGTTCCTTAAACAAAACCAAATCTTTAGGATTTCATGAGACTCATTTTTCTATGAAGATGTGGGCACCCAAAATTTTTCGTTCTGAAACATCCAGATCCAAGAAAGTCTAGATTCTGAAAATCTAACTTTTTCCTATTTTCAGGAAAATAGGGAAAGTACCAACAACAATACTTGGTACATGGATAGGGGATGTTCCCGACATATGACTGGTAATAAAAGATATTTTGAAAATATTATCAAGATGAAAGGAGGAAAAGTAACTTTCAGAGATAATGCTTAGGGGGAAATTATTGGTATATGTAACATTGTTCTTCTTAGAAAAACATTGATTTCAAATGTTTTGTTTGTTAAGGGGCTTAAGCACAACCTCATCAGCATAATTCAATTATGTGATGAAGGCTACCTTGTGAATTTTAGGAATGATAAGTGCTTAGTTCACAATTCCAAGGAAGAATTTATTCTTTCTGCCAATAGGTAAGAGAATGTTTACACACTAAACTTAGAAGACCTTAAGAGACAAGACATACCTTGCCTTAGTGCAATGGAAGATCATTCGTGATTATGGCATAGAAGTTTAGGACATTATAACCTTAGGAACTTATGTAAACTTTCTAAGAAAGGTTTAGTTAAGGATCAACTGGAGCTCATATTTGATTCTTCAAAAGTTTGTGACCCTTTTCAATATGGCAAACAACATAAATCAGGTTTTAAATCAATCGGTGAAGTATGAACAATTGATGCACTACAGTTGGTGCACATGGATATTTTTGGACCAACACAAATTGGAAGCATTGGGGGAAAGTATTATTTATTTGTCTTAGTTGATGATTACACTAGATTTACATGGGTATATTTTCTAGCAAAAAAGTATGAAGCTTTTTCATATTTTAAAAGTTTTAGATCCCAAGTTAAAAATGAAAAAAACCTTCCATTGAAAAATATACATAGTGGTCATGGAGGAGAATTTCAAAATTCTGATTTTGAAACATTTTGTAGTAGAAAATGTATTACTCATAACTTTTTCAGTACCCAGAACACCTCAAAAAAATAGTGTTTTTGAAATAAGAAATAGAATTGTTCAAGAGATAACTAGAACCATGTTGTGTGAGTATTCTATAGCCAAACATTTTTTGGCTGAAGCGGTAAGTAATTCTTGTTATACTATAAATCGGGTTTTGATTATACCTTTTCTTAATAAAACTCCTTATGAGTTATGGAATTGTAGAAAACCTAGACTTTCTTACTTTAATGTTTTTGGTTGCAATGTATTCATTCTGAATACTAAAGATAACTTACACAAATTCACACCAAAATCCGATGAAGGAATTTTCGTAGGCTACTCCACAACTTCTAAGGCTTATAAAGTTTTTAACAAAAAACACTTGCACTATTGAAGAGACAGTACATGTCAAATTTGATGAAACTAATCCCTTTATTTTCAAACAACCCCAACCTACATCTTCGGATGTGTTTTCAAAAACTGATTATCAACCTTTGATAGAAAATTCTTCTTGATAAGGAAACTCTTCAACAAAATGCTTCTGAAACATTTACCCCAGAATATTTCCTACGCTCTGTTGATGAATAGTTTTTTCAAAACCAAAATAAGTTGTTTCTTAAGAATCATCCTAGTGCTAGCATCATTGGTGATGTCAATCAACCTATAAGGACTAGAAGTTCCTTAAGAAATGAAGTATAACATCTAGCATTCCTCTCCCAATTAGAACCAAAAAGTAATAATGAAGATTTAGGTGATGATGATTAGATTAAATCCATGCAAGATGAACTAAATTAATTGGAAAGGAATAATGTCTAGAGCTTGGTTGAAAGACCTAAACAAACTTCTGTAATTGGAGTGAAATGGGTCTTCAAAAGTAAGTGTGATAAAAATGTAATCATCGTACGAAATAAAGCTAGATTAGTTACTAAAGGCTATAATCAACAAGAAGAAATAGACTATGATGAAACCTATGCTCCAGTAGCTAGACTTGAATCAATTCGTATTTTACTTTCCCTTATAGAATTATTCAATTTTAAACTTTTTCAAATGGATGTGAAATGTACTTTTCATAGTGGTTATGTTCAACAGGATATTTTTGTTGAATAACCTCCTGGATTTGAAGACACAAAATATCATGATCATGTTTTTAGACCTACCAAAGCTTTGTATGGCCTTAAACAAGCCCCTCGAGCTTGGTATGATAGACTTACATGATTTTTGCTTCAAAATAACTATGTTAAGGGAAATGCAGATCCAAACCTTTTTATAAAGAATGTTAAGAAAAATGTTTTTATTGTTCAAATTTATGTTGTTGACATTATATTTGGTTCAACTCGGCAATATTTAACTGATTCTTTTGCAGATATAATCAAATCTGAGTTTGAAATGAGTATAATGGGTGAGATAACATTTTTTCTTGGTTTTAAAATTTCTCAAAAACCAGAAGGAATCTATATATCCCAACATAAGTATATTAAATATCTTCTTAAAAAGTATGGATATTAAAACACTAAAAGTATTAGTACTCCCATTAGTACCTCAAATACACTTGATGTTGATGAAGCTGGGAAAGTAGTGGATCAAACATCTTAGAGAGGTATGATAGAAATCTTACTGTACTTGATAGCTAGTCATCCAAACGTGATGTTTTTGGTATTCTTATATTCTAGATATCAATCCAATCCTAAGGAATTTCATTTAATGGTAGTAAAAATAATTTTTCGCTACCTAAAGGGAACTATGGATCTAGACTATTTTATACTTCTGGAAATGATTTCGTTTTAAAAAGCTTTTCAGATGCTGACTTTGGTGAGTTTAGAATGGATAGAAAGAGTACATCTGGAACTTGTCATTTCTTAGGAGATTCATTAGTTTCTTGGTCTTGAAAGAAGCAACATTCTGTAGCACTCTCCACTATTGAAGCTGAATATGTGGCAGCTGGAAGTTGTTGTGCTCAAGTGTTATGGATGCAACACACACTCACAGACTATGGCCTGAGTTCTACTAAGACTCAAATTTTGTGGGATAACAAAAGTATCATTTCCCACGATAAAAACAATTCACACTATTCTCGTGCAAAACACATAGATATTAGGCATTAATTTCTTAGGGATCACTCAAAAAAAGGAGATATCATTCTTCAGTTTATCGGAACGCAAGATCAACTTACCAATATTTTCACAAAATCTTTACCTTCTGATAACTTTGAATACATTAAACATAAGTTAGGAATGATAACCGTGAGGTAATCTTCCTTTATTAACTTCTTGTTGAACCATTCTCCTTACAGTAATAAACCCATTTTCATAGGGGGTATATTTGTTTGTTAGCCTTTCAAAATTCTTCGTAATTAGCCTTTCAGAAAAATTCGTAATGAGCCTTTCAAAAAATTTCATAATGAGTCTTTCACAATTTTTTGTAATGAGCCTTTCAAACTTTTCGTAATGAAGTTTTCGTACTGAAACTTTTCGTTATGAAGTTTTCATACTGGAAATTTTTGTAATGAAGTTTTGATACTAGATATTTTGATAATGAGAATTTTCGTAATGAGAATTTTTGTACTCATACTTTTTGCACCAGATTTTTGGTAGTCAATGTTTTTGAAATAAAATTTTCAACCTTTTGTTTTTCGTAGTAATATTTTCTCCAAGAAGAATATCACATATTACGAATAAACTTCCTAGACAATCGGAAAGGTATGACTTCTTTACTTAATTTTTCGTATTCGTTTTTTAGTTTCTAGTAGTTTCATTTTCTTATTAAATTTCTCGGATTCGTTTCTTCTAAAATTTGAATGGTTTTTTAAAACATCGAAATATCAGATTCAAGATTTCCATGCGAGCATGTTTTCAACTATCAAATCAGTTCAAGGAGTTTTTCAACCATTATATTGGTTTTGGAAGTTCAAAGGTCACCACCATCGCCTATATAAAGTGGACCCCCAATGGTTGTCCCACATCGATTTCAAATCCCTCGCATATCGAAGCTCTGCCTCAGTTCTCAAAGCCTGTTTGGAATCTTTCAATGATCCCCCATTCTAAATGTCTGTAGAAGCCACTTCCCAAGATATGTATACCATAAATCCAATCTCAAGTTGGTTAGTATACAGGGAAAGGTTGGTCCATCTGAACTTTTTTAGTAAGTATGATTCTCTTATTGCTAAGAATATCAAGCTAAATGGGTGGGAAGATTTATACATATCAAAGAAAAAGGATCAGGATGTTGTTTATATGGATTTTCTTGTAGAAGTTTATGAGTCTGTTTCCTTCTATGAAGAAATGTCAGAGAAACATTCTCCTTTAAGAGCTATGGTAAGACTTATAATCTCTCTTACACCAAGGATACAAGCATAGTGGTCTTATCATACGATGGTGAAGACAAATTTTGTTTACATAAGCTACCGGATGTGCAAGGAAGTTTCAGCAAAGTGAAGGCAATGGAATTCCTTGGACTCAAAGATGATAAAAGAGTAAATATTTCCCATCTCTCCACCGAAAATCGGATTCTGCAGTTGTGGGTTCAAGGGTTTTTCGTTCCGAGAAGAGGTGACAAGGATAACTTAAAGAAAAGTGATATTTACATCTTGTATTTCTTAGTAAATCTATGAAAAATAAATCTGATGAGGCACATTCTTATCACAGTTCAGAACATCAAGAATGGCACTTTGAAAGCTCAAATTATTATATATCTTTCTCTTCTCTCCATGCATATTATTCGGTGTCTTGATTCTTTCAACATTTCTTACACCTCCAAGACGAGAAATTGTAAGTTGATGCTAATTAGTGATGACACATTAAGGTGGATGAAAGTCAGTTTTTCAAATTAGTTAGGTGAGTTTTATGATCTGCCAGAGGAGGAGGCAGAAGTTGTTCCGGAAAATGTGGAGAAAGCTGAACCAGTGAAAAAAGGTTGGTGAGAAGAGGAAATTGAAAGAAGTGGTGGCTGAAGACAATACCCCTATAGCTAAGGAAACTTAATCCGCGCCTCCCAAGCCTAAGAAATAGAAATCATATCCAGATGTGGTGGATTTTAAATGGAGGGAAGATAAGGAGAAAATGAAAGAAGGGGAACCTCAGTTCGGATTGGACCCTGCTAAAGCTAAATCCTTAAGGGAGAAGACTGTTGAATACCTTGAGAAGGTAGAAAAAGAGAAGAAGATGAAAAAGAAGATGTCTGAAGCTGAAGTTGTACAATCTCTTTTGAGAGACACAGAATTAGCTTCTGAGAAGATTCCTATACCGGAATCTTTTGTTGTCCAACCATTACCGGAGAGCCCTGGAAAGAACTACTATACTCCGAAAAAACCTAAAGAGAAAGAATTTATTGAAAGAGTAGAAGAATAGGAGAAAGTAGAAGAAGAAGAATAAGTAGAAGAAGACCATGGTGATCCAGATGACTTGATTAAACAAGATGAGGAATATCAAGGGAAGGCAAACCCATCAAAAAAACTACCTCTCCAGATTTCTAAGGCCGAGTCCTCAAAGCTTGTCACTCCGGGAATGGGAGATGAGAAAGATGTTAAGAAAGATGATGACAAGGAAGAAGAGAAAGAAAATGAATTATCTAAGTATGAAATCTACGAGAAACACTTTCTTGAAGAAGGAGTGGAGAAGGAGAAACCAGATGAAGACAAAAAAATTTCAACTATATGAAATTGAGGAAGAATCTCCTAATTAAGAACCCATTACAAATGTTGATAAGGGTAAGAAAGTGATTATATGAACCCCCAAAAAAGATATCATAAGGAAAAAGCATGTTGGTGGCTCTTCTAAAATAATTTTGGTGGAAATTGGAGAAGAAAAATCCACGAGCAAGGTGTCTGATTCGGAATCCTCAGCACTGGGACATGATTTTGTTGTTGAGTCCTTGAAGAAATTTGTGGATAAAATTCCGATATTTCACACCATAGACTCCAGATGACAGATGATTCAACAGAGCTTAAATCAGAAATCAGAATCTATATCCATGGTGATGGATAAGTGTGAGAAGATTTAGGCTAGGCAGAGAAATTTTCTTATCAATTATGATGTTCACAGAAAATCTTGCAGCAAAACCACTCTATAGTCATAGATAATTGATGATGACATGGAAGAGATTGATCATTTTCAGAATGATGTAAAAGATTTTTTTGATACCATGGATGACAAGATGAAGAATTTTTAGGATAATCTGACCCTTGAGGAAAATACTCGGAATCAACAAGTGAAGGATCTGAATGGGAAGCTTATTTCTGTTGCTCAAAGCTGGAAAGGGGAAAGAGATCTTCAGATTGAGATAGAAGAAAAACCTGTGAAGTAGTATGAAATTATTTAGGCACAGTCTGAGGCTCTGAAGTCTCAAGATGAAAGGATTAAAGCCTTAGAAAATCAAGCTGAGGAGGACCAGAAAGAATTGAAGAAACTGAAAACCGTATTGAAGAATTTAATCCCCAAGGAAAAGGAAGACAAATAGACCAATCCGATCTTTTGTTGTAATGTCTTTCCTTGAAAAAATATTTTCAATCTTAATGAAAATATTGGTTTCTTATGTTGTTTGTATGTCATTACTAATGTTTTAGGGACTTTACTATTTTTCAATTCCCTCAAATTCATTTTGAAAATCAAAAAGGGGGAGAAGGAAAAAGAACTACTAAAAAGGGGGAGAAGGAAAAAGAACTACTCAAAAGGGGGAGAAGAAAAAATCTAAAAGGAAGAAGAAAAATTTCTAAGTTATGAAGAAAAATCCTTACGTAAGGGGGAGTTTATCATTACAAAGTTTTTCATTCTCATGATAATGAAAATCCCATTCTGGGAATCCAGAATACAATCCTTAGAGTTCCAAAGCCTAAGGGGGAGTTAGTTGTATTCACCATCATATATGAACAAAGGGAGATAAGTTTTAATTTCAAAGTCTAAAGAAAATTTTCCAAGTCCATATATTCTTTTTCGAAAGGTTGTTTGTGATTTCCAAAAGGGGGGAGATTGTTGAATCAATATGGTTTTCCTTATGACTTTTTTCCATTCCTTCTTGTTTTGAAAATCTCAAACACCTTATACATAAGCAAATATATATTTTACTTATATAAGGAAAATTTCCTTCCCAATGGAATTTACCCCTACCATGTTTTCATGGTTCATATCAATATTTTTCTTATGTATAAAAATCGTATTCATATATAAAACCTTAGAATCATATAATACATAGATATGAAAAATTCTGTTTTAGGATCTTAATCTTGAGTACGAACTCTCATGAAGTTCCACTCAAAATTCTAGATACAAACTCTCATGATGTTCCACTCCGAATTCTGGATACCAACCCTCATGAAGTTCCACATCGAATTCTGGATACGAACTCTCATGATGTTCCACTCTAAATTCTAGATACGAACTCTCATGAAGTTCTACTCCGAATTCTGGATACGAACTCTCATGAAGTTCCACTCTGAATTATGGATAACAAATCTCATGAAGTTCCACTCCGAATTCTGTATACGAACTCCCATAAAGTTCCACTCTGAATTTTGGATACAAACTATCATGAAGTTTCACTCTCAATTATGGATACAAACTCTCATGTAGTTCGACTCCAAATGCTGGTTACGAACTTATCTTAGTTTTGACTCCAAGTCCCCTGAATTCAGACTCTAAACTCTTATGAGTTCTGACTCCGAATTCCCATGAACTCTGACTCCAGACTTTGTAAGTTCTGATTCCGAATTCTGACGAAACCAGACTCTGAATTTCCTTGAAATTCATAGCCTGGATTTCTATTGAATTCGGTTTCTGAATTCCTACAAAACAGAATCCAAATATCTCTTTATTATAGACTCTGAATTCCATTTTGGTTAGACTCCGAACATTTCTTTACTTTCATTCCGAACATCAGTTTTACTTATGCTTACACTTGTTTCATTACAAAACAATGTCATGCTTTCAGTTATTTATTAACCGTTGGTTGAGTGACACGTGTGCAGGTCCCTCTGAAATTTAAGGAAAAATATGACAGTTGGAATAGGGAGCCGACCGTGGGAGGTTTTCCTATAAATAGGAGCTCATCATGAAAATAAGCATACAACTTTGACAAGACTTTTGATGACATCTTTGCTTACATGCTGTTGAAGTGATTTTTAGAGAGAGAGGCTCTTATCACCTCTCAAAGATTCGTGCAAAAAGTTTGAACAACTTGTTTAAACTTTTCCTTGTACATACTTTCTTCGTGCGACTCCGATTGTTGTTTCTTTCAATCGAGGGCTTCCAGGGATAGGAAGATAAAGGTTCTAACACCTTGAAGTTGAGGGCTTCCTTGCTGAGGGAGATAGAGTTGCCGACTACCTGATAGTTGAGGGCTTGTGGGGATAGAAATACAGACTCCGATCTTCGTATCGAGGGATTACCCTATTGTGGGTAAGACATACTTTATTGAAAGTATAAATCAAGGGACCTCTTATCCAGGGTTTTTGGATACCCTTCTCTTTGGGTTAAAAGATTTATTGTTTGTTACTTGTAGTTTTACTACTTTGTTTTTCCACTTCTTTGTGTATTGTTAAGGAAAGTATAACTTTCTTATACTTCCTTACTTGTACTCTATTTTTCTTAGATTCTATATGCTTTAAGGTAGAATCTTAGTTGGTGCAAACTTTTGTTAAGTTTCATTTCTGGAATCACTTTTTTGGAATCAGGCATGTCTTTATAACATAGAGGTGTTGTGAATTTTGTTTATCCAAAATTTCCTAAGGGAATTTTTAAAAGAATACAATTCACTCCCCCCCACCTCTTGTGTTTGTGTCTCATTATACTTATTTGATCCTACGTTTGGTATTATAGAGTATATCATACTTAGAGTCATACCATCCTAACACTATATTTTTCACCATTACCTTAAGGATGACATTATCTAGAGGATTGTTAATGATAATTCACCCTCTTTAAAGTTTCTTTGAGATCAATTTATGAATAGAACTAAAGTTGGGACCTCAAACTATGTAGACTTTTTTGTTTGTACGACCATTACAAAAACCTTTAACAAAATATCTATGCAGTCTCAATGGATGGTCAGCAAAAATTATTCTCTCATATTTTGATCTGACAAATAGATAGTGACCCATACACTAAAAATTATTAATTCCTCTGATACTATGGTGAATCTTAACACTGCTATCATTGAGAAAATGGCCTTCCCTCATCTTTATCCTCCAGCGATAAAATCTTTCATTAGTAGTTATGATTCCATTGATCATGATGATTTTCTGATCTAGGAACCAGTTTTTAATGGAATTCTCACTTACAAATAATTCTATAACCATGAAATATAGGGACCATTGAACTGGATTATATCCCTCAATAAAAAGTGGAATATTACATCCAGTTCCATGCTTCTATGGAGGATCTCCTACTCTAAAATCCCAATCAATTCCATCCTTCAAGGGGTGGGTGTTAATTTATGATCAAGATGGATTTTATGCATGCATCGATAAGAGGATGTGGATAACCTTTTCATGAGATGTATTAATACCACATATCTCTTGAATGAATTTTTGGAAAACATTTATATCAATTTTACGAGCATGAACATAATTCTAAAATATATCAAAGAATGTTTAAAACTCTTTCTCTTATAATAAATCAAGATTCTATTCATGGAAGCATGTACAGAAATCATTCATTTCGTCTAGTCTAGTATGAATAAAACCATACATAAGAAGGTGAATTTTGATTTTGATGATATCATTATGAAGTCATTATAGAAATCCAAAATACCAAAACTCTTTAATAGGGTAATTTTAGTAATTATATCTGAGATTTCTTAGTTCTGATATTTCTTAAAATTATAGGTAATTTTCAGCCTCATTCAAGTACATATGATGTTTTCTAGAACTCACCATTTGTATGATGAATCAAATGAAACTCCAACAAATCCTATAGTGTAAATTAATTCCATTTGGTCTATGGGGAGGTTTTTAGATATCATTCTAGTGACATCCTTGGTTTTCTCTATGGCCCTTGTGGTTATTCCTCTCCCTTAGGTGCTGAAAGTTTTTTGTATGATTAAAGAAATGGACATGGAAAATCATTCGGGGTGGAATAACTTAGTGGTTGAGGGTGGATCTTCCACAATTTTTTAAAATTCTAGAGTGGGTAACATTCATATTTCATAGATAATGATGGAAAATTGGATTAAATTTCTTAACATGATCTCCTCCATTAACTACTTTATCACTCAAGTTTACTATGAACCAAACTTACTTACTGATAATCTTGAAAACAATGTTGTATGTTGTAATGATTTAATTTTCTCCAACACACTTATTTTTTAATTATATCACCTTTTCCTAGAGGATAAATGTACACTTACTTCTTATATACTAATGTAACATTTGATTTGTATATTTTATGAGGCATGTCCTTTCTACAAGACATCGTTTTTCTATAAAAGTTAATTTTGAACTACCAATATTTATGACATGACTCAAGATTATTATATTTGACATGAATGGTTTGGTTTATGAATTTTCTACCAATGTTCTCATACCCTTATGTTATGTCATGATTATGTGATAATTGATATCTACCATGTTAACCCTTACTGAGAATCTAAGGTCATTATTTCTTATGTTTCCTTTACCATAATAAAGAAAAAAGGTAATATGAATGATATGTCTAATAAGGGTTATATTTATGAAGAAAATAGTGGGAGATGATGTTGTTCACTTATGAAGTATATTTTTTTGTGTCCAAGTTTCCATAGGTACTATAACTACATGATTATGGAATGGATCATTATGTTATATAATGAATATTCATCTAATAACATACAATATCTATGTATGAAAAGCTTGGGTATCTACAGTTGGTATCAAATAAAAGGAAGTAAGTTGATACTTGGGAACTATTACATGTGATAATTGGTAGAATCATAACTCTCCACCAAAGGTCTTCATGTGGATAGTTCTACCACTATGGATGGTGGAAAGAGTTCTTCCTAGGAGGTGTATCCACCCATGGAGCGATCATGTAAGTATCAAATATATACCACTACTAGTATTTATTTTCCATTATTTTTTTATTAGAGAATTTTTTTTTAATATTGGGAAATTAGGATAAAAAAACTTTAGTAAGAATCCTTTGGATAACCCAATGTATTGAAAAAGTTTCTTAAATTTTGGTGAAGGAAAGAGAGAAATTTTTCTAAGAAATTAAATCCCAATCCAGCTACAACAAGTGGTTTTGGATCTATTATAATTTTACTTAGTAGTAATAACTATGAAATTATACATTGGTTTTTATATTAATGTAGACTAGTACCCGAAAAAGGGCCTTTCTACCCACCTGATTTGAAACTCTCAGGTGATATGTCTTCAAAACTCACAAAATCTTTCGGGAAAATCACGAATGATTTGCATAGATAATGACCATGAATGACCTTGGTTAAACCAATGGTGACATATATTGAAAATAAGGTTTCATGATTTAAACATCCTAGGAATTATTTTTCCTGACTAATTAATATGATTAATTATGTTTTATGATCATGAAAACCATTTTTGTTTTAGTATAGGATTAATGATAGAATTATTATGCTAAGGTGGTAAAAATTATGATAAAATATTGAAGTTACCTATTTTAGTGTAGTAATTTTATATCCTTTATGTTAGGAATTATATCAAGTAATTTTAATTCTAATACTCAAGGATTAGATTTTGAAATTTTGGTGAAAACTTTTAATGGTTAATGATTGCATATCATGTCTATGATTCCTCTATAGATGTGGTTTATGAGAATGTGCTTCCTAAAAATATTTTTATTTTCCCTATAGTTGAATTAGCTATCATATTAG
The DNA here is from genome assembly GCA_963277665.1 of Viscum album. Taxonomy (NCBI): domain Eukaryota; kingdom Viridiplantae; phylum Streptophyta; class Magnoliopsida; order Santalales; family Viscaceae; genus Viscum; species Viscum album. Next base: position 1,237,272,880 of record OY728157.1, on the reverse strand, counting down.
GAATGGATAAACATACTCTATATAAATCCCAAATTAATAAATAAGGAAGAGAAATATTTTTTGATATTCCAAACCATTCTATAACCATATATCAATGTGATAATAAATGTGAACACCCGATGGAAATCACATCCATTGAATTGGTCTTGATTCCTACTCAAATGGTTTTTTTGATTCATATGGTTAGTTGAGAGAACAAACATCAATGATTTGCCTATTGTGTGGGAGTTTATTGGTTTCTTTTGGAAGAGTTTAATAGTCTTCCACTAAATCATGAAGCTGAGTTGTCAATAGAACTCGTACATGGTGTAACACATTTTCGAAAGACTCCCTATAGAATAGACCAGATTGAGTTGTAGGAATTGAATGATAAAATATAAGAGAATAAAGACAAGGGATTCATTCATCCATGTATTTCACATTGGGGTAAACCAGTTATTTTTATTATGTAGAATGGTAGATCAATGCAATAATTCATTGATTATTAGGACTTGTACAAGATCAAAATCAAGAACAAGTATCCTTAACCCCATATTTATGACTTGTTTGATTGAATATATGGTGACCAATACATCTCCAACATTGACCTTCATTAAAGATATCACCAATTGAGGGACATGAAGGAGGATATACCCATGAAAACATTTAATAAAATGTATATTGACTATGAATATAAGGTTATTCCATTTTTTCTTACTAATTCCACCACTATCTTAATAAATTTAATGAATATTTTTTTTTGATATTACCTTGATCACATTATGGTAGTGTTTATAGACAATATTCCTCTTTATTCAAAGGGTATGAAACAGAATGACGATCACTTGATAATTCTTATAAATACCACAATGATGTATAAGTTTTATATAAAATTCACCAATTATTAATTTTGGATAAAAATGATTCATTTTTAATTCATATAATATATGGTATATTTATGGATTCAAAAAAGTGGGAATTTATTGAACAATGGACCAAACCAAACACTATGACTGGGATTCAAAATTTTCATGTTTTGAATGGATATTATTGTTGGTTTCTGGAGAATTTATCTTGACTATCTGATCCATTAACCAAGTGAACTCAAAAGGGAGATAAGTACATCTAGACAAATTATTGTGATGAAAATTTCAGGTAACTAAAGATATGATTATTCATAACACATGTTCCTAAATTTTACTATACAGGTAAAGAGATTTTAATCTACATTTATTCATCAAAGAAGGTATTGTAATGTGTTCTCATTCAGTATTACATAGTTATATATTATGACTCATAGTAAATGAAGGTTCCTAAGAAAAATTTCCTCACTCATGATTTGGAGTTAGCTGTGGTAATTTTTCATTAATGATGTGGAGGAATTTTCATTACTAAGAACGGTGTGAAATATATACCAATCATAAAATTTTAATGAATATTTTCACAGAGAAAGAGATTAATATATACCAAAGAAGATGGTTGGAGATGATTAAATATTTTGACTATTCAATACATTAACATCCCGTGAAATTTAATAAGGACTCTAATTCATTGTGTCTAAAGGATCATGTTAGCTTATCTATGATGAGGACCAAAAAATCTCTAATATTAATGGACTTGAAAATGATGGATCTGGAAAACATGATGGAAGTGAAGAAATATTATTTTTATCAAATGGTTATTAAACCATATATCTAGGTGAATATTAAAGAGGTTCAAAAGGAAGATGTACAGCTATAGATGATAGTGAGATGTATTCTTGAGTTTAACCTTAAATGAAATGGAATGGTAGGGTTTATGAATTACGTTTTCGTTCTATACATACCATAATTAAAATAGGATCTATTAGAGTAATGTCATTGTTCTTCACTCATTATTAATCATATAAGTGAAAACATATAAATAGATCTATGGTGGGACTGTATAAAGAGAGATATTACAGAGTTTGTATCTCAGTGTTTTATATATCATCATGTTATGGCTGAGTGAGAAAATTAAAAGGATATGTAACAACCATTACCAATATAAGAATGGAAATCATAAAACATCACCATGGATTTTGTTGATAGACTCTCCAAACCATCTATAGGGATCAAAATTATATAGATTAGGATTAATATCCTTACAAATTCAACCCAATTCAACTCATTCATAGTGTGTTTCTCCCTTGATCATATTTCTAGAATATACATTAATCAAGTGGTAAGGTTTCATGGAGTAACAATTTTTATTATATCTGATCGTGATATAGTTTTTATTTGAATTTTCTAGGGAAGTCATTAGAAATCCCTATATGTATATTTGAGTTTTTGCACTATGTATCATCCTCAGATAGATTGATAGTCTGATGGAACTACATAAAACAAAGATGATATGTTATGATCATGTTTCATGAATTTTAAAGGTATTTGGGATCAAAACCCTCCTTTTTTCATGTTTTATTACAACAATAACATTCACTTTAGTATTTATATGTCTTCGTATAAATCCCTATATGGAAATAAGTATAAAATTACAACATTTAGAGATGAATTTGGTGAATGAAATCTATTGGGAATTGAGATAGTGAAAGAAATGAAAGTGAAAGTCAGCACCATTCAATAGCATATCATGGCATCTTAGAGCTGAAAATAGTTATTTTAACAATATCTAGTGTGATATAGATTTTGAAGTGGGTGAGAAGGTGGAAAGACTCAAACTTCTCATATATAAATATTTTATCTTAATAGATGAATATACATTACATAAAATAATTATCCATGCCAAATTAATTTAGTTATAGTGCCTTTGAAAACAATGAAATATAAACAACTAGTCCATAAGTGACTTATATCGTATCCCACTATTTTATTTATAACTATCACCCTTCATATACATATCATACATAATATATTTCATCATTATCTAGGGAAAGAAAGATTAATAAAGGGTGACATCAGATCCTCAATAAGGGTAAATAAGGTAGATATCAAAAATCATGAGAATAAGGGTATGATAACTTGATAATAACATTTGAAAACCATACACTGTATATCATAGGTTATAAACTTTAGTCATGGAATAAACCATAGTAGTTCATGATAAATTAATCATAATGGAATCAAAGAACATGATCCATTAGAATATAACATTGTTGGAAGACATAGATATTTATTATACATTTAATAATAAAAAATAATTTCCTTAGTTGTTCAAGGATTATTTATAATACTATAACTATAGAAAAACATCACTCCCTAAACCATTATAGTATTCGAGGATCACTCCCAAGACCATCACATTGGATGGAGTACCTTAATAAACAATGTTCACTCCCCATTCCATTCATTTTTATCTCATGATGTATCAATCATTACCTAATGCATCAGTGAGAGATATAGGTCCCACCCATCGCATAATCAAATTCCTACATATGTGTTCCATAAGACCACAAAACATTCATCATATCAAAAACCACAGAATGAAATGGGTTTCATAAACATTTCATCATAAAAAATATATATAAAATAAATTGGTCTCATAATTGTTTCATTATTTAATCAAAGTATAACCCTTGAAAAATGGAAGAAGGTTTCATAAGGATTTTATCATGATATAACCCATGGAAGATAAATGGATTTCATGAATATCTTTTCATCATAAACATAAACTACCTATTGAAATAAAATTAATGGTATCATTGGATAATATCTCTAGTAATGCATATGTAGCATCAAATTAAATCATTTTAGTGAAAAAGTTAATTTCAAAACATTACTTGGATCATTTCATGAGAAATTTTTTTTCTTTTTAAATAACTTCTTGAAAATTAAAATTCATAACATATTTTTTAAATCGTTTTTTTTTTAAAATAATTTCCAAAATGTATAATGGAATCATCAAATAAAATAATGGTCATGACTATGGGAAATTCCACTCATACGTTACAAATTAAAATAAGTATTCCTTCACTTTTTTGGTAAAATAAAAATGGTCCATGTCTAGAAAATGATATAAATAATCCTTTTAAAAAAATATTAAAATTTAAAAGGGGTAAAATGACTTAAAAATCATATATTAATACTAAAAAAAATTTAAAACACGTTTTTAAAACATTTCTTGAAATCATGGATAAAGAAAAGAAATGGTTTTTGATCGAAGAGATAAATATATTAAGTTTTCCTTAAAAATTTGCTTTGAAATATTATGTGTACACATAGAGTAAAATGTAGGGAAAACATGTTTTCTCATTATATAAATATATTATAATGATATTAATGAATTTCTTGAGAGATGTATCATAATATTTTATCATTAGAAACATAAACATAAACAATCTGGATAAATGATGATATTGTATCATAAAACAAAAACCACTTTGGTGACATTACAACTTAAGCCCCCAAAAAATAAACGAAACTTATAATATAATGGCAATAAAAAATTCATGATATTTAATGATAAAATTTATCTATATACACATCATAAAAGAATATAGTTTCATAACATAACATATTTATCAACAAAGGAAACTTGTGACAAAAACCCTTTATCACTTCGGTAGCTTTTGAACCAAAAATCCCATAAAATATTTTTCATAAAATGGATATGGAAATCAAAATAAATTTTAGGATAATAATAATAAAATAAATCCATGTGCATCATATAAACCACATAAAATAAATAAGAGGTGAATCTGGAATGTTTCTATTAGAAGTAACAAGTGTGACGTAAATCCATTACCTTAAATCTCATATTCCTATGTACACATTCATACAGATTGTATAATAAATATATGTTTATTATAAATATATTAAATAATAATAATTATATACCTAATACCATATAAGATTTACTTATGACCGTTTATTACCCTTTTCTTAACAATTCCATGTTAAAGTCACATTTTGTGCAATAACTGCTTTTTTCATGTATGTTTTGATTTGTTTTTTCTGGTCCTCTTACTTTTATTGCGGATCCATCATATAAATAATTATAAACATGATATAAATATAATTTGTATTCACTATATATGTATTTAGAGTAATCTATTAAATTTATTGATATAAAACTATATTCACCATCTATGGAAATAGTAGGTCATATGTACACATGAAAATTGTTTCCATTTCCTATAAAATTGGAATAAAGATGGGTAAATAATAAAATAAAATAAAATAATAATTTTAATTTTATATATTTCACAAAAAAATATTAAACTTATCCTAATTATCTTTTAAATTAATCATACGTGAATAAAAAATCACATCACTTAGCGAGGTGGTAGTCCTTCGTACACATGAGTGATGTTATCATATTCCTGTGGAATAGAAAGTGAGGTGGTAAATTTTATATCATGATTATATTAGTATAAATATGATTAAAATATCATATATATTTATTTAATCTATCTTTAATACCATCAAACTTAAATAGAAATTAAAAATATGTCACATAAATTCTCAAGGCGTTAGTCTTCCATACACATGAGAGGCGTTTTTATTTTCCAACAGGTATGGTGGTAAGATGGTAAATGTGGAATTATAATTCTATATCTATAATAATATAATAAATATTATATATCAATGTAAAATGTATCATTATATATATCTATGAGAGGTGGTGATGGAAAATTAATAACATTGATTCGTGAGACAGTAGTATATCGTACACATTAACGATGATTTTGTATCCCACTTGATTGAAGTAGATATTGTTTTTGATAATTAACCTAAAATAATAAAGTAAAATTATATCTAAGAAAATAATTTTATTATATTATTATGTTTTAATAATAATTTAATTTGTTGGAGGATGAAAGAAACAAAACACTCAGTTAGGGATGATACCTCTTACTTGTACAACTTCTTTTATTTTACACCAAATTCCCTACTTGGTTGGTTTTATGTCCAAAATATGGATAATAAAATGACATGAGGGAATTAAGAAATTTATTTTGGAATTTATTGGATTACCCAAATGATTTGGGATGTGTAAAGAGGACAGGGGGGTGGCCTTCTATTAATAAGATGAGTGGAACACTAGTAATTTTTAAAAATAAAAAGGTGGTCCTAGTTTTTTTAGATTACAAAAGGCACCAAGATGGGGAATTGTCAAATATTAGAGGTTATAATGTCTAAATATGACCATTAAGTGGGTTTATATATGTTTATAGATCATTTTACCCATTTCCATTTTAGTTTAACACCCCAGTAAACTTGTTTTAACCTTAAACACAGTAATTAATTTTTTAATATTAACTATGGTAAAAAAGAAATTTAACTTTATTAGATATTATAAATTATTATTATTCCAGATATGGAATCAATTTTCCAAATTATATTCATATAAGTATCAATAAAATAATTATAATTAATCATATAGATATGGTGAAAAAAGGTTGTTTTCCAAAGAGAAATGTTTCTAAAGATTAAAACATTTTTATATAAAAATTCAATATGAAATTGATTAAAATGACATAAAATGGACTAATATATGTGAAATTTATATAATTTTAATTTTTCAAAAATATTAAACTAATTTTTAAAATTTAAAATTCTATAGAAGAAATGAAAATTCATAATAAAAACCAGTATCTTCATTATTCATCAAAAAATACTCTTTTTAGAAAATTCTCTACAAGAAACTTTTGAAATTATGATGAAAAAATTTATTTTTAATATTTCAAATAAATTCTATAAAAGTGGAAAATAAGTTTATAAATATGTGCACAAAAGGTGATAAAACAAATTTTTTGAAAAATACATTTTTAAGTATAAAATTTGTTATATTCATATATATTTTCTATAAATAACATAAGATTAAGGATCGATATTTAATTGAATATAAAATATATAAATTAATTTAAAATAATTCAACAAAATTTATTTTTTAATTTATTAATGTAAAAAACATTTTTCGCGCAAAAAAATAGTTTTTTAAAAAATTATTTCTTTTGTTTTCAAATCGTTCATAATTTCATTTCTAATTAATTATTCACTGAAGAATAAATTATAAATACTTGTGAAAAACATATATTTTCATAATTTATTTAATTATATTTATAGCCATAATTCCAATAGCTAGATGATATGTATCGCCCCAACCTTGGTGCCACAAACCGGTGCCCCAAGCCGGACTGCCACATAACCTCAAGTTTGCCTCCCTATATGCCACATGCTTCCAACTAACAGTGAGGGTATAATACTTCAATCCTAGGGTGACTACACACTCTTTTTTTAGATTAATATACTAGTGGAAATAAATAAACAACAGTCTCGAAATATATATCTATAAAAATGCTAATATATCAATAAAATCAAAGCAGGAGAAAAAATATCCAAACTAAAGTAGAAAACATATCATTATAATATATATTTCAAGTGTCTAGAATTAAACCCCAAAATAAAGACACTGATGACTCCTAGTAGGTCCCAAAACATGTGTGTTTCCCTCAACCATGATCCATCCTTACTCAACCATCTGATATAGGGCCTCTTCCCTTAACATATCTTACATCCATGAAATCTATTCAAGTACAAGGGATTACATTATCCATGTCACTAAAATTTCATTATTATAGATAGTTGGAACCATAGTTCAATTCCAATTTTTTGGGAGTAGAACGCCATGTTTAGCTCCTCATGAGTATTGAGAGCATCAGTTCCTATCTCACACCATTAAGCATTCTTGTGTGTACAATTCCATGTTTAGCTCCACATTTATTAATCATGCATATATTTCAAGGGCATAGAACTTCATTTCTACCACCACATTTATCAATCATACATATGTGTCATGGTCATAGAATGTTATGTCTAGTACCCCAATTCAAAATCATACATATATGTCATAACATATCACATTATCACGCATATCTCATTATAACATATTTTCAAATTATCACATCATCCCAGATTAAGGAACATTAATATTTTTAATCACAATTAAACACATAAAACTATGATGAATTCATTAATAAATTAATTAATCCAATCCCAATGATTAATTTCAGTATTAATTAACCACATTTATCCCATTAATTAATTCACTGATTAATTAATCATATATTATTCATTAATTAATTTAACAAATAATTAACCACATGATGCCCATTCATTAATTCAACAATTAATTAATCATCTAAAAATCTTAACACCCAATAATCAATTCACCAAATAATTATTCATAATTCAAAATTTAACAATTCAATAATTTAATAATTAATTCAAAAATTAATTATCAATAATTCCCCAATTAAATACCTTGAGAATTAGTTCATCACATAATTTCCCTGATTTCATAGTTTCATTTTTCAATAAAATACCCAATTTCTCACATCATTAATTAACCATTGTAACACCCCAAGCCTACATGGTACATTTCCCTTTGTATAATGCAATAGCTTGAATTGTACGCAACTTCGAGATTCTAACAAACCGTGACCAATCAAACTAGCTGTTATTAATAGTAATACCCACTTTTTAAATTATATAAATTATATCTTTCAAAATGGAATTCATTTTTTGATTTGGAATATCAAAATTATCTTAGGGTGAATGTTTGGTATTTTTTAGAAAACATTCAATTTTTTATGAATAGTGAAAAACTCTGAATTATTGTTTAAAACCGACTTTTTATTTAAATAATTATTTATTTTATTTAAATTTATTTTATGTAAAAATAAAGACATAATACGTATATAAGTTCAATATAATTCAGTGGATTCATTTTATAATGAGTTTGGATATATAAAAATTTTATTGAACTTTTTACCGTCTTTTACCCACCTCCTAGAAGAATTTGCAAATTTGTATAAAACATAATTTTACAGCTTCAGTGAGTTGAATTTCAAAAATCCAAGAGACATGGTTAATATCAGTATGTAAAATTTTGTTCAATAAGATGAAATTAATTTTTCATGAATAGTAACCTTTTACTTTTATTTACCACAGTTAAAGGTAAATACGGTAAATAAGGGTACAAATGATATTATAATTACCCTAACACATGTCCTAATATTATTGGATAAGTGTAATTTGACCAAAAACAACCTTATCAATAAAATGTGATCCTTTAGGTCCACTTGGATTAGATTAGGACACTTATTGTTATTTTATTTAAAGAAGTGTTAGAAGAGTTAAAATCAAAGTTTAATAACTAAACCATTTTTAATATAGGGTTATACATAAGAAAAATTCCACTATAAATATTCATTATAAATATAAAATAATTTCCTACATAATGGTATTTTATTTATAACGTTTTGACATTAAATAATAAAATTTATTTATGACACAATGATAATACAATAATTACCTTATTAATAAAAGATTAAAATAATTAATATTATAAATATCAAAATAAATCTAATTTGAGACTTCTAATAAATTCCACTAATTTTATAGGTTAATATGACATGTTAGGGTTTATTAATTTTTTTTAGTAGGAATGTTGTTATGAATTTTAAAATAAAAAAATATCAAATAGTCTCAAAATTGACATTAAAGAGTTTTTAAAACAAATATTATATTATTAATTTATATTCTACTCCTAAAAATCTAGAGTTCGGCCAAAGGTCTAAAATAATATTATATATTTCATTAATGAACAACTTGGGGTTCTCTGAGAAGTTTATAATAATTTTATTAACCATATAATATAAAAATAAAAAGAGACATTGTAAATGTCAAACTATTTAACTAAGTGTAAGAAGCATGTTCTTATATTTGAGGTACGGGCTTCTTATTTTAACTTTTCCTTAAGTGTTTTTGAGAAAATATGGAAAATGGGGGGAAATCCTAAATTTTGGAAGTACACGTCGTGTACTTTTGGCCGTGTGGGATGAGTACACGGGGCGTGTGGCCATGTCGACGATGAAGGCTATAGGAACCGACTACACACCGTGTAGTGGTCCTTTACACGCAGTGTAGTCAGTCGGTAGGCGAATAGTAAGATGGTGGCCAGCTTTGTGACAACACACGCCGTGTACTCATGAAGTCACGCCGTGTAGTCATGTCGGCAGATGAACAGTGCCACGCTGGCGGGAAGCCGCCAGAGGAACAGTTAAAAAAATGGGAAGTACACACCGTGTACTTGGAAATACACACCGTGTAATTTCTTTTTTTCACTTAAAATGGGAAGTATCCTCCCCTGTTCACAGGGAAGGCTTAGAATCGGAGGAAGGAGCGGGATTGGACGACCTATCCTTTGGAGATCCGCCGAGCGCACGTCTGGAATCTGATTCCGCCTCAGTTGATCTCGTTGGAACCGAGTGGGTAAGCCCTCCCTTCTCCTTAAGCAGTTCTTGCCAATTCTTCCCCTAACGAGAGTTATTTGTGTTTAAGTGGGAATTTATTTTACCTCATATCTACCTCGTTCTAAGATGATTCGTGGACCGTCGTTCGAGTATACTGATCAGGGGCATATAAGGTAGGTGGCTTGGTGTTTGTTTTTTCAACTGTCGTGTGTTTTGTACATTTTCATGCCACGAATCCATGTTGGGGTTTTGTGTGGCTGAGGCCATATCTATTTTAAATACCTAGATTTGAATAGGTGATTTAAATGTGATATTAAAATGTTGGTTGGGATCGTTTCTTGGATCTGGAACCACCCCTGGGGTGGGTTCCACTATTTACCAGTTTGGCCAGGATACCCATGTGTATGCCTTTAAAGTATTAATTGAAGAATTTCCTCGAGATTAATTTCTTGTTTACTATATATTTTCATGTTGGGCATGGCCCAGTTACCTGTTTAGCCTAATTTCATTGTTGTGATTAGCCTGTGGGCACTACCCTATTTAGCCTGAGGGCAGTAGTTATTTCAGCCTGAGAGCAACTTCTTCCGTGCCTGTGGGTAGCTGATTCTGTGCCTGTGGGCGACACTACCTAAGCCTGAGGGAAAAATCTGTTATTCCTGAGGGAATATTCTTGTGTTGGATACTCTTTACCTGAGGGTAGGGGTTTACGTGTCTGTGGATATTAGCTGGTTACTTAGAATATTCACTGTGGTGTTATTTTAAATTAAATGATTAAAAAGAATATTAAAATGGCAATATAACTGGTTAAGTTAATTACTTCTTAGTACTACTTAATTTATTTCATTTTACTACTGCACACTATTGTTTCATGTTTGCACGTAGTTGGGCACATGCCTTTGGTGGGTGCCTACTGAGATATATTTCTCACACCCTGTTTGGGTCATGCTTTTCGGCCCAAACAGATTACGTTTCTATAGGTCTGGATAGGGGCAAGAGTCCCTACACAGGTACTTGACTGTTGTTGTGGAGTAAGAGGTCTGGGACCGAGCCTAGGTTCGTGATGCCACTACCAGCTATTTTTCTTGTTTTGATGTACTCCGTATTCTGTTGTATTGTATTGATGTGAAACATGTTCTGGCTGTTTTCTTATAATTGAAGCATGTTGCATCGTTACTTATATACTGGTTGGTTATATCTACTGCAATTGTTTATTTAGTTGTGTATGGTTTATAGCTTCTGCTATTGTTGTATGATTTATTCTTTCTGTTGCGCTACACTTCGACAAATGAGGGCATAGTTTCCCTACTATCAGACATGGGCCATCGCTTCTAGTCGGTTGCCTCTGGTGTTTGGGGAAATGCGCTTGAGGTCATGTGGCAAACCGGGTTTGTGGAACCCGTTGCGTGGCACCCGGGTCTGGGTCATTACAAAGTGGTATCAAAGGGGTTCTTTTCTTTGACATACTATTTGGCGCCGTAGTCCGGGATAGGATGAATGGTAGTTGGTAATAAGTTGTGCCTGGGTGTAGCTAACCTGTGTACAGGGAAAATACAATTTACCTCGTATTTTTGCAATTATTCTGATTTTTCCAATTTTACAGTTGATTTGTTTTCACCATTGGGTGACGCACTTGAGATTGTGTTGTTATATTTATCTGTGGGTTCTATTTAGTTGCAACTCGATGAGATGAGTGTATACCGTCTCATGCATCATATAGTCACATGTTAGATATCACATGTCATGCATAGTTTCCATGCCATGTAGGTGCATTAGAAATTGCATGTTGTTGTGATAGTTTTTGTGCTAGAAAAGCATGTTGTTGTGATAGCTGCTTGATAAATACATGCCTTGTGATAGGGTATTTTCTTGTGTGAGCTTGTGGATAGAATGGACGAAAATCATTGGTTTTTGGGGAGTATGGGCCCCCATTGACCAGAATTTGGTGTATCAATGACTGGTTATTTTGTTATAACACAGATAAGATGTCAACCTTTGATTCGTGGGGAGTATGAGCCCTCACGGGTCGAAATTTGACACTTACGTGTTGTTTTTCAATATTTTCTGGGTTCCAGAGAAGTTTCGGAGGCATACTATCCGAAAACCCAGTATACACGCCGTGTAGTACTTTAAACATGTTGTGTATGGCCTTCTGTTCGGGAAGAAAAATGAACTTTTTAAGTACAAGCCATGTACTCTGAGTACACACTGTGTAGTCTCTTCCCCCGTCACAAACCGTGTGGGCGGTGACACGGGGTAGGGAAAGTCTTGGGTAAAACATGTTGTGTGGTGGTGACCAAGAGTCCGACCGTGTAACCAACAACACGGGTCAGTGAACTCCTATACAGAACATGCTGTGTCAAATGATGAACACGCCGTGTAGTGTTACCTGGGGACTTGGCCGTGTAACTAACAAGACAGACTGGTGTCACCGCTCCTTGAACACACCACGTATCTGTGGGACACGCCGTGTAGTCTTGTCTGAGTACAGACCGTGTGGACTTTGTCGGGTGGCTGGGAAACGGGGTGGAGTACACGCCGTGTGCGGGTGTAACGCGTTGTGTAGTGTCAAGACGAGTAGTTGTCCATGTCACAAATGATGCGGGCAGTTAGAAAATAACACCATACACGCCTTGTAGATATTATACATGCCATGTAGTTTTTTTCTACGGGAGTCGTCTGGCTTAGCCATGAAGAAGGACCCGGGCAGGGGAAGATAAGTCAAGTACACGCCGTGTAGTTATTTTACACACCGTGTAGTCTTGTTTTTCAAATTTTTGAATGCCTTCTTTCTCTTGTTCCCTTTGTGGTTCCATTGCTTTCAGACTTGATAATATTGAATCTAAGGTGTGTTTTGACCTTGTAGTGTCATGCCGGCTAGACGACCGCACATTGTTCTCCAAAAGAGAGGCAACGAGTATACTCTAGAGATGGTGGGCCATGGGCAACCAGTTGATCCTCCAGCAGAGATAGATGCGGCGCCAGCCGTTATACCGAACATAGGCATGGATGCGCAGTTATGTGAAGGATTTATACGGTTCATGCAGAACTTTCAGGGAGCACAGAATGCTGCCACATAAATGGCCGAGCTGACACGTATCTTTCAGCAGCAGCATCCACCTACGTTTTCAGGGGATGGCGGACCACAGGCTGTGGAGTCTTGGATAGGATCGATGCATACTATTTTCGAGCATCTTGAGATGCCTCCAGAATGGAGGGTCAAGCTCGTGACATATATGTTGCGTGATTCCTCCAAGAGATGGTGGGATGTTACCACCCAGTCATAAGATCACAGAGACATGGAGTGGGAAGATTTTTAGGCAGTCTTATATGAATTATTTTTCTCAGATATGCTGAGGGAAGATAAATCATGAGAGTTCATGAATCTGCAGCAGGGCGCTATGTCGATGATGGACTATTCTGGTCGTTTTCCCGAGTATCTGCACTTTACACCCATGCTGGTAGGGGATGAGACGTTGAGAGCCAGAAATTTTGAGTATGGTCTTCGTTATGACATCTAAGCAATGGTGAATGTTTTCAGGTTTCCTTCAGTACACACTATTGTAAACCAGGCACTGATTACAGAGAGGAACCTGAGGGAATCTAGTGGTGTGGGCCAGGTTGGTTTAGCACCAGTTACTGGAACTATTTCTGCTGGCTAGAGGAAGAGACAGATGGACTTCTCTCAGGGTGGTAGTTCCAGTTAGAAGAATGCTTCAGGTGGTCAGTTCGCGTGCTACCAGTGTGGTAGAGAGGGGCACAAGAGGCCACAATGTCCACGTGATCCAATGGAGTGCTGAGCTTGCAGAAAGATGGGTCATCTGTTGTGCTTTTGTAGGGAGTTTCCACCAGTGGCTAGTGAGAGGGGTTCTATACAGACTTCGTGTGTGGGAACAGTACTAGTGGATTCTTACCAGTTGGGGAACTAGAAAGCATTAGGGCATGTAGGCAGAGATGGTGGTCGTGGACATGGTATCCAGACACCAGGATCTCAGAATAAGAAGGTCGGGACAGCTCAGGGTAGCCAGGCTGTGTCGCAGGGCCGTGGCACTGGGTAGGCATATGCAGTGTAGCAGACCCAGTAGGAGCAGGATCCCAAACCTTCTACAGTCAGAGGTACTATTCTAGTAGCTTCTGTCTTATCTTTAATACTTTTCGATACGGGTGCTAAACATAGTTTCATATCTATACCCATTGTGGGGAACCATGGGCTCTGTGTTTCTACTTCTTCTGATATCATGACGCTAGACACTCCGTTGGGGACTAGAACTTCTGGTGTGCGTCAGTGCAAGGAGTTCCCCCTTTAGGTTGTTGGGTGTCACTTTTTATGGGACCTCTATGTCTTATAGATGACGAGATATGACGTCATTATTGGAATGGACTGGTTGGTTCCCTTCCTAGCCTTTGTAGACTGCTATCGTCGCAGGGTGTGTTTCACATCACAAGAGGGTGGAGAGTTTCTATATAAGGTAGAATGGGATTTTCGGGCGAGTCGAGCTAGACCAGAGCATCATGGGCGAGGTGGAGTCACAACCTAGATTGCGAGTTTGTATCTGGATGACCAGGGGACTTGTCAAACAGATTTCCCTCTGGTTGTTGATCATTTGAGGGATGTCTTCCTAGACAACTTTTCAGGTCTACCTCCGGAGCTAGAGGTGGATTTATCTATTGAGATTGTGCCAGGAGCAGCACTGGTGTCCATCCCTCCTTATAGGATGGCTACACCAGAGTTGCAGGAGCTCAAGAGGCAGTTAGAGGAGTTATAGGCAAAGGGTTTTATCCAACCCAGTACTTCTCCATTGGGTTCGCCAGTCATTTTTGCAAAGAAGGCGTATGTTACCCTCAAACTTTGTGTGGATTATCGGAAGATGAACTAGTTGACGGTTAAGAACCGATATCCTTTGCCGAGGATAGATGATATTTTTTATCAGCTTCGTGGAGCATGAGTGTTCTTGAATATTGACTTGAGATACGGATATCATCAACTGCGCATGAGACCATCAGATATACCGCTTACAGCTTTTCAGAGCTGATATGGTCTGTATGAGTACTTGGTTATGCCGTTCGGACTCACGAACTCGCCAGCAGTTTTCATGGATCTGATGAATCGAGTGCTTCATCTGTATCTTGATTCTTTTGTTGTAGTATTCGTGGACGACATCTTGGTGTACTCTCATACTCGACACGACCATGCCACCCATCTTGAGATCGTATTGGGTACACTGAGAGAGCATTGGCTATATGCTAAGCTCTCAAAGTGCCACTTTTGGATGGACCAAATTCACTTCCTGGTTCATATCATCTCAGAGGAAGGAGTTGCAGTAGACCTAGAGAAGGTGAGAACAGTAGTTTCCTGGGAGCAGCCTAAGAACGTCTTTGAGATATGGAGTTTCTTGGGGCTGGCTGGTTACTACAGATGTTTCATACAATACTTCTCCTTCTTATCATTACCGTTGATGGGTCTGATTAAGAAGGGTGTGAAGTTCGTTTGGTCAGAAGCTTGCGAGGTAGTCTCTCAGGACCTGAAAGGAAGACTGACTTCAGCATTGATCCTGATACTCCCAGAGTAGGGGAATATCTATACTGTTTACTGTGATGCATCAGGTATTGGGCTAGGAGTAGTGTTGATGCAGGTTGATCGAGTTGTTGTGTATGGGTCTCGGCAGTTGAGGCCACATGATAAGAATTACCCGACACATGATCTCGAGCTAGCTGCAGTTGTGCATGTGTTGCGCTGTTGGAGACATTATCTTTTGGGAGAGAATTTTGTAGTTTTCACTTACCACAAAAGCCTCAAGTATATATTTACTCAGCGTGACTTGATTCTGAGGTAGAGAAGGTGGTTTGAGTACCTATAGTCCTTTGATTTTGAGCTTTCCTATACACCTGGTAAAGGTAATGCAGTAGGTGATGCACTGAGTAGGAAGGGTCAGATACAGGCAGTGTAGGAGTCCAGTGGTGAGTGGAAGCTTATGGATTTGTTCTCTAAGATTCATCTGGATTTGTACGACAGTCAGGGGAAGACTTATCATTCCTCGTTAGATGTGACGTCTACCCTCTTGGATAGAGTAAGGATGAGACAACTATCTGATTCAAAAGACCTGGTTCTACGGGAGTTAGTGTCAAGTGAGGACCCTTATCCTGGTTAGACGATAGGCGATGATGAGTTTATGCATTTCCATGGATGAGTATGGGTTCCATGGGATATACGCAAGGAGCTGATGCGAGAGTTTCATGCCTCAGCTTGGGCAGTTCATCCTGGGGTTACCAAGATGTACTGTTACTTGAGGCGTCAGTACTGGTGGCCAGGTATGAAGAGAGATGCAGCTGGTTTTGTTACGAGATGTTCCACCTATCAGTAGGTGAAGGAGGAGCACCAGAGGCCTTCCAGACTATTATAGTAGTTACCCATTATAGAGTGGAAATGGGATGATATCACGATGGACATCATGAAAGGGTTGTCAAGGTCACCTCGAGGCAATACTGCCATATGGTTTGTTGTGGACAGACTCAAGAAGGTAGCTCAATTTTTTCCGATCAAGGAGACCTTCGAGGTTGACGAGCTCGGGAAGTTGTATATCTGAAAGATCGTACGTCTTCATGGGGTCCCTCATTCTATCGTTTCGGATAGGGACACCCACTTTACGTCTCGTTTCTGGAAAAGTTTTCAGAGGACACTGGGTAAATAGGTGCTTCTGAGCACAACATACCACCCTCAGACTGATGGCCAGTCAGAGCGTACGATTCTGGTACTAGAGGACATGTTGCGTGCATGCGTCTTAGAAATTGGGGGCTCTTGGGAGAAGAATATACCCCTAGTTGAGTTTTCCTATAATAATAGCTTTCAAGAAACTATTGAGATGGAACCATACATGGATTTATATGGTAGGCCATGCTGATCACCTTAGTGCTTGTTAGAGGCAGGTGAGGTAGCTTTACTGGGACCACGTCTTGTGCAGGAGACTTCTTAGCAGGTCTAGTTGATTCAGAAGCAGATGGCTACCGTGCAGTCTCGTCAAAAGTCATATGTTGATCGCCGCAGATGACCTTTTTAGTTCGTGGTCGAGGATCAGGTTTTCTTGCGTGTTTCACCGAGGCTGGGACACAAGCGGATCAGGAGACAGGGTAAGCTTTCACCGAGGTATGTGGGGCCATTTGAGATTCTGGAGAGAGTCAGGATGGTTGCCTATAGGTTGCAGTTACCACAGCGGTACTGAGACATGCACGACGTCTTCCATGTGTCTCAGTTTCATCGCTATCATTCAGACCTGTCTCACATCTTTCAGCCTGAGGAGGTTGAGTTGGAGGCAGATGCGTCCTTTGAGGAGAATCTGATTCGTATCGTTGATAGGAGCACAAAGGTTCTCTGAGGCCGGTCAGTTCATCTCGTATGGGTGCTATGGCAGCATGGCCTAGTGTAGGATGAAACCTGGGAGCCGGAGACCAACGTACGTTCTCAGTGGCCAGAGTTGTTCACGGCTATATCTTCTCCACCCTTGGAAGGGAAATTCGGGGACAAATTTCTATAAGGGGGGAAGTTTGTAAGAACCCGGTTCTTATATTTGATGTACAGGCTTCTTCTTTTCTCTTTTCCTTAAGAGTTTTTGAGAAAATATGGAAAATGGGGAAAATTCCTAAATTTTGGAAATACACGCCGTGTACTTTTCCACACGCCATGTGCTTTTCGCGATGTGGGATGAGTACACGGGGCGTGTGGCCATTTCAGTGATGAAGGGTGTAGGAACCGACTACACGTCATGTAGTGGTCCTTTACACGCCGTGTAGTCAGTCGGAAGGTGAATAGTAAGATGGTGTCCAGCTGTGTGACAACACATGTTGTGTACTCATGAAGACACACCGTGTAGTCATGTCGGCAGATGAACAATGCCATGCTGGCGGGAAGCCGCCAGAGGAACAGTTAAAAAAATGGGATGTACACGCCGTGTACTTGGAAATACACGCTGTGTACTTTGTTTTTATCGCTTAAAATGTGCAGTAGCCTCCCCTGTTCACAGGTAAGGCTTAGAACTGGAAGAAGGAGCAGGAGTGTATGATCGAACCTTTTGAGATCTTTCGAGCACATGTCTAGAATCTTATTCCGCCTCGAACGATCTCGTTGGAACCGCACGGGTAAGCCCTCCCTTCTCCTTAAGCAGTTCTTGCCAATTCTTCCCCTAATGAGAGTTATTTTCGTTTAAGCGGGTATTTCTTTTACCTCATATCTACCTCGTTCTAAGATGATTTGTGGAACATCGTTCGAGTATACTAATCAGGGGTGTGTAAGGTAGGTGGCTTGGTGTTTGTTTTTCCAACTGCCGTGTGTTTTGTGTGTTTTCGTGCCACGAACACATGTTGGGGTGTCATGTGGCTGAGGCCATAGCTATTTTAAATAGCTAGATTTGAATATCCAATTTAAATGTGATATTAAAATAATGGTTGGGATCATTGCTTGGATCCAGAACCACCCCAGGGGTGTGTTCCACTGTTTAGCCATTTTTCCAGGATACCCGAGGGTATGCCTTTAAAGTAGTAATTGTAGAATTTTCTCAAGAGAAATTTATTGTTAACGTATATTTTCATGTTGGGCATGGTCTGGTTACCTGTTTAGCCTGAGGTCATTGTTGTGATTAGCCTGTGGGCACTGCACTATTTAGCCTGAGGGCAGTAGTTATTTCGGCCTGAGGGAAACGTCTTTTGTGCCTATGGGTAGTTGATTCTGTTCCTGTGGGCAACACTACCTACGCCTGAGGGAAAAATATATTATGCCTGAGGGAAGATTCTAGTGTTAGATACTCTTTACCTGAGGGTAGGGGGTTACGTGTCTAAGGACATTAGCTGGTTACTTAGAATATTCACCGTGGTGATATTTTAAATTAAATGATTAAAAAGAATATTAAAATGGCAATATAACTGGTTAAGTTAGTTACTTCTTGGTACTGCTTACTTTATTGCATTTTACTACGGCACACTATTGTTGCATGATTGCACGTAGTTGGGTACGAGCATTTGGTGGGTGCCTACTGAGATATATTTCACACACCCTATTTGGGTCATGTTTTCGACCCAAACAGATTATGTTTCAGCAGGTGTGGATAGGGGCAAGAGTCCCTATACAGGTACTTGACTCTTGCTATTGAGTAGGAGGGTATGGGACTGAGCCTAGGCTCGCGATGCCGCTGCCAGCTATTTTTCTTGTTTTGCTATACTCTGTATTCTGTTGTACTATATTGATGTGAAACATGTTCTGGATATTTTCTTAGAATTGAATCATGTTTCATCGTTACTTATATAATGGTTGGTTATATCTACTACAGTTGTTTATTCAATTGTGTATGGTTTACAGCTTCCTCTATTATTGTATGATTTATTCTTTCCGTTGTGCTACACTTTGACAAATAAGGGCATAGTTTCCCCACTATCATACCTGGGCCCTCGCTACTACTCAGCAGCCTCTAGAATTTGGGGAAATTCACTTTAGGTCACAAGGTGAACCGGGTTTGGGGCACCCGTTGCGTGGCACCCGGCTACGGGTCGTTACACTAAGAGTTAAATCTAAAAGATAAGGTTTATATGATGAATTAAACCGGTCTAAAAGATATTGTTTGAGAGTTTTTCAACCCATCTCCACTTTATCCTTCAAATAATTTATTTTGGAGCCATTAGAAACCGAAATTTTTTTTATTATAAAATAATATTTCAAGCCTTTCCTAAAGTTACCCTCACCTCTCTTATAAAAGGGAACTTCCCCTTCTATCAAATTCACACCTTCAAAGCCATTTGTATCAGCTAACCCCTGACCAAATATCCTACCAAATTTCCTCCCTTCATTTTAGAGGCCTTACTTATGTCAGAAAGCTAACATATGGATCCCTTTTGATCAAATCAAAAGGAAGAACCCAAAGAAGAGGTGAATATATCATCACCTCTATCAAGTTTGTTTCTTCTTCCACATCCTCTTTATTTATTGTTTCCATTATAAAATAATAAATATAGTATCATCTAAATACTGTGATGTTATTATAAAAATGGTATAACCATATTCATTATTCTATCCATCCTATAAATGACAAAGTCACCGTATGTGCGTACGTACGGATTACCGTCTCCACGTTGTGGTGTCGTTTGTTATTCAAATACTTCATCATTTGGATGGGT
Organism: Viscum album; assembly: GCA_963277665.1. Lineage (NCBI taxonomy): Eukaryota > Viridiplantae > Streptophyta > Magnoliopsida > Santalales > Viscaceae > Viscum > Viscum album. The sequence continues at coordinate 1,237,252,512 of OY728157.1, read as the reverse complement.
ATAATAATGAGTATAAATGATGTAAATAATAAATATAACGTGATAAGGATTCTGTATATATGATTTAACATCCTATTAAATATTATTTTAATTTGAAAGAATGATATTTTTGCTCGTGCGTACGTACGGATTTACGTCTCCACAAACGCGATGAAATTCATTTCCCATCATATCCATTCAAAACTAATTTTCATTTGATGATTAAAAATAATTTTTAAAGACTTTATATCATTCTGAATATGAATAAAATACATCCTATCTATAACAAACATTACTTACGTAACAAATCATACAAAGGAAAATGAATCAGTTAACACCTCAAAGGATGATAATATTGAAATAGCATTAACAAAGAAATATTATAAGATCATATATGATATCTTATTTATGTATATAGTTGTTGTATAATTTAATAACAATGATTTAACTATTATACATGAGGTTAACGTAACCTCTGCAAAGGAAAATTACAAGTTAAGGGTTAATTTCACAATCTATTTATTATCCGAGGTTGTTTTTATGTAAGTATATACTGGGACCTCTTTATCATCCACATCCATGTTTCTTAAAAATGTATTTCAAAACATTTTTACTATTTACTAGACAATGGGTTAAATTCATTTATACCCTTATTTTACCTTATCTGTTTTGAAAATAATCTTTTCGTCGTTTTCCAAACAAGGTACTTTATGACCTTTTCGACAAAATTAAGGTAATAATGTTTTTTTAACTTATACGGAGGGTGCAGTTATTTTCGGCTGTTATAACATCGTCGAAGCTTACCTTAAATAATTATAAGAATATTTTCAAAATAAAATTTTCCTTTTATAAATATATGAATTTTAAATGATTTTAAAATAAAATGAGATATTTCTCCAAAAAAAAGTTTTGATTTCATCTATGTCAACATCCTTTGATGGATTTTATGCTTATTTGAAGTTGACTTATCCTGACACAAAACTTCCATATTCTATTGAAGTTTTTTTGATATTTTTAACTGTGGATGTGTCATTTGTACGCCATTCATGGTTTATGGATAATGTATTGGAATTTCTTATGCTAGTTTTAATACTAATTTTTATGTTATGTTTAAACCTTTTCATATGAGGAATGCATTGGACTTAGTAAGTGACGGGTGGAGCCCGATATAGCTCCTCGACGCATCGGTTGGTCTCATGAGACAAAATAGTGTCTTGGAACAAGGCCTTGAAAAAATTTTGTTCGTAGTCTTTGCATAAGACCTTGACTATGTGGTTATAAAGTCTGGAATTATGCATTCCATCATTATGAAAGTGGCTATTGATATTACATGTGATTTTTAGATTAGTAGAATATCCATGTGAATAAGTAAATGGAATTATTTTATTTTATATTTTACATTTTATGCTTAAGTTCAACTTTAAAAATCTTTTGTTATAGTCTTACATTGCCTTAAATGTTATGATTATTTATGAATGTTTCCATTATATAGTTAATCTTACTGAGCATGTGAGCTCACCCATTTCATTGCTTTATTTTTCCCAGGATATAGAGAAGTATATTATGACTGAACTATTGGGATAGTCTAAGAGATATGAGTGTGGCCTATGGATACTATTTTGTTGTATTTTTTCATTTTATAATGTAATGTAAAACTTATGAATGTATCTAGTATTTTCAAGGTGACTAAAATAATTGGTCTTTCGATACTTTATCTTTTGTGATCATGCCAATGTTATGTAATAATGCACCGAATCTAGTTAACTAGGGTCGAGGCATTATAGTTGTTATCAAAGGAAGTTTAGTAGAAACCTTGGAAGCTAGATTTAGAAAAACTCTTATTAGAGAACATTACCCTAAGATAGACTTTGAGGATTAGTATAGAAGAACTTCATAGAATTTTGGTATTGTAGAGATTTTGTGGGTTTTCTAATATATATATCCCTATCTGGATATAAGCAGGTTGAGGCAGCTCTGGCACAGATGTACCTAGGGGTAAAACTAGAAAACACTGCTTTGAGCTAGACTCGAACAGGAACTAGTGCATGAAAACGGGCCTTGCAACACTCTTGGTTATGAAAATACTGGGGGATATGCTTAGGATGATACTCATTTTATTTACAAACCATAATGAAGGGTTTACGCGTATATACTTCCTCAAAGAAAATATTTTTATGATTATGGACTGTATCCATAAACTATTCATTTTATGATAACTGTTTTACAAGTTTGGAATTATGTATTGCGATTCATAAACTAATCTAGTGTACGCCATTGTTTAGAAATGGAACCTCGTGGAAGGAATGGAAAATGTGTCAACACACGTAATCCATGTATAGATTTCCCTCTTAATCAAGATAATTATAGTGGAGCTGGTGATGAAATTGGTGCTGATCAGCTTATCACCATACTGGGACAACTCACTCAGGTTATGTATAATAACCTTACCCATATGGAGCACCCTAATCCACAACACAGAGGATCGGTGTTAGACCGATTCATGAGGCAACAACCACAAACATTCAATGTGACTATAAATCCATTTTTAGCCGAGCAATGTATATGTTCTTTAGAGAAAATATTCCACGCTTTGGGGAGTAACGAAAGGGAAAAAGTTATCATGGCAGTTTATCACCTCACGGAAGATGCAGATCAATGGTGTACATTGATTCAAAACATAATGGAAGATGATAAAGTATCAAATATGGAATGGAGGGAGTTAAAAGATATTTTCTTAGAAAAATATTTTCTTTGTGACCATTGAGGGGATATCGAAAGGCAATTTTTGAGTCTGAGACAAAAGGAGGATGAGAATGTCACAAAATATAAGTCTAACTTTACATGATTAGAAAGGAATGTTGTAGATTATATATATAACCCAAGAAGTAATATTGATCATTTCCTTGATGGGTTAAAACCATTTATTCTTCGATCCTTAGTCTCACAATCCTTATCGTCATCTGAAGATATTGTCCCATGTGCGTTCAATACAGAAAAGGAATTATCAAAGTATTACGACTTTAAAGCAAATAAATAGAAGAATAGATCTACTAAACAATCTAGAAATAGAAATAAGGGTAAGAATGGAAAAGTTGATTATCTATCTTTTGGTAAATGTGGGAAGAAACACCCTGGTACTTGCCTAAAGGGAATGGGAGTCTATTATATGTTTGGTGAAAAATGCCACCAAGCTTTTGATTGTAAGGGGACGAAAGAGGTTGTCAATGTTGAATGCTAAAATTGTAGAGAAAGGGGGAATTATGCAAGTAAATTTCCTAAACTCCAAGGAAACATAACTTAGAAAAGGACAATGGATAAAGACCATGCTAATACTATCACTAATGCTGAGGTTGATTCTCTGAAACATGCAGTGGTAGGTAATTTAATGGTTTCTTTATGTTTTGAAAATGCTTTATTTGATTTTGGATCTTCGCATTGTTTCATATCTTCCCATTTTGCTAATAAAATTAGATATTTTCAAATTGACTTAACAAGGGAGTTTTCAGTCAAAACACCTAAGGAAAGTATCATTGCAATAATTCTTTGTGAATCAGTTCCCATTCTGGGATATAAATGTTCTTTATCTGTTGATCTCATTTTCATACCCATGATTGAATTTGATATAATCCTTGGTATGGAATTTCTTTCGGATCATGATGTGAAAATTTATTATAAGAATAAGGAGGATACAGTTCTCGATCATGGTAAGGAGTACCTTATCTTTAGAGAAGAAACGTCACCACCTTAATCTTGTCTAGATCCACCCCCAGTAGCTCAACGAAATTCAATTATTGGGGAGAAAGAGAATGAAATAATTGTGGGTGAGGAAAGGAATGTTCAAATATAGGACATGCCTATTGTGAAAGAATATGTTGATGTGTTTCCAAAATATTTACCTGGACATCCTCTAGAATGAGAAATTAATTTTTCAATTGATTTAATTCTTGTTTCAAGGCCCATATCGACAACCCGTTATAGAATGGACACTATGAAATTAGTGGAACTATAGAAACAACTAGAGGAATTGAGTAATAAAGAATTTATTCTCCCTAGTGTTTCTCCATGGGGATCCCCTGTTCTTTTTGATAATAAGAAAGACAGATCTATGAGGTTGTGCATTGACTACACGGAAATCAATGTTATAACAATAAATAACAAGTATCTCTTACCTAGCATTGATGATTTATTCGACCAACTTCATGGAGATCAATATTTTTCAAAGAATTAAATTCGATCTGGATATCATCAGTTGTGTGTAAAGAAGGAAGACATTCCAAAAATAGCATTTCAAACCAGGTATGGACATTATAAGTTTACAGTAATACCTTTTGTGTTGACTAATACACCTTTTGTCTTCCTGGATCTAATGAATACTGTTTTCAAGGAATATCTTGTTGAATTTGTAGTGGTATTTATTGATGATATCTTGGTATACTCCAAAAGCTATGAAGATCATTAAAATTACTGGCGCATTATTCTGAAGACTCTTTGAAGAAATGAATTATATGGGAAATTTACCAAGTGTGAATTCTGGATTCAAGTGATTTCTTTTCTTGGCCATATTGTCTCTATGTATGGAATCTCTATTGATCATTCAAAGAACAAGTCAATGCAAGAATGGCCAGCATAGATGAGTATAACAGAGGTACGCAGTTTTATTGGTTTAGCAGGTTATTATCGACATTTTGTCCAGAATTTTGCCTGGTTGGCTAACCCATTAACAAAGATCACACGTAAAGGGGTTAAATTTTTTTGGAAAAAAAGAGTGTGAAGAATGTTTTGATGGACTGAAGAGATGATTATTCAATGCTTCTATCTTGACTCTAGTATTGGGGAATGATGGGTTTGTTATTTATTGTGATTCTTAAAAGAAATGGCTTGGTTGTGTCCATATGCATAATGATAGAGTTATTGCATATGCATCACAGCAGCTAAAAATTCACGAGAAAAACTATCCTACTCACTATAAATAGTTAGCATCTATAATATTTTCTCTAAAAATATAGAGACACTATCTCTATGGTGAAAAATTTTAGATTTATACCGATCAAAAAAATTTAAGTAAATCTTCTCACAAAAAGAACTCAACGTGAGGAAAAGGCGATGGATTAAACTACTCAAGGATTATAATTTCACAATACACTACATCTCGAGGAAGGAAAATAAGGTGGTGGATGCTTTCAGTAGACAGAATCATTGATTTTTGAACAAGATGAGAGTTGAAAGGGATTTTATTTGCATGGATCTAGTGAAAATGGATATGGGAATAATCATGGAAGGTGAAACATCAATAATTTTTCAAATGGTTGCCAAAGCATATTTACTAGAAAGGACAAAAAGTTATCAGGTTGGTTATGGGGAGTTTGAAAAGAAGATTAAATCTATGAATTAAGGGAGATTGAGTGAATTCATATATGAAGATGAGATTTTGAAATTTGGGAAGTGACTTTGTGTTCCCGATATACCGGATCTAAAAAGGGAATTGTTAGATGATGCTCATAGCTCCAACTTCTTTATACACCCTGGTAGCACCATGATGTATAGATATTTGAAAGAAAATTTTTGGTGGGACAACATGAAGAGAGAGATTACTGTTTTGTGTCAAGATGTATGGTTTTTCAACAAGTGAAAGTTGGAAGGCAACAACTTGGAGGAGTTATGAAACCTCTTCCCATACCTGAGTGGAAATGGGATAATATTATGATGGGATTTGTCATGGGCTACCAAAGACTCCTAGAAGGAATGATGAAATATGGGTCATTGTTGATCGTCTTACCAATTCAGCACATTTTCTTACTAATAGAGAATATTTACCACTTGAACGTCTAGCAAGACTATATATTAATGAAGTTGTAAGACTTCATGGAGTACCCTTATTGATTGTTTCTGATTTAGATCCCCGCTTTACATCAATATTTTGGAAATGTCTTCAAAAATCCATGGATACGGAACTTTGTTTGAGCATTGACTACCACCCTAAAACTAATGGACAATCAGAACGGACTATTCAAACCTTAGAAGACGTATTAAGACCTTTCTACCTTGACTCTCATGGTATGTGGGATCAATATTTACCTATGCTGTAATTTTCCTATAACAATATCTTCTATACAAGTATTTAGATGGCACCATATGAAGCATTATATGGAAAGAGATGTCGCACACCAACTTGTTGGGATGATTTTGGTGAAAGAAAATTCATAGGGCCAGAACTTGTTGAGGAAACGATGGAAATGGTTATGTTTATCCAAACCCACATCAAAGCAGGACAAAGTAGGCAGAAGAGCTATGCCCATAACCGAAGGAAGGATTTGGAATTTCAGGTAGAAGATTATGTTTAATTAAAGGTATCTCCATGGAAGGGAGTTATATGATTTAGTAGGAAGGGTAAATTGAGTCCCATGTACATCAAACCTTTTGAAATTCTAGAATGAATTGGGGTTGTAGCTTACCATTTGTCAATATCACCAAGTCTCTCCAAAGTTTACGATGTGTTCCACGTATCACTGTTGAGAAAATACATGTCTGACCCAATGCATGTACTCACCTATGGGTAAATTGAACTGGAACCTGATCTATCTTACTATGAAGAGCCTTTCAAAATTCTTGATACAAGAGAACAAGTTCTAAGAAACCGGACGAGCCGTCTAGTAAACTTTCTATGCATAAACCATAAGATCAAAGAGGCAATGTGGGAACTAAAGGAACTTATGATGAAGAACCATCCAAATATTTATGTGTGGTAGTATTATAAAAAATTAAAGGACAAAATTATTTAAAGGAGGGTTTAATGTAACACCACAAGCTTCCACGGTACGTTTCGCTTTGAATAATGCAATAACTAGCATTGTACACAACTTCGAGATTCTAACACACCGCGACCAATCAAACTAGTCAGTATAAATAGTAATTCCCACTTTTTAAAATTTTATAAATTTTATCATTCAAAATGGACTTCATTTTTGGATTCAGAATATTGAAATTATCTTAGGGTGAAGTTTTGGTATTTTTCTGAAAACATTCAATTTTTGATGAATAGTGAAAAACACTGAGTTATTGTTTAAAACCGACATTTTATTTAAATAATTATTTATTTTATTTAAATTTAATTTAGGTCAAAATAGATACATAATACCTATATAAGTTAAATATGATTTATTGGAGTCATTTTATAATGAGTTTAGATTTATAGAAATTGTATTGATCTTTTTACCGTCTTTTACCCACCTCCAAGGAGAATTTTTAAATTCGTATAACCCATAATTTTACCACCTCTATGAGTTAAATTTCAAAATTCCAAGAGACACGGTTAATATCAGTATGTAAAATGTGGTTCAATAATATAAAAAAAAATTAGTGAATAGTAACTTTTTACTTTTATTTACTAGGGTTAAAAGTAAATAGGGTAATTAAGGGTAAACATGATATCATAATTACCATAACACATGTCCTAATTCTGTTGGATAAGTTTAATTAGACCAGAAACAACCTTAGGAATAAAATATGATCTTTTATGTCCACTTGGATTAGATTAGGACATTTATTATTATTTTATTTAAAGAATAGCTAAAAGAGTTAAAATCAATGTTTAATAACTTAACCATTTTTAATATAGGGTTATAAATAAGATAAATTCAACAATAAATATTCATTCTAAATCCAAAAATATTTCCTGCATAATGGTATTTTATATATAATTTTTAGACATTAAATAATTAAATTTATTTATAACACAATGATGATGCAGTAATTACCTTATTAATGAATGATTAAAATAATTGATATTATAAATATTCAAATAAATCTAATTTGAGACTTTTAATGAATTACACTAATTTTATAGGATAATATTACATGTTAGGTTGATTAAATGATTTTTTTACGAAGTAATAATGCTGTTATTAATTTAAAATAACAAAATACAAAATCGTGTCAAAATTGACATAAAAGAGTTTTTAAAGAAAATATTATATTATTAATTAATATTCTATTTCTAAAAATATAAGGTTCGGCCAAAGGGCTTAAATAATATTATATATGTCATTAATTAACCACTTGGGGTTCTCTTGTAAGTTTATAGTAAGTTTACTAACCATATAATAAAACAATATAAAGAGATATGGTAAATGTCAAACTATTTAACTAAGAGTTAAATCTAAAAGATAAGGTTAATATGATGACCTAGACCTATCTAAAACTTATTGGTTGAATGGTTTTCGACCCATACCCACCTTATCCTTTAAATAATTCATTTTTCAGCCATTATAAACTGAAAATGATTTTATTATAAAATAATATTTTAATTTTTTCTTAAAGTGACCCTCACCTCTCTTATAAAAGGGCACTTCCCCTTTTCTCAAATTCACACCTTCAAAGCCATTTGGATCGGCCAATACCTACCCAAATATCCTCCCAACTTTTATCACTTCATCCTAGAGGCCTTACTTTAGTCATAAATCCAACCTAAGGAGCCCTTTTGATCAAATCGAAAGAATAACCCGAAGAAGAGGTAAATATTTCATCACCTCTTTCTAGTTCTTTTCTTCTTCCACTTCCTCATTCATTATTGTTTCCATTCTAAAATAATAACTAAAGTATATTCTATATACATTTATATTGTTATAAAAATGGTACAACCATATTCCTTATTCTATCCATCCTATAAATGACAAAGTCACCATACGTGCGTACGTACAGATTATCGTCTCTACGTCGTGGTGTAGTTTGTTGTTCAAATACTTCATCATTTGGATGGGTATAATAAGGAGTGTAAATGATTTAAATAATAAATATAACATGATAATTATTCTTTATATATGATATTCCATCCATTTATATATTATTTTAATATCAAAAGAATGATGTTGTCACTCGTGCATACGTACTGATTACCGTCTCCACGAACGCGATGAGATTCATTCCCCATCATATCCATTCAAGACTAATTTTCATTTGATGATTAAAAATAATGTTTAAAAACTTAATATAATTCTGAATATGAATAAGATACATCCTATCCATAACAAACATTACCTACATAGTAAAGCATATAAAGGAAAACGAATCAGTTAACACCTGAAACAATGATACAACTGAAATATCATTAACAAAGCAATATTAGAGGATCATATATGATATCATATTTATGTATAGAGTTATTTTATAATTTAATAACAATTATTTAACTATTATATTGGATTTTAACGTACCCTAGGCCAAGTAAAAGTACTAGGTAAGGGTTAATTTCACAATCTCTTTATTATCTGAGGTTGTTTTTATGAAAGTATCTACCGGGACCTCATTATCAACCGCATCCATGTTTCTTAAAAATGAATTTCAATGCATTTTTAGTATTTACTATACAATGGGTTAAAGTCATTTATACCCTTATTTGACCTGATATGTTTGGAATGGAATCTTTCCGTCGTTTTACAAACAAGGTACTTTATGACCTTTTTGACAAAATTAAGGTAAGAATGTTTTTTTAACTTATACGGAGGGTGCAGCTATTTACTGCCATTATAACATTGTAAAAGATTCCATTACAAGATTATAAAAATATTTTTCAAAATAAATGTTTCCTTTTATAATTATATGACTTTTAAATGATTTCAAAATAGAAATAGATATTTCTCCAAAAAATGTTTTGATTTCATATATGCCAACATCCTTTGATGGATTTTAAGCTTATTTGAAGTTGATTTATTAGGATACAAAAATTCCATATTGTATTTAAGGTTTTGTGGTATTTTTAACTGTGGATGTGTTATTTTTACACCATTCATGGTTTATGGATAAAGTATTGACATTTCTTATGCTAGTTTTAATACGAATGTTTATGTTATGTTTAAACCTTTTCATATGAGGAATGCATTGGACTTAGTAAGTGACGAGTGGAGCCCACTATAGCTCCTCGATGAATAGGTAGGTATCATGAGACAAACTAGTGTCTTGGAATAAAGTCTTGACAAAATTTTATGTGTAGTCTTGGAACAAGGCCTTGACTATGTGGTTATGAAGTCTGGAATTATGCATTCCATCAATATGAAAGTGGCTATTGATACTGCATCTGATTATTCAACTAGTAGGATATCCATGTCAATAAGTAAATGGAATTATTTGATTTTATCTTTGCCATATTATGCTTATGTTCATGTTTAAAATAATTTTGTTTCAGAATTACATTTTCTTAAATGTTTATGCTTATTTATGAAATTTTCCTCTATATTGTTATCCTTACTGAGCATCTGAGCTCACCCTTTCTATATTTTATTTTTCCCAGGATGCGAAGAAGTATATAATAACCGACATATAGGGATAGTATAAGGGATATGAGTGTGGCCTATGAAGAATATGTTGTTGTAGTTTTTCATTTTATAATGTAATGTAAAACTTATGAATGTATCTAGTATTTCCAAGGCTAATAAACTAATCGGTATTTCGGGAGTTGATCTTTTGTGATCATGCCAATGTTTTTTAATAATTCACAGACTCTGGTTAACTAGGGTCGGTGTGTTACAACCATAGTAATTAATCAAATTTAGGAATTCCAATTTCTAAATTAACCCCAGTAATACAACAATCACATACACATATTTGATATAAAGACATTGGGATTTGAATAATAGACCACCTACCACAATTCGTTGATGAATGATCACCCAATGGATATCCCTAAAATTGACCAGCACAATAGCATTGATCAGGATCCAGATCTAAAACCCAAAAATAATATTAAACCAAACAAGATCTATTAATTATAGTTCTAGATCCATAATCCTAGATCTTGATTCATCAAATCTAGATATAGATATAAAAAATAGATAAATAACTTTCCACCAAAGAATGAGAGAACAATGGAGGATGAGCTAGAGACCAACTTGATGAGATTCGCATAGCGAGAGGGATATGGATCTTTGATCTGGGATTTTAATCATGAATAATGGGGGTTTAAAGGTTTTTAATTCACTCTAAGAGCTCCAAAAAGTGTAAAATATGACCTAAGGTCGAATGGGGGTTGAATAGGGTAATTTTTGGGGGATCAGGGCAATTAAAATATAATTTTAATGTGACTTTAATTGCCACTGATAATTTTCTATGTAGGAGTGAATGGTTTTCGCTATCCATGCACCTAAACCATGGGCTTATTATTTTATAGCAGTACGGTTACTCCTATGAGGGATCATGGTTCAAAAAACTATGCACCAACTCTACAATTTCCTACTATCTAATATTTCACAGCTAGCTAGGCTTGGTTGCACAGTTAAGAAAAACTATGTGCCAACCCTGCATAGCCCTATAACTTCCATTTTTCATAAATTTCTACCCAAAATCACCTCCTGTTATAATGAAAAAACAAATATTCAAACATGGTAAAGAGAGTACCTGAAACCAAGCTTGTGTCAAATCCATAAAAGGATGGGATCTTAAATATCCCAACCTTATCACAACTCATCCTTGAGTTGCGCTCCCAAAAATACCTAATATTCTGAGTCCAAGAGATTGTTCCATTGAGCCCTCATATCTGCTTCCCTATCCCATGTTTCCAAAACCATGCTCCCATGTTTCTATAATATGAAAATTAACGACATGATCATTCCCCAAAACACTTTCTCACTGGGATCCATCATATGCATCAGATACTCCTCAAAGGATGAATCTATCTCATGGTCCACCTCATCCACATCGATCACATGGGAATGGTCAGAGTGATACTATCATAGTTTTGATACATGGATAAAATCATGCATAGTGATGAATTTTTATGGAAGATCCAATCCGTATGTTATCGGTACGATTCTATCCACAATCTCAAAATGTCCAAAAATCCTAGGTACAGAAATTATCTACCTCAATATCTTAAGGTGAACCAATCTAGGCCAAATTATAAGAAATACCCTAACACAATCTAAAAACTCTAGGGATCTTTGACATCTATCTTCACATGACTTCTATCTACTATGAGTCATAGCCATGCACTTTCAAATTGGTTGTACCGGCTCTGAATCGCTATCATGTGTCTTGATCCTAATAATTGTTACACACATAACTTCGTCCATCACAGTGGTGATCTACATGGCCTATAACAAATAGCCTCATATGGTTCTATATCTATATTTTCCTGATAACTGTTATATGAAAACTCCACTAAATCCATTTGCTTCCCCCAACACCCACCAAAGTCAAGAACACACACCTGCAGCATATCCTCATAAACATTTATAGTATGCTGTGAATGCCCATATTTCATTGGGTGGAAGTCTGTACTCAATAATTCTTATGTACCGAGCAACTTTTACAATAGCTTATAGAAGAGTGAAGAGAAACGTGATTCATGGTCTGAAAATATAGTACTTGGAACCCCGTATAGATGAACTATCTCCTGAACCTACAAAACCCTCAACTTCTCAAATGAGTAAGTCTCCCATATAGGAAAGAAATGTGTTAATTTTTTCATTTTATAAAAAAAACCCAAATAGAATCACTATTCATAGGCATCTTTAGGATACCCACCACAAATTCCATTTTCACATCATCCCACTTCAATTCCGGAATGGGAAACAGCTCTAAAAAACCTATAGGTCATAGTACATTTTGGTCACACCTACATGTACCACCCACTTCGAGGCATGAAATTCCAAGATCAAATCCTCCCCCATACTCATTGGCATAAAAACCTGATTTTTTATGTAGATGATCTCATACTCTTCTATTATTTAATATGAAGGTGAATCCACACATTAAATATTTACCTTCAATTCAAACACTACTGATCCACATACTGATTATATCTAATCTAGATCAAAAGTGTACACTCCACTAAAACTGATATAAAATTCATCTATTCCTTACTCTCTTGAACCACCACATGAATCTTAGCTAATGAAGTCATCATATTCCACTTATTAATTGACACTTTAACTACCATAGCATGTGTTTTCTTACTCAAAGTGTCATCCACCTTGTTCCCCTTACAGGTTTTATATTCCAGCTCAAAGTCGAATGGATGCATATACTCAACCCATATCCAAATCCAAATATTCAAATATCACTGTGAAATGATATAATTCATTCTCTTTTGGTCAGTATATAGAGTAATCTTTTCAATCAAAAGATGATTCCACCCACACTTCTAAGCATAAACCACCGCTACAAAATCAAGGTCAGGCATAGGGTAGTTCGGTTCATCCAACCTCAACTATTGAGACCCATACGCCACAACTTGATCTCCCTGCATCAACATATCTCTAATTTTGAAACCATAAGTTATACTTCATGTACTCCTCACCCATCCTAGGTAGGATAAATATTGCTTCCAATTTCAATCACCCCTTCAACTCGGAGATGGACTTCTCACATTCTTGTACTAATCAAACATTATCCTTGTATGGTCATGTCTGAAAGTGGATCTTCCAGATAATGAAAAATCCAAGATTATTCTTCAATAATATCCAGCTAACCATAGAAACTTTTATATATTGCAAACAGTACTGGAATAAGCCTAAGAAACCACTTACTAAACCTTTTCTAGGTCCATTGAAACACCTTCCTCCACTATTAAAAAATCAAGCTATAGCCACGGTTTTAAACCATGGTTATAGTCCAAAAATTGTGGCCATAGGTTATAGCCACGGTTCCCAAAACTTTGGCTGGTATTGGCATGGATATAGGGTAAAACCTATAGCCACGGTTCCAACCATGGAAACAACCCTAAAGCCATAGTTTTCAAACCATGGTATCGGCTAAAATCACCCATCTTCTATAGCCAGAGTTTCAACTATTTCTATAGACATATATCCATGTTTAGGAACCGTGGTTGTAGACCTATATCTACGGTTTAAAACTGTTTCTATAGGCCTACACATTATGTAAAAAAAACTAGCATCGTTCAGCTGGTGCTGGCCCCTTGCATCCTCCCCACCGCCCCCTACAACAAACCCCTACTCCCCCCACTCTCCCCCTTGCACCCCAACTGCACCTTAAAGCCCCCCCATGCACCCCTCCCTCTGTAGTTGCCTTACCACCATGGACAGACCCCACTCACCCCCCTAGAAAGTCCCCCCCCACCCCTCCTAGACACCCCCCAGGACAACCCCACCCAGACAGTAGCCCCCCTTGCTGGACACTCCTTGCACCCCCTATAGGAAACCACCCCAGGACAGACCCCCCCCCCCTACAGACCACTCCCTCCTGGACACTGGACACCCTCACCCTATACCCCCCCCCCCTCCACTAAACCACCCATCCCCCCTTGGACAGCCCCCTTGAAAATTCCCCCTCATGGACAGACCTTGGACACCCCCCCAAGACCCTGGACACCCCCCTGACAGACCCTAGACACCCTCCAGACAGACCCTGGACACCCCCTGGACAGACCCTGGACACCCCCCGGTCAGACCCTGGACACCCCACGAGACCCTGGACCCCCCCCCAGACAGACCCTGGACACACCCTGGATAGCCCCTAGGCCCAGACCCTGGACACCCCCCCCCCCCACCCAGACCCTGGACACCCCCTGGACAGACCCTGGGCCTAGACCCTAGACACCCCCCCCCCCCACCAAGACCCTGGACACCCCCCAGACCCTGGATAGATCCCCCCGGATAGCCTATAACTCCACTACCCTAGACAGCCATCCCCACCCCCCTGGACAGACCCAAGAACCCCCCCCCCCCCCCCCCACCCACCCAAGAACCTGGACACCCCCCCCCATACCCTCCCCCATACCCTAGACACCACCCCAGACCCTAAACAGACCCCCCTGGATAGTCCAAATCTCCACTCCCCTGGATAGCCACCCCCACCCTCCTGGACAGACCCTGGACCCCCCCCCCCCCCCAAACCCCCCCATTCCTACCCCCCCCCCCCCCCCCCCCCCGTCTGTTTCTACTCCCCACTTCCCCTACCAGCCCCCACTTGAACCCCCCACCAGCCCCCACTTACACCCCTTTCCAGTCCCCTCCCCCTACCAGTTTCCCCCATGCCCCCCTGCCAGTCCACTATAAATTAAATTATACACAAAAGCTACATACATAATAAGAATTAAACAAATCCAAATATAAAAAAACAAATAACTTCACTTACATGAGTCTCCTTATAAGACAAACTATCAAAGAAGACTTGAACCAGCTCAAAAGTACCTACAACACAAGGTAGAACATAGTAGTGCTCGTCCCCTAAAATTATTGTAAAACAAAACATCTTAGAATATTCACAAAGAATATAACTCATTAAACAAGAATAGTGCACCCCCCTGGGGGACCCCCTAGACAGCAGCCCCCCTACTGTTGGACCCCCTAGACAGCACTCCCCCCCCCCCCCGCCTCCCTGCTGGACTCCCCTAGATAGCAGTCCCCCCCCCAGACCCCCTGGACAACATCCCCCCCTAGACCCCCTGGGAAACCCCCCCCCCCCTACTGGACCCCCCTGGACAGCAGCCCCCCCAGACAGAACCCCTCCACCCTGCTGGACCCCCCTAAAGAGTTTCCCCCCTGTTGGACCCCCTGAACCACTGCCCCACTACTCGAACCCCGGGACAACAGCCCCCCCTACTTTGGATTCTTCTTAAGGTTGAGGTTGGGAGATTCTGGGTTTATCCAATATAGATTGACAGAGATTCTCATAGAGGGGTTATAGGTTTATTGTGGAGGATTCAGGAGGTTAGGTTGTGAGTGTCATGTTGCTGTTTGGAATTATAGGACCTTTGAAGATGGGTTTCTGCTGGGGGTGTTGTTGTTTGGATTTTTCTACATGGTTTAGTACAGGATACACATACATGGCGCATGGTGCTGGTTGGTTTGTGATTTCAACTATGGTTGGTAACATGTTTTGGGTTCATAGGGGTTCGCTTTCTGGTGTTTCTTCTTTGTTTTGGATTACTATTTTAGGCTTCTGGTTCTCTCGATTGTCTAGTGTGGTGGATATAGTTTGGGGTGGGTGTTCAGGTGGTGGTTTGGAGTAAGTTCAGTTGTCTTGTGCTCGGATTCCCCATCTTGGGTATTCTGGTTATTGATGGTGTAGGGATTTCTATGGTGGATGTTCTAAAATTTCCTTGAGATACTGGATGTTGTAGGTTGGGAGGCATGTTTCTAGTAGATGGTTGGTTATCTTTCTACTGTGGGTGCATGTTGACTACTTGGTGGGTCTAGAGGTGTTGGATTCAGGGTGGGTATTAGCTCACAGTTGGATCAGGGAATGCTTGGGGATTCTTTAGGTTGTATGATGGGTTAGGCGTGGGTGATGCGGGGCACTTCGAGTGGATGGTACTACTTGACTGCTGGTTTTTTAGACTTTCTTATGGTGGGGTGGTCCATTTTGATGCAAGGTGTTCAGATGGCGATGGATGGGGCCAGATGGTGATCTGGGGAGGATTTGGTTTCTAGCAAATATTTTGGGTGTTGTGTCTACTATAGGAGGTTATTGTGGTTTGATCTGGTGTGGTTTAGGGTTATTGTGCATATAACCCATTTCCACTCTAGCACCGGTAAAGGTTGAATCATCCCTTTCGGTAACTGCCGCTCTGCTTCAACCTGCTAACAAGTCAAACACTTCACAGTAAAATCAGCAATATCTCTTTTCATTCCATCCCACCAGTAATACTCTCGATGATCTCTGTACATCTTAGTAATGCCGGGATGAACTGAAAACGGGGAACTATGAGCTTCACATAACAACTCATTCTTCAACTGTGAATCACAAGGCAGCCATAATCTCTTCCCAAACCTTATAACACAATCATTATCAACGTTAAAAATGGGCAACATAACCTTCTAAACCAACTTTATATTTTTCTGCAACTCACTATCTTCTTTCTGCACTTTCTTTATTCTGCCTGATAGAGATGATCTCACTAACACCTGATACAAAACAGAAAAATTTTCTTCACCAACAAATTCTATGCCAAAGTTTATCAAATCAAAAACCAAATGATCTTGTTCCAAATTCAACATGGTTAATAAAGCATTACTTTTTCAACTCAAAGCATCATCCACTATATTTGCTTTTCCCAGATGGTAATGGATCATGCAATCATAATCCTTGACTAATTCCATCCATCTCCTCCATCGCATGTTCAATTTTATTTAAGTGAATATATACTTTAAACTTTTGTAATCAGTATATATGCCACATTTTACTCCATACAAATGATACCTCCATATTTATAAAGAAAAAACAACAATATCTAATTCCAAATCATGTGTAGGGTAATTTAACTCATGTGGTTTCAACTGACGCGAAGAATAAGTAATTACCTGATCATTCTGCATTAGGAAACAACCATGTCCTTTCAATGAAGCATCACTTTAGATAACAAACTCCCCATTTCTAGATGGTAGTGCCAAAACTGGAGCATTCACCAATCTTCTTTTCAATCCCTGAAAACAATCATCGCATTCTTTTGTCTATATGAACTTAATACCTTTTCGAGTTAACTTAGTCATTTCACTAGATAACCATGCAAAGGTTTCAAAAAACCTCCAGTAATAACCTGCAAAACCAAGAAAACTACGAATCTTGGTTATATTTGTAGGTCTTGTCCATTCTTCAACAAATTTTGTTTTAGAAGGATCAATAGTTATGCCATTTTTTGAAACAATGTGACCAAGGATAGAAATTTTTTGTAACCAAAACTCACACTTGCTAAATTTCCCATAATTTTTCTTTTCTTTTAAGGTTTGCAAGACAACCCTTAAATGACTTTCATGCTCTTATTTACTTTTTTAATAACCCAAAATATCACCAATAAACCCAAACACCATTTATCACCTGAATCAACTAAGCCATCACTACAGTAAACTATTCAATTATGATTTTGACTATCTCGAGATGCTGATTTAGAAGGTCATTTTCCTTTGTATGTCTTCCCAGAAAATATGATATGATTCCTCTATATAAAACCATTCTGAACACATAAATACCTTAGGTGAAGCAACATGGTAATCTGTAAATGCTATATCATTTCAATATTTCCATAAATTTATTTATGGAAATTTATTTAACAATACCCTAACTCCTAAAGTTATCTAAACTGACCTCTGATACCAACTATAAGGATTTGTCCTTAAACATTACATAATATTGAATTAAATAAATAATTCACATAGAGAATCTTTTCATGGTTAGAGTTTTAGAGAATTAAGACATAACTATTACATCTCAAAAGATTACAAATTAGACTCTTCTACACAGTTTGTATTTTTTTCATAAAATAAAAACTCTTGAAAAAAAGTGTCATGTCTAGTTCCATGTCTTATATTCCATGACTTTTCCTTGATCCTCTCCTTGACCCTATTCATCATTATGTCTTGTGAAAACATTTCAAAACATGGGATGAGCATAAAAAGCTCAATAAGGGTTATAAAGAAAAGAAAGAAAACATGTTTTCATAAATACATACAAAAAATGAACTCTTTTACATACCTCATGAAAACATAAGATTTTATTAATAACACATAGAAATCATAAATCATAAAGGTAACTTGTGGCATCTATATCATACTTACATTGTACTTATCACTGCTACACAGGGAGTTACATTGGAATAACAATCATAGTATATTCCCTAAATCTATTAGGAGAAACATTCACGTTTACCTCTGTCACGTTACCCAATGCATTGGAGAGCTATCTCGGGCTCACCCGCCCTAGGTTTATCACGAAACCACCCATATACATAAATAATTCCCAAGGACCATAACATGATCATAACACATAACATAAGCATAAAGGAAAGATAACATTTCTACATTACAATAACAAAATATCATTTCAAGATATTGAAATAATATATCTATTCTCAAAATAATTTTCACTACCAAAATATGTAAAAAGAGTGTATGGTATTTATTTTTCCTTTTAAAAACATTATGTCTTGTTAAGGAATCCAAAGAGAAAATAATACTCGCAGTGGCGGAAAGGTCGTTGTCACAGCTTACGTTAAATAAACATTCATTTTCATCATTTATTAAAACGATTAATATAAAAAGTTTCCCTTTGAATGAAATGAAAAGTCAATGTTTTTTATACACCATATAAAATAATGTTGTGTATAAATGAAAATATTCCTCAATGAAAAGAGATTGAGACGAAGTCCCTAACCTTGTGCCTGACTTGACCTGTTCGTTCTTTAATCTCCTGAATAATAAACTATAGTTAATTTCTACTTGATTAAGAACCTTTTTCAAGTTTATTATTCCTTTTATATCACTTATTACCATGTTATAAACATTATGTAATCATTTAAGTTAATAACGTTCATTTTTTCGATATTTGGTACTTCAGTCAAAAATGAACACCTTATATTTACAAGTTGTCCATGTGGTCAATAGTCCATTATATCCAGAATGACATTAATTATTTAGATATCATATATATCATATATATCAATTATATATATATTTATAATAGTACATATCATTTGGAGGTAAGAAATGAAATTCACTATTCATGGAGACGGTAAGTCGTACGTACGCATGAACGCTACTTTCATTTCTATTTCTTATTTTAATGAAATTGAAACATAATGATACATAGGTAAATTTTAATTCCATTATAATTTCATATATAATATCTTATATAATATCATTAACTCCATCCTTTATACGTCCCACATATGGCATTAACGAGTCTTATCACTTTGAGGGGGCGGTAGTCCGGACTTCCTCAAATGAAATTATCGTGTTTACACATAATGGAAACCATAAAGGTATGATATAAAAGAAAAATACAGAAGCATAAAGAAAACATAAACATAATATTTGTCATATATAAATAGAGTTCCATCTTAATTTCCACCATGAGAGGCGGTAGGAGGTAATTGAACAATCATCGTTTCGTGAGGCGTGAGGTTTCCATCCACAGAAACATTATGTTCTTCACCCATTGGATGGAGGGGTGTGTAAGTTTATTTTGAATACTTATCATAACAACATCCTAGTATATTTAGGATACTGGTGTTGTAATAAAATAAATTAATGAAAACCGTATAGGGGTTGGAGAAGTAAAATAAAAGAAAATAAGTTAAGAGAAACTGTTACCATTAATTTGGGTAACTTCCTTTGGTTTGAACCAAAAGGACTTCTTAAAGTGCCTTATGCCAAATGTAATGCTTCTAAGAGGATGAGAGGGATGTAGGGAGCTTAATTGGGTAGATGTTGGATGATCCTAAGGGCTTTAGCGGTGTGATGAATTGGTTAGAAGTGGTCTGCTTTTATATGGGAGAGGAGGGGCTCCTTAGGAAAGTGTGAAAATATTATTTTTTTATATAATGATATTCGGTTTCTAAAGGTCCAAAAATCATTACAGTCAACGATAAGATGACTCATGGTCGAAATAAAATCATCCAATAATAATTGGACATGTTTTGGATGTTATTTTAATGTTTGTAATCTTATTTATTTAAATTATTTATTAATGAGATAAATACTGCATCATTATTGTGTAAATAATTTAATCTATTTTGTGTATAAAAATAAAAAACAAATACCAATATGTATTAAATCCTTTTATCTTTCCAATGAATATTTATAGTCAAAAATATTTCTTATATAACACCATATAAAAATTATTTTACTAAAAGATATTTGTTTATGTCATTTTTGGATTTACATTAAATTAATTAATCTAAAGTGTCATTATCTTTCATTAGTGGCTCCATGGGGACCCAAAATATACCCAAGGATGCCCATGGTCGGCCATTACTCATCCAATAAGGGTAGGAAAAATGTGAAGGTAATTTTGAATTATTATAATATTCTTTTTACCTTGAATTACCCTATTTACCTTTAACTATGGTAAATAAAAGTCAAAAGTTACTATTCACCAAAAATTATTTTCATCTTAATGAACCAAATTTTACTTACTAATAACAACCATGTATGTCGGATTTTTGAAATTCAATTCACAGAAGTGGTAAAATTTCATTTAAATGAAAAAGTCAATTTTTTAACTACTACTAAGTGGTTTCACTATTCATCAAAAATTGATGTTTTTCAGAAAAATACCAAAAATTCAGCCTAAGATTTATTTGATATTCCGAATTCAAAAATGATTCCTATTTTGAGAAATTCAAAAAATAAAAGTGGCATTAATTAATTTAAAATTAATTCCCGTTGTTAAAACAAATAGCATGTTTTTAAGAAACAATAACTATCAAAAGATTGACACTTGTTTATGTTCAATTTCAAAGTGAAATTAATTCCAATGACCAAAATTAGATTAAATGGTAAAAATATATTTTAATTACACTCTAAAACCAATTAAAAAGATAATATAACCATATAAATAAAATAGATTAAAATGCTGTTTTGAATTAAAATACCATATTTTTACTATTCATGGAAAAATGAACTTTATCGGAAAAATTACAAAAAATTACACAAAGTAAGTTTTGATGTCCCCATTCTAAAGAATGATTTTATTTGTTCATATAGAATTTATTAAAGTGAACAAAACTATATTTAAAGAGGGTTCGTCATTAAAAGGTGGTAAATCGACCTTTTAAAATATATTATGCTTAAAATTAGATTTATTCACATTTTAAGCCTCTAACTTTTTATTGGATAAATGTAAATACATTTTAAAAAACATGTATAATCATATTTTAGCTAGTTTTTTTCATTCCTGCCAATACAATTGTTAGAATTTAACAACCATTTAAAATAATAATATTATATTATTAGTGTGCAACGTAAGATTTCAAAGAAACTTGTCGTTGCGTATCTGGTACGCTATCAAAAATAGAAACCCTTTTAAAGTAAAATTAATATTTAATTCACAAATATTAATAAATATGAAATATGTCATATTTTTTATTTTACTAGGATGTTGCATGTAGGGGATCTTTCCTAGAAGCACCGTATCCACTACCACTACCACCTTAGCTAGTAGAACTCTAGCTTCCAAACTGATATGGTACAGAACACCCTCTTCCACACTCTAGTTCTATCTAGCTCCTCTATCACAAACCTTCTATTGCTATTTCAAATATAACCTCTATAGACGACTCATCTTACAATAGGATAATCACTTCTCTGGTGGTCAGGAACAGTTCCTAGTATAATGTCTCGACCTACGACACTAGTGGCAGACCACTCTGGAAAGTTCCAATACAACTGATCCCTCTATCTTGTTATTATTCTTCCCACTACTTTGGTTGACATTTTTATATAAACACATCCTGCTTACAAAATTCATACCCCCTGTTTGCCTATATGAAACCTCTTGTCCTAAATTAGAATCCCCCTTTAGGTTCCCCTCAGTTATGAGATCCTGATCCACCACCTCAGCAAACATTGTTAACCTAAGGAGGTTAAATTAGGACTTAATCTCACAGTTACATATTTATTAACAACATCTCTTCATAGTTTTCTTATCTTCTTCCAAGGATGTTGCAATGAACTTTAGGAGTGTCAAGAATCTAGCACAGTCATTCATGGACATGCTCACATGAGTCAGCTGCACGAACTCTACTTCTCCCTCCTTCCGTGGGGACTCTAGATAAAAGTTCACAAAGAAATTATGCAAAAATGTTTTCTAATACATAGTTTGTAGTTCTGCATCCTATGTCTGGATTTCCCACCTACGCTTCACCTGATAGTACAACATATAAGTATCTCTCTTAACTCTTTTCTCAATAGGAGTCTTCATGTCATGACCTGACCTAATGGGGCTTGAGATTAGACTCCCCAGTCCTTCCCTCATAGGCTAGGGGAAAGAGCTTAGTGTCGAGTAAGATATCACACACATTGGTGGCCTTAGCCTGAGGTACAAATATGCACACACCCACATACACCTCTATGAAATAGTGCAAAGATATATAAAAACTGATTTGAAAGCATTCATACATCTATCCCAAA
Source organism: Viscum album (assembly GCA_963277665.1). Classification (NCBI taxonomy): domain Eukaryota; kingdom Viridiplantae; phylum Streptophyta; class Magnoliopsida; order Santalales; family Viscaceae; genus Viscum; species Viscum album. The sequence continues at coordinate 1,237,229,677 of OY728157.1, read as the reverse complement.
CAAGATCATAATAGAATTAAGAAAAATTCATTCCTAATAAAAGAAAAACATAAAAGAATCCAACCATCTCAAATGAGGAGATCATTGTTAAACGCACCCACCAAAAATATCCGTGTTCATGCTCTAGTAAACACCCAAGTCGGTCTAGCTCACTAATCTCTAACTGCTTTAGTTACTCCTGGGACTCTTTTTAAAAGCATGTGGTCAACATAAGACATAAAACCTGTAGGAAAATACTGTCTAGGGGTGAGTATAGAGATACTCAGTAGGTTCCCCAAAAACACCAAAAGAAAAGAGAGAAACTGAAATGAAATAGTCATCTCGGCCATGCCAATGGAAACCCAAACATGGGAGAAACTCCATATCGAGAAAATACTTATCTAAACACTACTAGTAATCTCATACCACATGGTGTGTCATCAAATACATGACCACACCATAAGGAAACCCATAAATACACCTAGATATACTCTTCTAAGATTATAAGTCTCATGAGGTTTCATCCTCATAGCCAGCAATAGTTTCCTACTCGGGGCTCTAAAGAAATGCTCGTACATGAGAACACACTCCCTGATCCCAGTCATCCAAGATGAAAATCTTTCAAGAGATGCACTCCATTGGGTACAAATCATCCATCCCTGACAGAACGTCCAAGAAATACAACTCAATCGAGTATCACAAAGTCGATGGATCAACAACGCCACCACAAATAGTAAGCATCTGAGATAGAACATTCATCAGATAATGCCACAAAGAATGTCATGATGGAACTCTGTAGATCTTGATACTCAGATAGAAGATCATTCCCATCCTAGATGGGGGAGGCTACAAACCCTACCCGAACCACGCAAGGTCTGAAACCTCAAAAGGGGGATCCATCCTATGATCCATTAGGGGATTCTACAATCCTAGTCTGGAAAACCAAAAAACCACAAATCCTTTCATAGGGGATAACTCCTAGGACCTACAAGGGGATACCACAAACCCAATCTAGTATCACAATTATCTTTCTCAAATATGGGATCGCACCTAGGATTCATTGGGGGACACCAAAACTCAATATGACATCCTGGAGATCATATCACTTAGATAGAGGATCTCCACCATTGTAGTGTTGGTCATGATGATTCTATAAACCTCGTCAGGGATAATCCATGTAGTATGTGATTGTACTCCTGATGATGATATAGCCCTACTAAAACTAACCACTTTATAGGGAATCATACTTCCAACGATACCACAAACCCGATAGAGTTATCCTGCTAGATAGTGGATCTCCACCCATGTTGTTCTGGTCATGGATATTTTGATAACCAAATATAGGGAAATGATATGCAGGAGGATATCTCCCTAATAAATATTGAGGGATACAACAACTCTAAAAACAATATAGGGTCCTACCCCAACTTATCTGGAGAGATGTTGAAACTCTAATAAAATGATAGAGGATCCCACCTTGGCCTCTCCATGGGGATACTACAAATCTATCAAATATCATCCTATCAACGGAATCACAATTCTATAACAAGTATGTAATTCCACACAAACCTTCATAAGGACGAACCAAGGGAGATCACTCAACCCCTAGTGGTCCAAATGCCAATAACCCAAGAGATGCACAAAATCACCTCTCCTCGCTTCTCTTGCTCCCAAACTGTGGTCACCATTGCATTATAAATATAAAAATGGTTAGTATATGCAACTCAGAGACCTGAATATGAGCCCTTATCGAGGAGATAAGAAAGGAAAAAAATCCTCCAAGATGAAACTACATTGTGTGTAAGGGGGTCTCATGGCGTGTGATCCTACTTGAACACTTGGCCGTGTAATACCTTCCTGCAGCTCATCCAGTCGTGTTAACCACACAGCATGTACCCCTTGGTACACAATGTGTCCTGACTACATGGCTGCTTGGTTATGTCTCTTTCCCATGCCCATGTCGGGAACCCCATGATCGTGTACTCTAGAAATGTAATATTACATGGATGTGTACGTCACACAGTTTCTCTGTCCATGTCATCCGACCACACATCATGGGTTCACTATAGGGCATGTAACTTGAGGTAAAAAACATGTAGTCCACAAAACTCATCTTACCTAAATGGGAAGAAAAGACTATGTTTTATTCTCATCTACACAATGTGTAGAAAGAAAAATCCATTTTAAGTTTCCTGCAAGTATCCCAGATCACCCACGTTCACCCCAAAACACATATATTGATCATTAAGGGGTCTCTATCTAGTGTCTATGGGATCTAAAACCTCAAAACGATGCATAAACAAGGGGATTGGACCTTAAAATGCATTCTTCCAACCTCATGGTGAAACCCCGAGGCTTTGGGATTGAAAAAGCACATTGAATCTACTGTTGCATGATCCGAGAGTAATCACCATCAAGATCAAAGATCGATGGTGCCTTGTTTCCTAGATTTTGTCCCTAGGACATCCCATACCAAGGGGGGAGTGGATTCAGCTCCTCATGCATGCGCACCAAACGGTTGGGGGAGAGGGGTATTGTTTAAAATTTTATTAAAAGAATAATCCCATTTAACTCCCTACCATCACACGCTCGGCCAACTCACCTCCATTTGAACACTCAGTGATGAAAATATTTATGTCACAAATAGAGTAAAGATGATGTTTTGATCTCAATTGTAGTATCAGAAAACTAATATGATACTCTACTCGACAATTATTCTGTATCTTAAGGGAAACTTGCCACATGTGATAAAATATATTTAATAGTTTTATTATCACTATGTCGAGGATATTAGGGCCCTGAAAGTCTAAGTTGACTCAGCAACTAGACTCAAAAAAAATATCAAGAATGTCCCAAATTTTAACAGGTCAAACTGAATGAACTAAATCCTCACCACATTAAGGATTTTCATCCTAGAAAAGATATATCCTAGGATCAATAAACGAAATTGAGCTCTTTACTAGGACTCCCATCCCAACGATCTCACCAAGACAACCAGAATGGCCACCAAGGGTTCATGTGCATCCCAAGAGCTCTCACTCAGGGGAATAAAAAGGGATACCTCACACTATACCATCTCAATAAGGTTAATATTGTGAAACAAAATACTAACTTATCTCTTTATTTGGGATAAGGGAAAAACACCAAACATCCAGTCCATATGCAGTCATGGGGTCTTCAAGAACACCCCCTCGCTAACCTAATGTATAGAGAAATGAATCCCTACTCTAAACACACCATTAAAAATAACTCATCCACCACACCATGATATTATCATTTTATGGTTGAATTGACATGCCCACGTATTTTTGGATTGCATCTCAAGAATGCAGCTTAGTGGGGAAGTGCCCTTAATTATTGTGAGTCTGAAACCATGTCAAATAGAACAATGCCCTCCCCAGCCATCTCACTTAAAAAAGATGACACCTAACTTATAAGGGTACTAAAAAACAATCATGTATTCCCAATTAAACACATTGGGATTTACCAGGACATCGCCCAAAAAACCTACACATAACCACACCCCAAACACTCAAGTCAGAGGGAATCATCCATCACACCTTGAAAATATCTTCTTTGCTTGGAACTGACTCTCCCACATTGTTTTAATCACAGCATAAGAATCCATATTAGTGGGGGAGGGATCCCCCTTCCTTGAGATTTAGAAGCCACATTAAACAACACATACACTAGGACTCACCGATACCTCACGTCACACTAGAGAAACCCTGAACAATACACATAAAGAAAGAGAATCATTGAATAGTGTCAATAAATAATAATGTAGAAAGTTTAAAGGACAGATAACATACATATATCCCTTTCAGTGTCTATTTCAAAGGCCTCTATGTTTTATAGCTTCCCATTCCTATTTCCTCCAGCTCCCTGATCCTGGAATGGACCACCTTTGGGTAGTGTTGGAAACTCATATCGTCCACCACCTCCTCCTACTCCACCACCCCTTCCCCTACCTTGCATACCTTAGTGCTCAAAATGATGTCTCTACAAAAGAAGTATGTCATCTAGATCCCTCTTAGCAATATGGTAGTAATAAAATCTCTAGAAAGATGTCCTCGACCATCACAAGCATAACACCGCCCCTCCAAAGGCTGACCAAAATGGGTTTGGAAGCCTGAAGCCTCAAACCCCTCCATCATGGGATCGCCTCCTAACACACCTCATATTCCTGAATCCTTGAGCTTACTTTTGAATACCAACTGTTAAACTAGATAACGAGGTCTCAACTTTTTTTTTCTCAGCACTATAGCTCGGAGTCTACTCATCGTGAAATATCCCAACCACCAAGCCCTGATCGAGCACTCTAGGATAGGTGGGAATGAACAGAGACACCATTGATTCCATAATGTCCTAACGCAAGCCCAACTCAAAGGTTTGTTCTTTTGAAAATGGATCATGGACCACATCCATGGCGTATCAGAATCGGTCTTTGAACCTCACCGAGTACTCTTCCACAGTTTTGTTATCCTATTGAAGCTATGAAAGATCTTAGGTCCACATTGACCACAACATGGCCAAATAGAACTCCTCCCAGAATAGACACTCAAAAACATCACAAGAGAGCATCGCCTTATCATGGGTAAATGTCATAACACTACACCATCACTCAACTGAACCATGAAAAATGATATCCACTATGAAAACCATCTAATCGTGAGGTGTCCTCGCAAGGTAGAAAACACGTGTGACTACATTGAGCAAGTCGTTAGCTACATTGGGATCTAGATCAGCCTAAAACCTCAGAGGTCATTGCCCCTAGAACTCATCTAGCGCACCTAGATTTCACTCACCCTCAGCCTACACTATTGTCACTACCGTCTACTCTATGTGTGGTGGCTCAACTGGTAGACCTCCCAAAGTTCCAACCTCAAAACCAATGTCATGAACTAAAGCCTCAAAAAAGGGTTGATCATCACCAAAATCACACCACATCTAATTTTCTTGTTTTCATTTAGTAAGCATCCTGAAAACAAATCAAGAAACACCATGGTCAAAGAGTATGTGTACGGATTTGAATCAAATAAGGATTGAAAAAACCCAAAAACCAGTCTTATATGATGCATGTACTATTTATTTCCCTATGACCAGTTTCCAAATGTACCAATTCAAAAAATATCTCATCAGAGTTCTGGTGAATTGATATGTTGACTGCCACACAAACACTGGAGACCTAGCTAGAAATATGAACTCCAAACATCCTAACACTATCTCTATGCACCCAAAACCAAGATCACGACATTGTGGTCCCAAATTTGAACTCGCTTTGATACCACTTTTTCAGGACCCGACCCAATGGGGCTCGAGCCATGACTCCCCAATCCCACCTCCATAAGATAGGGGATGGTGTCCATATTTGAGTAGGATATCACACACATGTGAGTCCTTAGTCTATGGTACTTGTATCCACACACCCACAAACACCTCCATGAAACAATGCAAAGCTATATAAAAACTGGAAAAGAAAGTGTGCATACATCTATCTCAAACCAGAGTATAGTAGTAGTACAAACAGGGAAAAAAAATACACGCCCACCAAAAGGAAACCATAAAACCATCTAACCTGCTTAGAAGTATGGGATCGATCTCAAATGCCCCCTTGAAAATGACCCTCTTCCATGATCCAATAAACACCCATGTTGGTCTAACTCATTATGTTCTGCCCTCCTCAGGACATTCCAAGACTCCATCGAAAGGCCTGTGGTATGCACAAGACAAAACACATGTAGAAAAATAACATACAGGGATGAGTATAAAGATACTCATTAGGTACCCCAAAACCCCAGAATATAAGGGAGAAACCAAAAGTCAATAGTCTTCTCAACCCAACCAGATGGAACCCAAATGAGAGAGAAAATCCATCTTGATGACATTCTCATATAAACATGACTAGTTAGCTTGTGCATCATGGTGTTTCATCCAAGATGTTACAACACTGCATGGAAGCATAGAAATACACCCATATATACTCATCTCGGACTCCAAGTCTTATGAGGTTTTGTCCTCATAACCAGTGATAGGTTCCTACTCAATGATATAAAGTAACACATGACTTATAGCAAACACTCCATGAGCCTAGTCAACCCAAATGACAATTTTCCAAGAGATACACTTCATTGGGTACAACCCATCCATCCCTAATAGAACATCCTAGAGATACCACTCAATTAAGTATCACAGATATAATGGAACAACACCACCACCATGAATGGCACACATCTGAGAAGGCATGCTCATCGAATATAACCATGAAGAATGTCATACAAGAACTCAGTGGATCTTGATACTTAGATAGGGGATCAGTCCCATACCATATGGGGGATGCTACAAACCCTAATGGAACCATGCAATGTCTTGAAGCTCAGAATGGGGATGCCTCCTAGGATCCACTGGGGGATTCTTCAAACCCAGTCTAAAAAATAGAAAACCACATCACCTCAGATAGGGGATCACTCATATGATCTTCTACGAGATACCAAAAACCCAATCAGGTATCACAAAGATCAATCTCAGAGAGAGGATCGCACCAAGGATCAATTAGTGGATACCAAAGCCTAATTAGTTGTCTAGGAGATCATATCACTCGGGTATAGTATTTTCACCTATGTAGTGTTAGTCATGGTCATTCCACAAACCCCATCAAGTATAATCCACATAGTGGGGGATCGTACTCCTGATGATGCAACAACCCTACTGAAATTGCATATTTCATAGAGGATTGTACTATCCATGATACCAAAACCCCTATAGATCTATCTTTATAGATAGGGGATCACCTCTCATGAAGTGTTAGTCACAATAATTCTAAGAACCAGATCTAGGTAAATGATATACTAGAGAATCCCTCCCCAGACTCTTTGGAGGGATACAAAAACTCTAAAAAATGATAGATGATTTCCCCCAGCCTCTATAGTGGGATGCTAAAACTATAACAAAATGATAGAGGATTCCACCCCATCCTCTCCAAGGGGATACCTCAACTCTATCATAGATCATCCTGTCGAGGTGTTGACAATCATATACCAAGGATGTAATGCCACACAAACCCTCATAGTGATGAACTATGGAATCCCACTCAACTATTGCAGGTCCAAACGTAGATAACCTAATAAATCCAAAATATTGAATCACATCAGATCTTTTATACCAAAACCATGGACACCATTTCATTCAACATAGAAAACTTCTAAGGATGGGATACTCAGAGGCGTGAATCTAAGACATGAAGGATGGGATATGAATGACGTAAACCTCTCTGGGAGGACACTACATAGCATGTAAGGGTGTCACATGGCGTGTGACCCCGCTTGAACACCCAGATTTTTAATCCCTTTATACATCTTAACCACCCCTCTTAACAACATTGGCATGCACCCCTTAATACATAGTGTGTCTTGGATACATGATCCCTTGGTTGTGTCTCAATTACCATGCTCATGTCTGGCACCCCTTCTTTGTGTACTTTGTCCATGTACTATTACATAGTTGTGTACGTCACATGGATTTCATGGCCATATCCTCATGACACATGACATGGTATCACTATACAGTGTGTAACTCTAGGAACACATAGGGTATTCTCACAAAAAAATATTCCCAAAATAGGAAGAACACACAGTGTACTCCTCTAGTTTACATGTCATGTACATGTTAACATCCATCCTAAATTCCTTATGTGAAACCCATATCATTCCCATTCACACAGAAACATTTACATTGACTGTTAAGGGGTCCCAAGCTAGCATATAAGGGCTCTACAACCTTAAAATGATGCATAAAAAATGGTATCAGGACATAAAACTTAAATCGCCTACCTCTTGGAGAAATATCGAAGCATTGGGATCAAAACATCACATAGAAGCTGTTGTTGCATGATACAGGAGTGATCACCATCCGAATTGGATATTGATGGTTCCTCGTCTATTTAATTTGGTACCTAAGTCATTCATAGAAAAAATGGGAGGATAGGGCCTTCAGATTCTCCAACGAGAACACAGAAGGGGTGGTGATAGAGGTATTTTTAATTATTTTATTAAAACAATAATCCCATTTAACACCCCTCCATCATAGACTCCGCCAACTCGCCTTCATCCAAACACCCAGTGCCAACAACTTTTATGTCATGCCTAGGGTAAATATGATGTTATGAACTCAACCATGGTCTTATAAATACAATCTAAGACTCTACATATGATTTATTCCACTTCTTAATAGAACATGAACATGTGTGTTAAAATATATTTAATATTTTATCACAATATTGAGGCTCTCTATGCCCCTAAACACCACATAGGTTTAGTTCCTTTGTTCAGAAATATTCTACAAAATGTCTAAAAGTCTTAAAAGTAAAACATGAGTCACTAAACTCCAAGTGGTCATGTATAGTTTGGGTAGACTCAATCCATAACTCAATTCCCCTAGGTTCACCCTCCCCATTAATAGTTTAATTGTGATATGACTAAAACAGCCTTTTCTAGTCAGACATGATTTTCAATTCCCACCTTAGGTCTCTTTCCATGAATTTCATGAATCAATTGAGGTTCTTTCATAATTTTTACCCTACATCCTCAATCTGAACTATTAATGCCTTGGGTTCCACAACTGGGGGGAGCATCTTGATTCATACCCTCCTATCATCCTCTCAATAAGAATCATTATGGAGGAATAACTCTAAAATTACAAACACACATATTATAACTCCTTAAATAACTCAATCACATTTATGTAAGAGTGAAAAACAACAATCCATAAATATTATTTTCCCCAAACCACACCATGCAGTTAAAACAAAGGCACTATCACTATCATTTACCATCCTACACATAGGTTCTAGTTAACAAGATTAAACACATCACTTTATTAATTTTTCTCATATAGACAACCATTTGTTCACATTTTGTATCACTTTGTAGTTTTTATGTTTTGTATTACGCACTATTTTCAATTTATTTTCACATGCAACGAAAAAAACTTATGGTAAAAAACATACCCAAACCCATTTTTTAGTGCGTTCTTAAAATGATACATGTAAAAAATTAATCTTGAGTTCCTAGAATGATGTGTGAAGACTCGACTCTCATTCTATTTTGAGAAATGATTAAATTCTGAGAAAAACCCATAAAATAATTTTCACAACATGAAACATGTGTTTCACTAAAGGTGAAATAATTTTCAACTATAACAACAAATAATAATAACAAAAATCGAACCCTGGGAGATTGGTTTCCCCCCCATATGTGGGTTTGCAACTCCCATGAATGAGCTCATGTCCAATCCCAGACTCATACTAGTACCCTTTCTAAATTTCCCCAAATTGTAAGAAAAGAGAAAAATAAGTGAAAATTATTTTGATTCCACTTTCTAACATACTGAACTAGGTGCTACACATAGGTTCACTAATTCAGACCACCACATAACCTAAACCTGGCCTCCCAATATTCATGTGGTTGTCGGCTAGCAGTGATTATCTGATAAGTAAATTATAAAGATATTATACCCTCTTTTATCAAATTAATACACTCATGAAAATAAATAAAAAATATCAAAAGTTTATATTACCATAAAAATGAAAATATCTCAATACAATCAAATCAGGAGATATAATATACAAACAGAAGTAGAAATCATTTCATGATAATGTACGCGTAAAGTGTCTAAAATGAAAACCCAAAAGAAAGAGACAAATTACTCCCATCAGGTCCCAAACCACACCTAGTTCCCTCAACCATGCTCTATCATGACTCAGTCATCTATCATAGTACATTTTCCTTTAACTTTTCATATATGAATGAAATCTATTTGGGTACTGATTAGGCATCCTGAGTAGGGTTTGAGTAAAGCTTAGTAGATCAACACCAATGGTGTCTGAAACAAATCCAGTAAAAAAACTATTGTATTTAGTTGTCTAAATAAATAATTACAATGCATAAGTAAATAGTTATCGAATTAACAATTAATGTTTATTAAATCACATAGACCACTAGGTTCCCAAGGACACTTGTACCTCAATACCTGCTTCGGCACACACTGGGTATGAACCATGTCATGTATCAAAATTAATATTTCATTAAAATACATGCGAATACATTATCCATGTCACTTCCATTTCATTATTATAGTCACTTGGAACCATAGTCCATTTCAATGTTTTGGATGTAGAATGGAATTTCTATCTCCCTTTGATTGTTTGGAGCATCAGTCCATTTATCACACAATTTATCATGCTTGGGTATTGAATTCCATTTCTATAACCTCATTTATCAATCATGCATATATATCATGGGCATAGAATTAAATGTCTAGAACCCCATTTCCCAATCATACAAATACATCATGGGAATAAAAAGACAAATTTAGTACCCCATTTATCAATCATAAATATTTTTCATAACATATCACATTATCTCATGTATTTCATTATCAAATGTTTTCAAAATTTCATTTCAACCAAGATTAATCATCATTAATCTTCTCACCAAAATTATACCCAACAAACTTCCATTAATTATTTCATAAATTAATTTATCCAAGTCCAATAATTAATTTGACAATTAATTAGCCACATTTATTCCATTAATTAATTCACCAATTAATTAATCATATATATTTTATTAATTAATTCAAAAATTAATTAACCACACTAAGTCCATTAATTAATTCAAAAATTAATTAATCTTCTCAAAATCTTAACACCAAATAGGTAATTCACCAATTAATTATTCTCGATTCAAAATTTAAAAATTCAATAATATAATAGTTAACAAAATAAATAATTATCCCCAATTCCTCAATTCAATACCATTATAATTAATTCATTAATTAATTATCACAATTCCACAACTCCATTATTCATTCAAATCCCTAATTCCTCACTTCGTTCATTGACCACATTAATTAATCAAATTTTTGAATTCCAATTACTAAATTAACCCTATAAATTCTACAATCACATACAAATTTTCCATATCAAGACTCTGTGATTTGAATAATAGACCACCAAAATCGATTTTTTGATCAGAGATCTTCCAAATTAAATCCCCAAAATTGAGCAACAGTAGATCATAGATCAAGATTTGGATCTGAAACGCGAAATTAAGACTAAAGAAACAAGAACTCTTAGTTTGAGATCTGGATCCACAATCCTAGATCTAAATATGAATATATATATATATATATACATCATGTTGATAGGTGTGTATGAGTTCTATGTTCTGTTGAGTTTTGTGACTTGTGTGAGTTTCAGGGGGCTGTTGTTGGGAGCACGGTTGTGGGTACAAGGTTGGATAGAGGAGTTGGTTCCATGAAAAGGGTTTGGATTGTGTGTACATATAGTTTGTGGGCTGATAGTAATTTTTGTGGGATTTTTTATGGGGAAGTATATGGGGTGTGTTGGTATCCCAGTTTGAGAGACTAATTGATTGTGGAAGAGATGGAATTATTGGCAGATGAACTTCCTTTTTTTGTGTCGTAGCCATTGAATAGCGTTGGGCAGTGGGACTATGGTGTGGTTACAGACTTGTATGTAGTAGAACTTCATCTAGTGACTTTTGGGCAGTGGGGCTATGAAGATGGGTTGTGGAGAAGGATTGTGCGGTATAACACTATTGAATTATTATTGGTAGTGGTTGAATGGGGAAATGCAGTGGGAGTGCAAATCTGGTTTTGTTGTTGTTTTGGTATGGTTAAGGTTGGTAGTTCCCCATTAGTGTTGGAATAAACTAATGTGAACCCCACAATTAATAAATTAAATATGGTTATATGAAAAATGGGTTGGGTTATGCTTTGGCAGTGGATGTTTTGTGGTTGTGTATATAGGGGTAGCAGAAAATGTGTTTCTGTAAGAGTTGGTTGTCTGTTGTGGGGACCTATAGATTGGGATGAGTGTTTTTTTACCTATACATATATAAATTTCAGTTCCTTTTAATTTTTAAATTCACCCCACCCTTGTTGAGAACTATGTTCCCAACACCTCCATTTCATGGGATATGGTGTTTTTTCCAACATCCCTATGGGAGGATGGATGACTGGTTACTGACATTTTTCCTCGCACACTCTTCTGAGTTCTTACTGCTCAAGCGTATCTATGTAGGTTGTAATGGATTGAGACTTACCATAGACCAAGATCCTTCAATAATGGGTTTGTTGTGTATGATAGGCCTAGGTGTTTTCGATACAGGATTGTTTTCCCAAGTGTATTCAAGATGAGGCCCACGTGTCATTGGGAAAGAGACGTGGTTGTTGTGGCCCAAGTATCTGTAGGAGAGATTCTATGTGGTTTGAGGCCCAGGTGTTCATGAGTAGGTTTTGGAATTTGGAATATGTATGGGAAGAGTGGTAGCATCAAGATGTTAGATGTTAGGTATGAGAAGTTAACTAGTGGTAACATGGTACGGTGTATCCAAATATCGATGTGCTTATACTACTACATTTCTTGACTTTTCTTATTTGGTGAGTGTGACTTAGGAAGGATGGGCAGGTTAGTATTTTCTCACAATGATGTTAGTATTTTCCCTCACTTGTGCACATGTGTATTTAGTTTTCCAATTGGGTATACTTGTATACTCACCCTACATATATAAAACTGTTTTCAAGTTTCCAAGAAGATTTTGAGAACTATGATGGACTTTCTATCTCAGGAATAAAGTTTAGTTGTTGTTAATACTTAGTCTCTTTTATTTTGGTACTTTACTTTAGAGTTTTCCCGTACCTTTTATCATATTTAGTTTAGAACATGAATTTGGGAAATGGATTTTGGCCTTACTTTTACTTTTAGTATTTGGAGTTGCATGGGATTTACCATTTTTTCTCCTGATCTTGTTATATAAAAAGGATAATTACTTCAATATTATTTGAGATTCTATACCCTTAGTGTTAGTCATCACCCTGGGGTCTAATTAATTCTAGACTAAGGGGGTCATTATCTATCCTTCATCTTGTGGAAGTAAGGGTGTGGCACTTTGATGTCCCTTCCCTCATCTTGAAGAAGGAGGGTCATGTTAAAATGGTATTAGAGGGAGGTTTCAGAGTTGAGGGATAGAATGGAGTTTAGAGTAAGGGGAAATGAGAATTGAATGGGATGGTAGGGAAATTGTGTTAGACTATCTTGGTTAATGAAATAGGCTAGGCAATACTATCTAGGACATAGTATTTTAGGGCCCCCTGTGATCCGATGCAGGGACTCTGGTCCAACTTAACAGCCAAGTGAGGGTACACTGATTGTAGGGTAGAGACCCTAGTAAAGGTACATGAATCAGAATGGACTGTGTTCTTGTGTTTCTTGTGTGTTTTGGGAGTTTAAAATAAATTAAAATTTAAAACGAATCTAAAAGAAAATCTCCACACTACTCGGGCATAGGAATTCCTCTTTTAATTTTTATCTGTGGAACCCGGATGTCGTCCATGTGTGGTATGAGTAATTGAGGCATGAAAAGTTTACTTGGTTGATCAGTGGAGGGATGATCGAGAGGAGGAAGATGACCAGTGGTAGAAGATGATTTGTGCCTTCCACTGGCAGACTTTAGATAATTTTGAGGGAAGCGTCTCATAAATGGAGACAAAGAGTTGGATGGAGGAGATTGTGATCTCTTTCATTGTAATATGGAATCCGAAATAGTATTGGGTTCCTCTATATATTTTCTAGATTCAAGGAGAATCACTTCAGTGGTGGACACTTTACCTCAGGGAGATGATGGAAATTGAGATTTCATGGGCTGACTTTGAGAAGGAGTTTCCGATGTAATTCCTTTCATCCATGATGAAGGACAAGTAGAGGCGGGAGATTCTCTCCCTCTAACAAGGAAGTATGTTGTTGAGGGAACTGGGCATTAAGTTCAAATATCTTTTATGCCTCACACTGGATCTCTTTATAGATGGGGAGCCTCGAGTGAGACACTTTGAGGAATCATTATGACCTTCTCTTCAGTATGTTGTTACTCCTTTAAATCTACGAACATACTTATAGGTTCAAAAGAAGGTTGAGTTAGTGGAAAGGATGCACTTGTTTGAAAGTGTGACAGGATAGGGGAGCCAGCCAAGTTCATCAAAGGGGAAATCTTCCAGCAGTATGTGTCCGGTTTTAGGACCTTCTAGGGTTCATCCAATGGGATGTAGGCCCCAACAGTTCCACTTTCTATATTCGGGTCATCTCCCTTTCTCTATGGGCTCGATACCAAGGTGATTTGTCTTTGGAGGTCTTGGAAATATTCCAAACCATTGGCTAGTATAAGCATCGTATATTGGAGGAGGGTAGGTTTAGTTCCCACCTCTACATCAATATCTTTTAGTCAGTCCCTTCCTGCAGTAGGAGCAAAGGGCTCCCACTCCACCAAGGGTAGATGGTGTTGGGGAAGGCAAAACATAGGGTGATCCTTATAAACTATAACCAGGGTGTGGTTGAGGAGGTGGTCGATAATAGAGAGGTAGAGGAGCTGGGTATGGGTAGTTTCACGCTGTAGAGGAAGTAGTTCCAGTAGGTTCGGAGGTTTTTCGAGGTACGATCAATCTATTTAGTATTCTTGTGTGTGAGTTTTTTGATTTAGGATATTCACACTCCTTTTTTGAACCTAGTCTAGCTCATGCTCTGGGACTAGACGTAGAGAGGATTTCCATGCCTCTGGTGTTGAGTATTCTAGTCGAAGGTTAGACCAGTCTGTTTGATGTTTGTCAAGGATGTAGAATGATGTTGGGGATGCATCAATCAAGTGGGTATTTTCTTCTGCTATAGGTGAAACCATATTATGTCATCCTAGGCATCGACTATTTGTTTTCTATTCACACTATTAAGGACTTCTTCCGACGAATGGTCATGTTCTCAGATACGAGTGGCTAGCACGTAGCTTTCGTTGGTGAGTGGATTTTTCAGAAGGGTAGTCAGCGTATGGAGCCCCTTCATTATTTAATAGTTAAGTTGTCAGTGGAATCAGTATACATAGAGATGGTGGAAATTTTGGGGGTTTCAGTGAGTTCTTGAATGCCTTCAATTAAAAGGATATGACTCTACCCCCTCTATGTGACATTGAGATCAGGATAGACTTATAACCTAATGCCCATATGATTTCGATGGATATTTATCATATTCCACCTTCTGAGTTGTGGTAGCTGTAGATTCAGGTTGAAGACATGATGAATAAGGGTTTTATCAGGCCATGTGTGTCATAGTGGGGTGCTCTAGTATAATTTTCAAAGAAGGTGGATGGTGGTCTAAGACTATTCATAGACAACCAGAGACTGAATCAAGTGACGGTCAAGAACCATTACCCCATTCTGAGGATTGATGACCTTTTCAACCTATTTAAGGGAGCAGGTTTATTTTCTACGATTGATCTATAGTATGGATATCACCAGTTGAGGGTGAGGGAGGGAAACATCCTGAAGAATGCTTTCATGTGCAGGTATGGGAACATCGAGTTCATTTCCAAGCCCTTAAATGTCACGAATTCACCATCCATGTTCATGTATCACATGAACTTTATTTTTCGTGAGTACCTAGACCAGTTTTTGATCGTGTTCATCAACAAAATTCTGATCTACTTATGGTCAGAGGAGGAGCATGATGAGCATTTGAGGACTGTCTTGGAGGTCATCTAACACCACCACCTCTTCAAAAATTTGTCCAAGTGAAAGTTATGGACATGATAATTGCACTTACATAGACATGTGGTGTGTCAGTAAGGGATATTAGTGGACCCATAAAATGTCAAACTGGTTGTTTCTTTGGTAGCACCCAAGAATGTGGTGGAGGTTCATAGCTTCCCGTGTCTGGAGAGATATTACAGGACATTCATACTCGACTTCTCTCGAGTTGTGGATCCATTAAAATAATTCACTAGAAAAGACCAGGCCTTCATGTGGAGTGATAAGTTTCAATCATATTTCAGACATTGAAGGGGAAGATGGTCAGTGCCCCAGTGCTTAGGTTTCCATAGGAAAGGGTGATGTTCGAGGTATTATGCGATGCTTACAGCCTCAGCATGGGATTTGTGTCAATGTAGTAGAAAAGGATAATCTATTATGGGTCTAGGTAGTTATTTCATCACGAATGTAAATATTCCACCCACGATCTAGATCTTATAGAATTCATTTTCACACTGAATTTGTGGTGGAATCCCCTCATTGGGGAGCGCTTTGTGTTCTTCATGAATCACAAGATCTTAAGGTGTATATTTTCCCAATGAGACCTGAACATACGACATTGAAGGTGAATAAAGATCCTCCAGGAGTATGACTATAAAATATCTTACACCCTAGGGAAGGGGAACATGGTGGCTAGTTCCTTGAGCAGGAAGTCATAGAATGAGGTATTTCAGGAATCTACTGATGATTACAAGGTAATTAAGGAATTGGCCACTTTACATCTTGATGTTGGGGAGTACAGTGGAAGAGGATACCTATTTTAGATGACAACAAAATCTTCTTTAATATTATATCTATAGGAGTCTTAGTGGGGAGACTCAGAGAATAAAGTGATGTGTGGTCGCATTATCCTGGGTGATGCTTCGGAAGGATGGTCAGAGGACAACCAGGATCAGATGTTGTTTCATGGGAAGTTGTTTGTCCCAGTGGAAATGTGTGAGGTACTTCACCATGAGTTATATAGATAAACCCTGGTGGTAAATCCATGAGTTTCCAAGATGTATAGAGACTTGAGGGAATAGTTTTGGTGGCCCAGGATAAAGAGGTCATTGACGGAGTTTGTCGAAAAGAGCCAAGTGTGTCATAAGGTGATAGCTAATCATTGTATTCCTGAAATCCTGTTTTATTCCTTAGATGTTCTAGATTAGAAGTGGGATGAAATCCTAATTGATTTATTCAAAGGATTACCGATGGACCAGGGAAGATGAAATTCCATTTAGGTATTGGTGGATTGATTTATAAAATTGGATCACTTTATAGAAATCAAGGAGTTGTGCATAGTGGATGCCTTAACATAGAGGTATGTGGATGAGGTGGTGTGACTGCATAGAGTTCCCAGAAACATTGTCTCGGATTGGGATACATGTTTTATGTCGCGAGTTTAGAAGGGATTTTAGCATGACTTTGGCACCCAATTATTTTTTAGCACTTCTTTCCACCCTCAGACAGATGGGCAGACAGAGAGGACCATTTAGACGTTATAGTATACGCTGCAAGAAAGTGTTCTGGACTTCGGAAAATTGTGGGTACAACACTTTCCCCTAGTGTAATTTTCCTACAATAATAGATATCACTCTACCATTGGCATGGAACCATTCAAAGTCTTGTATGGAAGACCGTTTATCTCACCTGTATGCTTGACAAAGGTAGGGGATGCATCCATCCTTGTACCATAGGTAGTACATGGCAGAAAATAGAAAGTTCATCTTATGCTCCAGAGGATGAAGGCGGCTCAGGATTGGAAGAAGTCATATTCTTGTCATAGGGGGAGTCCCTTCTAGTTCAATGTTGGGGACCATGTGTTCATAAAGGTCTCCCCCAGTGTGGAAAGTGGATTTTTTTTAGATTAATCAAGATTTCTCCCATGTTCATTAGACCTTTTGAGGTGTTGGGACAAGTTGGTGAGGTGCCATATCAGCTATTGTTTCCACCATGGTTGGAGAAAATCCACAACATCTTACATGTCTCTTAGCTCTGTCAGTATCTACACGATGGCTTCCACATCCTTGACAGGGGAGAGTTGGATATCGAGGATAACACGAAATTCTTGGAGAAACCAGTAAGAATAAAGAATCATGAGGAGATGGTGATTAGTTGGATGGACATTCCCTTGTTTTGTGATTTATGGAGGAATTCTGGACTTGAGAGGATTACTTAGGAGAAATAAACACAGATGTGTCCCTAGTACCTAGAGTTGTTCTGAGTTTTCTCTTTTGTTTTTCTTTGTACTTTGCCTGTGATGTAATGTTTGACCATGCTTTCTATATGATAAGTTGTTTCCATGTTCTCAGATTTTGAGTGAA
Organism: Viscum album; assembly: GCA_963277665.1. Taxonomy (NCBI): domain Eukaryota; kingdom Viridiplantae; phylum Streptophyta; class Magnoliopsida; order Santalales; family Viscaceae; genus Viscum; species Viscum album. The sequence goes on along the minus strand of OY728157.1, from coordinate 1,237,211,750 downwards.
AATTACTAACTATGGGGAGGGGAGAACCTAATCCCTAATCAATATGCATTAATTTGGATGAGATTATACCAGTGTGGGCGATTCTGTGCCGCCCAAAGAGGATAGTATCTTGACATGGAGGAAGGAGTTTCCTAATCCATGTGTGTGGACAACATGACCTTTTATTTGTGTGTATTTTTTTGGGTAAGTGGGGCCTTAGTGTTTTTATAGATTTTCAAGAGATATATGTCAAGGAGGTGTCCTAGGATGTTGAGGTTTTCTCTCCATCTTTAAAAATAACACAAGGTTTTTTTTCCTGAGATGTATCTTATGGGGCGGTTGTTTGAACCCCCTTTATTTTATGTTTGTTTTCAAATTCTCTAGGACAAGAATATTTTGAGAGGTATTTGATTTAATATCCTATATTTCCCTAGACTATTAATTATGTAAATCCATTGTTCTAGGTGTTTTGGGAGGCAATGGTGGCTTATTTCAAGAGTTTTCCAAATTTCCAGTTTTCCATTGGTAACATAAGGGGGGTCAGCGTCGGCATGTCAGTGTGTTGGTGAGTCTGTATGTCGGAATCCATGAGTTAGGGGTGTCTTCATCGGTTTGTGAGGGGCATCAAAATTGGTGGGTTAGGGGCATCGGCATCGGGGAGTCAGGGGAATAAGTAAGTTGTTGCATCAATAGCTCAATATGTTGGTAGGTCATTGCGTCCGGGGGTCTATGTCAGTGGATTCGAATCAATATGTCACATTGGTAGATCACCCTTTGGTGGCTCTAGATCATTGACTCACCCATTGATGACTCATTTTCAGCTTTCCCAATTCTTCCCATTTTTTCAGTTTCACCCCACTTACGTCTTATTTGACGTAAAATGAGTTTAAAGTCTTTTTTGGGTGTTTTTAATGGAATTTTGAAAGATTTTAAATATATCATTAATTTCCTAAATTTTTTTGGGGGCTTTGAGATACTCAAACTACACGATCATGACAACAATTCCATGATTAATGACTTTTTGAAACTGTTCTTCCTTTAAAATAGGATCTGGCTCTTCAAGGTTGGGGTCTTCCCTTCCTTGGGTGTTTGCTATTTCCCCTTGGTGAACATAGTTCCTTCCTTCCAAGATGACTTGTGAACCTATCCCAAATCCCCTCCTACACAGTTTTCATGGAGTCTCGTGGTGCTCGAACGACCCCTTGTTTTTGGTGCAAAGATGAACTTAGATCTTTTAATCTTCCGGTAAGGATATACTATGTCTCTCTTTAATTGTGAATCATGTGGGGTTACTATACTAATAATTCCTTGAGAAGAATGGGTGAATACTTTCTTATATAAATACATAACTAATAAGGATGATGGGGTAATTAAATAACATGATTAGATTGGAATGATGTTTGACCGCTTGTTTTATTTTGTTAACTTTTTTTCTTTATGGGTTGATTGTGGTTTTATACCTTTAGAAAATCGTGGTAGTTGAAGGTCTTCTCTTTCACATTAGTGGTGTTCCATTTGTTTTATTGTGATGTTTGATAATCTACTGCAACATGAAAATTGTGTAAACATGTTTACTTGGTTAATTGAAATGGATTCTTTGAGATGAAAACCCTTGTGTGATCACCCTGGTTATAATTAAGAGGAATTAAATACCTATGTTTGTTAAATCTGAATATATATATATATATAAATCCTGTTGATAGGTGTGGCTGACTGATGTGTTCTGTTGAGTTTTTTGACTTGTTTGAGTTGGGTGGTGATGTTGTTGGGAGCATGGTTTTGGGTACATGGTTGGACAGAGGAGTTGGTTCCATGAGAAGGGTACAATATGTGTGTATAGCGGGGATGTGGGTTGATATTAATTGATGTGGGATTTTTGTGTGGGTAAGTATAGGGGGTGTGTTGGTATCCCAGTTTGAGAGATTGATTAATTTTGGAATGGATGAAAGTTTACACAGTTAAACTTTCTTTGTTTGTGTCATGGTCATCAAACGACATTGGGTTGTGGTACTATGGTGTGGTTAATAACTTGTCCATAGTGGGATAGCATCTGGAGATTTTTGGGTAATAGGGCTGCAAAGATGGGTTGGGAGAGAAGGACTGTTCAGTATAACTTTGAAGAATGATAGTTGGTAGTTGTTGAACGGGGAGGTGTAGTGGTACTTTAAATCTGGTTTGGTTGTTTTTTTGGTATGGTTCTGGTTGGTAGTTTCCCATTAGTGTTGGAATAAATTAAATTGAACCCCTCAATTAAAAAATTAAAAGTGGTTAAATGAAAAAGGGGTTGGGTTATGCTTTGGCAGTGGATGTTGTGTGGTTGTGCATATAGGGGTAGCAGCAAATGTGGTTCTATATGAGTTGGTTGTTTTTTGTGGGGACCTGTAGGTTAGGATGAGTGTTCACTTGCCTAAACATTTATAAATTTTAGTTTCTTGTAATTTCTAAATGCACCCTACCCTTGTTGAGAACTAAGTTCCAAACACCACGATTTCATGGGGGAGGGTTTTTTTCCAATATCCTAGTGGGAGGATGGATAGTGGGTTACTGACATTCGGACTCACACACTACTTTGGGTTCTTACCACTTGAGCATATCTGGGTAGGCTGTAATGTATTGAGCCTTACCATAGCCCAAGATCATTTGGTCAAGGTTTTGTTGAGGATGATAGGCCTAGGTGTTTGTGGGCCAGGATTGTTTTTTCAAGTGTCTTCAGGATGAGGCCCATGTGTCTTCAAGAGAGAGATGTAGTTGTTGTGACCTAGGTGTCTATGGGCGGGATTGTGTGTGGTTTGAGGCCCATGTGTCTTCAAGAGAAGTATGTAGTTGTTGTGACCTAGGTGTCTATGGGCGGGATTGTGTGTGGTTTGAGGCCCATGTGTGAGTTAGTGGGCTGTGGTAGTGGAACTACATATGGTAATAATGGTTGCATTAAGACATTATCCTTTATGGATAAGCAGTTAACTTGTTGGAAATCGGTATGGGGTACCCAAATTTTGATATGCTTATACTATTACTTGACTTGAAATGCGTTATTTGGTGAGTGTTCCTTAGGTAGTATGGTCTGGTTAGTATTCCATGGTAGGTTCTTTGAGGTTCTACTGTATTCTCATATAGACGTTAGTGTTTTCCCTAACTTGTGCATGGGTGTCTTTAGTTTTCCTACTGGGTATACTTGTATACTCACCCTATGTATATAAAACTGTTTTTAGGTTTCCAAGAGGACTTTGAGAACAATGTTTCACTTTACTAGCTTGGGCATCGAGATTAGTAGATCTTTCTACTTAGCCTCTTTTCTTTGGTACTTTACTTTGGTGTTTTTTGTACCTTGTCTCATATTTAATTTTGAACACGCTTGTGGGAAATGGATTTTGGATTTACTTTTACTTTTATAATTTGGATTTTCTTGAGATTTACCATCTTATCTCTAAATATTATTCTTTAAATAATGTGATGCCTTCCATATTATTTGAGATTCTATAACCTTGGTGTTAGTCGCTGCTCTGAGGCCTATTGAAGGTGGGACTCAGGGGGGGTCATTATCACTCCTTCATCTGGAGGAATGAAGAGCGTTGAACTTTTTTGTCCCTTACCTCATCTTGAAGATGGTGTTTCAAGAAATTTTCACTTTTGTAGCATGTATTTTCCCTAACAATGATCCGACCTTGCATCTTGGAATGAAACACAAAAAAATCGAAACACTCATCGGAAACTCAACCCAGACCTCAACTAAAAGACCAATCACTAATAAATAAAAATACTAAGTATACATAAATAAAAAAATGAAAGTAAATTTTGGTCGAGTTGTCCCAATTATCCCCACAACAACAAAAATCCCATATAAAGTCACCCATTCAAGTGAGGAGAAAATACAGAACTCAAAACTAATTAACACCACAAAACCATGAAACCTGTGGTGACTTTTCAACTCCACAATTCACACATGACCAAGTATATGAAAATTAAGAAAAAAAATTTTTGGTAAAGAGAGGGGTATCCCTCCATTATTTAACTTACTAGAATAAAAACCCCACATGCGAACTCCTAGCTCGGTCCAAACAACACGGACTGAACCACCCTTCACTAACCAACCTACAATGGATGACCCCTACATAAGTGGGTCCCAATTAATGGAACCCAAAGAAAACACCAATTCACGATTCATTATATCCACAAGACATGAGAGTCTCCAGAATGAACACAGAACAAACAAATATCAATCCATATGAAGGATAATCACATTGGTTATGAAACAAATTGTTAAACCACCAACTTTTAAAATAAACAGATCATTTCAAAAATGAAGAAATATAAAACATGGAAACATGAATTATTTACACTACAATAATGAAGACAAAATATAGACCAAGGTTTTCTATTCCATTGTGATTCTTGATAGTATATAAGATTCACTCTGAGGCCTATGGATGGATCCTTAATGTCTTGAAGCATCCACTTCCTCATATTAAGGAGTTGACATCATCCAGCAAAGCCATCCCCTTTTGACAAAACAACTTGAAAAATTTTCCTAGGTGACTCAAATGGCCACACTAAAGGAATTAATTTTAAGGATGATGAAAATATGGCTTAGAGTTCCCAAACTGACTACACTAGGAGAAAATTAGTGAGTGGTCTGATGAATGAATGATATAAACTGACAATAATAATTTCCTAGAACATGTTCCCCCAGTTCACACTTCTCACTAGATGGGGAACCACCCTAATAACTAAAAGAAACTAGACCATCAACTACTATGGGCTGCCTTATTGGAATTTAACAGAATAAAGAACATGGTCCTTGAAAAAAGGATAAAGACCCTAAATAAAAAAAGAACTTTCAATTGATCAATCGACAAAATAGTTGGAAAATGGAAACTAACTCTTTAAAATGTTTAGCCATTCCCCTCACTATTATTTGACCTTGTCAATCATCCATGATCTCTATTACATTATTCTCCTTCACATCCTCCTGAATAAACCACTAGATGAATATGTTCTTGAATATTTCCCAAAACATCCAATCTCACAACAAGAATGGAACTATCACCTTCCACTGGTCTAGTCGTGGTCCTCCAACCATACCCATGACAACTCAAACTTCAACAAAATATAGAGTTATCAGAACCTACAAACACTTCTAACAACATAAAAAAACTTCAAATCCTCTAAAGGACCCTGATAACTAAGGAAAATAAGAAACAATTGAAGAGAGTTCATCCTTCCACTCTACTAGAAGTCTAGTCAGGGGCAACGAATGAAAAACGATCCTTATAAACCTTTTGGGTTTTTTCTAGGACGAATATATTGAATAACAGAATAAGACAAAACTAAATCAACACCCAAAAAACAATGGAATGAATTCCCTAAGGAAAAAAATCACACTCTAATCCAACAACACCAAGCTCAAAAGATAATTATCACAAAAAAAATCAAATACTCTTTTAAAACCCACTGTTTTATTTTAAAATTAATAACAATTTTTCCAAATGCCACTTTTCAAATTTCACAACCTTATTTCATGTCTAATTTAAACATAAATTCTCAACTTAAAATGATATTTTCCCATTCAAATTCCCCTTAGTCAAATTCCACTCAGGTTCATCCTCTTTAAAACCAAAAACAAACCTTACACTTTACCTTCTGAAACCACCCATTTTATTAAAAGGAACCCATTTTGAGATACCATTTTTATTTCAAAAACCATATTCCACTTAAAATATAATTTCTTATTGAAAATAAACTCGCACATGACAATAACAAACTAAAATACCACCCACACTGAAGCACCTAGGTGAGGAACTGGTGGTTATTCCAAACTCAAATACATGGTCTAGCACACCATTCCCCAAGAATTCACCAATCACAAGGAGTGTCTTGATCTGTAAACTTGGGCTCCACATGGTTTATCACTCCATGTAATCCTACGATGCAATATCATATCACTCCCATGGTCATCCCCCATCCACACAAAGAAAAACTAAAGAATCAAATATTTAAATAGCCTAAAATATTCAAGAATCATAACAAGATAGAGTTCACAACATTATTCATGTACCTACGTATCGAGTCCTGATAGTCATATCGCAGATCTAACTGACAACCCAAATAACTAAGAAATACAATGATACCATTTTGTCAGAATGAAATAATGGTTTTTTCAGAAATCATCACATGATCCAAACCATGACAAGGTTCAAGAGAAATTCATAATCCTCCTTAGTAGGAAACTAGTGTTGGGCATCAAGATAAACCATTAGGAATGATTTATCCTAATAAAACAGTAGAAAAAAACCAAATATAAACCAAACAATAAAAATAAATATTAATAGTGGGAAGAAAATAAATCTTCACATACCTCTAACTGACCATGTGGGCCACCATCAACCTCTAAACCAACATCACCCACGGTGATCGAATTCGAGTGGGAAGCAGCACCAGGAGCTAAAAAAAGATAAATTTATAGGAATTAGTATGAAAACTCAGTATGAATTTCAAAATATTTTATTAGTATTTAATTTCCATTAAATAGAAGATTCATCATTTTCGTGTTTTAAATATGATGTATAAAATCTTTTTTTCGTACAATAATTTTAAAAAAACAATGTCCATTACCCTTTTCATTAAAATCTAACTTCTTTTCCAAGGAGGCCATATAATTTTAGAATAGAAGACAGGGAGTGGAAATGATAAAGTTTTTAATTAAAAAGATAAAATAAAGTATAAATGTTTGTCAAAATATTTTCCATACATGTTTGAAAACCCAACTCATAACATTTAACAAAGAAGTACACCACACAATAAAGCAGGAGCAACGATCACATAATAAGGGAAACAGAAAAATTAGCTCACATAAAGACCAAAAAATACAAGTAATGTCAATAATCCACCATATAAAACTATATAAAAAATAATATGGGAGAACATAAAATAATATTGGTCACTCTAGAACATATTAAAATTTGATTCATCCTCTAGGCACGCCACACCTGATTCCATTAGTCCACCCAGTTGATCAGTATTACCCTACTTGGCCTAACCGAGGGGTAAAATCCCAATGCAGAATAAGGTCCATACTAAGGGACACAAGCCATTGAATAATCTAAACTAGTGAAAAAAATAATCTCAGGAAATACACTAGCTATGAAAGGTTCCCAGGTCTAGTATAAAGTGGGGCTCAGCCAATCAAAACCAAAAAAGAAACCAACTACATATATAGATTACATGAAATAAATACACACAAGAGTCACCCTTGAATCACCTCAAGGAGTATATAATTTCCTTATAACCATAAAAAATAAATATACACTTCCAAGTACCCCTCAATACCATTAGCATCAAATAAGTCAAGAGGTACACAACAAGAGGAATTTTCCAAAAAAGAACCTTTCATTTAAGAGTGCCAATCAGGACTCTTCTACTAATTTAGTAAAAAACATTCCGAAATTTTCCAAAACACTATTTATAAAACCAATTCCCCATCTAGAAGTCAATATTAGAATCTCAAACCACCATTTTAAATTCAAAACACTGTTACAAAATACAATTGTCCATTTTGAGAAACAATTGGTGTGTGATGTTTGGAAAACCAATTCCACACAATTCAATTGAAGGAATAAATCACTCTATTTCATGTTAAATATTTTAATTATGATTTATATATCACTAATTATTATAAAAACATGGTGCGAAATTCAAGAAGTCAATGATTATTTAATTTAATTGAAAATAAAAAGGGAAACCTACCTCAAACATACACTTTTTGAGAATAGGCACTCAAATATTCCTTTTTCCACATTCATGAAAATTCACATCAACTTATATAAAAGGAAAAATCACCCATATGTGCACATTTTCATGGAAAAATATGTACGAGGAGATCCTTACATATTTTCTTACACATAAATATACCCCTTTTACCTTCCACACATATGCATTTTTCATATATATACAGAATCACACCTAGCCACAATATATATATTCATACCACTATGAGTGAATATATATATATATATATGGGGAAACTTATATATGTATATGTCTACCAATGAATTCATTTGTAAGTAGAATTTGACAATGAAAACCAGAAACCACCACAGTGAGGTCCAAAATACTCTTGAAAAATATGCAAACACAAAACCATAAAACCCCTAAATTAAAATTGAGGAAAAGAATTTAAATAGAACCAAATATACCTGAAACCCTTGGATAAACCACATCCCTTAATAGTGGTGAATAGAACTAGCCTTAATGTGACCTAAGATCCCAAAACATCAAGAATCATCCCAAATTAATTGGGTTTCATCCAACAAATACACACCCCATGGAAGATAAGTATAACATGAAAATAATGATGCGGATGGGAGAAGGGGATTACTAGAAAAGATCACACCATGAATCTATGAAATAAATTATAACCAAAGAGAGTGGGAGAGAGGAAGTTTGGGCGTGTGAGGTAGCCCCCCATCCAGGGGGGTCACGTGAGATTGGTAGAGGGGAGGGAGGGTGAATTGCACAAGGGTTAAGGGGGATCACCCTTTGAGGTTTTAATAAAACCCTAAATAAAATAACAATAATAATAATCATAAAAATCATCATCATAAAAATATTATTATTAATATTATTAATAAAAACTATTTTTTCAATTTGTTTTTATTATGTTTTTTAATTTTTTAGAACTCTCAGCAGACCGCATAGTTTGTCACTTGGTTTTCCAGACCATGCGCAAACCATGTGTTTTCATATTTCATAATGGATAGGGAAAATATGGTCTCTTGGGAAGGGTATCACTCACATTCTCCTAGCAGTGTTCCTTAGATATCCACACTTTTTATTCCACACAATTCTCATTGGGTGGGTTCACGGTTTCCCTTAATTGTGTTCCAACCATGCACCTAGGTAAAAAACTCCAAGAATTTGAAAATCTTGACTAAAAATAAACTTGAACCCCAACCAAAATATTGATCACCAGTAAATAACTCAAATAAAATGAAATCATTGTAGGGGAGTGAAAATCATGATTACTAATTAAGAATAGTCATAATATCTTTCACTCTAGTTGTCATCCCCGTTAATTTCTCCTCAACACATTGTCTATCATTTTCAAAATTAATCAAGTTCATTATGGTTCCCACAATTTACTAATACCAAAAATCATAGTGGGAGTAACAATATTCATAGTGGGAAACAACATATTCATGAAAAATTAGTTATAGGATGTCTAAATCATGATTCCTTTTAAATATATGACACCTTATGATTAGACTAGGTCGTTCATTATCACTATTTAAATCCTTCATGATGGTCCATAATGTGTTTGTGAATTTCCAAAGAATTTCCCTCAGTATTATCTAACTAGTTGTGAAACTAGGCCTATTATTATACACCAGGTTATGATCAAGTCCATTTCAATGTTCCCTTATCATATTTATTACTTCTTAGGTACCTCTTTTCTAGAGCCACACCCACTAGTAGTATCCATATATAGATTTAATTGCTTGGTATCCATTAACTCTATCAATTGACAATATATTAAGGAATTTTCCAATACATTCACTCATCCTTAGACTTATCCTTAGATGTATCTCGAATGATACACTATTGGAAAAGGAACTTATACCCATGGTTTTAAACCATAGGTATAACCCCCAAAATGGTGGGTATATCCAATACCCACAGTTTTGAGAATCATGGCCAGTTAAGGTGTCAATATAGACCAACACCCATGGTTTATATAGAAAACTTGTCTATAGATGACATGGATTTTCTTATAATAAGGTTTTAAATGAACCGTGGTTATGGAACTATTACCATTGTTTGAAAACATTAGGTATATATAATCCATCTTATAATCTATACACACAGTTGGAAAACTATGGGTATAGGTTGATGTCTGCATTTGGAAGCAGCCCCACCACCTTCTTCCCCATACACCAAAACCAAAAAATCAAATAAAACAAAAAATATGCATTCAACGTAGAATGTATTTTCTATATTTATCATCCAACCAACAAGTTGTAATAATTTCAAACCATATAAAATAATTAAATATACATATTCATCCATAAAACAAATAAATTTAAGTTATTAAAAAAGTGCACAAGTATACTTATTATTATGTCAAAAATGAATGGGATTAATATCTTCCCCATCACCGAGATCCTCATCCTCACCATCAAAAACATCATCATCATGAGTAGAAAACGCCTCACCAATAGCATCATCTTCAGAAGCAACATCATCGTCTCCACCACCTTCAGATCAATCACCACTAGCACTATCATTTAAACCACTAAAGACATCATTTAAAGAACAAATCAATTCCATATCTGAATCAATAGTATTAGCAGCCTCCAATGGAAGTGATTGACCAATCACCGACATAACTTTTAGGAATTTCTCGGTGATCAACATACTTATTTCATGGTCCTGTTTAATTTTTTGATGATCTAAAGTTGTTTTATTTTCTTTGGATACTTATTCATGGGAGATTTGTAACTTTATGGTCAGATATTCTTAAGAGGATCCCGATGGAGACCAATTATTGGAGGGGAAGATGTTTTTCCCTGGTCGACATCAAACTCTACCCTAGTTCTCATCACCTAAATCCGGTCTCAAATGATCATTTGGCCCAATGTTGTCATCTCTGTTATCATCACGGGATTCCAAGTTGGTCTGTTAAAAATATAAAGAAGATATTTGATCAGGAATTTCATATAAATATTTGAAATATAATAAAAAAACATACAATCTTTTCTTGTGTTTGTGCGTATACTGCACTTTCATATTTTTTTATTCTACTTGAGAAAAATTATTTTTTTCAAGGTACACGACCTTCATTTTTGAATATATCTTGCTGCAAATGACATTGATTAGTATACACATATTAACAATCTAAACATTTTATATATCTTGAATAATATTAAAATGTAATAAATTAAAAATAAACAAAAAATTCATAATTAATTTGATTGGCCATTATGTCTAGAGGCCAATTTTCCATTAGGCCTGTAGTCTAATTTTCCATTAGGCCTATAGGCCAATTGTAAATTATTCCATTAGGATTATAGGCCAATTGGGAATTCGGAAAAATTTCATAATGTCCAATTGGAATCTGGGGTTAATGGAAAATTGGCGTATTAGGCATATAGACCACTTGGACATTAGGCCTCACAGCCAATTGGCCATTGGGCCTATAGGACAATTGGCCATTTGATCTATAGGAAAATTTGACCATTTTACCTATATGATAATTGGCCATTTGGACTATAGGCCAATTGGACATTATTCTATTTGTAAAATTGGTTGTTAGGGCTAATAGGTCAATTATCAAAAGGCCTAACAGCCCAATTTCCCACTAGGCATATAGTTCAATAGTTCATTAGGCTTATAGGCCAACTGGCCATTAGTCCTATAGGAAAATTGGACATTATGACATAATGCCTATTTTCCAATGGTTTAATTGGTCGTTAGTCCTATAGGCCAATTGTTCAATATGCCTATAATCCAATTGGAAATTTTTCCTAATAGGCTAATTAGCCATTAGGCCTAATGGCATAATGTACAATTGGCCTATTAGGCCTAAAGACCAATTATTCATTAGGCCTATAGGCCAATTGGATATTACACCTAATTGGTCAATTTTCCATTAGGCCTATCCGCCAATTTGACATTTGGCTAATAGGCCAGTTTTCAATTAGGAATATATGCCAATTTGACAATATTCCATTAGGCCAAATGGCCAATTGAACAATTATTCCTAATATCCAATTGGCCGATAGTACTATTGTATAATTAAAATATAAGCCTGTTGTCCAACTGGCTATTAAGAATAATGGCATAATGTCTGATTGGTTTATTAGGAATATAGGACAATTGGACATTATGCCTAATTTTAGGCCTATAGGTCATTTATTTGATAGGACTATAGGCCAATTGGGCATTAGGACTATAGTCTAATTGGCCATTATTCCAAATGGAATAATTTCCAATTGGTTGTTAGGACTATGGGAAAATTGGACATGATGCCTAATAGGATAATCGGTCATTATGCCTATAAGCTAATTGGTTGTTAACCCTAATAGGACAATTAGTCATCAGTCATATAGACCAATTGGTCATTCTTCCTATAGGCCAATTTGACATTATACAATTTGGACTAATGGCCAATTGGCCTATAGGACTAACGTTCAGTTGTCCTTTTAGGCCTATAATCCAATTGGACGATATGTCATTAGGCCAATAGGGCAATTGGTTGTTAGACCCAATAGGCATATTATCCATTATGCCTATAGGTCAATTGGCCATTAGGACTAATGACCATTTGAAAAGCGCATTTTCATCCTTTTATTAAGGATATTAATGATGATGAAACATAAAATTCAGCATGAAAATATAACTAAGTAACAATATAAATACGGAAATTACTTTATATAAATTAAAGTACATGTCACTTGTCATTCTTGGAAATTGTAGTGTGCCCCAATGTGTGTACATATGTCATTGAATATTTTTTTATTTTCTTTTTTCTCAACACTTCTTAAAAAAACTTCCAACACATGTAATAATAATTACATTTTATATGAACACCATTAAAGATTGAGAATACCTTAAACTCATTAGACATATAATGTGAAATCATTTTTGATGTTGAGTTTTTAGATAGTCGGGGAATGTGGGTACACCCTTTAATTATAAATGTATTCTAAACCTCTAACCAACATACATGTCATGCTTTTATGATCACCATAACTCTCCAACATCGATCAACATTGCAGTCTTAGAAGCTTCTATGTAGGGATAGTTAAACCAACTCTAAAAAATCATGTTATTTCTAAGAAATACAACAATAATATAGACTTAATTTTATAAAATTTTCATACCCATATCTGCTCCCATTCTTTTTCATTGATATCATTACTGAGCTATCTTCCTAAGATCGGTTCCACCAGAATGATATCAATTGGTATTTGGATAATGTGTCTATAAAACTTTTACACTACCTTGAATTCTCACACACCCTCTGGTTTTCATCATTGTAGTCAACCATTATCTATTTCTGGTGATTCCAGGATATCTATATATGAGTGCGCCCATGTCGTCTAGAAGAAGATCCCGCTAAATAAGAAAAGAGGGGGGAAAGAATAAGAATTAAGTAAAGGTACAACATGAATAGAAAAAGTGATATAATTTGACATAGTTATAATAAAAAACCCTACTACAGGATCCTCAATTGAATTTGATGGATCTGTGGGTTGTCCTGGATTAGAAACCTCTGAATGAAGTGTCTATTACAATTCATGCTCTAGGTGGTCTTCATGAACTGGAGTGGAGGTTGAAGGAATAGAATCATCCAATGTTGTATAGATGGTTGGAATTTTAGGTGGCATAGATGTGGTGGGAAATGGGTACTAGGTTGTGGGATACATCATTAGATATGGGTACGGTAATGGTGGTAACATCTATGGAGGTATTGTAGACATTTTATTTGAAGAATAGCCTAAATGAGATAATGGAGAAATTAGTGGAATCATCCTTGGATGTGGAATAGATATGGTATGTTAATAAGTTGGTATTTGAGATGATGATGAAGGCATGGATAAGAAAATCCTTAAAGACTCAAACAGAGGATGGAAATTTGTGGTATATGGGGTTTCTATAGGTGGGTTCATGTAGGAATGAGTATGATGGATGATCCATCAAGGCCTAGGGTCATCCTTACTCTAACCCATTCTAGCATGATGAGAAGTCAACTTTGGTATAACTTAATGTCCCTAAAAAAATTAAAAATATCATTAACATGACGTTATATTTAATGAAAAATAAAAACATTACAATTATTATACTCACTAATGGACGAAAAGGAGGAAACACATGCTCGAGCACCTATTGATTGGGATCAAATAGTCACTTTCTCTAAAGTTCTTAAGTATTTGGCATAATATGAAAAAGAATGAAGTGTACATTTTTTAGAAACAGTTTTTACAAATCTTATAAACAACTTAGAATTCAAAGAACGAATAGGTAATGTCATAACATATTTTAGTAATAATAATTTAATACCAAGTTATACATTTTTTAAAAACCCATTTTAATCCTAGTTTTCTAAATTGAAATAAATATAATTAAATGAAATGACACAATACAATACTAAAAAAAATCTTATCATTCCAAGATAAAACTAAATTAAATTAATTACAGTAATATTAACCTAAGAAACTCATGTTAAGGTAAACTGAATGAAAAATGAACTAATATGGTTACTTCTATATATTTCCCACCACTACTTGAGGTTCAACATCAACTCTCACAATGGGAAAATTTAAATAATCAAATTCAATATTTTGGTCAAAACCAATGGGGTGTCAATGGTGGAAACTTCATCATCACCAACATCATGAAAAATTTGTTATGGGATTACATCATTAATGACATCGTATTCAGGTCTCAGATGACCTTTCACATGAAACACATGTTTTTTCTTTGAAGAAAAAATGTATGGTTCAACGATATGAAATAATAGACTCATGTCAAAATCTTTGAATCCAAATTCATTAATAAATGTACCATGTCTCATCATTAAATTAAACCATTTACATTTCATCGTAGTGACTTGACCCTATGAGTTGTAATCCAATAACAATATTTTCTAAAAAATTCTATAAATGTACACATCTTCATATCAAGGTTGACTTTCAGATTACCTAGCATAACAATATATTGTAGAAGATAACATAACTTCATCATGTTGTGTTCTCATTTTCTCTTCTTGATTAGTTGTAACAAATTTATATCTGTTGACTGTTAAAGATTCGCACTCATGAATCAAAGAATTGGAATCACAATACAATACTCTTAATTCATTATAAATAGAGTCAATAGGTAAACTCAAGACTGTAAATATTTATGAATAATGAAATTAAATAGATATTAGTATTTTAATCTAAATAAATTAATGTTCATACCTTTTATTTCAACCAAGAAGAAAACTATATTCTATGGAAAGCCTCTTTCCTTCAAAAAGGAAAAGATCGATGAAAACTACTTATAATTTTCTTATGTTACCCTTTATAAAATGATAATAAACTCTTAAAGTCTATTTGAAATGTCATAATATGAGATAACATGTAAATATCCAAATTACTTACTTGTTATAGTCATCAAAAAAACCACAGTTAAACAGGATTGTACAATGTGCGATATCACGCTCTTCAAGCCTCAATGTGGCCAATGTATAAGACCCAAAAAATTCCTCCTATTTGTGGAAGATATGGAAATGAAGGCTCAATTTCCCCATACTGGTCATCTTCATTTCTCAATGTCTAGTTATGTCTGGTGCTAACATCAAACAAATACATCAAATAAAAATCCATACATTATTGATCAAGATAACCTCTCATAATCAAACCTTCAGGATAATTCTTTTTTTTTTTTGACATGTGATTTCATTGTGAACATATTTCATTCAAGAGGATACATCCACTAAAAAGAAACGGATCCCCTAAGAAGTGTTTTAGTTGCGATATGGACTGTTTAATGTTGCATGCAAGTTAAAAAAGGAGGAAAATTTTCGTCCATCTCACACAAAATTAAGGGTGCCTCCTTCTTCATTTTTATCATCATTTCCTTGGATAACCTTTTAAACAAAGGTATATAAAAAATGAAACATGAGAATCACTATCACCATTTAATTATTGGATAGAAAAATATGAATTGCTCTTAGAATCATTTTATGAAGAAATATGTGATAATCATGTGTTTCTGAAGATTTTAGTTTCAAATCTCTTATATTGAAACATTTAGATGTGTTTCTATAATAGCCATCAAGAACCATTATATTATACAATAATTTTATAAATTAATCTTTATTTGAAGTTTTAAACACATAAGAATCACAAGGAACGTTCAATTTTTTTCACCAATACACAAAGGATGTAGTTCTGGTCGAATACCCCAATCTAACAAGTCCCAATGAGATTTTAAGTCATATTTGGTTTTCCCCATGATATTTAAATGAATTGAAAGAAATGTTTCACATATATTTTTATCAATGTTCATTACATCTAAACAATGATGTAACCAATTGGTAGATTAATATGGAAAATTGAAAAGGATATTTTTCATTTTTCAATTGTAAGTGGTTTTCGTGTTAGCATTCTTCCACTTGTTGGATTTTTACCGACCTTTCCCTAATAAAAAAATGATATCTTTAAATTCATTAAACACATCACTACCTAACATAAATTGATTTTATTGTTAATTTTCAACAATATTATCAAGCCTCTGACTATTCTTCATATATTGATGATCTATTGGCATGAATCATCGATGACACAAGAAACTGAAACTGTAATGATATTTAATCCTTCTCGATGGGGTATTCTTCATACATATAAGAAATGAGTGTTTTCACTTCATTTTCTAACTAGGAATCATTTTATAATAAGGGAAATCAATTATATCCCATATAAGGGTAGCACATATCTGAAATATATTTTTTGAAGAAACAACAAATATCCATACACCCATATCCCAATGTTGATTCAACTCAATTATTAATGTCTATATGTAGATTTCTATATTATTACTAGGATTAGAAGTCCTAGATGTCATTATACTCTATAAAGAGAAAGTCCTTTTAATACACATACTTGGAGAAATATTATAAAGATGTATAAAAACTAGCCTTGTGCGGTGAGCAGTAATCACCTGACCAAATGGATTAAAACCTTCACATGATAGAACCAATCTAACATTACTCACCTCAGATAAAAAATTGTGATGTTTTCCATAAAATGACCAACATTCTAATCCATTTTTAGGTTCAACCAAATCAACATTACCTTTAATTCTATCATCATCATTCCATCACATATTGGCTAAGATTTCTACTGACATGAATAGATTTTGATGTGTAGGAATCAATGGAAAGAGGCACATAACGTTTTTTGGCACAAAAGATGGTGTTAAATCTACATTTTTCTTCCATCAAGATGTACAAAATTCTTTAAATTGATTATGGTCAGCTGTTTACACACAAAATAAACTGTATTCTTTTGGACAAGAATAGACGTTATTAGAAGAAATTATAAGATGCTTAATTAACTTCCTCTGACTTGTAATGATTTGAGGGAATATTTGCACCATAAGGAACTAAGTCCTTAAAAAATGTAATAATATAATCAATCGGAGTATTATAAATTCCCTAAAATGTTTTTCCATGACATAACTACATTAAAAATTCCAACTTTTTCATTTTAGTACATTCCTGATATACTAGAGTTCTTGCACCATCCATTAAAAATTTTACTCTCTCAACATCATCGTCTTCAGTATTTTTCTTATGTGTATTAAAATAATTATCTTCTAGAACTAGCATACTATCTACCTCATGATGATTCAAAAATTGAAACCAATCAAATATTAAATTCCCCATACCAGTTTATTTTTTCCGTCCATGAATAGTAGTATATTGTCTCAACTCTCCATGGTGATACAAAACAGAATAATTTGTTTGAAATACAACTTTCTTTATATGTTAGATAACGTTTTCACAACTTAACCATGGTCTTATAACAAAATTATTTCATGAACATTGTATACAACCTCCATCTGAAGTATTGTGAAATGAAAAATCTAAAAAAATCCAAATTCTTTTGAAACTCAGTTGAAATCTGATCGTTTTGATACATCCTACTTCTATCCATTATTTTACAAGGGAAAAAATTTATTTTCCAACAAAAAATGTAAAAAATAATTAAAAATAATAATTACAACCAATTTTAATATAATATTAATTAAAAATACTATTATTTATCAAAATAATGAATAAGATAAATAACATATACTATAATCGATGACTACAAATAACAAACCAAAGTGTGTATCCTAGACATTAAAGGAATTATTATCTTGGTCCGTATCCAAACATATCCCTAGGAAGATCAAGAGGTGTAACAAACTGGATTGGAAGGAAAAAATAATCAGGTTTCATAAGGTTTTACGAAATGAAATGAAAACACATCAAAACTGTGTTAAAACTTTGCACATTTGCCTATTATGACTAATCGTCAATGTATAAATGAATGATCTATAACATAAGTATATAAAGTTTCCTATAGGTTTAATGTCCAATTGGAAACTAGCCTTATAGTCTAATTGGCCATTAGGGTGATAGGAAAATTGGACCTTATGCCATTAGGCTTAATGGAAAATTGGCCTATATGCCTAATAGACAATTGGACATTAGGTTGTTAAGTCAATAAGGTTTTACTTATGACTTTTTCCATTCCTTCTTGTTTTTAAAATCACAAAAACCCTATAATTAAGAAAATATACATTTTACTTATATAAGGAAAATTTCATTCTCAAAGGAATTTAACCCTACCATGTTTTCATTTTTCATATCAATATTTTTCTTAAGTATAAATATTAGATTCATATAAAAAACCTCAGAATCATATAATATTTAAATATGAAGCATTCTGTTTTAGACTCCGAATTCTGGATACGAACTGTAATGAAGTTCCACTTCAAATTCTAGATATCAAATGTAATGAAGTTACACTCCAAATTTTGGATAAGAACTATAATGAAGTTCCACTCCGAATTCTGGATACAAACTGTAATGAAGTTCCACTCCAAATTCTGGATATGAACTGTAATGAAGTTCCACTCTGAATTCTGGATATGAACTGTAATGAAGTTCCACATTGAATTCTGGATATGAACACTAATGAAGTTCCACTACGAATTCTGGATACGAAATCTAATGAAGTTCCATTCTGAATTATGGATATGAACTCTCATGATGTTCGACTCCGAATTCTGATTACGAACTTATCTAAGTTCTGAATCCGAGTTCTATGAATTCAGACTCCGAACTCTTATGAGTTCTGACTCCAAATTCATATAAACTCTGACTCCGAACATTGTAAGTTCTATTTTCGAACTCCAATGAAACCAGAATCCAAATTTCCTTAGAAATTCATACTATGGATTTCTATAGAATTTAGGTTCCGAATTCCTACAAAAAAAGAATCCGAATATATTTTTATTATAGACTCTGAAATCCATTTTTATTATAGACTCTGAATTCCATTTTGGTTAGATTTCGAACTTTTTACTTACACTCCGAATTGTTAAGTTTGTAAAACGATGTCGTGCTTTCAATTACACATGTTTTGTTATAAAATGATTTCGTCCATTCTATTTCTAAATAACTGTTATTTGAGTGACATGTGTATAGGTCCCTCCGATTTTTAAGGAAAATATGATCATTGGAGCTTCGCCTATAAATAATAGCTCATTTGAAAATAAGCTATAACTTTGACATGGATCTTGGACTAAGTTCTGTTGAAGTGATTTCTAGAGAGAGAGACTCTTATAAACTCTCAAAGCATCATGCAGGAAGGTTGAATAGCTTGTTCAAACTTTGCCTTGTGCAGACTTGCTTCGTGAGACTCCGAATAGTGGTGATTACATTCAAGGTCTTCTGGGGATAAGAAGATAGAGGTGCCAACTACCTTGATGTTCGAGGGCTTCCTTACTGAGGAAGATAGAGATTCCAACTACATTGAAGTTGAGGTCTTGCGGGGATAGCAAGACAAAGACTTCAATATTCGTATCGAGGGCTTACCCGGGTGTGGGTAAGAGAGACTTTCTTGAAAGTATAAATCAAGGGACCTTTATCCAAGGTTGTTGGATTCCCTTTTCTTTGGGTTAAAAGATTTATATCTTGTTACTTGTTTTTGTTATAAGTTTTTCCGCTACATTTTTTATCGTAAGGAAAGTATAACCTTCTTATATTTCCATACACTTGTACTCTGATTCATTTAGATTATATATGCTTTAAGGTGGAATCTCATATTGTAAACTTTGTTTGAGTTTCAATTTCTGGATCTATATTTCCGAAACCAACTTTTCAGAATCATATTTTCGGAACCAACTTTTCAGAATCATATTTCCGGAACCAGTTTTTTGGAATCACTTTCCAAATTTAAGCAAGTGTATAGAAGTAGAAGTTTTTAACTTCATACTTTGTTCCAATCATTCAATTGGTTATAGGTTTTGTAAATTTTCTTATTTTAACTTTGTTAAACATAGATCTTTCCTTCTTTAAGGAAATTTTTAAAGTGTACAATTCACACCCCCTCTTGTATATTGAGCATCTACATCATTATTTCGATCCTATAATTGGTATCAGAGGAGGTATCTGAAATACTTATACTCACATATAAGTTTTCCTTTCTCAACTTTTCATTGTTCAATATTTTTCCGTGCTTAAGAATATACTCCTTGAATCTGAACTTTTGTTTTTAACATGTTTTTGTGTGGAATGAAATTTTTCTTATAGATGGAAGGTATGAATATTGGTTACATTGAAAACCTAAATCCTATAAGACCACCAATTTTTGATGGTAATGATTATGAGTATTGGAGAGATTGAATGACGACATTCGTTATCAATACTGGAGTAGAAAATTTTGTTATGCTTACTGGAGGTTATCAAATTCCTGATAAGGAAGTTATTACATTCACAAATCAAGAGAAGAATTATTATCAATTAAACTACAAGGTACGTAACACTTTACTATATTCAATGACTAGGAACATATATAGCCAAATTTCTTATTGTGAAGCAGCTAACTCTATCTGGAAAAAACTTGAAGTTACACATTTTGGTACTTCTATAGTCATTGAGACTAGGAGAGTTATGCTAAGGACTGAGTAACATGGTTTCAATTTTCCTAATGGAGAACCCATATACAAAGTGCAACAAATATTTATGACTGTTGTGAACAGTTTACAATCCATGGGTGAGAAAATATTAGATGATAATTCTCTTTTTGATAAGATCATTGATTTTATTCCAAATGAGTGGTAATCCAAGAGAACTGCTATTGATGAGAATAGGAAGGTTTCTCAGATTACTTATGATGAATTATTTGGAACTCTTCTTCAACATGAAATAAGGATGAAGAGAGATGCTGACAACATTAAAAAGAAGAATGGGAATGGTATTATTTCTTTTACTACAACATCGAATCACATGAAAGCTAAGACTCCTGAGAGAGTAACTAGATCCAAGTCTAAGAAGGTTGTTATCCAATCCAAATCTAGGGAGAGTGAAGTCTCAGAGAATGAGTTAGCTAATCTTGCTCGAAGGATGAATAAGATAGCTGGACAATGAAATTTCTAATCCAAGTATAAGAAGAAGGAAATGCAAGATAAGAAAGATTTATAAGTCACATGCTATGAATACAAGAGAGCTGGACACATAAGACCTGATTTCCCTATGCTCAAAAGAAAACAAAGAAAAGAGAGGCATTCTGAAAGGAATAGAAAGAAGTATTACAAGTCGAAAGCTAAGGAAGTTCTAAAAGCTAATGACACTTGGAGTGCCAGTGGTGGTGACTCTTCAGATGAATCTTCTGATTATGAATCTTCAGGACAGAAGAATCTTGGTCTTATATCCAAATTACCTATTAACAATCATTTCATTATGGCTAAGGTACACAATGCTAAATCATTGACCAATGTTGCTTTAAATTCTAATGATAGTAAATATTATAACTCTTCACATGAAGAATCCTCTTATGATGAAGAAAATACTTTACCTACCAATGAAGAAGTTTCTAGGTTTGCTGAACTTCTTGAGATTGAGAATTCAAAACTCAATAAAAATCTTGATAAGGAAAACTCTAGGAATACTATTCTTACTAGGGAAATATTAGAACTTTTTAAAGATCTTGATAAGAAAAATGCTGATTTTATAAGTATTTCAAAAAATCTTGAGGAAGTAAATTCTGAGAAGAATAATCATTCTGAATATCTAGAAAACTTAATTTCTATGAAAAGTGTTTTTGAGCCTAGCTCTAGTTCCAAATATAATTATTTTGAAGATAAAAACTTGATTATAAAACTCAAGTCTGAAATATTTTCCTTAAATAAGTGTCTGTCGAACTTGACCTTAGGTAAAGAATATTTTGACAAAATGTATTCACAAATACGAATTTTAAGAAACAAATCTGGATTTGGTTATATCCATGCTAAATCAACTTCTAGTGACAATTATTTTATTCCTTATAGTGCCCCATTTTGTAACAAGTGTCAATGTGGTGGTCACTGGGAAAATAATTGTTCTTTAAACAAAACCCAATATTTAGGTTTTCATAAGGCATACAATTCTAAGAAGATGTGGGTACCCAAAATTTTGTTATCTGAAAATATCAGATCCAAACAAGTTTGGATTCCGAAAGTCTAATTCTTTTCTTATTTTCAGGAAGATAAAGGATGTACCAACAACAATACAAGGTACATGGATAGTGGGTGTTCCCAGTATATGACTGGTAACAAAAACTATTTTGAAAATATTTTCAAGACGAAAGGAGGGAAAATAAATTTCAGAGACAATTCCCAGGGAGAAATTGTTGCTATATGTAATATTGTTATTCTTGGTAAAACATTGATTTCAAATGTTTTGTTTGTTAAGGGTCTTAAGCACAACCTCATTAGCATAATTCAATTATGTGATGAGGGATACCTTGTGAATTTTAGTAATGATAAGTGCTTAGTACACAATTCCAAGGAAGAGTTTATTCTCACTGCAAATAGGCAAGAGAATGTTTACACATTAAACATAAAAGACCATATGAGCCAAGACCTACCTTTCCTAAGTGCAATGGAAGATCATTCTTGGTTATGGAATAGAAGACTAGGTAACTGTAACTTTAGAAACTTCTGTAAACTCTCTAAGAAAAAACTAGTTAACGATCTACCAGAGCTTATATTTGATTCTTCTAAAGTTTTTTATCCTTGTTAATATGGTAAGCAACATAAATCTAGTTTTAAATCAATCAGTGAAGTCTCAACAACTGATGCATTACAGTTGGTGCACATGGATCTTTTTGGTCCAACACAAACCGGAAGCATTGGGGGAAAGTATTATGTGTTTGTTTTAGTTGATGATTACACTAGATTTACATGGGTCTATTTTCTAGAAAATAAGTCTAAGGAATTTTCTTATTTCAAAAGTTTTATAGCCGAAGTCAAAAATGAGAAAAACATTCCATTGAAAACTATTCATAGTGCTCATGGGGGAGAATTTCAAAATTCAGATTTTGAAACTCTTTGTAGTTGAAAAGGTATTACTCACAACTTTTCAACACCTAGAACTCCTCATCAAAATGGTCTAGTTGAATGAATAAATAGAATTCTTCAAGAGATAACTAGAACCATGTTGAGTGGATATTCTATAGCTAGACATTTCTGGGCTGAATCTGTAAGTACAGCTTGTTATACTATAAATCGAGTTTTGATTAGACCTTTTCATAATAAAACTCCTTATGAGTTATGGACTGGTAGAAAACCTAGACATTCCTACTTCAAGGTTTTTGGATGCAAAGTATTCATTCTGAATACCAAAGATAACTTACAAAAATTTTCACCAAAATCTGATGAAGGAATTTTCATAGGCTACTCCACAACTTCTAAGGCTTATAGAGTTTTCAACAAAAACACTTGTACTGTTGAAGAAACAGTACATGTAAAATTTGATGAATTTGATCCTTTTGTTCTTAAATCATCCCAACCTACATCCTCAGATTTGTATTCAAAAACTGACTATCAACATTTTTTATAAGATCCTTCTTATAAGGAAAATGTTCAAGAAAATATTTCTGAAACATTTACCCCAGAAGACTTTCTACCCTATGTTGATGAACAAGTTTTACAAAACCCAAGTCAGGTGTTTCTAAAGAATCATCCCAGTGATAGTATAATTGGTGATGTCAATCAACCTGTAAGGACTAGAAGTTCCTTAAGAAATGAAGTAGAACATCTAGCATTCCTTGCCCAATTGGAACCAAAAAGCACTGATGAAGCTTTTGGTGATGATGATTGGATAAAGGCCATCAAAGATGAACTAAATGAAGTTTTTGTTGAACAACCTCCTGGATTTGAAGACACAAAATATCCTGATCATGTTTTTAGACTTACCAAAGCTTTGTATGGTCTTAAACAAGCCCCACGAGCTTGGTATGATAGACTTACAGGATTTTTACTTCAAAATAACCATGTTAAGGGAAATGCAGATCCAACCCTTTTTATAAATAAAGACAAGAAAAATGTTTTGTTTTTTCAAATTTATGTTGATGACATTATATTTGGTTCAACGCAGCATTCTTTAACAGATTCCTTTACGGATCTAATGAAATCTAAGTTTGAAATGAGTATGATGGGCGAGTTAACTTTTTTACTTGGTTTTAAAATTTCTCAACAACCAGAAGGAACTTATATATCTTAAAATAAGTATATTAAAGATCTTCTTAAAAAGTATGGGTATGACAACACTAAGAGTATAAGTACTCCTATCGGTACCTCAAACACACTTGATCTTGATGAAGCTGGGAAACCAGGAGATCAAACATCTTTTAGAGGTATGATAGGAAGTTTACTTTACTTAGAAACTAGTCGACCAGACTTGATGTTTTCAGTATGTTTATGTGCCAGATATCAATCCAATACTAAGTAATCTCATTTAAAGGCAGTGAAAATAATATTTCGCTACTTAAATAGAACCATGGATCTATGATTATTCTATACATCTGGAAATGATTTTGTTTTAAAGAGTTTTTCGGATGCTGACTTTAGTGGATATAGAATGGATAGAAAGAGTACATCTGGAACATGTCATTTCTTAGGAGATTCATTAGTTTCTTGGTCCTGTAAGAAGAAACACTCAGTAGCACTCTCCACTACTGAAGCTGAATATGTAGCAGCTTCAAGTTGTTGTGCTCAAGTACTGTGGATGCAACACACACTCACAGACTATGGCTTGAGTTTTACTAAGACTCAAATTTTGTATGATAACACAAGTTCCATTTCCCTTATTAAAAATACCACACATCACTCTCGTGAAAAGAACATAGATATTAGTCATCAATTTCTTAGGGATAACACACTAAATCGAGATATTATTTTTCAGATTATCGGAACGCAAGATCAACTTGCTGATATTTTCACAAATGCTTTACCATCTGATAGATTTGAATAAATTAAACATAAGTTAGGAATGATGATCGTAAGGTAATTATCCTTCATTAACTTCTTGTTGAAACAATCTCCTTACAGTAATAAACTCCTTTTTACAGGGGGAGTACATTTGTTTGTTAGATTTTGAAAATTTTTCATAATGAGTTTTTGAAAAAATTTCGTAATGTGATTTTGAAAATATTTCGTAATGAGCTTTTGAAATTTTTTCATACTGATCCTTTTGAAAAAATTTCGTAATGAGCCTTTTGAAATTTTTTCGTAATGAGATTTTGATAATTATCTTAATGAAATTTACAGAACTGGAACTTTCATAATGAAATTTTCGTACTGGAACTTTCGTAATGAAATTTTCGTACTGGAACTTTCGTAATGAAATTTTCATACTGGAACTTTTGTAATGAAATTTTCGTACTAAAACATTCGTAATGAAATTTCCGTACTGGAACTTTCGTAATGAAATTTTCGTACTGAAACTTTCGTAATGAGAATATTTTGTACTGGATTTTTGGTACTCAATGTCTTTTTAACATTATGTTTTTTGTAGTTAGTTTTTCGTAGTCAAATTTTTCTTCAAGAAGAATATCACCTATTATAAAAAAAATCATTGCCAATCCAAAAGGTTTGAATTTCTTACTTAAGTCTTTGTAACCACTTTTACATGCTGGTAGTTTCCTTTCCTTTTAAAATTTTTATACTCAAGTTTCCTTAAATTTGAAAAAATTTATTAAAACCTCAGAAGATCAAATTCAAGAGTTCCCTATGGGTTTGTTTTCAACCGTCAGATCAGATCAAAAGGTTTTTCAACTGTTATATGGTTTTTGGAAGTTCAAAGGTCACCTCCATCGCTTATATAATGGGGACCCCTATTTGTGTCCCACATCGATTTCAAAGCTCTCACGTGCTGAAGCCTTGCCTCAGTTCTTAAATCCTATTCTGAATCTCTCAGAGCTCGTCCATTATAAATGTCTATAGAAGCAACTTCCCAAGATATTTCTACCATGAATCCAATTTCAAAATGGAAAGTGTACAGAGAAAGGTTGGTCCATCCGAACTTTTACAAGTACGATTCCATCATTTCTAAGAATATCAAGTTTAATGGCTAAGAAGATGTATGTTTATCTAAGACTGGTGATCAAGATGTAGTCTTTCCGGAGATACTTGTAGAATTCTATGAATCAGAAAGCTTCTATGAAGAATAGGGAAGCAAAAAAGTTTTCTTTCGAGTCTTATGGGAAGACTTACAAACTTAATTACACCAAGGAAGAATGCTTTGTGGGGCTGGCATATGATGAAGAGGTTGAATTCTTCTCACATAAACTTCTCGATGATCAGGGCAGCTTTGTTAAGGTGAAGGCCTTGGAGTATCTTGGGATTGATGATGTAAAGACAGACAAAATTGATCATATTTCCCCTAATAATCGAATCCTTTATCTTTGGGTACAAGGGTTCTTGGTTCTGAGAAAGGGTGATAAAGAAACGTTGAAGAAAAGAGACATATATTTCTTAGACTTCTTGGTGAATCTAAGAAAAATAAATCTAATGAGGCATGTTCTTGTGACAATCAAGAACATCAAGGAAGGAAATATGAGAGCTCAAATCATTATGTTCCCTGCCTTACTATCAAAGTTGATAGTTCGGTGTCTCGATTATTTCAAGATTGCATGTAAGTGTAAGGATTGGAATTGCAAGGTTATTCTTGTTAGTGATGATACCTTGAAGAGGATGAATATGGCCTATTCCAACGAAACGGGAGTGTTTTATAGTTTTCCATAGGTAGAGGCTGAATCCAATCCATAAATCGTGGAGAAGGATGATCTTGTGAAGAATATTGATAAGAAGAGAATGTTGAAAGAAGTGGTGGCTGAAGACAAGACTCAGAAAGCTAAGGAAACTCAATCTGCACCACCCAAGCTGAAGAAACAAAAAGCCTACCCAGATGAAGTAGCTTCTAAATGGAGAGAAGATAAGGAGAAAAGGAAAGAAGGGGATCCATAGTTCGGAATAGACCCTGCTTAGGCTAAGGCCTTAAGATAAAAAGATGTGGATGAGTTAGAAAAACAAGACAAATATAAAAAGATGAAAAATAAGGTGTCTGAAGCCTCAGTTGTACAATCTCTATTGAGATATACAGAATTTGCTTCTGAGAAAATTCTAGTTCCGGAATCTTTTGATGTTCAATCATTACCAGAGACCCCCGGGAAGAATTACTTCACTCCGGAAAAGTACAATGGGAAATAGGTTGTTGAAGAAGTAGGGAAAAAATCCGGTGAAGAAGATAAAGACGAAGTTGTTGAAGAAGAAGAAGAAGAAGGATGTGATGATCCGGATGACTTGATCAAACAAGTAGAAGATTATCAAGAAAAGGCTGAATCCGCAAAATGTGTCACTCCGGGAAAGGGAGTTGAGAAAGAAGGGAGGAAGGATGATGATAAGGAAGAGGAATATGCGGAAAATATTTTATTTAAAGAAGAATCCTATGAGAAGAATTTTCTTGAGGAAAGAGCAGAAGAGGAGAAAATAGATGAAGACAAGATTTATCAACTATCAGAGAGTGAGGAAGAATCTCTAGATGATCCACCCGTTCTGAAAACTGATAAAGGTAAGCAAGTGATTATGGATACACCAACAAAAGAGGTTATAAGAAAGAATAAGGTTGGTGGTTCTTCTAGAAGGAAGCTGGTTGAAATTCAAGAAGAACAATCCCCAAGCAAGTTATCGGATTCGGAGTCATCAGCACAGGGTCATGACTTTGTTGTTGAATCTTTGAAAAAATTGGTGGACACCATTCCGATTTTTCCCACCATAGACTCAAGGTGCCAAAATGCTTCAACATAGTATGAATCAGAAATCGGAATCCTTATCCATGGTGATGGATAAGTGTGTGAAGATTGAAGCTGATCATAGAAATTTTGTCATCAATTATGATGTTCATATAAAATCTTGCAGCAAAATCCCCCTCTGGGCAAAGAAGTTTGATGATGACTTAGTTGAGTTTGATAATTTTCATAATGAGGTAAAAGATTCTTTTGATAATGAGGATGCAAAGATAAGGAATCTTCAAGAGAATCTTATCCTTGAGCAAAATTCTCGGAATCAACAAGTGAAGGACTTGAATGATAAGGTTAACTCTCTTGCTCAAAATTTTAAAAGGGATAGAGATCTCCGGATTGAGCTTAAAGAAAATCTTGTAAAGCAAGATGAGTTAGTGAAGATGCAGGAAGAGGCCATGAAGGCTTAGGCAGAAGTCTTGAAAGCTCAAGATGAAAGGATAAAAGCTTTAGAGAGGCAAGCTGAGTAGGATCAAAAATATTTGAAGAAGCTAAAAACCTTGTTAAATAAGCTAATCTCGAAGGAAAAGGAAGACAAATAGATTCAATCCGATCTTTTGTTGCAATTTTTTTCCTTGTAAAAATTATTTCAACCCTATTGAAATTTTTGGTTGGTTGTATCTTGTGTTATTATGTACTAATGTTTCAGGTACTTTATTTCCTTTTCATTCCCTTAAATTCTTTTTGAAAATCACAAAGGGGGAGAAGGAAAAAAGAATTACTCAAAAGAGGGAGAAGGAAAAATTTCTAAGTCAAGTACTATCCCTAAGTAAGGGGGAGCTTATCTAAGGGGTGTTCCTCATTAAGAAGTTTTTCATTTCAGATGATAATGAATACTCCATTCCAGAAATTCAGAATAAAATACTTAAAGTTCCAAAGCCTAAGGGGGAGTTAGTTGTATTCAATATCATCCATAAAAAAGGGTGATAAGATTTAATTTCAATGTCTAGAAATTTATTCTATGCTTTTATTTTCTTTTTCTTAAGGTTGTTTGTGCTTTCCAAAAAGGGGGAAATTGTTAAGTCAATAAGGTTTTCATTATGACTTTTTCCATTTCTTCTTGTTTTGAAAATCACAAACACCCTATAATTAAGCAAATCTATATTTTACTTATATAAGGAAAATTTCCTTCTCATATGAATTTAACCCTACCATGTTTTCATTGTCCATATCAATATTTTTCTTAAGTATAGAAATCGGTTTCATATAAAAAAAACTCGGAATCATATAATACATAAATATGAAGCATTCTGTTTCAGACTCCGAATTATGGATATGAATTGTAATGAAGTTCCACTCCAAATTCTGGATATGAACTGTAATGAAGTTCCACTCCGAATTCTGGATATGAACTGTAATGAAGTTCCACTCTGAATTCTGGATACGAACTGTAATGAAGTTCCACTCCGAATTCTAGATAAGAACTATAATGAAGTTCCACTCCGAATTCTGGATATGAACTGTAATGAAGTTTCACATTGAATTCTGGATACAGACTCTATTGAAGTTCCACTCCTAATTCTGGATACGAACTCTAATGAAGTTCCATTCCGAATTATGGATATGAACTCTCATAATGTTCAACTCTGAATTTAGATTACGAACTTATCTATGTTCTGACTCTGAGTTCTTTGAATTCAGACTTTGAACTCTTATGAGTTCTGACTCCGAATTCCTATAAACTCTGACTCTGAACTTTGTAAGTTTTGGTTCTGAACTCTAGTTAAACCAGACTCCGAATTTCCTTAGAAATTCATACTCTAGATTTCTACAGAATTCAGGTTCCGAATTCCTACAAAACAGAATCCGAATATCTTTCTATTATAGACTCTGAATTCCATTTTTATTATAGACTCTGAATTTATTTTGGTTAGAATACGAACTTTTTACTTACACTCCAAATTGTTAAGTTTGTACAATGATGTCGTGCTTTCAGTTACACATGTTTTTTTATAAAACGATGTTGTTCATTCTGTTTCTAACTAACCATTGTTTGAGTGACACATTTATAGGTCCCTCTGATGTTTAAGTAAAA
This sequence comes from Viscum album, assembly GCA_963277665.1. Lineage (NCBI taxonomy): Eukaryota > Viridiplantae > Streptophyta > Magnoliopsida > Santalales > Viscaceae > Viscum > Viscum album. Next base: position 1,237,181,861 of record OY728157.1, on the reverse strand, counting down.
TATGACCGTTGGAGGAGGGAGCCGACCGTTGGAGCTCCGCCTATAAATAAGATCTCATTTGAAAAGAAGCTATAACTTTTACACTGATATTGGACTAAGTTCTGTTGAAGTGATATCTAGAGAGGGAGGCTCTTATAAACTCTCAAAGCTTCGTGCAGAATGTTGTAACATCTTGTTCAGACTTTTCCTTGTGCAGATTTGCTTCATGAGACTCTGAATTTTGGTGATTACATTCGAGGGCTTCCGGGGATAGGAAGATAGAGGTGTCGACTACCTTGAAGTTCGAGGTCTTCCTTACTGAGGAAGACAAAGGTTTCAACTACCTTGAAGTTGAGGGCTTGCGGGGATAGCAAGACAGAGACTCTAAACTTCGTATCAAGGGCTTACCCAGGTGTGGGTAAGACAGACTTTCTTGAATGTATAAATCAAGGCACCTTTATCCAAGGTTGTTGGATACCCTTCTATTTGGGTTAAATGATTTATATCTTGTTACTTGTTTTTGTTACAAGTTTTTCCACTGCATTTTGTATTGTAAGGAATGTATAACCTTCTTATATTTCCTTACACTTGTACTCTAATTTAATTAGATTCTATATGATTTAAGGTAGAATCTCATATTATAAACTTTGGTTAAGTTTTAATTTCCGGATCCCTATTTCAGGAACCAACTTTTCAGAATTATATTTTCGGAACCAACTTTTCGGAATAATATTTCCGGAACTAGTTTTTTGGAATCACTTTCCAGATTTAAGCATGTTTATAGAACTAGAAGTTTGTAACTTCATACTTTTTTCCAGTCTTTCAATTGGTTAGAGTTGTTGTGAATTTTCTTAGTTTAACTTTGTTAAACATAGATATTTCCTTGTTTAAGTAAACTTTTAAAGGGTACACTTCACCCCCCTCTTGTATATTGAGCATATACATCATTATTTATATCCTACATAGGCATGATGGAAAATTTTCTTATTGGGCCTAATTACTAATTGGCCTATAGTTCTAATGGCCAATTGGAATATATTCATAATGGCCATTTAGCCTATTAGGCCTAGTGGCCAATTGGCCTATTATGCATAATGGCCAGTTGGCCTATAGGCCTAATGTCAAATTGGTCTATAGGCCAAATGGATAATTAGCCTATAGGAATAATAGAACTAATATCCAATTCTCATATTGGGATAAATATCCATCAGGATATTAGGCTTATTAGGCCTATAGGTGAATTAGCCATTAGGCCTATAGTCTAATTGCCCATTAGGCCTAATGGAATAATGTCCAACTGGCCAATAGGTCTAATGGACAATTCAACATTAGGCCTATTAGGCTTATAGGGAAATTTTACAATAGTCAAATTAGGCCTATAGACTAATTTCTCATTAGGCCTACTGGAATTGTGTCAAACTGGACAATTGGCCTATAGGCCGAATGGCCAATTGGCCTATAGGCCTAATGTCTAATTATCTTATAGGCCTAATATGCCTAATGTTAAATTTTCAATTTATCTTATTAGGTCTAACATCCAATTTTCCTATATTCCTAATAGTAAAATGGGTCATTAGGTCTATAATATAGTTTTTTATTCAGCCTATAAGCCAATTGGACATTATGCCATTAGGCCTATAGGCTAATTGGACATTAAAACAACCTAAAAACTTCTCCAATTACTATTTATTAGACATATTTAGAACTTATATTATATATTTTTTAATAATTATAAATTTTTTATTCGTGTTTCAAGTGTAAAGCATTATTATATAATTTCCATTTCAAAAATACTAAGTGTGTAATCTCCCCGACTTATAAAAGGGTACCCCTTTCTTCTCCTCTACGTACATCCAAAGCCTTAAGGTTTGGCCATTAAATTCCACATTCACTTCCTTAAATCCCCCCACATACCATATTCATTTTTTTTATATTAAAACCTACTATTAAGGATTTCTGTGTAATCCTGACGAGGTTCTTGGAAGAAGTGGTATAGTTCTTAACCATGTGATTTCAATTGATTTATTCTTCTAAATCATTTAAATGTTATTCATACATGATTATATAAAAACAATATTATATATAATATAATTAGATTTTATTTTGTTAATGGAATGACATATATTCATCTCTTGTTCTATCAAAGGAAAAAATGAAACAACCGATCATGTGTACGATAGACTATTGCCTCACAAACCAATGTAATTCATTTTCTATCATCACCTTTCACTATTTGATAAAATTATGGATTTAAAATATATATAAATATATATATTAGAAAATTATTATTCTTCTAGAATTATAATCTAATATCTACCTTCTTAGCTTCCAATCCTTTATAAAACAATAGTGTCGCTTGTGCATATGTGTGGACTACGACCTCCATAAAAATATTTGAAGTATCTTTCACATTATTATAACATGGATGATAATAAGGATATATTTAATCAATATTTATGATTTATATGATATAAAAATTATTTCATAAAGGTGAATAAGTATTTAAATTTCTTTTTTCTCCCATCTAAATATAGAAACAACATTCATGTGTCATAAAGCCGGCCATCTCCACGAACGGTGTAATTAATTTTTATAAATATAATTTTATGGATGACTATAAATATCTAAATAATTAATTTATATCATATTTATATCATTATCAAACTTATTTATATTATTTATACATGATGAATTTACAAGGAATAAATACAATTGAACCAAAACATACATGAAAAATAAACTAGTTATCACCTGGAATTGTGTTTTTTAACGAATAGTTAGTAAACATGTTATAAAAGGGTTATATGTAATAATAAATGGTATGATTTGTGTTTTTTTAGTTTGGAAAAATATTTATAATAAACCTATATTTATTATAAATGAGGTTTGAATGTGTGAAATGGAAGTTGAGACTTGAATTAATGTATTCTCATCCCACTTTAACTTCTAGGAGACTTGTGTCATATTCATCACTTATCTATTTTTTCTTGTGTATATAATTACCTTATGGAATGATATATCATGAATTTATTTATTTTAATTATATTTAATGTTTACTTTATATTTACTCTTTCATGGGGATTATAATTCATAATTTACTAAAGTTTTATGTTATTTTCATCTCATATTTACTTCTAGGATACACATCCCATATTCACCAATTATTTCTTTTGTGTGGTGTATATACTACCCAAGAATGTATTTTATGATACATATCAAGAAAATTGGGGGTAAAAACATATATAAAATTATATTTCCTTTATGGGTCTTATGATTCATAAGTTACCCATGTGATAAGGTATTTATGTTACAATCTAATTGTTTATCAAGATTTTTTATGATTAAGCTTCTGATGATGAAATATTAAGATATATATCATTATAAAATCATGAATTTTATTCTACAACGGTAATTTCATGCAAATGCATGTTTTATTTTTTTTACTCTCTTTAATTAATAATGATATGAAACAATCATTTTTAAGGAAAGTTGACTCTATTTCTAATTTCGGTCGAAAATACTTTCTCTTCTAGGACCAAATTTTCTAAAACTGTTTTCAATAATATTTTTACTATTATCAAAAGACTATATAATGTCGTTTTTTACCCATTTTTTACTTTTTACAAAAAAATAAAGGAATATTGTGGTTATTTTCCAAATGATATATTTTTTAATTTTTAGTAAAAATGTGAAAGGAAGGTTTATTTTAATGTGTAAAGAAAAAATGTTATTAACTTTTATCCAGACCACTTAATGGTTTAAACATCAATTAAATGTTTTCAAGGTTCTTTAAATATAAAATCATTTCTTTAATATTTTGGTATTTTTTATATTTTAGTGATATAATTTCAATATGAAAGGATATTTTCCTGAAAAATTTAATAACGATTTTAATTGGTATTTATTTTCCTCAATAACTATAACCCTTAGTTATACATATACAATATTAAGGATAAGATCCAATGATAAAATAACTATTCTATCTTTTGATGGTTTATGATTATGAGAATAAGATGTGTATGAAAACAATTTTTTTCTAAGGGTTATGTTATGATGAAGTGTTTATGAAACATATTTTTTCACGGGTTATGATATATAATGATTGATTTATTATCTTGTGGCACACTAATTAATGGATTAATATTATGATATGGGTGGGCCTAGAATTATATATCTCATTAATGTATTTGGTAAGGATGGATAACACATTATTAAATAAGTTATGTGGGAACATAACATCATGTCCACACTTTATATTGTGGACCTAATTTTAATGTTCATATGATTATGCATGGACCATGTTTTCAAATCCATAAGATTTAGAAAAAACCTATTTTTCATGTCCATGATTTTTTTAATGTTATTTATTTTTTCTCCTTAACTTAATGAGTAAACTTGTTTCTATTTATACTTATTTATAATCTTATAAGTTTGTCGTATTCCAGAAATCTAAGTATTACATAAATATTATTCTCTTATCGATCATGTTTTTTTATTCTTATTTTATTCATGTCTTATGAACTATAATTTTTTTACCATGACTCAATATTATGTTCTTTCATATGAAAGGTATGATTTTCAAAATTTATACCCAAGTTCTCATACCCTTATGATCATTTCATGATTATGTGATCATTGATATCTACCTTGTTTATACATACTAAGCATATAATATCACCCATTTTTTATGTTTCCATTAACTATATTATGATGAAATGTATTGTGTATGATATGTTTAATAACAGTTCTATTTATGAATAACATAGAGGGATATGATGTGGTTCATTTGTGAAGCAATATTTTAAGTTTCTATGTTTCTAAAGGTACTAAACTTATATGATTTTGGTGTGGATAATTATATAATGTAAATAATATTCATCTAAAAAGATGAAATATATTTTTATGAAAATCCTAGGTTTTTATATTCCCCTTTGATTCCATTCCAACCATTTTCACTAGCTTTGATATTTTCCCATCATTTATAACCTTGATCATCAACAGTTTACTGTATATTCCACATACAACTTAGTACCGATCAATGAACACTACACCATCATTCCACCAACAAAATTCCACCACCCCTATAGTTCATGATAATATTATATCATATCAGGGATTCTATTAAAAAACTGAAATTTTTATAGATCGATATAATTAAGAGTTATTGGGGGTCTGAGAAACTCAATCCATCAAAATTTATTTCAAAAATATTTCCCCAAGAACACGTATTATTAATGGATCATGAGAATAATATAACTAATGGATGATTCATAATAATTTAAAATAATGTAGAATCTATAAATATTGATAATAAATTAATCTATTAAAAATTATTAGTTTAAATAATCATGAAACCTAATTCACAATAAACCATCCCTTGATATTCAATTCGGTGATGCCTCAAAGATAATCCAAAACAAGAAAAGGGATTTTATTTTTATAACATATCATAATTCTTTTCATGTTTTGTTCATTACACTAATAAAAATTTAAATAAGACTTTAAAAATAGATAATAAAGTGAGAAGAAGTTAAAAAATGACTTATAATTGGTAATTTAAAAGGGATATTTTTGTAATATTATCTTCATTTCAGATGTTTATTCATCATAAAAGATAAAAATTTGAATAATCATTATCTATGGAACAAGATGAAATTTGATTTTACATATAATATAATGAGATAAAAAAAGATGAGAGGGATTAGAATCACATCTTCCTTAATATTGTTCAATCGATGGTTCCATCTATTTCAATTGTAAGAGGCCTATGACACCTTGAGAGGGGTCTAGGGTGGATTAATATGTGTATAGAATCAAAAACATTCAAACATATCCCTTTATTTTATACACATAATTATCTTTTTCCCTCATTTCGATGAACATAATTCATCTATTTTTTTATTTCTTTTGAATCCAACCAAAATGAAAACGTAGATATGGAAACATGAATGAAAGGAAAAAAAAGAAGATTTTACAAGGTTCATCTATAAAAGGATACTCCATAGAGCACACAAAGAATATATAATTATTTTCAAAGATTATAACACTAACTTGATATTTTATTATAAGATTTATTAATTTCTCAGTTATAATCCAAGGCTAACTACCTCATCCAACCTAACTCACAGGATAAATTAAGTCAAGTCTAAGACAATTTATAGACGATGATAGTCTTCTATTCTATTCAATTCCATGATAGACACTCCATGTTCAGTTTATGAAATTTAAAATATAAAATCATGTTGTTAATTTTCAAGTGAATTCTAATGATACACTCTATTCCTCTTATAAACATACCTAACTATTTATAAGTAGATTTGTTTTATCAAACTTCAAAATAACTTGAAAAGACAGAAAACCATTCCTCCAGATAAAAAATCTTGCAATTGAATTATTCTTAAATGCATTTTTCTTTCTTTAAATAAATAATACAAATGTATAGAATAAAATCATCAAACATATTTTCTCTAGATATTCATAAAACAACACTTTTCTTTTAAACCTAATCTTTCTAACATTCGCATATAACTCATCTACTTTAATAATGATCATTAATATAATATAATCTATAAATAACTCAATATATTTTTATTTTGATATTCAATAAATTATCATGTTACTAACTCTATATTCATTTTCTATTGGAATACACAAGTCCTCTTTTTCTCCTAGAACACTCATTTCAATATTTAATTTAAAAAAAGTACTCCATATTCTATGCATTATCCTTTAATTATGTATAGAGTATATCCATATACCTGGAAAATATATTGAATTTAAAATTTAAAATTAAATCTATAATTGAATTCCAAATTCTATTAATTTAAATTTATCCTTTTTATATTTTTCATTTAATATTCACAATTTACTTTTAAAAGTTTAGTTTCCATTTTTTTAGATAATTATCAAACTCACTAGAAAATTCCATTTCATCAATTTTTATTCAAAAATCCATATTCCAAAATATTCCAAATGACATAATGTTCTTTTGTGTTTTAAGTTGGTTTGAAAGAGTTATTATAAATGTATTTTTATCATTAAGACATGGACCATGAATTGTGATGTTGAAGTCCAAAATATTTTAGAGTAACCAAATCATGTATGATATTCCATTACATTGTATTTTATTCCTGGTCTATGTAAAACTATTTTTACTTGAAATGTTTGCTCACAGGAAACCTCTACAATGTAACTCCCTATAGACATATAAAATAAATAAATTCTAGGTTTTATTTGATATTTTAAATTCTGACTCTATAGAGTGTAATCACCTCCTATGATGTGAATTATATTCAAAACATTCATATTTTTTCATACTCTTATACAGCCGTCTAGATACAATTAAATCTCTAGTTAAAATAAAAAACTATTGAGGCATCTTCTATAATGTGGCAGGATTCCCATGAGATGTATTTCTATCAATATCTATTTACCCTTTACTTTATGGTGTATTCAACTATTATGAAGTGAATATCGTTAAAAATATAGAGATAAAAATATTTATATACTCCCAAATATTCAACAATCACACAAATTACAAGATAGACCTCTGCATTATTTCATATATTCATATATCATTCTCCACAACTCCATAATTATATACTTTTACTTCTCTTATCTTAATCCAATATCTTAAATTGAAAAACAAATTGAACACCAAAAAATGTATCCATCAGCATCGTCAATACCTTCCAAAACATTTTTTTTATTAGTATTACCTTATACACTAAATCTTTCATGTACCTCAAAATCATAAAATGTTAAATTTATTTAATGTGAATGCTCCCCCAAGTGCACTTCCAAAAAACACCTCTCTTTATCATGTTATATCATTCATTCATATTCAATATCTCTAACAATAAAAAACATTAAACTTCAACATTTATTGATAAATTTAAATATTAATAACATGCTATTAGAATAACATCTAATGTTTATTCTCTATGATGAACTATACCCCTATTTCACATATAACCATTCCTTAATATATATTTTCCACAACTCTAACACAACCTTGTAGTTGAAACAATATACCCACTAGATTGTGGTTCAAAATATCTATACCTTTAAAATTTTACACCTTTTAAAATATAAATACAATATATCTTATTTTATTTCATCTCCCCTTTTCAGTTTCTCAATACTAAAGCATAGATTTCTCTCCACATGAATTTCATACATTCACTTTCTTCCCATTACTGTAGCACTTCATATTGATACTAGGGTTCTCTTTTCATCACCATAAAACTTCATGCACTAAATTTTGTAAGTAAAATAAGAAATTCATCATAAAATTATGAATTCCATATTACAGGTATCTATAATAAAATTTTATATTCATCAATAAGAATTTTCATAACATATGTAAACAATTTAGTAAAACATTGTAAATTATTTCAACAACCCATGTTTTTATATCCTTTTCACTTTCACTAATAGTTTTCATCCACACAACAAAATTATAATGGGTGAATTTACAACATTATAATGTCCTATCAAAAAATCCTCTAAGACAACTGAGTTAGATCACAATGTAAGAAACAATTTTTTTTATTAATGGAATCAATGATCTTCATTTCACTCAATATTTTTCATTCAATACTTTTATGTTTATCCATTACTTTTCATTTCAACATAATCTTCATGTGACATCAATCATATTTCGCAAAAAATATTTAGTTCATAAACAATTTAATATACTAATGTGAGACATACCATGTATAGAAACAATTGATACAGCATCTGAATATAAAACTAGTAATACCATTTTATTTAAACTATCTTAAATTTTTCATTGTAATTTTCTTAAAATTAAAAAAATGAATAATAATACTATGGCATATTGCCTTTTTAACATAACTTGTTATTACATTTTACAAACAGAGGACCTTTAAAGTCTAGTGTATTGGAAATAAGAAACAAAATACATGAAAATTAAAACTCTATTTTAAATACCCTTGAAATATTGTTGAAAATCTCATCCTCTGTACAATTATTGCATCTCATAACCAGGTGACATATATCGAAGGAAAGGGTGATCTGAAGGCCCTATAAGGAAAGCAAGGGAATCAGTTTACTTGTGATATCAATAAGAACATAATGAAAAACACAAGACATGAGAAATGGAAAAAGAGGCATATCATAATAAAAAGAACCTGAATTATAACATGAATATGGGGCTACAACATTTAATTTAGACATTCATGAATATATCACCAAGTTTTATCCCCAAGGGGTCATAAAAATTACCAAGGTTATTCATCAAGGTATCGTGAAACTTGTCATCTCTTGAGCTTAAATTATTTACCCAATGCATTGAAGCATTGTCAGGGAACACCCTTAATATGTCTGTATATTAATTTGATCCACATATATCAAAATCAAACATTTCATAAATAACCCATAGCGAGTAAAAGTAATGGGTTTCACTTCAAAATCATGAAGTTTTAAAAGTTCTTGGAAACAAGATCATTATGTATTTTATAACACATGGAAAAGGAAATAGGGTTTCATGTATGTTGATTACAAAATAAAATAGATCAATTTTATGTCTTATTGAATACCTCAAGAAATGAAAATATATTTTGGTATTCAGATAAATAAAACAAGAAATTCTCTTTAGAAAAAGAGAGAGATATTTTGAGAAAAACTTTCTATAGCATAACGGCTATATAACATGGTTTTAGAAAACAATAAAAAGAGAGGGGAGAAGGGTCTACCATCAATTAATGAATCATTTATAGTAGATTTAACAAATAAAAAGAAATAATATCATGGTGTGTAATTACACATCACATGAAAAGGAAACATGAAAGAAAAAAGAAAAGGTGATTTCTTTTACGAAAATTCGGCAGCCTAACAACATCACATATAATTCATAAAAATAAGTTGATGAGAGCGTAAAGGGTATCCAATCAATTGGAAATGAAATATAAATTAATAAAGATATATAAAAACATAGCCCCACATAATTAAATGTAAAATAGAAGACATAAGATAAAGGAATTCATGACTTAAAAGAGGAGGGTGAAAGGTTATCTTACCTTGAAGTGTAACTTCGAAAGCTTGAAGGTTGGGACCTTGGGGGATTGGGGGAACCTTTGGAGGACTCCTTGGGAGGTAAATAAACTAGAACTTATTTGAGAAGGATTTTGTAATGGAATTGGGAATTGCTTGGAATTTATAGTAAAAGTGAGGGAATATTTAACTAATTACCAAGGGACACCTCATCGGTGGTATTTGTAAAACCATGGGCTTTCCATGGTATTTGACCATTGTATTAGACACTTGGGACACCTCATAGAATATGTTACTATTAAAAAGTTGACAAGAATGATTAAATCATCATTATATCATTAATGATGTCATTAAACACTCGAAACTCAAAACTGTATTTTTTACTATTCACCAAAAATTCAACTATTTCAGAAAAATCCCAAAAATTTACCCTAACCTAATATAGGTGATCTGAATTAAAAAATGTACTCCATTTTATGAAAATAATTTTTTAATTTTTTTAATTTAATTTTTAAATAAAATCATTATTTATTAAAAAACAACTCTAAATCTATAACTCATTTTATAACACCTTCAAAAGGTAATCAAGGTCCCATAAAAATATCGTATAACCATAAGATAATAAAGTAAAAATTTATGATTAAATTTTATGAAAATACATTTTCATTTTAGATTATTAAATTAATTATATAATAGTAAATATAATATTTATGACCTACAAAAATAACAAAACTTGTACTCTGATCGTTTTATAATTTTTAAGATGTCTAAATTGTATTTATACATTCATGGGTGAAGTTTATATTTTTTGGCCGATTTACTATTCATTACTATTCATTAATATTCATAAGGGTATGTTACTATTCATACTTTAATATATACTAAAAATCAAGTAGATCTTATTAAACTCTAAATTTCTTAATGATCACAACTGTAGAAGACAATTTTTTGAAAATCATTTCAAATTGTAAATTATTTAAAGTTTACATGAATATTTTAAAATACACTTTTTTCCAAAATACATCAATAATATGGAACTTCATCCTACATTTATCCGGATATTTGAAAATCACAAAATTTACCATAATAATAAATAACAATTTTATTTATATCATGGATTTACAAAAATTATCTAAGGAATCAATAAATAGCTCCTTACCACACCTGCATATGACCTAAGTTTTAGGTGTGTTATGGTGACCGAATCTTGGGGTGGCTCAGACAACATTTCCCGAGTGGTGATTTCTATCAACTTGAACTTCTACCTTAGGCGATTCCATTCAAGCTTCACATGTTGAAGCTCAGCTTGGTCTTGGTCCAGAGCAAAGCCCAAAGATGCTACCTCCTTCCCAAGATCTGACAGATTGGCTTCATACGGGCCAAGTCTACTGGATGAGTCCATCGAATCTTTTTTATATATTAACTAAGATCACTTGTATTTATAAACAATAATTGTAACGTAACGAGTTTAGTTTCCAATATTCATATTAACCAACAGTCATATTGACCAATGGTCATATAACAGTCAAACCCCAACGGTCTCATTTAATTATACTCACTTCATTAATTAAAGGATATGGTTTTGTGGAGTATAAAATAAAATAACACACAAATTTAGGAAACAAATATTATTCAAAAGTATGGGTCATTACAAATACATTAACACTATTGACTATATTCCTATCAAAATATCTAGCATTGGACTGGTGCCATATCATTAGAGAATTTTTAACATGAGTAACTACCTTGTTGAGAAAAGATATTTTTAAATCCAATAACAGTAATATTTTCTATGAAAAATCAATTTATACCACTTATTAATTTAGTAACAAAATAAGTATTTAATCCATAATGTTTTTTTGTTCTTTGAAAATTTAGTATTTGTTTCTAAAGTGGTATGATACAACATAATCATATTCCCTACAGATACTTGTAATTATTCGATAGTTCCTTGATAACATTGGAAGTCATCAATTATTGATTTGATAATTCTTCAACATTGATCTTTATTTTCATCATTTGACTCATTCTCTTTTACATCAAGAAATAATCTTCATCCATTTGGCACACAGTACAACATAACCATATATCACTATAGATATAGTGCATCCTCATCTTTCATTAGAAACCCATCTCTTTTTCATTCATATAAACCATCAAATTAATTCCCCCCTTAATGTAGTGCTATAATATTTTTATACACCATGGTGAGAGGGTTTATCATTAATATTCTCCTTTTGAATATTGTGACTATTTTTTGAAGACCAACCCTTTTCTTATATTCTTCTTACAATATCACTTATTAAAATTTCATTCAATAATACAACTACTCCATTTTTCATCATGATTTTGTTCCTTCTTGATCATATTTTTTTATTTAAATTACATTCCTTGTGTGAAAATAATTTCATTGATACCACTAGTGAAAAGATCCTTCCTTTTCAAAACATGGATTCCACCGGACTAAAAGTTATATTTTTATTAAAAAACACATTTATGGAAAAAATGATGACAAACCTTCAAGTTCAATAGGACATCAAACACTATAGTAGAAAAAAAAATTATTAAGGGACAACATAAAATTATTAGACATAACCTCCCTAAATAATTTCTAGGATAGATCAGTTACCTTTCTATCCAACTCATCTTTGATAATCTCTTCAAATTGAGAATCCAAATTGTCTCGTTCTTGTAAGAACTCTTCCACTCTTATCTTATTTTCCTTGAATCCTCTAGTCAAAATTAAATTGTGTTTTTTGATACAAGAACCCTAATCCTTGTTTCTGACCAATTGAATTGGTCTTCCATTCAACCTTTCTATATCCTCATTAGAAGCCTAAATTATTAACACATCCTTCAGTATCTCTTCCTCAGAGTGTGTAAAAAGATCCCATCATTGTTGCATCTGTGAGTTCCTCCCCCCATGCTCCCAAATTCCCACCCTCCCTATCTAATGTTGAGTACAACATTTCACTCTCCTACACCTCAACTCCACCCACATAAGATTTGATATCCTCAGAAGAAGTCTTCTTGGAAATCTTACTAGAATACAATTTTACTTATTTATTTAATTAATATTCTCCCTTGTTAGATTTAGTGCCATTACACCTTTCCCTTCCTAAAAATCTAGTTACTATTGTCTTTGGGGTGATCAAATAATCATTATGGGGCCTTTTATTTTTCCCCCTTTAGAACCGGAGATTTCTAGTCAAGGGGATTCCTTACACCACTTTCCTTGAACCAGATCAAACTAAAGACACCTTGTCATAGTCTAAAGTTGTCTGTGATATCCTATCATGGTCACTTGCCTCCTCATATTCTAAGGGTCTAAATCTGACATATTTACATTTCCATATTGGAATAATGGTTTTCCATCTTTCAGGATCCTCATTTTGTTTCCTATACTCATTCAAAATTGAGAAGCATTTATACACCAAAGTTGGTTTTATAGCTTTTCATAGATCAGGAACCTATCAGTTTAGGGACACTACCTCAATCACACTAGAGACCTACATCTCTTTGACCATAATAACATAAACATGATTATAGTCACCACTATGATCTGAAATTTTTATGATCACCTATGATTGAACACCCCTACCAGCCTTAACTACCTTAGTAAAAGAGGGAGAAGTTCGGGGGAAAGGACCTCCACCTGCCAAAGATACTAACATAGATTCCAAATCCATTCCAACAAGTATCTTCATGTTATATCCACTTTTTATCTTTTAATATAATCATAAGGACTTATTCATCATTCATCAAATAATTCCACAATTCCTTCTTTTCCTTCCATGTTGTAGTCGCTAAAATTGACTTCTATTCAAAGTTTTCAGTTAATGAACTATTATCCAAATCCTTTTTCCATGAAAATTGAGTAACCTATTATTTATTTCATTATTTTATTGATTTATTATTTTACCTTCATGATTGATGATCAAAATATGCAAAAAAAACATTTTATTTTAATTCTCTAATTCTTCCTCACATTACAATTATCTTTTATTATGAAAAAAATCATTTATTTAAGATGTTCTATGTCTATATAATCATGTTTTCTACTATTCATTGAACTAGTTTTCTTCCTACGCATTTATATTCTTCCTATCATATTATAAAACCTCTAAATATGTCCCTTTTAATCTCATTAATAACATATTCTATTATGAGATTCATTTTTTCTTCTTTCCTTCATCGTATTCTATCCAACAAATATAATTCAATATATAATCATTATCTATCAATGCGGTTCACAATTATAAAAAATTCATGAATAGTTTTACTTTTCATTTTACATATATGATAATATATATTCTACCATTTAGGTATTTATTTTTTAACTTCCCAACACCCATATTAGAAAGATAATTATTTGAAGAATGACAATTGTAACTTCATTATTATGTCTTTGAAATTTTTTAATTCCTCTTTCTTTCAAAATATGAAATCATATTCATGGAATCATTATAGTAGATATAAATAAAACATGGAATTTAAAAATATAAATATGTATTATAATACTTCTATCTTTTAATCAATTTATTTTATTCACGAACTTCCTTTTTCTGGTTGGAGTTTACTAAAAAAATCATGATTTTATAGAATAATGATGTATCGATCATAAAAGGTTACATGATCAAAAATATTAACCTATAAACAACTTTAGTTTCCTTTTTATTTAATGATTTCATAGAAGTTACAAATTTGATTTTATTTTTTATTACATAGTCTACATCATTATTTCACATTACCACCAAACTGAACCACTTCATTATGAGTTGATCATTTTCATCTAACAAACATTTTATTTATTATTCACATTATCTATTGAAAAGATTCACTTGATCCTCATTTTAATATTTTAATGGTACTTAAGAACATTCAACTTCATTTACCCTTTTTCAAAAAAACATTTAACTAAGGAATCAGGATAATAATTCTGTAAATTAATTAACCCATTATTAATATAAAATTTTCTTCTAGAGTATTGAATGAACATCCATATTCAAATTTATTACTCTCTAAATTTAATAAGTTAAGTAAACATATTTCTTTAAATTCATTATCAATTCCATAATTAAAAATTACTTCTTTAATATCATCATATTCATCAAATATTTTATCAATATATTTAATCTAAATCTATCACTCTTTCTCACTACTCTTGATTGGAACCTTGGATAGAAATTATTTGTCATTAAAGTAATTATAATCATATAAATAATCATTAAAACTAAAACCTATAATAATTTTACATTCACACAAACCATATAATGATGTTTCCATAGATTTTTTGTGTTTTAAACACAGTAAATCACCCTTGAGATACATAATTATATTCTATCATTCTTTAATATAATCACTCAATCATTAAATTATCATGGATTTTTCTTCATATTTTTTTTTAAAAAATATCAATTTTTACTCAACATTAATTTCATTCTGAAATTCAGAAACTACATCACAAATATTAAATTCAACCTTAAGATATTCATTATATTCATAAGTCTCTTTGAAGTTTCCTAAATATCTTCCTTTTAACATCTAATTACACTTGAGATAATTCATGTTCTATATCTACACCAAAAATTTCTTCTTATATTTCTCCTCAAGAACTGTTATTCTATCCTATTGAGAAATATTATCTATACTAATCTGATAAAAACCAGATAATATTACACATTTAGACTTAGTTTTAATTTAATATATAACTTGTTGGATCAAATACCACATGTAATAAACACAACACAATGTAAGAGGGGGTTAGTAAATTTGGGTGTGTATAATTTAAAATTTTCAACAATATACCTCTTTTTACTACACTTCAAGATCTTATTCTCTAATTAGACGAAACATAAAAACCCATTTTTTATTTAAAATTCACTCTAATTAATAAAGAAGAACATATCTGTAAATTTGAATTCAAGGCCCGAAATGTTTTTACATAGTCCACTTATAAAAGGAAACTCTATGGAGCACACTCTAGTAATGTATTTATGATATATAATTGTAATTTTAACTCACTATTGTAGTAAAAGATTTTGTATTGTCTCACTAAATATCCAAGGGGCATTACCTCCTCATTACTAATACCCAATCTACTTTTGACAAATCTATGAATGTTTATTAATGATTTTGGAATTATTCACAGTTTAATGATGTGAAATAAATCAATGATAAAATCTTGAAATCTCTATCATATACATTGATTATTAATACTCCAGGGAATTCCAAATATGTACTTTATTCATATTCAAAATATTAAAAACTCTCTATATATATAGCTCTATATTTGATCATAAACATGAATTTACTCAATAAAAAATAGTACCTCTAGATAATAATTCTATCAATGTAATTACTCTTCAATGAGATATATCCTCATTACATCAATGGAAAATATATTTCAAACATATTATTTAATATTTTTTTTCAAGGATATAAACACTATATATCATCTCTATGAATCATATTTATTTTTTCATGAAAAAAAACATTCTTCCACGTCAATATAGTTCTTTAATATAACATAATCCATCATTAATTATATCAACCCCTAATTCTGATCTTTATTGAATGTTCATGTTACTCACTATCTCATATCCTTTTCTAGGTTCACATAGTTACTTCTTTCCTTATGTAACACAATTCTACCACTTTACTTCAAAAAAATTCTCACTTTATTTTTTTATCATACATTATTTATACATAATTAATTTCTATATAAAAAGACAATAAATTGAATTTAAAATTTTAAATTGAGTTTATAATTAACTTATAACTTCCCCTAAATTAAAATCATCCTTTGGATCATAGTCCATTTAATCTTCACCATTAAAATATGAAGGTGTAGTTACTAGATGTCATAATTACTACCAAACTCTTTAGATAATTCCATGTTTTTAATTATATACAAAGTTACCATATTTCCCAATTTTTGTCTTGAAACAATGTTCTATGATATATCTAGTTGGTTTCTAATAGTTATTTTTAAATATCTTGAATCCTTGTTCCATAGAACATGAATTTTTTTTGGAACTCCAGAATATTCTAGATTAACCAAAAATCATATGATGTTTCTTTCTAGGTTTTAATATTCCCATTAATGTGGAAAAATACTTTTAATTAAATAGTTTCATTATAGATATACTCTATGGTGGAACTCCCTGTAGACTATAACAAAATATAGATTATTCATTTATAATTTATGTTAAAATCATCCAAACTATAATATCATAATAAAAATTAGGGTGATTTAGGAAATTAAAAATGCAGCATAGTCATAGACGATGGTGTTGTTGCTAGAAAAATGTGATTTCATATTAAAATCTTCACTAGAATCTATTTCAATGTACCATAAATACTTTTAAAATCTTTTAGTTGAACTCCATTTACCTTTATCTTTATATAATACTCATTTATTATACTATGGATATCTTTAATCCTATAGTGATAAAAAATTATATTTTTGCCTAAATATTCATCCATCAAAGGGATTATGGAGTAGAACTCCAAATTTAACCATAGATTCATCAATATTTTTCTAGTATTATAGATTTGTATCTAAGGAAATTATATTCTTATATAGTAATATTATTTACCTAAAAATATGGAAAACACTAAGAAATATTTTAATTAACAACATCACCATCTTTAAAACATGTACATTGCCAATATTCTATTCTACTTCAAACATTCCAGGATCTTATAACATTATCATATCTTTAATTGATTCAATGTTAATTCTATAAAATAATCACTTTTATTAAATACCTTTCATCAAAATGCTAATTCATTATAGCCTCTTCAAACTCTTCAAAAACCAGAAACATCTGCATTCATCTTCAGTGACCAATCTTCAACAGTATCAAACATTCTCTAGAATAAATTAAGAAATAAATCCAATTCTTATTCACCACAAATCACCATTATTAAGTTCAATAAATTACCATTCCTTGACATAAAATTTCAGAAAATTCAAAAAACCCTCATGGTTATAAAATCCTTGATCTATATTTCTATAAGTAATTTACCAAGAACAAAATCTTGAACACTCCATGGGGTTGTGTTTGAGTTAGTGGAAAATATTATTTTAAATTACCTCAAAGGGAATTTATATTCTCAATGTTGGGTTACTGAATAAAATATATAAATTTTATAGATAACTCGGTTTGGGGATCTATTTTTATAAATGAATATTATACTTATCCAGGGTAAAACACCTTATTATATCTCAATTTCATTATAGAAAATTATATTTGAGAAAAAATTAAGAATATATCACTTTGCGCATATACAAAAAAATATTTATATAGTTAATACATTTTATATACCTCATGAAATTATAATAAATTGAATCATCACTAACATTAAATAAAATGGTCAACACCATGTTTTGTGTTTAATTGAATTCTAATATCATTTAAAATATTTTCACTATTTTTAAGTAATAATTCTACCATTTTTTATGCATGAGAATCTATAACTCAAAAACATTTTTTATCCATTCAAGTTAGAAACCCTAACACAAAATTCTCCTATTTTTTAAACTTCACATTAATAAAAAGGTAATAATTTATATAGAATAATAGATCTCATAAAATAAAAATGTGAAAAAATGAATTATTCTCACATGCTCTTCATCAACCCTTTAAGTTTTCAATATCAATTGAGAAAAAAAATAAATTTTGTAGGAATAATATCTCCAAACATCATTATCACTACAAAATTCCATTTTGGTAATTCCACATCTTAACTGGAATGACTATTTTAATATTCTTATATAATCTCCCCTTGAAACAACTAATCTTAAAATAAATTAATTTTTTTGGTTTTATAATTAACATATATCTCACTCAATGATAACTAATAATTTTATCATTATTAGAAACTATATACCATTAATATCTAAAATGATATTTCTTAACTCTACGGATTACTTCTATGGGACTATTTCACTAGCTTTACTGAGTAATCTAGTTTACTGTAATGTGGAATAATTATTTTATTACATACAAATCTACTATATAAAATAGTTTTTATTCTACTCATAATCTGTATGTGATATAGGGTGTAATTATATTCATGGCCAGCTTCATCGTTTCAAAATATATTAATAACAATGTCCTCGCAAAACAGAAGCCATCACTAAGAACTTTTCATAACTCATCTTCTAGCCAAATATATTCTTTATCAATAACATAAACAACAAATACTCACATCCAATTCAAAAAATTATTGTATCCATCATTGAAATAAAACATGTATATTTTTTAATTCATTATGAAATGATTATTGTGCACACTATGAAACAGAACAACCCCTGACTATGAGGGAAAATGGAATTTTCATTAGATATTTAATGTATGTTCGTTATAAATAATATAGAATTATTAATGTTCAATGTTTCAATATCGATTATTAGTTTAACTAGTGTGAAAACATCAACCACAAATGATTAATATTTTTTATACTAATAAAAAAATTAAAAAAATCAAGAAAATCATATCACATGTGACATTATATTATTCGCATTTATTGAATGACACTTTAAAATTTTAAACCCAATGTTCTATATTTCTCTAATCTACTCTATTAACAATGTTTCTTCAAATTCTTATTTTTGGTTTTTTTGTATCCCTTTATTTTAGGATATTATACTTATCCTATTGTCCTACCACTATCCTTTTACATATTTTTCTTACCTCTGACTCATTCGACATATCCTTTCTGAGTTCCACTATCTTCGTCCCCAATATTGTTTTTCGACCACACTCTCACTTAATTTCATTAAATGTTATGTTCATCTAACTATATTTCACCTATGTTTTTCACCTCTATACTACCCTCATAAGCATTTTATGTGAATAAAAATTTTATTTTCATTGATTAAACGATTAATAATATGCTTATAATTTTCTTAATGTATTTATTTAATTATTACATACCACTCTATTTTGTAATTTGATATAATATGATTTTCATTTACTATTATTTTTTCATATCATTGTCATTTATATATTATAATAATCAAAAATATATTTGATTTAAGGTTTTGTATTATTTATTTGAAATATTTATAAACTAATTACTATTTGTATATTTTATTTATTATTTATTTATTAATTTAAATGTTGAATTCTTTTATTAAATTATATTTAATTATTTATTGTATTAATGATCTAATAATTTAAATTTTTTAATTGTTATATTTTTTGAAATTAATGGTTCATTGATTATTTTATTTTTATTACTTGTTTTTGAATAATTTTGTTATCTTTTTATTTTATTGTATTTATTTATTTATTATATTAATGTTTATTCTGAATAATGTTTATTTAATTAGATGTTTTGAATAAATATTCAGTTGACTATTTATTTTGATTATATATTTATATAATTTAGTTTTTTATATTTCTGTATTATTTTAATATATAAGTTTGAGTGTATATGATTTTTATATTTTTTATATATTTTATATTAGTACATTTATCTATATTTTTATATTTTTTAATTTTCTAATTTTTATTTAAAAATTTGGTCGCTTTTTCAGAATTAAGTGACTAAAATTGGTTAAATTCATGAATAAGCCCAAATAAATATGATAAAGGGGTTAATTATTTCGAGTAATTTTAAAAATAAAATCTTGAAAAAAATATCAAGCATTTCTGGCTTGATATATTCATTAGTCATCATTCTTCCTCTTACTTTATTTCTTGTTTCTCCTGGCTTGACCCCATTCTGGGTAGGTTCTAATAATTCCATTGAGATTTTGGAAAGTGTTGGTGTCTCATGTGATGATGGTCCCGATCTTTGTTTTTCTTGTTTTGGTTTAGGGAAAACCCATTCCCTGTGGTTTGATGTTGTATTAGAATTTCTCAGTAGTCTTTGGTGGCTCATTGGTGTCTGGTGTAATTTCTTTCAGTGAACTGGTAGTGTTATAATGTTGAGCGTCTTGAGGTATCGTGAGGGATGTGGATTGATAGAATGATGAAAGGTATAGATAGGATTCATTTTAAGTTCATTGATCATTTTTTTTATGGTACTAAGGTTTGAGAGCATTGTGATCTTGTGATAATAGATCTCATTGTGGGCCACACTAACTCAAAATTTGAGTTGGCCTCTCTTTCTAACTTTTTTTCTTCCCTCCCCTATGTTGATTTTGAATATATAGTTTGGATTTTTGTGTTTTTTCTTCTTCCTTGCCTCTATAGTTATCACATAACAATAATGTGAGTTTAATTTAAGAAACCCAAGAAAATACATTAGAGGATGAATAATTTTTTCATATCCATGCTTAAAATGTTTGAATATGAGAATTGTATGTTTTAATGTGATTAAAAACTATTTGAATTTAAATTGTCTTAATAACCTTTGTACATGTTCTATATGGAATGTTAAACTTATATATATGTTAATATATTATGTTTATAATGATATTCAGTATCCGAAATAGGATGTTATTAATGAAATAATTAATATTATAGGCATTATAACCATTAAAAAAAGTATATATGGAATGACTGTATAGAGATTCTGAAAACCCATTATTCCCAAATTGTATAAAATGTTTAGCTTTATCAATAATATTTATATAAGATAACATAAATTCAAGAAATGGATAGAGTGAAAGTAATTTCACTCAATTGCTTATGTTTTTTAAAGAGTAAATTCTAGAAAATAAGATGTTTTTTTGTACTCTATAAGAATTAATATGATGGTTCATCAAAATGACCTAAATTAGGGACATCATGATATGAAATGGATCATAAATCCAAAAATGTTTCATTCACATATACAAATATTTATCCTCTTACTAAATAAATTTGGTACTTTCCAATAATTCTTTGTATGAATCATTTTCATAAAAATTCAAAAGTTACAAAGATATTTATATGGAACGAAGATGTTTGAATCTCTAATAGAATCCAATGTCTACATTTTAATTCACCAATATCAAATCTATTTCATTAATAGTATTTTGTTGCTGATAATTACGTTAGAAATTACATATTTGGACTATGAGCATCTAAAATCAATACATATTAGAGCCTCAGTAACCAATATAGTTCTTGGACAATTATTTTGTTTATTTAGAACTTATCCATATTTATTTGTATGAATATAAAATATGTTCTAATGATATTAATTATTTCTAGAAAAATTAATTTTATTAATGATATTTTTGTCAATATGTTACCATTTATTGATGATTTAATATTTTTTGGGGAGTCATATCTTATGGTGTTTGATGCGTAACGTTTTCTGTGATATGTTAATGTTTAATATAAATATAATTTGTGTATAAGGAATATTATGAGGATAAGGTGATAAAGGATATAAATAATCGCAAATTTTAATAGAAGAAACATCATATTACCAATTTTATAATGGGAGAAAGAACATTTGGGTGTGTCATCATATATTTTTTACAATAGATTTCCATTAGTGATAATTTAAAAAGTAATTTTACATTTGAAAACATATTGATTTTTAAAATAGCCATTATCAACTGAAAAATAATAAAACAAGTTGGGAAACATTGATATAACTTTTGGTGAAAATGATTTTTCTCATAAAAATGTATGGAAGAAATGAAAAAAATTATTTCATCTGCCTTATTAGAGATATTTTGTGGTAAAATATAACATTAATACAATGAATGTTAAGAAAAACATATGTGAATTTTGGTTCAGAACATTTTTATAACTGAATGGATTGAAAAAAAAATTATTGAATGCAATTTAAAATTATATTATTTGGGAATCCAATTAGATTTAGCTCTTGAGATCAATGAAAAAGGAACATATTTACATCTCTCTTATAACAGGATAAGAAATGGTGAAAATATTTTTTTTAATGTTTTTGTTATATTAATTCACCTAGTGGGTATTTGTGTAAAGGAAAATATTTTGTCATCAATGAAGGAATTGATGTTAATAGGCTTGAAACCTCATGACTATAATGTATTGATACACAAACCACTAGTATTTTCAATGTGAGTTATTTTATTGATTATTGTTAGAATTTATATAATCATGTTTTCCTACTTTTTTATTTCATTTGTTGAAATTTTGTGGATCCTAATTTAATAAATTTTCTAGGGAATGAATTTTTCCTCGTACATTATTAACAAAAATTGTATTTTCCACCATCATTTTTGGATATAATGATTTATGTAACGAATAATTTGGTGCTAGATGGAAATATGTTAGTGCCTTTATATTTAATATAGATGTATCCTTTTGAATAATATATGGAAATTTTAAACATGTATCATAAAAATAAACATTTACTATAGGCCTCAATTATTTAAAAATATATATCATAGGAAGTGATTTAGTTATGTATTAACTACTTGTATGATGTGAAGGACATTATCCCACCTATATCAAGGAATATTGAATAGAATAATGAATTTTTCGAGGTTTGTGGATTAGATTATAGTTAATTACTCATGAGTTAGTGAAGTAAAAAAAATTACATTTTTTGACAAATCAGGTGTGGTTTAACCTTATATATCATCACATATTACATAACTGGCAGAAAAATACCTAAGATAAAATGAAAAGTATAAAATAAAAGAGTTTAAAATATATTTGTTTCTTGGTTTAAGGATAATGTCAATAATGATTCTTGTCTACCAAAAACCTTGAAAGGGTTATTTATAGAACAATGTATTAATGAAATCATATGGTCTGATTTTGACATTAGTGGTAACATATTTTAAGAAAAATATTAGTTCAACAAGATAATTATTCAAAATAGTGGGATAATGGTTTATTTTAAAGTAGTTAATTTCTCTACCAAAAAGGTAAAAAACCAATGCCAGAATCAACAATACATTTTGGAGTAGTTTAAGATATATTGGAAATTGATTTAATATAATTGTATGTCAAGTGATTTTATGTAATTTTTTAGGTGATTAAAGGGGTTTTAAACATCAAAATTATGGATTTAAAATTTTTCATTTTTAATTACTCAATTTTAAAGAGAAAAAAAATTTCCTAGAATTTCTTTCAAGGTATATATTTTGTGTTATTGTCCTATCAAATGAACAATGATCTATCATTTAGAAGGGAAAATTAATTAATGTGATTTGTATATTGTTTATATTGTGGATTCATGTGAGGATTATTTATATATTACATTATTAGCTAAGGATAATAGTTACAGTGACAATGACATAGTCCATTCTAGGTGAAATTATCATGTATATTGGTTTTAAAAAAACTCTATTACACTACAAATTATTGAGTTTAATATCTATTTTTAATATTTTATTTGACATACACATATAAGAACTCTATTTTTTATCTTATATATTTAAAAATATACTTGTTTATCATTTAAATAATTTTTTATTAAATATTATATTCAAAAAATTCGTCTAAAATGTTATATGCTGGAGATCCAAACATCATTTTTTTAACTTACGCACGTAAAAATATATTTTAAAAAAATATTTTGTAAATATATAGATATTGATCTTCTACTCTATTATGCATTTATTTTTTTTATCCATTGATATTTGATATATACATTTTTATTACAAACCTCTAACATCATTATATTATTGTGAAACATATACAGGTTAAAACACTATTTTCTTAACTTTTACTTTTAAATTAACTTATGATAATCATTTAAAACATTTATGAATTTATTATTATATTCATTGGTGTTAGTTATATTTTTTAAAATCATGAAATCCTCATTTTTTATTAAATTACACGTGAAATGGAATTATTTTATTATATTGGTGAATTATATTTATAAATATTGATCATTTATGTGATTTTATTGTTAATTTTTAAAATTATCACTTCTTGTTAAAAAAAATTATTGATGAAGCTGGATTCTATTAACATTTCCATATTGTTTCTTTGTATTCCGAATTTTCTCATAGATATAATTTCATTTCTATTATCAAAAATAAGATCATAACACTTTTAATAATTTTTCAGTTCTAAAAAAATAAAATTACATATAATTTAACTATATTAATCTATTTAAATTATGGTCATGGATTTTGTGAAATATTTACCTAATTATATTTTCATTATTTCATATTAATATTTCAGGAATATTTATTTTATTATATTTAACATTTTTAGAAAATTTATTTGCAACAATACTGGTGAGCCTCATAAGGTAGAGACTTCTTTTTCTCTATAGAAGATGATAAACATAGTTTGTATTCATGGAACTACATATTTAAAAAAAACTCACATAATTTTGTACAATAGAGATTTTTAATTGAATTTAAATACATTAATAATATATTTTCACCTAATATAAATCAATTTAAGGGTTATAAGGCCATGTGGTATCTTTTTTGACTAACTATTTATATCCCTATTAGAGGAAAATTTACCAAAATATAAAATATCAGTTGTTGGAGTATGTGATGATAAAATATCTGAATTAGCATATTTTTTCTTAACTCTTCAAATATTATATATTTAAAATAGAAAATATATAGTCTATTCAATATCTGATTTCATTTTACTTACTTGATATGAAAAAAAACTAAAAATAGGTGGCTATATTTTGCACCAACTTGATAGATGGAATTTAAAATAAAATCTACTCGGGATTATATTTATGATAAACAATATAATGAAAACACATTCATAAAATGTGGGTTACTATATGTATAAACTTAGAAGGTTTATTTCCTTAATCAGTATGTATAATCATTTCTTCTATAAAAATAATTACATAAATATAATATTTTAACATTGTTTGTTAATTAAATGATGTATCATTATTTATTTAATATTTTATAGGCCCCCATGGTATCTCACCATGATATAAAATTAGAAATTTTTTATACTCATACATTGTAATGTGGATGGTATAGTTTAATGAAGAATCCCAGGATTGTGGAAAAGTTTGATGAATTAAAATCTAAGGCATGTATTAGATTTGCGGTGTTTTAGTTCATCCCTCCAACTTTTCTAACACAAAATGTAAAATTTAAATGATTAATAACCAAAATAAACTGGATTTTACCTACTGATTCATTTTAAGAAGTATCCAATAAGTATTTGAGAAATATATTATTATTTTTCTGGATTATTATTACTTTTTACATTCCACTCATCAATATAAAACTTAAATTTATCATTTTAAGATTTTTTTTAGAATAATTGATGCATGGGAAAATTTTCCATAATAGTAGTTATTCAATTTTGGGAACAAAAATTAGTAAATCTAGAATAGACAATATACAAAAGAATATATGAGGTGAGTTTCCCTATTAGAAAATATATTAGTAAAACTAGTATGGCATCGAGGGAAACAAAATATAGAGGTGAAATATATTCATTGAGGTTTGGGATATACAAGATGAATAATTTGATAAGAAATAAAATTAATTCATCTATACATGAATTATTTTCTAAAATAGGGAGATAGATGCTACCTCAGTAACATGCACATCCTCCATTGCCTGTCTAGAAGGGTCCTCCACCGCCTAGTTCAGTCAAGATTATGTGATGTGAGTTTAGTGTTTGTGATACCTATGTATATATTATAATTTATTAAATCATTCGTACCTTGGGGTATTTTTTATATCTATAATGTATATCGTTGAGTTAGGTAAGAGTAACTACATGTTATATAATTTATTTAATCACTATAGTGTCATTGATAATTGGTTAGGTTTTAATAGCTAGAGATAGTATGGGTAACCTTTTTCACTTCCTAGTAATCCATCATTATTAGTTGTTATATAGTATATGTATTTTTTTATTTTACATTAATTCTAATATCAAATTACATGTAATGATTTGTTACTTTTAATTTATACATGATTATTTAAAAACAATGGAATCATTGAAAAGGTTTCAAATTTTTTTGATAAAGAACCTTCAGATACTTCTATGACATCATATAAACTATAAACATTATCCATGAATTGTTTTATATTATCTCCATTTATGATTTATTAATGAATATAAATATATTTGGTAGTGATTTTCATTAAGAATATTTAAAAAATATATCATGGATATTCTTACTTTTTATGAGGACTTTATACCTATGTTTTAATAGTTTCCATGAATGTAAACATAAATTATAATTTTCATTTCATAAAATATATTTTTTGAATTTATGAATTATCTAATGAGGTATCTCAAAACTCTTTGCATCCAAAATGAGAGAACATTTTTTAGTTTTATGGATATTGAATTAATTTCAAATAATATGGTATATCTTTAAAGAAATCATATATAATAAAATATATATCTTCCATATTTCCACATACAGATATAAAGTATTGGATTTATCCATTCAATGATGAGTGGGAAGAATTATATAATTACGAACTACTATTCAATATATTTTCATTCATGCTAAAAATTTTACATTGTATTTGACATTTCTTGTTATTATCATTATTCAAATAAGATTTCATGCCATATTGGTTTTTCTCATTACATGGTGGAGTCAATAATGTTATTCCAAATTTGATGATTTTTTTTATTTTATTTTATTCATTCATGAATAATAAATTATTATTTTTAGATATATTTTGATAATTAATTATTAAAATAAATAAATTTTATGGAAAGAATCATAAAATGTTCATTTTTTTATTGAAAATCAAAATAAATTTAATACATGAAATTCAGTTAAATATTTTCTGAAGAATATATTATTTGTTTTGTCTTACAAATATGGTATTTCCTATCTGCAAACTATTGTTTCTTAAATTTAGTGTCACTGTTAAGGATGAATATTTGAATTTGTATATTATTTATAATGATTCATTTTTTATATTATTATTACTGAAGTGATCAAATATTTTTAAAATTATAGTTTCATTAAAATTATTATATTTTAAAAAATAAGTGTTATAGAAAATTTAATGAAATTTATTATTATTATAATTTTTTTTATATTGTTTAATCATATATAAGGAGTTAATTATTCTAAATTTTTCGTTTATATAAATTTTTTTGGTAATATATATTAATTTGGGTATGTATATCTAAAACATTCATGTCTATGTATTTTTTTGAGAAATTTTATTTTATTCAAGAGTGTATTATTTTTTTGTAGAGTACTTGTTCTTCTCTAATTTTTTTCTTCAATACAACCAAATAAATATTGATATATTTTTTAGGTAAACATTGGTTTAATTATAACATCACTTTTCAATTAAAACTAACATTAAATGATACTTTCAAAATTGGTTTTCATGAAAATTTATATTGAAATGAAAAATATATACCCATGATTACTTGGGAATTCAACATCAGATATCTATTAAAAAAAGTTTAATGTTTGTTTCCATGATGTTTTCCAAAAAAAATGAAATTTAAATCCAATTTATATCTATATTTAGGAGATTTTAGCATTGGTTTTGATAGTATAAACCATTTTTATTACCTTAATCATTGTTTTTAAATAACTTATTTTAAAATATTTCATTTTTCATCGGTCTCATTTACATAAATTTTTACACGAATTTAATAATAATAAGTAACTTAATTTAAAAGATAATTTTCTTATAGTTCTACTCAACATCCCATTAATAATAAACTACTCAATAGAATAATATTATTCCACATTCCAATGTTTGTGGTTCTAATAGTTGAGATGAACCAACTCTATTAGCTCTAGACCAAGGGATAACACCACAAATATAATAGTGACCAAACTCATCCTATGAATAAATATCCCCACCATGTATTTAGTGATTCCATATGATTAAAACATGTAAAAATATCTAAAATATATTACCCACTGAGGCCATGATCCACTAGGGGAATCCATACTCAAAACATTCTTTATGATGTCCTTTATAAATACAAATAGAAAACCTCATTCCCCACTGGGTACAAGATTGTGTACTTCCAATTATTAGGAAACCTGTTAATTTTGACACTTGACATACTATACATTTACTCATGAAATCAAAAAACTTATCACCATATTTAGCCTCTCTCAATCAATGATTGAATGTATCTAGAAACTTTAATCGGTCAAAGGTATAAAATGTATCCTTATTGAATTAAACTCAACCATGCAAGGGATACCTTCTATCTCACCTCCTCTATTAGGTAAATGTGAAATGTATTATATATGTTTCTATAAAATAATTCAATACAATATAACTCTGATCACGTTAACAATCATATATTCATCTTCATAGAGGCCAACAACTATACCATCCTCTATAATGGCATGCCTCTCAGAAAAGGACACACATATCAAGAACATACACAATAAGTGTGTAATATACATCTTATGATCTCATGAAAATACAAGGAAATTCTTCAAATATCAAACATTCACATATTTATTATATATATATGAGATAGTTATTGTCACAATTGACCTGTATAAACTAGTATCGTGGATGATAATGTCTATTTTTACCATTAACATATTTTTTTTGTTCTTCACCCAATATTATGTCACTAAAAAATTAAAATCTATATAAAAACCTAAACACCTTCATTAAAATTATTTATGTTCTATAATTTATTTCTCAATGAGGTTTAACGTTGGTTTTCCATAATGAAAACAACGATGAATTCCAACAAACACACAAAAGGAATAAAAAATCCAAACCCATTACAGCATAAAGAAAATATAACTTTCTAAGGGGTAATTTATTGAAACTTATTAAATTTCATCCCCCATATCCACATTTATTGGACCCATTTTTTGAGTGATAGAAGAAATATTATCATTGAACTAGTTTTATCACCCCTCATAATAATATAAAATTACTTGAACATGATTTTTTGATAAATGATCTATATCAATTATGATAAAACTTGGTAACATTTTTTCCAGGATAGAATCCAATGAATGTCCTCTTTCTCTATGAAGGTTAAATTCCATTAATTGGATGGTGTGAGGAAGAAATTTACTAGTATTAACAAAAAATTATATTAAAAATGTCAAGTTATGTGACTAGTACATGCACATATTCTTAGTAAAATGGTTATAAAATAAATTATTCTTATAGTATTTGTTGTAAAACCATATCAAAGTGGAATCCACCATTAACTACTTTTACACCACTAGATCCTCAACTGGAACCATCTCTCATTAGTCCATTGTAACTTTATTTTAATGGTTAATTATCTCAAAAATATTTTAAATATAGAGGTCTAACCAAAGAACAACTCTATCTATCTTTCAGAAAAAAATTAATTATTTTATATGTCAAGGGTATATCTCCACTATAAAAACAATAAATTTTAACCAATATTTTACATACTCAGTAATTTTTGTTGATTCACAATATAATGACTATAAATTGAAAACACTCTCTAATAGATCCATTCAAATTATTAATTCTGTAATATCCTTTAAAGACACATACATAGAATTTTAAATTGATATGAACATTCACGTATAATAAAATATAATCTTTTTATCCTATTGACAGTTCACCGTATCATGACCCCAAACAATCCACAATGTCATTAAAAAAAACTAATCCCTAAACATGGGATCAAACACCAAGAATAGTCTTGAAAACTTGTTTTTAATTTCAATAAAATATATTCCACAAATATCTCACAACCCTATATAGGGAAATCAATAGAGGAATCATTATTGAACCAGAAATTTTCAGATCAAGATGGAATAAAATACCTAGTGATTCCAACCTTTTTTCTACATAATGATTAAGATAACATTAAAATCACAGAATCCACTTTTTTTGAATCTCACATAGGCCAATCTTCATAATTGTGGTAATATCTAGATTAGTGGGAACTATATACATTCTACAAGAAGAATTACACTAATAAAATAATGGTGAATGATATTTATTATATTAATAGGGGAATATAAATCTCATTATATTCAATCAATATGTTACCTTATTTCAAAAATTATTAGTAGTTAAAGGCTCTAACATCATAATAAGGTTATCAAGACCCTACCTCTGAACAGTAACTCAATATAGGTGCATGTTGAAACTCTGTTTTGGCATGTAAGAATGAGAATATTCATATAGAAATACCCTATTAAAAAGTGAAGTGATATATATCAAGTATCACACACTTACCCAAAAAATACCATGTATAGACCAACAAAATGGAACCCCCTAGGTCCATCCATAATGGAAAAATTACCATGCAATACAACCTAGGTGTGAGCATCATCATGTAGACCACATAAAGTCATTACCAATAAACTCACACAAGTTACACATGTGTGATACCTAGTGTAACACACTTGTGTGAGCTACCTCCTTCACCCATGGTCTTGAAATTTCATATAAATAGGTCCTTAGGGTACTCATTTAAATATATTCAAATATCAGAAGAATACATGATGCTCTTATCACCCTAGTACTTCACCAAAACCCTCATAACTGTCCATGTAGCTCTTCAAAACCTGTAAGAATATGTAATTAAGGGGAGTAGTGGGATTAGAGTTCCTCTAATATGTGAAACACAAAACACCTACACAAGGAGATACTTCCCTCTAGCTAACTCATATTACTATGAAGGTATCCTCTAAAACATGGGATATGTATGAGACTCTTCCAGAGAAACCTGAGGAAACCATTGGGACCAAGAGCAAGGCCTCCCCTAAGTGTTATTAACCAGACTTTCTTTTGAAAATAATTTACTTCTCTCTCATGAAAGGCCACCATATGTGAAGCACTTACATTAAACCCAGGTATACCCTATTTGAGACCCTTTTAGCTTTTCTAGACGTCACTTGTGTGATCCCCCTTATTCTCACCCAAGAATCACCTATGCAAGTCATCCTTTGGGCCCCTTTTTCATAACACGGATGGCAAGGCACCTCCATCCTAGGGATTCCCATCTAAGGGGACCAAATCAAAACCTCCACTAAGACCTAAAAATTTGCATGATCATCATGAAATAAACACCAGTGTGTCTCCCATTTGGTAGTGAATTCCCTTTGAGAGATTTATCCTATACTTTTCCTACCTGATAGGTATAATCCATAGGGTGTTTATATCTATGCATCCCCTTGATAACAAGAACCCCAACCTTAGAAGTGGTTCCAGGAGCCTCCCATTTTAGAGGATAAGGTATAGTGCCTTTTCATTCTCTTATTATATCAAAATAAGGGACCTCCCAATTGATTATAGTTAGAGGGTCCACTTTACATTCCCTTTTATGAGAACTAGTGACTTATCCTCCTCTCATCTTCTCTAAAATTGGCGATAGGCCATCCCTCCTGTAGTAATCCTATATTCATTATTGTAGGTTGTATCCATATAGGTTATGATGAATCTTGAAATATTGATCTTTAATGTTGTGGAATCATAGTATTTTGTACTTCTTTTTGAAATGTAATGTTACTACTATTCCTTAATGCAGCTTTTAGAAAATGGAAAAAATGGATTCAGAATGATAAAACACATGCCTTAAGGGAGTCCAATGTTGTGGGTTGTGAGATCCTTATTTTTCTTACAAGGTATATTCTCTATTAAATTAAATTAAACCCTTTTTATAGTTCTCTTTATGGATTAATCCTAGTAACTCTTCTTGAGGGAGGGTCATTTGCTTTTATGGAAGAAAGTTTTCAGGGGAGGAAAATATTGGTTAGAGGCTAAATACATGATGTGTATTTAAAAACAAAACATGAATTTAATAACAAGAATGAAATTGGTTTGGTGGTCCCTTTGATTTCATTTAAAGGTTTTTCCTAGGGGGAATTCCCCCAACATTACATGATGTGAAAAGAATTTACACACCCTGTAAATTCAAGGATTAGGTTTTTCTTTCCCTCTGGAATTGGGGATGATCTCATTGATTTAAGATTAAAACATTCCAAGCGGTTTCTAACGGGTTTGTTCGTAGAACCGAAAACATCCAATGATTCCATATCCATTTGAACCTAATTTCCAAAGGTAGGTGCTCATTAGTTGTGGACTGATGAATCTTAGGAATTTGCATTGGTCGAGAGGATGGGAGGTCAGACTCAACACACCTTTTTGAGGGGAATTATTGTCTACTCCGGGGCTCTCTTTATAGATTTAAGTTATGTTCGTGAATCCTTATTACATTACCAAGTATAAAATGAGTATTCTTTTTAGATCTGACAATCAATGATTGATGTGTAAGAAATTTAGAGAATCTTTTATATGTATTTGAGGTTCTTCATTGATAAAGAATCTTCTATATTTGTTAGAGATTCGTATTCAATGGTATCCATTGATACATAAAAGTATCTTGGTCATTATGATGACCATACTGGTTTTAAATCCACTCAGTGGGGCACTGGAAGTTTATTGTCATTCTGAAGGACATGGATTATTTCAAAGTTGGTATCGTACCCGCAGATGGGCTGCCTAAGTATATTTTATTTTGGAAAAGGAATCATAACCCACAAATTTAAAGTAAGGGAGTATGAAGTTTATGATTGATGGCTCAAAGAAAGATGTCATAATTAATTTTACACTCTAAGCTCATGTGAGGCATGCTCGGTGTGAGAAACAAGAGGTATTTGTAAAAACCAGACAATTGTGCCATGAAAGATGAAATAATAAGAAATGATGTGGGGCTTATGTATGTATGACTAC
Source organism: Viscum album (assembly GCA_963277665.1). Classification (NCBI taxonomy): domain Eukaryota; kingdom Viridiplantae; phylum Streptophyta; class Magnoliopsida; order Santalales; family Viscaceae; genus Viscum; species Viscum album. Next base: position 1,237,148,320 of record OY728157.1, on the reverse strand, counting down.
CCAAATAGATGAAGATTAAAATTTACTACAGGGAAGAAATCCAGGAATAGGGTCCATAAAGGTATATGTACTTTATGGAGATTTGGATACTCTAACTTTGGGCTTGCTCCTGAAAAGGAGGCCAAAATTAGGAGGGGACTTATGATTAGGTTTTACTTCATAGAAGTAATCCCAAATAAAAAGTAAATTAGGACTGGTTAAGAGAAAATTAAGGGACTTGGGGATTACTTCTAAGGAGGATGCCCGTATTTGAAACTGAGGATTATTCTTGAAAAGGAGGCCCATGTTAATGAGGACTTGGGACTTACTCATGAAAAGGAGGTACAGGTTAAGATAATTATGGTTGGGGAACATTTATAAGGAGGATGACCATATTTAGGAATTTTAAGATTGGGGCTTACTCCTTAAAAGGATGCCCAGATTAGGGGACTTGGGGATTACTCCTAAGGAGAATGCCCATACTTGTGAACTTTGTGACTGGGGATTACTTCTAAAAAGGAAGCCCAGGTTAAAGAGGACCTAGGGATTACTCTTAATGAGGATTCCCATTCTTGAGAATTATGACTGGGGCTTATTCCTAAAAAGGAGGCCCAGATTAATGATTCTCTCATCTTAAATGATGAGGTTGAATGAATGAACTCTCTAACTTTAGTGACATAAAGATTTGTAAATCACTAGGTTTTGAGAGATATTCCAAGGAGTTCCTTTCAGATAAGGATGTCAAATCAAGAAATCATGCCATAAATGGCTTTAAAGAGTGTCTTGAAGACTGAATCTTGAATAGGAGAGGTGGAATGGCATAGGAGGGATGAAATGGGCATGAAGGGCACCCAAAAAGGCAGGGGCACGCAAGTCCTAGCAGGCGTGCAGGTACTGCCTGGGCGCGCAAGTCCTGGTCGCGCATGTATACCTGCGTGACACACAGGTACTTGCATGATTGTTAACTAGTAGGGTAACACTTGGGTGATCCTTGACCAATGCCTTTAGAATTTTCCTGAGGTACTTCCAGAAGAGAAGCGCGCAGGTTTTGGTGAAGAAGTAAGGCGGCGTGCAAGTATGTTCATTTCCCTTGAGGGTAAAACACCTTAGGCGCGCAAGTGTTAGTGAATTATAACACTTAGACCTTACTCCTATTGTTTAGACCTTCCATTCTAGGTAAATAATTACCTTAGAAGTGTTTGGAAGACCTGAAGAAGAGACTTGGGCATTCAGAGCTCTATATCTAAATTCTGGAAAAATTTCTTCTTAAAATGGGGGGCCCACCAGGGTTATTTATAGGCTGGAGAAGACCCTGGGCAGTTATCACTTAGGGCGCGCAAGTGACTTGCGTGACCATCTTCGGCGTGCAATTTGTACTTGCGCGACCATTGCGGTGCGCAAGTCTACTTGCACGACCATTGTAAAACTTGCGTGACCCCTGTGCAATGTTCTTCTTATTCCTTCCTTTGTCAATTTTTTTATATTTGTCCAAAAGTTGAATCACTTTGAGCTAATATATTCCCCTTTTCCAATATTTAGATTTTGTGATGATAGGAGCGTCAACAAAATTCCCCCTCAGAGTTGGATCCGAAAGAATAAGGATGTGACTCTGAGGTAAAGAATAAATGAAAGATCTGTAACTTGACTTTTATTCAGAGTTCCTTTGTCTTTTGTGGGCAGTTTAAAGTCATGCACGTCGGACATAATAAAAATAATAATGTTTAAGGTCAAAATATATTTGACTGATTGAATTATAATTGACTCAATTACTTGAAAATTTATCTGAAAACATATTACCATACTCAAGTATGAGGGAAAATATTTAAACTACGGCTTAAGAAAATTTGAATCTGAGGAATGATATGAAAAATAGCTAAAAGGCATTAGAAGAATTAGTTCCCAAGAATGAAGTTACCATTATTTAAAAAACTCCTTAGGGGTTTGAATTATGCAGGGCCACCTAAGGGCATTGGCTGCATAGTCAAATAAATATCATCTTTTGGATGACAGGTCCGTTACGTAGACTACTTATGCAAGGCCACCTAAGGGAACGTGCTGCATAGTCAGGAAAAAGAACTCTGTGAAATTTACTTTACTAGTGCTAAAAATCCAGTGAATGTTTATGGAGATTCAAATTTTCCAAAGTATAGAGTTTTCTGTATGGAAATAAGTACTTGAATATGGAGAAGATATTTCCAAACAAGATTATCGAAGAACTGGATGGATATCACTCTTACGAAGGTCTGACCCAAACGTAGGGAAGAAGAATATAAACCATAGACTCGAATACTTTCAGAACATGAAAAAAGATATGGGACAAGTATGTTAAGGATGGATATTTTTGTCGATCCCTACATATTGTCATTAAGACAAATAAGGACAAAAGTGGCTTTCCTCCCAAGAATGAAGTTACCACTATTCAACAAACCCGTTAGGGGGTTGAATTATGCAGGGCCACCTAAGGGCATTGGCTGCATAGTCAAATAAATGGCATCTTTTGGCTGACTTGTGCGTTATGTAGACTGTTTATGCAAGGCCTCCTAAGGGCACATGTTGCATGGCCAGGCAATAGAACTCTCATAATTTCAAGGTTTTTGTGATTAGAAGTTAATAAAATGGTTATAAAGATCTGAAAATATTTAAGGTTAGGATTATGACACATAAAGATGTGTATTTTCCACTGTATGCAAAGATACAAAGATCAATGCTAACCATAATCATGTTGTGACTGGGTCCTGAATAGAAATGTTGGACTTCACTACGTATCCCATAAGGATGAGAATCAAGCCATATGTAGTTCTTGAACTACAATTTAACGTCGCGTGGGACAAAAGGATTGGAGATCTTAGTTTAGGGCCATAGAGCTTGGACCATTGTAAGAAATAAACAGTGTGTGTTTTCATGGGGACTTTTCAGCCAGGGGACTGAAAGAGGAATTTGGGGTTAGGCCCGAAAGACTTGGGGATGGATTCTAGGGACACTCGAACGTTTCTATGTATCCCATAAGGATGGGAATCAAGCTGACGTAGTTCTAGAAATACCATCTGTACAGATTTGGTTTGTACATGTGAAGGGTTAAAGGGGACTTTAGTGCAATGATGGTTTAACCCAAGATAAAAGGTTCGGGTATTGACATATCTTGTACATAGTCTTTTGAAATGAAACATGATTGAAAATCAATGTAAATAATGATTCCCTCTAAGGTGAGGGTATCAAAGAATATTATAGATTATTGTCATACTGGACAAAAGTGTTGTATATTTTAACGTCGTATAGCAAGGACGAAAGTGAACCAATGTAAAGATATTGATTCCAGAGGTGGTTTTAGGAATCAACATCGTATGAGATGGAGGTGAACTGATGTGAAGAGACTGGTTTTGGGCTTGAACCTTGGGAGGTTTCCTATGTACCCAGCCTAGAAGGCAAGGATCAAAGTCCGCGTAGTTCAATTAAAGAATGAATTAGTGATCAAGTTGTTCTTGGGGACAACGACCTAAAAAATAGAAAAAAAAGTATTGGGACTTACACATGGTTAGTAGCCCAAAGAGAGTGTTATTGTTGAAGTTTTTTCTAAGATCACGTGAGTCATACTCAGTGTGAGAAAAAAGAGGTAGCAACAACCCTAACGATGCACAGTTTAATGTCATGTAGGACATATAAAAGGACTATGCAGTTTAAAGTCTTGCAGTTAGGACTATTGGTGATGCACAGTTTAGTGTCATGTAGCAGGGACAGAGTATAGTTTAATGTCATGTAGGACATATTAAAGGACTTTCTGTATAGTTTAGCGTCATGTAGTTAGGACGATGGGGACAATACAGTTTAATGTCATGTTGGACAAAAGGGGAACTGTGCAGTTTAATGTCATGCAGCGAGGACAAAAGAGTACACCATTTAACATCATGTTGGACGTATTAGGGAAATTTTTCACAGTTTAAAGTCAAGTTGGACGAAAAAGGGACGATACAGTTTAGCGTCATGTTGTACATAAGTTCCAACAGTTTAAGGTCATATGCATGGACCATTGATTATGCAGTTTAACGTCTTTCTAGACGTGTGAGACTTTTATATAGTTTAACGTCATATAGTAAGGACGATGAAGGGGGATACAGTTTAACATCATGTTGGACGAAAGTGCGAATAGTTTAAGGTCATATGCATGGACTGTGGATGGCGTGGTTCAACGTCATGTTGGACGTTGGTGCAGTTTAAGGTCATACCGGACCAAGGTGCAGTTTAACGTCATACTGGACCGTTGATTATATATTTTGTTTTTATACAAAATACTTCTTCAAAAATCCGGCATTGGTTGGAGTAGTGATGAGTTCTCCATCCATTGATATTAATGAATAATATCCATTGGAGTAGACCCTATGTATTGAGTAAGGTCCTTCCCATTTTGGCTCAAGCTTGGGAGGTTTCTTTCCTGGTATCATTTGAGTTCTGAGAACTAATGCCAATTCTCCCTGAGTGAATGAACGAAGACGAAATTTTTTGTTGAAAGCTCGTGCTATTCGATTCTGATAGACTTCCAAGTGGTGAAAAGTGCACAATATTTTCTCATCTAAATGTTCCAATTCATTCAATAGTTTTTTAGATTGTTCATCTGTATATGACTGATCTCAAATGGCTACTCTGAGCGAGGGTAGTTGAACTTCAATGGGAAAGATGACTTCTGTTCCATATACCAGTGAATATGGACTTGACCGTGTTGCAGTGCGGGTGGTAGTCTGATAAGCCCATAAAGCATGAAAGAGTTTATCAGGATATGAATTCTTATCTTTATCCACCATATTTTTTAGTATATTGGAATGAGCCTTGTTGAAGGCTTCTATCTAGCCATTGGCCGCTGCATGATACTGAGAAGAATGGCTGGATTTTATTTTATATTATTGATACAACTTCTTCACCTCGGATGAACAGAAGTTGGTTCCATTTTCCATCAATATGGTATGAGGGACACCAAATCTGGTAATGATGTTAGACTTGATGAAGCTAACAATGCATTTAGAACTGACTTCTTTGAGAGGTATTGCCTCTGCCCATTTGGAAACGAAATCATTAGGAGTAAGAATATACTTATACTGCTTGGCCGTAGCTGAAGGGTAAGGTCCCACCACATCCATTCCCCATGTGGCAAATGGCCATGAGTATTTAGCTGTATGAAGAAACTCTGGAGGTTGATGAATGAAGTTGGCATGTACATGGCATGAATGACACTTCATTGTGAAATCAACACAATCTTGTATCATTGAAGGCCAAAAGTATCCAAGCCTTCGAATCTGATTAGAAAGTCTATGTCCAGACTGGTGGGCACCACAGACTCCTACATGCACGTCTTTCATGACAAACATTGTCTCTTCACCATCAATGCATCTGAAGAGAACTCCATCGAAACCACGCTTGTAGAGAGTTTTCTCTAGGTGATCTGGGCTATCATAAAGAGTAAAATTGACCACACATCACCAGATTTGTTCTTTCTCGGCTCTATCAGGTGGAAGTGTTCCATTTTGAAGGTATTCCTTGATAGATGGAATCCATCCGGTAGTATGACCATACGGTTTAGGAATGGGACTAATTTCATTAATTTCCTCTGTTCTGATTCGAACATAAGGTGAAATTGTAGGACTGTGGGCAATACTGATGGTTGTCTCGTCCCGATTTGGATCTTCCAGAGCTATGGCTATATTAACCAGTGCATCAGCTTGAGCATTTTGTGATCTTGGGACATAAGAAAATGTCGGTTCTGAAGGGAATTCTGCCATTAACTCTCTGATGTAATCATTCAAAGGGATTGGCTCTTCTTTTTTGATGGCATAATCACCATTGATTTGTTTTATTACCAGGTCTGAATCACCTTTCACCTTTAAGTGATTCACTTGTTCTTGAAGCGCCAATTCCATGCCTGTGATGAGAGCTTTGTATTCTTATTCATTATTGGTACCACCTTCCCACAATAAGAAGGAATAAGGTAACACTTCCTTTTCTGGAGAAATGAGCACAATTCCTAAGCCAACTTTGTTAAAATTAGGATTTTCCATTTTCCTCCCTGTCGGACTTCTGGAAGCACCATCAAAATACATTTCCCATGCCTGAGGGATTTCATGAATAGAGAAGACTTCCTCATCATGGAGTTCAATATCTGAAGATGTGTCTTCCACTGAAGGGTGTTCAGCAAGGAAATAATCTAGAACTTGGCCCTTTCTTTCCTTTTGAGACACATACTGAATGTCAAATTGCTGCAAAATAACTGCCCACCTTTCCAGACGTCTTGTAAGCATTGGACGACTAAGGATGAATTTGAGCTGGTTATTGTGAGATACCAATTAGACCTCGTGATGTTGTAGGTAGTGTCTCAACTTCTGAACTGCAATGATTAATTCCAGGCAATACTTCTCCATACTTTAGTACCGGGTTTCTGCTTTAAGCATAGTCCGACTGAAGTAGTAGACGCTGTTTTCAATCCCAGCATCATTCTTCTGAGCAAGAAAGGCACCCAATGATCGCTCTAAGGCTGTCACGTAAAGGATAAGAGGCCTTTCATCAACAGGTGGCATAAGTGCTGGTGGGTTCAAGAGTTATTTCTTGAGAATATCAAGTGCTTCTTGACATTCTCCAGTCCACTGGTAAGTGACTCCCTTCTTTATCAATTTGGTGAAAGGTAAACTTTTTCCTGCCAAATTGGCGATGAAATGTCGAATATAGGCTAAGTGTCCTTGAATTCCTCTTAATTATTTCAAATTTCGAGGAGGTGACATACCAAGGATTGACTTGGTCTTCTCAGGATCAACTTCAATACCATGATGGCGTACAAAAAAGTAAATAAATTTTCCTGAGGTTACCCCAAAAGCACATTTTAAGGGGTTCATCATAAAATAATGTTGTCGAAGCTTGCGGAATATGACTTCCAAATCAGCCAAGTGATTAGAATGTTGTTTGGATTTGACCACCAAATTGTCCACAAAGCATTCAACAAACTTCCCTAAAAAGGGTTTGAAGATATGATGCATGGCACGCTGATATGTTGTGCATGTATTCATTAAGCCAAAGGGAATTACCCGGTAGCAAAACACACCCTGAGGGGCTCTGAAAGCTGTGGATTCCTTGTCTTATGGGTCCATTCAGATTTGATTATATCAGGAATATCCATCCATGAAGGACAGTGCTGCATATCCAGCTGTTGCATTAATTAAAAGTTCTGTAATCGGAACTAGGAAATCATCCTTAGGACAATGCCGATTAAGATCTCTGAAATCGATGCAAACTCTAATTTTTCCATTCTTATTCTTTATAGGGACAATATTAGCCAGCCACTTGGGATATTGAACTTCTCTGAAGAAGTAATCTTTGATATGCTTATCCACTTAAGCTTCAATTTTTGAAGCATATGTTGGGTGTGTTATTCTCGCGGCTTTCTTAAATCCCTAATGCTCTTCTGGTAAACCCAAATGATGAGTAGCAACATCAGGATCAATCCCGGGCATCTCTGTATAGTTCCAAGAAAATATGTCTCGATTTTTTTTTAAAAAGGAAATATACATCTCTTATTATTTAAGAGTCATGGCCGCACTAATTAAAGTGGGCGTGGATCTTCTTTTGTACCCAGATTTATTTCTCTGAGTTCATCCACGGTGGTAGAGATACCCTCTTCAAATGCTGGATAAAAATCTATGAGATCTTCCTCTTCCTCTTCAACATGTGTTACTTCTTCTATTTATACTTGCATAGTAAATGATGAAGTATAATTTCCATGATTAAGAGAGATATTAAAATTTGAACATCTTGATGAAGAGGCTTCCATTTCCGACCCAATTGATGATGAAGGGTCTTACTTGGGTAATCAAGAGGAGATGGTGGATTGAGAATTGACATCATTTTTCACTTATGATGTCGCTATCACTTCTTCTGGCCTGGTTAGTGAAGTATAGACTTGCTGGATTTCAGAATATGAAACGAAGACATCTCCATTTGAGCTTTCATCATTTCCTGGTGGGTTACCAGTTTCTCCCATGTTTTCTATCTCGATTGTCGTAATTGACATTATGGATCTTTCCATAAGAGTAATTTGATTTGGGTCTACCCTATCAATTTGACTGATAGGCAACACATAATTTGTACTCACATGCGCAAATGGATTTACTGGAATCTTTTCCAAACCATATGGAGCATTAACTTTGGTAATCTTCCTGGTTGTGGATTTATCCTTTCCCTTTAAGTGATAGAATTCTACCTCAATGTATTAAGACTCACATGTCTTGAACGGGGCCTTATCACCATATAATGTCCCATCTTGACCATCGAAACAATATTTGAGACATTGATGGTATGATGAAGGGATAGCCGCATGTTGATGTAACCAGGGTATTCCAAGAAAGATGTTGAAGGATGAGTCTTGATCAAAAACCATATTTGGGAATTTTAATATTGGGACTTACTCCTAAGGGGGATGCCCATATTAATGGGAATTATGACTGGGGCTTATTCTTGAAAAGGAGGCCCAAGTTAATGAGGACTTGGGGATTACTCTTAAGGAGGATGCCCAGTAATAAGATTATCTCATCTTAAAGGATGAGGTTGAATGAATGAAATCTCAATCTTTAGTGACATAAATATGTGTAAATCACTAGGTTTTGAGAGATGTTCCACGGAGTTCCTTTCATATAAGGAAGTAAAATCAAGAAATCATGCCATAAATGGCTTTAAGAGTGTCTTGAAGACTGAATCTTTAATAGGAGAGGTGGAATGGCATAAAAAGGGTGAAATGGGTAGGAAAGGCACCCAAAAGGATAGGGGCACGCAAGTCCTGGCAGGCGCGCAGGTACTGCGTGGGCGCGCAAGTCCCTGGGCGCGCAGGTATACCTACGCATCACATGGGTACTTGCGCGATTTTCAGCCCTTAGGGTAATACTTGGGTGATCCTTGACCAAAGCCTTTAGAATTATCCTGAGGTACTTCCAGAAGAGGGGCACACAAGTTTCAATGAGTAGTTAAGGAGGCGCACAAGTATGTTCATTTCTCTTAAGGGTAAAACACCTTAGGCGTGCAAGTGTTAGTGAATTCTAACACTTAGACCTTACCCCTCTTGTTTAGACCTTCCATTCTAGGTAAAGAATTACCTTATAAGCATTTGGAAGACCTGAAGAAGAGACTTGGGAGTTCAGAGCTCTGTATCTGAATTCTGGAAAAATTCCTCCTGAAATGGGGGGCCCACCAGGGGTATTTATAGGTTGGAGAAGACCTCGGGCAGTTATCACTTAGGGAACGCAAGTGACTAGCGCGATCAAAAATGCGGCGCGCAAGTGTACTTGCGCGACCCTTGTGAAATGTTCTTTTTATTCATTCCATCGTCAATTTTGGATATTTGTCCAATGGTTGAATCACTTTGAGCTAGGATATTCCCCTTTTCCAATCTTTAGACTTTATGACGAAAGGAGTGTCAAAAAAAGTCCCCCCTCAGAGTTGGATCCAAAAGAAATGAGGATTTGACTATGAGGAAATCGAGAACCAAAAAGGAAATTGGGGTGCGTAGGGTATGGCGCCCAAATGAGCTTTGGGCGCGCAGGGTTTGGCGCGCAGGATCTGGCACGCAGGGGTACAAACATGTATATAAATAGAGGGCCTCACCTCACACAAAGCACCTGGCTCTTGCTTGTTTTTTTGCTCTCGGCACGCAAGTTGACTCCCGGATCTCGCTTGTCCGCGCTTCTTGCTTCTTGCGCCGCGCTTCTGTTTCTTGTGCCGCATTGATTTTAAGGTAATTAGACTTGCGCGGTGAAACCTATGCGGCCAATACTTGCGCAACCGAAGGAGACTTGCACGCCTTAATGACTTAGCCAATTTCTTCAAATCCTTCACAAATTTTATGAAAAATTAACATACTTTAAGAGTTAATTATTCAACTTTTGTGTAGATCAAATGGCCCCAAAGAGAATCATAATGACTGATGAATTGTCTATCAAGTGGATAGATGACATAATGAATATTGTTGGCCATGATTACTATGATATCTGTGATAGCACTCTTCCAGATTTGGCTAAGTACTTGAAGAAATATCATTTTAACCTCCCACAGAGCATCTATCTGCCCCTGTATGGTCATGGTCATTTTCAAGGAGTCAATGTTCCTGATGCAAAGAACTATATACCTGAGATGCAGATGCAATGCTACTCCTCTATTTCGGTTATGTTGTGCATTAAGAGCAACAACATTGGCATGAACTTTCAAATTTTTCCTGCATGCCATTTCCTTGTAGATATGAAAATGGAAAACCCATGGGCTGAAATGTTTTCCACTGCCGGTTGGTGGAGAGAAGACAAATATGATATTAGAATAATATCTGAAAAGAGTAATCTCTCCAAATGTCTCTTTACTTCCAATGCTTCATTCTCAAATCCATGTATCCATCTTCCAAGTCTCTTGGACAGAAATAGAGTCATTGTTTGATCAGCAAAATTTTTTCTCAAACCGCACTCAAGAACATTATTTTACAATTGTTCCAAGAAGAGCTGGTATCACTGCATCTCTTATGGTATCCAGTTCAATGAATGAATTCCAGGTGGCTGCTGATGAAGCTCGGGATGCCGTAAATCAAATGAAGATTTATGTTGAAAGTCTTTTGTAATTCCTGAAAAAGAGAAGAGACTCCAGTCTGTGGATGTCCTTCTAACTCTTGTGCATCAATGAAAAACACTTTCATCTTCAATCATTTGTACCTGCATTCTCTTTTTCTATCTGATTTAAATTTTACCTAAGCGAATGGGCCTAGTAAGAATAGTTTTAATTTCTCAATATTACCTAAATCATACAAAATGTATGTTTAGTGAGCTGGAACTTGACTTTTATTCAAGGTTCCTTTGTCTTTTTTGGGCAGTTTAAAGTCATGCACGTCGGACATAAATAGGCTAATGTTTAAGGTCGAAATAGCTTTGACCAAAATGGATTAAAATTGACTCAATTCCATGCCAATTTGCTGAAAACATATTACCATACTCAAGTATGAGGGAAAAATATGTAAACTATGACTTAAGAATATTTGAATCTGAGGAATGATATGAAAAAGAGATAAAAGGAATTAGAAGAAGTAGTTCCCAAGAATGAAGTTACCATTATTTAACAAACCCATTAGGGGGTTGAATTATGCAGGGCCACCTAAGGGCATTGGCTGTATAGTCAAATAAATAGCATCTTTTGGCTGACAGGTCCGTTATGTAGACTACTTATGCAAGGCCACCTAAGGGCACGTGCTGCATAGTCAGGAAAAAGAACTCTCAAAAATTTACTTTCCTAGTTCTAAAAAGCCAGTGAAAGTTTATGGAGATTCAAATTTTCCAAAGTATAGAGTTTGCTATATGGAAAGAGGTACTTGAATATGGAGAAGATATTTCCAAACAAGATTATCAAAGAACTATATGTATATCACTCCTATGAAGGTCTGACCCAAACGTAGGGAAGGAGACTATAAACCATAGACTTGAATACTTTCATATCATGAAAAAGGATATGGGACAAATATGTTAAGGATGGCTATTTTTGCGTATCCCTACATATTATCAAGACAAATAAAGACAAAAGAGGTTTTCCACCCAAGAATGAAGTTACCACTATTTAACAAACCCGTTAGGGGGTTGAATTATGAAAGGCCACCTAAGGGAATTGGATGCATAGTCAAATAATAGCATCTTTTGGCTGACAGGTCCATTACGTAGACTGTTTATGCAAGGCCACCTAAGGGCACATGCTGCATGGTCAGGCAAAAGAACTCTCAGAATTTCAGGCCTTTTGTGATTAGAAGTTAAGAAAAGGGTTATGAAGATCTAAAAATATTTAAGGTTAGGATTATGACACATAAAGATGGGTATTGTCCAATGTATGCAGAGATACACAGATCAATGATAACCATAATCATGTTGTGACTAGGTCCTGAATGGAAATGTTGGACTTCACTACGTATCCCATAAGGATGGGAATCAAGACATACGTAGTTCTTGAACTACAGTTTAACGTCATGTGGGACAAAAGGACTAGAGATCTTAGTTTAGGGTCATAGAGCTTGGACCATTATAAGAAATACACAGTGTGTGCTTTCATGGGGACTTTTCAGCCAATGGACTGAAAGTGGAATTTGGGTTTAGGCCCAAAAGGCTTGGGGCTGAATTCGAGGGATGCTCGAACGTTCCTGCGTATCCCATAAGGATGGGAATCAATCCCACGTAGTTATAGAAATACCCTCTTTACAAATTTGGTTCGTACATATGAAGGGTGAAATGGGACTTTAGTGTAATGATGGTTTAACCCAAGATAAAAGGTTCGGGCATTTCCATGTATGCACATAGTCTTTGAAATGAAACATGATTGGAAATCAATGTAAATAATGATTCCCTCTCAGGTAAGGGTATCAAAGAATATTATAGTTTATTGTCATACTGGACAAAATTGTTGTATAGTTTAACGTCATATAGCAAGGACGAAAGTGAGCCAATGTAAAGATATTGATTCTAGGGGCGGTTTCACGAATCAACATCATATGAGATGGAGGTGAGCTGATATGAAGAGATTGGTTTTGGGATTGAACCTTGGGAGGTTTCCTATTTACCTAGCCTAGAAGGCAAGGATCAAAGTCCGCATAGTTCAATTAAAGAATGAATTAGTGATCAAGTTGTCCTTGGGGACAATGACCTAGAAAATAGTGTTGGGACTTACAGATGGTTAGTAGCCCAGAGAGAGTGTTATGGTTGAAGTTTGCTCTAAGCTCACGTGATTCATACTCAGTGTGAGAAACAAGAGGTAGCAACAACCCTAATTATGCACAGTTTAATGTCATGTAGGACATATAAAGGGACTATGCAGTTTAAAGTCTTGCAGTTAAGACTATTGGTGCTGCAAAGTTTACTGTCATGTAGCAGGGACAAAGTACAGTTTAATGTCATGTAGGACGAATTAAAGGAATTTCTGTATAGTTTAGCATCATGTAGTTAGGACGATGGGGAAAATACAGTTTAATTTCATGTTGGACAAAAGGGGAACTGTGCAGTTTAATGTCATGTAGTGAGGACAAAAGAGTACACCATTTAACGTCATGTTAGACGTATTAGGGACTTTTTCACAGTTTAACGTCATGTTGGACGAAAAAGGGACGATACAGTTTAGCATCATGTTGGACCTAAGTGCGAATTGTTTAAGGTCGTATGCATGGACCATGGATTATGAAGTTTAACATCTTGCTGGACATAAGGTAATTCTATATAGTTTAACGTCATATAGCAAGGACGATGAAGGGGATACAGTTTAATGTCATGTTGTCTAGACATGATGAACAGTTTTAATGTCATGCAGGACGGTGGTGCAGTTTAAGGTCATATTAGACATAAGTGTTGTATAGTTTAACGTCATATAACAAGGATGAAAGTGAACCAATGTAAAGATATTGATTCTAGGGGTGGTTTCACGAATCAACATCATATGAGATGGAGGTGAACTGATGTGAAGAGATTGGTTTTGGGATTGAACCTTGGGATGTTGCCTACGTACCCATCCTAGAAGGAAAGGATCAAAGTCCGCGTAGTTCAATTAAAGAACGAATTATTGATCAAGTTATCCTTGGGGACAACGACCTAGAAAATAGTGTTGGGACTTACACATGGTTAGTAGCCCAGAGAGAGTGTTATGGTTGAAGTTTTCTCTAAGCTCACGTGAGTCATACTCGGTGTGAGAAACAAGAGGTATCAACAACCGTAATGATGCACATTTTAATGTCATGTAGGACATATGAAGGGACTATGTAGTTTTAAATTCTTGCAGTTAGGACTATTGGTGCTGCACAGTTTAATGTTATGTAGCAGGGACAAAGTACAATTTAATGTCATGTAGGATGTATTAAAGGACTTTCTGTACAGTTTAGCGTCATGTAGTTAGGACAATGGGGACAATACAGTTTAATGTCATGTTGGACAAAAGGGGAACTGTGCAGTTTAATGTCATGCAGTGAGGACAAAAGAGTACACCATTTAACATCATGTTGGACATATTAGGGACTTTTTTCACAGTTTAATGTCATGTTGGACGAAAAAGGGATGATACAGTTTAGCTTCATGTTGGATGTATGTGTGAATAGTTTAAGGGCGTATGCATGGACCTTGGATTATGTAGTTTAACATCTTGATGGACTTAAGGTACTTCTATATAGTTTAATGTCATATAGCAAGGATGATGAAGGGGATACAGTTTAATGTCATGTTGTCTGGACATGATGAGCAGTTTTAATGTCATGCAGGACGGTGGTGCAGTTTAAGGTCATACTAGACCAAGGTGCCGTTTAAGGTCATACTGGACTGTTGATGATATATTTTGTGTTTATACAAACTACTTCTTCAGAAATCTGGCATTGGTTGGAGTAGTGATGAGTTATCCATCCATCGAGATTAATGAATAATCTCCATTGGAGTAGACCCTATGTATTGAGTAAGGTCCTTCCCATTTTGGCTCAAGCTTGGGAGGTTTCTTTCCTGGTATCATTGGAGTTCTGAGAACTAATACCAATTATCCCTGAGTGAATGAATGAAGACAAACTTTTTTGTTGAAAGCTCGTGCTATTCGATTCTGATAGACTTCAAAGTGGTAAAAAGTGCACAATCTTTTCTCATCTAACTGTTCCAATTCATTCAATCGCTTTTGAGATTGTTCATCTGTAGATGACTGATCAAAAATGGCTACTCTGAGTGAGGGTAGTTGAACTTCAATGGGCAAGATGGATTCCGTTCCATATACCAGTGAATATGGAGTTGACCGCGTTGCAGTGCGGGTGGTGGTCCGATAAGCCCATAAAGCATGAAAGAGTTTATCAGGCCATGATTTCTTATCTTTATCCACCATATTTTGTAGTATATTTGACAGAGTCTTGTTGAAGGCTTCTATCTGGCCATTGGACGCTACATGATACTGAGATTAATGATTGGACTTGATGTTGTATTCTTGATACAACTTCTTCACCTCAGATGAACAGAAGTTGGTGCCATTATCCATCAATATGGTATGAGGGACACCAAATCTGGTAATGATGTTAGACTTGATGAAGCTAACAATTCATTTAGAACTAACTTCTTTGAGAGGTATTTCCTATGCCCATTTGGAAAAGAAATCAGTAATAGTAAGAATATACTTAAACTGCTTGGCCGTAGCTGAAGGGTAAGGTCCCACCACATCCATTCCCCATGTGACAAATGGCCACGAGTATTTAGTTGTATGAAGAAACTCTGGAGGTTGATGAATGAAGTTGGTATGTACTTGGCATGAATGACACTTCTTTGTGAAATCAACACAATCTTGTATCATTGAAGGCCAAAAGTATCCAAGCCTTCGAATCTGATCAGACAGTCTATGTCCAAACTGGTGGGCACTACAGACTCCTGCATGCACTTCTTTCATGACAGGCATTGTCACTTCACCATAAATACATCTGAAGAGAACTCCATCAAAACCATGTTTGTATAGAATTTTCTCTAGGTGATCTGGGATATCATAAAGAGTAAAATTGATTACCCATTGCTGGGTTTGTTCTTTCTCGGCTGTATTAGGTGGAAGTGTTCCATTTTTAAGGTATTCCCTGATAGATGACATCCATCATGTAGTATGACCATACAGTTTAGGAATGGGACTATTTTCATTAATTTCCTCTGTTCTGATTCGAACGTAAGGTGAAATTGCCCGACGGTGGGCAATAATGATGGTTGTCTCGTCCCGATTTGGATCTGCCGAACTGTGGCTATATTATCCAGTGTATCAGCTTGAGTATTTTGTGATCTTGGGACATAAGAAAATGTTGGTTCTGAAGGGAATTACGCCATTAACTCTCTGATGTAATCATACAAAGGGATTAGTTCTTCTTTTCTGATGGCATAATCCCCATTGACTTGTTTGATTACTAGGTCTGAATCACCTTTCACCTTTAAGTGATTCACTTGTGCTTGAAGTGACAATTCCAAGCCTGCGATGAGAGCTTGGTATTCTGCTTCATTATTGGTACCATCTTACCACAATAAGAAGGAATAGGATAACACTTCCTTTTCTGGAGAAATGAGCACAATTCCTAATCCAACTTTGTTGAACTTAGGATTTTCCATTTTCCTCCATGTTGGACTTCTAGAAGCACCATCAAAGTACATTTCCCATATCTGAGGACTATCTTGAATAGATAAGACTTCATTATTAGGGAGTTCAATATCTGAAGATGTGTCTTCCACTAAAGGGTGTTCAACCAGAAAATCAGCCAGAGCTTGGACCTTTATTTCCTTTTGAGACACATACTGAATGTCGAATTGCTACAAAATAACTGCCCACCTTGCCAGGCATCCTGTAAGCATTGGATGACTAAGGATGAATTTGAGCAAGTTATTGCGAGATACCAATTGGACCTTGTGATGTTGCAGGTAGTGTCTCCACTTCTGAACTGTAAAGATTAATGCCAGGAATCACATCTCAATACTTGAATACCAGGTTTCTGCTTCAAGCATAGTCCGACTGAGGTAGTAGAGGTTGTTTTCATTCCCAGCATCATTCTTCTGAGCAAGAAAGACACCCAATGATTGCTCTAGAGCTGTCACGTAGAGGATAAGTGGTCTTCCTTCAACAAGTTGCATGAGTACCGGTGGACTCAAGAGGTATTTCTTGAGAATATCAAATGATTCTTGACATTCTTCAGTCCACTGGTAAGTGACTCCCTTCTTCATCAATTTGGTGAAGGGTAAACTTTTTCCTTCCAAATTGGCGATGAAACGCCGAATATAGGCTAAATGTCCTTGAATTCCTCTTAATTATTTCAAATTTCGAGGAGGTGACATACCAAGGATTGATGTTTTCTTCTCAGGATCGACTTCAATACCACAATGGCATACAAAAAAGCTGAGAAATTTCCCTGAGGTTACACCAAAAGCACATTTTAAGGGGTTCATCTTCAAATTATGTTGTCGAAGCTTGCAGAATATGACTTCCAAAACAGCCAAGTGATTAGAACTTTGTTTGGATTTGACCACCAAATAATCCACATAACATTCAACGAACTTCCCTAAAAAGGGTTTGAAGATACGATGCATGGAAAACTGATATGTTGCATCTTCATTCTTTTAGCCAAATGGAATTACCCAATAGAAAAACACACCCTGAGGGGCTCCGAAAGCTGTAGATTCCTCATCTTCTGGAGCCATTTAGATTTGATTATATCCGGAATATCAATCCATAAAGGAAAGTGCTTCATAGCTAGCTGTTTCATCAATCAAGAGTTCTATAATCGGAACTGGAAAATAATCCTTAGGACAATGCCGATTAAGATCTCTGAAATTGATGCAAACTCTAATTTTTCTATTCTTTTTCTTCACAGGGACAATATTATCCAACCACTTGTGATATTGAAATTTTCTGATGAAGTTAGCTTTGATAAGCTTATCCACTTCAGCTTCAATTTTGGAAGCATAAGTCAGGTGTGTTCTTCTCATGGCTTGCTTAAATCATCGATGTTCTTCTGGTAAACCCAAATGATGAGTAGCAACATTTGAATCAGGCCAGGGAATTTCTGTATAGTTCCAAGCAAATATGTCTCGATTTTTCTTTATAAATGAAATATACATCTCTTGTTATTCAAGAGTCAAGGCCGCACTGACTAAAGTGGGGTGTGGATCTTCTTTTGTACCCAGATTTATTTCTCTGAGTTCATCCACGGTGGTAGAGATACCATCTTGAAATGTTGGAGGAGCATCTCTGAGATCTTCCTCTTCTTCTTCAACATGTGTTATTCTTTCCGTTTCTACTTGCATATTAGATGATGAAGAAAAATTTTCATAATCATAAGAGATGTTAAAATTTGAATATCTTGAAGAAGAGGCTTCCATTTCCAAACCAATTGATGATGAAGGGTCTTCCTTAGGTAATAAAGAGGATATTATGGATTGAGGATCGACATCATTGTTCACCTCTAACATCACTATCACTCCTTCGGTCCTGGTTGGTGAAGTATAGACTTGCTGGATTTCATCAGATGAAACGAAGAAATCTCCATTTGAGCTTTCATCATTGCCATGAGGATCACCAATTTCTCTCATGTTGTCTGGCTCGATTACCGTAATTGACATTATGGATTTTTCCACAAGAGTATTTTGATTTGGGTCTATCCTGTCAATTTGACTGATAGGAAACACATAATCTGTACTCACATGTGAAAATGGATTTACTGGAATCTTTTCCAAACCATATGGAGAATTTACTTTGGTAATCTCCCTGGTTGTGGATTTATCCTTTCCCTTCATGTGATAGAATTCCGCCTCAATGTATTGAGACTCACATGTCCTGAATGAGGCCTTATCACCATACAATGTCCCAAATTTACCATCGAAACAATACTTGAGACATTGATGGTATGATGAAGGGATAGCCACATGTTTATGTAGCCAGGGTCTTCCAAGCAAGATGTTGAAGGATGAGTCTTGATCAAAAACCATGAAATCCTAATTGGATACAAGATCTCAAAACTGAGTTCTAAGTGTAACTTCACCCAGTGGTTCTTGTTCATTTTTATCATATCCTTGTAACATCATGGTAGAAGGAGATAAATCAGATTCTGTGAGGCCCAATCGACGAAGTGTATGAATGGGCATGAGGTTGACTCCTGAACCATTATCAATGAAAGATATTAGGATGTCTACACCATTGACCTTTCCAAATAAGTACAAAGGTCTAATATGTCCATGCACGACATCATCTTCATCTTCATCAGTAAAAGATATTACTACATGGAATTCTGCAGGATTGTTCTCTATGTGATAGACTTCAGCTGCAATAATTTCAGTTTCAAACTCCTGAGGACTTGAAAAAGCCTTAATGAGTGCTTCTCGAAGATCCTTTGATAAATTCAAAGCATCTCGAATTGATAACATGGCCGATACTTGGGACAGGTGTTTCAATACATCATACTTTTGATCCAGAGGTCTGTGTTTCCCAACAAGAACATGTGGTTTAGCAGGTCCCTTGGAAGCAGATGCTTTGGAAGTTGATGCATCTTTTATCGGGATAAGATTTGGAAGTGTTACTGGTTTTGGAAGATTAGACCGATTAAATCCATTTACTTGCTGAGAGGAAGAAGATGGAACCTTCAAACGGTATTCCAGAATAACTATGCCAGGACTAAATTTTCTATTGGTAAAAGAACCTGCTTGTTCCTACTGAGCTCGCTGAAGGGCTCTACCACGAGTTTTTGCTGCGTACACAGTTCTAGCAGGGGTAGAATTGTAATAGTGGCTTCTGAAAGATCCACGTCTTCCCTATATCCTGAGCCTCTGGAACTTCCTCTGATTCCTCTATTTGATATAGGGAATTCGGGATCATTATAATCGAAACTACAACTGGCATATGGATCTGTTAATTGAATCATATTAACAGAACTGAAAATCAACTCTTCATCCAATGAAGGCTCTGCATGATTAGCCAATTTAGTTTGTGCCGTTTTATGGGGTGGTGCCCATTGCTTCGAAGTAGATGGCATGAAATCTGCCAGAGTCAAAGACAACTTAGGCTTTGACACATACTC
Source organism: Viscum album (assembly GCA_963277665.1). Lineage (NCBI taxonomy): Eukaryota > Viridiplantae > Streptophyta > Magnoliopsida > Santalales > Viscaceae > Viscum > Viscum album. The sequence continues at coordinate 1,237,128,774 of OY728157.1, read as the reverse complement.
AACTTCTTCTAATTGTTCCTCTTTCATGGAACTCTTCCATTTCTTTGAGGATTTTCCCTCTGATGAAGAGGGTTTTGCTGCGGCATTCATGGAAGAAGGCACAATTGGTTTCTTCAATTGTGTTCGAAAAATAGCATGAGTTCAGTTGATCATCTTTCTGACCATCCAATCATCATATTTTTGTGCATTTTTCCTTCTGACTTCTTGCCACTCGCCTTCCTCCTCTGGAACTGTAGCAGTAACATATGCTACCTAAGCTGAAGAACCTTTCAGTTTGACTTTTCTCGAGTCGACCATCTTTTGCATGAGGTCCTTGAAGACAAAACACTCCTGGATGGGATGCCACATCATTTGATGAAATGGGCAATAATTGGGATGGTCTCCATCTCATTCCTTGTTTGGCCTCTTGGTCCTTGTCAATTGAACCAAATTATTTTCTAGAGCCGAAATGAAATAACCATGAACTTGTTCATTTCAGAAAGAGTAAAATTTTCTTTTTCAAATCCTCAAATTGTTTTCATCTTTGATCTCTTTGATTATCTTGATGAAACGACCTCTATTGTTGATGCTCAGGAGGTGGATCCCTTCGAGAAGATGAATGTTTTGAAGTAGAAGCAGGTACAGGTGCATTCTTAAGCATAAATGTAGTAGTCTCTACTTTACCCATTCTCCTTCCTAGAGCTGATGGAATTAAAAGAGATTTATCCTTAGTCTGTATAATATAATCTTCAATCTGTTGAGTGATTGAAGTAAGGTCTCGAAACCCTCCTGTGTATTTCATAGGGGTCAGAAGTGTGTGCAACTCATCACGCAAATTTTCCACACAGATTGAAAACAATTCTTCTTGAGGGAGTGCTAAGCTTAGGGAATATGTTAATCCCTTCCAGCGAGCAATAAAATCTGAGACCCTTTCATTCTCCCTTTACGTACAGTTTAAAAGATCAAAAACTACTGTCTTTGGCAATGTTGAGATGAATTGAAGAAGAAATCTTTGAAGGAGATCTTCCCATCCAGAAATTGACCTGGATTTCAAGCTTATGTACCAGACAAAGGCTGGTCCTTGCAAGGTTTGCATGAAGCATCTGAGTTTCACTGCTTCTTGTTGTTCTGGAGTTCCCATCATAGGATCGCAACAAGACACGTAATGTTTTAAATGCTATTCAGGATCGCCTGATCCATTGTAAATAGGGAATACAGGGTTTCCAAAATTTAATGGGGGAGGGATTGCATCTACCCATTCAGGGTAAGCTCTATTTTCTGGTTGAACCTGAGCACACTTTCCCTCCATAGCTTCCAACCGAGCTGTTAATGACTCAATAATATTTATTAACTTTTGAGAAACATCCGGTTGAGATTGGACCTGAACAGGTGCACTGACTGGAGCTTGGACAGGTATGACAGCTGATACTGCAAATTATGGCAGCACTGCCAATTATTGTTGCACTTGACCCATAGGATTAGACCTGTGAGGTTGTACTGTTAAAGGAAAATATTCATCATCCATCTTAGTAGCTGCAACAAACTCTTTTGACTAGCTGGCTCCATCACGTTTAGGAGGAAGACTACCTTGAAGTAGTTCTGTGTTCAACATCCTCAATTCTTTCATTTCTTCCTCTTGTTTCGCAAATATTTGCTCTAATGAGAGCGATTGGCCTTCTTCAGAGGAAGTATATGTAACCTAATTCTTTCCCTTCCCCTTGTTTGATCCCTTTCGGAGATGGGGAAGTGGGTTACTTAAAGGATTGCCTAGGTTCTGAGTAATCCTTCGATTTCGTATACGCAGACCTTCTTCATTTGTGTCTGTGCGTACAAATTCTTGAACAGGAACCTCTTCATCTGATCCCTCTGAGTGAGCCTCATCTGGTGGATCAGAAACAATGGCATTGATGACATTGATTGATGCATAATGCATTGCATCCCTCCTATCAGCATTCTTGTGATATTGTCTCCTTCCATGTATTTGATGAGACATTGCCTTTTGTTGATTTGATCCCCCAGGAACTTCTTGATGAACCGTAATTTGGAGATAATCTCCTAATAATTTGGCTCTTAGTTCCTCTTGAGGATTCTTCCCCAATCGTGAAAAGACTAAATTTCTTTGAGGAGGGGGTTTATGATTTGAAAAATTTCCCAGTCCGGTGGACTGGGGCTGTTCCTGTTGTCCTCGCTCAACTCCTCGAATCCTATTTGTTGATTCTGAGGGTTGGTTTAAAAGAGTCCCCAGTCTGGCAAGATGGGGTGGCTCTTGACATGCTATGTCTGATACTTTCTTAAAATATCTCCTGATCTTATGGACCTTGGTCTGAAAATTAGCTAGATGCATCAATCGACATCCACTTTTATCACCCGACTCAAAAGACCGTTGGATGATTTCTGACACTTATGTCACTTGATGACGTGCTTTCTCCATACGAGAGGCATGTTCAATATTCTTATTTTCTTGATGCAGGATTAATTCAACAACTTGTTCTCTGTATTCTTTATTTTGAGAGGAACTAGTTGAATCTTGTTCTTGGTCAAGATTTTGATTACAAACAAAGCCAGGTATTCGTTGCTGGCCATGGGAAATAACATTGCAAGAGACCATTTTCGGCAGGCTTTGCTGACTGTAGAGCACCGTGAAATTCAGTTCTCCATGAACACCCCATCCCCTGACATGAATACTAGATGGGGCATTGGCAATTAACTGGCGCAACCATCTTAGTGTGCCAAGGCATGAACGCTGAAGGGCTCTCTCATGCTTTTCAGCCTTCGGATATCGAGAGACTGATAGAGATGCCAAGTCAATTTGGCGTTTTAACCCTTTTATTATCTTAACATGATTTTCATATTCATCATAAGATAATACTTTCTTTTTCAACTGACAAATAGTTTTCCATATGTTGAGATGAATATCATGAATCCCATCTTCTGTCAACATCTCTAGAATGTCATACTGAGAGTCAGCCAAAGGCCAAAACATGACTGTCACTTCACCTTTCGCTAGTTGTTTTCTCATGTTCATCATTTCCTCTTTATCATTCAATGAAGATTCTTCTACATGTTTTGACCAGATCTGGTTCTTCTTTGTTGCTTTATTGGATTCAATGGGATTGGTAGAGAAATCACCGATTAAACTAGAAGATTCATGACTTAGGGGTGGTTCGGAGAATGACCTACACCCTGGGATATCTTCCGATTGAGAAAGTATTTCACCTTCCAGATATGAAACATCAGACATGACTGGTTTCGCATTTTCAAGTGCCTCAAGATAAGAGGGCTTTCTTGGCACTACATTGTCCAATAGAGAATTTTCTGGGGAATGTGAATCACTACTGCAGAGAGGAATTTCGCAGTGAAATTCATCATCAGGGGGAGGACCACCATGGTGGGTTATAGCAAAAGATGACATCCCTTACTCCTTGGTCTTCTGAAAACACGGAGGGTTCCTGTGGCTCTCATCTAAAGATGAAACTTCGAGATCGATAGAGTTGTCATGAAGAAAGACTTCATGTGGAAGTGTCTATTGAAGACCTTTGGAATTAATGTTCCCAATATTGGGAAATGAGGGAGTAGAATCTTGAATTATAACAGATAACTGTCTGAGGACTTTAAGAACTCTAGCATCGAGCAAGGCCTTGTTACATATTGGATCTTGATCTCTTGACTGTGCTGGGCGGGTCTTCTTATTAGATTCCTTCTTACTCACCTTGGAAACCACTTGTTGATGAATGTGTTACTCTGAGCAGGTGTATATGCCTGATCAGGAGAGATGGCTAGGTTAGGTTGACAATCCCCACTCAAATTAGGTGTATGTTCCAGACTTGGTTGTACGTATGATATGGGGGAGTAATCCCCACAACCCTCTTGGACTAGAACAGAGGTGTGTGTATGTTCCGGAGTGAACTGTTGATTTGTCACTCCACTGCTAGGGATAGATTTGTGTGTCATTCCCTGAGATGTTGCTGAAGTTGTTATAATATCCTGGCAAGCATCCAGAATATGACTAGGGATTTTCTTCTGTTCTTTCACCATTGAAAGAATATTCTTGGTGATTTCAACTGCTGAAACAGGGATATACGTCCATTCCGTGCTTGGAGTAGGTGTATGTGCCTGCTCCTATCCTCCTTTTCCTGTTAGTGAATCCTAACAGTACTCAAGTGTGGGGGCCGAAAGTTGAGTCTGCCTCCTGTTTTTCACCAGAGCTTTCCGACTGGCTTCTCGGTGTGCTACCAAGCGAGACTGTTGGTAGGCTTGATCAATACTAGCAGGTGTATGTGCCTGCTAATTTCACTTCGCCAAACGTTGTTGACGAGATCCATCATATTTAGTCAGATGAGCCTGCTGACTAGATGATGACGTATAAATAGGTATATGTTCCTGCCTATAGTACTCCACCGAAATTGCCTGGTGGGATTGGCGTGATGCTTCCAGACGAGTCTGATGGACAGTGGAATTAAAATAGCCAGGTGTGTGTTCCCGCTCGTTGCTTTCCACCAAGTTAGGATGGAGAACTCCTCCGGAAATGGAAGAGATGAGAACCTGCTCACTGTTAACCGGATTTCTCCTCTGGCAATTCGTCTTTCCTTCTCGGGTTCAAGGAACCTGAGCCGAACACCTGGATTCAGTACCCTCATCATGTTGAGGGCACACTGCCGCACGAGTCTGGTGGGAATTGTTGGTGAGACCCTCGGGAAGGACTCCTGTCTGCATGAATTAAGGCCCTGAGGGACCTGCTCATTCACCTCCCCAGAATAAGGGAGCGAATGGTGATTGCATTCCAGGGATAAAAACCCGAAACAGTTGGAGACGGTGGTTAACACTGCCTTTTTCTTGATCACTGGTCATCATTTTCTGGACGACTAGTGTGATTTGTTCACTTGGAGGGCTTGTCGAGCAGCCTCCAGAGTTGGAATGGTACCGTGTTGACGGTACTACTTAACCAGTGCTTTTGATACCCAACATTGAAGATGATGAGTAGGTGATGTCGTCCTTAGAGCGGATGATGATCCAGTAGGAGTAGCAGCAGTGGCATTCATGGCAGCGGTATTCACAGGTGTGAACTTGAGAGCATCAATTTCTTAGAATGCAGAAAATCTTAGAAAAGAGTGCATGTTTGATATAACATACGTAATCAAGATAAATTCAGCCACTATATCTTTGGGATGAGCACATACGTCAATGATTGTTTTTTTGGCCCTCTCATTGAGTTTTATATAGGGGCCAAACAAATAAGTAAAACATCATTTTAACTTGGTTAAGGATTCACATGGGGTTCACCATTTTTTTCTTCCCTCTAGAATTGAGTATGATCTCATTGATTTAAGATTCAAACATTCCAAGAGGTTTCTAACGGGATTGTTCGTAGAACCGGAAACATCCAATGATTCCTTATCCATTTGAACTTAGTTTCCAAAGGTAGGCGCTCATTAGTTGTGGACGGATGAGGCTTAGGAATTTTCATTGGTCGAGAGGATGGGAGGTCGGACTCATCAGACCATTTTGAGGGGAATTATTATCTACTCCGGGACTCTCTTTAGAGATTTAAGTTATGTTCGTGAATCCTTATTACATTACGAAGTATAAAATGAGTTTTCCTTTAGATCTAACAATCAATGATTGATATGTAGGAAATTTAGAGAATATTTTATATGTATTCGAGGTTCTTTATTGATAGAGAATCATCTGTATTTGTTAGAGATTCTTATTCAATGGTATCCTCTGATAAATAAAATTATCTTGGTCATTATGATGACCATACTGGTTTTAAAGCCACTCAGTGGGGCACTTGAAGTTTATTTTCATTCAGAAGGACATGGATTATTTCAAAGTTGGGATCGTACCCGCAGATGGGTTGCCTACGTATCCTTTATTTTGGAAAAGGAATCAGAACCCACGTAGTTCATGTAAGGGATTATGATGTTTATGATTGATGGCTCAAAGAAAGATGTCATAATTACTTTTACACTTTAAGCTCATGTGAGGCATGCTCGGTGTGAGAAACAAGAGATATTGGTAAAAACCAGAACATTGTGCCATGAAAGATGCAATCATAAGAAATGTTGTGGGGCTTATGTATGTATGAATGCCCAAACAGATGAAGATTAAGATTTACTTTAGGGAAGAAATCCAGGAATAGGGTCCATAAAGGTATATGTACTTTATGGATATTTGTATACTCTAACTTGGGGATTACTCCTGAAAACGAGGCCCAAATTAGGAGGGGACATATTATTGGGTTTTACTCCTAAGAAGGAAGACCAAATCAAAAGTAAATTAGGACTGGTTAAGAGAAAATTAAGGGACTTGGGGCTTACTCCTAAGGAGGATGCCCATATTTGAAACTGGGGATTATTCCTCAAAAGGAGGCCCAGGTTAAGGAGGACTTGGGACTTACTCCGGAAAAGGAGGCCTAGGTTAATAGAATTATGGTTGGGTCTTACTCCTAAGGAGGATGCCCATATTTGGGAATTTTAAGATTGGGGCTTACTCCTGAAAAGGATTCCTAGATTAGGGGACTTGGGGCTTACTCCTAAAGAGGATGCCCATACTTGTGAACTTTGAGACTGGGGCTTACTCCTAAAAAGTAATCCAAGGTTAAAGAGGACTTGGGGCTTACTCCTAAGGAGGATTCCGATTCTTGAGAATTATGACTGGGGCTTATTCCAGAAAAGGAAGCCCAGATTAATGATTCTCTCATCTTAAAGGATGAGGTAGAATGAATGAACTCTCTAACATTAGTGACATAAAGATGTGTAAATCACTAGGTTTTGAGAGATATTCCACAGAGTTCCTTTCAGATAAGGAAGTCAAAGCAAGAAATCATGCCATAAATGGCATTGAAGAGTGTCTTGAAGACTGAATCTTGATTATGAGAGGTGGAATTGCATAAGAGGGGTGAAATGGGAAAGAAGGGCACCCAAAAAGGCAGGGGCGCGCATTTCCTGGCAGGCGCGCAGGTACTGCATGGGTGCGCAAGTCCTGGTCGCGTAGGTATACTTGCACGACACATGGGTACTTGCGCAATTTCTAACCAGTAGGGTAACACTTGGGCGATCATTGACCAAAGCCTTTAGAATTATCCTGAGGTACTTCCAGAAGAGAAGCATGCAAGTTTTGGTGAAGAAGTAAGGTGGCGCACAATTATGTTCATTTCCCTTGAGGGTAAAAAACCTTAGGCGCGCAAGTGTTAGCGAATTCTAACACTTAGAACTTACTCCTCTTGTTTAGACCTTCCATTCTAGGTAAAGAATTACCTTATAAGTGTTCAAAAGACCTGAAGAGACTTGGGCGTTCAGAGCTCTATATCTAAATTCTGGAAAAATTTCTTCTTAAAATGGGGGGCCCACTGGGGGTATTTATAGGATGGAGAAGACCCCGGGAAGTTATCACTTAGGGCGCGCAGGTGAAGTGTGTGACCAACTTCGGCGCACAATTTGTACTTGCGCGACCATTGCGGCGCGCAAGTTTACTTGTGCGACCATTGTAGAACTTGTGCGACCCTTGTGCAATGTTCTTCTTATTCCTTCCTTTGTCAATTTTTTGATATTTGTCCAAAAGTTGAATCACTTTGAGCTAAGATATTCCTCTTTTCCAATCATTAGATTCTGTGATGATAGGAGTGCCAACAGTTTTTAAATAATAATAACCCCTTTTCTTTATTCCTCACCCCTCTTTTATTTTTCCTCTCTCACATAGCAGCAGTTATACCTTTGAGCACTCCTTATTCATAATCCAAGGCTTTGATACCTTATCTCTGTGTATACTCTGAGTCAATATCTATTTTTCATGTTGGATATCCAATGTTAATCTCTATAGTCTCTATTCTCATTTCACTATTTGTATTCCCCTCGATGATGTTATTATAATGCGGGTTAATATACCATATTATTAGGGTGTTCATTTATTCATCATTTTATTCTGGTCTATGAAAAAATAAGGTTCGATACTGGATGAGGAGAGTTCCATAGACATAATGTATGAATTATATGACTTTTCTCTAAAAGTTTAGTTATTTGTAAATTATCATCATTGTGAGCATTCCACTTTCATTGGGTGATGCAACTAAAATTAATTTGTCTCAATTTTTATTGTTTATATTGTATTCTAAATCCTTGATTAAACTTTTTATTCCTATTTTTTTGGGTTTCAGGCCTCAATTCCTTTCACCCCAGGTCTAATGTTCTCTTATTATGCCTTTTCTCCCCTTGTTGAGATTATGTGATATTACCTTTGGATATGATTTACTTGTCCTTGTAAAGTTAAGTGTTATATAATAATTAAATAAATATTGAATCTATTAAATGTAATGTATATTTATATATATGAATTTTCCTAGCTAAATATTAAATTAATCATTTTTTTAAGTACTCTATAGAATGAACCTATTAAATGTTTATGAATTAAAGTGATAAATGGTTTCATTACCTTGATACACATTGTCATTGTTATTTAAAGGTAATAGAATCAACCTACTAAATGACTAAATGGAATAATTATCACATGTCCAAAATTAAATTCGGTATATTTATACAGTGATTATTTCACATGAAACTTTTTATCTTTATAGGAATAGATAGGCTTGAGCTAGACTTGGATTCCTAAGGGAATGCCTTCAGCACTCAGAGGATGCCATTCTGAATCAAGGATCTGGTTTCGAATGGAGATATGCACCATGAAACATAGTCCTTATACAATAGTGTATTCCTCCCATGATATAATAGGATCTCATAACTATATATCTATAAATTATAATTTGTTGGATTTAGATTGATGTCTTCAGACATGAGGCACCATGGATTCATGCCATTGGCCCCAATCATTTTTAGCCTATGATTACCATGAATGAGTTCCATAGACATGGATAGACTCTTTTAAAGTGGAATTACTTATACAGGAAACATGGATTACACTAAGACCCTTTATTTCTAGATTGTATGAGTTATTAATATGAGTTGGACATCCCCTGAGGTCAAGGATAAATTTGTTTCACCTAGGATCCAATTTTGTTATTATGATGAACTATATAGGTATTTTTGACACATTCACATGATTTATCAATATAAATAGAAGAATTATTAATTAAATGGTTACATGTTTTGTGACAACAACAACTCAGGATGAAGCATGTTTGGGATTATTTACCATACTACTTTACTTTTATATACCTACACATTATTTCAGTTTGTATTAAAGGATTTTATTTTATAGATTCCATTAGTAGTGGCTTACTAATATTTATCTCACACACTATCTGGGATGTTGTTTGTACCTGGGAAAATTATATTAACAAAGGTATAGAAAAGAGGAAGCATCCCACTTTGGACACCTGGCTTGATTTCTTTCATTATAATGGGAGATGGGTAGCAGATGGTTGAGCCAAATATTGGGATGATTAGATAGTTTTTTGTTTTTTTTTTTGTTTCTTTTGTATATAATATATGTCACTATTACCTTCTACCATGGATTCATGATTTTCCATTTTGTAGATATATTCCAGAATCATTTAGTATATGATACAATTTCTACTTCTAATATGATTATTTATTATGTTTATATTCATACTTACTTCCACTGACATGTTTATTATAATAAATCTATTGTTTTTCCATATATTTTATCTTTGATGTGATCCATTTTCATTTGATGGATAGTCTCCCCCCAGACACACACTAGGCCCTCGCTACTAGTCAGTAGCCTCTGGAGTGCAAGGATTCATGCATGAGGTTGTGTAGACAACCAATTCTAGTGCACATTTTAGTGGCACCTGGGTCGGGATGTCACAAAGTGGTATTATAGAATTATTCATTTTCTTTTGTCTTATGGTTTGTGTAATTTATATAGGATATTAGGAAAATGATGGAACATGGGTATAAGCCGTTCCTGGGTGTAGTTAACACATTTTTAGTTTAAATACCAATTTTAGTGGGAATGGGAAATTGTTGTTCTAATTATTTCTTATTAAAGTTGATATACTTTCACTTTTGGGTGATGTACATGGATTTTGGTATTTTATATGCTTCATTGATATTTTAACTTATCCTGGTATGGAAAGGATCATTGTTACATTCATCATTACTATCACCAGAAATTCACATTCCATGCATACGGCATGCCATATTGGTGTATTTCAATGCTTGTATTGCATGTGTTTCATGTGGTTATTAAGTGAGACATGGTTATTATATATGTTTTTTCTACTAACCTATAATATAAGGAATTGAAATTGGTTGTTTAAAATATCAACATCAATCTAAGTAGTGTTGTTACAATATATATTGATGGTGAAATCTTAAATAGATATTATCAACACTTATATGTTTTGTATCCCTGGTTACATGAGCTAGAATTTGGCTGTGATTACAAGACTACCAATTTAAATTTATAATTTGTATGTTCCATTATAAATAATAATTTTCATTTCATTTAAGCAAGCCATCATATGTTACCGATTACATTCTAAGACCAAATGTAAGGGGAGTTGGTTTCAATTATGTGGGTTTCAATTTTAGTTATAAAGTGTATGATACTTTATTATATGGGAATGGAAATCCATTTAATTTAACCTTATATTATGTTTAAACTCATATATGAATGTAAAATTAAAATCATGACTTATAAATGATATAGTTTCTAGTAAATAGTGTGGAAAAGTTCAGGTGACCCTTCATCTATTGGACCCCCCTATAAATTAAAAACATGAACACTTACTAATAACTTGGCCACAAAGTGGGTCATTGGGATAGTAGACTTTTGGTAGGGAACCCTTAATTATGTTCTACTTCTATAGTGATCGTATTTGTTCCCATATATTTCTCTGAAGAATATTCTTGACATTTTTAGATCTATTCCACCACGACATCCTCATGTCATCTTCTATGAGACTTGAAATGATCTTACTCTATAGGTGGTGGTCCATGATCCCCTGGTGATACCTCTAGTAGCACCACCTACTATTAAAAATCTTGGAATTGATGCTCAGATTTGAGAGGGTTTTTACACATGATGCAATCTATGTAAGGTGCTCTATGACCTACACCTACGATGTTTAATCTGACTCATGAGTTCTAGCAGCACCATCCTCTTATCTTCTTGGGGTTTGAGGTCCTCAAGCTATAGAGTCATGGATAGATGACATTATTTATATCATTGATCATCTAGAGAAGCCTCTATAGAGGAGGGTCATGATTTCCACCTACATACAGTATGATTTCTCTTAGAAATAGTGAGATGTGATTACTTAGGCTTTTCATCCTCAAGGCATGGTATGGGTGGACTTCCAGACTACCTTCTATGATTATTTTTTCCTTCAGATGATGAGAGATGGCTAAACCATATATTTCATACACAAAGATGAGGTTTTTATGTTCTTTATGGACTATTCAGTGTGTTTTACCAAGTTTCAATGATTTACATCGCCTTTAGCTGGTGATGAGATATCCCAAGCGATATGTTCCGAGGATGGGATTAAGTATGCTATCCAATCATAGGTGAATATCTTTCATCTATCTACCTTTTATACGATAATGAATTAGGATATCATCACTAAGAGAAACTAGATAGAAGTGGATATTACTAGGCACAATGATTTAGTGTTGAGGTAGGGTGGTAGTTCCTCTAGTGGTAGGATGCATAGCCCTGAGGTTTCTTGTCATAGTTGTGGCAGTCAGAGTATCCATATTTGAAGCTTCATTCTATGCCATTAGTATTGATGGCAGAGGCGTGTGAATCCTCAGTGTGATAGTGACCCACTAGAGTCCCATACTTGTGGTCATATTTGTCAGCTTCACATATTCTGATGTTCCATTCCACCTACCTATAGTAGAAGTGAATCTGCACCATCTCCACCCTTAAAAGCAGGATTATATATGTCGCATCTAGAAGGAAGTAGGAGTAGTACTAGATGAAAAGGTTAAGGTGGAGGTCATGGATGAGGTATCCAAACTTTTGATTATTAGTGATGCCAGAGCAGACCTACTCAGGGTAGTTCAACTATAACTCATGGTCATGAATCAGGTCAGTTACATTATTTAAAACTAATACCAAAGTATAATAGTATAGAATCATTAATAGTATGAGGTTCTATTCTACTAGCCTCTACTATCATATCAAATTTATTCGACATAGGTTTTTCTCACTCCTTTATCTCTTTATCGATAGTGGAATGTCTCAAGATATAAATTCAGTACTTCTCTGGTGGGATGACCCTTAATATTCCATTAGGATTTAATTTAAATGGAATGCACCAATGAAAATACTTCCCCTTAAGGTAGGCAGTTTTAGTTCTTTACAAGACATCTTTTTCCCCGAGATGATAGGATTTGATGTAATTCTTGGGATGGACTGTATGGTTCCCCATTACGCATATGTTGAATTATATCACTCAAAGATATTATATACATAATAAGAGGAGATAGATATCATCACAAGGGAGATTGGTATGTCCATGATAATAGATCTTCACTAGATCATCATGGGTTGGGTGGAGTGACAATCTATATTTCTATCCTTTATTAGAAGTAGAGGGTTTAATTTAGATTGACTTTCCTCTAGTATTGGATCATTTTATTGATGTTTTCTTGAATGGTTTTTTTTGGATTATCTCCCATGATAGAGGTAGAGTTTGCATTCAATCTTGTTCGAGAAGCATCTCTAATATCCATCCATCCATACTGGATAGAAACAACTGAACTTTAAGAGCTCAAGAAATAGTTAGAGGATTTAGAATCTAAGGGGTTTATCTGACATATTACTTCATATTGGGGTTCACCCATTATTTTCACCAAGAATTCAGATGGGTCCATTTTGTTATGTGTGTGTTATTGATGGTTGAACTAGTTTACGGTAAATATCTGGGATCACTGTTATGAATAGAAGTTATTTTTTACCATCTCTAAGGAGCTAGGGTGTTCTAGAAGATCGACTAGATGTTGGGATATCATCATGTGTGAGTTTTGAATTTAGATATATCATGTATGGATTTCCCTAATCGATACGATTTTATGAGTATCAATTTAAATCATTTGGAATTATGAATTCACTTTTTGTTTTCATGGATTTAATGAATAGGGTTTCCCACCCCCATCTGGATTCCTTTATAGTAATTTTTGTAGATGACATCTTGGTGTATTATCATACTCATAGGGACCATTATAAATATATTGAGAGAATTTTTAATACACAAATAGAGTGTCAACTATATACTATTCTTTCTATATTCAAAATTTGGATCAACAATGTTCTATTATTATGTCATAATTACCTCAAAATCAATAGTATCATTCAACGTAGAGAATTTGACTGATATTCTTTCATTGGATAATCCCAATAAAGTGTTTTCTATATGGAGTTTCACGGATCTAGATTGATATTAAAGGAATTTCATAAATGAACTTATCAAACCTTGATTTACCTCTTACTAGTCTAACTAATAATGGTGTGAAGTTATTGGGGTATAAATCATGTGAGAAGGCCTTTTAGGAGCTAAATGGAAGGCCAACTTTGGATCTGATTCTAATTCTTCATGAGCTTGGAAGCAATTATACAGTGTTATGTGATGCATCCGGCATTGGTTTTGGTATAGTACTGATGCAGGACAATAGAGTTTTTCTATATGTGTCTCTCTAGTTTATACCTCATGATCATAGTTACCTGACGCAAGGCTGTGAGCTTTCAATAGTTGTTTGTGCCTTGCGTTTCTAAAGGCATTATCTGATGGGTGAGTGATTTGTGGTGTATACAGACACAAGATCCTAAAATATATCTTTATATAGAGTTTCTTGAAACTCAAATACATATAATGGGTCAAATACCTTTAGTCCTTTGACTTTGATATTTCATATACTCCTAGTTAGGGAAATTTGGTAGCTGATGCGATAAGCTGAAAAAACTCAAGCATAGGCCATACAGAAAGCCAATGATTAATGGAAAGTGATGGCCCTCTTTTATAAGCTATATATAAGGCTTCATGAGAGTCACAAGTTTCCTTTTCTTGTAGCCTTATAAATTATCCCTTTTTTCCATGATAGGGTGAATATATTGTAGTTCACAAACCCTAAAGTGTTGGTCCTACGAAACAGTATTTCTGGTGAGGAACCACCTCTAGATTGGTCTATCGATAGGGATGATATATTACATTTTCATGGGTGTATCTAGGTTTATATGGATATGAGAGAGTCGTAAATGTGATATTCCCATGATTCTCATTGAGAAGTTTAACTAGGTTTCTCCGAGATGTATCATGATACACGCCACCTATATCAGTGAAATCAGACGAAATGTAAGATATAAGGTTTTATCACTAGGTGTTCCACCTGTTAGTAAATGAATATGGTGGACCAGTGGCCTACTATCCATTTTTTGTACTATAATGGAAATGGGAAGATGTTTTGATGGGTTTTATGGTTGTTTTACTAACTTATACTTGAGGTATCAACACAGTTTGGGTAGCCATGGATCGACTGAACAAGGTAGCCCACTTCCTTCCTATCTAGTAGACATTCTTAGTTTATGAGATGGGGAGACTATATATCTGTAAGATCATAAGGCTAAATAGTGTCCCCGATACTATCAATGCATATATTGATTCTCATTTTACATCGAGGTTTTGGAAGGGGATACATAATTTTTTGGGGAATAGGTGCTTTTGTGCACAATTTTTCACCCTCAAGTAAATGGTAAGTAATAATGGACTATACAAGTTTTAGAAAAATGTTCTAGGAATTCATCTTTCATTTTGGAGGTTATTGGGAGAAGAATATCCATCTTGCTGAGTTATCCTTAAATAATTTCTATCATTAGATGATTAAAATGGATCCTTATTAGGCCTTATATGATAGGTTGTTCCATTCAACCCTGTGCTAGTTATATGTAGGAGATGCAGTGCTACTAGATCCTCTTCTTGTTCCTGAGTCTTTTTAGAAGGTACAGTTGATCAAAAAGTGTGTGTATACTACATTGTATAGATATATGTTTAATATCAATTGTTATAGATGACCTCTAGAGTTTGAGGTCAGAGCTCATTTTTTCTTATGGGTATCACCCATACATGGGAATACATAGATACGAAGGTAGCAGAATAATTCACCTCGCTTTGTTGGGAATTTTAAGATTTTTGGATAGAGATGGGTGGGTATCCTATTGGTTTCTATTAACACAGAGGTACCGTTCCATGAATGGTATCATCCACATTTCACATATTCTTAATTATTTTACTAACCCTTCTCGTACTTTTGATGTTGAGGATAAGAATTTAAATGTTGATACTTCTTTTGAAGAGTAACCCATATGCATCTTTGACTATAGCTTGATGGATCTATGAGGTAGGTATGTCCCTTTCATATGGGTTCTATGAAATCACATCTGTGTACATGATGATACCTAGGAGACAGAGGCTGAAATACATGCCACGTGGCTTGATCTTTTCTTAGATGATGGTTTACCACCCTTGGAAAGGAAACTCGAGTATGAGTTTCCTTAAAGAGGGAGACTGTGAGATCCCAATTTTTCATATGAGGTACGAAATACTTTAAATTTTATTAAACCGTTACTATAGTTCCCTTTATGAATTGAACCTAGAAACTGTGCCTAAGGTTATGTCATTATGTTTTTGGTAAGGAAGTTTGTAGAGGGGTTGATGCCTAATTATAGGCCAAAATACATGATGTGTCTTTAAATACACGTGTATTAAATACATAACATATATTCGATTGGGAAGTACCTTTCATGTCATGTATGCAATTTTTCTAGGGGAATGACCCCAAACATTACATGATGTGTAAAAAATTTACATGCCATGTAAATGTTGGGTTTGGTGTTTTAATGGGGAAGAACCCCTTTAATTAATTCCTCACCCCCTATTTTCGTTTTTTGCTTTTCCACATAGCAGGAGCTCTCCGTATGAGCTCTTTTTGTGCCTAAGCCCAGGCTTCCATCCTGTCCCTCTATCTGAACCCTAATTCAAGATCCCTTTATTGTGTGCGATAGAACCTAGTATTCTCTTTAGTCCTTAGTCCCATTTCACCATTTTTCTTCCACTCAAAGATGCTATTTTCATGCAGGATCATATGCCCTATTTTCAAGGAGTTCATACATTATTCATTTTTCATCCAATCTAGGGAACACTTAGGGCCAATACTGGGTGAGTAGAGTTCTACTGGAATAATTTGGGTGGTTTTTATTTTTCCATAAAAAGTAAAATCATTTATAAATTTTTGTTGTTTTGCGCACAAAGGTTTCACATATCAATGATTATAAAATTCATCAGTCTTAATTATAGTTTTTTATCATGTATTCTAGATCTATAACTAAACTTTTTTCTGTATACCTTTTTAGGTTGATATATTAATGCCTTTCACCCTAAGTAGGGTATTCTTTTATTATTCTTTTCCCCCTTTTTGAGATTATGAGTGACACCATTTTGGTGTGATTCACTTGGCCTTGTATAGGTAAATGTTATATCGTAATTAAATGAATCATTAATTGATTAATGATAATGATTATTAATATATATGACTTGTACTAGTTAAATATAAAATGAACTATTATTGGTTTCATGTCCTCTATGGAATGAAATTATTAAATATTAATGAATTAAAGTGATAAATGGTTGCAATTCCTTGATACACATTGTCCTGTTTAATGTAAGGTAATGTAATGAACCTATTAAATGATTAAATGGAAGGAATATTACATTGAATAAATTAAATAATGATATATTTATATGGTTCCTATTCTATATTGACCTTTTGATTCAAGGAGAAAGTTTTCAAGGGAGATACCCACCTCAGAACATGGAATTTTATACTAGTGGATTCTGGGAATGATTTCATAGGATACCTTCACTATCTCTTTAGATATTAGAATTTCTTAGATAAACTCTTTGAATTCAACTTGATATCTTCAAACACAAGGCCCCATGGATTCACCCCATTGGGGCTAAACATGATTCTATTGGGATTTCAATAGATGATCTCCATGGACTTGGTTAGACTTATTTACAGTGGAATGACTTGGGTGTACCCCTTATATTACACTCATAACACTTATTTCTATACAACATGAGTTATTACTATGAGTTGGCTGACCCCTGAGGTCAAGGAATCCTTGGTTTTACCTTAGATCCTCTTTCATTATTATCATGACCAATTTGGGTACTATTGACATATTAACATTATTTATCTATATAAATTAAATCATTATTGATTAGATAGTTACATGTTTTGAGACATCACTAGATGAGGTTGAAGTTGGTATGGGTTATTTATCCTACTTCTTCACTTTTATATACTTTCACATTGTTTTAATTTATATTCATATACTATATTTATATAGACACCTTTAGTGGTGGGATACTGAGATTTATCTCACACCCTATTTGGGACGCCATTGGTACCATGGAAGATTATATTATTTTACGTATGGACAAGGTGAAGCATCCCAATCTGGACACCTGTCTTTCTTCCTTTCTTTAGGATTGGATCTAGGCAGTAGATAACCAAGCCAGAGCTTAGGATTCTTGGACAGTTTTTGTTTATTTTTGTATTCTTTTGTATAGAATGTACTACACTATTAATTAATTCCATTTATTCATGTTTTTTCATTTTTTAGGGACATACCATCATCACTTTTCATATGATATAGTCATATATTCTGAGTTTGTTATTTATTATGTTGATATTCATGCTTACTTATACTACCATTTTAATAATACTACTTCAAATATTTATCCATCAATTATACCTCCACTAGGATCCTCTCTGACATGAGGGAATAGTATAACCATGGACACACCCTAGGCCCTCACTATTAGTCAGTAGCCTCTAGCATACATGGAGGTTCTCTTGAGGCCATATATCCCAACGAGTCCATGCACCATTCTGTGGAACTTAGGTTAGGATATCACATGGGTCCTTAAATCCATATATCAATATCAAAGGGGCATTCCCCCTGAAAGAAAAAATTATTAGGAACACTATAGGGGAGGCTCTTAAACCCAATCTGAACTATGTGGGATTTTATTCTCATCTAAATGTGATGGTTTGGAAGCCTCCTTGAGGTTCAAACCCAACACCACAAATATCACCCTAATTCTTATCTGGAACATATTCCCATTAGGGTCACACATAACCAAGGAGGACATATTCTCTTTGATTTCCTAGGGCCACTTTGGAATAATTCCCAAAAAAAACCTTGACTAGTATGATTTCACCTTGATGTCCTTTCTGTATTATATTAAACTGCATGATTTGTTTCTCGTCTGATTACCTTAAAAGGTATGATGTGTCCAATTAAGTGGCACCAAACTAGAGGGGTTCTGATTCCTTTTACAAGAATTCCATATCAGGGTCTTGATCATGAAACTAAAATAAATCTCATATTACTTGATGAGGATAAATTTGATAGCACTCCACTATGTGGCTTAAAACCAGCATCATAATAACAAATGACCAATGAATCTCTAATTTGCATACAAAAGGGAACCATCAAAAGGGAACCTATAAAGCATACATATGTATCTATCAATGAATAACATAAAATACATATATATAATTATAATTCTCATACATTATAATAATTTATTTTTAACGTAAGGGATACCCATTTTATATTTGTAATATAATGGGGGATTTGATCGCACCATGATTCACTATTTTATTCCACCCGCAAACATTGTATTAAACTAATTTTTTATTATAAAATTAAAAAAAAATAAGAAACATCAGTTCATGTTTTATTCTATTATTTAATATTTATTGCTGTTAAAAGGAAAAATTATATTTATTTTCATTTCATTGTATGAGGAGGTGATTTGGAGGGTTGAAGATGATGCAAAAGAAAAATGGGAAAAACTACATGGAATCCCATGAACACATGTACACTTTTTTGCATGTTCTAAAAAATCCGTGTATCCAAATGGTATGAAATTTATGATTAGATTATTAACATAGTGGAATAAAACTTACCTCAAGAAACTGAATCCCAATTATTCAATTTGTTTTCTCATCCGAACTAATTTTTCCAAGGGATAGAATCTCCACGAATTCAAAACTTTGGTTTGGTATTTTGAAAATATATCCCAATATAGATATCCAATGGCCAAAAAATATAACCTGGAGATAGAAAAGATTCCAAAAAACAACACTAATCACTTTTCCAAGTTGTGATGTGGCCTTTTATTAGTCCAAAACTGAGATAAAAGTGGTATAACCAAAATTGGGTGCCCAAAACCACTTCCCCTTTTGGAAATAAAAGGGAACAATTAGCACTTCATTTGAATTTTTTACCAAGGGATTGAAGTGCTTAATTTTTTTTTTCTATATGATTACTCTCATCACCTTCATGATTTTAGTGCTCCCTTTCCTTATAGGGAGAGATGAAATGAAGAAGGAGATCCACCCGAGATTCCTCCTCCTCATAATGTTGAGCTAAATGGTGGATGGTCATTGTGAGGGATATACACACTTGAAGAGGGCATTATGAAACATAAATATCTATTGGTTTGGTGCATATTATTGTTTTTATTTTTTATTTTTTATTTATTTTTTATTTTTTTGATACATTTAATTGAAACACTTTTTATGTCATAACCGATCGGTGTGAAATTTTAAGTTGTTGACTTTGGTTGTTCTGATTGGACAACAAAAGAGTCATCTTCTTTCCTCAAAATTTAATATTTAAGTGTTCCTTTCTAAAACCTAAATCATTCTGAGGGTATGTAAATTGACTAAACTATTTTTGTGTCAAGGTTTGATGTTATTTTAGTTGTTTTATGAGGCTTGTGGGTGCCCGTGATCATGGTTAACCCTAAACCAAAGGATTACACAAAAACCTACTGATAAATAAAGAATAAAAAAATTCAAGTTTTTATTAATTTAGCAATGATAAAATAATCATCATAGTTTTTTCAAAACCCACATTTTTTACAATAATTAAACTCTTTAAATTAATTCATGTTCTCTGGAAAACATTTTTTAAAACCACCCTCTCTTTTAGTCTTTTTTACTAAAACATTTCACTATAAACCACCAACTCTCCTTGAGAGATGACATAGGGTCTACCCTAGACTATAAAATCATCCTTAAATCTTAATCAATTTGACATTTCATGACAAAGAATTCAAATTTTTTCATTGTTTTTGAAGGGAGCTTTTGTTTTTAGTGTGTGTTTTTTTATCAAAAATATTGTGTATTTTTTAATTATTTATTTGATTATTTTCTTCCTTCATTTTTTTAGTTGATTTCTAAAATCAACCCTTTTAGGACTTTTTATTGATGTGATATTCAATAGAGGAACTAATATCTTGAAAAAACAAATCAGAGAGGATCTTGCATCATCAACACCAAGAAGCACTAAATGATCCATTAGAGGAGGAAACACAAAACATTGAAACTCTTTTCTATCCTTCTTATGCTTCTGGAACCCACATTAAAATTGAAATAAACTTTCATAATATGGTAGAAAAAAACCAAAAATTAAAATAACTAACCTCACCTAATGTAGAGATCTATCCTAGGTACAATCAAATAAAGGAGAGGAACCAACTTTTAAACTTAAATTAGGTTAATTTCACTTATTTCAAAGATTCTATGGCTCAAGGGAGATGATCCAAATACGAATTTAAAATAATTTCATACAATCTGTTCTACATTAAAACATTAAATTGTTTATTAAGAACAAGTAAATCTTTGGAAATTCCCTTTAACATTATAAGACACTTACAAATATTGACTTTACTATGTTAATTCGCCAAATTGAGGCTAGGAGGACATGAAATTCCTTTTTCTTGAAAAATACATCCCAAACTCTATAAAATAAAAAATAAGGAAATAAATATGTGGGATAATATAATCTCAAGGGGAAACAGTTCATGAATAGATGGAAATATTTAATGGGAATTATTTTAGTTTCCCACACCAAAAAGATTGTGATCAACTTTTAATATAATATTTTTATGAAGCTAAAATTCCTATTGATTGAAACATGATTGATAATGATAAAGGGTGTGTGCTATTTAATAAAACCCCAATTAAAACCAATATCCTCATTGATAACATGGTACAAAACACTCAACAATTTGGTTCAAGTTCTTGAGTACCCATTCGAGGTTTCTATGAGGTTAAAAATTTTGAATTTGAGAAATAGGTGGACATGAATTTTGAATAGGTATATACCCTTCTTCAAAAACTTCCTCTTTCCCAAGGGAAATACCAATCTCCTCCTCCCATATATTATGGTATCTATTCTTCCAAGACCCACTATTCTAACCACTTCCATCAACTGAGAGAAACATTTGAGAGTTGTGAGGCAATCTTTACATGTTTCCCTATAACCAACCCTTTAAGAAAGAACCTTAATATACATATAAGATTGGGTGGAAAGACAAACAAACCTATAGGAATTGGGGTATTCAAACTAACCTCAACAACCATTGAACCAGCTGGGGAAGATTCGTCAACCACCACCACCCAGAAATCCTCAACCACTACAACGGCCTTTCCAACAACTCCCTCTAAGAGATAATACTAGCCTATAAGAAATTACAAAAAAAATGGATGCAAATAATCTCCAATTCCAATAAACCACTCAAGTATCCATACAAGACCTAAAAAACCAATTACACTAACTTTCCAACTTTGTGGGGGGAAATCCAAAGTCATTGGACTTGTAAACTAAACTCTCAACCACTACTCAACCATAAGGATAAGAAAATTATTAGTTCTATCACCCTTTTGAGTGGAAAAAAAACTTAAAATCCAAATGACCCCTCCAATAGAGTAATTCCCTCCTGAGGAAACATCTCTTCTGACCATCTAAAATGACCCTAATAAGATGAATCTATGTCCTGAGAAAAATCCCACTAATGGAAAGAGTGTGTTTATAGATGATCCACCTTTCCCAACAATTCCTCTTATATTTCCCCAAATGTCCACCCATCCAAGAAACTGAAAATTTACATAATAAGATAAATAATCCTTGGAAACTTTCAAAAAAGTGCAAGTTAACATCCCATCGATTGATTTAGTGAAGCAAATTCCACAATAGAACAAGTTTTTAAAGGACATGTGTATACACCAAAAGAGATTTCATGGTGATAAAAAGGTAAAATTGGGGAGTAATTCCTCATCATGGGTAGAACCATCACTTCCTACCAAATTAAATGATCCTGGAACATTATCGATTCCATGCACCATAGGGATGTATTCATTTTCCATTGATATGCTTGATTTGGGTGATTCTATAAATGTGATGCCTCACTCCACATAATCTTGATTGATGTTCAGAGAATTGAAGCCTATAGGAATTGTTGTTCATCTTGAAAACCAGAGTATAGAAAACCCAACATGTGTGTTAGAGGATGTACTTTTTAGGGTAAACAAAATTAATTTTTTCTACTAGTTTTTATGTGCTTAAAATGGAAGATGATAGGATGAATGAAGATGAACCAATTTTATTGGGTAAGACTTTCTTGAAAACATCAAAAACCATAATTAATGTTCAATATGGTACATTTTCTATGGAGTTTTTGGGTGACATTTTCCATCTCAATATCCTTGATTTCATGATGCACCCCTTAGAAGAAAATTCCTCACTTCATGTTAATTCAATTGATGAACTCCCTTCCCCTAA
The DNA here is from genome assembly GCA_963277665.1 of Viscum album. Taxonomy (NCBI): domain Eukaryota; kingdom Viridiplantae; phylum Streptophyta; class Magnoliopsida; order Santalales; family Viscaceae; genus Viscum; species Viscum album. Next base: position 1,237,106,169 of record OY728157.1, on the reverse strand, counting down.
AAAATCATTTCTTTCCCCTTGATCCCCTTTCAGTGCTTTCATCATTGATATAAATTCTAGGTAATGAAACATGTATATAATTTTGTACCGGTTTATAAAAATGTCATTAATGTTTGTTAATTAATGATCTCTTAAACACTAAGGATCCAATGACCATCAATGACACTTCTTAGCTTGTAAATGATCATTTCTCATCTAAGGATGTTACCATTGAGCAGTTAGATGAGATTAATGAACTCTGACATTCATAATCACCCCCATGAATCCAAATTCCACCTAAATTGGATCTTAAACAACTCCATAAAGATTTGAAATATTATTATCCTGAGAATGGAAAGAATATTCCTTTTATCATTCCAAGTTCACTCCCATAAGAACATGAATTGTGGATTCTTGAAATTTTGAGGGAGTATAAACAATTTTTTGGATGAAAACTTGCTAACGTTCCTAGTAGTATCCCATAAATTTTCACACATCATATATTGTTAAACGATGAGGCTAAACTACTGAAGTAGACACAATGTCAACTAAACCTGAACTTACTAGATATTGTTTAAAAAAGAGGTAACAAAATTATTTGTTGATGGACTCATTTACCCCATTTCTGATAGCCAATGGTTCAGTCCCATTCAAGTAGTTCCTAAAAAACTATTCTTACAGTAATTAAAAATGAAAACAATGAATTGTTTCCAACACATGTGCAGAATAGTTGGCTTGTTATTATAGAGTATCTTCAACTAAACCAACACACTAGGAAAGACCATTTCCCATTTTATTTCATTGACTATATTATAGAGAGGAATGTAGTAAATTCCCATTACAATTTCATTTTTGGGTATTCTGGATACCTTCATATCGATATTTCCCCCAAGGATTTGGAAAAGACTACCTTCTCATTCCCATTTGAAAGGTTTTTCTATATGAGGATGTCATATGGCATGTGCAATGCTCTGGGTACTTTCCAGTGATGCATGGTAATTATTTTCTTGGATTACCTAGGGAATTACTAGGAAGTATTTATTATTGACTTAACTATTTATGGATCCTATTTTGATGAATGTTTGAGTCGTCATGGTTTTTTCCTATGTAGATATATATTGAAATTAATTTCAAGTTAAACTATGAGAGATTCCATTACGTGGTGCTAAAATTTATAGTACTTTGACATGTCATTTCTGGGGATGGTATCCAATTTGATAAATAAAATGTGGATGTCATTTCTTTCCTAACATTCCCCAAAAATGTGAAGGATGTGTCGTATTTAATTAGTCATTCTAGATTTTACCATCATTTTATTCGTGACTTTAGTAATATTGAACTCTCCCTCTCCCTCTTTCTCCAAAAATAAGAATAATTTTTTTTGAAAAATAATGTGAATAAGATTTTAATAAATTGAAATAGAATTTCACATCACCCCTAGTAATCTAACCACCTTGATGGTATTTACCATTTGAGATCATGTGTGATGCCTCAAACTATGCAGTTTTCGTAGTCTTATCAAAACAAGTTGATTGAGATCCACATGCTATTGTATATGCCTCATACAAACTAGACCCTACCCAAGAAAACTACACCACAACTGAAAATTATTTTCTTTCAATTATGTTTTCTTTTGATAAATTTAGGTCATACATTTTAGGGTCCAAATTCATTGTGTTCTCAGATCATGAATCCCTCCAATGTCTTCTCATTAAACTGGAAGCTAAACCACATTTCTTTCATTGGATACTCCTACATCAAGAATTTAATTTAGAAATTTGGGAAAAAATGATCCTAGAATGTGGTGGATGACTATCTAGTAGGATCCTCCAATCCTCAAACATTAACCCATCCCTTGTATTCACATAAATGACATGTTTCCTAATAAAATTTTTTATCAATTGCAAGATGTTATTCCTTGGTATTCTGAAATTATAAATTATTTGGTTTCATCTTTCATTCCTTATGATTTAAATAAAAACCAAGCTGACCATATATAAAATGAGTCCTAGTGGTACATTTGGGATGACCCCTAGCTTTGGATCACATGTAGTGATCAATTCCTCTGGTTTTTTGTTCCTAATATTGAGTTTCATTCTAACCATAGGTTATTCCACACTCTTGCTTGTGGTTTACACTTTTTCCCTGAATGGAATACTCGCAAGGTCCTCAATTTTGGCCTCTTTTGGCCAACATTATTTTGGGATGCTCATGATTTTTGTAAAAATTGTCGTAGCTGTTAGATAATGAGGAATATATCTGAAAGAAATAAAATATCAGAATGACCCTTTCTCTTTCATGAAATTTTTTTTGTTTATAGAATTTAATTTATGGGACCATTACCTAATTCATTTGGGAACTTTTACATTCTTCCAGAAGTTGATTATGTGTCAAAATGGGTTGATGCATGAGCCATAAGGACATATGATTTCAATATAGTTGTTGAATTTTTGAGAACCCAAAATTTTTGTAGGTTTGGATTACTTTGGTTCATCATCAGTGACCAGGGTTCTCATTTTTTCAACCAAACAATGTAATCATTTTTTCATCCGTATGGGTTTGGGCATCAAGTTTCTACTACATATCACTCACAAACCATTGGTCAAGATGAGGTGACAAATAGATAAGTAAAATATATTCTTGAAAAAATGGTTCAACCAAATAGAAAATATTGGAGTCTTAGACTCGATGATTCATTATTGTCTTACCAAACTACCTTTAAAACTCCCAATGTAATGTCACCATATTGAATTGTGTATAAAAGGAGTTTCCACGTACCTATTGAGATAGAACACCAGGCCTACTGGTCTATTAAAAAATGAAATTCAAATCTTTCTCATGTAGGTTCTCAAAGGAAGATGTATATTAATGATCTAGAGGAAATGTGTAGAGATTATTATGATAACTCCTGGATCTATATGAAGAGATCCAAGGCTGTCCATGACCACCTCATCCTTCATCGTCAATTCCACATTGGGAAGAAGTTCCTCCTTTAAAATGAAAGGATGAAGTTGCATCAAGGTAAGCTTCATTCTTACTGGTTTAGACTATAGACTATTACTAATGTTTATCTATTTGGTGTTGTTCAGGATCATAATAAAGAAACAAAACAAACGTTCACTATCAAGGGGAAGTGGTTGATGCACTTTCAAAAATCCATTCCAGAGTCCCTAATGTTGGAACTCTAATTTCACTAAGTAAACTATGAATGAAACCTACTAGGTTTTATCCGTACAACTCACATTCTCTTATATTTTAGTGAGTATATTGTATTCCTTATGTGTGGGGGTGGGTATATTCCAGGTTTAGATAGAAATTTTCAACATCTTTCTCTGCATTATCATTTTGGGTTTTTTGATAGTATTTCCACTTTCCCACCCCCTATTTTCCCCCTCACATTTATATAATAATGTTAATTTTCTATTACCACTTTATCATGGAAAATTATTCTCACTTAATATTAAAGGTTATTGGAAATTCATAATGAATTAACCTATTTCATGTTGTTTAAAATTTTTAAAAAAATATTTGAATTATAAAATAACTGTTTTATCGTGAATTTTACATTAAGGTGCAACTTCATATAAAATTGGTTGTTTTTAAATGATATAAATGGTTTTATCACTTAGAAATATTTGAGAAAAATGTTAGCTTTTGGGTGAGTATATTATGGGAAAATTGTGTCACTTAATATCTCCACACATCTTTACACCCAACCATGAACTGTGGATTTTTATCACTCAATAGAAGGTAAATTTAAGTTAGTTTAATATTGTTATCCTTTAAAAAATGATTTAGCCCAATTGTTCCTTCCATATCTAATCATTTTCATTATTTCACCAGATTGACTTATGTGTGTGTACCTATTATCTGACTGTTGTATGCCCTCAAAAAATTATGAAAAAACAAAAAACAAAAAAAATGGGGTTTCCCAGAGTTAGTTAAAAAACCACTCTTCCTAGACCTTTTATATTTTTATAACTATTACAATTAGTTTCATGAGGAGATCAATCAAGGGTTGAGATATGAGTGTCATATATTCTCCAAATGAAACTTTTTAAGAAAATAATAATAATATATGAGTGAAGTTATGAAATGTAAAAAACATGGGTATATCTAGGATAGGGTGTTAAGGTTTGACTTGCAGTAGGTATTAAGTGAGTGGGTCTTGAAATTTGTTTTAAAAGGAAGTAGGGTAGGTTCTATAGATAGAATCATTTAAGAAGAAAAATTTTATAATACCCTATATTTACTAGATAGAAAGTGGGTAGAATAGCATGAAATGGCTGTCACACACACATGGAGAATTATTGAAATTTTTTACTTATGTATTTATTTCACAAATTAGTATCATTCATCTTCTTGAATTTTATTCTAATACAATTTATGAGACATATGTTTTCATGATCATTGAGAATAAATCCTTGGTGTTATTTTTTCTATCATCACATTTCTATGAGGAATTAAATTTTCAAAGTTAAATATTCATGAATTTGGGAATATCTCCATGAATGTTTTTTTGAAATTGGACTTTACCTAGGAATGAAAATGTTTTAGTGTGGGGGTGTGGTCACACCAAAAATCACTATTTTATTTCACCCTTACACCATTATATAAAACTATTTTTTATTGAAAAATTAAAAAAATATATATTTAAATTCATGTTTTATTCTATTATTTGATATTATCACTATTAAAAGAATAATTTTTTTTATTTCATTGCAGGAGAAGGTGATTTGGGGGGTCCAAGATGATGTGGAAAAAAATTGGACAAATTACATGGAATCCCATGAACACATGTTCATTTCATTACATGTTACATGAAATACATGCATCAAAATGTGATAAATTTTTTTTCTCTGATATATAACTCAATGGTATACAACTCATCTCAAGAAACCCAAACCAAATTCTTCAATACAGGGGCTCGTCTGAACTGATCTATCCAGGTGATATAATCATCACGAATTCACAAGTTTTGTTCAGTATTTTGAAAATATATCCCAATAAAAATGTCCAATGAAATTAAAATTTGACATGGCGATATTCAATAGATCGCACAAAAACTATTATCTTTTTTCCAAATCATGATATGGTTTTTTACTAGTCCAAAACCAAGATACAAGTGGTATAACAAAAACTCAGTTCCCAAAATGACTTTGCATTTTATCTATGAAAGGGAACCATGAGAAACTAATTTTAAAGTTATATAAAGGCATTGAATTGATTCCAATTTAGATTTCTAGAAGATTTATATAATCTTCTTGGAAGTTATGGATCTCCATATCCTTATAGGGAGAGCTTAAATGAAGAAGAATATCTACTTGATCTTCCTCCTCCTCCTTATGTCGAGCTAAATGGTGGGTTATCACTGCGAGGTAGCTACACACTTAAAAACAAAGCTCTGGAACATAATTCTCTACTATTTTGGTGTATATTGTGGTTTGGAATTGTTATTTTATATGTATCATAAATTTTTTTGATACATTTAATTGAAACACATTTTATATCATAGTTGATCGGTGTGAGATTTTAACTGTGATTTTTGTTGTTCTGATTGGAAGACATAATAATACTCTTATTTCCCAAACATTTGAGATTTAATTATTCCTTTACAAACCATAAATCATGACAATGGGATGGAAATTTACTACACAATTGTTATGTCAAGGTTTAGTTTTATTTGCATCATTTTAAGAGGCTTGTGGGTACCTAAGATCTTGGTTAACCCTCAACCAAAGGATTACACTAAAACCAAATAATCAATTAAAACAAGTAACTTTTGAAGTGGTGTAGTAACATGGAAATTATCACATAATTATCATATATGTGTCAAAATCTACTTATTTTCAACTATTATACTCTTTAAATAAAGTCATTTTTTTAAAATGATTTTCAAAAAAACCCCCTCATTTAGTAGTTTTTATTAAAAATACAAACTATAAACCACCATAACTACTTGGGAGATTACCTACTATCTACCATATAATATAAAATAATCTTTAAATTATAATCAATTTGATGTTTCATGGCATCAAGTTCAAGATTCATGAACATATATTGAATCTATAAGATATTCTCAAAGAAGGAAATAATTCCCTTTAAAAAGGTGGTATGATCTTGATCGTCCATCCTCTCGTGAAATGTAATGCCCTAAGTATCATTGGATCCATTTAACAATGACCATATACCATTATAAATCAATTCCATGAAACATATTGATTAAGGGAATTGTTAGTTATTTTTAAATCTACAAACAAAACCAGTTTAAAGATTTTTGAAAATCATGAACCTAACATGAATGATTGTGTAACATTAAAACCCGAACAATCAATAGTCGGGGGCCATGTGAATTTTTATCAGAAAAAAATGGTGGACCCAAAGTAAATCCTTAACTAAAATTAATGTGTCTCCTATGTGTCAGTCCCCTTTTTCACAAAATTAATGTGGTCCAAATATGACTCCAAAACAATTGATTTTTCTTGTTCTTTTTATTGAGATGATGATTTGATGGGGTTATATTTTTTGGTCTTTCCATACTTATCTAGAAACATTTTACCATAACTCCCATCGATCCAAATGGCATATTACATATTCCAAAAAACTTATGCTTCATCCACTACAAAATCTTGGTCATGAACGGCACAATGGAAACCATCGCCAACCCAAAATCTCCAAAATCAGTCCTCAAATGCACTACTTTATAATTATGAAATAATTATTTCCATATAAATCATGGAGCATACTAGAAAAAACATACATCTCAGGAATCCACACTAACCATCCACTCAACTATGGTCAGTGGACTAGAAGGACATGACACCATTTTTCATGTCAAATAATTTTAGGTTTCTTTCCTTAGAATGCTACAACAAGTTCCTCAAATATCTTTGGTAGAAATATCGAGATGTCACTAATAGTCTCATACAGATTGCACAAGCTTCCCTCCAAAAGGATTCTTATAGTACAAACCATCACTAATGTCACATGGAAAAAACCCTTAACATGATGATGGTGTTACCCATAGGATTCTAGCCTGGTCACTCAGGTCAGCCCAGTGAGGGAAGTGACTAGATAAAAGGGAATAAGGATGCACCAATACTCTCTCTAAATAATCCCACTAACTTAATATAGTGACGAATCACGATCAAGAACCAACACCATCCCACACCAACCAAGACTGCTAGAATAGTTTGGTATCATCCATAGAATCCCACTAACCAAATATGATTAAAACCTATGAAAAGAAAAAAAACACATTCCCACATCAACCAAGACTTTAAGAATGGTTTGGTTACATCCAGAGAAGCCCATAAATGAAATATGAAGATAGACCAAGAGCAGGAATAAATACCTTCTTGCATCCACAAATCCTTTCAACACAGTTTGGCAGTATCCAGAAAAATAATCTAACCAAATATGGATGAAATTTATGTGTAGGAACACACACCTGCCAATAATCATCAATCCTTCCATCCTAGTCATGTTGTATTTAAATGAACCATCCAGAATTTCCATATAACAAATACGGGTCAAACCCATATCTATGTCCCTACACATGAGTATTTTTGTATATACTAGAAGGAAATGGGGGATAAGAGTACGTACCCACCTCTGATCCAACAAATAAATGGCCATATATCTGTATTTTGGTAGTTAAATTCACCCATCATATCCTGAAAATGGTGAAAAGGAAGATGAAAATTCCTACCCACATCTTATAATGTTTCCGGGATATAAAAATGGTGGTGGTGGTGGTATAGAAGCGACACAAAACTCCATCTGCACAATTAGAGTGAATCATCAATCAAAAATGAGCGTCGCTTCATAGTATGAACACATCTCTACACACATCCACTAGGTTCATGGGATAAATATTATAATATATGGACAACTTGATCAGGACCATACTTTCATTCCAATTGGAGGTATTTGCTCTACTCTAGTTGTTATTCCAAGGAAGGCATAAACCCCCTTCCAAAATTCTAGAGACCTGCCAAAATATTCCAACTATGACTTGGGATCAAGTAAAACAATACTACATATATGAATGTTGTTGTCTAGGGAAAGCATCCCTAGTCACCTGTACGAGAGAATCCCAAAAATATTCTCACCAAAGGTGATTGAAAAATGAAGAGAAAATCTAAAATCCCAATATTCTTAATGGTTTACTTCTTTAATGCCTCATATATTTATCTATGGTTGCTCAGGATCCTACTATTATGTTACAAATTTATAGAAATATTTTTAGTTTTTTCAGAGGTCCTCCCCGATCATCTTTTCATGAATTATTACTTCATTTCTTGAATCAGATTTACCCTGAGATCCAATATCACAATGAGTTCTATGGTATCCCTCCCCATGTCCAAAAGATCAAATAGTAGGGAGGTCCTCCCCTAACTATCAAACTCATTAGAGGTCCTCCCCAGGATACATGCAGTGGGAATTATCCTTATGATCATACATCAATATGTGATGGTAGTCCTCTTGATGATGGAATTCATTGTGAAGTTCCAACCTATAGTAACAATTCATTTCATCAACGAGGTCCTCCCTTTACTGGATTAATTATTAGATTTCCCACCTATTGTAACGAACTTGGTAATTGAGTCCATTCATGTCTGATGCCTCTCCATTGACAACTAAAATCCTTTCCCAACTAGAATACAACCCAAGGATATGGTTATTATTCGATCCACACTTGGATCACCTTATTTCCAATATGACAGAGGAAATACTTATTTTTCTTTATGTTTTCAATAAAGTATAATAGGAGCATCCACTTTGGTCAAACCAGGTTGAAGATACTCTTTCACAAGATGAAGAGTGCATGTTTCTCATGATGATATAGTTGGTTAAAGACAATATAATAGTAATGTTATGGCCTTAATCCACTCCCCAATAAAAGTATTTTCTTATGTTTTATATCCAAACCATGTCAGGTTAATGGAATGGATACACTATCAAATCAAATTGGAGTCCCTCTTGGCTGCACAACTCTAGAAATTGTTAAAATAGTGAAGATACCTTAAATTTGAAAGCCTAAACTCATTAAAATATTAGCATCAACAGATCATTGATTCCCCATCCAATGTTCATATCATAGGATGGGGAAAATGTGAACAATTTAATTTCAATTCACTCCCTAATTAGGAAAGCCTAACTAAGGTGACATCATGAAATTTCATTTACCTAGGTGAGATTCAAGAAATATAATCTATTCACAATAGATGGTACACTTAGAGAAAACCAATCATGAATAACTCTTGAGAACATTAGGCTAGAAGGGATAGAGAAATAAAAAAACTCATGCATCAAGCATCCAAGAGTATTTAGAAAGCATCTCACTTAATACAAGCCAATTTTCAAGAATCACCAACATCTTTGGAAGTGTGTGGGTTAGGTGAAAACCATACAATTAACTCATCCCATGTTGGAACAAAACTCTGTAAAATCATGAAAACGTCTATGGTATTAGCTACTATGAAAATCAAAGAGAAACCATAGCACGCTGGGTTTGGGGATTTTTTAACATAGCCATTAATATTAAAAAACTATGATTGAATGATTTTTAAGGGGGATGAGAATATCCCTAGGCTATAGGCATATAATATTTTTTACCTAAATATCATCCTAAAAAAAGTCCATCTTATCCTGATTAGGGTGAAATCCAAAAAATATATCCTCCTAAATCATCCTACCATGTGATCTAGTGTCCTTTCTTAGAACATTCATGATATAAATTTCTGATGATTCCCTTGGGATCATCATATGTCAAATGATTCCAATTGAACTGGTGAAGAATTGGATGAAGAATCATGGTCGGAAAAAAATTAGCCTCTTAAGGAGTCTAATGAAATTCATGTAATGCATTATGAATTCGTAAATATGATTAACACCACTTATATAGATACTATACAAATAGAGGTTGATATGGAGGAGTGGGAGGAAGAATTTTTTGTTCATAATATGGTCCACAACAAAATGACTAAATAAGGTGTGTGTATATGAAACCAGAGGCTTGATATGATTTTGGTGATTCCCATGACTATTCCATTACTTCCTCCTCGATAAGAATCTACCAAATAAAAGGGTAAAGGTATGGATGCACACCACCCAACTCTTGAAGAGTTTTAAATTTCCACACTTAAGGAAAGATTTGCTCCGTAAGAGGAAGAGATTATGGAGTTGAGAAATCACAACATAGAACTACTACAAGGAAACATCCCTAATGGATATGTTCAACAATTATAGCCTCAACTCGCACTCCCAAATAATGTACCACAATAAAAAGTGTCCATCCCAGTAACTAAAATGGATCCAAAACACCTGCTCAATCTGGGGTACCAAAAACCTAAATGTACTGGGGCACGTAATGAAAGACAATGGGTCTGGTGTTTAAATTTTTTTAATCACTGGCGTGGTAAACATTCATCATATTTTGTGATCCAATTTGATTATTGTTAGGGGATCCTATGTGGTTTAATGATAGCATAATAAATAAAAAAATGATTAACTCATTTAGATTTTATTCATTCTAATTCATCACATGTTTTTCGCATTTGTTGGATGAAGTATTCAACATAGAACCCCACTAGATCATCAAGACATTCTTCTCAAATATTCATATACCCCGTTCGTCAGATTTCAGGTGCTAGCATGGAGCTATGATGATCACTTCGACACAACGATGATCACCATGATCCTTATATTTCATTATGAGAATATGAACTTGGAATACACACATGGATTGAGTAATTATCTATTCAGGAATATGGAGGAGAGATAGGCTCTCAATTGCAATAAATGTGAATTCTATCATTGGTGTGAGCTTCTCTCTACTTATATAGTAGATATTCATAATACCTGGTTAGGTTTCACCGGCCCCCATGTGTCGAACTTCTACTAAATAAGTGATATAAATTATTAATTATGATGAAAAAAGTGCACCATAATAAAAAAATATCACAATCCTGTAATATATATTAACTATATTACGTGATAAAACAAATTAATTTACTCGACCTGTAAATTCTAATGATATTAAATAGACCCAAAATATTAAAATAACAATCGTTCATATAATATTAATCCATTTATTAAATAAATAGCTTTGAAATAACTTTAATAAATAAATTCAATCCAAATATTCTTTACCTGAATAATAATTTTTTTTATTTTTTTATTAGTGATCAGTAGAACACGGATAACACTCAGACCCCATGGTGAATCTCACCATGTCTTATATTCCTATTCAACCGAATATAGAAGATTCTCAAAACTATTATTGTGTCTGACCCTATATTCCCTTTTCTCAATAGTAGTGAATAATATTAAAAGACAAATAATGGGATATTTCAACCCATCAAGGCCCCTAAATAGATAGCGAAAATTTATAGAAACAAAAAGAAACCTACTGACACGTATTATGTAGTATAATCACTTTATCATATGATATATCCTAAAATAGGATGCAGATTTTTTTAATTTAATTTTCTTGATTTATAATTTTTTTATCTTAGAAGATAGACATACCTTCACCTACCATTCCCATAGATTTATAAAGGTATTATCACCTTGATCAACCAGGCCTGAGATATCTCTTCTACAACTCAGAAGCGACAAATCCTATCTTGACTATTCAACCAATTTCATACCACCACTAACTTACCAACTGTAAAATACCTCTTCATAACATCAATGAAATGTTTTTTCGTTGAATAAAAGTATGTGATCAAATAGAAGACATTGATAATGATATTAATTCAGAAGACCAATACACATTATGTACATAGGAACAACTAATAACATCCGAAACTTGTGGTGTTCCTATTGGTGGGTTTGTCCTCATAATCTCTTCTACTAGAGACCAGCAATTGAGAAATTCATGAGAATAAGTATCAATTCTTATGATCCCCCAACACCAGATAATCACACATCATTTATGTCCATTCATTAGGATGTATGTAGACCATAGAAAATAACGTTAATATTACTATCATTATATCTTTTGGTTCTCATTATAGCCTATTATCTCATAAAACCCTTTCATATGACATATAATCTAAGGACATTACCATAAATATAGTTGATGAATAAGTATCAAAACTATTAAGGTAAGATAAGAAAATGTATATATAACAAACTATGTACATGTATTGGAAGTCAAAGTACATCATATCTTGTTTTTAGGGAACCCACATTCAACACTCTCACTTTACCTTGAGCCAACTCTAAAAAAATCTCAATATTCCAGCTCTCAAATGAGAATCATGCTTTTGTTGAGATATGTATTTAGTCCTGGGGTCTAACACATTTTCTTGTGTGGATACTATGGTAATTGTTACATCACCTCTCAAAGTAAAATCCCTCTAGAGATGATACTTCTGAAGTATATGATTTTTACACTGGTGTGTCCTGGGATCCTTGGAAAGCACCACTACTGCATTATAATCACAATAAACAAAAACAGGTTTTGTACTACTAGGCACAACACCTATGTCTCAAACAAATCATTTTATCTAGATGTATTCCTTTTCTACATAAAAATCCTTTATATAATCATATTCTACAATCAAATCAGTGACCACATATTTCTTTGATCTTCCCCAGCTCATTGTACCCTAAGTTAGGAAAAAGATGAATCATTAAAACAATTTCATATCATCATAATCTATCTAGAAACTAGCATCCGTGAATCCTCTCACTACCAATTCCTCATCTCCTCCATACACCTGGAACATATCTTTTGTATTCCTTAAGTACTTCTGGATAATTTAAACAAATTCTCAATACATCTCTCCTGGATTATATGGATATCTTCTTACCATACATAAAGAAAAGAAAACATCAAATTTAGTACATATCATGGAATGCAGGATAGAACCCACTATTGAAGAGTAAGGGATTCTACTCATTCTTTTAATCTCATCATGTATTTTTAGACACATTGTTTAGAGATATTGATACCATATGTCATGGGAAACAACCCACTCTTGGATTGTTTCATACTGTACCTTTTAAATATCATGTCAATATATGTACTTGGACTTATCCCAAGAATCCTTTCAGATCTATCTCGATAGATATTGACCCCTATATTTTAGGATACACCGTCGAAGTATTTCATGGAGAGGCATAATTTAAGAAAGTCTTAACTTACTATAACACTTTCACTTTGAATCCCATAATTAACATTTCGTCAACATATAATACTAGGAAAATTTTGGAATTTCTATTAACCTTATTATAGACACCAGAATCACTTTCATTTTTAACAAAATCAAACTCTCTTATGGCCCCATCAAAACAAACATTCCATGATTGAGATTCCTAATTCAACACATAAATGGATCTCTATAACTCTCACACCTTATTGGAATTATTTTACCTAAAACCCATTTGGGTTGGGTCATATATATGTCTTAATCCAAAATCCGATTTAGAAAAGCAGTTTTTACATCCATTTTCCTAATATTAAAATCATGGATGGCTAATATGTCAATAATTGTTCTGATGGATTTCATCATTGATTCTGGAGAGAAAGTTTAATAATAATATATGCCTTGATATTGTATAAAACCCTTTGATACAAGTATTTATTTAAAGGTATTGAACTTACCACCCTTTTCCACCTTTTAATTAAATACCCATTTTCACTGAATAGGTATTACATCAGATGGAGAGTCTACCAAAATCCAAACATGATTCTGGTACATGGACTCCATCTCAAAATGCTTGGAATGTTTCCATTTAGCAATATCTTTTCCATCTACTACATCTTTGTAGGTTAGAGGATCATCATACTCAAGGATTATTGTGCCACCTGACTCGGTGACAAGAAAACCATAACTCTCTAGTTATCTAACCTCTCAAGTAGACCCACATAGTACTTGTGTATTAGGAACCCCATCATCTCCCACTATCTCTTGTGGAGATTGTTCTCATACTGACTAAACATTGTCTAAGTCAACCATTCACCCAATATTTCCATTTTAAATTTTATCCCTTTTTATAAATATGGATTTTGATACCACAATAACTATTCTATCTAAATGTTTATATAGGTAATATATATTGGTTTCTTTAGGATAACATATAAAGATTCACTTCATGCTTCAGGATTCCAATTTTTTAGTAGGTGATGTCTTGAAAAACGCCTTGTGTCCCCATACATGTATCTATGATAGACTGGGTTTCTTTCCATAACATAAATCTTATGGAATCCCATATACTACTTTAGTTGGTGCTTGGTTAAGGGTATATGTGGTTGTCTATAAATCAAATCCAAAAAATCATAATGGAAGAGTTGTGTGACTCATCATTGACCTAAACATATCTGGAAAGGACATATTCCACCATTCACTACACCATTATAATGTGGTTTATAAGGAGGAGTTATTTGGGATATTATCCAACACTTCATTAAGAGATCAATTAAATCTTGTTTTAGATACTCTTCACTGTGATTTGAGTGAAATACCTTAATATTTTTACCAAGATCATTTGCAACTTCATGTTGGAATTCCTTAAACATCTGAAAAGAATATGACTTAGACTTCATTATGTAAATATATCAAAACCTACTATAATCATTGATAAAAGTAGTGAACTTAGAATAACCACCCCTTTCCTCAACTATAAATGGACCACATATATTAATATGAGTTGATTCTAATAATTCATTGGCTCTTCCTCTGCTTCTAGAGAACTGTGTTTTGGTTATTTTCATTTCTAAACAAGTGTGACATACATCCAAGAGTTTTTACTAAACCAAGTCTAAATACCCTTCTTGATATAATTTTTGTAACTTCTTCTCATTTAAATGACCTAGCCTGAAGTTTTATGTGTGGTTGTTATATGAGTCATGGTCAATGGTTTTTTCGTTGATTTATATTACTAGGTTTTCAAGTTCATGTATATATAATCCATTATTAATATGTGTCATACAATAACATGTGTTATCCTTATAAATAGATAACATTTATTTACGAAGATTAAATAAAATCTCATTGCATCCAAATTTGACACAAATATTATGTTTCCAATTACAAAGGGTATCTAATAACAATTATCCAATACAAAACCAAATCACTATAAAAAGTAAGGTGATAATCTCCCATGACCAAGGATACTAGACATGAACTATTTTTAGCTCATAGATTCACTTATCCCTTTGAAATATTATTAAATATACTTGGTTCCAATATATGAATACATATGTGTGACTCACATGATATATCAAATACCCAACTTGTAGATAATGAAATATTGAATTAAATGATAAAACAATACCTAAAGCAGAGGTGTTTCCTAGCTACTTCTTCCCAACTCTACATTTTTTCTTCCATTGGCCTTTATTTCCACACAAAAGAAGAAATCCACCTACTCATTTCCCTACCTTTGTATCCTTAGCTTCTTGTAAGGATAGTGTATTGGTGTCTTCAACATGGACTTTACCTTACACCCATTAACCTTGCAATTGTACATACAATTCACCATAAATACAGAATAATTGGTCTTCTTAATATACATATCATCTTATAAAACTAAAGCCATTAAATTCGGGAGTGACTTTTTCATGTCAATAATATTATAATCTATAATTAATGTTGAATATTTTTGTGGTAAAGAGGAAAAATGAGATATGTTTCTAGTTCTTGATTCAGTTTAAACCCAAGGGTTTCAAGCCACTCAATGCTGCTGATCATCTTGAGTACATGAGTTCCTACTTTATTCCCTTTCATTAGCCTTCACATATAGAGGGCATTGGAATATCATAACTTTCTTGGCTTATTCTCTCCTAATATAATTCTTTGAGATGAGTCAGCATCTTGTAGTTATCTTCATCCTCATGAATTTTCTACAATTGGAGGGCCATGGATGAAAACATGATGCAATGAACATCTAGTGCATAATCCACATTAATTTTCCTATTTTCATTATCCTCCTTTTTTCTCCCTAAGTAGTCTCATCATGAAGTGAGGATTCCAATGCATAAATCTTGCTTTCTTGGCATAGTACTTTGTGCAAGTGCACATACCACTCCGTAATGTTATGTCTGCTCAAGATATTTTATTTTTTCAAATTTGATTGTAGTGATAATGTACTTATGGTGTTGGTGATTCCCATTTTAAATATATTAAAAATAAATTTTAACAATCAAAACATTATCTTCATTACCTTTTAGACATTTATGATTAACTAATTATTATATAATTTAAATTCCTCTCACTATTTTATCAAACATTAATATCCCTCGCAATTGGACTCATAATACTCTGTTGCTTTAGTATTTTAGTGTAAAGGAACCTCAAAACCTCCCACCTAGTCTACAATCTATGGCTCACTAATACTTGGAGGAGGTAGGCTCTGGGATAGCCAACTAATTTAACTGGTGGTTCCTTGGTCTTTTGAGTAAAGTCTCATCATATTGGAATCGTAACTTGATTCTTTCAATGCCTTTCATGTAAAGTGATAAAAATTTATCTATGGATAATACCTGACTACACACTTCATTTAAGTCAACCCAATACTCTCATGAGAACTCCTCATTGGTAGGAGGCACTCTAAACTATGGTTTATGAGCACCCCAAACACCAGGTTTTTTTCAAATGTGGGAAATGGAATGAATTAAAACATAATATATCTTTGAGGGATTTTATTATTTCATGATGAATGTAATCCATTTCTATTAAATATGTTCAATCTATGTTTTTTCACTCACAATTGAACATGAAATAAAAAACATATGTCTAATCATTATGCATTTTATCTTGTTTATTATTTATTGTGATCATGAAAAAATCATGTACTTGCATAAAATAACAAAAAATGTATAAAGGAAAGAAACCATCTCAACTGGTCTTGAGCATCGAAATATGATTGATCCATAATGGATCAATCATGGCCTAGTGGGTTTCATACATGAGTCGAGTCCTGACTCGTAGTACACCTTTCCCCCAATCCAATGTATTTTCTTCTTATCTGGAGTACCACCTATAATTGGTGGGGTCAACATATTAAAACATCATTATCTATATACAAATATTCGGGTGCATATGTGAGGGTTTCTAGGGTACAATTTGTAACACCCCGACCCCAGTTACCCAGAGTCAGTGCATTATTACATAACATTGGCATGATCAAAAAGAAATAATGTCATGAAAGACCGATCAGTTTAGTATGATTGGAAAAAGATTCATACATAAGTTCAACTTTACAACATGAAAACAAATACAACACTAATTTATTCCATTAGAAACATCCAAGCCTCCTAGATTATTCCCACAAGTCACTCATAACTAACTTCTTCATATCCTGGGAAAATGAAACATAAGAAAGTTGTGAGTTCAAATGCTCAGTAAAAGTAAGTAATACAGTGGAAGATAACATAAATATTAAGCATGGTGAATAATTGAAAACACATGCCTTTACCAATAATAAACATGAACACTTTTATCGCAGGAATATGAGCTGAGTAAATAATTCCATAATAAAACAGAGTCATTGGTATTCAACTAGTTGAATGACCACATGAACCATGAATATTATTTTCATAATGAGGGAATGTATAATTCCCGACATTCTGAAACATTTTTTCAAGGACTCTGCCAAGACATCTAAAAATGATTAAGGCCTCGGCCTAAACCATATATCAAATTGAGAAAGGTCTTGGCCAATTCCACATCTAGTTGTCTCATGAGACCTACTGATGCATCGAGGATCTATAGCAGGCTCCACCCATCACTTACTAAGTCCAATACATTCCTCATATGAAAAGGTTAAAATATAACATAAACATTCGTATTAAAACTAGCATACAAAATGTCGATACATTAACCATAAACATTGAATGGTATAAAAATAACACATCCACAGTCAAACATATCACAAAACTCTCAATACAATATGGAAGATTTGTATCACAATGAATCGACTTCAAACAAGTATAAAATCCTTCAAAGGATGTTGATATAGATGAAATCAAAACTATTTCAGAGAAATACTTCTTTCTATTTTTTTGAAATCATTTAAAGTTAAATAATTATAAAAGAAAAACATTTATTTTGAAAATATTATTATAAGATTTTAAGGGAATATTTTATGATTTTATATATTTGGAGAATAATCTCACCGCCGTATAAGTTAAAAAAGACATTCTTACCTTAATTTTGTCGAAAAGGTCATAAAGTACCTTGTTTGGAAAACGACTGAAAGATTCCTTTAAAAACATATAAGTTCAAATAAGGGTATAAATGACTTTAAAAAATTTTATAGTAAATAGTAAAAATGTTTTTAAATACATTTTTAAGTAACATGGATGTGGATGATAAAGAGTTCCTAGTAGATACTTACATAAAAACAAACTCGGATAATAATGAGATTGTATAATTAACCCTTACCCTGTACTTTTCCTTGGTCGAGGGTAGGTTAACCTCCTGTATAATGGTGAAATAATTGTTATTAAATTATACAAGAACTATATACATTAATATGATATCATATATGATCTTCTAATATTGCTTTGTTAATAATATTTTCTTATTAACACCGTTTCGGGTGTTAACTGATTCATTTTCCTCTATATGATTTGTTATGTAAGTAATTTTCGTTATGGATAGGATGTATCTTATTCATATTAAGAATTATATTAAGTCTTAAAACATTTTTTTTAATCATAAAATGAAAATTATTCTTGAATGGATACGATGGGGAATGAATCACATTGTGTTCGTGGGGACGGTAATCCGTACGTACGCACGAGCGACAATATCATTCTTTGAATATTGTAATCATATATAATTGGATAAAATATCATATATAAATAATAATTATCATTTTATATTTATTATTTAAATAATTTATACATCATTATTATACCCATCTAAATAATAATGTATTGAATCACAACTACACCACAACGTGGAGACGGTAAGCCGTACGTACGCACATATGGTGACATGTCATTAAAAGGATGGATAGAATAATGAATATGGTTGTACCATATTTATAATAACATCAAAGTATATATAAGATACTGGAGTTATAATTTTATAATGGAAACAACAAGGAAATAATAAGTGGAAGAAGAAAAAACATGAAAGGGGTGGTGAGATATTTACCTCTTCTCTGGGTTCTTCCTTTTGATTTGATCAAAAGGGCTCCTTAGTCTGGCTTTTGGACTAAAGGAAGGACTCTAGGGTGAAGGGAGTAGATTGGGGAGGATATTTGGGCAGGGTTTGGCTGATCCAAATGGATTTGAGGTGTGAATTTCAGAGAAGGGGAAGTTCCCTTTTATAAGAGGGGTGAGGGGCACCTTAGGAAAAGCTAGAAATATTATTTTATAATAAAATAATTTTCGGTTTCTAATGGATCCAAAATGAATTATTTAAAGGATAAGGGGGGATGGGTCGAAAACCTCTCAACCAATAGGTTTTAGATAGGTTTGGGTCACTATATTAACCTTATCTTTTAGATTTAACTCTTGGTTATGTAGTTTGACATTTACCATGTCTCTTTGTATTTTTATATTATATGGTTAATAAAAATACTGTAAACTTCCAAGAGAACCCAAAGTGGTTCATTAATTATTAAACTATAATTATATAAGTCTTTTGGACGAACCATAGATTTTTACGATTATTATATCAACAAATAATTATGTATTTGTTTTAAATACTCATTTATGTCAATTTTGACATTATTTAATAATTGATTTTTGTTAAAGTCCTAACAACTTTATTAATTTTAACTAAATACATTTAATCAACCCTAACATGTCCTATGTACCTAAAAATTTTGTGTATGGAATCAAAATTTTCAAATTATATTTATTTTAGTATTTATAATATCATTTATTTGATTGTTTCATTAATAAGGAAAATATTTTATCATTATTGTTTCATATATAAATATATTTATTTTATGTATAAAAATTATATATAAAATATCCTGAGGTAGGAAAAATTTTCATATTTATAATTATTAATTATAGATGAATAGATCAATTATATAACCTCATATAAAAATTATTTTATTAAGAGATATTTGATTTTGTTATTTTTGTCTTTGCTTTAGATTATTTAATATAAAATGTCATTATCACTCTCAAGTGGCTCCATGGGGTCCCAAAATCGACCCAAGGATGACCATGGTCAGAAATGTATTCAACAATAGGGTTAGAACACGTTTTAGGGTAATTTGATATTATTATAATATTATTTTTTAACTTTAATTACTGGATTTACAATATTAACCACGGTAAATAAAATATTTACTGAAGTAAATATTCCTAACGTCTAAAAATAAAAGTTACCTCTTTATTCAATTTAGACCTCATGATTCCAAATATAGAATCCATTTTTCCAAATTCAAAACACAAAAGTGGCAGAAATTAATTTAAAATTAATTCTCGTTGTCAAAACAAAAAACATGTTTTATGAAGTAATAACTATCAAAAGATTGACACTTGTGTATGTCTAGTTTAATCGTGAGATTACATCCAATGACTTAAATTATATTAAATAATAAAAATATAATATAATGATACTTAAAAACCATTCAAATTTATAATCTAACACTATAAATTATTTTGATTTAAAAATTTGTTTTTAATTAAAATTAAGTATTTTCACTATTTATCAAAAATTGAAAGTTTTCAGAAAAATACCAAAAAATCACCCTAAGATAATTTCGATATTCCGAATCCAAAAATGAAGTCCATTTTGAAAGATAAAATTTATAAAATTCCAAAAAAAGTGGGTATTACTATTCATAACAGCTAGTTTGATTGGTCACGGTGTGTTAGAACTCGAAGTTGCATACAACACACGCTATTGTATTATTTCAAAGAGAAGCGTACCATGGATGATTTGGGTGTTACATTATCCCATCCTTCAAATAATTTTGTCCCCGAAATTTCTAGAATATTACTGCATAAAAAGACTCGAGTGGTTCTTCATCATAAGACAGATTGAGTTCCAGTTCTAATTTCTCATAGGGGAGTACATGCGTTGAGTCAGGAATGTATTTTCTTAACAGTGATATGTGGAACACATCATGAACTTTGGAGAGACTTGGAGGCAATGCCAAAAAATAAGATACATCCCCAATTAGTTCTAAAATTTTGAAAGGTCTAATGTATCTGGGACTTAATTTACCCTTCTAACCAAATCATATAATTCCCTTCCACGGAGATACCTTCAAGAAAACATGATCTCCTACTTGAAATTCCAAATCCTTCATTCGGTTATTAGCACAGATCTTCTACCTACTTTGAGCTGCTTTGATGTGGGTTTGGATTACCTTCACCTTTTCCATCGTTTCCTCAATAATTTCTGGGACTACGAGTTTCCTTTCACCAACATCATCCCAATAGGTTGGTGTGTGACATCTCTTTCCATATGACACTTCATATGGTGTCATCTGAATACTTGAACGAAAGCTATTGTTATAGGAAAATTCTACCATAGGTAAATATTAATCCCACACACCTTAAAAGTAAAGTGAGCATGATCTCAACATGTCTTCTATGGTTTTAATAGTTCGTTCTAATTTTACATCAGTTTGAGAGTGGTAGAGAGTGCTCAAACGAAGTTCAGTATCCAGGGATTTCTGAATACTTTTCCAGTATCTTGATGTAAAATGGGGATCATGATCAGAAACAGTCGATAGGGTTACTCCATGAAGTCTTAAAACATCATTAATATACAGTCTCGCTAAATGGTCAAGTTGTAAATTCTCTCTTATAGCAAGAAAATGTGCTTACAAGGTAAGACAATCAACAATGAACCATATTGAATCGTTCCTTCTAGGAGTCTTTGGTAGTCCCATGACAAATTCTATCATAATATTATCCCATTTCCACTCAGGTATGAAAAGAGGTTACAGGACTCCTCCATCATGTTTCCTTTTAGCATTCACTTGTTGACAAACCATACATCTTGACACAAAATCAGCAATCTCCCTCTTCATGTTGTCTCACCTAAAATGTTCTTTAGAATCTCTATACATCTTGGTGCTCCCAGGGTGTGTAGAGAAATTGGAGCTATGTGCATCATATAACAATTCCATTTTCAGATCAGGTATATCAGGAACACAATGTCTCTTCCCAAATTTCAAAATCTCATCTTCATATACGAAGTTGATCAATCTCCCATCGTTCATAGATTTAATATTCTTTTGAAATTCCTCGTCATCAACCTGAGAACTTTTTATCCTTTCTAGTAAAGATGGTTTGGAAACCATTTGAAAAAGCATCGATGTTTCACCTTCCATGGTTATTCCGAAATCCATCTTTACTAGATCCATGAAAATATGATCCCTTTCAACTCTCATCTTGTTCAAAACTCCATGATCCTTCTGCTCAAAGCATCAGCCACCTTATTTTTCTTCCTCATGTGGTAGTGTATCGTGTATTCATAATCCTTGAGTAGTTCAAGACATCTCATTTTCCTCATGTTGAGTTCCTTCTGAGAGAAAATATACTTCAAACTCTTGTGATCAGTATAAATCTCACATTTTTTACCATAGAGATAGTGTATCTAAATCCTCAAAGCAATGATTATAGTTGCTAAATCAAGATCATGAGTTGGATAGTTTTTCTCATTAATTTTCAACTGTCGAGATGCATTGGCAATAACTCTATAATTCTGCATAAGGAAAAAACCAAGTCCTTTATTTGAAGAATCACTATGAATAAAAAACTCATCATTCCCCTATGGTAGAGTCAAGATAGGAGCATTGATTAATCTTCATCTTTAGTTATTTGAAACATTCTTTACACTCTTTTGTCCAAACAAATTTAACCCCTTTACGTGTAAGCTTTATTAATGGGTTACCCAATCAGGCATAATTCCAGAAAAAATGTCGATAATAACCTGCTGAACCAATAAAACTGTGTACCTCAGCTATACTTGTTGGTGCTGGCCATTCTTGGATTGCCTTTTTCTTAGAAGGGTCAACATTGATTCCATCCATAGAGACAATATGGCCAAGAAAAGAAATCTCCTGAAGCCAAAATTCACACTTTCTAAACTTCCCATATAATTCATTTTATATAAGGGTTTCTAGAATGGTGTGTAAGTGATTTTCATGATCTTTATAGCTTTTGGAGTATACCAGGATATCATCAATAAATACCACTACAAAGTCATCAAGATATTCCTTGAAAACATTGTTCATTAGATCCATGAAAATAAAGGGTTCATTTGTCAGCCCAAAAGGAATTACTGTAAACTTGTAATGCCCGTACCTGGTTCAAAATGTTGTTTTCGAAATGTCTTCCTTCCTCACACACAACTGATGAATGAGGTGGTGACGTTTCTGCTCTAAAGATAAGGTACTCATTATCATCATTGAAAATTGGAACCTTCTGGTTCTTACAATAAATTTTCGCATCATGATCTGAAAGCCAATCTATTCTGAGGATTATATCAAATTCAATCATGGGTATGACGATGAGATCAGCAGATAAAGAACATTTATATGCACTAATGGGAACTGATTCACAAAACATTGTTGCAATGATACTTCCCTTAAGATTTTGGACTGTCAACTTCCTTGTTAAATCAAATTGGAAATATCTAATTTTTTTAGCAAACTCGGATGATGTGAAACAATGCGATGATCCAAAATCAAATAAAGCATTGGATAAACTTAAGGAAACCATTAAATTACCTTCCACCACATATTTCAGATCTTCAACCATAGCATTAGTGATCACATAAGCTTGGCCTTGATCCCATGGCCTTTTCTGAGGTATGTTCCCCTGATGTTTAGGACATTAATTTCATAATGTCCCATCTCCCTACAATTGTAGCATTGAACTTTGGTAGTGTCTTTATTTCCCTTAAAATCACTAGAAATATGTAATTTCTTTCCACATTTCTATCATACTCCTTTTCCTTTTAGATAGACACTGGGATGCTTCCTTCCATAATTATCATTGGGTGGAAATTCAATTCTTCCCTTCTTCCCAGTTTCCTTATTTCCTTTCCCAGAGTGTTCAGTAGATCTATTCTTCTCTTAATTTTCTTTAAAGTCATAAGACTTAGAGAATTCTTGGGTTACGTATATAATTTTCCACATGTGTTGCTAACCTTGTAAAGTTATCTTCATACTTTGCGACATTTTCATCCTCTTTTTTCCTCAGACTCAGAAATTGTGTTTCCATATCCGCTCGATGGTCACAAAGAAAGTATTTTTCTAAGAAAAGTTCTTTAAACTCTCTCCATTCTATACTTGAAACATCTTCATCTTCCTTTGTCTTTTGAATCAATGAAAACCATTGATCAACATCTCCAGTGAGGCGATAAACAACTATGGAAACTGTATCCATTTCGCTACTCCCCAAATGGTGAAATATTTTCTCTAAGGAATTTATCAATTTCTCACCCACTAATGGATTTTTACTCCCATTGAATGTTGGTGGTTTCTTCCTCATGAAGAGGTCTAACATTAATCCTCTGCATTGTGGATTAGGGTTCTCCATATGGATAAGGTTATTATTCATAACCTGTCTGAGTTGTCCCAGTATGGTGATAAGCTGATCAGTACTAGTTGCATCACTAGATCTGCTATAATCATCTTTAGTATGAGGGAAATCCCTACATGGATTACGTGGATTGATACGGTTTACATTCCTTCCACTAGGCGCCATTTCTAAACAATGGCATAAACTAGATTAGTTTATGAATCAAAATACATTATTTCATACTTGTAAAACACATAACATAACTTGAAGAATTTATGGATATAATACATAATCATAAAAAAATTTTCTTTGAGGAAGTATATACTAATAAACCCTTCATAATGGTTTTTAAAGAAAATGAAAATTATCCTAAGCATATCACCCAGGAGTATCGTAACAAAGAGTGCAGCAAGGCCCGTTATCTTGCATCAGTTCCCATTCAAGTCTACCTCAAAGCAGTGTTTTCAGGTTTTACCCCTAGGTACATCTGTGCCAGATCCGTTCCTGCTCATATCTAGACAGGGATTTATTGCTTCAAAAATTCACAAAATATCAATAGTACTGAAATTCTAGGAATTTCATCTATACTAATCCTCAAAATCTATCGGAGGGCTATGTGCTCTAATCAGAGTTTATCTAAATCTAGTTTCCAAGGTTTGTACTAAACTTCCTCTGATACCAACAATATCGCCTCACCCCCAGTTACCCAGAGTCGATGCATTATTACATAACATTGGAATGATCACAAATAAATCATGTCCTGAAAGACCGATCAGTTTAGTATTATTGTAAACAAGATTCATACATAAGTTCAACCTAACATCTTGAAAAGAAATACAACACTAATTTATAGCATTAGAAACATCCAAGCGTCCTAGATTATGCCTGCAAGTCACTAATAAATAACTTCTTCATATCTTGGAAAAATGAAACAGAAGAAATGGGTGAGCTCAAATGCTCAGTAAGGGTAAGAAATACAACGGAAGATAACATAAATATTAATCATGGAGAATAATTGAAAACACATTCCTTTACCAATAATAAACATGAACACTTTTATGGTAGGAATATGAGCTGAGTAAATAATGCCATAAAAAACATAATCATGGGTATTCTACTAGTCGAATGACCACATGAACCATCAATATTATTTTCATAATGAGGGAATTTATAATGCCAGACATTCTAAAACATTTTGTCAAGGTCTCGACCAATACGTCTAAAAATGATTAAGGCCTCAGCCAAAACCATATATCAAATTGGTAAAGGCCTCATCCAATTCCATATCTAGTTGTCTCATGAGACCTACTGATACATCAAGGAGTTGTAGCGGGATCCACCCATTACTTACTAAGTCCAATACATTCCTCTTATGAAAAGGTTGAAATATAACATAAACATTCATATTAAAACTAGCATACAAAATGTAAATACATTAACCATAAACCATGAATGGTATAATAAAAACACATATATAGTCAAACATATCACAAAACCCTCAATACAATATGGAGGATTTTTATTCTAATGAATCGACTTCAAACAAGTATGAAATCCATAAAAGGATGTTGGCATAGATGAAATCAAAATTATTTGAGAGAAATATCTCTTTCTTTTTTTTTTGAAATCATTTAAAGTTAAATAATTATAAAAGAAAAACATTTATTTTCAAAATATTCTTATAAGCTTGTAAGGGAAGCTTTGATGATGTTATAACGGTAGAGAATAACCTCACCCGCCGTATAAGTTAAGAAAGACATTCTTACCTTAATTTTGTTGAAAAGGTCGTAAAGTACTTTGATTGGAAAACGACTGAAAGATTCCTTTCAAAACATGTAAGTTCAAATAAGGGTATAAATGACTTTAACCCATTTTATAGTAAATAGTAAAAATTGGTTTGAAATACATTTTTAAGAAACATGGATGTGGATGATAAAGATGTCCCAGTAGATAGTTATGTAAAAACAACCTTGGATGATAATGAGATTGTAGAATTAACCCTTACCTTATACTTTTCGTTGTTCGAGGGTAGGTTAACCTCCTGTATAATGGTGAAATAATTGTTATTAAATTATACAATAACTATATACATTAATATTATATCATATATGATCTTTTAAAATTGCATTGTTAATAATATTTTAGTATTATCGTCATTTCGGGTGTTAACTGATTTGTTTTACTTTATGTGCATTGTTACGTAAGTAATGTTTTTTATGGATAGGATGTATCTTATTAATATTCAGAATGATATTAAGTCTTAAAAAATTATTTTTAATCATAAAATTAAAATTAGTCTTGAATGGATACGATGGGGAATGAATCTCATCGTGTTCGTGGAGAAGGTAATCTGTACGTACGCACGAGCGACAAAATCATTCTTTTGATATTATAATAATATATAATTGGATGGAATATCTTATATAAAGAATCATTATCATGTTATATTTATTATTTAAATCATTTATACATCCTTATTATACCCATCTAAATAATAATGTATTGAATTACAACTACATCACGACGTGGAGACGGTAAGCCGTACGTACGCACGTATGGTGACATGTCATTCGAAGGATGGATATAATAATGAATATGGTTGTACGATATTTATTATAACATCACAGTATATAGAATATACTGGAGTTGTTATTTTATTATGTAAATAACAAGGAAAGAAGAATTGGAAGAAGAAAAAACATGAAAGAGGTGGTGAGATATTTACCTCTTCTTCGGGTTCTTCCTTTTGATTTGATCAAAATGCCTCCTTAGGTTCGATTTTAGAATAAAGTAAGGCCTCTAGGATGAAGGGAGGATAGTGGAGAGGATATTTGGGCAGGTTTTGTCTGAGCCAAATGGCTTTGAAGGTGTGAATTTGAGAGAAGTGGAAGTGCCCTTTTATAAGAGGGGTGAGGGGCACCTTAAGAAAAGCTAGAAATATTATTTTATAATAAAATAATTTTTAGTTTAAAATGGATTAAAAATAAATTTATTAAAGTATAAGGTGTGGATGGGTTGAAAAACTCTCAACCAATAGGTTTTAGATAGGTTTGGGTCGCTATATTATCCTTATCTTTTAGATTTAA
Organism: Viscum album; assembly: GCA_963277665.1. Classification (NCBI taxonomy): domain Eukaryota; kingdom Viridiplantae; phylum Streptophyta; class Magnoliopsida; order Santalales; family Viscaceae; genus Viscum; species Viscum album. The sequence goes on along the minus strand of OY728157.1, from coordinate 1,237,078,629 downwards.
CTCTTAGTTAAATAGTTTGACATTTACCATGTCTCTTTGTCTTTTTATATTATATGGTTAATAAACATAATATAAACTTCCAAGATAACCCAGAGTGGTTAATTAATAATAAAACTATAATTTTATAAGTCTTTTGGTTGAACCTTATATTTTTAGGATTATTATATCAACCAATAATGTTGTATTTGTTTTAAAACCTCATTTATGTCAATTTTGACATTATTTATTAATTGATTTTTGTTAAAGTCGTAACAACTTTATTACTTCAAACTAAATACATTTAATCAACTCTAACAGGTCTTAGGTACCTATTAAATTTTTTATGGCATAAAAACTTTCAAATTATATTTATTTTAGTATTTATAATTTCATTTATTTGATTGTTTCATTAATAAGGAAAATATTGCATCATTATTGTGTCATATATAATATAATTATTTTATTTCTAAAAATTATAAATAAAAAATCCTGGGGTAGGAAATTTATTTATATTTCTAATGAGTATTTATAGTCTAATATATCAATTATATAACCTCATATAAAAAAAATTTATTAAAAGATATTTGATTTTGTTATTTTTTACTTTACTTTAGATTATTTAATATAAAATGTCATTATCACTCCCAAGTGGCTCCGTGGGGTTCCAAAATCTATCCAAGGATTCCCATGGTCGGAAATGTCTCATAAAATAGGTTTAGGACACGTTTTAGGGTAATTTAATATTATTATAGTATTATTTGTTAACCTTATTTACTGGATTTACCCCTTTAACCACGGTAAATAAAATATTTATTGAAGTAAATATTCCTAATGTCTAAAAATAAAAGTTAGATATTTACACAATTTGGACCTCCTGATTCAAAATATGGAATCCAATTTTCCAAATTCAAAACACATAATTGGTATAAATTAATTTAAAATTAATTCCCGTTGTCAAAACAAAAAAGCGTGTTTTTATGAAATAATAACTATCAAAAGATTGACACTTGTTTATGTCCAGTTTAATCATGAGATTACATCAAATGACTTAAATTATATTAAATGATATAATTTTAATATAATGATACTTAAGAAACATTCAAATGTATAATTTAACACTATAAATTATTTTGATTAAAAAATATTTTTTTAATAAAATTTTAGTATTTTCACTATTCATCAAAAATTGAACGTTTTCAGAAAAATACCAAAAATTCACCATAAGATAATTTTGATATTCTGAATCCAAAAATGAATTCCATTTTTAGTGATTTAATTTATTAAATTCAAAAAAGTGGGTATTTCTATTCATAATGGCTCGTTTGATTGGTCGTTGTGTGTTAAAACTCGAAGTTGCGTACGACACACACTATTGTATTATTCAAAGAAAAGTATACCGTGGAAGCTTTGGGTGTTACAAAATGTGTAATAGATGAATTGGACATATATTCCATTATACATATTTTAATAAAATTAAGACGATGCACATACCATCAGTTACATACCTACTTATTACAATCATCACACGCAATAAATAAATAATTAAATAATCTAGACATACATGGGTCGATCACTAGCATAAGACTAGTTGGTATAAATGAATAAATGTGCAATTGAAATTAAATTGAAATAAATTTAAAATTATAAGTGTATTGAAATAAATAAAATGAATTTAAATAAATTCAAATAATTTTTTCTATTTAGTTCCGTGTTTAATTTAATTTTTAAATCAAAAAATTAAGTTACAACAATTAATTTAATTTACTACTCAAATTAAATTAATATTTCAGAATATAAAATTTTAAATCCAAAATTTGAATTAATAAATGTAATTTAAACAATAAAATAAAATAATAAAATTTATATATTTTGATTTTTAATTACTTTTGGGTCTCGAAAAACCCCGTCAAGGCCCTATACGGACTAAGTGAGAGCCCAACTAGCCCATTTTGACCAAGAAATCCCTGTATAGTGGTATTCTGGCCCATGAATGTCTACCCTGACCCATTCTCCGTCAATCAGACATGCCTTAGCTCACTGGAGGGCTAAAACAAGTCTGAATGGACCTATGGAAACTGAATAAAATACATTATGTTGAGCTGGAAGGGTTGTAGAGAATTGTAGACCTTGTAGTGGCCATATTCTCAATAAGAGGAATCGGCAACTGGTGGTGAATCATATGAAGGAGTGAGTAGTATCTGGATGGTAGCAGTGTTGGATGGTAGCAGGATGGAACATGGCTATTGTCTCTCTGAGGCATAGTGGACAGGGAGGATAGAAGCAGTGGGGAGGCACCCAGTCTGGTGGTGCTCATCCAGATTTAGACGAGAGTGGTGTCATGTGGTGAACAATTTCCTCTCATTTATTGTTTCAGTTTGAAAAATTCAAGCTAGGGTGTCCTAGAGGTGAACATAATCTCTCAAAATAATATTTGCATCAAGTTGGCATGCAATGTTTTCAATAGAATCATTAAACGCTCTTTCAATATCCTCTTAATATAATAATAAAAATTATTGTTATAATAAAATATGAATAATAATTCGTATCTTATAACATCCACAAAAACCAGGGGGAAAAATATAACACATCAAAATTTGTTTAAACTGTTCTTCAAGAACATAAAATATCTAAAAAAACATAAATCTGAAGAACACCATTTCGATCGATAAAAATATTTTTTGATGGCCATAACATGGCCATCCGAAATTGAATTGACATGAGATCAGCTTTTTTGGAGTCATTTTTATACCCTCTAATAAAAAATTAAATCAAAATAATTTAATTTCCTCATAAAAACCACATGATCTCTTGGATACCAATTGATGGAATCGGGGCATGCATCGGAAGTAGATGAGTCAGGGATTTAAAAAAAATTAATCACTAGAGAGATGAAACTTCATCGTCTCCAGCGATCGATCCCCGGTGTGGTCTAAAGACCCCACATGGTTTAATTAGAGCATAATAAATAAAACAAAAGATTTCCTCATTCATATTTGATGTGTCCTCATCCATCATAATTTTTTCTGTGTTTTTTGCATGAAGGATTCGATGTCAAAACCCTCAAGATTGTCCACACATGATTCTTGAATCTGCATATATGTCATCCATCGGATTTTAGGTGCTAGCTTGGAGATCCAATGATCACTACGAGGTAGTGATTATCACCATGATCATTAGCCTTCAATTTAATAAGGTGAACTTGGATCGTTTGCTTATATTGAGTAATTATTTATCTCGAAATCAAGAGGAGAGAGAGAGGCTCTCAATTCCAACAAGGTGAATTCAATTGTTTGGATAAGCTTATATCCACTTATATAGTGGATATTCATAATAGTCAGTTAGGGATCGCTGACCCTCATGTATTGAACTTCCACTAAATAAGTGATATAAATAATTAACTAAGATAAACAAACTACACCATAGTAGAATTTGACACAATTCATGTCCCACTATAATCCCATGCTGGGGACCCCTTCTCAAAAATAAGTAGTAAAACCTAAGTTCTTCATGAAAACACTCTAAGTTCTATCTTACGTATGGAAACCCAGTATTCTTGCTCGATTAATCAATGTATGGGAAGATCTCTTTTAGCATTTTTTTCTTTTCAATTCATCTAAATACTGTAAAAGGAGAAAGTCCTCAACCTCTTAAAATGAAAAAAAATGTTAGAATGATAGGGTCTTATATTTTATTTCCTGGTACAATGGATTAACCTACTCCTTAAACCTACTGCTTCTCCAAGAATATTTTATTCATATATATAGATAGTCTTTGTGGTGAGTTGTACACACTACTCTTACCTATGAAATATAAAGGGTTTTGGGATCTTTCTGTATTTTATAAAAGATTAGATGATTCCATATTTTGGACTAAGGAAAAGTCCCAAGAAATTCCATTAGTCCAAGGTATTAGAACGAGGAAAGAATAGGCTTCCATAGTAACACTTAAGCCAGCCCATGTGCATCAGTTCCATCTCTAAATCCTACACCATATCATGTGGCACCCAATACTAAACATCCGAAATAATACCTACATATTTAGGATAAAAAAAGGGATAAGAGTTGTAACTATTTTTATAAACTAAATAATTATTATTATTCACTATAATATGATCAAGTCACAGGCTACTTCGTCACGGTTTTGGAGAACAACTTGCTCAAGTTTCTAAATCCTAATAGGCCTGATTATGATGGTCTCAAGGATCTCTAAAAATAATTACCCTTTCACCAGATATATGGATACATAATTCAGGTGTACTTTTCTATATATGAATCCTATAAAAAATTTCAGACTCTATGTAAGTAAATTTGGTAAAACTACCTGCGCAAGTAGAATGTGTTTCTACCGCCAACCCAGAGAAAGATGGTGAGGAGAAGGAAGTTACCAGCAATGGTTCATAGAATTTTAGGGATTGGATTACTCAAAATACAATCAATAGGAATCATGATATCCTTCGATCATAGTTGATGCAACCAGTTATTCCCCTATAAACTTCTGTTGTGGCACAACTATCTTTATCATCACATCCATCAACCACAGGCCAGTCTTCTAAAAATGACATGTCTTGAAAGGATGGAAACAAATATAATAATATAACATGTTCCAAGGAAAATATATCTTTTGAATCTATTGAACTGCATGCCTTTAGTCCCAAATTAATGAGAACTACCACACTAAATGATACAATGAGAGTTGACCCGCTAGATGGAATCCTAATCATATGGAGAATTGATCTTCATTTCCATTAATTTCATTCAGTTAGTGGATTCCTTATTTTATGATGAGTATGGATATTAATATAAGGTTCATGCATATTATTGTATAATTAGGGGAAGAGGCCATGGGGGATGAGGATACAAGTGAGGATGTGATCTTTATTGAAATCAATACTCTGGACACATCCTTATTTAGACTGTTTATGTGAATGAAACCCATGGGAGAACCCTTTGCTGTGTCCCACGAGGGAAAAAACATCCCCCACATATACCATGGGTTTCCCTATCTTGTTCATCCTTAAATATCGATTATAGGGGGAACAATCTATAAATAAACATTAGCATATAAGAAGACCTAGTCAACCTAACCCGCCAAATATAGGAGGTCCCTCAACTTATTTTCTAAGGGATTCTCTACCTACATAATTTGAATCAAGTTTTAAAGAGACTGTAAGAGAGAAGATTCATGTTGGTAAGAATAGAACTTTAGCTATGAAATATGCCATTTTAGTGCATTGTCCCAAGTGATGGCCAAGTTTTCTATATTTGATGTTATAATTATATCAAAATACCACCATGAAGAACTGATATAGGCTTTTCTAATCCCTCTAGAGTTTGAAGTTGAAGTTCCCACTACTAAGATATATCGTTTGGATATTGATTATGAAAATGAAAAAAATTAATCTCTTTCAAAAAACAAGACAAAGATGATTTTATATAGGTACACATAAAAAAATTTGATGTATCTGTTAGTATAAATGGAATTAATATCTAAAGGGGTTTCATTGATACTAGATTGGGATTCATCCACATTTTTGTTTAGACACATCATCAACTAGGTAATGGTGAGTCACATTTACCCCCTTCCACTCTAACACTACAAGGATTTAACAAGAACGAGTAAAAGAAACTTTGTAGAATCAAGATCAAGGCTCATTTAAGGGGCCTCATATCAAAATCATAATTTTTTTTTGTTATACAAGACACGAATTTCGATGTCCTACTGGGAAGGCCTTGGTTTCATCAGCAAGCGCTCATCCCCTCTTCATACCACCAATGACACAAATATTTCATTAAAAGTTAAATTTGTATGTTTTATGGTGATAAATACCCATTTTAATCTTGAGAATCACAATACATTGATGTTTTTTTCTACTAAAGGAAAGGGAAACATCCCATGACGGACAGTGTCAACCATGTCACTACCCCGAACAATATAAAAATGGCCTCATCCAATCCCTTCAAATTTTTCAATAAATAAAATGTGATGGCCATTAATCAGATTGATGGAATGGTCCCAAATTTGGATGTATATTCTACAAAATTCATGATATCAGCTGTAAAAATTCTTATCGATAGCATTGAAAATGTCACTAACTCTCTAGACATAGGAAAAATCTTAGATGAAAATTCCCTCATTCCATCCCCTGAGATTCTACAGATCATATCCTCATAATCTGATTTAGGATAGGTGGTTATGAAACCAAAATATAGTAAGTTTACTAAATTTTTATCCCTTTTCTCTCCTCCAGGTCTTAAAATAAACCACACATCCTCATTTGGGACAGTGGAAGCTACATCACCTTCTGAATTTCAAAAACTAGTCTCCTCTCCCAACTCTTAGAAACTTTCTTCATCAACTACTCCCCCTAATATTAATAAATAAGTTTAAAAAGAACATAAAGAGGAATAATAAGATGAGGACCTTAGGGTTTCCACTCCACATTTGGGTAGGGTATCTCTACCACAATTGATGAGCTTGTAAAAATAAATATATGCAAAGAGGAGGATCCACGGCATATATTAATTAGGGGGGGCATGTCCTTCAAAGAAAAAAGCATTATATATCTCCTTTATAAAGAAAATTTGGGGTGTTGTTTCCTAGAATTTCATATAAATTTCAGGACCTGATATTGAGGTGAGCACTCACCATTTGGCCATGCAAGAAAACCACCGGGGATACAAACTGGTATCCATAAGGACGTACCTAACTCAGGCTTCCAAAATTAAGAATAAAGTAGAGAAGATTATAAATAAGATAAATCGTTAAGTCCAGTATATGAAATATCTATCAAAATAAATCCTGATAAATAAAAAAATGGGAAAATTAGGGTTTGAATCAACTTCAGAGTTCTCAATCGGCATTGTCTGAAATATGACTTCCCAATCCTAATCATAGAGCTACGGATTAATTTAACAACTGTATATCAGGACCTTATATTCATGGATGGCCAATCAGGGTACAATAAAATCTTAATATCCTTATAATATAAATAATACACCACCTTTTAGGTCCCCAAAGGAGTATTTTTCAACTAGGTAATTACCTTTGTCTTGAAAACTATTGGTATTACATACCAACTTTTCATGTACCGTATCTTCAAAACATTCTTAAGGAAGTCTGTCGAATGCTACATCAATGATATAGTGTTAATGTATCGATAGAATTATGACCACTTAGATGACCTTGAGACCATCTTCAACAAACTACAACATAATAACATAAAGATTAACCACTTGAAATGTCCCTTTGAAGTCACCTAAGGAAACATTCTCGACTTCATTGTATGCCATCATGGAATAAAGGTTGACCCTAAGAAGACAAAGGATATCCTTAACATGTCACTACCTAGAAACATCAAAGATTTTAGGGGGTTATAGGAACACCTTTCTTACATTAATTTTTTCATATAAAACCTTAAAGACAATTAGTTTCCCTCTTCCAAGTTAAGGAACAAGGTTGTCACATATCAATGGACTGATGACTGACAAGAATCATTTTACATCATCCTAAAATATCTCTTGATTAAACAAGTTTTAATTCCACCTTTTGAGGAGAAACCAGTCATTATATACATGAAATACCTATAAAAATTACTAGGTACTTTTCTTACACAAATGAATGAACCTATGAATCAAAACCGCATTTATTATCTCATTCGAACTGTGCTCGATACTTATACTCATTATTCAAATATCAAGAAGAGATGTATCATGTTAATATTTAAACATAAGAAGCTAATTCACTACCTAAATCACCATGAGGTCTATTTTTTCTCTTGAAATAACCCACTAAAATAAATCCTCATACATCCTATGTTTACTATATGTTTTCCATGGTGGGAAGTGTTCTTTTAGCAGATTGAGATTCAGTTCATACCACATAAAGTGGTAGAAGACTATTCTTTAGAACATTCCTTATAGAACATCCATATGTATGAATAACATCATTTAACACCAAATTTCCCAATGAAGATATTTTATCCATTCAAGTGGGCCCCTATTTATGGGAGATGTATTTTGATAGTTAATCTAGAAGACCAACATGTAATAAAATGGAAGACCCCAAGCTCAATAAAGATAGGTTGGGATTCATTCTCATCTCTCAAACAAAGGTAGAATTTCCTTACACCTTCGTCTTTTTAGAAGGTTGTATAAGAAATTAGGTTGAATATTAGGCCTTAATTATAGGGCTAGAATTGTAAATTCAAAGGCCACTGGACAACTTGAACATGAAAGGCAATTTAGAGTTGGTAATCAAAAAGTTCAACAAGGGTAGTATTATCCAAGAGGAGGAGTTAATCCCCCTGCTTGACTATATCTTAGGACTAATTGAAGAATTATCCTCTAAGACAATATTGAATAAAGTGTCATTATCATAGAATACTATATATGATGTATTAGAGAATTCATCCATTGATTTTTTGAATCCATGTTGGGATGAAACCGTCATTATCATTGTGCATCATCGAATAGTTTCACCTTTTTTCATATTGACATGGAGGAAATAAAAAAGGTTGATTCTATCCCTGAACTAGATAGAACTAAAATTGATTGGATGATACCCATTGTGGACTAACATAAAAATGGAGTGAAATCATCAAATAGATCTATAAATGATAAAATATGAAGATGAGTGACCAATTATAACCTTTATGATGGCCCAAATCATAATAAATTCATTTATAAATGGGGCTTTGATAGAGTCCTTCTTATGTGGCTTAAAAGAGAAGAGAATGTTTTTATCATGAAAGAAGTATATAAGAGTGATTGTGGTGCCCACATATTAGGGTTCGGTCTTTCCAATAAAATTTGGATGCTTGGATACTTCAGGCCTTTAATGATGCAAGATTTCATAAAATTCACAAATACATCTCATTCTTACCGAGTGCATGCCAACTTCATCCATCAACCCTTAGAGTTGCAACACATATCCAAATACTCCTATCCATTTTTTGTATAGGGAATAAATGTTGTAGGTCAGTATCCTCCATGTACATCTAATAATTTCAAATACATCCTCACAGCTACTGACTTATTCTCCAAATGGGTAAAGAAATAACCATTAAAGAATTTGATACCAAAATCATTATCATCTTTGTGAAAATCCAACATCAGTACCATATTTTATGTCCCTCATACAATATTTATGGATACTGGCACCAATTTTTATTTTTATAAGTAATAAAATCTATATCAAGATTATAATAACAAATCCAACCATTCATCTCACTACCATGTTGTGGATAATAGATAGATAGTGGCCTTAAACAAGACCCAATCAAACATATTCTAAAAGATGGTGGATAAAGATAAAAACATTTTTCTTGAAAATTGTTTGAGCTCCTTGAAGGGCCTAACACATTATAACCCACACCGCCACAAGGGTGACCCTGTATTCACTTTTAAATAGAATATATTAGGTCTTTTTAATTGATGTCCAATATCCCTCACTTTTTATATTCATCTATGATCAACTATCCATAGTAGAGAAATACCAAAAATGACTGGATTAATTGGAGTGACTTGATGATAAAAGAATGCATCACTTGGATGTCCATCGAAATAATATAACATACGATTTTAATAAGAAGTTATGCCTCCACTCATTCCTCTAAGAAGAGTTGGTACTGGTCGTCAAGACCACAAATATACTAGGGAATAAACCTATAATGATTGATCCAATTTGAGAGAAACCTTATTCACTACACAAGTCCCAATCCAATGGACCTCATTTCATGGTCTTGATGGACGGGCATCTCTCTATGGCCCCTACAATTGCAGTATTTCCTAAAAAAAATACTTAGTTTGATAAAGGGACCTATGTCATTTCCATATGATGTTAAATTGATCATTTACTTCAACTTCTCTACATGATGTTAAACTATATAGCATCATTTTCTTAGATTCATGACCTTAAAAGGAGCACCATATTGTAATATCCATATGACCTAAAACGACAAGAAACCTTCATCCATTCTGTATGACATTAAACAACATTATTTCCCTCATCTCTATTGTATGATGCTTATCTATATAGCATAATTGGTTCTGGATGCATGATCTTAAAAGGAATAACACATTATCCCCATCACATGATGATAAATATTTTTACAATTTCCACACCACATGAAGTAAAATTCCATGGTTCACATATTTGTTGCTTGATGTAAAACTTCATAACATTTCAGGCCGTTATTAGGTGGATCATAATCTTTGGTGATGGTATCCCACCACACCTCCATTCTAGAACTATATGTAGATTAATTTTTATCTCAATGGTATATGTAGTGAAACCCATGCCCTATTTGTTAGGACCAACTATAAACCATAGTAAATAAACCCCCTCTCCTATATAAAAAACAATGATCTATACAGGGGACTAGACACTCCACGGCCAATGCGGGTCAAAATGAACCCTTTTTTATTGGACATATTCCTTCCACACATCATAGTTCTTAGCTTGGGTAATTTCCAATATCCATAAGCTTTATCTGGACATTATTTATATAATTTCATATTCTTAAGGACACATTTTCTGACTAAAAATTAATATGCCCCATTTTGGATTTTAATAAATCCCCCACCAAAAGGGTCTGCTAACCAGAGGCACATTTATCCTCAGAAGAGACCACTTATATCTCTATAAGTCCCAAAAATAACATGTTGGAATATGCCTTTTTAACAAGGTCTATAGTAATTCATTGTATTAATGTCCCATATCACGTTTCTTGCCTATAACCCCCTAGATCATGGTTTATAATTTCCTTCTTTACATCCAAAGAATTCTATAGAATCATTTTCCTAGTAGTCCCCACATCACTCATTGTTTCCATGAAATTAGGTAAAATTATTCCCTTTCACATAATGTTATACTGAATTGTTTACCATAACTATGTACAGATTGATTAAGATTCAAATGTGGTTCATAGTAATTCATAGATCTTATATCCTTGTTCATCCACCGTAAGATAAAAATGCCCCTACCCTTCCTTTTAATCACCTTTGTGTAGTGAATGTAACCTTTTACACTCCTTGTTTCTCACACCAAACATAACCCATCCGGGGTTAGGAGTTTTAGGAAATTATTCCTTGAATGATCAAGAAATATCAGTTCAAATTATGTTTGGCATAGTCATGGATTAATGACCATAAAAGGAACACCAAAAATCCTTACAGCATGATGTTAAACTTCATGGTTTACGGATCTTTTATAAGGTACGTTCAAGAACTACATATGGATTGATTCTCACTTTCAGAAGAAATGAAGTAAAACCTGAATCCTACATCCTTGTATAGACTCAATATGGTAAATTATTTTACTCTAGTATCTATGAGTCGAATCTACATTAGAGGGTCAATTATGGGTTATCACCCTACTTGTGAGCCAATATAAAAAAAAATCTTGTATCTACACAAAAATATGGTCAGTGTGGGGAGTCTTTCCAAGAATTATATGTGTCTTAATTCTCAATTTGATGAAATAAATAGTGATTTTTAGATCCTATGTCGTGGTCCCAGCCATAATAAATATAAAAAATCTGTATTCCCTATATATGGGTCAAAAATATGTAGGGAAATATTTATCCCCACTCTTAAGTAATCCTGATATGAAATGATCCTTCCATATTTAGGTACATTCCTTCTACAAACCAAAATCATTGTCTAGGGAAATATAAATCTCCCTAATATTTATTCAGCCATCAGTATTATAATTTCATGTTCTTGAGGAAAACCTTTGTTTGGCTACTAATTGAAATGCCCTATTTTGACTTTTCCTATGTTTCCAAAAAAAGGGCTTGTTAGACATATTATTTATTTGTTTTACTAATCATTGATATTCTACATTCCACTTTGTATAAGTCTCCCACCAAAAGGGCCTTTCAACCAGAGGCACATTCATCATTTGGAGATTCCTCATCTCTATATTCCTTAAAAACAATTATATTATATACTATTTTTCAAACATGTTCTGTGGTCAATTATTTCATACTTAACCCATATCATTTCATAGACTCAGAATCCATCATATTTTATCTTACATGTTTCCATCATTATTAATAAAGATGAAGCAAGATTCTTGGACATATTAATGTCAAAGGTGAAATCGATAATCATTCAATCAAAGCTAAATGACCTTAAATTATAACCCTCAAAATCCTTTCTATGAGATGTTAAACTACATGATCCATGTCCTAGTTACATGACACTAAACAGCACTACTCTATTAACCTTTTAATAAAGTATCCTTTCCTCTTGATTTTTTTTTCATCCACCACATACCCTAATAAACTTATTACAACTTGATGTTATTCCCTTGAGACACGTGGTGATGGCTAGATCCTCTATTCTAGACCAAATTGTTACATCATCCAAAAAATGTGTGTTCCTCTATTCATGGACATATCCCTGATCTGGGTGGGAGGTTCTAGATTTATCCTAGGACCCCTCATATTCAATATTGAAGTTGAAATAGAATAAACCCTCCTTTATATACAAAAAACATTTTTATAGGAGTGGTTCCTCATTCATGGAGAGTGCCGACCCAAATGATCCCTTCATTCTTAGACACATTCCATTCACAGCCCACCCGCTAGGGTCTTAATAAGTCTAGATCTTTGTAAAGTCACTAACCATTGGTAATATAATTAAAAATTAATGAGGAAACATTTTCTTGACTATGCATTAACACACCGCAGTTTGGAATTTCATATGTTTCCCACTAAAATGTCCTGTCAACCATAGTCACATTCATCATCGTGAGAGATCTCTTCTATCATTGTAAGCCCTGAAAACATCATGTTGGAAACTACTTTTAAAATATGGTTCATGGTAATCCATTTCATAAAATTTTCATATCATGTTCTAAATCCTAAAATCACAAAAACCATGACACAAATTTCCCCTTTATGTATCTAAATAATTTCATAGTATTCTTGGCCAGCAAGCCATACTTTAATCATCATCCAATAATTCACGGTTAAAGTTGTTAGACCAAAAACACCATTGGAATTAGTCCATATTTCAATAATCTAATCTTTACATGAAAAGAGACATAGTATTCCCTAGGTTGAGAACCCATAAAAGGTAACCCTATGTAAAATTCAAGTCTTATCTCGCTAGACCTGCACCCTTCATAATTTATGAAAAAATAAAGAATTGAAAAGAAAACAACAAAAAACATGTTATGATTAAAACCCACAATGGGAGGACTAAAAAAAGTCAATTATTTCCAACTAAGTCTTATTAAGATCTAAATTAGTAAAATATTAGGAAAATGTCACAAAAAGATAAAAAGATAATATACTATGGCATATGAATCTAGAAATAGTCAAATTAAACTTGCATAATCCACCTGAGAAACATACCCAAATGGATGTCCCTTTCACTTATCCCTTGTGACACACTCAAGTCATAGTTATCTTCAAGACTAAGAATTACGGTATAAAACACATGAAGGCTAGAAAATTAAGGATCCATTAAAATCAGTTTTCCCTACATTAGAACCAGACCCTTTTCTTATAATCTTATCTAATCCTAAGGGGGGATTTTGTTAAAACTCCATTTTTTTCATTTATGAATGAGACGTTTCATAGGGAAATGACTAAAGAAAAAGGGATGTGAGGGGTATCAAGGATTGCACACTCACCCTAGATATACCTTGTGGGGCCCAACCAAGCAGCATCGTGTAAATCCATCCTATAAGGAAATGTCACCGAATAAGTAAAACATGTGTTCCAGTATCATCACACGTGCCACATAAAGATGCACCCGAGAGACTCACACAAGGTACAACTATGTGATACCTAGTGTGAAACACATGCACAAGCTACCTCCTTCTCCCTCAGTCCCAAATTTACCTATAAATAGGACATTGTGGAACATCATTTAAAATTAATGGAATATCGAAAGAATCCCTTATGATTTTCTCACCCTATTTTATCTCCCAAACCCTAGAAACAATCTATGTTGAACTAAAAAACCTGAGAGAAGAGGGAATTTATGGGAATATTTGGACTATATTTCCTTCAATATGTGAAATAAAAAATACCTACGTAAGGATGCACATCCCCCAACTGACATGTACTAGCATAGAGATCTCCTCCGAAACATCAAACATTTGTGATACCCTTTCGAAGAAACCATAAGAAACCCTTATATACTAGAGAAAGAACCCACTCATGTTTTGTATCCTAGTATTTCCATTGTGAATAATTCACTTCTACATCACACAATTCCACCCTGTGTGAAGCATTTTTAGTCCACCCTGGTTTACCATTCGAAATACCATTTTATCCCTCCCATCCATCACATGTGTAGCCCCAATTCTTCTCACCCATACCTCACTTGAACGACCTATCCTTTGGGACCCTTTTCTATGCCACCGATGGTAGCCCACCTACTTCATTGGGAATCCCATTTGAGGGGAAAAAATTAAAACTTCCACTAATACCTCCATATTTACATGAACATAGAAAAATACACACTATTGTATCTTCGATTTGATTGTGAATTCCCTCGGTAAGAGTTTTTGCTCACATTTCCTACCTGATGGGTAGGGTCCTCATGATGTTTAGAGTTGTGAATCCCTTTTGTAATGAGACCCCAACCTTGGTGGTGGTTCCAAGGACCACCCTTTTTATACGATGTGGGTTAGTGACTTATCCTTCCCTATTAATCTCTAAATTAAGGTGGACCCCATTTCAAAATTTCAGGGGGACACTTTATGTTTCCTTTAAAGAGGGATAGTGACTTATCCTCCTCTCATCCTCTCTGAAATCGGGTATAGGTAATCCCACTTGGATAAATCCTCTATTATTTATTATATGTTGTATCCATATGGGTGTGTAATTCCCAATCCTCTATGAAAAAAGAGATCATATGGTAACCTCAATGAACTTTCTCTCTCCTATATCCCAAACCTCATCCAGTAGTGGTAAAGGTGATTATGTGGTTTGTCGGAACATTCACTTCCTCTTATTCTCGCACTAAACAAGACTCACAAAGTATTATAGGTTAGTATTGGTCATGAAATCTACATGATCAAACACATTCGTTGGGTTCCTCCATAAGAGTGGTTCCTCAAAACCATATATAAATCACAAAGGGTCTTTCCCCCAAGTGATATAAACAATTAGAGGGCCTCCATAGGAGTGGATACTCAACCTGATCTGAACTATATGGTATTTGATTCCTTCCAAATGGTATACACTGGAATCCTCCCTAAGGTTCAAACCCAACACCCCAAATATCACCTGAATTCATCTCTAGCCCATTTTCCTAGTAGGGCCACACCCAAAATTGTATGATACATTCCCTTTGGGTTCCATGGGCAACTTTGAAATTAGTCCCACACCAAACCTTGACTTGGAACCTTTCACATAGCTGTCTCTACCACATGAAATTAAACAACATGGTTTGTTCCTCATCCCATGACCTCAAAATGTATGATGTTTCTTTTTAAGTGGTTTTGAACAACATGGTTTCTCAATCCTTTCACAAGGATACATATGAATTAAATATCATTGGTATGATTCTGACATCAAAAAAAATCTTGTCTTCTTAAATGACTATAAGTTGTAGAGAACCCCACTATTTTCCTTAAAACCAGCATCATAATAATAAACATCCAAATAATCTAAAATTATCAATCTAAAGGGTATCATCAATGGAGAACATCATATATATATATATATATATAATTATTTTTCAATGAATAATCATATATACGTATGGATTATTCTAAAGTCCATACATGCTAATAATTGATTTTTGAACAATGTAAGACCCATGTTATATTTTGGATTTAATAAAGAATTCATAAATATATCTTAAATATGTAAGAGAGTCCCGTAGTTTGAAATAATAATCCTCAAAAGGTTTGATAAGCCTGACCTCCAATCCTTTCAACTAATGTCAGTCCCTAAGTTTCATTGGAGACCTTTCCCAATAACGATATGCCTTTGGAAATCTAGTGCGTGAAACTTATCAGATAAGGGAACCATTCATTATTTTAAAATACATGAACACGATTCATTGGAATATGTTCAAAAATCATGAACCCTTCATTAATGATTTTGCAACATTCAACCCCCTCAATCAATAGTGGGGAGCACATGTATTTTTTTGGAAACAGTGGATGGAATCATTCAATTGATAGGGAGAACCCATGATGATGGAATAATATTTTAGTGGATTAACACATAATATTCTAAAATATCTTGAATATTGTAATATTAATGCACAATCCTGATTATGCCCTGCAAATAATTCCTCAATTTTTATTTTTCATCATCATGTTTCTGAAGTCCTTTGAATAGACACATAATTCACTTCCCTAAAATTGTGTTCCTTTATCTGAAAAATAACAAAAAAAATTATCATCGTTCTTCCAGGATTCCGAAAAAACCACCCAAGAAAGAATACTATAAAAATATCCCTATGACTTAAAACACTCTAATACCATTCTGAGAAACCCCAACACAATTGAACCTTTACTGGTCGAGTGGTGACCCAAGGGTTCCAACTTGAACCCTCCTATAATTGGCTAGGTCCTCATGAATTGCCTTAGGAATTATTGTCATACATGGGAATCCTCATCCTATAAAAATAAATAATAGAATATAAAACCAAATACAAAGAATAAAACAAAACATCCCCAATATTATAAATAGAGAACAAAATTTTATTAAAAATGTGATAGTCATCCAATATATATTGAAATTCCATAAATGAAATCCCAAAAAGACAAAAAAAATATAATGAAATGCCATTATGAATTATAGCCATGGGATAAGAGAAACAACCACTCACTAAAATAACTCATAAGAGGATCCCACTAAAAGTAAATACCACCATCTAACACCACTGATCTCTACAAAGAATCTTATCTGGAAAAGATACATCAACTCCATGTCAAAAATGATCTTATATGAACTATGAATCGTCTTAATAAATACAAAACATGTGGGAAAAATCATCATACTAGATCTGTATAAAAATACCTAATAGGATTTATATAAAACACTAAGGAATTATAGAACATGTTGTTATCTCAAAACTATGGAATAGAAAAGTAACAAAAAATAAAAACATGGATGGGTTTTATTGATATAAAATAATTTCACATTGAGATTCCCTAGTAATATCAACTATGTTCATAAATGGACCAAATATTATATATATTATAGATTCCCAATATAATATATGAATCAAAAATCCTAAATCCAATAACCCAATTATAAGTCTACATTATTGGTTATTAGTTGTATAAGAAGACTCTTGGAATTACTACAAGCTTACAATATAATGTTCATTTTCTTAGGTGAACATGAGAATATAATTCAACCCATGATGCTCGAACTCCATAGGACTTCATAACAACCCCATAACCTATAAAAATATTATCATTAAAAATAATTCATCAATGAAATGTGAATCAGTCATAGTGATACAGTCCATTATAGAGAACCCTACCCCAAAATAAGGAAATGAACTCATACCATTGAGGTAAAACCATTCCTAGATAATAGTGGGTAGTTCTTGAACTCCATAAAAATAGAATATAACCATCCATGAAATATATCATACTGTGATAGAGAATATATGACTTATAAGATATTGAAAGTAATAACAGTAGGTATAAACTCCTATGAAGGACCTAACCTCATTTTATGGTATGTTCATCAGTGATCGGTGTTATATAATCAACATGTATTTGACCAATACTACCTCACAACGGGGTGTTACATACTCTAAAATATGTTTATAGAACCCTTTCAAATGATTCAATGATTATATAGGTGTTACCAACCCTGATTATATAGTAAATATCTCTCAAACACCTCCTCATCATCTCTACTAATATGAGGAATATAGATTCCCACAAATTCCTAGAAACAACCCCCAATGAGGATTAAAAATTTCTCTATTGTTCTATATAATAATAATCACTATGAATACACTATAACATTTCCCTATTATGGAACCCCGGTGTGATGGTATGAAAAAACACCCGATAACAACCATACATGACATGTTGGTCTTGAGAGTAGTCAGTCATGTACCACCATATCCTAATTCCTAATAAGTCAACTGATGTGGTATTTCGTAGTAGAATACAGGTAATGTTATACCTGGAGACTAATTGGGTGTCTAATTACCTTATAGTTTGTTCAATTTAATATAATTATACAAAATGTACATCATTACAAATATTTTTGGGACTATAGAGTTTTTATCATGAACTTTCAGGGGCATTAAATCATTTTGTATAATTCCCTAAGAAATAAAAACCCTTAATTACTAGATTTATAATAAGGGATACACTTTATTAAATTTTTATGATTATTTCAGATTAGAGTTTTAATGAACTAGGAAAAAATATAATATACATCATTCCATTATAATATAAATGGGATACTTTCAATCAAATTCAATTTATGCACCAAAACAGGTTCTTATTTTTACCATCATGTTTCATTCATGACAATTTCAGTTCATTTAAGAAATGTCACCATTTTCCTTTCTATAATCTTTAAACATACTTAATCCCAATTAAAAATACTTTGAAATAATGATATGAGAATAAAAACCACTATCATGTATATAAAATTAATATAAAACAATTAATCTATTTAAAATTCACAAATCCCCATAAGGATGTTTCAATTTTTTAAAAATAATTAACATACTAATAAAATCAATATAAAATCCTAGAGTATTCGTAAATAATTTTAAATAAATCATAAATATAAAATTGTATTCATGAATTTGACTTAGGAAAACAAGTGAACTCATTAAAACAAATAAATAACCTTGATGAGATCATAAAAATTATTTAAATCATGAGCTTATTTTCTTACCTTATGAAAAAAAAATTTATCAATTAAACTCCATAAATAGATTTCCAAAACCTTACTTATAACTTAATGTATTATCCATAAATTTTTCCTTTCAATGGTATTACATAGCTAGAGAATTCCATCTTCCCGTAGAGGTAACATATCACTATAAATCTTCTTCCCTTTATCCAATACATTAGAGATCTATAACATGATCAACCAATATGAAAACTATTTTTGGATAACCAATAATTAATATTAAATTTACAGTAACCATGTTATGAACAAAACACAAATTTTTTTCACATTAACCATAAAAATCTTTTAAATTCACATTCATGGATATAATAAATAACACATTTATTTATCTCATAAAAATAAAATAAAAATCCAATATCCTTAGATTTTGTTTTTAAAACTAAATATTTATTAAATTGGGAGATAAATATTATCTTTTAAATAAAAATAGGAACACTTAAACTAAGATTCAAATAAATTATTGTTCTTAAAAATTAGCAAATCAATCAATTCGTTATATGTTAAAACAAATATTCTTTTCAAACATTATTATATAATTTGAATAAGGGGTCATATAGAACATGTTTAAAATAACCCCATTTAGTTATTTATAAATATATTCAAAAACAGAAAAGAAAAAGAAATTCTTCAACCTTTGGAGCAAATATAATAACATTTTTGAAAAAAATTAAATGATCCTTATCATGGAATAAAAATAGTTGAAATAAAATTTTCAAACATGCTTTTTAAAAAAAAATTCATTACCTCAAGTCCCGACTTATTTTTTTCATATCTATATCCACATAATTAATTAAATTATATTAGTTTTAAACTATCATAATAAAATTTTCATGTTTATTTAATTATGATTATTCCCATTATGTTATTTAATACTGTGTTTATTTAGTTACTAAAATGGTTAACTAGACATTGTATGTTTTGAGGACGTTCGGTTTATAAGTCCAAAATAACTTTGGTAGGTAGAATATAGTACATGTGATCAATATTTTATCATATATAGAATAATCATAATAAAAATATATATTTTTATTCATTAAATTAATGTCTATAACCATTCATGGAATGAGGACAAGAAAAACAAAATGCATCGTATCATGGAGGTGGTTGTTTGCATGTATCCACAAGCAACGTTTCAATTTTCCATTAGAAAAAACAAAATATCATATATTATATTTTAAATTTATGGAATCAGAATTATTTAATAAATTAGAATTTATTCATTATTTAAATCTTTATAACCAATTATATGAAACAAAAATGATAAATGAAAGAGATTGCTTCGTGGAGGTGGTATTCCAAACTAACACATGAACGACATTATCATTTTTCATTAAAAAGAATGGGTAATAAGGTAAGTAATATTTTACATTTTAATAATAATTATGATGTCATTTAAATCATTTCTATTATTTAATTCCATCTTTATCACCAATTTTTTGAGGCGGTGATTGAATAAGAAACATATCCCTGTATGGTGGGGGAAGTCCACATGTGCGCATTAACGTTGTTTTCATTTCTCATAGGATGAAAAATAAGATGAAAAGGTGTTTTAACATAGTCATAATAAAAATTATTTATATTTAAGATACAAATATTATTATTATTTTCATATTTAATGAATATTTCAATGATTTAGAATAAGAAATAAAGATGAAACACTCAATTAAAAATTATACCACTTCTTCACAAAACTTCTCTTCTTATACACCTTAAACCTTCTTAGGAGGGTATTTTGGTGAAAATAAAACCTCTGGGAATTAGGGAAGAATATTGGGATGTAATTTTCATATGTTTTAGTATATCTAAATAACTCATTATGTGTGATTATGATAGGAAATTATATCCCATTTTATATGTGAGGTTGGTAGAGATCATATAAATACATGAAATGTTAATATATAATAATCTTCTACATCATGTAAAATGGATAAAAAGTGAAATATAATAAATTATAATTATCATAATATATAAATAAAATCATATAATCACATTTAGATAGATATATTGGTCATTTTAAAACTCATCATTTTCCCCCTCATTATCCATGTTTAAACATAAGCATTGTAACAAAATATTCAATGTTTAAGGGTCATGAAAGTAATTTTAAAAATGAAAAATGGAGCATAAATACAATATTAATGGTGTCCTTGAAATTTTAAAATAATATTTAGTTATTATATGGAATTTTTTTATTTTATAATCCTATAAAATTAATTTTTAAACACTATATACCATTAAAATTTATTTTCTATACTATTCACAAAGGTTTACTTTAAAGGCATCAAGAAAAAAATATAATTCGAAATAAAAAACATAAATCAACACTTATAATTAAAATTATTCTATAAAATTATTTTAACAAAATAAAAGATCAAAATAGTATCACTTATAATATTTTCCTAACCATTTATTACATTTTTTCCAATATTTGCACAAGATTTGTATCGATGCTACATTAGCATCTTAAAAAACTATAAAATATTTAAAAATTAAAAACAAATATTTATATGGAATCGAATTATTATAAATCATTATTGTATTTTTTTTCATAATGTATATTTACTCTAATATGTACATGGAAACATGTTTATGAAAATTAAATGAGATAAAATGACATTTATTAAATATAACACTTTCTTCTATGGGAAGCCATAAGATATTTCAAACTATTCCACAAAAAATTTTTCAAAAGTATTATAGTACAAGAAAACTCTCATAAAAACAATTATGTAACAAGGTGTTTTTTATTTTTCATCTTTTTTACTTAATATCAATTTTCACATTAATTTACATTTACCACGATGACTCTTCTTTTACCACATGTCTTATTTTTAGTATAAAAACTAAAATTTAATTAAAAAAATTTTAAATTTTGATTCAAATTTTTAAATACTTTTTAAAATATTCAATATCTAGATGTGAAAAAAATTAATATTTTTTCACAAGACGCAATAAAAAATTATTCTTAAAAATGGGTTACCAATCGCAAAAAAGATCTTACACCAAAATCGAAGGTAATGTTGACTACTATGGAAGTAAATATAATATGTTCAATAAAAGGGGTTTTATTGTACATTAAAACAAAAAACCAAAAGAAAATGGTATGTTTAAATTATATTTTAAAATAAAATATGTTAATCTTTTGAAAAAATTAAATTTTCCATTAATTACTCAAAAAATTATTTTCAAAAACTAAAAAAAAATCATCTTAGTTCTACTATTAAACGATGAGATAAAAAATAATACCTCTTTTAAAAAAATCTAAATGTTCCATAAATTAATTTTAATATACACATAGAAAATGAAATATAAACCAATTTAAAAGGAAATGTATTTTTGATTAATAGAATGACTTTATTTTCATTCCATTCTTAATAACAATGATTAAATGAATTTTGATTCATTAAATGGGAAATATAATATATTTATTTCTCTAGAATATTTTTTTAATTGTGAAAAAATAATTCTATTAAGATAAAAATACATTTTACACTTCAATAAAATTTTATGAAAGATCATTTTTACCTTAAAAATATTTTATCATCATTTTCAACCAATTGATAATCAATACATGACAGAATAATCATTTTACTAATGGAAATAATTATACATATATTTTATATAATTATTATTATTGATACCAAAACTAAGTTATATTGGACATAATTAGATAATAATATTTTTGTAGTATATCTTGGTTTAGTTAAGCTTGGTAGTTCGTATACCATACGCTATCAATTTTATTATAGAAATAAAATAATTTATAAAATCATAGGGTGTTAAATGTAGTCTGCAACATATTATGTCAAAAAAATATTCATATAATGTGTGATATTTATAACCCCACATAAACCCATTCTGTATAGGGTAATGAGGAAATCAACATGTCACCATGAGGAAAACAAGTCATGTAATAATAAAATATTCACACAAAAAAATATCTTCTGATGAGAAGAAAAATACAATAATTCTATTCTTCAGAATCATATTATTTTTATTCACTCCCAATGACCACTAAGGGAAATCTACTAACATTTGTGGGTATATGTAACCATCACACTATCCATTATATCGTATATTGATAGATCCTTATTATTCATATACCTAGTGTTCACTTGAGTACCTTCTACAAAACAATTGTACTATTATCGATTAACTATCATTTCATGATTATGTATCCACTGAAAGGATGAAACATCACACTATTTAAAAAATATATAAATTCCACTTGGGCTTCTACTGTCAATTTATGACTTGAGATTCCACTAAGGTAATGTAAGAATAATTTATACAATAGTTCGATAAAATGCATTCTTTTTTTAATAGAAATATATTTTTTGTTATTAAAAATATATATTAATTAATGAAAATTAAATATGAACATAAATTTTTAATTAACAATTAGTTTTACTAGAGAAATTGTTTTCTAATTTTTCATGCCAAATGCATAATTTTTTGAAACACTAGTTTTTTATTTAATAAATATTTATCATGAATATAGAGAACTATTTTAATTAAAAGTGCATTAAATTTTTATTAATTTATTCAGAATTAGTTGAGGGTGAGTTTTGGGGAATTTTATGAAGATGAATTTTTGATGAATTGTAAAAATTACGGATTTTATGAATTTTGTAACATTTAAGATATTATTATTATGTGAGAATGATATCAAAATTTATAAAACCTTTATTTTGATGAAAAATGTTTTTATTGAGCATAATAATTAATTTAAAAATATTATATTGAATATAGAAACATATATATCATATTTTATCCTAATAATAACTATTTTTTATTTTTTTCATTTGATAGAGTGGTTAGAGGTTTCCTTTTTGTTTTTACTAGATTTATATTTCAAATAACACTCATTTTATTAATAATATTCAATCTAATTTCCTAAAAATCAATTTTACTAAAAATAGGTTTTCCAAAATAATAAAATAATCCAAATTTTATTACTAAAATACCCACCTCCTCACGTATAAAACCCCACCCATTCTCTAATTACACTACATTGACAATCTATTAGAGACAAATTCACACTCATTTTTCCACTCATGAGTCTCTCTAAGACGTTTTTATTGTTATGAAGTGTTCCTATCAAGCCTTAAGAAGCTATGTTGAAAATTATGGTTTCTTAACCACTGATCCTCCTTTGTTTTTCCAATCCTTCCCATTTCATTTCTTTATAAATTTTAACTATTTCTATGCTTCATTATTATAAATTCCCTATTAAATTTTCAATGAGTGGCCCCTATTCCCTATCATTATAATACATTGAAAATATATTTTAATGAACAAACATTCTAATATACATAAGAAAATAATAAAATTTTAGTATTGTAATGTGTGTGTTGTTACTTATAATTTAAATCCCTATCAAGATACAATGATGTACATACAAGATTTTTCTTCGATGCACATTTGGGTAATGAACAAGAAAACTAGGTTTTGGGTATTAACTTACTATTCACTTAGTGACAAACTAAATGGAATAACTATAATCCTCTTTGGAAACTCTTATAAGATAATGTTAGATTCACTAGCTCTTTACGAGCTATAATGAAGCATTATTTTCTTACAAAATCACTAGAGAATTAAAGTAATATTCAATACAACGTTGTTATCATTCCTTTAATAAGGGTATATTCCTTTAAATTATGAATGTACTACAATTTCTATGTTTATTATAGGATATTCTACTAAATTTTCATATTTTACCATTTAATGGGGAAATATATATATTTCGTATATCCATTATTTATATACGGAAAAATATTGATTACATAAACATGTTAATGTGTTATGATATTTAGGGAACATTTATATATATATATATATATTTGAAAATATCTTCTTGTAAATAATGCATTTGACTTAATATGTGATGGGTGGGACCATTATTTTGTATTCCATAGTTTCATTATAATGTCTCATAGGATAATCTAGTTGGGTATTTGGAATAATCCTTAAAAATTAACATATCATGCCTTAGAACATGGCCTTGATGGTATGTTTATGATCTATGAAATTTTTCATTCTATCACTTTGAGATATTTTAGTTTTATCGAGGAATTTATTTACTGTTATGTAGTCCATGGATATATTATTTGTTATAGATATTATTTATTCTAAATTTATTAACATTATATTCCTCTATATGTTACCTCTTACTGAGTTTATGATCTCATCCCTTTTACTTTTTCAACATACCCATGAAACTAAGAGGATTATTACATTTGTCCTATGGATTTTCAATGAAGAAAAATATATTCTTCATGTTTTTATTTGATTTTTTTAGATATCAATTTAATATAATGTTTATTTATGTATCTAGTTTCTTGATACTAAAAATTTGTTGGATAATATGATATATATATTTTATTAATTTAATAAAATATCCAATATCCTTGGGTTACAAGAGTTTTGGTGATATCGCTGTTATGAAATCTTGTTTACTATAAATTTTAGAAACTCAATTTAGAATAACCTAGATTGAGAAAATAACCTTTTGATAAACCATTAAGATATTCAATATATTTTCCTAGATTATAAGAAATTAATTTTTAAATAAATTTATAGGAATTATATACTATGATTTATAATTCATAATTTTATTCATGAATTAATTAAGTATACAGTTTTTTTTAAATGGTACCTAAGGTAAGGAATTAAAACTGACTCAACAAACATAATTAGTGTACTCATTCACCTCCTATTAAAATCAATAAATATGGTGTTGGAGTTGTTTGGACTATAAATATACTATGGTAGTTAAAAGAGGATATAATGATTAAACATTATTTTTTGGAACAACATGTTTCTCTATACTACGGTGTAATAGTGGTTGACCACTTAATGATTCATAAAAACACAATCATTAAAATGGAACCATGGATATATTAATGGATAAACAATTGATCATGTCCCTATTTAGGGTATTCTGTATACATAGATATAGTGATGCAGAGCATGTTATCATTATAGTATTTTTTCTAATGGGTGTTATTGACAAATGGTGGTCTCTGATTCAAAACACAATGAGGTAATAGGAGATAGAGAGTATGGAGTTGAAGTATTTTAAGGTTATATTCATTGAAATATACATTCTACATGAGAATCAATCAGATATTGAAAAAAAATATTTTATTTTAGATAAATGTAAGGGTATGTGGATTCAGAGTATGAAGCTAACTTTACAAGGTAAATAAGACATGTTACAAACTACACACATAGTCTAGAGAGAAAAATTGTTCACATCATTGATCTCTTAAATAAAATCAATAAAAGGACACTAATCTCTCAAACATTTTCAACTTATGAAAGGATAATTACAAGTTTCATAAATAATGGGAAGGTTCTCTATAATTTTTTTACTTTCAAAGGGAATAAATAGAAACAATATTTGACAAATTCCACGTTGAAGTGAATTTGATAGAGGATATAAATTGAATGAAAAATTTCATACATACAATAACAATGGGATGAAAAACCTTGTGGATTTCATTAATTTGAATTTGAGTTTTTATTAGTGTTGAGATAAGGTACATCAATATCATGAATCCACATAAAGTAAATAATAATAAAAATTAACGATTCATTGAAAGGAGATGGGATAATATCTAAATAAATTCCCCATGAATCAAGGGAACTTACCAGAGAAGATTACATGGGAGAACAGTTGAGCCTATTCTATCATAATAGAATAAATTAATGATTTTTAAGATATTATAGAAAGTAAATTTATCAAAAACACAATGTTATATAATAAATTATTTTACTTTGTATTTTTAATCTATTTTATATTATATTTTTTTGTGAAAAACATGTAATCATCCCCTAATTCACTAGGTATGTTGTTTTCTATAAAAAATACATATTGAAATAATATCACATTAAAAGTATATTGTTATTCTCTATTAAAAAAGTAGGTTCCTTAACTAAACAACTAATTATAATACTAATTTTTGGCATTGAAATAGTCCATGAGAAGGATGGAATCTCGAATTATAATCCAATAATGTATTTTAAAGAGATTCGTATTACAATCTTGAAGGCTGAAATATAACCCCTTATTTTTATAGAACATAAACTAATGCTTGAGATATCTTCAAAATCACATCTAATGAATCATCTTAATGAAATTTTTGAAGAGTAAAAATCAACAAATAAAATTGGTATACTTATAAAAGTGTTAGATAGGTTTATACCAAATATACACATGAGGGGGGTGAATTGTGTCTTTTACAAATTCTTCACGAATTGTGATGAAAACCGAGTCTGTCCTTTTATATTTATCAGATTGTTTGTGCAATAGAAAATAAACAGTTAGAGGACACAAGGATGTATAATGTTTTGGGGAAATGACAGCCCCTAGTCCACTCCACCAATGCTCTACTCCACAAGCTTGGTGCTTTTCACTATATTATCATCTTATCAATAGACCGTCCACAACTGAGTGTTGGCAATTGATACCTTTACAAGTTAAGGGTAAAAACAGAGCCTTCTGGTTCATACACAAAACCAAATACACAACTCAGTAAGAGAATCCGGTTACTAAAAATAAAAAAGTGTATTTGTCTTGAAATACTTTCCAGTTGATCTTCATTGTTGAAACAGCAGGCAACTGATAGTAGATAGATTTTTATCTTCGGAAAAGACGTTATTCAGATAAGGGAAGTTCTCAGTCGATCCAGTTTCAATAGATATAGAAATAAATTCATTAACTCTAACAATAATGTATTCACAAAAGATCTTCGATGTAGAATTGATGAATCTTCAATGTGTTTCTTCTTCTTCTTCAGAAAAACAGAGTTTGATAGATCTTGGTAGCAACAGATTTATAAATCTAGAATGACTCTACAAAACTGTAGTCATGAAGAACTCAAGATCTTGTTATATATTTTCTTGATTATCCGCCCCTATTTTTATAATACAAAATATCATAGATGTATATATAATAACAACAATATTTTTCCTTAAAAATTTAGATCCACAAAAGTCACCTTTAGAATTGTGATATTCAAATGTTTGGATAACAGAGAAGTCGCAACTCCCCTGAATATTTTGCATGAAAATCAATTCTTAAATCGATTCTTTGAATCAAAAATAAATGGAATTAAATCAGTCAAAGGTGTGATTTAAAATCAAGCATTGAATTTGGCTTGAAATTAGCCTAACAATCTATATAAATATTGGTTCTCAATAAAGACATAATTTAAATCTCTGATGTCAAACGTAGGGTTGAACTACATAGCATACATTCTCTGAATATAAGGTTCACAACGTAAGGTTCACAACGTAAGGTTCACAATGTAAGGTTCACAATGTAAGGCTGATCAACCATACTTTTCTCTTCAACTCTCAAATGTATGGTACAATATCAATACATTCCTTTTTATAAAAACCTACAATACATGATCTAAATGGTTCATTATATAAGTAAGTTTGATGATCCATACCTTTATCATCTTCTAAATGTAAGGTATATGATCCATAATGTTTTATAAAATGTAAGGTTTTTCTCAAAATTAAGGTTGATGAACCATACTTTTGAGAAACAAACACAACGTTCCATACTAACGTAGGGTTCTTCTTCAATACTTTTCTGATATCCCAAATGTAAGGTTCCTTCTAAATGTGGGGTTATTCTTCCATACTTTTGTCTATAACATATGGTTGTTTAACCATACTTTTTTGATATGTCGTAAAGTAAATGATGGATTCCATCGTTACGCTATGCTGCTCAAGGTAGGGTATGAACAGTGTTTTCAGAACACTCTCAAATGATTTCCGAACACGTAGAGCATGAACAGTGTTTCCAAAACATGCTAATATGAAAAAAAAATATTTCCAAGAACTTTGTAAAATATTCCAAATGAATTAAATCCTTTAATATTATTCCAAAATAGAGAAATAAAGAATATTATTTTCCTGAAATATACTCAAAGTAAAATTATTAGAATAAAAAATAAGGGTATTTATGAACAAAAAAAGAATAATCAGAAAGAGATATAGTATTGTTCTCAATGATATCCCCTTAATAAAATAGTAAGTTATTGAAAACAACACCTGCTCAACAATCTCCTCCTTTTTTATGATCACAAAACCCATGAAATAACCAATGAAATTATCTTACAATATAAATTGTATATAGTTTAGAATTTTTCAAAGATAACAAAAATATTTTATTTTAACAAAATTATTTCTTAATTATTACATTTTTCCCTCTTTATAATGTAAAATAATATCTCCTCCTTTATAAATAAAGAAAATAAAATTTTGTGTTTATCCAACAATTTCTTCTTTAAAAAAACTTTAAGAAATTTCTCCCCTTAAAATGAAAAGTTTTCTTTTCTCCCTCTGAGTAAAAGATTTATATATAAACAAATATTGTCTTTATCCATATTTATTCCCCTTTTTGTGATATCAAAAAGAATGATAGAAAAAAGAATATAACGCATATTAATGCAGTACTGAACTTAAGTAAATGCTACAACAAACTATTTATCAATATTTGAAACTGGATTACTGGAATTTTAACAAAGACAATACAGTAAAAAAAATCAAAACATATGAAAATGAGATTGAAGTATATTTTTTCGAAAATATAATTACATGTACAGTAATGACAATGAGAATCACAGTTGGGATAAAAAGGTTTGGGAAATAGGTTTCAACACCTCTGAATGACTTTTTTGAGCTCTGACATCTACAGTCTCAAACTTTTCATCAGTACATCGCCTAACTAGACTATTATATCCATTAATTTCTGATTTAGATGGATATCTTCAATCAAATTAACTCTAAAAACTCATGTAACCTCTCTTCCTTCACTATAAACTGATTTAGCTTCTCTGTGAATCTGTTCAACAGAACTATGATCCATGGTTCATCTAAGTTAAGCTGGTCAACAAGATGCTTTTGATTATCTAGCAGAATAGTTAATGCATCACTGTTATGCTATAAGTCCTATAATCGATCATTCATATTTTTTATTACTGCTGTAACGGTATAAAATCTCCTTATCAGATCAGGCGAAGTACCTAAGGTAACTGCTTGAATGTCCCTGACAGTTAGAAATTGTTCCTCCATGAAAATCATAAAATCAGCCAAATGTTACATCATTACCATTTCAGGTATCAATTTTCCAAATTTAGCTAACATTTCCTTCTTAAAAACTTCCACTTCCATTTTTGAAACTGAACTATCTTTTATGTTTTTAAATTTTTGCCTCTCCTTTTCTAATGCTCTTCTCAAAGAATCATTTTCAGCTTAAAATTTATTAAATTTTCAGTTTAACTCCTCCTCATAATCATTCTCAAAATAAAAGGCACCTTGTGCATGATTCTCAACTTGATTTAATAAAGTTAAAGGCAAATATTGAGCATCAGATCCTTGATCTGTAACCTTCTCCACTAGTTTCTCAACAATATTTCTTCAGAGTCATGAACTAAATAATCCATAGAAAACTTTTCATTATGAACTTTAGTATGAATCTCAGAAGGATTCTCTTCTAAATTCAGATTAGTAGGATGTTGCTCTTTATGAGTGACTTTTTCATTGAGTTCCTCCAAGACTGGATCCTCTAATATAGGTTTCAATTGAGCTAATTCCTCTTGAACAATATCAGTAGGCTATACAGTTTGAGTAGATTTAGGTGTATCAACTTCAACTTCTCCAGGATATTCAACAATTTGAGGTACAATTTTTTTTTCCACTTGAGGAGTCACCTCAATCTAGGAAACTGTTGGTTGTTGAATTTGGTGTACTACAGGTTTTATAATAAATTCGTAGATCAGAAGAGGTTCAGTTGCATTATAAGTTTCTTGAATAGGCTCCTCACTAGTTGGAGCCACTCGATGTCTTTTTCCTCTGAAGTCTCTCTTGACTTTCCTAATCAGCAGGTGGATCAATTGCTTCAAATCTTAGTCTTCTTGAGGTTCCACTTTCTCTTTATTCATCCATGCCTTCCTTAAACTTAGCAGGTTTCTCCCCCATAGTCGAGTCATGGTCTTCCTCAACTCTAATAGCCATAAGCTTTCCTTTTACAGTACTCCAGAAGAATCTAATCTTCCTTAGAGTTCCAGCATTGAAAATATTTTTATGATTGAATTTTACTCTATCATCTATTAATCTTACCATATTAGACGTAAATAATAATTTTGAAATGAACCTTCCATAGGGATAAATGTTCATTCTAGCCTCTGGTTGATAGTATTAGTTGATATATCTTACATTATATCTCATAAAATTGAATGTGATTTCACTCATAAGAAAAAACATTATGTACATGTCAGGAAACAAAGTCTTCTCCATCTCAAACATCCAAGGTGCAATCCCTGTTTGCACAAACTTAGCAATAATCTTCTGATAATGTTCCAGGTCATTCACTAAAATTTTTCATATACATGTAGATCCAAATAACAATTAAATAATGTCTTATTACTTATGTTCATCATCTCCAATATTCTTTAAGTTGAAATGATAAACTCCCTCATGAGGCCAGTTTAAGATTCTAGCTATTTCTATAGATAAAATTGAAAAAACCATATTTTCAATTTTTGCAAATATAGTGTCCTCTGTATCTCTAAGACTGAACTTGTAGGATTCAAAAAATTTATGAAGCTATTCCATATATAGAAATTCTTTATTTTCACCACTAAAAGTTAGAATGAGATTCTGAAAATCAAGGTCTTACCACAGCATGAGATCTGTTTGATACAACCATTCCAGTTTGATTACTTTTCCTTGTAGAATCTTTCTTCCTACCATGCACTAACGCTTGGCATTACTAGCTTCTCCTTCCTCAATTCACTATTTCTAGGCTATTTATGTTTCAATGTTCTGAAGGCTTGAAGTTTTAGGGTTCCTAAGGTTTGGCCAAAGTTAAATGAAGGCGGTAAGGGGTTTTGGTGTTTCGAAAGGTTTTGAGAAAATGAACGGGTTTGGAATTTGAAATGGTTTCTGACATCCTTGATTCCCATGTCACTTAATTACATAATAATCATTGCATTATTTAAATAAAATAAAACGTACCTGGCAAAAAAATGAATTTGTAAATTTTTCTAAAAACAAATAATTAAATTATATAAAATAGTAAAGAAGAAAAAAAATTTAAAAATTAAAATTAAAATTTCATTTAAAATTAAATGAACTTAGATCCCCCATAATAAAATCAAACCTTGTAGTGGGACGTGGTTTAGTAAAAATATCAACTAACTAAATTTCAGTATATACAAATTCTAAGAATATATCCTTTTTAATAACATGATCTCTTAGAAAATTAAGTCTGATATCAATATTTTTAGTTCTAGAATGATTAATAGGGTAATCTGTAATATTTATAGCACTTGTATTATCACATAAAATAGGTGTGTTACTAAAATTTAGTCCAAAGTCCATAAGAGTGTTTTTTATCCACAAAAAGTGTGCACAACAACCACCTGCAAATATATGTTCTGCCTTGCTGTTGACAGGGCAACATAGTGTTGTTTCTTACTAGAACATGGTACTAAATATTTTTATAAAATGTCGAATGTCCCTATGGTTCTTTGTCTATATAATCTACAACTTCTAAATTCATCATCTGAATATGAAATTAAATTAAAATAAGAAGTTTTTTTATAGATAATAGATTGAGAAACGATTCCTTTTAAATATCTATAAATTCTTTTGACAACACTTAAGTGAGATTTTTTAGGATCAGATTGAAATCTAGTATAAAGACATACTGAATAAATTATATCTGGCCTACTAGCAGTAAGATATAATAAACAACCAATCATACCTCTATATAACTTGTTGTCAACTGATTTTCCAGTTTCATCCAAATCAAGTATTATATTAGTAAACGTAAGAGTTGTATATGTCTTAATGTTTTCAAGTCCATATTTCGTTAGTAAATCAGTAATGTTTTTATTTAATTTAAAACATTTCCAAAATAATTTTGACAAATTTGAAGTCCTAAAAAGAAATTTAATTCTCCCATAATACTCATTTCAAATTTATTTTTCATTAAATTTGAAAACTCATGAAAAATTGAATTGTTTGTTGAACCAAAAATTACATCATCAACATAAATTTGAACCAATAAAATTTTAGAGTTAAAATTTTTCTTAAACAATTTTGGATCTTCCATCCCAACAGTAAAATGATTTTTTAAAAGAAAAGAGGTTAATCTTTCATACCAAGATCTAGGTGCTTGTTTAATGCCATAAATATCTTTAGTAAGTTTAAAAACAAAATCTAGTTTTTGTGAATTTTCAAAACCAGGAGGTTTCTTAACATAAACATCCTCCAATAAGTAACCATTTATAAAGTAAGACTTAACATCCATCTGAAATAATTTAAATTTTATATGAGACGCATAGGCTAAAAGGATTCTAATAGCTTCTAATCTAGCTATGGGTGCAAAGGTCTCATCCTAATCTATACCTTCTTCCTGATTATATTCTTGAGCTACTAGTCTCTATTTATTTAGAGTTATTATTCCTTGATAATCTTGTTTATTTCTAAAGACCCTTTTAGTTCCTATAACTGGATTGTTATGAGGTCTTTCAACTAAATTCCAAACTTCATTTCTCTTGAATTGGTTCAGTTTTTCTTTCATTTATATCATCAAAATTTCATCAACTAAGTCTTCTTCTAATGTCTTAGGTTCTAATTGGGATATAAAGGAAGAGAATTCAACATGATTTCCTACATTTCTTCTAGTTTTTATTTCAGTGTCTAGGTCTCCTATAACTATTTCTAAAGGGTGATTCTTTAGGGTTCTAGACAGTCTAGGTAGTACATTTTTAGGTTCTTCAATGTCATGTTCTTTTGAACTGGACTGAATTTCATTTAAATCTTTTTCAAAATCATCTTTTAAGTTCTCAAGTCTCATGTTATCATTAGAGTTAGATTCATCAATTTGGCCTTTTCTTTTCTCAACTGTATCAGATTCATTAAATTTCACATGAATTAATTCTTCAACAATACTTTAATTTTTATTAAAAACTCTATAAGCTTTGGTAGTATCAAAATATCCTAAGAAAATTCATTCATTAGATTTTGTATCAAACTAACCAAGATTATCCTTCATGTTTAAGGTGTAAACATTGCATCCAAAAACTTTAAAGTAATTTACTTTAAGTTTTCTGTTATTCCAGAGTTCATAGGGTGTCTTTTTAAAAAAATAGTCTGATTAAAACTCTATTCATTATATAGCAGGTTTTACTTACAGATTCTACCCATAAATAGGTAGAAATACTATACTCATTTAACATAGTTCTAACCATTTCTGGAATAGTCCTATTGCTTCTTTTAACAATTACAGTTTGTTGAGGTGTTCTTGGTGCAGAGAAGGTGTGTTTAATACCTATATTTGTGAAAAAGGAATTAAATTCCTGATTCTAAAATTCTCCACCATGATATCTTCTTAATGAAATTATTTTAAAACCTTTTTCATTTTGGATATCTTTGAAAAAACATTCAAATATGGTAAAAGATTCATTTTTATATTTTAGAAAA
The DNA here is from genome assembly GCA_963277665.1 of Viscum album. Classification (NCBI taxonomy): domain Eukaryota; kingdom Viridiplantae; phylum Streptophyta; class Magnoliopsida; order Santalales; family Viscaceae; genus Viscum; species Viscum album. The sequence goes on along the minus strand of OY728157.1, from coordinate 1,237,044,260 downwards.
TAAATCCAAGTAAATCTAGAATAGTCATCAACTAAAACATATACATATAATTTACCAGAAAAGCTTGAAATTCTTGAAGGTCAAAACAAATCCATATGAATAAGTTCTATAGGTCTAAGTAGCAATTTTGTTATCATATTTGAAGGATGATTTATGTTTCTTGCCAAGTTGACATGTATCACAGAATCTATCACTTTCAAATTTGAGACTATGAAAATCAAAAACTAATTGTTTCTTGCATAACTTATGTAAAGAATATATATTTCAATGTCCAAGTCTTCTATGCCAGATCCACGATTCATTTATCATAGTATTTAAGAATTTTACTTTGGTTTACACAAGGAATTTAAGTCTATAGTATAAACATTATCAGTTATGGGTACTCTAAATTTAAGCAATTTATCTTTAAAAATAGAACATCAGTTGTCAGAAAAATCAACAAAATAACCATCATCACAGAGTTTAGAGATACTTATCAGGTTGTGTTTCAATCCTTGTACATAGAGTACTTTATTAATTGAGATAACTTTTGGATCTCCAACAGTTCCAATGCTAATAATTTTACCTTTTTCATTGTCACAAAATGTGACTAATCCTCCATCTTTTTGAGTTAATGTTTTAAACGTCGATGAATTCTCACTCATATTCCTAGAGAATCCACTGTCCATATACCATATTTCTGTTCAGCTTCTGTGACCTGTTTCCTGCAATGGAATTTAAACAAAGGTTTGTTTTGGTACCCATATTTTTTTGGGTCCAGCAGTGTTAGCCAACAAAGACATATGAATCTAGACATTCTTTGTTTTTCTATAATAAATAGAATCATATAAAATACATGAAATAAAGGATTTCTTAATCCCACTTATTTTCAGTTGCTTTAAATTATAGTTTTTAGATATGTGACCTTTTGTTCCATAGAAGTTGAAAATATTACCTTTTTTACTTGGATCAAAATAGTACTTATATAGTTTGGGTTTCTCACCTTTACTACCTATTCCATATATTTTATTTTTAATCACATTCTTTACAAGAATTACATTTGGTGTATTTTCTCCTTTTTTAAATACAAGAGTTGCACTGTTGTATGTTTCTAATTTTGTTTATAGTGATTCTATTTCAGTTTCATTATCTATACAATTTATGTTTGATGATTTATATTTTTCAATTAACTCTTGATTTTGTTTTAGTAGAGTGTATCTTTCTCCTAAAATAGCAGTGTGAATATTTTTCAGTGATTTATATTTCTTAAATAAGGAATCATATTTTTCTTCTAGTATGTTGTAGTAGGTGGAAAGTTTATTATTTGAACAACTAAAACCAGAATCAGAATCAGATGAGTAATAAGATTGTACCTCACCATCTTCTACCATAAAGCACATATTTTCTTTTAGATTTGATTCTTCTTTTTCTGAGTCAGAATTTGATGAGCTTTTGGACTCTTCAGTAACACTCCAAGTATCTTTCATTGATATTTTGTCTTTCTTCTCATAATCATTGTTTTAGAAAAATTTCATTTTCTTTTTTTCTTTTAATTGAGGACAGTCAGGTTTGATGTGAGCCATATTTTTTCATTAATAGAATCTGACTTCCCTTGGATCTTTTTCAAACTGTTTGAAGGATTTTATGAATCACTTCTTCTTTTTGAAGAATTTTCTGAATTTTCTAGCTAGTTAAGCCAGTTCCACATCTGAATTAGATGAATCAGATTTCTTTAAATTTTTTGGGCTAAAATCCTTCAAGGTATCATTGTATAATTTTTGGGTTGCTTATGTTTGTTGAAAATTCAGGTTTCCACAGTGAATTGTCAAGTTCCATAGATGTTGTTGACAATCCATGTTGACAAAGAACCATGTCAAAGGAATGAACGGTCTGGAGGCACTACAAAAGAACAGATACAAGGTGGTGTGGTTTTCCAGTGTTGGGGTCCAAAATTTGGATTTTGTTGAGCATCACAAAAAGTGGATATCCTTTAAGATCTCATTTAAATATGGAAAATTTGTGAATTTCACGAAGATAGGCTTCATGGATTTGAATTTGCGAAGACCGGATAAATGTTGACAGTGATTCTTCGCGATTACAAAAAGCTTCACGAATAGAAGCAGTGGAGAGCATTACGAGGGGAGATTCATAGCAGTAGTGCGGATTAATTGACAGAATGCTCTGTGATTACAACAAGCTCCGTGATAGGAAAATTTTTGTGGTGCTTCGCGATATTGAGATATTTTCTGTGGTAATTTTAGACCTTCATGATTTGAGATAATGTGGCACTGACTTCACGCAGAAGGTTCGAGGGTCGGTGGATTTTCCTATAAATAGGCCTCGACCCCCTTGGGAGAAAGAGATAGTTTTTAAAGAAAATCTTTTTCTCTCATCTCGCGAAGGTCATTCACAAAGGCAGTGTGCTTTGCAAAAAGAATGAGCTTCGCGGCGGCTAATCTAGCTCTACGAAAGTTGAGTGCTCCGCATTGGCTCAGTGAGCTTCATGAAGATAGTCGCATAGTGATGACTTGAGCTCCCTGACGACCTAAGATTTGTGAAGGATTCAGCTATGCGACGGTATATGCTCTGCGAAAGCAGTGTGATCTGAGAGGCAGGAGCTATGCAAAGGTGTGTGCTTCACGACAAGGCAAAGACTTTGCGTAGGCTTGTTTGAGCTTCACGAAATTGGGAGCTTTGTGAAGTATGGTGATTTGCAAAGGTATTTCCAAAAATAATTTCCCAGAGGTCAGAGGAAAAAAGGGGTATTCATCAGTGGATGAAAGATAGACTTTAACAGAGCATCTATCAACAGTTGAGGATGCATGTATTCATGAAAATGAACAGACCTACAGGTATATAGACGGTGATTGGATCCCTTCCAAGTGCAGTGAGAAGAGGAAGAGGAATAAAGTTATCCTTTCAACCATTAGTGAGCTAGAGAGAGAAACAGGGAGTGATCCATGGGAAGTAGTGAGCTAACCCTAAGCATTGTAAAGGTAGTAAGCCTGACATATAAGTGATCTAGCCTGAACATTATTGGCAGTGAGATTTAGTGGATTTGGTACATCGACACATCATCGTTGTATGCTTCTTGGACGTAGCCTAGTGAGGGTGAACCAAGTAAATATCCTTGTGTATGCCTTCTTGGTTCCCTGAATTGCATTCAAAGCATCATCATCAGATAAAGAAAAAAAGAACTGATCATAATAAACACAAAAGTGAAAACAAAGTGACCCTTATAATAAAGAGGTAAAGATCTAGTGGGGTAGAAAGAACTTATAAAAGAATATCAATACCCTGATTCAGCCCCCCTCTTAGGGTATATAGGCCCCTATTGGTCCTAACATATTTCATTTTGATTTCCTTCTTCATATTTCTTCTATTCTTTTGGGATTTTACATTCAAATAAGTATTTTATCCATTTATCAACACTTTATGCTCATTTTATTCATCTTGCATCTCTACATCATACATCATCAGAGTTCTAATTAATTCTCTCATAGTTAGATCTTTGACTGGTGATGATTTTCTAATAGCTGTTGATATCCCATTACATCTAGGTGGTAGTACTCTTAGTACTTTTAGGGATTGATCTGCTTGTTTGATAGGATCTCCTAAGGAAGTGATGTTATTAATGATTTCTTTAAGCCTTCCATTCCTCTGGGTGATTCTTTCTCCTTCAAACATTCTGAATGTGTAAAATTTCAATTTAGTTGTGGCATAGCACATCTTTTTGACATTGTCAGTTCCTTCATAAGAAACTGCAATTGTCTGCCACATTTCATAAGTAGTCGGGAACTAAGATACTATGATGAATTCATTTGGTCCAAGACTATAGATGATAGTATTCACAGCTTTGGAGTTTATGTCATACTTTTCTTCTGTATCAGCACTTCATGTTTCAAGTTTTTCTGGAATCACATAGGGAGTTATAATTTTTGAGTAAACTCTGTATCTAATGTTCTTTAATTAAATGATCATCCTTGATTTCCATCATCCATAATTTTCACCATTGAAGTATGGAGCTTGGACCATTGACATGCCCTCTCATGAATCATCCATTGTTCTCTCTATAATCAAAAAACATTCATATTGTTATAGGTTTGACAAAAACTCTTCCTCTGATACCAATTGTTGGATCAAGTTATACCAAATACGCACAAGAGGGGGGGTGAATTGTGTCTTTTTTAAATTCTTCACGAATCGTGATGAAAACTGAGTCTTTCCTTTTATCTTTGTTAGATTGTTTATGCTGTGGAAACTAAATAGTTAAAGGACGCAAGAATTTATAGTAGTTCAGGGAACAAAGGGCCCCGAGTCCACTCCACCAACGCTCTACTCCACGATCTTGGTGATTTTCACTATCTAGTCCTCTTATCAATAGACTGTCCACAACTGAGTGGAGGCAGTTGACACCATTTAAAGTTATGGAAAAAAACATAGCCTTATACTTCATACACAGAACCAAATACACATCTTAGTATGAGAATCTGGTTACTCAAAATAAAAATAGTATTTGTCTTTAAATACTTTCCAGTTTATCTTTACAGTTGCAATAGCACGCAACTGACAGTAGATAGATTGTCATCTTTAGAAAAGTCGTTCTTCAGATAAGGGAAGTTCTGAGTTGATCCAGTTTCAATATATATAGAAATAAATTCAGAAACTCCAAAAACAATGTATTCGTGATAGATCTCTGATGTAGAATAAATGAATCTTCAATGCATTTCTTCTTCTTCTGAAAAATAGAGTTTGATAGATCTTGGTAGCAATAGATCTGTAAATCTCAAATGACTCTGTAAAACTGTAGTCATAAAGAACTCAAGAACTTGTTATATATTTTCTTGATGATTCACCCCTCTTCTTGTAAAAAAAATATCATAGATATATATAGAATAATGATGAGCATTTTCCTTAAAAATTTAGATCCGCAAAAGTCACCTTTAGAATTGCGATATTCAAATGTTTGAAAAACATATCAGTTGTAACTCCCTTGAATTTTCAGCATGAGAAGATCCTATTAAATTGATCCTTTTAATAACAAATAAATGGATTTGAATCAGTCAAAGACGTTCTTTAAAATTGGACTTTGAATTTTGCTTTAAATAAGCCTAATAATCTATATAAAGACTGTTGCTCAATAAAGTCGTAATTTAAATCTCTAACGCCAAACGTAGGGTTGAACTACATAACATTCTCTGAATTTAAGGTTCACAATGTAAGGTTCACAATGTAAGGTTTATAATGTAAGGTTGATCATCCATACATTTCTCATCAACTCTCAAATGTATGTTACAATATTCGTACTTTCCTTTTTACCAAAACATATAATACATGATCTGAAAGGTTCATTATAAAAGTAAGGTTGACGATCGATACTTTTATCAGCTTCTAACCATAAGGTATATGATCCATAATTTTTAATAAAATGTAAGGTTGTTTTTAAAAGTAAGTTTGATGAACCATACTTTTTAGAAACAATCATAACACTCCATAAAACATAGGGTTCTTCTTCTATACTTTTCTGATATCCCAAACGTAAGGTTCCTTCCAAATGTGGGGTTCTTCTTCCATACTTTTGTCTCTAATGTATGGTTTCTTAATAATACTTTTATAATATGTTGTAAAGTAAATGACGAATTCCATACTTACGCTACGCTCCTTGGCATAGGGTATGAACAGTGCTTCCAGAACATGTTCAAGTGATTTCTGAACACGTAGAGAAGGAACAGTGTTTCCAGAACATGCTAATACGCAAAAACAATTTCTAATAACTTTGTCAAATATTCCACGTGGATTAAATGCTTTAATTTTATTCCAAAATATATAAATAAAGAATATTAATTTATTTAAATATACTCAAAGTAAAATGATTATAATAACAAATAAGGGTATTTGTGAACATCAAACTCATCATAAAGAGATAGAGTATTGTTCTCAATGATCTTCCCTTAACAAAATAGAGTGTTGTTGAAAACAACACTTTCTCAAAAAATATACTATGTATACATTTTGAGGGATTATATTGATGTATTCCATGAGAAATTACTTAGATATCCACTTGATAATGATGTGGTATTTTATATTAATTTATCTTTTATGTAATGATAATATCTATACCTCACTATATAAATAGATGTAGTAGAATTATAGGAACTAAAAATGTAATTACTTGAGTTGTTTGATAAGGGATTAACATACCCTTTTATTTCACCTTGGAAAACACCTACCTTATTTGTGGAGAACATGATTTGTTCAATGAGATGAGGCATTGAATATATAAAAATCAATTCCCCTACTATAAATAACATGTATCATTTACCACACATTTTTAATTAGTTTGATTAACTTAAAGAGGATCAATATTTCAAAAAGATTTATCTCTACTTTGATTATAATCAATTAAAAGTTAATATGGATGATATACCAAAGAAGGATTTTGGCACATGGAAATGGCATTATAGGTTCACAATAATTCCCCTTCGGAAAATAATCACCCTTCATACTTATAGATTAAATGAACAGTTTATTACTGAATTATCTTGACAATTGTTTACTTTTTATTAATTTTACCTTGATATATTATACTTTCCAAGAGAATAACGAATACCATTTATGAATAAAACCTTACGCATTGAGGGGGAAAATCGATTTGGTAAATTTAGTATGTTTTAATTTTCACATTAATAAGTTTCTTTTATTCACCATTTTTTCTCTAGGGATAGAATATTGGTTGACCACATAATGACATAAGTCGTTAATAAATGGCCTAGTCCAACGGATATGACTAAGATACATAATTTCTTTTCTTTAGCATGTTACCATCTGTATTTTCTTAAATTTCTTTCTTGAATAACGAATCTCTTTTCCAAGTTAAAAAGGGGTATAATTTACATGGTCAAAATAATGACAATAATTATTTTAAGAAATGAGGAAATGATTGACCAATGCACATTATTTTTCGTACAAAAACGAGGGGATTCATTTTTTATATACAATGATTAATCAACAAAATGTAATGGGTTTTTAATTATACAAACTAATATAGTTGTTTCTTATTCACTATGGAAATTAAATACCTATGAATAAAATTATCCAACGCCTACCCATGTTATGGAAAATATAATAATTCAATTGAAAATTTATTAGTGTTATCTTTTCCAAAAGATATGTGACATTTATACCGATACTAGCTATTTGAATAATATATTCATCTTGAAAGAGATCAATAAGGGAAAAAAACATATGGCTAGAATAATAATAGAACATGACTATAAAATACACTACCCTCCTAGGAAGGAAAACAATGTGGTGGATACATTGGATCCAAAGTATCATAACGTATTGTCTTTGATGCGGATGTACAATGATCCAATAATCGTAGATTTAGTAATGTTGAATATGGAAATCATTAAATAAGGGGAAATAAAATTCTTTTTCTATATAATTTCCAAAATATATTTACTATAGAAGATAAACAAATATTAAAAGGATGACATCAGATCACAAAATATAATTAAGTACAAGGAATATGGGATATAGAAAAACTACGTCTATGAAGATGGAAGTTATGATTTGGAAATAGACTATGTATACCTTCAGTACCTGAACTAAAGTTGCAATTATTAGATTATTCTCATAGATCAAATTTACTTATAAACCTTGATGGAACACAAGTTTATAAGGATATATAAGATCTTTTCATATAAAAATATATAAACTGTGCAATTTCTTACTATGTGTAAACTGAAATATTGTGGATAAAATTAATGGTTGAGAGAAAACACTAAAATGGTATGATGAAACCACTCTCTATACTAATGTGGAAGTGGGATGAAAATACAACGGAATTCATTACTATATTACAAGTGGAATATAATATGAATAATAATATATGGTTCATAAGGGATATCCTTACAATGTCAGTACATTTTTTAATAATAAGGTATGGTATGCTGATTAGAAACATGTAAGGATTTATATAAATGAGGTTGTGAGACTTCATATTCGTTATCAATTTTATCTAACCATTATCATCCTTTCGCATATAAATTTTTAGGATTATTAAAATTTTCTTTAACACTGATATAAAATTGAGAACCACATACCATCCTCAAACATATGAGAAATATGAATGAACCATCCAACCCATAGAGGGAATTCTGAGGCCATGCTCAATTGACTTTCAATGAATGTGAGACTAGTACCTACCATTGGTGTAATTTATATACAATAATAACTTCTATTTGAATTTATAAATGGCGCCTTAAGAGGCCTTGTATTGGAAAAAAATTCATCATCCAACTTACTATAATGATATAGGGGAAAGGAGGTTTGTTTTTCCTGAACTTATTAAGGAAAATATAGAGAAGGTGTGAGTTTTCTTGAAACATATCAATATAGCCCATAAAATATAGAAAAATGTATGCTAATAATAAAGTATGGATATGAAATTTCATATTAGAGATCACTTATTCATGAATGTACCATTATTCAAGGGTGTAAATGGTACTTTAATATGATAATGTTATGTGTGAGGTGTAACAGGCCCTTTCAGATTTCAGATAGAATTAAACTTGTGTCTTATCATTTGGATTTTACACCCAGCCACTCTAAAGTAGATGTTGTCTTCCATGCCCAAATGTTAAGGAACTACTTTCTATACCTAGAACACATACTCTCGGCTGATGAAATTGATCTTGAACTATAATTTTTGTATAATGAAGAGAATTTCCTAATTGTTTACACTATTTAGAAAGTGTAACAATATAAAAAAATATAGTTGCATGTTTTTAGAGGAAATAATTGTTAGACAAAGAAACATGAGATCTTGATGAAGCAATAAGGAAGAATTATACTCATTTATTTAAGTATTCATTTACAAAAAAATCACTAATGAAATGATTTAATGATGAGAGAATGTATAACCTAAGATTCAACTAAGGTAATATATTCAATTGTCCAAAAAAATTAATAATATATTTTGATTATAATATAATGTTTATTTATTAAAAATTTATATTTATCGATTCATATTAATTACATCAATATGTCTCAGAATAAAATAAATATCTACTAGATGAAGAGTTATTTAATATTAGTCCCTAAATGTGTAATTTTGTAATACATAAGTTTTTTTATATAATTTTTTAAAATTCACATAGATAGATTAATTTGATAAAAAGAGATTTAAATTTAGAATCTGAATTTTGGATTCGATTGAGAGTGAATATTTGGTATTTTTACAAAGGATATGATTTTTTATGATTAATAAAAATTACAATTATAAAAATAAAAAAAAATATAACATAATTTTGATGTAATCATGACATAAAAAATTTGGAAATTTTTTTATGACTATACATTTTTTATAAAGTAAAATAATTTAATTCAAATAGTATGTCTATTTTTTAAACTTATATTTGTTATTTTTTTAAACAAATCTATATTTTATTTTAATAAAAATAATTTTTAGTTTTTTATAATTAATGAAATAGTTGGAAGATTCCATTTTTTTTCATGGCTAAAATTTGAAATAACACTCATTATTTAATAACAATCTAAATAATTTTTGTTAAATCAATTTCATTTAATAGTAGTTCTCATAAATAATAAATTTATTAACATTTTAACACAAAAATACCTCATCCTCGAGTATAAATACCAACTCATTACCATATTTTTATACACTATAAATCTACTAAGCATGAATTCACTCTCATTTTACTCTCAACAGTCTCTTGATAGAGTTCTTTGGCTTCTAATGTGTTCCACAAAATCTGTATTAATCAACATCTCAAGGTAAGGTTCCTTAACCACTTCTCCACCTTTATTTTTGAAATCCTTCAAATTCATTTTCTCTTTTAATTGGAGATGTTATGATGCACCATTTTTATAAATTTCTTATTGCATAATCATTGATAGATAATAATTCCCTCTCATTATAATACGTTCATAATCAATTATAATGATCTAAACTTCTCATACACATAAAACAACCTAAAAAGATTGATAATTTAAGGAGTATGTGGTTTCCTAGAAATTCCATCCTTATCTAGATTTAAAAAGTAGATGCTCAATTTATCTAGGATTAACCAAGGTGTAAAAACCCTATACATTTTTTGTTTGGTATTAAATCATATTTTACTCTATCCGTAAATAATGGGCCTAACTGGATACCACATTTGACCTTATCAGACGATATTCTTTGTTTCTTGAGATCTTTTCGAACCATTATCCACCAATACCTTCTTATCATTCCATTTATAAGGATACATTGAATTTGATTCCAAATGTCTTAATTTTTCTATGTTTTATGTTAGATAATCGACTAGATATTCGTATTATTCCTCTGAATGGGGAAATTTTGATATTTATTATATCCATTATTTCTATATGGAAAATAGTTTATTAAATAGCCATGATTATGTATGAGGTTTTTTAGGGAATGTTATGATATTTATTTTTTATACATTCTCTTCATACAATGTTTTCATAGGACTTATTATGTGGTGGATGGTACCCAAAATTATATAGGATATAAATACATCAGTAAGTCTCATAAGACAAGCTAGTAGGGTATTTGGTATAATCCTTACCTATTTATATATGACATCTTTACTCCAGGCCTATATTTTATGTTTATAATTTCAAACATTATGCATTAAATCACTATAATAACAGTTATTCTTATCTATTCGTTTATTTATAGATATGTAATCTATGGAAATATTATTTTTATGGAATCTATGTTTTCCTATTGTATTATTTATTACATGCTTATATATGACTACTTTCATTATACTTGACTCTGTACAGATCATATTTACTAACCCATTTATATTTTTTCCCATTTCTATGAGAAACCTAGCAGATTACTATATGTGACATGCAGATTTTAAAGGATGAATAATAATTATTTTATTTTTTCATGTAATTTATCTTCAGTGTTACATTTAATTTAATTTTTAGTTATGTGTATAGTTTTCCATGACTACTAAAATTATTTAACCAATGATCATTTAATTATATATCCATTTAATTAAATAAAAACTATCTCTATGTTACCAAATTTACTGTATAATAGGGTTACTATCATGATAAAGGATGGGGAAATTAATGAGGTTCACTTTTTAATGTTGTTTTGACAATCTAAATTGATTTTATAAATGATCTAAAGATCTTGTATATTTATCAGACTATAATGTGAATAGAGATGAATGGATATTTCTTGTTATTATTGAATAAGGTACAAATAAAAATAATATTATTCCAAAAATTAAAAAAACATATTAGAATAAATAATAATGAAAATGATATACAAAAAAATGCCTCTATAGTTTGTTTGACAGTTCCATGAGGAAAATAAAAGACAAGAATAATGTTTTTATTTGATAACATATGATTAAAATATGTTGTGGATAGATGATCATAATATTTTTAAATCAAAAATACACATGAATGAGGAATGTGATGAGATTCAAAGAATGGGTTCTTAGTTTCTCATCTATTAAATTGATTCTTTATGGGATTTCAACATGGGATAATGAAATCATTGACTCTTAGATTAAACAAAATGTTCATAAACTCAACCATGGAATTACTATGAGTTCATAATGTAATGATAATCCAAAGTGATAAAACATGATGAAAGGTAAGTGAATCAAATAATTATCTAATAATTATATTCCAAATATTTCAACTTAGTTCATGATCTATGATTTAAAAGTGAATCAACCCAAAATAAAGACTTGAACTCCCCTTAGAGTAACGTCATTATTAGTGGCTAACCCTATGAAAAATTATCTATAGAAAAATTTATATTATCAAGGATTATTAAAAAAATAAAATATATAAATTCCTAAAAAATCGTGTCTTCTGATTTGATACCCAAAAAACACAACTATACCTTGGCTAAATAAGGAGGCTACTAGATTATCAGGACTATCATTTGGGAGTCTGTTTAGAATATATCTCTATATTCTCCCACATAAAGAAAATATTTATTTCTTCAATTGAACTTTAAATTCCTTAAAAATTAACAAACATATCATATTACTAAAATTCAACTGAACGGTAAGCATTGTGCCCCATGTTCAATGAAAAATTCCAATTTCATTTAATTATGATTTGATATTATAAAATCATTATTTATACATTTCTATGACAAGGTACTCTATAAAAATAAAATGTGTTAACTGTATCCAAGGTAAACACCCAGGTAACTAAATTATAAAAATATTTTTCATCAAATATATTCTTGATACACTTCAAATCAAATTAGAGTAAGAATACATTGAGATTTATTAAATCAGTAACATCCAATTAGTTCATATTTAGTAAAACTCATGTTATATAAATCGTATAACTACAATTTTATCATTAATCATGAATGTAAAATAGATACATTTTTTAGTGTCGTAAAATGAAATATCTGAAAATAATTAACTATAAGTGTCATTGTCTACAATGATCAAATTGTTTAATGGTCTTATAAAGTGTAAATTTAATGCAGAGATTCTAATTATACTCTTTTATTTTTTCTTGACAAGATAAAATTAGTGATATATATGTAAAAAATGATAAATATAATTGAAAAAAGGGATTCAACTCTCTATATGGTAAAATTGTTTGATGAATCACCAATGAAATTGTCTCAGAGGTATATGAAAATTCTCATTGTATAAAATAATAAATCATTTATCATTTGAATGTGGATGGGATATGAGGATAATTATTAACACAATAGTGGAGGAAAAGGTTTCATTTAATGCTCTTACAATATTTTAATGTTTTAAAATTGAATAATTTAGCTACTATGGAGAAAAATGTATCAATGTAGGGGTTAATAAGGAAAATATAGATCAGTAACCTCTAAAAACAGTGAAAAAAATTAACTAATCCATACTATCAATGATAATAATGAAAATAATATAGTGAATAGTACAGATAGTATCCACTTAGAAACATAAAACATCATATTTAATTCTTGTTCCTTTCACTCCCCTTATCTTTTATGTTTATTATGATAATTGATTACTACCTAAAATATTGGATAATTAGTTATCTAAAATAACCCCTTATTGTGCAATGATTTTATCAAAAGAATATTTCTCTTCTTGAATTTATGTTTTTGGGAAAATACATACATCAAAACTATTTGTTATTTCTTTGGTAGAATATGGCATGATGTTGGGTATGTATTGGTACTCTTTATATAAATATAATATAAATTATCTAGATAAGGTAATCTTGTATCATATACCAAAATATCACAATTTCATATATCGGTTTGGTGAATATTATATACTTCTATAGGGAACTAATTCTTTGATTTGGGTCTTGACACCCAAAAATGAAGGATATTTCACTCAAATGGCTGGGTAAAAACTCAAATTAAAAAATACACACATATAAAGTGAATTTTTCACTGTATTTCCAAAAAGGTTTTTTCAAAATATCAAATTATCCATATATAAATAGTTTTTAGACAAAATATCATCATATGAATTCCAATCTCACCAGAAATGCTCTTTTAATGGTTGAATATCAGTTTTCCAAAAAACAATAATGAAGTGTTTTGATGCAATGACTCGAAATTCTATCAATGAAATTTCCCATCTTATAAATATTTAATATAGTATAAATCACATAAAATAACTTATATATCTCAAAAAAAATTTAAATTAATTATTAATGAATTAAGAGTTATTTTTATAAGTTAAAGAACCTATACTGATTAAATAGTAACATTCCTCTAGGAATAGTAATATGACCCTTATGAATAGTAAACTAGCCAAATAAATAGTAAATTCACCCATGAAATTATAAATTAATTTAAGATATCTTATAAATTAATGTATGATATAATTATATCGGAGAATATTTAAATAAATATTTTAAAAATTATTGATTAAGAGTTGGTATTTTTGAAAGTAATAAAAATTTAATTAAAATTTGAAAATTAATAAAATGATTAAAAATATTATTCTCTTAAAATTTATTTTTGAATTAATATTTTATTTCCATTTTATTTTAAGATTTTTTTATGAGACTTTAGTTAATTTTTCAAAGTGTTATAAAATTAGTTATAATTTTAAAATCTATATTTTTCAAGTAAATGAGGATTTAGTTTAAAAATTAAATTTCTCATATTTAGAAAATTATTTTCATAAAATGGATTTCATTTTTGAATTATACATGTAAAAAAATGGTTAGGGTGAATTTTTGTGATTTTTCTGAAATTCTAAAACTTTTAGTGAATAGTGAAACATGGTAATTTATGATATAAATACATTATAATTTAAATAAACTACCCCTTGAGTCATCAATGATGTAAGAAACATAATCCTGGACATACCTTCATTATTTTAATATATATGGTAATAATTCTCAAACTATTCATATTCTTGAGGAAAATTAATAAGCTAATTACTAAAATAATGAGAAAACACCCCTATCCTCCATTATAAATACCACCCTCACCACCTCTTCACCTCACACCTTCGAAGCATTATCCATTGTAAACATTCTACCCAATACTCTTCACAATACCCTCCCCCAATATAAACGATCATTTTCTCACAATAAAAAACCAAAACCAATTCCCTTAAAGAGGTTCTTGAGCCAGATAATTCAAGAGGTAAAAATCCTCTTTCTTTTCTTTTGTTTTCTTTTCAATTTTTTTTATTTTATTATCCTTCCCTCACCCCCATTTACAAAGTGACATGATAACTCCAGTATCATTTATTTGCTATAATTATATAATTTTAATGGAATATCCATCATCAAACACCTTTCTCTCTCTCTCTATCTCTTCTGTTCTATAAATATAAACATCGCACATGATGTGTCAATTCACCAACATCATGGATGAGGCATTTTCATTTTCCATTAACACCTTAAAAGATACTCATAAAACCATTTTTATGTTAAAAACAAATTATAATATATTTATTATATCCTATTTAACATTTTGGGACAATTATATATACAAAATGTTAATTAATAAAACAAAACTAGTTTGTAATGATTGAAAAAACTATAAAAATTATCTAAATTATTGTCAGGAATGTATTATCTAATGAGTCATCCTCACCCTAAATAAAAAAATTACTTATACAACCATTTAATATTATTATATATGTTCATTAATAACATATAACTTTAATTCTATATATCTACTCCCATTTTACATGAACATACATACTCATATACAAGTAAATCGATCCTGAAAACCAAGGAAACGAATGCTCCCAAACAATAAAATTATCTCTTATAACTCATTGAAAAGACAATAAATGAACATAAAAATTATACTAAATCAAATACATGTAAATAAAATTTCTTAGTTAATTAAATAATAGATTTAATTTTATTATCTTGGACATTAAGGTCAAGTGCATAATGCTTTTGAATATAAGGTAAGGGTTTCCTCCTGAACCTTTATTCTCTATTCGTGTTATGCATTATCACTATTTTCCACAATTTAATTATTTATTTTTTATATAATTCTTATAAATTCGGTGTATATGTTTCAAACTCATATATCCAGATCATTTTATCTTTATTTTAATGGTAAATACATGTTTGAAAAGGTTCCCCTCTAAATTCTTTTTGATAAAAAACCTGATTAAAGGGAACATCATGATTTCTTACCAATTTTCAAGTACCATCCATAATCTATTTTTACAAACCATTTTTTTTGTAAAATCACTATTTTTTTATGAAAATCTATATTTCTTCCTCACTGGTTTTATACAAACAATTTATACAAATAAAAT
Source organism: Viscum album (assembly GCA_963277665.1). Lineage (NCBI taxonomy): Eukaryota > Viridiplantae > Streptophyta > Magnoliopsida > Santalales > Viscaceae > Viscum > Viscum album. The sequence continues at coordinate 1,237,028,499 of OY728157.1, read as the reverse complement.
TTATTTTTCCAAAAGAAACCATTTTTGAAAAGTAAAAAGGTTATTTCTCTTAAGAATTCTGTGATGATTTTATTAGTGTATTTTCGTCTATTTAAACTATCCTTTTTTAATATTATTTTCAATTGGTAATAATATCTTGTGGTTATAATCCACCATATTTTATTAAATGTTTTATGATAAGTTTCACTGTGGATGTGCTATCCTGATACCATTCACCATACTATTTAGAATTTTTGTTAATTATGTTTAATGATTTAGGAAAGTTAATTACATGTAATATGTATATGTTTCTTTTCATTAACACAATTCATATATAGTGATGTATTCTTGTGGTAAATAGAATTAACCTCATGTGCAAGGTCTCTTTCAAAATATTGTCATTGTTTCTTCCGTTGTGGATAGGGTTTCTTCGGTGGTGCCACATACTCTAGTGAATTTTGATCCTAGTCCTCTGCTGGTTGTTGAGAAGATCTCGCTAGAGCCTGGTGTGGATCGATCTCAAGGAGAGGGTCTTCATTCTGGTATCTCTTTCAAGGATATGCTTTGGTGTATTTCCTTGGAATCTATATCTCCCTATTTCCTAGAGGTTCATCTCAATCCTCTAGCAATAGTAAGAAGTGGTTCTATTTTTTTTGTTGTCATCCCCTATTGTATTTTTTAAGAAGATTCAAACAATCTCAAATGAACTCTTGTGGCTATTTTTGGTGATGAGGGTCTTCCACTTCTCTTATTTTGAAGATTTTTTAACTCTTAGGGCTTGCAAGCATCGATGTGTGTTTCTTCCTTGAACTGTAGATCCTTTATTGTGATCCTAGAGTTAGTGTATGATTTTTTCCAAGCTTGGTGAAAATATCCTAGGAACATTGGGTGTTAGTGGTTCAACACCTATAGGTGGGAGTTGTAAATTCACCAAGGTTTGGATTCTCCACTTTCAGTTGTTTGTATTAATCTTTTGGGCCTCCCCATTTTGTTTATGTCGCGTACGGGGTTAAAGGGTATGAGATATTGAGGTGATCCCTTCATGTAGTGTAATAATCTGAAGGGTTACCTTAATTCTTGGTGTCGGCTTAACTCATGGCTAGATAATTTTATGGCTATCTCTGCATTCCCTGATGTAAAGTTGAGTCACTTAATGAGGAGCCTATCTAACCATTCCTTGCTTTGAGTGGTGTTGTCCTCTATAAATCAAATAAGTGTGCGTTTTTCATTTTCTCAGTGGTGGGTGGATTCAGAAGGGTATTGTGATTTTATCAATAACTCATGGAATAAAACTTCTAGCTAGAATGATTCAATTAGTCTACATCATAATTTCGGAAGGCTAAAACATGACCTGAAATTTTGGTACAAAATCCACCTTCCTAGTTCACAGTACGTTGAAGCTATGAAGAAGGACATTGATCAGCTAGAAATAAACATGGAGATTGGCTGGGAATATTCAATCTTCTGTGTTCTTAGTCACAAGAAGCATGATCTAGCTGAGAATCTATTGGGATAGGAGCGCTTACTATGAAACTAGACTAGAATCAAGTGACTGTAAGAGGGAGACCAGAATTCTACATTTTCTCACACATGCATTAAAGAAAGAAATTTTTTTATCAAACACATCATAATTTTGAAGAATATGACATATATAAATGATAGGGTGGTGATAGGAAGCCTGGGTGAGTCTTTTTTTAAATCAATTATTACTGATCCTAATCCCGATATGTAGGGTGGTTACCTGAGAAACTTCAATGATATCCTTGATGTAGTTCCACATACAGTATCTTCCTTAGTCAATGTTCTATTAGAAACTTTAGTGGATGGGGAGGATATTTTTGGGGCCATGTGTAGTCTTGATCCAAAGAGTGCACTGGGGCTGGATAGTTTTCTGGGGGATTTCTATAGGGCCTCTTGGGATATTATCAAGAGAGATCTAGTGGGGGTTGTTGAAGATTTTTTCAGGGGACCTAGTCTCCCCCATGGGGAAAGTGCGACTACTCTGGTGTTAATACCAAAAATTAAAAATCCTTCATATCTCTAGCACTATCTCCTAATAGGAATCTGTAAATATACTTACAAGTTCCTTGCTTGTATTCTTAATAGAAGATTTCCTCTACCTCCCTTTCTATATTTCAGATTAGAAACATGGGTTGGTCAAAGGAATGACTATCCAAGGGGTTATATCTTTGTCTAAAGAAATGAGTAGTGATTTTAATCCAAAGATTACAGGTTCCAGTATGGATATCAAATTGGATATGGATAAGGGTTATAATCGTGTGGAATGTAACTTCATTATCAAAGTCTTAGAGAAGACGATATTTTCTCCTTAGGTCTCTGATCTTCTATTCAGGTTTTATATTTCCTCCTTGCATTCCATTTATTTTGTGGGTAAAAATTGTGGTTTCTTTAAGGTGTTCCATGGGCTTATACATGGTGATCCGTTATCTCTAACTATATTTATTTTGATCCACGATGTGCTCAGCCATATCATCAATAGAAACATCGTGAGGGGAAATGTTCTTCTTTATAAATTCAAAAGGTACTTTTGTTCTATTTCTCATATTATGTTTGTAGAAAATAACATTTTTTATGAATACCAACAAAATATCTATTTGCGGTATAAATAAAATTATGGAAAATTATTCTAAATGGAGAGTCCATATAGTTAATAGGGTGAAAATAAGATTTTACATTTCTAATAGTTTCTTAGATAGATGTTATTTTACCTTGTCTTATATTCTTAACATGCAAATAAGGACCTTACTTATGGATTATTTGGGTACCTCTACTTCTCATAAAAGGCCACATATTCAAACTTTGATAAAATTGTAGGTGAAATAATGGGGATGTTTCAATTGGAAAAATATATTCTCATTCCACAGTGGTAGGATAACGATAGTCAATAGTGTGTTATCCTCCATCCCTGTCCATACACTCTCAGCAAATTGGGTGCCAAAAGGGGTGGTTTTTTAGGTTGATAGGATATGGGCCTTATTTATATGGGATGCTAATATGGAAGGTAAGCATCATTGGACCTTGTGGGATAGAATGGCCTGACCTATTGAAGAGGGTAGAAATAATGTCATAAATCTCTCAAATACCCTTCATTGTATGCAAGCTAAATTGAAATGGGAGGCTCTTGAGGAGAGGACTCATTTGGGAAGATTCATGGCTAATAAGTTCCCTACAAATTCAACATTGGTTAGAGGAAGCTCCTATTCAATTTTTTTCAATTATTCATCCTCATCCCCAAATCCTAAAGAACAATTCTCATCCGATAGTGGGTAGAGGTGAGCTCTCCTTTTGGAATCAGAATTGGGAAGGTTAGTGTCTTGGGTTTCCTGGATACCCTATCCCAGATATAACCTTCAACCAAGCAAGCAAATACCTAGGCCTTATCAATACTATTTTGGATGATCATAAATGTGATTTTTGATCTCATTGACCTCAATAGTGAACCAGATATATGTTTTTTTACTAGGTCCTCTTCAGGTAAGTTCTCAGTGAGATATTTTCACAGTATTTTTCATTTAGATGGTCATTTTGACAATTGGAGTAGGCTAGTGTGGTGTATGAAGCTCCTGAAAAAACCTAAACTAATTTTTGGATAATTCTTAATAGTGCACTACCTATGTATGATCTCATTATGCACTCTAAAAATAACCTAGTTTCTAAGTGTGCGTGTTGTGTCGGTCGTCAAGAGGAAAGCATACCTCATCTATTTTTTGGGGTTGTTGGGCTCATGAATTGTGGACAGAATTTGGGGAATTCACTCGCTATTCTTCCCTAGATATGTAGGGGTCTATTTTCTTCAAAAAATGGTTCCATTAAGCTGAAGTTGTAGGGACATAAAATAAATCTAGGGTTTTGGTTCTCTTAGTTGGCTATTGGATTATTTGGAAATCCTATAACAATGTTCAATTTAAAGGTTCTGATTACTCAAGGGGGATCCTTAGTATTAAAACCTACAATCTTCTACTCAATTGGGTTCATCTCATAAATAATTGGATGTATTTTCCTTCCCTCAAGCATATCATTACTTGAAGTCCCCACATTCATCAAATTCCTCTTACCAATAAAGGCCGCAAGATTAGATGGCTACCTCCCAGCATGGAATTTTAGATGACTACAGATTTCTCCATACTATCACAGGCTATGAGGTGAGGCAGGGTTGTGAGGGACTCATAGAGATATATAATTATTGTGTATATTACTTTCTTTGGTAGAGGTGATTCTCTTCAGGTTGAGGCCAAAGCTTTGAACACTAGCCTTCTTCTTTGTAAGTAGGTTAACATCAATATGGAAGCAATTGAAATAGATTCCAAAACGTTTCACAATTATTTTCTTGACTTAAGGTATTATTCAATGGTCTATTTCTTACATTATTAGGTGATTCAAGGGTTTATTGAATATTCAGACCAGTATCCTTCACATGTGGGGGGAGGGTAATAAAGTTGTGTATTTTCATGCTTTAATGGAAGATTAGAATACCAAGATTTCATGCTTCACCAACATGGAAGACATGCCTCTAGAGGGTATCAATCTTGTGAGAGGGTATGAACTTGGTATCTATTATTTTAGGCCCCCTTAATCTTTTATTTTGTACTTTTTTTGTTTTTCCTTTTGGCTGTTCTTTTAACTCTTTCAGAAAATTTTAAATAAAAAAATATGATAATGATTAACACAATTCATATGAGTAATTAATTGGACTTATCATAAGATATTTTTGGGTACATATATAACCCCTATATGTATCATTAGGTCTCATGAGAAAAAATATAAATGTAATTTGGTCGAGGCCTTAACCATTTATTTTCAGGTGTCTTGGTTGAGGCCTCGATAGTATGTTTATGATTTCTGGTATATACATTCCCTAATTATGATTAGTAAATTATTATCCATATGAATATTCTATTAGTATAATATCCATGGTTAAACTTCATTCTCATGTAATTATTTTTATGGAATTATTTATTCATATCTTTCCATATTATGCTCAAGATTATGTTCTAATGGTATTTTTTATTAGTCATTCAACATTCCTTATCGTTTATATTATCCTCCGTTGTATTACCTACCCTTATCAAGCATATGAGATCACATTATTCTTATGTTTTATTTTTCCCTAGGATGAAAAGATGAGTATTATGAATTATATGTAGGGATAATCTAGGAGTTATTGATGTTTACAATAGAGTTGTTATATTGTTTTTTTTCCTCTTTCATGTTGTAATGTAAAACTTATTTTTTTATCTGGTTTTTCAAAATTGCTAAACTATTTGTCATTTAGGATGTGAATTCCTTATTTATTATACCAATGTAGTAATGTAAGGCACTAAGTTTTCGTAACTCGGTTCGGGGTCTTTACAGTTGGTATGAGAGGAACGTTAGTAGAATATTTGGAAACTAGATTTAGACAGCATTGATTAGGGAACAAAACCCAAATGTAGGATTTAAGTATAAACATATAAGAATATCCTAGAATTTTGGTAAGGTAGAGATTATGTGGATTTTCTTAGAAATTCATCCCTATCTGGATACTACAAGTGGGTGTGGTTCTGGTACAGATGTACCTAGGGGTAACAACTTAGACAAGGTGTCCCGAGCCTAACATGGGGTAACCTAGTACATGAAAATGGGGCTTAGTGTGCACTTGGTCTTAAAATCTCAAGGTATATTATTAAGATAATTCAAATTTTCTTTACAGACCAATATGAAGGATTTAAAAGTAAACATGTTCCCAAAGAAACCATGTTTAAGATTATGAGATTAGCTATGCATAATATTTCAATTCATGTTATGTTTTTTTCTAGATCGAGATTATGCATTATAATTCATTACCTAAATTAGATTATTTCATTATTTACGAATGGTTCCTAGTAGATGTAATGGAAATAGTATCAATGTGTGTATCCCACATAGGGATTTCCCTTCTATCCATAATAATGATATTAGTACTAGAGATTCGACTGGTGTTGAGAAAATTATAAATATACTGGGATAAATAACTCTGGTTATGAACAATAACTTTACCCATATAGAGTATCCTGATCCACAATGTGTAGGGAAAACTCTAGACCACTTTATGTGAGAACAACCACCATCATTCAATGGGACTACAAACACTTTTTTAGCTGATTAGTGGATAAATTCCATAGAGAATATATTTATCACTATGGGAAGTAATAAAAGGGAGAAGGTTATCATGGTAGTTTATCATCTCTCAGAAGATTCTGATCTGTGGTGTTCACTGATTAAAAAAAATAGAGGAGTAAGAAATTAAAAATATGAAATGGAAATATTTTAAATAAATTTTCATAGAAAAAATATTTTCCTCACAAATAGTGAGCCGGTATGGAAAGTAAATTCTTGAGTCATAAAAAAGAGGATGAAAACATTGAAAAGTATGAATACAAATTTTCATGTTTAGCAAGGAATATCGTATACTGAATAAATAACCCAAGGAGAAAGAATTATCTATTCTTTGATGGTTTAAAAACATTCCTTCGAAGGGCACTGGTCTCCCAAAGTTTCTCATCATATGAAGATATAATCTCACATGATATCAAGATATTGAAATAATTCTTTAAATATTATGACTTTAAGGGAAAATAATTGAAGAAGAGGGTGGAATAGAAAATAATAGATAAAGGGAAGAATAAAAAATGTAATTTTCTAATGTGTGATACTTGTAGAAGTAAAAACCCTGGTGCTTGTTTAAAAGGAAAAGAAGTTTGTTACAAGTTTGGATAAATTTTTTACTAATTTCATAATTTCAAGGGAAAGAAAGAAGATACCAATGTTCAATGCTACAATTGTAGGTAGATAAAAAACTAAAAAATTATTTTCCTAAACATCAAGGAAATTTTCCCCACAAAAGGGAAAGGTAGCAATGCCAAGATTATATGATCACAAATATGGAGGTTGAAGTTCATAATTATGTGGTGGTAGGTACTTTAATCATTTACTCAAACTTATCCAATGATTTTTTAGATTATAGACTATTTCATTATTTTATATCTTCTTCGTTTTCCAAGAAAATTATACATTTCCCTTTTTTAAATAAAGGAGTTGTTAGTAAAAACGCATAAGGGCAGTAACATTGAAACTAAGATGTGTAGATCAGTCCATTTTATGACATATAAATGTGCTTTAGTTGAAAACCTTATCATCATACCTGTGTTTTATTTTCATATAATACTTGGTATGGACTGGACTATAAAATTTGATGCGAAAGTATAATTCAAGAAGAATGAAGATACAATTTGCGAGGAAGGTGTAGAATCCCTTATCTTTAGAGAAGAAACTTTTTCATCTGGATCTCATCTATATCCACCTCTAGTAGCCCTTATAAATAAAATTCTTGGGGAGGAAGAGAAAACATCATCTATGGATGAGGAAAGAAATAATAATATTTATGATGTACCTATTACACAAGAATACATTGATTTATTTCCATAGGATTTACTTGAACGTCCTTTAAAGATGGAATTTGAGTTTTCTAACAATTTATTCACTAATTCAAGCCAATATCAATGAATCATTATAGAATGGAGAATTTAGAATTAGTGTATTTAAATAAAAAAAGATAGGATTTGAGTAATAAGGGATTTATTTTCCATAGTGTTTCTCCACGGGGATCCCCAATTCTATTTTTCAAGAAAAAATATAGATCTATGAGGATGTGCATTGACTATAGATAAATCAATGTTATTACAATAAGGAACATGTATCCCTTTCCGTGTGTCGATGATTTATTTGATCAGCTTCATGAAGGCCAATATTTTTTAAATATTGAACTTCGATATAGATATCATCAATTGCATGTGAGGAATGAATATATTCCAAAGATAGCATTTTGAACCAAGTATAGACACTATGTGTTTATAGTAATTTCATTTGGAATGATAATTCACCCTCTATTTTTATAGATCTAATGAATAGAGTGTTCAAAGAATATCTTGATGATTTTGTTGTCATTTTCATTGATGATTTATTGATATATTCCAAAAGCTATAAGGACTATGAGAACCACTTATGGGTAGTTCTGGAGACTCTAAGAAGAAAGGAGTTATATAGGAAGTTTAGAAAGTCTAAATTCTTGTTTCAAACAATTTTTTTTCTTGTCCATATTGTCCTATTAGATGGAATCTCAGTTGATCCTGTTACGACAAGGGAAATTGAGGAATGACCTAAACCAATGAACATAACTGAGGTATATAGTTTTATTGGTTTATCAAGTTTATGAGAACCCCACTTTTTATTAAACAATTAAAAATAATTTATTACATAAACTTCATTTGATACAACATATAAGATCGATAGGTCTAGTGTCTTTAGGGCTTAGGATCATTACATAACAACTTAAAATATGAAAAACGAAATCTTTATTGAAAACTTACTTTACATGACCACTACATTCCCTCGTACTTATCAATGCATGGGATAACTTAAGGACATGCATAAGAAAAGGGTGAGCTATAAAGCCCAGTAAGAGAATAAACATGGAGTAACATGAGGAATACAATACATGTTAGACAATATAAATATCATTAGTTCACAATAGAAGCATAAACATAAAGGCATGATAAATCATGATAATCATAACATGGAAATGTGGCAACAACACTTAACATGGTATTAGCATGATCCAAGGCTCATTGCACATGGAGCATGAGTAAATCCTCATTGCACATGAAGAACGAGTAAAAACTCATTGCACTTGAATTATCATGAGTAAAAACCATTGCACATGACGTATCATGATACTATACTTTACCCAATGCATTGGAGCGCTATAAGGGTGCATCCTTCTTAAACATTTCATTTCATGGATAAGTGTTCCGCATGGATCATATAACATGGATTCATAAAAAATCATCATTTATTCCAAGAAAAATAAATGTGGAATTCATATGTAAAACTTTATAATCAATAAGTAAATTTCCGTAAATTTGAATACCCTTGATAGAGAAATGGGCATGGTATTTACTACACAATGACATTGGCTTCGAAAATCAGTGCAATTTCAGCAGCATAATGGTGTGACGTAAGAATTCATAAAAATGGTTGATGAGATAGAAAGGGGTGTATCATAATATGTACATGAAATGGACAGTAATAGAGTCATATAAATACATGTCCCAACAATTTTAATTGAATTTATATTCATGATACAAAATAATTGCTTGAATGTAAATGAGGAGAGAGAAAATCTCTTTCAGAATGTTGGCATAGTAATGAGTGTACATGGGAGGTATTTAATGAGAGAGAAAGGGGTCTCCCATAATTCAAACATAAATAGGGAAGTATGGAGGACATTTTAAACCACACCCCAACTTTTATAAATTAAATTAAAAGGGCATAACAACATTAAGAAAATTGGACAAAAATGAGAAAGAAAGAAAAACTCTTACTTCGAAGTGTGATTCCAAAGGGTTCAGAGAGGCTTGAGAGAGGATTTTTGGGAGATTGGGGCACCGTGGGAGGATTATAGAGAGTAGATGGAAGAGGTTGGATGAACTCCAAAGGCATTTAGTGTGGAGGAAGTGGGATATTGGGTGGGTTTCTATAGGAAAGGTGAAGGAATTCTTTATTATTTAGGTTTGGGACACCTCAAATTAAACTAATCCAAACCACAAACCAGCCCATGTTTTGTGCCCATGGTTTTTGGAAAAGGGAAGTGGAAAACAATATTTTATAAGGCCAAATTCCGAAACTCTTAAAATAATGGGGTTGCTTATGTGGATGTGAGTCACACTCCCAGGAAATCAATTTAAAAAGACAAGATGTTGAATAAGCCTTAAGGGTCCATTAATGTTTTGTAAAATAATTAAAACAAGCCCAAAATCACATTATTTTAATTTTAAAACATATATTGGCCGAACATAAGACTCATAATATTTTATTACATCACTATTGGGTCATTACGATGTCATAAAACACATTATATATTTAAACTATATTTAATTTTTACCCAAAAAATTGATTGTCTCGGAAAATTATGAAAAATTCACTATTGGATAATTTAGACATCTTGATTCCAGAAATAATATTTATTTTATCTAAATAATTTTCTAAATATTTTAATTTTCACTTTTAAAATAAAAATTGACATTTATCAAAAATTCAACGGTTTTGACAAAAATGGATTTCAAACCTTAATAAAATTTACGATTGCTTTCATAAAATTATACAATCATTTATATTTAATAAAAATTAATTTAATAATAATAATAATATTTTATTCATATATTAATTAATTCAAAAAATCCATTAATTCATCAAAATTTATTTCTTAGTTGAATATTAACTAAAAATACTATTTGTGCTTTAAAAACCTTCTACAAGGTAACAATGACAAATTTAAGGTAAATTCATTATTATATAAAAAAATAATGTACATAAACATAGTGCTAATGTCTTGTAACATAACCCCTTATAACACCCGCATAAGACTGAAGGGTAAGGTGAGCGATGGTGACCAACTCTTGGGGGGGCTCGGATAACATTGCTCGGGTGGTAATCTCTATCAACTTCCACTTCTCTCGTAAGTGGTTCCACTCAAGCTTAACATATTCAAGCTCGGCTTCGGCTTGGGCTTAGCCAAAAGAAAAGTCCAAAGACACAACCTCCTTCTCAAGCTCGGACAAATGGGCTTCGTATGGGGCACGTCTACTGGATGAGGCCATCGCATCCTTTGTCTGAGTAAATTGGATTTGTTAAAGCCCAATATTTATACAAATCATGTGATCACTGTTCAATGACTATATTAGAAACTTTCTCAATTCTTAATATAAAATAAATGAATTTGAAATTATATATAAACATTTTCCATAAAGAGTCATTTAATTAGATCAAGAGGGATTTCCATTAATGAAAGCTTGGGTCATTACAAACTTCCCCCCTTAAAAAATTTCTCCCTTGAAATTTTCTTTTCCCATAGAAAAATAGATGTGGGTAACTCTGGTTCATCATTTCCTCTGATTCCCATGATGCTTTTTCAAACTTTTGGTTTCTCCAAAACACCTTTACGATGGTCATTGTCTTATTTCGTAGAACCTTTTATCCACGGTCTAAGATCTTCATTGGTTTCTCCTCCTAAGAAAGATAATCAACTAACTGTACCACCTATGAAGAGAGTACATGTGAAGGGTCTGGTATGTACTTCCTTAGGAGGGATACATGAAAGACATCATGTACTTTGGCCATGGTTGGTAGAAGTTCTAGTCGATAGGCCACAGCCCCAACACGATCAATAATCTCAAAGGGGCCAATGTACCTTGGACTTAACTTCCCTTTATTTCCCAATATCATGAACTTCTTCCATGGCGATATGCGTAGAAATACCATGTCTCCAACTTTAAACTCAAGGTCTCGTTGACAGTTATCTACATAACTCTTTTGTCGACTCTCGGCTGCCTTGATATTCTACTGAATGGTTTTCACCTTCTCCACCATTTCTTCGTCCATTTTTTGGCCCAAGCAGCTTACGCTCACCGACCTCATCCCAACATGCTGGTGTTCTTCACCTTTTTCTATAAAGGGATTCATATGGTTCCATTTGGATGTTTGAGTGAAAACTATTATTATAAGGGAACTCAATCAGAAGAAGATGTTGATCCCATCCTCCTTTAAAGTCCATTAATCATGCTCTCAACATGTCCTCAAGTGTTTGGATATTTCATTCAGATTGGCCATCAGTTTGAGGACGATAGGCCATACTGAAGTTTAGTTCAGTATTCATAGCATGTTGAAGACTCTTCCAAAACATATAGGTGAATCATGGATCTCGATCGGACACAATGGATAGTGGTACTCTATGCATCCTTACCACTTCCCAGATATATATACGTGCTAGTTGATCCAATGAGAAATATTCTCTAATAGCAATGAAATGTGCATCCTTTGTAAGACAATCCACAACAACCCAGATTGCATTGTTTCCTTTGGATGTCTTCGAAATTCTGGTGACTAAGTCCATGGTGATGTTCTCCCATTTCCATTCTGGTATGGGCAATGGTTTCATCATTCTCTTAGACTCCTACCTATCTGCCTTCACTTGCTGACACACCAGGCACTCTGATCTATATTCATATATCTCCTTCTTCATATTATCCCACCATTAATTCCTTTAGATATCTCGATACATCTTTGTGTTTCTTGGGTGAATAGAGAAATTCGAACTATGTGCATCATCCAAAATTTCCTTCTTCAGCTATGGACTTGATGGAACACATAGTCTTTTCCCAAATATCACAATTCCTTCTTCATTAACATTAAACTCTGAGGATTTCCCTTTTCCGAAATCTTCCACTTTTTCTTGAATTCCCACATCATCTTTTTGAGCATCTTTTAACCTTTCCAAAAGTGACGGTTGAGCAATCATTTGTGAAAGGATTGATTATGTTCCCTTATTTATGTTTCCCATTTCCATATTCATAAAATCTAAGAAGATTGGATCCTTTTCAATTCTCATCAATGATAGAATTACTGGGTCCTTATTACTTAGGTCATCTTCCATCTTTTTCTCTTTCCCAGGGTGGTAATGGATTGAGCAGTCATAGTCTTTGATCATCTCTAACCATCTTCATTTGCGCATGTTCAACTCTTTTTTTGGGAATATATACTTGAGGCTTTTGTGGTCCGTATATATTTCACACTTCTCCCCCAAGAGATAATGCCACCAAATTTTCAAAGAAAATATCACTACAACCAACTCGATGTTATATGTTGGATAGTTCTGTTAATGAAATTTCAATTTCCTTGAAGCATAGGCAATGACTTTTTCATTTTGCATCAACATGCATCCCAAGCCCTTCTTCGAAGCATCACTGAATACCACAAAAAGTGCTCCATTTATGGGTAAAGTGAGCATGGGCACAGTTATAAGCCTCATTTTCAACTTCGTGAAGCTTTCTTCGCATTCATCACTCCAAGCAAACTTTACTCCCTTCTGGGTTAGCTTTGTAAGAGGGTTGGAGAATCATGAGAAATTTCTCACAAATCATCGATAATATCTAGCTAACCCCAAGAATCTATGGATATCTGTAACTGATTTTGTCCTTGGCCATTCCTCAATTGCATCTATTTTGGAGGGATCCATAGATATCCCATTTCTTGTGATGATATAGCCCAATAATGAGACCTCCTTCAACTAGAACTCACACTTGTTGTAATTGGCATTGAGCTTCTCCTTCTGCAAGGTCTCTAGTATAGTTCTTAGATGATCCTCATGATCCTCATTGGTTTTGGAGTATATCAGAATATCATCTATAAAGACTACCACAAATTTGTCGAGGTAATCTCTAAAGACTCTATTCATCAAGTCCATGAAGATTGATGGAGCATTAGTGAGTCTGAAAGGCATTACTATGAATTCATAGTGCCCGTATCTTGTACGAAACGAAGTCATGGGTATATCTTCCTTCTTCACCCTTACTTGATAATATACCGACCACAAATCCACCATGGAGAAGTATTGTGCTCCACGCAGCTGATTGAACAAGTCATCAATTCGTGGAAGAGGATACTTGTTCTTTATCATGATTTTGTTGAACTTGCGATAATTGATGCAAAAGCGCATTGACTCATCCTTCTTCTTGACGAAGAAGACTGGTGCACCCTAGGGTGAAGCACTTGGGCGTATAAACCCTTTATCTTGATTCTCCTGTAGTTGTTTCTTCGTCTCCTCAAGCTCCACAACATCCATTCATTACGGAGTCCTGGATATTGGAAACTCCCTAGGTATAAGATCAATTGATAATTCAATATCTCTTCTAGGAGGAAGACCATGAAATTCCTCGGGAAACACTTCAGCAAATTCCCTCACAATAGGAATGTCTTCTAGGATGGTTTCCTCCTTAGACTCAATCATCTGAGCCATATACGCATGCTCATAGGGAAGTAATATCCAAGCTTGAGATTATGGATCTAAAGAAGATTCATCTTCCTCCTTGCACATGTAAATAATCAGGGGTCGATTCTCCACATGTAGAGTGATTTCCCTCTCACAGAAATTTATGTTGGCTCTATATAAGTAAAGTTAATCCATGCCAAGAATTACATCAAAATCCACCAAAGGGGGTTTGACGAGGTTCTCTAGGAAGTTCAATCCTTAGATGATTACAAGGGAGGAGTTATATTCCTGGAATACAATGATTTCCCGATTTGACATACTCAGTGACATCTTCACTTCCATGATTTGTGGTGGTTTTTGGATTGTTCTACTAAAATTTTGAGATATAAAAGAATGCACAGAACCTGAATCAAAAAGTATGTTCGCTATAATTGAATGAATAACAAGTGTACCTGTCACCACTTCATTTTCGGGGATTACTTCTATAGTATTGATGGAAAAATCTTGCCCTTACTACCTTGGAGGTTGTTGGTTGCCTCTGAAAACCCATGGATTAGGGAACTGATTTGCAAGATGCCCTGGTTCTTTACAGTTGTAGCAATGAACCATGCATTGAGGTTCGAATAGAGTGTTCCTCTCCTCTGTCGTAGCCGCAATTCTTTCTTGCCGACAGTTAATAGCCATGTGACCTTCTCTTCCACACTTATTTCATTTCCTCATAACCTTCAGGAAATTTTAGGGGTGCTTCTTTCCTCACCATTAGCATGTGGGGTGCTGGATCTTCTTAGCACCGCTGGATTTATCCAGCGGACCACCAGCATTGAATTCCACCTTATGCTTCTTATCCCCATGATACCCCTTAGATTCTATGATCTCCATTTCAACCTTGAGGGCACATCCGACAATTTCTTCATAGCTGTCGAAGTCACGAATTTCCAGTGCTTTCCGCGGTCTAGGTTTCATCCCACTAAAGAAGCGGTCAATCTTTCATTCAGGGGTAATGAAAAATCTGGAAGCATATCATGCAAGACTTGTGAAGTTTTCCTCATATGCTTCAACAGATTTGTCATCTTTCTGCTTGAGGAAAAGGAAGTCCCTTTCCATCTTAAACTGGAGGGTGGGTGGAAAATATTTATCGAAAAACAACTTCTAGAAATCCTTTCATTCCAATTCCTTGATCTCCTCCTCAGGCTTTATATTTTTTATCAACATCCACCATTGATCAGTTTAACCCTCTATATGATAAGCATCCATGATAACCTTATCTTGTTCAGAACATTGAAGGATGGAGAAGATATTTTCAATGTATTTGATCCATTGTTCAGCATTTGAGGGATCGGATGATCCATTAAAAGTAGGAGGATTTTGTCTCATGAAGCACTCGATAATGACTTGTTCATTCTTAGTGGGGGTTTAACATTTTTCTTGACCCATGTTTCTATTCAAATATTGAGTTATCTAAGAGAGAACCCTGACAAATTTTGTGATTCCCATTCCCATTGGATTGGACATCTCATTAGTACAGTCATCACATTGATCATCACATCAATTGTTAGCCTGAGTCCTCCTATTACCGGTCATTGGCTGGAATAAAAGGAAAGATAGGGGTAACACATAAAGGGTAATACGAGGACAAAACTAATGACTTATAAATAAGTTTTATTTCCTTAACATATGAATCTATTGGATTTAGTCTGTGTTATCCATGATCTACTATCTAACATATATTCTTAGGACATTTTATTTAATCCCTTAATAATGGTTCATACTAAGCTTGTGAATTTACTAAAGCATATCCCCTGGGAGTGTCGTAACCAAGAGTGCATCAAGGCATGTGGTCGTGCACCAGTTCCCATTCGAGTCTAGCTCAAAGTGGTGTATTCGAGTTTTACCCCTAGGATACATTTGTGCCAGAGTTGCCTCTACCTGCTCGTATCCAGACAGGGATGTATTTTCTTGATAAAACACATAATCAATACTCACCAAAACTTAGGGATGTTTTTATTAAAATTATTCTTGTCTCTAAGTCTTTACTAGGGTTTTCTAATCCTAATCCTATAAATTACTAAACCTACCCTTTGATACCAACTATGACAACCCTGCTTTTTATTACACAATTTAACATAATTTATTACATAAACATCATTTGATACAACATAGAAGATCGAGAGGTCTAGTGTCTTTGGGGATTAGGATCATTACATAACAACATAAACCATGAAAAAAAATATCATTATTGAAAACATCCTTTACATGACCACTACATTCCCTCGTACTTAGCATTGCGTGGGATAACCTGAAGACATGCATAAGAAAGGGGTGAGCTATAAAGCCTAGTAAGGGAATAAACATGGAGTAACATGAAGAATACAACACATGTTAGACAATAGTAATATCATTAGAGCACAATAGAAGAATAAACATAAATTCATGATAAAGCATGATAATCATAACATGGAAATGTGGAAACAACACTTAACATGGAATTAGCAGAGCCAAGGCTCATTGCACATGGAGCATGAGTAAATAATCATTGCACATGAAGCATGAGTAAAAACTCATTGAACTTGAATTAGCATTAGTAAACACCCATTTCCCATGACTTCTCATGATACTATACTTTACCCAATGCATTGGAGCGCTATAAGGGATCACCCTTCTTAAACATGTCATTTCATGCATTAGTGTGCCACATGGATCATATAACATGAATTCATAATACATCATCATTTATTCCAGGATAAAGGAATGTGGAATTAATATATAAAACTTTATAATAAATAAGTAAATGTTCATAAATGTGAATACCCATGATAGAGAAATGGGCATGGTATTCACTACACAATGACATTGGCTTGGAAAATCGGTGCAATTTCGGTAGCGTAATGGCGTGACATAAGAATTCATAAAAATGGTTAATGAGAGAGAAAGGGGTGTCTAATCATATGTACATGAAATAGACAGTAATGGGGTCATATAAATACATGTCCCAACAATCGTAATGGAATTTAGATTCATGATAAAAAATAATTTCTTGAATGTAAATGAGAAGAGAGAAAATTCCTTTCGGAATTTCAGCATAGTAACGGGTATACATGGGAGGCATTTAATGAGAGAGAAAAGGGTCTCCCATCATTAAAAAATAAATAGGGCAGTATGGTGGTGGTTAGAAACCATACCCCAACATTTATAATTGAAATTGAATGGGCATAACAACATTAAGAAAATTGGACAAAAACGAGAACGGAAGAAAAACCCTTACATGGAAGTGTGCTTCAAAATGATTTAGAGAGGCTTGAGAGAGGCTTCTTGAGAGCTTGGGGAACCTTGTGAGGATTCTAGAGAGAAGAGGTAATAGGTTTGATGAACTCTAAAGTCTTTTAGTGAGGAGGAAGTGGGATCTTGGGTGGGTTTATATAGGAAAGTTGAGTGAATTCTTTATTATTTACGTTTGGGACACCTCACATTAAACTAATCCAAACCACAAACCAGCCCATGGTTTTTCCCATGGTTTTTGGAAAAGTGAAGTGGAAAAAAATATTTTAAATGTCCAAAGTCTGAACATCTTAAAATAATTGGGTTTCTTATGTTAAGGTGAGCCTCACTCCCAAGGAAATCAATTTAGAAATACAAGATGTTTAATAATCCTTGAAGGGTCCATTAATGCTTTGTAAAATAAGTCAAACAAACCTAAAATCACATTATTTTAATGGTAAAAAATATATTGGCTGAACATGAGGCTTATATTATTTTATTACATCACTATTGGGTCATTATGATGTCATAAAACACATTATATATTTAAATGGTATTTAATTTTTACCCAAAAATTTGATTGTCTCAGAAAATTATGAAAAAATAACCGTTGTAAAATTTTGACATCCTGATTATAAAAATAATATTTATTTTATCTAAATGATTTTTTTAATATTTTATTTTTTACATTTAAAATAAAAATCTATATTTATTGGAAATTCACTGGTTTTAACAAAAATGGCTTTCAAACCTTAATAAAAATTACGATTGCATTCATAAAATTATACAATCATTTTTATTTAATAAAAATTAATTTAATAATAACAATATTTTATTAAAATATTATTTAATTCAAAAAATCCATTAATTCATTACAATATATTTCTTATTTTAATATTAACTAAAAATACTCTTTGTGCTTTAAAAATCTTCTACAAGGTAACAACAATAAAATTAATTTATATTCATTGTTATATACAAAATTAATGTACATGACCATAGTGCTAATGTCTTCTTACATAACCCCTTATAACACCCACATAAGACCGAAGGGTAAGGTGTGTGATGATGACCGACTCTTGGGGTTGCTCGGATAACATTGCTCGGGTGGTAATCTCTATCAACTTCCACTTCTCTCGTAGGTGGTTCCACTCGAGCTTAACATATTCAAGATCAGCTTGGGCATGGTCAAGAGAAAATCCCAAAGATGTAACCTCCTTTCTAAGCTCTGACAAATGGGCTTCGTATGGGGCACTTCTACTAGATGATGCCATTTCTTCCTTTGTCTGTGTAAATTGGATTTGTTAAAGCCCTATATTTATACTAATCATGTGATCACTGTTCAACGTCTATATTAGCAATAGTCACAATTCTTAACATAAAACCAATGAAGTTTACATTTTATATACAATTTTTACATAAAGAGACATTTAATTAGATCATGAGGGACTTACATTAATGAAAGTTTGGGTCATTACAAATTTATTATCAGAATTTCATTTAGGACTTTTTCCGATTAGCTAACCCATTAACCAAGATTACTCATAAAGGTGTTAAGTTTATTTGGACAATGGAATGTGAAGAATGCGTCAAAGAATTGAAGGAGAGATTAAGGAATGCTCTAATCTTGACTCTACCATCTGGAAATGGTGGGTTTGTGATTCATAGTGATGCATTAAAGAAGGGATTTGGTTGTGTCCTTATGTATAACAATAGAATTATTTCTTATGCATCAAAGTAGTTAAAAACTCATGAGAAAAAAGTATCCAACGTGTGATCTTGAGTTTGTAGCTATAATATTTTCTCTAAAAAGGAAATGGATCAATATTCTAAAGGATTGTGATTTTTTAATACACTACCCCTTAGGGAATGATATTAAGGTTTCATATGCATTTATTAAGATGGATCATGGAGTTCTGAACAAAATGATGATTGACAAGGATCCTGTTTACATGGACCTTCATAGATAGATATAGTAATTATCAAGGAATATGAAACATCATTAATTTTCAATTGGTTTCCTAACCATCCTTATTATAAAGGATTCAAAGTTCTTAGTTTGATTATGAGAATATTGAAAATAAAATTAACACTGTGAATGATTGTATGTTAGTAGACATCATGTATGAAGATGGAAATCTAAAATTTGGGAGGAGGTTATGTGTTCCCTCAATACCCGCACTAAAAATGGAGTTGTTGGATCATGGACACAAGTAGAATTTTACTATACACTATCATAGTACAAATATGTATATAGATTTTAGGGAAAATTTTTGGTAGGATAATATGAATCATGAAATTATTGATCATGTATCAAGATGTTTAGTCTGCCAATAGGTGAAGGCTAAAAGACATCATCCTAAATGAGTCATGAAATCTCTACCTATTATTATATGGAATTGTGATGACATTACTATAGATTTTTTCACTAGATTATCATGGACTCCAAGAAAGAATGATGTAATATGGGTAATTGTTGATCGACTTACCAATTCATCACATTTCAACACAATAAGGAATGATTTTCTAGTAGATATCCATGCAAAAATCTATTTTAATGAAGTTGTAAGACATCATGGAGCACCTCTTTCAATTGTTTATGATCATAACCCATGATTTGAATCAAAATTATGGAAAATTCTATATAAATATTTGCATACTAAGCTTCATTTGAGTACTTCTTATCGTCCTCAAAGTGATAGTCTAACAGAAAGGACTATTGCAATATTAGAAGACATGTTGCGATCAAGCTCACTTTACATTCAAGGTATGTGATATCAGTATTTACCATTGGTAGAGTTTTACTACAATAATTTTTTCCATTCAAGTATTCAAATGGCTCTATATGAAGCATTGTGTGGAAATAGATGTCATACACTAACTTGTTGGGATGAATTTGGTGAAAGGAAGTTTATAGGACCTGATATTGTGGTGGAAACAATAGAAAAGGTAAAAACTATTCAAAAACATATCAAAGATTCTCAAATTAGGAAAAATAACTATGCCCATAATTGAAGGAATTATTTTTAATATTAAGTGGTAGATCATGTTTTCTTGAAAGTATATCCATAGAAGTGTTTTATAAGATTTTTAAAGAAAGTGAAACTTATCCCCAGTTACATTGGTCCTTTTAAAATCCTGGTGAGATTTGGAGTTGTTGATTATCATTTGGTGATGTCACATTTCCTTTCTAATGTACACAATGTGTTTCACATCTCTCTTTATTCCAGACCCAACGCATGTCCTCCATTCTGAAACAATATATTTGGAACTTGATTTATCTTACTATGAAGAGACTTTCTGGATTTAGGACACTAAAAAATAGGTGTTGAGGAACTAGAAGACATGGCTAGTAAAGGTAATTTTTAAAAATCATAAAATTGAATAGGTAATGTGGGAACCATAAGAAGTTATGATAAAGAACTATAAAAATATTTTTATGAGGTGAAATTCTAGAACTATCGAGGATGAAATTTTTATAGGAGGGGAGAATGTAACGACCCATAATTATATGAATGAAATTTTCCTTCTTATAATTATTTCATACAGTATAAATCACATAAAATCACTTTGATATCACAATGAACAATTTATATATGAAGATTTAATGAATTAGAGGCATTTCTACACTTTAAGGAACCTATACCTATGAAATAGTAACATTACCTTAGGAATTGTAATGTCAGCCTTATGAATAGTAAACCAGCCAAATGAATAGTAAAATCACCTATGAAGTTTAAAATAAAATTTATAGATCTTATAAATGAAGTTATGATATAATTATATAATAATATAATTAAATAAATATTTAAAAAATTACTGATTAAGAGTTGGTATTTTTGTAAGTCATAAATATTTAATTACAATTTTATAATTAATAAAATGATTTAAAAGAAAATTTATTTTCATAAAAAAATTTCCTGAATTAATATTTTATTTTCTTATTATTTTAAGATAATTTTATGAGACCTTGTTTAATTTCTCAAAGTGTTATAAAATCAGTTATAATTTTCAAATCTTTATTTTTCAAGTAAATAAGGATTTTAATTAAAAATTAAATTTCTCATATTTTAAAAATTTTTCTCATAAAATGGAGTTCATTTTTTAATTCTACATTTCAAAAAATGGTTATGGTAAATTTTTGGAATTTTTCTAAAATACTAAAATTATTTAAAATAGTAAACTAAAGTAATTAATGGTATAAAAATATTATAAGTTAAATACACTATTCCTTGAGTCATTAATGATGTAGGAACCATAATATGGAACACACATTCATTATTTTAGTATATTTTGTGACAATTCTCAAATTATTTGTATGAAAAATAATAAACTAAGGAATAACATAATGAGAAAACACCCCTCTCATCCGCTATAAAGACCACCCCTCACCCCAAATAACCAAATGACTTATATAACCATTTAATAATCTATACGCTCATTTATAAAATATAAATTTAATTTAAGAAATTTATTCTCATTTTACATGAACATTCATACTCATATAAAAGTAAATCTATCATGAAAACCAAGGAAATGAACACCCCTGAATGATAAAATTGTATCTTATAAATCATAAAAAAGACCATAAATGAACTCAAAAAAATTATAATAAATAAAATACAGGTAGAATATTTTCTGAATTAATTAATAAATGGATTTAATTTTATTATCCAGTAAATTAAGGTTGAGGGCATAACACTTTCATACATAATGTATGGGTTTCTTTCTAAACCACCATTTTCTATTCAGGCTATAATTTATCTCTATTTAACCAAATTTAATTCTTAATTGTTTTTAATTAATTCTTATAAATTGTTTGTATATGTTACAAACTCATATATATAGATGATTTCATATTTATTTTAATGAGAAATACATGTTTTAAAATGTTCCCTTCTAAATTCTTTCTGATAAACAAACCTAATTAAAGTGAACTTACAGGTTTTTTTACCCATTTTCAAGTACCATACATAATATATTTTGAGACACCATTATTTTTATAAAATAACTAATTTTATCATGATAAAATATATTTCTTCATCACTTGTTTTATACAAACAATTATAACAAATAAAATTGATTTTTTCAAAATAAATCTACTTTGGAAATTAAAAAAATGTATTTTCCTCAAGAATTGTGTGATGATTTTATTATAGTATTCTCGCTTATTTCAACTCAATTTGTTGAATATTAATATTAATTGGGAATAATATCTTTTGGTTATAATCTACAATATTTTATTAAATGGTTTATGATCAGTTTCACTTTAGAAGTTCTATCTTGATATCATTCACTATACTACTCAAAATAGTTATTGATTATGTTTAAAAATTAGGGAAAGATACTAACATTTTATATGTATATTTTGTTTATATTTAACACAATTCATATGATGAATGCATTGGAATTATTAAGTGATTTTTGGGTCCCTCAATATCCCCTCGATGTATCAATAGGTTTCATGAGAAAAACAAAAATGAAATTTAGCTGAAGATTTAACCATTTATTTTCAAGTGTCTTGGCTGAGGCATCAACATTATGTTTTTGATTTCCATCATTTGAATTCTCTTATTATTATTAGTAAATTATTATCCATATGAATATTCTAAAAGTATAATATCCATGGATAAACTTTATTCTCATGTGATTATTTTTATGGCATTGTTTATTCACTGGTATTCTTTCTATATTATGATCATGTTTATGTTATAATGGATTGTGTAATTAGTCATTAATCATTACGTACTGTTTATGCTATCTAATTTTGTATTACTTACTCATAATGAGCATTCGAGATCACCCATTTTTTATGTTTTATTTTCCCCCAGGATGTCAAGATGAATATTATAGATAACATGAAGGGATAATCTAGGAGTTATAGAAGTTTCTAATGGAGTTTCTATGTTATTGTTGTTTTCCTTTATGTTTGAAATATAAAACTTATGTTTTTATCTGGTTTCTAAAAATACTAAACTCTTTGGTACTTCAATATTATGATTGCCAATTTATTATAACAATATAATAAAGTAGGGTAACGACTTTGGACAACTGGGGTTGGGGTCTGTGTAGTTGGTATCAATAGAAGTTTATTTCAAAATATGAACACTGGATTTTGAAAACATTGATTAGGGAATAAAACCCTAAGATATATTTTGGGGATAAACATAGAATAATATCCTATAATTTTTTTAAGATAGAGATTATGTGGTTCTTCTTAGAAATATAGCTCTCTCTAAATACTACATGTGGATGTGGTTTTGACACATATATACTTAGGGGTAACAACTCTAACAAGGTGTCCTGAGCCTGACTTAGGTTAACCTGGTACACAAAAATGGGCCTTACTATGCACCTAGGTTGATACTCTCAAGGGATATTCTTCGGACAATTCACTTTTTCTTTAAAACCCATTATAATGTATTTAAAAGTAAACACGTCCCCAACGAAACCATGTTTTTGATTATGAGATTACCTATGCATAAGATTTCAATTAATGTTAAGTGTTTTTATAGATTGAGATTATGCATTATGATTCATTTCCAAATTTAGTGTATTCCATTATTTAAAAATGATACCAAGTGGAAGTAATGGAAAACATATCAACATGCATATCCCATGTAGGGATTTCCATCCTATGTAAGATAATGATATTGGAACTGGAGTTATGACTAGTGTTGAGAAACTTATAGCTATACTAGAATAGTGAACTCAGGTTATGAACAATAACCTTACCCATTTTAAGCATCATGATCCACAATGTGGAGAAAAAAGTTATACCACTTTATCTAACATTATCCTTCTTCATTCAATGATACCACAAACCCTTTTTTAGAAGAGGAGTGGATAAGTTCTATAGAGAAGATATTTCTCACTTTGGGAAGTAATGAAAGGGAGAAGGTTATCATGAAAGTTTATCATCTCTCATGAGATGTTGATCAATGGTGGTCATTGATTCAATACACAAAATAGGAGAAAGGAATTTCAAATATATAATGGAAATATTTGAAGGAAATTTTCCTAGAAAAAATATTTTCCTCATAAACAATGAGCAGATATGGAAAAAAAATCTTGCTTCTAAAACAGAAAGCAGATGAAAATAATGAAAAGTGTGAAGACAATTTAACAAGGTTAATACGGAATTTTATGAACTACATATTTAATATATGGAGCAATATTGATCAATTATTTTATGGTTTAAAACCATTCCTCTTAAGTGAACTGGTGCCCCAAAATTTCTCATTATATGAAGATATAATCTCATCTGCAATCAAGAAATCGAAATAATTAACCAAGTATTATCACATTAAGGGAAAACAATACAAGAATATGGTGGTAGAGAAAATAATAGATAAAAGTTAGAAAAAATTTAATTTTCCAATGTTTGATACTTTTGGAAAGAAACACTCTGGTGCCTTCTAAAAAGGAAAAGGAGTTTGTTACAAGTGTGGAGAGAAATGTCACCAAATTTGTGATTGTAAGGGAAATAAAGAAGCTCCCAATGTTCAATGCTAAAATTATAGGGATATGGGACACTACAAAAATTATTGTCCTGACTATCAAGGAAACTTTCCCTAGAAAAGGGAAAGGCAGCAATGTCAATCTTATACGATCACAACTATGGAGGTTGAGGTTCTTGATAATGTGGTGGTAGGTACTTTAATCATTTCCTAAAACGTATCCAATGCTTTACTAGATTATGGATCATCTCATTCTTTTATATCTTATTAGTTTTCCAAAAAAAAGATAATTTTACCTTTTTTTTAGTAATGGGTTTTTCAGTCAAAACTCCTAAGAGAAGTAACATTGCAACAAATATGTATTGGTTAGTCCCCTTTACAACACATAAACATGATTTAGTTGAAAACTTATCATTATAGCTATGGTTGGTTTTGATATAATCCTTAGGCTATACTAGATTATAAAATTTTATGTGAAAATATATTTCAAGAAGAAGGACGTTACAATTTGTAAAGAAGATGTAGAATCCCTTATCTTTAGAGCAGAAACTTCGTTATTTGGTTCTCATCTATATCCACCTCTAGTAGCTCTTCTAAATAAATTCTTGGGGAGGAAGAGAAAACACCATCTATGGATGAGGAATGAAATATTCAAATTGAGGATGTACCCATTGTAGAAGAATACATTGATTTATTTCTATAGGATTTACCTAAACATCCTCTGGAGCAGGAAATTGAGTTTTCTATCGATTTAATCCCTAATGTAAGGCTATTATTAATTACTCATTATAGAATGTCCACTTTAGTATTAGTGGATATGAAGAAAAAACAAGAGTATTTGAGTAATAAAGGATTCCTTCACCCCTAGTGTTTCTCTATATGGATCCCCAATTCTATTTGTCAAGAAGAAAGATAGATACATGAGGTTGTTCATTGGATATAGAGAAATTAATGTTATTATAATAAATAACAAGTATCTATGTCCCTGAATTGATGATTTATTTGATTAACATCATGGATCACAATATTTATTTTAATGTTAATATTCTATCTAGATATCATCAATTTAATTTAAGGAAATAATATATTCCAAAGATATCATTTCAAACTAGGTATGAACATTTCATGTTTATAGTAATCCCACTTGTACTATCTAATGCATCCTCTTTTTTCATGAATATAATGAACAGAGTGTTTAAGGAATATCATGATGATTTTTTGTGGTATTTATTGATGATTTATTGATATATTCCAAAATCTATGACGACTATGGTAACCACTTGTGGTTTGTTTGGAGGACTCTTAGAAGAAAAGAGTTATATGGGAAGTTTAGTAAGTGTGAATTCTAGTATCAAAAAGTTTCATTTTTTGTCCATATTGTCTCTATGGATGAAATCTCAATTGATCCTTTGAAGAAAAAGGAGGTTGAGGAATGACCTACACCAATGAATATAACTGACGTATATAGTTTTATTAGTTTAGTAGGTCATTATCAGCGTTTCATTTAGAACTTTTCTTGATTAGCTAACCCATTAATCAAGATGACTTGTAAATGGGTTAAGTTTATTTGTTCAAAGGAATGTGAAGAATGATTTAAAGAATTGAATATAAGATTAGTGAATTCTCCAATCTTGACTCTACCAGCAAGTAATGGGTTGTTTGTTATTTATATCGATGCATAAAATAAAGTACTTGGTTGTATACTTATGCTGAATGATAGATTTATTTCCTATGCATCAAGGTAGTTAAAAACTCATGAACAAAACTATCCAATGCATGATATTGAGGTAGTAGCTATAATATTTTCTCTGAAAACATGTAGAAAATATCTCTATAGTGAAATATGTGAGATATATACATATCATAAGATTTTTAAATATATCTTCTCATAGAAAGAAATAAACATGAGGCAAAGGAAATGGATTAAGCTTATTAATGATTATGATTGTTCAATACACTACCACCATGGGAAAGAGAATAATGTTTTAGATGAATTGATTAGGATGGATCATGGGGTTCTTAAAAAATGATGATTTAAAAGGATCATATGTACATGGACCTAGAAAAAATGGATATGGTAATTATCAAGGAAGATAAAACATCATTACTTTTTCAGTTTGTTTCCCAAACATATTTATTAGAAAGGATTAAAATTTCTTAGTCTAATGATGAGAATCTTTAAAATAAAATTAATGTTGTGACTAATGGGATGTTGGCAGACTTCATGTATGAAGATTGAATTCTAAAATTTTGTAGGAGGTTATGTGTTCCCTCTATACCTGAGCTAAAAATGAGATTTATTTGATTATGCCCATAGAGAGAATTTTTCAATACACCCTGGTAGCACTAAGATATATAGATATTTGAAGAAATGTTTCGGGTGGGATAATATGAAGTGTGAAATTTAGGATAATGTATCAATATTTTTAGTGTGTCAATAGTTTAAGGCTGAAAAACAACATCCTAGAGGAGTCACGAAACTATTACCATGGACTCTAAGAAATAATGATGCAATATGGGTAATTGTTGATTGACTTACAAAATCTGCACATTTCTATACAATAAGGGATAATTTTCCACTAGAGATACTTGTGAAATTATATATTAATTAAGTTGTAAGACTTTATGGAGAACCTATATCAATTGTGTTTGATCATGACCCATGATTTACATCAAAATTCCAGAAGATTATTTTGAAATATTTGGATGCTAAGCTACATTTGAGAACTGCTTATCATCCTCAAACTGAAGGGTAGTCTGAAAGGACCATTGAAACATTAGAATACATGTTTATATCATGATCACTTTACTTTCAAGGTATATGAGATAATTATTTACATTTGGTAGATTTTTTCTACAATAATTTTTCCATTCAAGTATTTAAATACAATTATATGAAGTTTTGTATAGAAAGATATGTCGAACACCAACTTTTTGTAATGAAGTTGGTGAAAGGAAGACTGTAGGCCCTGAGATTGTGGAGGAAACAACAGAAAAGTTAAAGACTATTCAAACCCATATCAATGTAGATAAAATTAGGAAAAAGAGATATGATGATAATAAAAGGAAGGATTTGAAATTTAATGTGAGAGATCATGTTTTCTTAAAAGTATACCCATGGAAGGTTGTTATAAGATTTGGAAATAAAGGAAAACTAGGCTCTAGTTACATTGGTCCTTTTGAAATTTGGAGGAGAGTTGGACCATGGATTATCATTTGGTGATACCACCAAGCCTTTATAAAGTACACAATGTGTTCCACATATCTTTGTTAAGGATGTACATAGCATACCCAATGTGTTCCCTCATTTTCGAAGGAATAGATTTGGAACTTGATTTATCTTACTGTGAAGGGCCTTTCTAGATTCTAGTCACTAAAGAATGGGTGTTGTGGAACTGGAGGACTCATATTGTAATATTACATTTAAAAAACCATAAAATTGTAGAGGCAATTTGGGAACTAGAGGAAGTTATGATGAAAAGTTATCCAAATATTTTTATGTGGTGACATTATGAAAATTTTGAGGAAGAAATTTTAATAGGAGGAGAGAATGTAATGACCCAGAATTATATTAATGAAATTTCCCTTCTTATAAATTTTTTGTATATTATAAATCACATAAAATCACTAATAGATCATAATACAAAATTTGTAAATGAATAATTAATTAATTAAAAGGTATTTCTAGAGTTTAAGGAACCTATACTGATGAAATAGTAACATTCCCTTGAGAATAGTAATGTGACCCTTATGAATAGTAAACTAGCCAGATGAATACTAAATCACCCATGAAATTATAAATAAAATTTATACATCTTATAAATTTTTGTATGATATAATTATATCATATTATAAATAAATAAATATTTTAAAAATTATTGATTAAGAGTTCATATTTTTGTAATTCATAAATAATAAATTTCAATTTTATAATTAATAAAATGATTTAAAAGAAAATTTGCCTTCATAAAATTTAGTCATAAATTAATATTTTTTTGACTTGTGATTTTAAGATAATTTTCTGACACGTTAATTGTTTTTTTAAAGTGTTATATAATCAGTAATGATTTTAAAATCCGTACCTTTCGAGTAAATAATGATTTTAATTAAAAATTGATTTTATCATATTTATACAATTATTTTCATAAAATGGAGTTAATTTTTTAATTATAAACTTCAAAAATTAGTTGTAGTTATTTTTTTGGATTTTCTTGAAATACTTGAATTTTTTTGAATAGTAAAATACTGTAATTTACGGTATAAATACATTATAAGTTAAATACCCTATTACTTGAGTCATTAATGATGTAAGCACAATAATATCAAACATACATTTATTGTTTTAATTTATTTGGTGATAATTATAAAACTATTCATAGTTTGGAAGAAAAATAATAAACAAATGAAAAAAATAATGAGAAAACACCCGTCTTCTCGACTATAAATACCACCCTTCACTACCTCTTATTCTAACACCTTCAAATATTTGAGCCTTTTCAAATTTCAACCCAATACTCCTCCAAATCCCATCACCCATTTCTAGGATCCTTTTTTCTCAAAACAAGAACAATACCAATTTTCTTAAAGTGGTTCTCAAGGAGGATAATTCAAAAGGTAAAAATCCATTTTATTTTATTTTATTTTATTTTAAATTTATTTTATTTTATTATCCTTTCCTAAACACCCATATCCAATGGTAAATTATAGCTCCATTATAATTTATATACTATAATTATATCACATTAATGAATATCCATCATCAAAATCTTTTCTCTATCTCTTTTATTCCATAAATCAAAACGTCACACGTGATGTGCCAATTCAACGACATCATGGATGATGCAATTTCATTTTCTATTAACACCTTCAAAGATGCTCATAAAACCAATTTTATGGTCAAAAAAATTGTAATATATTTATTATATCCTATGTAATATTTTAGGACTATTATATAGACATGATGTTAATTTATAAAATAAAACTAGTTTGTGATGATCAAAAACCATCAAAATAATCAAAACGATTGTCATGAATGACTTATCTAATGATTCATCCTCACCCCAAATAACCAAATTACTTATATAAACATTTAATCATCATGATTTTTATTAATAAAATATAACTTTAATTCTTGAAATATATTTTTATTTTATATGAACATTCATAATTATATTCAAGTAAATCGATCATGAAAATCAATGAAATGAATACTCTCGAATGATAAAATTGTAAATTATAACTCATAAAAAATAACATAAATTAACTCAATAAAATTATAATAAATAAAATTCATGTAAAAAAGGTTTAGAATTTATTTATTTATTGATTTAATATGATTTTACAGGACATTATGGTCAAGTGAAGAACACTTGCGGATATAAGGTAAGGGTTTATTCTCAAACATCCATTTTCTATTTAGGTTACGCATTCTCTCTATTTACCCCAATTTAATTCTCCATTATTTTTATATAATTGTTATAAATTATGTTTATATGTTCCAAACTAATATATATATATCAATTTATCTTTATTTTAAGGAGAAATACATGTTTTACAAGGTTCCCTTCTCAATTCTTTCCAATAAACAAACCCGATTAAAGTGAAGTTCCTGATTTCTTACCCATTTTCTAGTACCATCCATAATGTATTTTTAGAAACCATTATTTCTCCAAAATCAATATTTTTATCATGAAAAACTATATTTTTTTATTACTAGTTTTATACAAACAATTATTGTAAGGAACTGACCTTAGACATTATATAATCTTGAGTTAAGTCAAGAATTTTACTTTATTTCGCAATGAGGATCATTTTATGTTTATAGATTTGGAGAATTAGGAAATACATTATACATAACAAAACCATAAAAATAAAAAGTGTAAAATTCCAAAAATATCCATTTCTTTCATAAAAATATTAAAATGAAACATGGTTTCTTTTAATGTTTAATCATAATAACTTTCCATTGATCCCATCATTGACTCTATTATCACTTAAATCCTATAATTTTTTTTCAAAACATGGGATGAGAACAAAAATATCAATAAGGGATACACAAATATGGAAAAAATTTATTATTGTAAAAAACATGTAAACCATGAATACTCTATCATAACGTAATACTTTTTACCTTAAAGAAGTATTAAATACTTTCATTTTGATTATTTGTGCATTTATTACCTTTTTTTACCAAAAAATTACCATAAAACCCATATAAATCACATATAACATATAAAGGTTACTTGGGACATAATCATACTTAAATGGAATAGCCATATGATCGACTTCCATACATATCACTCTTAAAAATAAAATAGTCATACGGCCGAATTCCATACACAATGCATTGGAGGTCATAACGTAACCACTTGTCCTTAGTTTATCACATAACCAATTTTATTTGGTCAATTATAGAATCACTTATATTTGGTTTATCATGTAACCACACTTCAAATGTCCAATTACCATTGTATAATCATAACACATAAAATATTATAATTATCAACATTACACTCATAAATTTTTATTTTCAATCACAGTAAATAATTTCAAGATATTAAAATATCCAATCCATTTTCAAAATCATTTTAAATACCAAAACATCCAAAAATAGAATAAGTTATTTCTTTTCCCTTTTAAAAACATTAAGTCTTGTACAAGAAACCAAATACCAAATGACGCTTACGGTGGTGGAGAAGACGTTGTCACCACACACATTAAAAAACATTCCTTTTTCATTTCTTAAAGAAAGTAAAATGATTCATATAAAGAGATTCCTTTTGAAAACATTTTAATGAAATTAAAATTCAAATGTGCTTATTATACACCTTATAAATTAAGGTAGTGTATAACATCAAAATATTCCTCAATGAAAGGAGAATGAGACGAAGTCCCTTATAAGGATACCTTTATGAAAATATTATAGAACAATTAAAAAGTTCCCAATTTAAAAAATTTATGTACATAGAAATACATTCATAATAACTATTTTTAAAACATGGACATAAAATAAAAATATTTATAAGAATAAATTATTAAAACATTAAAATGGTGTTTTGAGTTAAAAAGTCCCTTACCTTGTGTCTAACTTGTCTCGTATGTTCTTTATCTTTCTGAATAAAATAATGGGTTAATTTATAGTTTCTTGAGACCCATTTTCATGTTTATTATTTATTTTATATCACTTATTACCATGTTATGACAATTACATAATTTTTTAAGTTCACGTTGGATGTTTTTTTGATATTTTGTACTTGAGTTGAAAATGAACTTGGTATGATGTTAATATTATATTTGTTCATAAGTAAATCATCTCTATAATAATATTCATGAGATTATTATAATTGTTTTACATAAATTATACTTTTAAATCAAACCATTAATTATGGTTATTAAAAATGAACAATGTTATAATCATGGAGACAGTAGGTTGTACGTACGCATAAGTAATTTTTTCCATTTTTCATTGATCATTATGAAAATAAGGTAAGTATTGTATTATATTTCCAAAATTATAATAACAACATTAATATCATATTAATAATTTAAATATACTTATATATATTATACAAGTGATATGGTGAATAAAAACAATTTTCATCGCTTCGTGGAGGTGATAGTTCACATGTACACACAAACGAAATTTTTATTTTTTATGTTCATGGAAAGTAAGAACATAATTGATATATTATTATATTATAATGATAACATGTCATAAATATTACATATGAACATTAATTCTATTATTATAACCAGTACTGAATGATGGTAATGAAGAAAAAATTATTTTGGTTTGCGAGGTGGTAGTCCATCATACACACAAAGGAAAAGTCATTTTCCAATTTGATAAAATTGTAGATGGATTTAGGGGATGATATTAACATAATAACATCTCAGTATATTGAGGATAATATAGTTATTATTTCATCATAGTTTAAGGATATTTGAATGAATATTAAGAAGAAATAAAATAGAAACACTTAAATAAAAATGTTACTTTTTTCTTTTAGATGATCACTTTTCCTAACACATTAACACCTCTAAACTGGGTGTTCTTCCCAAAATAAGGCCTCTGGAATCTGGAGACGTATTATAGTAATGGGTTTGGATGGATATGTATTGAACCAAATGGTTTCTAAAGTGTAATGAATTTATATTAATGGGTTTTCTTTTATAGGAGAGGGGAGGGGCACTCTTGGAAGTATAAAAAGTATTAAAATAACATAAATTCATTTTCTACTACAAATGGTTAAAAATTGATTAATTTAAAATTTAAAATGAGTATGGGTATAAATAAATTCATCTATGAAAAAATAGACATGTTTTGATTATTTTTTAATCTTTATCTTTTTTTAACACTTATTTTACCTTTTTTAAACTTACTGTGATATCATGTTATTTACACATTGTGGGTTAATATAATTACCATAACATTCCAAACGACTATTAAAATATTCATTTATCATATATCAAGACTTTTCCCAACTATTTTCTTAAATCTTGTATATTTATAAATTATATAATATTTAATAAAATATTATTATATTTTAAAATACCCACTACGTCTATTTTGACACTATTCATTAGTTGGATTTTTAAAAAAAATCATAACAGAAAGATAAGTTAGAACCAACTCATTTAAATAATCACTAACATGTAAAATTAATACATTAAATTCATTTATGGAAATATTTATGTTGAAATGTATTTATTTTAATATTTATAATATCATTTATTTTATTCTTTCATTAATTTGGAAATTATTGCAACATCATTGTGTCACCATTTAATTCAATTATTTATTTCCTAAAAATAATAAATAAATTATCATACTATAGGTAGTCATTTTATATTTCTAAAGATTATTTATAGTGAAATATATCACTTATATATCCCCATATTAAAATCGTTGTAGTTTTGAGAGACATGATTATGACATCTTTCTCTTCACATTAAATAAAATCTCACAAATATCATATTCACACCCAAGTGACATAAAAAGGCCAAAATGTAGGCCTAAGGATTTTATGTGTTGAAAATAACTCATCCAATAAGATTAGTAAAATTTTTAGGGTAGTTTTATACTATTTATAATATTATTTTAACATTTAGTTAACTGATTTACCCTTACCCATGGTAATAAAAATAATTACTAGTTACTATTCATAATTTCCAAAACTAAAAAGGACATGTTTAAATAATTTGGACCTTCTGATTCAAAAGATGGAGTCTTTTATTCCAAATTAAAATTAGGTAATTTGAATAAATTAATTAAAAATTAGTCCTGTTGATGGAATGAGAAAACAGGTTTTTAAAGTAAAACGTCCAAAAGTTCACACAGTTTTTATATCCAAATTCAATATGAAATTGATTACATTGCTATAAATTGTATTAAACGACAAATAATTAATATAATTATATATTAAAATAAATTAAAATTATAATCTAACTATATAAATAAAATATAAGAAAAAGCAGCTTTGAATTAAAATGCAGTGTTTTAACTATTCATTAAAAATGAATATTATCATAAAAATACCAAATATTTATCCAAAGTAAAATTTTATGTCCCATTTCTAAATAAGAAGTTTATTTTGTCAAATATAATTTATAAAATTTACAAAAACTATATTTAAAATGGGTTCACCATCAAAACGCAGTAAAAATGCCTTTTTTGAAAAAATAATTATTTTATTCTAAAAATCGGATTTTTTTATATTATGACTAGAAATACATAATATGAATTTAAAAAATTAAAATAAATATATTTCATGTATATTTAATTAATATAATCAAACAAATATTATTTTGATTATTTTATAAACACAATTATTCATACTTAAATAGATTTTCATAAAAAATGTCCTTTATATTCAATTGGTTTTTATTTTAATTTATAATTAATTTGATAAAAAATGAATCATTAT
This sequence comes from Viscum album, assembly GCA_963277665.1. Classification (NCBI taxonomy): domain Eukaryota; kingdom Viridiplantae; phylum Streptophyta; class Magnoliopsida; order Santalales; family Viscaceae; genus Viscum; species Viscum album. Next base: position 1,236,994,018 of record OY728157.1, on the reverse strand, counting down.
ATAGAAATTTGTAAACTATATTTTCATAATTCAATTAATATTGTTCATTCCTGTAATTCAAATGTATATGATATAATAGTAATATTTAAATAATAAAATTCAGTTGTCTATTTAAGCTCAATATGGCATATCATGTATGCAATCGAACAATGTATTTCTTCTTAAAAACTCTAGATGTTACATTATACCCCTTTTTATTAATTTCATCATCACAATTTTTAAATCAGAATAAAAAACTAGGGGTTTTGACTTTTCAAAAAATCATTGTTGAAAACCCACATGTGAAAAAGATTAATGAGACCTTCACTTTAAAATAAAGAAACAAAAGTACATTGGTCACCTGAGATAACACATACTTGGGTTCCATGTATAAAAACATGGATATGGAAGAAAACACTAACGATAAAGTTCTAATGGAGAGAAATAGAAAAAATTGTTAGGATACAGTTAACAATCACAAAACCATAAATTTGTGATTGGTTAAAAGGTCATTGATATCTTAGAAATAAAAGTAAATAGATATAGTTTTTGTTTTAATATCCATTTAATCAAGTTATGGTATTCATTTACTTCCTAGACTAATAACATAAATAAACATACTTAATTGAGAAGTAGTGTTTCATCCTTTAGTCAATTTCCACCATAAACTCATCTTTTTTTCCTAAATGATGAGTATTCAAGATGAATTTTTCATGCCAGAATCAACTTCTAAAGATTCACATAATCCACAAAATATTAACTATCTATTCATACTATCTTAAAACATTAAACAAAACCCCAAATTATCAGATAAAATGATATAATTACCAAAAAATAATAAACCATTAAAAAATAAATTCTAATTTTAATCTCTAAAATTAAACAGTGTTACCCAGTGTTTGAAATAGATAATTCAATAAATAAATATAAATAAAATTCCTCAAAAATATTATAAACTAAGATTGAAACCCAAAAATTACTTTTTTACATAATGTTATAAGATAAATTTTAACATTTTTCTCCAAATAATATCAATCACACATAATGTCACATAACAAAAAGTAATTACCCTAATCAAATATGATCTAAGATATGTTAATCAATTACATAAATAACCTGAATCACCATAATTCCACAATTAAATCATAGATTCTTTCAAAATATATTTCATCCTTTAATCCTCAATTAAAATCCACTACTATTATATTTACCTTAATCCTATAAAGTTCTCAAAATAGTGAATGCCTTCTGAATGAACATTCATCACTTAATCCCAAAAATCATTTTACAATACCAAGTATATCCATTTGATAAAACATAAGTTCTCAAAATCAATTTATTCGTATTCTAAAAACTCATTTAAATAAAAATAAAAATTCAAACTAGGGACTTCACGTAGGCTAGGGGTAAGTGATATACCCTTGTTGCCCTTCGGTTATGGGTTTGAATCTTAAATCATTGTTGGACGTGATGGGTTATCACCCATCTGATGGGTTTTCCTTTTTCAAAAACTATACAATCCCCCAAAATATGATGGATTCCTTAAAAATAACCATACCATTTTTAACCTCAAAGGTTATCTCATACCTTTCATTTTACATCCCAAAAAGTAATAACCCATAATTACATCAAAGATGAATGTTTCCAAAAATACCATTAGTCACCTTAAAATTTCCTAAAATAAGTCTTAAAAGGGATTGTAATACAATAAAGTTATAATAAACCTTAAAATTATATACTCGTGATGATATCCCTAACTCTTTAAAAAACATCCTAATCTCCAAAGTTGTCTAAATCATCCTCTGATACCAACGGTAAGGACCTGATGTTAAACATTACATAATTTTGAGTAAAGTTAATATATTTTATTTTATTACACATTGAGTATATTTTAAAGTTTAGAGCCTTAGATAATTAGTCTAGAACTTATACATAAAACCATATAAATAAAAATTGGACACTTATAATAGTATCCATTTATTTCATAAAATAAAAATTTTAAAATGAAACATGGTTTCTTTTTATGTTTAATCATCATTACATTCCATTAATCCCATACTTGAATCTATTCTACCATAAATAATTTGAAAAACATTTAAAAACTTTGGATGAGAATAAAATATTCAGTAAGGGATGCACAAAGAAGTAAAACTAATAGTCTTAAAAATCATGTAAACCATGAATACTCTATCATAAAGTAATACTTTTCACCTTAAATAAGTAGTAAATACTTTACTTTTTATTATAATATCATTTAGTACCTTTTTTTAATCAAAATATTACCATAAAACCCATATAAAAAACAAATAACATATAAAGGTAACATGGGACTTAATCATACTTAAATATAATAACCATACAGTTGACTTCTATACATATCACTCTTACAAATGGAATAGGCATACAACCAACTTTCATACCCAATGCATTGAAGGTTATAAAATAGCCACCCATACTTAGTTTATCATGGAACCAACTATCCTTGTTTTATCATAGAACCTCCCATATTTGTTTTATCACATAACCACCCTTCAAATGTCCATATACCATTTTATAATCATAACACCTAAATGATTGAAATTATCAACATTTCACTCATAAAATTTCATTTGAAATCACAAGAAATCATTTCAAGATATTGAAATAGTAAATCCATTTTCAAAACCATTTTCAATACCAAAAATACCCAAAAAATGGAGTAAGGTATTTCTTTTCCCTTTTAAAAACATTAAGACTTATAGAGGGATCCAAATATCAAATAATGGTTATGATAGTGGAGAAGTCTTTGTTGCTCTATACGTTAGAAAAAATCATTTTGTTATTTTGTCAAGAAATTAAAACACTTCATATAAAAATATTCTTTTTGAAAACCATTGAATGGAATTAAAATTAAAAGGGGTTGATTATACACCTTATAAAAGAAGGTGGTGTATAACATCAAAATTTTTCTAAATGAAAAGAGATTGAGATGAATTCCCTTACAAGGATCCCTTTATGAAAAAAATATAGAGAAATTAAAAAGTTTCCATTTTAAAAAATTCATTTCCATATAAATACATTGATAAAGACCATTTTTCAAACATGGACATAAAATAAAAATATTTATAAGAATAAATCATCAGAACATTAAAACAAGGTTTGAGTTAAAAGACCCTTACCATGAGTCTAAATTATCATGTACATTCATTATCTTCCTGGATAGTAAAATTAGGTTCATTTATACATACTTGATAACATTTTTCTTGTTTATTATTCCTTTTATATCACTTATTACCATGTTATGACAACTACATAATTTTTTAAGTTCATGTTGGATGTTTTTTTGATACTCGGTTCTTGACTTGAAAATGAACTTGGTATAATGTAAATAGTTCATGTAGTCATAAATAAATCATATCTAGAATAATATTCATCAAATTATTATCATTTTTATAAATAACTTATACTTTTATTTAAAACCATTCATTATGGTTATTATAAATGAACAATGTTAAAACAATGGAGACGGTAGGTCGTCTGTATGCATGAGTAATGTTTTCCATTTTTCATTGATCATTGTGTAAAGAAGGTAAGTATTATATTATCTTTCCATAGTGATAAAAACCCATTAATATAATATTAATCATTTAAATATTTTTATATATATCATACAAGTGATATGATGAATAAAAATGATTCGCATCGCTTTGTAAAGGTGATAGTTCACATGTATGCATAAACGATGTTATCATTTTTATATGCATAGAAAGTAAGAAAATAATTGATATATTATTATCTTATAATTATAAATATGTCATAAATATCACATATTAACATTATTTCCAACATTATAACCAATATTGAGGGATGGTAATGAAAAATGAATTGTATTAGTTTGTGAGGAGTAGTCCGTCGTACACACGGATGAACAGTTATTTTCCCATTTAATGAGATGGGAGATTGATTTATGTGATAATATTAACATAATAAAATCTAAGTATATTTAGGATAATTTATTTATAATTTCATCATGGTTGAAGTAGATTTTAAGGAATATCAATAAGAAATAAAATAGAAACACTTAAACAAAAACTCTACCTTTCCTTCAGATGATCACCTTTCCTAACACCTTAACACCTCTAAGGACGGTGTTCTTCCTAAACTAAGGATTATATAATGAAGGTAGGTATTATAGTAAGGGTTTTGAGAATATAATGGATGAACAAAAGGATTTTTTAAGTGTAATTAATATATATAAATGTGTTCCCTTTTATTAAAGAGGGGAGGGACACTCTTGGAATTATTAAAAGTATTAAATTAATATAAATTTATTTTCTATTATAGATGGGTAAAAATTTATTTATTGAAAAGATAAGATGCATATTGGTCGAAATACATTAATAAAATAAAAAGTTTACATGTTTTGATTATTTTTGTAATCCTAATATTTTTGTTTTAACACTTATTTTACCTTTTTTTATCTTATCGTGATATCATGATATTTACACTTTGTGGGTTAATATAATTACCATAACATGATAAACGACCAATAAAAGAGTTATTTTTTACATATTAGGACTTTTCTCAACTATTTCAACTATTTGGATAAATATTTTATTTTTAGAAAGCTTATAACATTTAATAAAATATTTTTTATTTTAAAATACCAATAGTCTCATTTTTCACACTATTCATTAGTTGACTTTTAAAAAAATCACTAAAAAAAGATAAGTTTGAAATAAATCATTTAAATAATCACCAACATGTCAAAATCATCCATAAAATTATTTTATTTCATCATTTATGCATTACTATAAATTTAAACTATGGCCACGGACCTATAGCCACAATTTTATAGGTTCGTGGATATAGGTTGTTTATAGCCATGATTTAATTAACCATCAATGGATAAACATCTTGGTTTTTTTTTGTGATCTGCATCGGGCTCCCCTCTCCTCCTCCCCCGATATGACGAGAACCTCCTATCCTCTCCGTATACATCTCTCACTACAGATCCCTCCTCCTGACACTTCCAATCAACGCCCTCTATGCTGTCGTCGACCTCTCTCACTGCAACCCTCCTCTCTGAACCATTTACCTCTCTCATGTTGTTCATAGTGGAATCCTAACCATATCATCCTCCCCCAATGCTTCCACCCAACGCTATCACCCCGCAGACGCTGCCCTAACACAACTACCCCACCTCTTCCTCTCGCGTGCCTCCAATACGGCTACCCCACCACCGGGTATCATCCTCCTCCTCAACTAGTCATACCTCCTAATTACCCACCGAAGGTATTTAGGGTTTTAACCCCTCAAATTTCACTCATGTTTATTTTCTCCAATGGTTGGATATTAAAATGTACACTAGTTGTAAGCATCAAGAACACTTGTATGGTGGAAACCCAAGTCACCAAGGGTGTTGTTTTCCATTATAGATTTACACTGTTATCATTGACATATTTATTCAAGTATTATTTTTGGGTTGAGATTGTTATTTTTTTGACTCTTGGCATGGGGTGGAAAAATAATCCAAGTTCATGAATCATGCTTGAAATATAGAAATTTTTCTACATGTTCATGACTACATGTCTATAAAAATGGTTTTAAAAAAGTCTGTTTAGAAAGTGGGTTTGAGAAAGTAATATTTGTGGTTATTTTTTTGGAAAATTAATTTTAAATAGGTTTTGATTAACTAAAACATCAATAATATATGAATTGGTATTATCTAGAATACCATATTGATGGTGTATTAATTAATAGAATCTAAAATAGTGGTTTTCACATGTTTTTTTTTTATTTATGATATCTTAATCATGTTTATATGGTAGATGAAAACCATTAGTTGGTTTGTTAGGATATTATATTCCTATTAGTTTAGAGTATGGTGGTTATATATTGGGTATGGTTTGGATTTGTCTTTGGGGGTTTGGGTTGGTGGTAATCCCTTATGTTGGTGGATCTTGTTGGGGTTTTTCTTGAAGTTTTTATGTAAAAAACATGATATGGGGAATTTTGGGGATTTCTGGGTGATTTGATTATGTATTTTTATTAGGAAGTTTCTTGTTAGATCAGTGAATGGGTGGATGGTTTCTTATTATCAGGGGTGAATGTGTGGGGTTTTATTTTTATGCTAGATGTGTAGGATATTAACCCTTAGATTATTATGATAAACATTAGGGTTTGGTGTTTTGAAAAAGATATTTTGTTATGAATTAAGGATCAAAGGAAGTTTCATGATTTTGTGGTAATAATGCATGGTTAGGATTGTGGTGTGATGGGTTTATAATTAGTAATGTTGTTTTTACCGGATGATGTTGAGTCAAAATTCATCAGAAAATCATTTAATTATGATGGCATTTTGTTCTCATGGGAAATATTCTCAAGTGGTTTTTTCCCTCATATAATGTTACAACTCCTTTGATCCATTGATCGGGGCCTTTGAAAAGGAAATTCAATGGTTTTCTAAGTTATCCATGAGTTTCAGGAGTAGAAGTATCTAATTTTCAGTAGTGACATCGGACAATAGGATGTTTAGAATATGTTGGAGAAATTTTAGTTCCTATTTGATAGGATTGAAACTCTCGAGGATATATGAGTGAAACTAGAAGTTTCTAAATTAAAAGTAGATGAATCAGAATGGAGAAATACATTTATCATAATAGAAGGAATGGGGAGGTTTTATGGATCGAGTTTCATTCCCTCTTCTATGAGAGGATATGGTTGATTTATAGAATAAGATCATTTTTTGGGAATTCATGGAGCTATATCATTATGGGAATCAGTAATGGATTATGCCACTAAATTTGAAAGGTTTATTCATTTCATGCCATCCTTCTAATTCAATTTATTCATAAATAAATTCTATTTTTTAAATGGTCTTATATACTCATTATGAGTATGATTAGCTTCCTTTTATCTGACCACCTACTAGGATATATTCAAGAAAGATTGATCTATCTATGTAGATACATCCATTTCATAGGAAGGTGCATGGAGAAGGATGAAACTAGGTAAGAATGAATGTTTTTTGGTGAGCCTCACTATGAGGGTGACATAGTAAATTGAAGGAGTAATATCTCAGCTCAATATTAGAAAAATAAATGAACCCTCGTTTATTTCTCATGCATAAAAAATTTGTATGCATTCCCATAGTATTTGGATTGGAAATATAGGTTTCATGTATGTGTCGAGATGTGGGTTCTATAGATATTATTCTATTGGGATAATCCATCCTATGTGAAGGTGATTTTAGTACCATACTTTTTAAGATATTCCTAAAGTTATTTTTTTCTATAATTTGGATTTCTCTATCTATTATCTTTTAATGTATTATTTTGGTTAGATATAATGTGTGTTTAAAAGATGATAGTTTTTAAATGAAGAAATTTTGTTGATATTATTAGGCTAGGATCTTCTATAGTGATCATAATGTGATATAAGGCACTAGACATGTGTATGTGGGATTGATGATGGTATCAATAATACTATAGTGGGGAGAATCATACTCATCTTTTTTGAGTGAAATCTATATTAAGGGATGGTGATCATTATCAAGGTTGTGAAATGTATGAACTTAGATAGTAAATAGTTGAATTTAGTGTCTGGAGATGGATTTTTGATGAACCATATTCGGTTCTAAGACTGCACCAAAATTAATGATTTACCATTAGTGGTTGGTATAGTCAGTGTGTTCAGTTAATTGTGATGTGTTTATATTAGTAAATAGGCTATTTAGATCTTCTCTATTTCTAAGATGTCATTTAGATCAGTGTGTTGGGTTATGTATCAATATTTCATATTGTAGTGGGCTAGTTCTTAACAATTCTAGTGTGGAGTTTGAAAGGGATTCTAAAAAGGGTACTCTAAAGGCAGTTGAAAGTGTGTGTGGAAGGGAAACCAAGTAGTCCAAATTGTTAAGAATTTATGAGATAGATTCCATAACAATAATAATTGTTAAAAAATAAAAGGAAAGAACCAATTATCACATGTTTGAAAATAGTTTCTATAAAAAAGGAATATACAATCAAGAAGAAGGAAGATCATTCACCAAAAGACTGTCTAATCGTTTTATCAAACTAGTTTGAAAAATCCAAGAGGATTGATTAAGAATAAAACAAGGAAAATTCTCTACTTTATAAAATTGATAAACCTATATAAACTAAAAATAAAGTTGAATTCAAGAAGAAGAACATGCTAAAAAATTAGGTTTCAATCTAGAAAATTAAGAAGGATATAGGCATGAAGATTTTTAGGTATTTTATACATTCAAGGAATGGATTTTCTAGGTTAAGAACAATGTCTAATCCCTATTTCTCGTTTTTATGTGCCGATGGAAGTTTACTATATTCCCATATTTTGGTGATTTTTGATTTTTGAATAGGAAACTGAAGGTGATGTTTGAAAAATAAAGATCATTATTAATGATCATGTTATTTAGTATTAGGATGTACATATCAAACTGAATGTTATTTTTTCATTGTTTGTTATGGATTCATGTATCATTTATCATGTACAATTGACACACTGATCACATATATATATAAGAAGTCGTTATTTCTCATTTCTTTTTCCACTATTTACTTATAGGTTGTTTCTTATGATGAGGTTGGTTCTCTCCACCACCATCGAAGATAGTGAGTTCGACATTGGATTTGGGTAAGGGTTATTCTGTTTTTATTCTTTGGCCCAATTTTAATTAGGGATTTTTTGATTTTTTGGTTCCTTATATTTTTGTAGTGTGTTTTGGATTTAATTGAGGTGGATTCGAGTCACCATTGACAATGGCTTACATGTGTATGAAGAGGTAGGAATATACATATATATGTTCCCCCTTTATATATATTCACTCATGGAAGTATGAATATATGTATTGGGGCTAGGTGTTCTTATATATAGATATGAAAAATGCATACATGTGTAAGTGTAAAGGGGTATATGCACATATAAACTTATATCTAAGGACCCCCTTATGCATATTCGGACATAAAAATATGTACATAGGGGCTCTGTGTTATTATATATATGTGAAGTTGCATATCCGTGCAAGTAGAAAAAAAAAGAATATTTGAGTTGTCGACGTCAAAACCAACGCGTCTTGAGGTTGAGGTAGGTTCCCTCTACCTAAACCTTTAATTTGAATTCTATAATTACTAATTGTTTTAAAAACTTGTTTCCGTAATTGATTTACTATTTTTTTTAAAAAAATTCTATTAACCACTAGGTTTTTCAAGGAGGAAAAATGAATATAACCCTTGAACATAATTATAGACCTCATTCAAAGAGGTTAAAAATTGCTAGTAGTTTCTAGATAGTAGAAAAATAGATCTAAAAACCATAAATTGATCATCCTTAGAGACATTCATGATCCCATTAAACTTCATATTAAATTCACTATAAAAGACTACTACTTAATTTAATGATCTATTAGTTCCAATACCAATCTTCCTTACATCTTCTCTAGTATCATCGAACCCACCCATAATATTCCTCTTGAAATCTTTCATAAGGAATGGTGTGAACATATCACACTCTAGGTACTGAATCTGTAAGGATACATAATTCAATTTTGATCCACTCCTTCCTAACTAACTACCTTCAAAAAATTTGAGTTGGTATCTTAGAAGTACCCAATGGTCTTCAAAAGAATTGAAGATAGGGTATTACTCTTATGGAATATCACTCCCTCTCCCTCATTCAAATAAACTTCCATATTTATTGAAACTAGTGAGATCAGCCTACCATAAGGATAGAAATTTAGATTAGCTTTCCCTTTGCAGTAGTGATCCATGAAACAAATCATTTACCTTGTAGGTTTTAACTTCATATTATTAATCAAAATATATAACTCATAAATTTCCTTAAAAAGAACTATATCCATATCTCATACTCTTTTGGATATCCTAGTTTGAAAAAACTTGAAGAAAACATTACACTTAGGTTCTAAGTTGTTCACTGGTGTGCTGGGTTATTTTTCAAGGGCAGGGGGAGGGTGGCCTATTCTTATTAAAATAGTTGTTTGAACCAAAACGCCCTTTAAGTGCCATTATACTTTTAAGATGGAATTTCCCAAGTAGGTAAGTGATGTAATGACCAAGTCACCACTAATTGAGTACCATGATTTGGATGGAATGAATTGTCATGGAGGAAAGCCTTTCCTTTAGTGTTTATATTGATAGGACCTAGTTAGAATAAAATGAATAGTTATGCTTGTATTGAGTGACATGTCTATGAGTGTTTTTTATGCTTTGCCTCGCATTAAGTGGTTAAAGTGAAATTTTCACGGGGTGGGTAGGCGTGTGGGGTGGGTAGGGCAGGTGGGAAGGGGGTGAGCAGGGGGAAGGGGGTTTGGGGTGTGTAGGGGGGTTTCAGGGGGTAGGGGGTTGTGTTGGGGGTGTGCAGGGGGTGTATGGGGTGGATATGGGGTGTGGGGGGGGGGGGGGTGGGAAGGGGGTGCATGGGGTGGGTAGGGGGTGTATAGGGGGTGGGTAGGGGTGGGCAGGGGGGTGGGCAGGGGTGTGAAAAGGCTATTCCCAAATTTTAGGCATACAAATGACATTGCATAAGAATAACATATTATAAAACTAATCACTTTATGTATTATAATTAGGTTTTGAAAGGTGCATTTCTAATCTTGGGTCACACCCACTTCTTTGTTGACACTATATTTTAGAGTCCCACATTAGACTTTATTGAAGTCATCAACTATTTCATCACTCAATATGATACATATACAACTTTGATGTCCTATGGTACTAACCCATACCAAAACCACTAGTTCTTGAATACTGCTTGGTTCCAACTCTCACCAAGTTCTTATTTACCCATCATAGAACCAATTTGTACTAACGTTGTGTTCTTCATTCACCACCCAATGCTAGTTGCAGTTGATAAGGCTTCTGAGATATGACAATGAGAGTTATCTTCTTCTTCTCTACTCTCCCTGTATTTTTCTTGAGAAGATCTTTTTTTAGTTTTTTTAATAGATTTCACATATATAAATCAAGAAATCAAATACATGATTGTAACAATTGAAATAAAAAGCTTCTTGGAATCTATTTTTTGACCTACAGTTCTATCAACATTGGTGTGTTCATTGAGAGATAATATGTGTCAAATAAATATAGGATTAGACCAATTCAATTAGTGGATGGTGAAGAATATAGAAGTTAGCAGTTCCAATAAACACACCATCAACCCCAACCTACTCTCATCTAGTAGGAAAACAATATTCAAATACTATTTACAATATTTTCTTAGCAGTTATTAGACACTCACCTACCCCCAGCGCAACACCACCCCACACTATTCTCTAAATCTACAACCCAATACCATGTTCCCATCATCAACACTCTCTTGAAATTACAACTTTTACTCAAGGGGGAAAGACTAAATAATTCAAATAGAACTACCACCTTGTCATAGATTATAAATTCCTTGATATAGTTCCATCTTCCACTTTAGAACAACACAAAACCTGACCTCCTCCATTGATTTTTTTATGATATTATAGCATTATGGTATTCCTCTTCACAATTCATTCCACGATAGAGGAAAAAATTACTCAATGAGAATCTGAATTTTAAGAAATGTTTTGTTTTTCATACCTATTGAAGCCTAACATTAGAAGTGATGTTCTTAATCACTAATTTTAGAGGATCTCTCATATTCTTATAATTGACTTCTTCTTCAACTAGCTTCTAAAACATCAACCAGTTCCCCAATAATTCCCCATTTTTATTTCATTTCAAATTTCCCCTCGACATATAAACTAGTCCCACAACCAAACATGCACCTCTAGTAGTGTTTTTACAAGAAAAACTAAATAAAACAAAAAATTCAATCTTATTTTTTATTTGACATAGAGAAACGGATTATAAACTTTAGGAGGTATGATATCTATAATTCCTAGAGAAACCATAACATCCATGTTTAAAATGTACATTTTCCTCATCAAGAATTGCATATTCATTCCAAAATTTATCAACTTATAGGCATATGAAGTGATCTTTCTAGAATATTTCTCTTATTGTATTCTCAGAGAGATTTATCTCTTAAACTATTAGAGATTTACAATATGTATGCACGATGTTATTTTTCATAATATAATTCCCAATGAGGAATATTCTATTTTGAATTTCTTAGCTTTCTTTCTAGCTCTATAATTTTGAACAGTGGTTTCCCAGAGCTAAAAAATTAGACTGGCCTGTTCTGAATCACTTACCTTAACAGCCATATGTTCAGAAAGGATATTCAATTTCTTGTATTTGTTGTGGAAATCACCACTAAAATCAAACAAATTTATATTTGGATTCTCAGATTAGTTACTACTACACCACCACAACTCCAAATCTCTTAATCAACACTAGTATGAAGTGAATCCAGGTAGGACCATTCTTTTTCAGTTCAAAAAAGAAATAACAAACCCAAGGAATTTCATGAATAATTAATTCTCCCTCCAATAACTTCATCATTAACTATGTTTTCAGTTTGAGAAATTTACCTCTATGCTTACAATCAAGTGTAACCACACACCAGACACCATTTTGGAATGGATTGTTGATTTCATCTGTTGTGTGAGTACATAACTACTCCAACTATTATGTCCATTATGCCACTATTAATTCTCCCCCAACACTATATGGATGAGAGGTTGAATATACTAGGGGGAGGGGGTTTGTCCAGGGGGAGGGGGTTGTCTTTCCAAGAGGGGGGTGTGCAATGGGGGTGTCTAGTAGGGTTGGTGAAAGGGGGTCCAGTAGGGGTAGTGCAAGGGGGTGTGCAAGGGGACGGGGGTGTGTAGTGGGAGTGTCCAGTAGGGGTGGTGCAAGGGGGTACAGGGGTGTGTGCAAGAGGACGGGGGGTGCAAGGGATTTTTAAGTGAGGGTGAAAGGGGGGATCTGCAGGGGGTGCAAGGGATGTTTAAGGGGGGTGTAAGTGGGGATGTGCAGGGGTGCACGGGGGGCTGTGTAGGTGGGGGTGCAGGGGGGTTGTGCAGGGGGTGTCCAATAGGGGGGCTATCCAGGGGGTGTCCAGCAGGGGTGTTCATGTGTGTGGGTGTGTGCAAGGGGACAAGGGGTGCAAGGGGGTTGTGAAAGTGGGGTCTAGCAAGGGTGGTGTAGGGGGGTCTAGCAGCGGGGTGTCCAGCAGGGGTGGTGCAAGGGGTGTCCATCAGGGGTGTGAAAGAGTGCTGGGGTGTGTGTGGAAGGGGAAAAGGGGGTGCAAGGGGCTGTGTAGGGGGTCTGTCTAGGGGGGTGACGTCTGGGGGTGTCAGTCCAGTGGGTAGGGGTGGGGTGATGTTATCCAGGGGCATGGGGGTGTTGTCCAGGGGGGTCTGTCCAGGGGGTGGGGGTTTCTGTCTAGGGGGGTGTCCAGTAGGGGTGGTGTAAGGGGGGTCCAGTAGGGGGATGGGGTGTGCAGTGGGGTGTTCAAGGGGATCAGGGGTGTGTAGGGGTTTCAAGGGATGTGTAAGGGGTGCAGGGGGTTGTGTTGGGGTGATGTTGTCCATGGGGGGTGTTTGTCCAGAGGGGGGAGGGGTCTGTCTAAGAGGGGGATGATGTCCAGGGGGTGTCTGTCGAGGGGGTGTTGTCCAGGAGGGGGCTACTGTCCAAGGGGGTGTCTATCTAGGGAGTAGGGGGGGTCTGTCCAGGGGTGTTTCTAGCAGGGGGGGGGTACTATGGGGGTGTCCAGTTGGGGTGTACAGGTGTCAAAGGGGAAAGGGGGTGTGCAGGGGGTGCAACGGGCCATCATCGGCTGAACGGTGTGGGATTTTTTAGGAAATGTGAAGACCTATAGCCATGGATTTAAACCATGGATATATGTCTATAGCCATGGCTTAAACTGCAGGTATAGATGATGACTGATTTTATCCTCTGCCATGGTTTTCAAACCATGGCTATAGGCCTATAGCCATGCCAATAACATCCACAATTGAGTAAATTGTGGCTATAACCTATAACAATGATATTCAGGCCTATAAACGTGATTTAAAACCGTGGCTATAGCCTTATTTTCTAGTAGTGACGTCAAAATATATTCATTTCAATATCAATGATATTATTTAATTTTATTCTTTCATTAATTAAGAAATTATTGCATCATCAATGTGTCACTATTTAATTTAATAATCAATTTTCCAAAATTTGTAAATAAATTTCCATGTTGTAGTTAATAATTTTATATTTATAAAGACTATTTATATTCAAATATATCACTTATATATCTCCATACTAAAATTTTTATAGTTATGAGAAACATGATTATGACATATTTCCCTATACATTAAATAAAATGTTATAAATGGCATAATCACACCCATGTGGCTTCTAAAGTCCAAAATTTCGGCCAAATGATTTTATTTGTAAAAATTAACTCATATAATAATATTAAGACAAGTTTTAGGATAGTTTTATAATATTTATAATACTATTTTAACCTTTAATTATCTGATTTACCCTTAGCTATGTTAATAAAAATAATTACTAAACTTGTTCTTCATAATGTCCAAAAATAAAAGGGACCTATTTACATAATTTTTACCTTATCATTGTAAATATGGAATCCATTCTTCCAAATTCAAAACACCAAATTGGCATAAATTAAATAAAAATTAATTTCATTGACAGAATGAGAAAACGCATTTTTAAAGTAAAGAATTCAAAAGTTCACATAGTTTTTATATCCAATTTCAAAATTAAATTGATACCAATTAAATAAATTGGATTAAATTATAAAAAATGAATCTCATTATTCCTTAAAACCAATTAAAATTATAATCAAACTATATAAATAAATTAGATGAGAAAATAGGTTTAAATTATAAGGCAGTATTTTTCACTAATCATTAAAAAATGCACATTATCATAAAAATACAAACAAAATAACCAAAGTAAAATTTTATGTCCTAATTCCAAATAAGAAGTTCAAATTTTTCAAATAGAATTTATAAAAGTGAAAAAAACTATATTTAAAATGGGTTCTCCATAAAAAGGTGGTTAAAATGCATTCTTTGAAAAATACTTATTTTATTCTTAAAACTGGATCTATTCTTAAATTAGGACTAAAAAATACATATAATGAATTTTTAAAAATTAAAATAAATATATTTCATATATAATTCATTAATATAATCAAACAAGTGTGATTTGATTATTTTATAAACACAATTATCCGTACTTTAATATTTTTTCGTCAAAAACATCCTTTATATTCAATTGCTTTTTATTTTAATTTCTAATTAATTTTATAACCAATGAATCATTATATAAACATTTGTAAACCCTATTTTTATAATTCAGTTAATATTATCCATTCCCTCCATTATAATGGTAAGGTTATAAAGGTAAAATTTAAATAATAATATTTAGTTGTCTGTTTAAGCACGATATGGTGTATCATGTACATAATCGAACAAAGTATTTCTTTCTAAAAACTTGGTATGTTTCAATTATGACAAATAAAAATGATTTTTTTTTTAAATCTTCCTTGTAAACTAAAAAAGGTAATTTCTATCAAGAATTATTTAATGATTTTATTAGAGTATTTTCGTCAATTTCAACACACTTTGTGGAATATTATAATTAATTGGGAATAATATCTTATTATTATCCTCTAATGTATTTTATTAAATGGTTTAAGAATAGTTTGACTATAGATGTTCTATCTTGATACCATTCTTTGTACTAATCATAATGGTTATTGATTATGTTTATAGATTTGGGATAGTTACATACATTTCATATGTATATATTGTTTATCTTTAAATTCATTCATACGAAGAAGGAATTAAACTTGGTAAGTGATGGGTAGGGCCCTCTATAGCCACTTGATGCATCGGTAGGTCTCATGAAACAAAACAGAAATTGATTTTGTTTGAGAAATTAACCATTTATTTTCATGTGTCTTGGTCGAGACCCCGATGGTATGTTTATGATGCCCGACAAATGAATTCCCTCATTATTATTAGTAAATGATTATCCATGTGAATATTCGACTAGTAGAATATCCATGTATAAGCTTCATTATAATGTGATTATTTTTATGGCATTATTTATTCCGATTTTATTCATTCTATATTATGATGAATTTTATGTTCTAATGGATTGTGTAATTTGTCATTCACCATGCTTTATTGTTTATATTATATTCTTTTGTATTACATACCCTTATTGAGCATCTGATATCACCCCTTTCTTATGTTTTATTTTTCCCCTGGATGTAAAGATTTATATTATGAATGACATGTATGGATAACCTAAGATTTATGGATGTTTCTTATGGAGTTTCTCTGTTGTTTTTTCTTTCAAGTTTTAATGTAAAACTTATGTTTATATCTAGTTTTCCAAAACTACTAAACTATTCTGTCCTTTGGGGTGTTACTTCCTTGTTTATTATACCAATGTAAAAAAATTAAGGCACTAGCTCTGAGCAGCTGGTGTCAGGGTATTTACAGCATATAGGTTTTTATAGGTTTTGTTAGGCTTTTTTCCTCCGGCTGTGAAATACTGAAGAAATGTGAATTATTGAAACATGGGGTGGACCTAATGTCCATATTAAACATAGATATATCTATAAAAGATCCTATGATCATCATGGGATAATTGACCTTATCTAAATCTATATACAAATTAGAATACATAGTGGGGTGTCGTGGGTATACTTCTACTAAAAATTTAAATATAGTTGACCCAGTGAATTTCCTAATTAAACACATCATCTGATCATGGATCCTAATATGAATGAAGATTATCTAGCTTCTCAATTAGTATACCTTCAATAATCACCACTTTTTAGAGTAGAATTTAATAATTTCCTGGGCATGAAAATCCTAGTCATTTGATAAGTGATAACTCCTCGTATTATAGTGGATAGTGGAGAATAATCATATATATGGTCATTAATAAAAATCAATATCACTCCATCTTCTATGTTTTACACTCCCCATCCAAAAACTAGTGATTTTGATGGGAATATGATACTCATTTATTTACATCCTCTATACAGAAATGTTAATCCTAATGAAGAATAGTATAATGGTTGTGCATATATATGTAATTATATTCCTATATTCTCATTTTCTTCAATCAATACTACTCTATTAAGTAACTATCGTCGCCTTTATAATAAAAACTTCTTTTAAAATATGGCATTTTTTTACTATGAGTATCAATATCAAGGTCATGATTCCATTTTAGGTAGAATTTTAGGTTACTGACTTTATAGTCAAATTACTACCCTCTATGGTGGAGCTTGATATCCCATGAAGTTACCACCCATCCCCTCTACTGATATTGTAGATAATTATCCAGAAGAACATGAGTTAATCTCCGCTCTCCAACAAAGGACATTTCTATACTCATCACAGGTGGTTGATAATTCCTATTAGAATATTAGGGGTGTATATATATAGGGGATCCTTGCATAGAAAAAGGAAACTAGATTTTTTATATTATAAGGATACTAAAATTTGAGAATAATGAACCCAATTAGTTTGAAAATTCCTTTAAATAAAGGTATGTTGTTATCCTTACCTTTGAATGAAGTTAGCACCCTGGTGGCCAAAAAAGGTCAGTCTGTCCAAGCTTCAACATTCAAAGGTGATTATATAAATTAATAAACCATCATAAAGAAGGATATAATAAACTATTTTTCTATGATTATTTAAAATAATAACTACTTTAATAAATTATAATCTATGTGATATGATTACTAGGACCAAATCCATTTGAGTGGTCAGTAGATGAATAAATATGTTGCAATTCCCATTTGGAAAAATAATGTGGTATGTCCACTATTGTGAAATTTAGGAGTCATATATAATTTTATCATTTATACCCTCATGGAAAAGAATCTAACACCTATACAAGTTCTAAATTGTAACTATTATGATCAACATTGTCACATAGACTTCTTAAGGTAATTTGATCCTAATTAATTTATCAATTACATTCTTCTGAAAAAAACTAAAAACATCACTATTATGACAATTATTAAATAAAAACATAGTTAAAATGGTTTGAATGAGTTCTTGAACAATAATTAAATAATTAATAAAATTCATGAATATTAATATAACAAATATTATTGGATCTTTAATAATGAAAACCTATAAGTAAAAGTTAATATTTCTTACTCGCAACACATTAATATTAAGTCAACTCATTTTACCTAAATTATATTTGTTACCTTTTTTCAAGTGTGATGTTATTGAGGAAACATTACATTTATAAGAACATTATTTTTAAATTAAATATCATACTCTAGGTTCATTGTAATTCATTTTAAAAAGTCCCACAACTATTAATTGAAGAAAAGAGGTCATATCAAGTCCTACAAAGAAATTACATATTTAAAAATGTTTTTATGGATGATAACCTACTAACCCTAGTATTTTAAAGTTACCTATACATCCAGTGAAATAATAAATAATTAAATTGGAGGACTTTTAGTCAACTAGATAGTTTCCTTTCTATATTATACAGGATATCCTACTTCTCCAAAACATTAATCACCCACCTGGATTATTTCCTGTTAGATCACACACCCATGTTGAATAAATTGGTGGACTCGAGTATAAAAAACACTCAATTAAACTAATAAAATTATTTTATATAACATAAGTAAACCGTAAAAGTAATATTGGGCCCATGAAGCTCCCTTATGCTTGGGAGACAATGGCTAGTCCTCTAAAAAAATCAGACACTTTTATTTCACTCTCCTAGAATAAGAAAAGAATAATTGAAACATAAATCTAATATACATAATTATTGATATTTGTTTTTTATAGACAACAAACCACAATAATAATGGCTTGGTGATCTATTTATGTCCTTAATAACCAAGCAAAAATAGATGGTTGATAGGCTTACTTATGAGGAGTGGTTGTAACTTAAAAGATCAATAAAACTATGGATTTTTTCTAGTGAGTAGAAAACAGAGTATATTATAATTTCAGTGTTGAGGGGAGTAATATTTTTTAAATACTCAACATGAAACTATATGTTTGATATAACAATAGAAATTTTAATATCAATTTTCCTTCAATTATTTAGTACCTTCCCATTTTATTTATAGATTCCCATCCATATATTTAATAGGGATATTCTAAAGGTGGTGAAGAAGAGTATTTATTTAGTTTTATACCCTTTATTTTAATTTATAATAAAAATAAACTACTAAAATCCATTCCAATGGTGAATGAGATCCTAGAGGATGCATTAATATTACACTCAATATCTTATTTAGATCCAAATTGGATCCCACAATTGTTTATTCTCTGGAATGGGATCCATTCACGAAGGAAATAACTAAATTTATTAAAGTATATGTCAATGGTGGTTCATTATGCATATATTAGTTCATGATGTCCCTTATTGTCATCCAAAATGTGAAATAACCTCCTTATTTAAAACAATTCAGCCTAATAATAATGTTTAGTTTTTACTACAAAACCTTTCAAAAAAAGAAATATTAAACATAATCAACTTCTACCTAACCATGTATCGAAGGAAAAACATGGATTTATTATGTAGAGGATCATTTATGTAATCATTTTCTTTAACTAAGAGATGTTGAAATACCTATGAAGGAATTATTTAGTGAAAATAACATTTATAATGTGAAAATGTAAAAAAGAGTAAGATAAGATGGAAATGAACTTCATCATAAAGGTTATTTTTTATCATAGTTTCTCAAATTAGTATTTATCTATTCATCCACTCTTATGGTTCTATATTTTTCATAGTTACATTAAAAGAATATAGATTTATTTTTATAAAATAAACACAAGGACTCATGTATGGTGGAAACATTTCACTAAGACTCTTTGTATATCCCTAGGATGAACTCTGATATATCCCCAACCATGTAATATAGGCATGAACATTGATTCAATTTTAGGGGTGTAATGGACCTCTATAATAACATAAAAATCTTTTATAGATGAAGTTATTTCTTTTTCAATAAAAAAATAAAATTAATCAGTAAGCTTAGTGGGAATCTAAGAGGATATGAATTGTGTATTATGAAAAATGAATCCCCTCAAGAAAGAAATTTTTATATTTCAACATGATTTTTTAATATTAATTATTAAGAAATAAATATATTTAAATGATTCTCTAATAATATCTTTTCCATGGAATATATTAGTGACAACTTCCCACTGTAAACATATAGATACCACACCTTGGAAGGTTGGTAAATAGGTTTATATGATGTATCTTATACTTCCAAAATTCCCCATATATATTATAGGTAAGATCACTCTGATTAATTTTTTCTTAATTTCCATTACCAATATAAAAATAAATACTTTTCTAATTGAAATATTCAGTCTTAATATATATATGTTCCATATTTCAGTATAATGAATAAAATAAAACTCAACGACCATGTAATAAATATAAACACTACATTATTTCATAAATTTAAAGCATTTCATATGGAAAATAAACATACCCAATACAATTATAAATATTTCAATGGAAAAATAAATTTAAATGGATAACATAAGTTAAATTTGAAAAAATTTCAAGTTGTGGTCTATATTAAACATACTTGTGAAAAATATAATGCACAAAAAAACTAATCCTAAGAGATATTATTGTTATTTTTATATGAATATAGAGATCAATAATATAATACCATCTCAAGCATAAATTAATTATAAAAAAGGTTTTAATATGAGGTATAAATCCCATATGGCCATTGAAATAGTAAACCTAACCATTGGAATAGTAATATAACAGTGGTAATAGTATCATGACTATTATAATAGTATTTAATACATTGAAATTTTATAATGACACAAAATAAAAAATAAAATGTTTAAAAATATAAATATAATTTTTTAATAACATAAAATAAATATTTTAATATGAGTCTCAAAGCATGTATATGTATAAATTTTTATAATATTTCCTTTAAATTATTTTATAAATAACATATTTTTATATTAATATAAAACTAATAAAACTAAGGGTGTTTAAAAAAATTAATGAAAAATGTTTTATTTTGGAAATCAATAACTTATAATTCTTAAATATTAATTTTTTGGTCACTTTCCAATAAAACTCAATTTATAGATGAATAGTAATAATATATCTTTTAAAAACTAGATATTTTTGTAAATAATACTCATGTAATAAGAGTTAATAAATAATAATATGTTTTTAAATATAGAAATTCATATATCATGTACAATATTTCTAAATATAATGGTTGGTTGTGGACTTGTAAATAAATCTACAACATTTTCAATGAAAAAAACATATTGAATATTAATATCTCCATTTTTTATTAACTTTTATTTTAATGAGAAAAAATACCATGGTATTTGTTTTTTCTAATCATTTTTTGTGAATCCATCCTTTAATTGTGTGATACACACAACGTTATCTTCATATAATATTATTGGGTTATAGTCCATATGAAATCAAATTGTCACTCAAATATGTTGTGTCATAGACATAAACTAAACACATTCTTTTCATGATTCGGGTAATGCTATGACTTCTATGTGATTTTAATATTTTGAAAAAAGTCTCTACTTTTGTTATCTTCATGATATGGTAATAGCTCTAACTATAAACACCTGACAAGTTTATAATTGTGCATTATATGGATCTGATAAATAAATTACATCTAAAAAATTGACCATCATATTTTATAATTTTTTAAAATAGAATAAACACAAATCAATAGTTCTACAAAGTTAAAGAAAAATATGTTTTATTCCATTTCATGGAATTCATGAAGGGGATGAACTAAATAATTAAAATAAATTAGTAGAAAAAGATATATGAGGATGACAAGATACATAAATTCTATGATGGAATTGAGGTATGGTACTTCTAGACCAACCAAGGTTGAAATTGATGTTTCATGATATTTAAAGATCAAATAACCATTAGAGTACTCTAATGATTAACTTTATTCATATTAAACCTTTTTAATACCTTTTTAGTTTGATTTGACTGATGCAACAATATACCACTTGCAATATACTAAATTTTTTATCTATATAATACTCGGTTTCTCTCAGGTTTTTCATCTCAAATTCATCTTTTATGGTTATCATTACTTCATTGATCTCTTCTAAAGTTATAATGATATTTAAATCATTGATATAAAGAGAAAAAATTGAACATCTTTTTTTTAAATAAAAACACATGGATATATGGGGTCATTTACATATCATTTATTTAAAAAATATTCACTCAAATTGTAATACTACATATGCCTATATTTTTTTAATCCATAAAATTATTTCTATAATTTAATTGAACATATTTCTTTGGTTTTTTATTTCTTTAGGTTAGGTATTTTGAATCATTTTTTGAATTATCATATATAAACTTATATAAAGAGAACAATATAAATAAGTTGTAATAATATTCATAAGATGCATATTATACTTTTCAACTACTAAAAGGATAATTATATATCTAAAAGTAATTGCATAAATAATAGGATAATATCTCCTTATAATCAATTATGAGTCTTATGGAAAAACCTTATGAAAAAAAAGATGATATTTTTATCTTTAAATATCTTATTATTATTAAATTTACACAAAAACCTATTTATATCTAATAGAATTCACACCTTATAGAGTGATCATGATATTTCTAAAGTCTCTTCACCTACTAAGTGAATTTAATTTAACTTTCATTACCTCTTTTCATTTATACCAATCTAGTCATTTTTTATGTTCCATAATAGAACTTGGTTTGGGATCATCATTTTCTTTATCATGTGCGATAGAATATGAAAATATTTTATCAATATTTTCCACATTACATCGATTCCATATACCACCTATTATAGAGTAATTAATGTTGATTCCATATTTTATAAAATCATCTAGTTTTTCTATATCCTGTGAATTCTCTTTATGAAACATATCATGTGTTACTTTAAGAAAACATATATTAAGCTTTTATTCAGTAACATATGCCTAAAATGGGGTTTTCAATTATACTCATTCCTTTTATTTTTTTAATGATTTTTATCCTAATATCTAATTGTTTTTCTATTCTTCATGTATGTTTTTCACATTTTTTATAACATATTTATGTAATTATGTCTTCCAATTTTAGTTGGTTCTTTTATAGATTTTATGTATTATTATTTTCATCCCTTTTTTATTAGTAAAGGAATTGGTAAATTAATTTGATTGTTCTTGAAAATGTAAATTATTTTTCATTTCCATCTCACACTTCTTAATGGGAGGATTAAAAAAAGATATCGTTTAATTTTTTTTATAAATCTCCACCCTTTGTTTATTTTATCCCCTTAATGCTAGGAATACTTATTCATTAAAGTGAAAAATAATAAAATGTTCTTTAAATACTTCACCATTTTATGGTTTCATATATATAATTATGAATAGGAATACATATCCTATATATATTTCCAACCTACCTTGAAGTCCCATTTTGTATGTCGTGGGGGATCAACTTGTATATATTCTACACAACCAAAGATTATTAAATAGGTGATGTCAGGATCATAGATATTCAATTATAGTATATATTTATTATGATATAATCATGGTCTGATACAAATTAATTTTGAGGAATGAAATATTTCATGACCACATACGGTGCTTAGAATCATTATTCTTATTATCAATTATCAAGAAATAAGTTGGTTGTGTTTTGTTAGTGATTCAGGTAAACAAATATATGTATACAAATGGGTGATTGGATGCTCTAAAATATTCCCCATTACTATAAAATAATCCCTAAAAGCTATATAGGTAAATTCTACACTATTACCAATCCTTATATTCATGATGACATTATCAGAGAATTGTGTATTTAATTTAATAATTTGAGAAAGAAAACATGAAAACACTATGTTTCATGTTGAGAGAAAACAAGCATTTAACCATATACTAGATGAATCAATTAATACCATAAAATATTTAAAATTACCACATGATGGAAGAATTAGTACACATATATCCCCTTGAATTCATTCAATAAATATTGGCATTACACCCTTAATTTTAGTTGGATACGGTCTCACGGTCATCTTTCTATTAGAACACACCTTGTGTCACACCATGACTTTGTGCTACGTCATGTTTTTAATTTTTATTTTTATCTTATAATTTTACTTGATTTTAATTATATATATATATATATATATATATATATATATATATTCTTTTTATATGAAATGTGGGTAGATCCTGATTGGGGTTTTGCGCTCTTGCGCTAATAAATGAGTGTTTTGGCCTTGAAATCTTTCTGTACGCCGCTGTCGAAGCCATGCGGCCTCATCTAGGTCTCCGTGTGGCCTCGCCCGCTTCCCTGCACACCTACCTAATGTCTATAAAATTAAATGAAATGAATTAATAATGACTAAAATTAAGTGAGTGGTAAAATAAATAAAGTAAAATAAGAAGATTTCACTGATAATGATAATGTTATTATTTGAGGATATTATTAATTATTCATGAGTATTATTATTATTTCTATTATTGATGAAAATTAAGTTATTTTATTTATTATTATTAGTTTTATTTTAGTTTATTATTTATATTATTATTATTATTATCTTTTTCTTTTCTTTTTATTTTGTTTTTTTCTCCCTCTTTGTGTGTTAGGGTTTCTTTTTTTTGGGCTGAACCCCCCTTATTCTCACGGCTAGTCGCACCCCCCCCCCCTCCTTCTGGTACCCTGTCACATCGCACCCCCTTTCCACCCCTTGTTTTCCAACTCAAGCAGCGCTCCTCCCCTTCCTCGGCTCCACTCGTGAACCCCCTGGCCTCACCTCGGTCCGCCACACTCTATGGTTGGCAACCCCTTCTTCCTCTCCGACCAGCGCTGTCATCGCATACCTCGCTCGTCGCACCGGCCAGACCCTGATCCCTAGCCAACGTAGCCTCCCCCCCCCCTTAAAACCCTACGTGCCATGTTCCTTGTAAAAGCAACTGAACCCCCCTTTCGGCTGGTCTCCCCCTGCCTGCCACCTGTCATCGCACCCCCTTTCCGGCACAGCCGGCTCTGGCGCGTCCTTCGTCCGTGGCTCCCCAGCTGTCCGCAAACACCAGCTGTCCAACATCCCTCTAGCGGCTGCCCCTTTGTTTGAGCCTCCCCTCAATTGTTTTTTATATATCTTTGTTGTTTTTTGGGTTTTCTAGCGGGGTTTAGATCAAATTTTGAGGATTTACCATTTATTATGGGTTCAATCTCCTTGTTTAGGGTTTTTCTTTGATTCTTCATGGTGGGATTTATGTGTGGAGTTGTTTTTCACCATTTCTAGAAGGATCTCCATGTGAGGTAGGTGGTACCGTGTTTTGAACATTATTTAATGAATTCGTTTTCTTTCTTTGATAGTTGATAATTTTCATTGGTTAATAATTTTGGGTGCAGACTTTATTTTCTTGAAGTCTTTCATGTGTTAGATTTATTTGGTATTATGTCATATGGGTGGGTGCGTTCATTGGTTGAAAACTTATCTTTAGTCAATTGTTAGTGTTTAGTAATGGTTGGAGTTATCTTTTCATTTGTGCAAGTAGTGCTAATTGTGTTCGTCATGGCGTAGTGTGTTCTTGGTCGTAAGTGAAGGTGTTGTAACGGTTGAGTATGTTGTTTCTATAAAAACCTATGTGATATGTCTTCTAGTGTTTTATAAAGTTTTTGTTTGTTTTTTGAAAATGTGCAAATTGAAATTTTTGTGTTCTAGTTTTTTTATAAATTTTGTGTTTGTTTTGTGAAAATGTGCAAAGTGTGCAGTTTGTGTTCTTAATGTGGCATTGGGTGTGTTTGGTCATGAAAGATGGTTGAGTTGGTTTTGTGTGTGTTAAATCCGTGTTATTTTTCTTTTTAAAGAATTTGTTTATAAAGAATTTAATATTATTTAATAAAATTATTAATGATAAAAATGTAATATGTTTTTAATAAAAAATTATTTGCAATGCAGAAATTTTTTTAATTGAGTTGGGTAAATTCTTTGGCCGTGTG
This sequence comes from Viscum album, assembly GCA_963277665.1. Classification (NCBI taxonomy): domain Eukaryota; kingdom Viridiplantae; phylum Streptophyta; class Magnoliopsida; order Santalales; family Viscaceae; genus Viscum; species Viscum album. The sequence continues at coordinate 1,236,968,087 of OY728157.1, read as the reverse complement.
TACTTTTTCAAATGGTTTTTTATGTGTGTGAAAGTGTGGCATTGGGTTTATATAACACCTTGTTTGTTTTATTTGTCTGAGTTTGACATGAAATGTGAAAGTGGAACATCTTGAGCACAAAAGGGGAAGCCTGGGTACTAGGTGGGCGAACTAGATCTAGCGTGCTAGTGATACGGAAGTGGCTCTTCCCGGTTTCACTTAGCTGGTATGACGATTACAACACTAACTAAACATTGGATGATGATTGGAGACTACTAGGTTATGGATGCGTTTCCCTACTAGTGGCTCGTACACGAGAACATATTTTGTTGTGTTTCCTGTACTACTGTTCACCGAGACGCGATGTTCTAGGGTACCATTTTTTTACAAGTACCTATCGGGAGTCTTCCACTTTTGGCGCTCCTGAAATATTATACACTCACTGTCGGCATATGGTGTAGCTTTTGGGTTCTCTTGAAGGTTTAAGTTTTATTAACTGCAATAGTGTTTTATTTTATTTAAGTTGTTTTCGTTGAAAGTACTTTCTTTATAGAAACAATTCTTTTAAAGTTGTTCAAGCTTTGGTGTCCTTTCTTTTATTAAGCATGCAAATGTTTTTGTCATTTAATGTTTATACGTGGAACCTTTTTATTGGGTGACGTCCTACTGGGCTTTTGGCTCACACCCTACATACACCTTTGGGTGTATGTAGACTTTTTTTCTTGTGTATTCCAGGTTGTGACGTCATGCTCAGTGATGGTGGTTTTGGTCGTTGATGGTCTTATTTTGTAGGAAGGTGTTGAGGTGTGTATATGTTGCACCACTCTGATCGTTTGGAGGTTTGAGTTGGAGTTTTAGTTTCTTTTGTTGTCGTTTATTTTTGGATGTTGGTTCTAGTTTTAAACATTTAAAATTGATTTTAGATTGGTTGTCTTTTTTTCATTTTTGGTTTGTGTATCTTATCAGTTGTTTTGTGTTTACTATTTCGGGTAAATCGTTCCCATGTGTTAGTTTTGATACTCGGGCACTTGTGCCAGCTCGTGGGGATCAGGAACACCCTTCGGGCCATGTCGCAGATCAGGTCGGGCACCAGGTCGGATGGCGACCCGGACTGGTTCGTGAAAAAATGGTATCAGAGGCAGGTTTTCTCTCTTGGGTCATTTTCTTTTGGGATAGAGTCACGGTAGACTGGAGTTAAGGTTGTCGGGACTCGACGTCTTGGCTACGAGTAAGGTGCATGGCCAGCACACCTCGTGGCGGGACTCGAGTTACCAATTAAGTTGAGGTTTGTCTAAACCTTTGGTCGGTGTGGTTAATTTCATTTAGGGGAAATGAAAAAAAAAGTAGGGTCAGGGGTCCCAGTGAGCTCGCAGGGTCTAGCAAGCCATGCGGAGTTGGGGACGCTATCCTAGAATACCCTCTGTGGAAGTGGTGTGATTGGCGTATTGTTGCCAACAATATATCTCAGTCACCTACTGACACTAGTTTCTTCTTTCATTGTCTCTTATATCATTGTTTTGGAATAGTGAAAATTTGGTTTTTAAGTTAAAATGATTTGGTCTTAGAAAATGTTTTCAAATGAAGCGCTTTAAAAATGAAATGATGTGTGAGGTTTGAAAATTATGTGTTGAATGTTTGTTTTTGAAACAAAAATGGAAAGGTTTGGTTTTGATTCATGGTGTTTTCAGGGGAAACCACATGCATGAATGTATTTGTAAAAAGAAATGGTTAATGGAATGATCAGGTGAATTCTTGGATGGATATGAGGTGGGTGTCGGTGTGGCATGGGAACATGCATGTGTGAGGCCCTTGGGACACCATGGTGTTTGTGCAACCCACTAGCTTTTCTTATTTTAAAAACGTTTTGTTAAATGAGAATTTGGTGTTTTAGTAACCAATGGTTTCATGGTGTGTCCTTGTGTTTTTTAAATGATGGATGTGAGGCGTTTCGAGCCAAGAATCCTTTTTAATTGATTTGTGCCCTGAGTTTGAATTCTTATTTTTAAGTTGGTATGAAAGAGTGTGGTTAATGAATTCTTTGGAAAAGTACATCGGGGAGCCCTTACAATGGTTCCCCCTATACGTTTGGTGTTCGCTTGTGCTATGTATTGACCATTGGACCAGTTCGGTTGGGTCCATGGTTTTCATTATTGACTAGTTTATGCCCCCCATAAAGCGTTGACATGTGATTGAAGTGTGGCTACAGGAAAATCGTCGTTGGCCAACCCTCCAGTTGATCAGAGGAATCTCTTCTTGAATTCTAGAATTGAACACACCTCTCTGTTTTTCAACTATGTGGATCCTCTCGCATCGGGATGACAGATGCGAGGGGAGTTGATGGGAGTTTTAGTTTTTGAGTGTCTGACTCGTCGGGTATGAAGTTTGACACTGTTGTGTCAAAAGGTTTCCCCCTGGAAACGGTGAAAGGAATTCTAGTGGGAAAGGGTGAAGGCGGTTTGGAGTTATTAGTGTTGACCGATGGTTTGAAAAGCTCAGAGTGCTTTCATCGTCCGCAAGGGTTATTTTTGGTGACGTCTTGCATGGTAAGCTCTCTTGAAGAGTAAAGGTGGATTTCATAGAACCCTCCGAGAATCCCCGTCTTCATAGGAGTGCATCCTTCTCTTAGGGAGTGCCAATTTTTCTTTTCAAAGGGGAGTTTTTTCCGTGCGTCTTTCCTTAAGATTCTTGATTAAGGTGAAGAAGTGATGCATGTGCATCATCTAAACCCCTATTTTGGTGGATGTGTCGTGAGCGATTAGTGGGACCTCGAGGTGTGTAGTTTCTGATGGTGTTGTCTCAGTTGTAGGATAGTTTCATGTGACATAAAAAGGACAAGCTCATTTGAGGAGTCTTCAATATCTGATTGCGAGTCAGGAGATGCTTCAAACATCAGGGCTCCAGCCATAAGACTCGGAGTGAATCTCGCACGTGGTCAGGAACCCAGGGAGTGTATGAGACCCCAGCATTATCTCTATCGTTAGTACTGAAGGTGAAGGCAATTTAAGTTGTTTTCTTGTGGTTGTTCCATTCTGAACGAACCATTTAGGCACATAAGGATTCTGTGACTATGTGGAGGTGGGGTCGTCTCATTGCCTTAGAGTCTTGGGGGTCATGTTCCACTGGATGAAATCTCTTTAGTGGTCCTTATGGGATATGTTGGGTAAGTCTGTCTCAAAGTTTGAATAGTTCTCGTCCAGGGATGTGAAGATGTTGGATTGTCTTGGGATGTGGTTTTAATGCCCCATTAGTTGGGCACCACCCTCTCGGCCCCTTGTGGTGGGGTGTTTGGTCACCATCGTGAAATTTTCAAAGATATGTATCTCATGTTAGCTCTAATGGTGGGGAGACCCACATCGAGTCTCGCACGAATTTCTATGGATTGAAATGGTGTTGGACTTTTCTTTAATGGAGGGTAGTCCGCTCGGACCTCCCCATTTCAGTCTTCCAGTCTCACCTTCGGCTTTGGTAGGTTCTTAATGGTGGGGATCCCCTCGGGCTTCCCCATGTTGATCTTTTGGTTCTGTTTCTAAAGATGTCTTGGTGATAAGTGATAACAGTGTTCCATGGACGTGGTTTGACCTTGTTTGTCCATTCTATCCAAATGGAGTGGTTTTCATTTAATAGTAATTGAGATGTTTCAGTTTGTGAAGTTGGTTTTCGTGGGTGTGAGAGTCCTCTCCCTTGATCAGTCAACTGGAGGTGTTTCAGCTCTTTGGGGCAAGCAACACATATTAGAAAGTATTCTACGAGTTTATTGAATTTGTCTTTGAGTCACTTTCTCTAAGCACAATGCTTTTTCCTCTTTTCTTTTTGATTTTGGAGATCCTTTTTGAACCTTAGTGGAGTATCAGTTTATTCTTTGAGTCTCAACTTTAATTGTGGCTTTCTGGGGGTGGAAATATTTATGGTGGGGAGAATTGTCACACCATGACTTTTCACTGCATCATGTTTCTAATTTTTATTTTTATCTTATAATTTTATCTGCTTAATTTTATATATATATATATTTTCTTTTTATATGTAATGTGGACCGAGCCCAATTGGAGTTTTGCGCTCTTGCGCTAATAAATGAGCATTTTGGCCACAACATCTTTTAGTGTGCCGCTGTTGAAGTCATGCGGCCTCATCTAGGTCACCACGCGACCTCGACCGCTTCCCCGCATGCCTGCCTTATGTCTAGTAAATTAAATGAAATTAATTAATAATGAGTAAAATTAAAGGAATTGTAAAATGAATAAAGTAAAATAATAAGATTTCACTGATAATGATAATGTTATTATTTGAGGATATTTTTAATTATTAATGAGTATTATTATTATTTATATTCTTGATAAAAATTAATTTATTTTATTTATTATTATTAGTTTTATTTTAGTTTATTATTTATCTTATTATTATTTCTATTATCTTTTTATTTTCATTTTTTTTCATTTTTTTTCTTCCTCTTTGTGTGTTAGGGTTTCATTTTTTTTCAGGATACACCCCCCTTCTTCCCACAGCCAGTCGCACCCCCCTCTTCCTGGTACCCTATCGTGTCCCACCCCCATTACCCCCCTTGTTGTCCTGCTTAAGCAGCGGTCCCCCCTTCATCGGCTCCACTCGTGAACCCCCCTAGCCTCACCTCGGCCCGCTGCACCCCATGGCCGGCAACCCCTTCTTCCTCTTCGGCCAGCGCTGTCATCGCATACCTCACTCATCGGACCGGCCACACCCTGAGCCCCAACCAACGTAGCCTTCCCCCTCAAAACCCTGTGTGCCATGTTCCCTGGAAAAGCCACTGAACCCCCCTTATGGCCGGTCTCCCCCTGCCTGCCACTTGCCATCCCACCCCCTTCATGGCACAGCCGGCTCTCGTGCGTCCTTCGTCCATGGCTCCCCAGCTGTCTGCAAACACCAGCCGACCAACATCCCTCTGGCGGCCGCCCCTTTGGTTGAGCCTCCCCTCAATTGTTTTTTTCTATATATTTTTTTTTTTGGTTTTCTATCGGGGTTTAGATATGATTTTGAGGATTTACCATTTATTATGGGTTCGATCTCCTTTGTTAGGGCTTTTCTTTAATTCTCCGTAGTGAGATTAATGTTCGGGGTTGTTTTTCACCATTTCTGGAAGGATCTCCATGTGAGGTAGTTGGTTCCGCGTTTTAAATGTCATTTAATGAATTCGTTTTCTTTCTTTGATAGTTGATAATTTTCATTGGTTAATACTTTTGGGTGTGGACTTTGTTTTCTTGAAGTCTTTGATGTGATAGATTTATTTGGTATTATGTCATATGGGTGGGTGAATTCATTGGTTGAAAACTTATCTTTAGTCAATTGTTAGTGTTTAGTAATGGTTGCAGTTAGATTTTCATTTATGCAAGTAGTGCTAATTATGTTCGACATGGCATAGTGTGTTCTTGGTTGTAAGTGAAGGTGTTGTAACGGCTGAGTAGGTTGTTTCTATAAAAACCTATGTGAGTTGTCTTCTAGTGTTTTATAAAGTTTGTCTTTGTTTTGTGAAAATGTGCAAACTGCAATGTTTGTGTTCTAGTGTTTCTATAAAGATTGTGTTTGTTTTGTGAAAATGTGAAAAGTGTGCAGTTTGTGTTCTTAATGTGGCGTTGGGTGTGTTTGGTCATGAAAGAGGGTTGAGTTGTTTTTGTGGGTGTTAAAGTTGTGTTATGTTTCTTCTGAAAGAATTTTTTTCTAAATAATTTAATATGATTTAATAAAATTATTAACGAGAAAAATTTAATATGTTTTTTATAAACAATTATTAGCAATGAAAAAATTGTTTTAATTGAGTTGGGTAAAGTATTTTGTTGTGTGTACTTTGTCAAATGGTTTTTTGTGTGTGTGAAAGTGTGGAATTGGGTTTATATAATACCATGTTTGTTTAATTTGTCTAATTTAGACATGAAATGTGAAATTGGAACATTTTGAGCACAAAAGGGGAAGCCTGGGTAATAGGTGGGTGGACTAGATCTAGCGTGCTAGTGATACGGAAGTGGCTCTTCCCAGTTTCACTTTGCTGGTTTGATGATTACACCACTAATTAAACATTGGATGATGATTGGAGACCACTAGGTTATGGATTTGTAGCCCTACTAGTGTCTTGTGCATGAGAATGTATTTTGTTGTGTTTCCTGTACTACTGTTCACTGAGACGTGATGTTCTAGGGTCCCATTTTTTTTACTAGTACCTATAGGGACTCTTCCACTTTTGGTGCTCCTGAAATATTATACACTCACTGTTGAAATACGGTGTAGCTTTTGGGTTCTCTTGAAGGTTTAAGTTTTCTTAACTTCTATGGTGTTTTATTTTATTTAAGTTGTTTTCGTTGAAAGTGATTTCTTTATAGAAACTATTATTTTGAAGTTGTTTAAGCTTTGGTGTCCTTTCTTTTATTAAGAATTCAAATGTTTTTTTCATTTAATGTTTATACGTGGAGCCTTTTTATTGAGTGACGTCCTACTAGTATTTTGGCTCACTCCCTATATACAGCTTTGGGTGTATGTAAAAATTGTTTCTTGTGTATTCTAGGTTGTGACATCATGCTCAGTGATGGTGGTTTTGGTCTTTGATGGTCATCTCGTGCAGGTTGGTGTTGAGGCGTGTTGATGTTGCACCACTCTGTTCGTTTGGAGGTTTAAGTTGGAGTTTTAGTTTCTTTTTTAGTTGTTTATTTTTGGATGTTGGTTCTAGTTGTAAACCTTTAAATTTGATTTTAGTTTGGTTGTCTTTTTTTCAGTTTTGGTTTGAGTATCTTATCCATTGTTTTGTGTTTACTATTTTGAGTAAATCGTTCCAATGTATTAGTTTTGATACCCGGGCACTTGTGCCAGCCTGTGGGGATCGGGAACGCCCTTCGGACCATCTCGTGGATCGGGTCGGACACCGGGTCAGATGGCGACCTGGCCAGGTTCGTGACACCTTGCATAGAATTTTTTCAAGTTTAGAGATCTTCTGAACCATTCATATATGTCTATGATAACATTCAATTATTTTTTACATCATCCATGAAACTGTATGTTCTGATAGGTAATACCACAAAATAAAAAAACAAGTATCCATCCATAACTACTATATGTGTTTTGATTGAACTTATATATGTATAATACAATCCATATGATAATTTTCATCATTTTTATAGTACATGACTTTTATAGAATTTTTTAATTATAATGCACATGTACATTTAATATTTCTTAGATATAGTTGGGGTATCATACCCCTGCTTTTATATATCATTGAAACTTAATATGTTTCTTTTGTACTTTTGGGAAAACAACACATCTCTTATAAGGAACATTGTCACATTAGGTAAATAAAAACATGTTTTACCAACCCCTTCTATCAGATATGTAGGACTTGATATACTATTCATAATTAGTCTTATTAGTTTAAGATCAAAAAAATATTTTTCTTTTAATAATTTTGTGTTTTTTCTATTATCTGGTATAAAAATATGTTTCCCATTTACACAATCTATTTTAATGCATAAAATCAAAGATAATAATGTCAGAATAAATAGTTTATGAAATTAAATAAATATCACATAAAAATATAAATCATACTAAATAGAACACAATTTCACCTATTATAGTAATTATAATTTTTCTAAATTGTTTCCAGCGATCATCTCATCAAACTCATAAGAAAAATCACCCACTTCAAGTTAAGTAGAATCATTTTTTGATGGCTCTTAATTCTTAGTAAAATTCGCCTAATTTTATATCCATTTATAGGATGTCTCAACAAAGTGTGGTTTATTATTATTTGCTTAAAAATATGCATTAATGATCTTATAATGTTTCTATAGGGTTTAAAAAACTCAGGACCAATGTCCCCTAGAACCACACCTGTAGAAGAATTTTTTAGGATTACTGAGAGTGATTAAGCTGATATTTCATTGATTCTGATATTCATTTAGAGTTTGCCTATGGTTATAACCATGACCTCAATTTTTTCCACCTCTAAAACCATTTTTTCCATGAGAATCGCATACTTCACTTATTCTATGATTATTTTCATAAAATATAACATTATTTTTAAAAAATGATAATGTTGAAATTATAGGGAGAGATTGATGATTTTTAATCAAAAACTCACTATTCTTATTTTCTATAAGTAATGATGATATGAGATCATAATATTATGTATACCCATACAATTGTTTCCATTATTTAGGGTTATGTGGGTTGAATTAAATGTTGTATATATTTTTTCAATCATATGAGCATCTATAATTCCAATACCACAACATGTTCATGATGATTCAATTCTATAAATAGAATAATTATAATCACTGACCATTTTATAGTCTTGTAAGCACAAATCATTCCATTCATCATGGGTCTTGTGAAGCACAAACTCTTTTTGTTGATCAAACCTCTCTTTCAAACTCTTCCAAATCTTAAATGGGTCTATTTATATGAAGTACTCACATTTCAATCCCTTATCAATATATATTCTACGGATTATCATCACCTTTCCTTTATTTTGGAGGTTTGATGAAATATATTCTTTAATATATTTCATGAGATCCATTTTTTTGAGATTCGTTTCAACATCCATCTTCCAGGATATGTATTTAATTCTGGTAATATAAAAAGTTGTGAATTCGAGTTTTTCAAGATTTGACATGATGATAACTACAAGAGAGAGTCTTAATTTTCATTCAAAATAATAATACATTGATATTTTGAATTTTCCTTAAAGAAAATATTATAAATAAAAATGATATCAACACATTAAAATTATGTTAATATTATCATTTAATAATTTTTTATATCCCAAATTAATCCATTAATAAATCATTCACATAGGAGTATAAAATAAATAAATTAATACATTACATTACATTAATCATTAAAATATTTTTTGCATTTACTGATTTATGAATTAAACAATATAATTAGGAAGTGTAAATTAAATAAATTAAAACCATTGAATAATGTGATAAATTGACCTTTATGGAGTTAATTAAATAAATTACATAACCCATCAAATCTATAGGTAAATAAATAATATTCTATAAATCATTAGAACATCCCAACTAGGGGGTGAAAACAAGGTTTATGATTAAAGAAATAAATATTTAGATTCATCCAATCAAGTAGTGAGAATAAGGTTTAAAATAAAAACATTCCTTCACTCCTTTTTTTGAACATTCATGCCGATAACCTATTGTGAAAACAAAATTAAAATGAATAAAGTTTAAAAAATAGAGAAATATGAGAAGAAATAAAGGCATAAATTTTATTGAGGATTCTAATGTCTTCCTTATATCTGTCTCCCACACTATACAAGTGGGTTTCACTTCCCTTTTATAGACAGTGTAGCATAAGGTTGGTGGGGATCGGTGGGGGGAAGCCCACCCCCATTGAAAACTTCAGCCATATTCAACAGCTTCCTATCACTATTTGTAAATCAAAAGAAGATAATTATTTCAATTATTTATCTTGAAGAAATATTTATTTCATCATTTTTACTTTAATTATGCTTCCCATTAAAGTACAAATTAACACTCTAACTCAAATTGGGAAATCAATTCCCAAATGTATTAAATTTCAAAATTTCTTCATAATTACCTCTTCTGTGGAATCTATAGGGATTATGTGTTGTTTTGGGCTAACCTCATTTCAATCCTTCGCAGTTTTATCTACTTTGAAATGGAGTAAACATTAACACCAAGGTAATATTCATTCCTTCTTTTCATTTAAACTTTCTTCTTTCATTCTTAAACTCATATAAATCATTCAAAAATATTCCTAAAATTAATTAATTAGTATATTAAAATTATATAAATTGAATTATGAGTTTATAAACTTAGTATAGTGTCTTTATAATTTATATATAATATTTATCCTATTTTTTTAAAAAATATCTCTAATTTTCCAATTAATTGCCTAAGAGGATATTTTATATTTTTTATCTAACACCACCTTCAGTGATAGTTATTTTGGATTAAATATTTATAGACAACAAAAATTGCAATAAACTCTAGTTATTATAACCTATTTATAGTATATATAAATTATCTCTCTCACCCTCTCTCAGTGAATTCCCTATAAGGGTTGATTCATACCTAAAAAGAATGATATCAATTATTAAAACATCACTGACCTGACTGATGGTTAGTATATCTAATATATAATATTTATATAATTATTTTTGTTATATTTTATGCATATGGGGTTAATTTATGGAATAGATAAATAATAATGAATTGGAACCATGGAATGGAAATGAAAATGTAATAATTAAAAAAACGGAATTTGTTTATTTAATATTCAATAAAATGTTTATGAATAAATTCAAAATATTATAATTTATGAATAAAAACACAAATTTATATATTATACTTCTATTTAAATGATTTAATATTATTATATTTATTATAATGTAGATGAATATATGATAAAAAATGTGACTTGTGGTAAGTGGACTCTTCAACTAAAATAGTTATTTTTGATTCATCTTCTCCTCAATAATTTTTTTCATGATTCTTCAAATATAAAAATAGAATGAAATTTATTTTAAACTACATGGATGGGACCTATGAGCGGCGTCTGAGTGAAAACCTGAGGTGGCTACGGTTCTCCAGTTCTCGGTTTCCTCTTCCCCCCTTTGGTCGGGATCGGTTCATGGCAGCTTCTTCATCGGTGCGGCATGACGTGTTCTGTTGGTTCGTGGAGAGCCATGGATCTGGAGAGTTTCGTCATGCCTTTGGCTTCTAGTCCTGGTGTCATCAATTTCTGGAAGTTTTCAGATTCGACGAGGCTTTTCTTGCCTCCGGTTTCTGCAGTCGGCATTGACGACTCTTGGCGGTGCTACGGCGTCCAAATCTGAAGAGGGCGGGGCTTGGCAGCTCCGTTCTCTGTCGATCTAGTGTTTCTCACCTCTTCCTTGTCTCATCCATTACGTCCCGAAATCGTCCAGCAGGTTTCGGTGTCGCTCGTGTCCTTTCTGCAGTGCTGGGAGGGGGAAGATCTGGGTTTCGGATGCTGGATGTATCACACTGAGGGTGGCATCAGATAAGGTGATGCGACAATAGGACATTCCTCGATCTATCTTCTTCGACGGCCTCATTTTGTGGCGATCAAGGGTGGATTTTGGAATTTTGTGGCATCGGTAAGTTTCAACAGATATGTGTGGTATGATCATGGGAAATGTTGGGTGATGCTGTGTGTTTGGCTGTGGTTCGTGACTATTGGTTGAAGATGAATGAGGATTTGTGGTTAAGGGTGAAGGAGGAATGATCGAGTTATATGCGGAGCAGGGTGCGGTATCAGGGCGGCCTGACCTTTGTTCTAGTTTCTTCAACGTCCTTTTGTGGATGGATTCTTCTTGGAGGTTCATCTCACATCGTTGGTAGGTTGGGCGAACTCTGTCTGGGGTTTGCTGACTGGAGGATTTGGGCTGGTGTTGATGGTTGCACTGGTGGACGTTTGAGGAGGCTGGCTCTGAGGATTGGTCTGCTTGTCTGATGTTTGTGCCCTGGTTCATGGTTTCATGGCCTTTAAATTGTTTTTTGTAAGTGGTGAAGTGTTGAAATGGTGAAGTTGTGAAGTGGTGGTCTGATGTAGTGGTGTTGTAATGAAGTCATGTATGGTTTCTCACTTTTTCCTCAAAAGTGTTTTCATAATAAAAAATTTAATTTTCAGTCAGTCATATTTATTTATTAATCATGTTCCTTTTTATTATTCCATGTCTTATAATTATTTAATATAAATCCTTTTTTATGTAAAACCCTTGGATATTGAATTTATTATGTGTATTATGAAATCTAATAGGAAAAATGTGATATTATATTTAAATGAAATTTAATATTTCATTTGTATTCATATTGTATGATACTATATTTAAAATAACATTGAACCTAATAATTTTCTTAATTATATTATTATATATGATTATTTTTAAAATGATGTAATATTCATGCATGAATTATATGGGTTATTGAATTTTGAATCAATGTATTGTTTAGTTATTTTTCAAATTAAGTTACAAAAATAAAACAACGTATAAACCTAGAGATTTCATATGTCATCACCTTATAATGTATTTTCTCATATGAATATGTTATTTATCATTGATATGTTTTTATATGTTTTATTCTCACATTTTATATTATATAAAACGTTTTAAACAATGAGAATCTAAGCCAACAACCCATGCAATTTTCAATGCAATGATTGTAAAAATAACACCCTTAATATAATAAAAGATAGCGATAAAAACCTTATTTTCTCAATTAACCACTTGTATCATGTTATGATCAATTAATTGAACAGTTTGATACATATTCATTCACCTAAGAATGGAATATTTCACATTTAATTAATTTTTCAGAAAAAACCCCTTCATTTAATATAGATTATGATCTTATTATTATTGGATAATATATTAACTCCATGGAAATGATATTTTCCATTATTTATTGTAATAAAAAATATACTTTTTATCTTATTATATATCATTTTGAAGTTTAATTTGAATGGTTGTGTAAATTGATGAATATTATAAATCCAAAGGGTGAAACTAAAGTAATTAATTAGGGATACATTATGAAAATAATTGAGAATAAGTATTTCCCTCAAAAACATCATATAGATATAGCGAGATAATTTCTATATCTTAATAAAAATGAAAATGATTATGTTTCATCATATATATTTCACATTACACCTCTACATTAGTTATCAATAAAGACAAAAAAATCTATAGATTCAGCAATAGTTTAAAACCATGTCTCAAAATATCTCATGTTTTCTGATACTTAAGGTGCTTGAATTACTTGCTCCTTTATTCTCTCAGTGATGTGAATGAATTTGGAGAAAGGACCAATATAAATAGGTATAATAAATGAAGGATGGAGTTTCACATTTGATAATAATAAAAAATAACAAGGAGGACAAATAATTTAACTCTCTAGATACCAAATGGATGGAAAAACACCCTTTAAACTACCTTAACAGAATGACTAAATTCCTCAATGAATAAAAACAATGTAATTATGCTCTAGAATATGGAATGGATAAAAATAATATAACCAATATGATAGAGTAAATGAATGCATTACTCAATCCACCTCTCATGGATTAATGATTCTACATCATGGAATATGGGAACTATAAAATTTAAGAACCATACCAAAAATAATAAAGGGTAACCAATTTCAAGAACCACTTAATCGAATAGAGAATGGTGAGGCTTATTTTATAACCACCACCAAGGTGGATCAAAAAAATGTAGTCTCCAAAGGTAAAATTATTATTAAATAATTAATTCTTAATGATTTATATTACTTGTGTTGGATACATTATTTTATATTCAATATGCTTTCCAAAACAATTTAATCCCTTTCATGATAAAAAAATGTATAAATATAATGATAACACATTTATAGTGTAATTTGTAAATATTTTGTGTTAGATCCATACACAATTAACGTATCTAAAATGATTCCTTTATCCAACCTATAAATTCTTCATTTGGTAAATTGTTATATTATACATGTCATGGATTGGATTAAATTATATATAACTCATATCAAATAATGATAAAATTAAATCTCATTCCATGTCTTCAACAATACAATGCTCTTATATAAATTTATAGATGATTACAAATATACTTTACCAAATCCATAAATGTTATGGGTGTTGATAGATACAAATTATGTAAAACCCTAATATTTTAATAGAAAAACACTATATTTCATAGTATATGTGACACGCAACACTGAGTCCAAACAACCCATGAAATATATTTCTTTAAATTTAATATCTTTAATAACTTATGAAACATGCATCCCAAAGCTTAAATGAACAGTAATATAGTATACCATTATAAAAAAACTGTTAAATTCATGGTTATGAATAGTACTGACTAAATTATGAAAATTAGGGTTATCTATTAAATATAAATAATACAAGAATCATTTAAAAGAAAAATATTTTTTTCCAAAAAAACTGTGTATTTCTAAAAAAATTAGTCATGCTTTGCACACGTAATTTAAAATTAATTTTTACCACTTTTAGATAAAAATATTACAAGTGAAATTGATTTTTGAAATTATCCTATAAATATTCTCTTAGGGTAAATTTTTGGGATTTATATGAAAAGTTTTATTTTCTGATGAATAGTGAAAATACTAATATTTATTGAAAACCTCCTTCTAATTTAAATAATTAACAATGATAAATTATATTTTAAATTTGTTTTAATGTAAAATTATATCTATTATATTAAAATTTAACTAATTTAGGCCATTTTAATCTATTCATGTTAAATTATTGCATTGAAAACTTATACACTTATTTGAATTTTCTCTTTGAAAACCCACTTTTTTGACATGTCTATGAGTATAATTTTAAATTGGATTCAGCCACTTATATGTACTGAATTTGGAAAATTTTATTCCATATTTTGAATCCAAATATTTTAAATTATATAATAAGGTAAACTTTATTTTTTACTATTATAAATAGTAAAAGCGTTAAAAACTAATTATCATGGTTAAGGTTGAAACTGATATATTGGGGGTTAAAATAAAATATAATGGTTAAAATGACTTAAAAACTTATATAAACTCATTTTATGGAAATATTTAAACCTTATAACCTATAAAATATTTGAATGATCTATTTTGAAGCATTTGTGCTGGATAAAAATGTGGGTGAAAATGATTTTTTCAAAAATTCCGCGTGCATCCTCTCCCCCACTTCTAAAAGGCCATCCCTTATCCTCCACTCTTCACAATCCCAAACCCATTTACTTTAGAAAACACCTACCCAAATCAATTTTTTAATCTCTATAAAAAATTATCAGTTCATTTTTTTTATAAATCCAACCTAGTAAGGGTTTGGTGTAATCTTAAATAAGTTGTCTGAAGAAGAGTCAACGTTCTTAAACGAGCATTTTTATTTTTTCTTCTTCCACCTCATCTAATTTTCATAAAAAATGATAATATAATATCATTATTATATTAAATATACTAATATTTTATTATTTTAATTTAATAACCTATATCCATCTCCTCTTCCATCAAATGGGAAATGAAACTGTCTATTTTGTGTATGGTGGACTACCTCATCACAAACCGACATAATTCATTTTCCATAACCACATTTCAAGGATAGATATAATAATGAATTTAAAATATTTATATTATATTTATCATATTATTATTCCTCTATAATTTTAATATCACAAATACCTTCTTAGGTTCCATTCCTTTTACAATATGATAGTGTCGCTCGTGTATATGGTGAACTACCGCCTCGTAAAGTGATGTGATTCATTTTTCACTTAAACATTACATAGAATGAAATAAGGATATAGTTATTAAATATATATTATATATTTGAAATTATATTGATTATTTAAAATTAATATATCTCACACTACCTTATCCTTTCACCCATTAAGGAAATGATAATGTCGCTTGTGCATACGTATGTCCTACCATCTCTACGAAGCGATGTGATCCATTATCTATTATAAAATTTAAATAATGATTATAAAAATATATTTAATGAACTAAAATTATATTTATATCATTAAAATTATTCTTTAGATGATGGAACTATATATTATGCTCAATAATTGGAACTTTCATAATAAAACACTCACGATAAAACAAGTCAATTAACACTCGAAACAATAAAAATAATGAAATATTATTAAAGGGTTGTAAAAAATTTTAATGTGAATATATATGAAATTATAAATATGAATATGGATATTTTATAAATTAAAAACATGATTAGAAATATTATACAATAGGTTGAAGAACATTCAACCAAAAGGATCTCAATTTTCCTTTATTGGGGAATATTGTAATTTTTTACACCTAATTCATTGTATATTCTATATATACTGTCAATTTTACATGTTATATCATTATTAATTCATAATTAATGGTTTTATATGTTTCACTTTGAATTATTTCATCCCATAGGAATTTACTTGAAAATTACCAAGTGGTAAATAATTCCATATCTCACTTTCTTTTCATTAGGTTATATTACTTCTTCATTATATTTGAAATTATATGATTATGTGTGTAAAAACATTTGACTATATTATCTTGTATATAAAATTTTTTAATATTTATTTACATTTGATACACATAATATATTCATTGACTAATTCTCATGTTAATGTTATGATCTTTATATGGGTTTGTTTCACAATATCATTTTAATCGGGATTGTTTATATTTCAATTTCCATTGGAGAATGTTATTTGATCATTTTCTAATAAAACCCTTTAATTTTTTTACTCTATTTATTAATGATTATTTCAAGTAATATTACAATTCTTCCACTCTTTGTAACTTAAAATTAATGAGAAAATGTTTTCAATAAAATCTAACTTCATTTATCTCTTCAGTCAAAAATCATTTTTTCTTCTAAAACCATGTTTTCTGAAAATATTTTCACAAAATAAATTAACATTATAAAAAGGATTTATTACAGAAATTTTTTCCATTTTTTTACTTTTTAAAAAAATATAAAAGGAATCTTCATATTTTCTTTGATGAATTGAAATACAATAAAAAATCATTAAAAACATTTTTGAGGAAAATACTCTTCATCAAGGACAACAAACCTAAATTTTAATAATAATACATTAGGGATATTTTGTATTGATACCATCCATATTCTTTTAATATATGGTTTTTAATCATTTTTATTAATTAAAGTATTGACATTCAGTCTCTTGATTCATTTTTTAAGTCATTAACTTTTTCTTGGAATATTCACTTTTATATGATCATTGAACATTAAATTTTTCTAGAATACCCATATTATTTATCATGGATATGTATATTTATTCAACATATATCATCTCTACATATAGTGTTCTCTATTTAAATTTATTTTTTATTTTTTAATTATTGATAGATCCCTATTCTTTACTCCATACATATGTTTTATGAGAAGACAAATTTTTCATTAATAAAATCGATTATTTCATATATGTTGAATTCATTGGACATGTAGTGATAGGGAGGGAAATTAATTATATATCCCCTTTATACATTGATAGTTTCATGAGTAAAATTCATAATATAGAATTATATTTTTTTTACCTATATTTTTAAATTGTCTTATGAAAGGTCTTGATAATAGAGGTATCATGATGCCTGAGATCATGATGGCCAATAATTAAGCATTTCCTTCATTTTGAATTTATTTATTATTATCCATGAGATTTTTATAATGATATTATCTATGAATGTATTTTATTCTCAGTTTTTTATTAAATAGATTGTGTTTTTAGTTATTTAAAATACCATATTGAATATAACTTATCTTTTCATGATATTCAAGTTATTTAAATGTAATTTATGTTTAGTTATTTACCATTCCATATTAATTATTCCTTATCTATTCATGGTAGTCAAGTTATTTAAATGAAATGTGTGTTCAATTTTTAGCATGAAATATTGATTATTCCTTATCTATTCACAATATTCAAGTTATTTAAATTAAATTTGTGTTAAATTATTTAACATTCCGTTATTATTATAGTTAATCTATTAATGATCTTCAAGTTATTTAAATAGCATGTGTGATTGGTTATTTCCCTTTCCATATTGATTATTCCTTATCTATCCAATATAGTCAAGTAATTTAAATGTCATGTGTGTTAAATTATTTACCTTTCCATATTTATTATTCCTTATCTAATAATTATAGTAAAGTTATTAATTAAATGGTATTTGTTTTCAGATATTTATATTTACATATTAATTATTCTTTATTTACTCATGATAGCTTCCACTTTACGTAACTCTTACTGAAAATCTAATATCACCCTTAATTGTTACCTTTTTTAAGAATATAGGATGTTTACTATGAATGATATGAAAGGATATTCTAGATAAAATATTTATATTCACAAAAAAAAATTATGTTGTAATTTTTGTATTAAAATGTAATAATATAATATTGTATGCATCTAGTTTGCCAAAAATATTTATCTTTTCTATACTTCAAGATTTATTTCCTTGTATCTTATTATAATATAATAAAGTAGACGCCAACTCCAACTTACTAGATTGGGGGTCATTACTGTTGGTATTCTAGGATTTTTAGTAGAAAACTTGGGAACTAGATTTAGGAAAAATTTGATTAGGGAACATAATCTTATGATAGAAATTAAAGATAAGTATAGAAGAACATCCTATAGTTTTGGTAGGGTAGATATTATGTGGTTTTTCCGGGAAATATATCCCTCTCTGCATATTATAAGTGAGAATGGTTCTTGAATAGATGTACCGAGATTTAATGACTCTGAAAAGGAATCATTTTTCTTGACTTAATCATTACCTAGAACATTCTTGAATCCTGCCAAATGAGCATCAAAAAATTAAAAATGAAGAAATACATAAATATGGATATTATTTTTCATGCAAAAGAAAAAAAAATAGAAGGTGGTTGACCCTCTCAGATCACGTAATCCTCCATGATACTTGTGATTGAGTGACTATCATAGGGTCACATGAAGGAAATGGGTACAGAAGATAGTCTGCAGCTGGTCCCTTGAATTTTCTCTTAACAAGTCCTTATAATCTCACAAAGGAACCTTGAACATCTGGAGGTCATGTGGTGGTGTCTGAATAAACTCCCCTTGGCCGTGTAGTTTTCCAATAGTGAGCACCTCACAACCAATCATAAAATCCTTTGAAAATAGGAGAAAGGGTTGAGGCCTCTAGTGGTCATAAATATCATGCGACACTTCACTGATGGGGAGAATTATTGTCCTTGACAAAATTGAATCAAAAACGAGATACCCTTCAGCCTTTATAAAATATAAAAAAGGAAATAAAAAGGGATGAGGTGGAAGCCACTTGCAGTAATAAAAGATATATGACGCACCGATGGTGATCTGTAAGAAACCACAATACCACAATGAAATGTCTGCCTCATCTCATGAAAGAACATTGGTATATCATCCTCATCACATGAAGAGCCTCATGTATATTCATGTGAAATCTCACTCCCCCTTTGGCTTCCTAAGGATAAATGGATTTATTTTTCCACAAAATGCTTGCACACCACCATATGACCTTTTCAGGTCATACAACACATCACTAAGAGGTAGGGTAATTGTCTTTGACATTACTCATGTAATATTATTTGACTCTCAGCCTTGGGAACATAAAACAAAGGAAATAAAATAGGGTGTAGTTGGAAGCATATAGGGGTTATAAAACACTTGAGAGGCACTGAGGAATTCTATTGCATGGTCTCACAAGATTCATAGATAAGCCAATATGATCTCAGGAAGGCCCCTAGGTGAACCATCCTTGTCTTGATGAAAGTCTTAGACAAGTAACCCAAGATAATATAAAATCCTTTTAATAAGCTCACTAATCTCATGAAATTCATTGAACAAGTCAATATGACAACAAATATGTTCTTTTTCATAATTTCAAGATCAATCAAGTCCCCATTAATTGGAAATAATCGAATAAATGAAACATTTATGGGAGGGACTCGGAGTCGCTAAAAATCAGGTGATTCCCTCAAAGGTGATCCACAATAGAGGCTTACAAATATGTGTGGCACTAGAACCCTTCACCAAATCCAGCCTCTATTTGCACAAGATATTCCATGCAAAATGGAGAAAAATTTTGGGGGTGAGGCCTATAAATTTCCCACCCTAGAATCAAAGATAAGGGATGTTTTTTCGCATCTAGGTTTATCGGCACACCCAAGCACAAGAGAAGAT
This sequence comes from Viscum album, assembly GCA_963277665.1. Classification (NCBI taxonomy): domain Eukaryota; kingdom Viridiplantae; phylum Streptophyta; class Magnoliopsida; order Santalales; family Viscaceae; genus Viscum; species Viscum album. The sequence continues at coordinate 1,236,948,373 of OY728157.1, read as the reverse complement.
TTCTCATAGTGGTCAATCTCATGATCAGTAAGTATTCCATTAAATAATACACTAAAAAATAGTCAGAGCGATCATATAAAATGCGTAAGTGCTCTGCATGATCATCATAAATCATGCAAAGGACTTCCAACAAGACACATAGGGAAAATCCCACACATCTTCCAGATTTTACGAGAATTAAAATAAACTGACACAAAATAAATCTGAGTAATTTCCAATATATGGGATAAAAGAAAAAATAAAGGTGGAGTAATTAAACAATAACATGTTTTATGGACCTCATAAATTTTGTGTGATCCGTCTAAGAGACACAACAACACTAAGACATGTCTCCCAAACCTTGCAATGCTCATTAGGCATATTGTTTGGGTCACGTGAATCTCTCTAAAAATTTCAGAAGAGGCCACACGGTTCCCCTAGGCACACCACTTTAGTCTCATGAGTCACCCTGAGCTCATCACCCAAACCTTGTGGTGTCCTTAGGATACATCGCCTGACTCATATAACATAGTACATTATTTTCATCCAAGTCTCATAGTAGCACCCGATCTTGAGAAACCCTTTGAGCAAGATAGTTTAGACTCACACTGCCCTCCAAAACATCTCATCCAAGACATGTGATACACTCTAGACATGTCGTTCAAGATATGTGACACCCTATGAGACATATCACACTGACTATCATGACACCATCCATATGTTTCAACCATCTCTTGTGATGAAACCATGGAAAGTCAACTGGGAAATGAGACACACTAAAGACAATACAATTAGGTCTTGTGATGTCCTTTGAAAAAGTTAATTGCGTTATATGACACCCTCTAGATGAATAGGATATATCAATAGGGAATCCTAGGACTTGATTACATTTTCTATCCTTGGTGTGTAATCCCTGATCAAAAGGGAAACCTCAATATGTATGCCCTGGTCAATGGAACTACAACAACTTTGATTCCTGTTAAAACCATGATATGTAGGACACCTCCCAATGGTTAGATCTCTATATTAATTTTCCAAAGTAAGTCCCATAACATAATTCCCACATCCACAAGAAATGAAATTGGTTACTTACAATCCCTTGTTTCACACAATGATCATAGATTACATGGTCTTATGGAGTTGCAATAATCACATAATATGCATTTTAAGTCTATGTAATGATAAGTAAAATCATAGTGTGTAATCCAAGATCAACTAAACTATGATAAATATGAATCCTGTAATAGCTAGGATATGTCGGATGCATCCCTGATAACTGAATTCTATAATAAATCTTTTTAGGGATATCTCAGTGCATAAGACCCACACCCGTGTGTAGTGAGACTGATTAATTATTATCCCTTCTTTTTCACACTGAGCATAGATCATGTGAGCTTATGAAGTTTCAATAGTTAAATCATTTTCATTATGAATCTCCAAAAACTAGGTAAATTTAAATCATGTAATCATCAATGAGTGGAATGATATATTCATCTCAACAAAAAAGAATCTACCTTGGGGTTAGTCCCAAGGGTGTGACTAAAATATGAGAACTCTAATACTTACCATAATTGGGATATGTGGGAAGCCATTTTAAGGCTCAATATAAAATAAACACCTACTCTATTGAAATTATTCTAATAACTCTGACATCTCAACTATTGGGACCTAATCATTCCCATGGATTTATCACTCAACATCATCCATCCGTGGACTAAGAAAATGAATGAACTACCACAAATATGAATATCTCTACAATCAGGATATATAGGATGTCCCTCTAAGACATGAGCTTGAACACCAGGTGTCCCAAAGCACCTATATAAGTCATTTTCGCATGATGTTAAAAGGCATGGGTTCAATGAAATATGTGGGTTTTTATTCCTACAATAACCAAGATATGTAGCACACCTCATAATGGATCAATACCCTCCTTGGAATATTAATTACATTCCTTTGTGGTAGAAAATTATGAAGTACTTGGTTTTATAAATTTATCATATAATTGAGCTACCCATTAATTGGAAATGGATGGAGAAACTTGTATACATATAAATAGATTCACTAATGATACCCCCATTTCCTTTGTTCATCAGTGATATTCTATTTCTTTTTCATATAAATAGAATTAACCTATAATCATTTTGTTAGGTTAACTATTCTCATATAGGTATTAGGAAGATATTCGTGAACATATCTTAAATATATAAGATATCCCTATATTAGGCAACAATACCCCCCCCCCCATAAGGGTGCGATGAGCCCAACTTATTATCCTCTTAAAAAATGTGAGTCCCTAAGTCTTTTTTGGGTCTGAAACCCTAGTTTACCACCTACCTTGGAAAGTATGTTTGTACCTAGTTATGGAAGAGGGAACCATTGGAAGTTTATGTTAAGAAAAAAAATGATATGATATTAATGATTGACTAAGAGGTCAAACCCCATAAAATCAACCATCTATCTCAACCCAGTACACCTTAGTGAGGGTTTCCCTAATCTTCTCTTTCCCATTAAAACAAACTTCAAAAAGGGCCCTTACTGTACACAAATTTTGACACTCCCAGGGGATATGCTTCACATAATTCACATTTTCTTCACAAAACATTATAAAGGATTTAAATATATGATGATAGTTAATCCCCTAGGTTAAACCTATGGTCGATCATATTGAAAAAAAAAGGCATGATTTAAACATCGTATAAATGATTTTATGGTTTTTTTACTATGATTATTATTGATCATGCTATGTTTTTTTTCTTTAGTCAATTGTTGGAACCTAAAGGAATTGTTTTAACATTGAATATGAAAGATAATGTGGTGATTATGAGAAATCAAATGGGATTATGATTGGATGAAATATATTGTTATTATGCCTATCCGGTTGTCCTAAAATATGATTTACAACAAACACCTTAACCAACTCTCAGACTCACCAAAGAAGAGAAGGATAAATTTCACTAAGAGATTGAGTGATGGAGTCCCTAGATGAAATAGGGTTCGATTTTCTTCATGTATGAAATGTAGAAATAGGAACCAAGTAAACTATTATAAAGAAATAGGTAAATGTTTTCTATGTGGAAAATAAGAGCATAAAGTAATGAATTGTCAAGGATAAATGAATAGTATGATGGAAAAGAATAAATTTTATTTTAGATATCCATTTGTAGTTGTTTTCTTAAATATGGAGAACCTAGTCATTATATGTGTTAATGACCTCTTCTAATGGCTAACCCCTAGAACAAGGATGAACCTATATTGAAATAAAATGGTTGAAGTGTTTATGTATTAGGGTTCAAAAATTAAATTTTAGAAGTAATTTTACAAATTATATTTTAGTTTTAATAATCATTAACCATACAAGGATTGTGTTAAATTATAGAATAATATATGTATTTATTAAAATAAGAGTTATTGATTCAATCATGGGTTTATGAGTTTAAGGTTGATAATGAATTCAAAGTCCAAAATTAACATTTTTTTAAAAAAATGTGGTAGGAAAATAAAATGATTAAGGATGTTTTTTGAAATCATTTATGGGAATACAACCTATTTGTTTAGAATATGAAAAAATTATTTTAGGAAGAATGACCTTACTTTTTTAGACTTAAGTTTAATGGTATTGGTAAGATTTAGAGATTATATTATCTTTAATGTTGAATTAATTATGAGTTATTACACACTATTAATGTCATAGTAATTATATTAATTTGATTTAAAAAAAATTAAAACCCACATGATGGGTAACAACCCATCACATTCAGTAAGCAAGCGGGGCTTAAACCCACAACTGAACGGTGAAAAGGGTGTTGTGAAAATCACTAGCATTTTTTTATTTTGTGAAAAATATTATAAGATAAAGTAATTTTTATTTTTATATAATTAATTATATTTTGGTAGATCATTTATTGGGTTTTAGTACATATAACCTTTCGGTTTAACATAAATGATTATTCAAGAAGAATGTAATTAAATTTTTGGGGATGTAAGAAATAAAGGTATAAGAACACATTTTCAGTGAAAATATTATCTAATATTGATAATATTGAGTATAATTGGAATTTTATGTTATTTATTTGTGGAATAATATAAATTAAACCTTTATTTGGAATTTTTAGAAGTAAAAGGTATTATTTTGTTATATAAAGGTATATTCATTTTTGTTATTATTTTACCTTGTTGTAACAATTTTAGTTTTGGTTAATATTTAAAGATGAGATGAATACATTATTATTATTTTATAGATCTTATAATTTAATAAAAGTTAATTTTAGGGCTCTAGGTATAAAAAAGGACATATTGTATATTCATTTCTAAGAGTATGAAATGAAAAGTAAATGATCCAAGCATATTAAAAGGACTAAATCATGCTTAAAATATATCATGTATGTATATTACATTATATTAATACACAATAAAATAATTTCTAAAATTTAGAAAAAGGATCTTAAAACAAAAAAAATATCATATTACCTTTATATCAGATGAATCAATGTCCATTTAACTCGTCATAGATTTCCAGTTTTGAGGTCTAAAAAATTCCATTGATCATTCACTTTCTTATGATCAATGATCTCTATCGATATCCATATCTATTTACACTTTTCTTACATGACCATATCTTTACATTCAACCAATTATCTCTTAATCAGAAACCTATTTATGTGTAATTATAGATGAACTTCACATTTTACTTCCTTTCTTATCAGGAGGAAGTTTTATAAATCCTTTTATGATGTGGGTTTTTTAACAACAGCATTTCCAATTGTGAAACCCTTGATTTCTGGGATCAAGTTTAAATTGTGAGGATGAAATTGATTGAAGGTAGGGAGAATGTAACTCATGAAGCTAAAATTTTCATATATTTTATTTCATAATTAAATTTTTATAATCCCACCATAGTTTTATTTTATGATCAATTGTCATATTTTTAGTTTTGTGAATTATTTTGTGTTTAAATGAAAAATAGCCTAATTCTAAAATTTAATCAAATTTTAATCACAAAGATATTTTGGGAATAAATTTTACAATATTATTATAATTTGAGTGATTCCTTTTTTATGTATTACTTAATTTATGGGATTCAATATTTTCTTCTACAACAAGAGCTAATTAAAACATCTAGAGGCCTAAAAAATCAATCAAGTTGAACAATTATTCTGGCAGACAACATGGACCCCACCTTTGCAACTGAACCATAAGGTGGGATAAACAGCTCTAATTGAGGTGATGAAAAATGTATTTGAAAGAGGAAACATATAAATTCTTTTTAAATGAATTTTATGAAGGTTTAAACTCATTAATGTGGCCATTGTATTTCTTACATTAGAGGAATATTTATAGAATTTACGTCCATAAAAAGTCATGCTAAGTATTTATTTCAGAAAATACTCTAGACGAGTCCAATCAATGTAAAATTTTGAGGGGTAATTAAAGAGATATTATGGAAAGAATTTAATGAATAAATATATTAAAAATAAATCCTTTTAATGGTAAATCCATGTGAAAACTTTTTGAGATCAAATATTTAGTGATAATTATTCATCCCTTCTCCCTATAAATATGTATCTCTTCTCCCATTTTAGAATAAATCCATTTAAGGAGGATAAGTTAGATTTTTAAAATTTTAATAGTTTTTTTTATTTTAAATATATATTATATTATTCTTATTATTTATTCATATCCTTCTTCCATTTTTTTATTTTAGGTGTCCTCCCACCGTTGTTCCCTTATCAACTCCACTACAAATGGATAACTAACCTCGATGCATGTTAGAGGGAGGGAATTTTGATTTGAGTGACTTTATTACACTTTAGTTTATTATATATATATATATATTAAATTATGGGGTTTTTGTGATGGTTAAAATGATTATGGTGAGCACTTACCCCATTTTCTCTATTATCCAAATTCTTCTTCTTGTTTACCATTTTTGCTTCCCTTCACTTTATGTGTCATGCATACGGTGGAGAATGGCATGGATTGTGATGGTAATAGAAGAGGTATCCTAGATGAATTAAGGAATAAAATTACCCTAGATGCATAGGAATTTATATGGGGTGATGACATTTTAAATGACAAGGTGAAGTGTGATAGGACTTGATCACCTCATTGAGTTGAATATTGAGATCTTTTTTGAACAATGATTTCAATCCCTATAGAATCCCAAGAAAATTTTCTTTACTAATTTCTTATAACATAATTCTGTTTTACATTTAATTTATATATATTAAAATTATTTTTCATTCATTTCAAATCTTCCCATTTATATTACTATTATAATTTTATATTAGTTAGTTTAAAATAGTGATAATAGAAAAATATGTTTGTTGTGAGAATCCTTCTTATGATTAACCCTAGGTTGTGTTACTATGGTCCATTATTATGATAATGAAAAATTAATTAAACATAGTTTCATTAAAAACTTTTGTTTTTAATTTTGCATCATTTCTGGGGAATCCAAGTGCTTACACATTCTATTTTTCATTAAAATCAAAAAATAATACTTTCATTGAATATATTTGTTTATATAGGTCATGGATTGATTTTTTTCTTTTTCATATTCATATACTATTAATGATATATATCCATAATGAAGGAATAATTAGAAATTAAAATTTTATATAATACACACCAATTGGAACAGAATGCATTGATGCTTCAAGAGAATTTCAAACTTCTTGAAAAATCAAGAATGTTGGTTACATTGTTGGTCATTGAAGTTTAAGAAGTCAAAGTATTATCGATGGAATGAAAAAATAAATAAAATATGAATAGAATGAAATTATTGTTCCTTCTATGTTTCATAAGGACATTTTTGAGGTTTAATCAAAACTTAAAGATCCTCTTCCCTCTCCAAAAAATATATTCCTAAATACCTTACTTAAGGAAAAAGATTTTAAATTTGAATGTTTTGAGGGAGATTTAATTTATAAGAGTTCATTTTATTCAAAAATTATTGAATTTGAATTTATAATTAATCTCCCTTATGCTTATTTTTCAAATTTAGTGCAATTACTACAGGCCCTAGATGAAGAATAATAATAATTTTCTTATATTGAGGAGAGAATGGATAAGTTAGTGGAGCTATACACTGGTGTGTTTGAGGATGAGGGAACAAAACAATAAATCACTAAGGAATAATTTTTTGAACACAAACCATAAGATAACACACTAAAAATTCTACTAACTTCTTCACCAGTGGACACCACTCCTCTAATAGAGCTAAATAGGGAGAACCCCTTTATTCTTCTCCTTACCCCTCTGCACCTCAAATATTCTCTCTCATATATTCTAGGGGTTGGAGATATTTTTATTTTCATTGGGGTTTTCACTCCAATAATATACTTTTGGATATTGGGAAAAAATAATATTTGGTTGTTTCTATGAAAGAAACCCCATCCACTTTTATATTGGGGTTAAACCATAGTAACTTCTTGACTAGGGGAAGTGAAATCCAAGCACCAACATTGGGGTTCTAAACCATGTTCTATCCTCTTTTCTCTTTCTATTTATTTTTATTTTTTATGTATAATTTTATTACATTAATTATAGGTTGAAAGTGGTAGTAGATAGGAGACAAACTCAAATATATCACTAAAAAATAAATCTATGTTGTATTTTTCTTTATATTTATTTTTTCTTCCAATATTTTTATTTTTTTGAGCTTAAATGAGGGGTAGTAAATTCTATGTGTGGGGGGAGTGTCAAACTGCTTAGTCATTCTTATGTTTTTTTCCTTTTTGTTCTGCATTTTTTGGAACCTTGATCTTAAATGAATATTCTTATCACTTTTCACACTTCAAATGATTTTGAGGGAATTGAAAAGTTTTTTAAATAAATAGATTTTAAATGATTATTGATATGAAATTTTTTTCTTGGAATTGGATTTTCAGGAATTTTTATGGGTTAAATAATTTTTTAAATCCATGACCATGAAACACATGAAAAATTATTTTCCCCGTCCTATGAGGTATTCTGATCCACTTTGACATATTCTTCCTAATACCCACAATTTCTAAAGAGAGTCTCAAATTTTGTGTAAGGTCCAAAACATGAGATTTTTTCTATTTCAAATATTTGGAATTCATGTATGTTTCTAATATGATTTAAGAACTTATTTGGTTATAAATATTTTAACATGAGTCCCACCCTTACATCTATTCTTCATCATCCCTTAGAATCCATGAATTTTATTATAGGTTTAAGCCATATTAAAATCAAATTTTTCCTTACCTACCCACACTCTTATTATATTTTCATTGATATTTCAAGTTTGAGTGTGGTGGAAAAGACTTTTGTGTTCATTATTTGGGATATGATTCATTTTTGAGTGATGTTAGGTGTTTGTGTTCATTCTGGGTAGTGAATAATGAGATAATTGGTCTTGAATCACACATTAATTGTGTTTTATTTGTTTCATCAGGTTATCCTTCAAAAAATAGAAAATGAAACAATGGAGATGATCTTGAATTACTTATTGTAATTTATTTTATGGATCATGTCCCTATCAAAAATAGAGGGAATTAATTTAAATTTTTTTATTTTATTCAGTTGTCAGCTCATCCTACATGAAACAAAAATTATATGGAAAAAGAAAATAAAGTTTTTTCTTTTTGGATCTTTAAAAATATGGGAAAAGGTAGTGAGAATGGATGATGTTATTCATTATAATTATTTCATGGATCATGTACCATGTTAAAAAAGGGTTAGTGTTTTTTTCACATTTTCAAGGGGAATAGAGTGAGTTTCATCTTATGTTTTAGCTTTATTCATCATGCATTGTACTTAAGAGTCAAACCTCCTCTTTCTAGCACAAAATTTTTAAATCATGTTTCTACTTACCCTAAGACACAAAATTCACATATAAAAATTATTCATGATTGAAAATATTTTCATGTCTCGCACTATGGAAAAATGTTAATTTTCATAAGCCTATGATGATACAGTCAATTTCCAGGTATGAGAAAAACTCCCGGTTAAATTTCTATTGAGTGATGAGTGACATAAAATTCAATGTGAGGTAGGTTGTGATTAGGTCATATATTGATTTATTAGTTTTAATGAATTTAAATGTGAGGAATGAAAATTATAGGGAATTTTTTTTCATATACAAGATATTATGGAATTCTATTTTGGATAAGATCATTCATGTTTTCTCATTTTTGATTGTTGTGTGGATTTTTATTTAGATATAAAAGGATTGCCTAGGAGTGTAATTGTTAAGTGTGGGGAAATGATTAAGCTAAAAAATTTATAAAATTTATTCTATAATTCAATTTTTATAATCCCACCATAGTGTTATATTATGGGAAATTTTCACATTTTTAGGTTTTTGATGTATTTTGATCTCAAATGAAAAAATGGCATAATTCTGGAATTTTAATAGATTTTAATCACAATGGTATTTTTGGAAAAACTTTTAAAATGTCATTCAAAAGTGATTGATTTTTTTAGGATTATTTATTTTTGTTCTTCAAATCTTTCTTCTATAATAAGAGTTGATTCCAACATCAATATTCCTAAAGAAATAAATCATATTGAACAATTCTTCAAGTGGATAGCATGGACCCCACCTCCATAACTGAAGCATAATATGGTATTAACACCTCCAATTAAGGTGATTCAAATTTAATTTGAAAGAGAAAACATAGAATCGATTCTGAAATGGATTTTATAGCGTTTTTCACTCATTAAATGGGTCATTGGATGTCATACCTTAGAGTAAGATTTTGAGAATTCTCAGCCATAAAAAGTAAATATAAGTATTTATTCCATAAAATCCTCTTGATTATTCCAATATATTTTAAATTTTTAGGGTGAATTGAAGAGAAGTTTTTGAACAACATTCATTAATACATATATCCCAAATTATTCCATTTAATGGGATATCCACATAAAAAATTTTGAAGATCAAATTTTGAGTGAGATTTCTTCACCCCTTCTCCCAATAAATATGTATCTCTTCTTCCATTTCATAATAAAGCCATTTCTTGGGGATAAGGTGGAGTTTTTATGTTGTAATAGTTCTTTTTATTTTTAATATATATTAGTTTAGTTTTCTTATTCATTAATATTCTTATTCTATTTTTTTATTTTATGTGTTCTCCTGCTGTTGTTCCCTTCTCAACTCCACTAAAAATGGAGAACTAACCTTAGTGCATGTTCGAGGGAGGTAATGGTGATTTGAATGAGTTTATTACACTTTACTTTCTTATTACATTATTTAATTTTGGGTGTTTTAGTAATGGTTAAAATTATTACGGTGAGTGGCCTCCCAATTTTATCTATCATCTGAATTCTTCTTCTCGTTTACCATTTTTCTTCCCTTCACATTATATGTCATGTATACTATTGATCATGGTAGGGATTGTGATGGTCCGACAAGAGGTATCTTAGATGAATTCAGGAAGAGAATTACCCCATATATTGAGGTCTTAATATGGGTTGATAAAATTCAAAATGAGAAGGTGAGGTGTGACAGTTCTTGATCACCACATTGAGATGAAAATTAAGATCTTTTTTAACAAAGATTTTAATCCCCATGAACTACCAAGAACATTTTTCATCATTATTTCCACAAACATCATTGTATTATTCATTGCATTTATTTATATTACAATTATAGTTCATTCATTTCAAATACCCCCAATTTATATTTGTATTATATTTTTATATTAGTTAGTTTAAAAGAGTGAGAATAGAAAAATATGTGTGTTGTGAGTGGACTCCTTGTGATCGACCCTAGGTTGTGCCACTATGGTGAATTATTAGAATAATAAAAAATTAATTGAACAGAGGTTCGTGAAAAAACTATTTTTATTAGTAAATCCTAATGATTTTAAAAGAATAACATTATATTCAGTAGTATATGTGACACATAACACTGATCTTAAACAAATCACAAAATATATTTATTTTAATTTAATCACTTCGATAGCTTGCAGAACACGCAACCCTGAGCCTAAATGAATCATAATATATGTTACCTTTATAACCGAGACATTAAATTTGTGTGTATAAATAGTACTAACTAAATTATTAAAATTTTGGTCATCTATTTATTAAAAATAAAATAATAATATTTACAAGAAAAAATAATTATTTTCTCAAAACTGTATTTTTCTAAAAAATGGTTTGGTCACTCTTTACTCACATAATTTAAAACTAATTTATAGATATTTTATAAAATGTATAATAAAAAACGACCTTCATTTTTTAAATAATAATATAAAATTTATCTAAGGGTTAATTTTTTTGATTTGTCTAAAAAAATAATTTTTCGATGAATAGTGAAAATACAGATATTTACTGAAAATTACATTTTCATTTAAATGATTTAAAAGGCTCATTTATATGTTAAATTAGTTTTAAATTAAAATTAATTAACTAATGCATGAAGATCCTCCTCCTAGATATGGTATGTGCCCTTAGTAGATGGCGGTAGGCGCTGACTCTTCAACGGCTTCACACTCCTGTTGTACCCAATCCTCCCAGTAGCAGTGATTCTAGAGGCCATTGGGTCCTCTGTTCTCCACCCAGTAGGGGTATCAAACACAATACTGATAGTTCTTGCTGCGAGGGGGCCCTTTGTAGAGGAGGGGTGGTGCGAAACACCTCAGGGTCGGTCTTCATGGCATTTTCGGGTCGCCTGGGTCATAGCTCTTCTCTCGAAGCGGAGACCAAGACAATGTAGTTTAGCCTCAACCACTTTTGACTCCAAGGTATCATATTATCAGAGGTGTAAACCGAATCCCAAATACTTCACAACTTCATGTAAGGCAATGGCACCATTCCTTGGTTGATTCATTATATTATCAAGAAATACAGGGGTATGACTAGAGACAACACCAATGTGGTTAATATGTGGTGGGAGGGGAACAAAGTCACAGACCACCTTTCCTATATTGATATTTCTGGGCTGGATCCCATCTTCTTACATAATTTTTCCACTTTAAAGCCTTAGGGGGTTAACCTGGTGAATGGGGATGCCCTCGGCCTCCACTACTTTTAGCCTCCTTAGGCCACGTGTCTTTGTGGTTTGACTTGTTTATTTTTATTGGTCTCTCTTCCCTTAATAAAATATTTACATGTTATAATGATAGTTCATTACAATCAGTTTTATATTAAATATTAGTATTAAAACCTTCTATATATATGATATATTTCTCTTTGGAAACCCACTTTTTCATCCTGCCTACAGGTAAAAATTTAAAATTTTATTATGTCACTTAAGTGAATTGAGCTTAGAAAAATAGATTCCAAATTTTTAATAATCATAATTTATACTATATAATAAGTTCAAATTAATTTTTTACCATTATGAATAATAAAATAGGTAAAAATTAATTATTGTGGTTAGGGTAAAAAAATATTTAATGGGGGGTTAAACTAAAAAGATAAGGGTTGAAATGACCTACCAACTTTTCCAATGCCAATTTTATTAAAATATTTAGAACATATAACCCATAAAATTTATGAATGTCCCATTTTTTAGGCTTTCTTACAAATAAAAACATGATTGTAATTGATTATTTTCAGAAATTCCATGTGCATCCTCTCCCCCACTTATAAAAGGTCACCCCTGATCCTCCCCTATTCACACTTTCCAAGCCATTTGGTTTAGCCTATACCTAAAAACATAACATTATTAACCCCATACCAATCTCCTAGATCTATTGTTTTATTAAAAATATATCCTATATAGGCTTTTGGTTCAAACCTAAAAATGTTTTCCAAAGAAGATGTAACATTCTTAAATGAGCATTTTTATTTTGTTTCTTCTTACAAATCCTTAAAATATTATTGAAACATTATTTTATAATAACCAAAATATATTTCATATAATTAACTTTTATTATGTTAATAGAATGAAATTTATCCATATTATCTTCCATTAAATGTTAAATGAACTCATCCATCATGTGCACGGTAGACTACCACATCGCGAACTAATGTAACTCATTTTTCTTAACCATCTTTTGAATATGGATATTATGATGTATTTAAAAAAATTATATGATGTTTATGATATTTTTAAAATTATTTAATTTTAATATCACATATACCTTCTTACATTCCATTCTGTTTAAAATATGATAATTCCACTCTTGTGTACCACAGTCTATTTCCTCGTGATGTGATGAGATTCATTTTTCACATATGATTTACGTTGAAGGTAATATAAATAAAATTAGTGAATATATGTGATATATATTAAAATATATTAATTATTTTAAATTAATATATCACACACTTCTTTACCCTTTCACCCTTTAAGGAAATGATAATGTCTCTCATATGTATGGATGGTCTACCGTCTCTACGAAGTGATGTGATGTTTTATCCATGTTCAAATTTAAATAATGATTCCAAAATATACTAAATGAAAAAAAAAATATGTATAAAATTTATTTAATTATGTATATTATTGAACTATATATATTTTCAAGAATTGTAACATTCGTGACAAAACATGCATGATAAAACAATGCATTTAACACCTAAAATAATGAAAATAATGGAATATTATTAATAAATGGGTTGTAAAATTCTATAAAGGGATTATATGTGATAGTATAAATAAGTATATGGTTATAGTGTAAATTAATAACATTATAAAAATCATTATACATGGGTTTAATTTATTCTCATCCCAAAGGAAGTTTGATATAAAGGACTTCGTCTCAATTTACCTTCAATAGGGCATATTGTAATGTTATGAACCTAACTTATTTTATTTGGTGAATATAATTAGACTTTAAAATTTAATATAATGATTCATTCATAATTATTTTTATTTTAAGTCAAACATTTAATTATTTCATCCATGTGGAATTGACTTGAAAATTAACCCATTGCAAAAAATTTCATAACTCAATTTCTTTTCATTGGGTTATATTACTTCTTCATTTTCTTTGAAATTATAATATTATGTGTGTATAGAATTTCTTATCATAGTATTTATTTAAACTTGGTTTATGTGGATTTAAATTTGATAAAAATCATTTATTCATTAATTAATTCTCACTTCAATGTTATGATCTTTGTAATGGTTTATTTTACAAAATCATTTTAATCAGGATTTATGTACGTGAGTTTATATTGAAAGAAATTATTAGATCATTATATAATAAATCACATTAATTTTTGTCTCCTATGGTTATTCATAAATTTTCCAAGTAACAGTACCATTTTTCTACTCTTTGGTACTTAAAATAAATGATAAAATTTTTTTAATACAATCTGACTTCATTTATCTCTTCAGTAGAAAATCCTTTTCTTCCAAAACCATTTTTTCTAAAAATGTTTTCCAAAGGGTTTTTAAAATTTTCAAAATGATTTATTTAATACATTTTACCCGCGTTTTACTTTCTACAAAAACATTTTAAAGGAATCTTCATGTCATTTTTCAAACAAGACCCATTTGAATTTTACCAAAAATGATAAAGGAATCTTTGTTTTAACGTATATAGCATGTATATAATTAGATACTATCATGAACACTCTATGTTTTAAAGATTATTTTATAATTTTGAAATATTATTTTCAAAGAAAATTATTTTCAAAATATTTTGTGAACTTTATGTTTATTAAATATATATTTTCAAATTGAAAAGGATAACTTCTCCAACAATGTTTTTAAAGATCTTTTTATGGAATTTCTATTAATCAAAAACAAAAACCCTTTTCTTTACTTATAATCCACTGGGGATATGTTATATTGATATCATCCTTATTCTTTCTATATATGATTTATGATGAATTTAACCAAGGAAAGTATTGAAATTCACTTTCTTGATTAATATTTTAGTCATTAAAATTACCTTGAAATATTCACTTTCAAATGATTGTGGTACATTAAATTTACCCTAAACGTCCATATTATTTATCATGGATATATTAATTTTTCATATTATATATCATTTAAACATATAGTGTTATATATTAAAAAAAATTTGTTTGTCCACATAAATATTTATAAATCTGTATTCTTTCATCAATATGGATATTTGATGATAAGGAACATTATTCATGAATTAAATCAATTATTTGGTGTGTGGGGAAAAATTTTGGACATGTAAATACAGGTGAGGCCTAGAATTATATATTCCCTTGATACATCTACAGTCTTATGAGGTGAATCAATAATCTATAACTAAATGGGTTGTTACCAAAAGTATTAAACTGTCTTGTGAAAGGTTTTGATAGTATAGGTATCACAATACCTAAGATTAGGACATCTAATAATTTATCATTTCCTTCATTAATAATTCAATCAATGTTATCCACGTTATTTTCAAAATGATATTATCTATAGATGAATTTCTTTCTCAGTTATTGATTAAATAGAATGTGTTTTTAGTTGTTTACTTTATTCATTGATTATGCATTATCTATTCATGATAGAAAAGTTATTTAAATGGAATTTGTGTTCACTTATTTTCCTTTCCTTGTTGATTATTCCTTATCTATTCATGATAGTCAAGTTATTTAAATGGAATGTGTACTCAGTTATTTACCTTACTATATTGATTATTCCTTAACTATTCATGATAGTCAATTCATTTAAATTGAATGTATGTTTAGTTATTTACCTTTACAAATTGGTTATACCTTATCTATTCATGATTTTCATATTATTTAAATGTAATGTGTGTTTCTTTATTTACCTTTCCATATTTATTATTCATTATTTATTCATTATAGTCAAGTTATTTAAATGGAATTTGTGTTAAATTATTTACTTTTCCATACTTATTATTCATTATCTAATCATGATAATCAAGTTATTGATAAATGGAACATGTGTTCGTAAATTTACCTTGCCATATTTATTATACTATATTTATTATTCTTCATTTACACACGATATCTTCATCTTTATATAAATATTACTAAGCATATGAGTTCACTCTTATTTTTTTCCTTTACCAAGAATATAAGAAGTGTACTATAAATGATATGTAATAATATTGTGAAGGGAATAATGCTATTATATGGAAAAAAATTATGTTGTGATTTTTTTATTCAAATGTAATTCAAGACTCAAGTATGTATCTAGTTTACCAAGACTACTAAACTATTTGGTCCTTCATATTTTGATTCCTTTTATCTTATACCAATATAATAAATTAGACAAAAGATCTGGGTTATTTGATTTGGGTTCATTAAAAAAGAATTATATAATCATCAAATGCATTATATAATAGAAATAATCAACCTTGAAGTCATGTCCATTGTATGTTAATATTCTAATGTATTCCATAAATAAATTTCTTATCTTCCCCCAGAGAGTTTATAGAGTTACCAATAGGATTTTTTCATCTTTGGGACTGTATGTTGGACTTTTTAACAAAACCCAAGTGTTTTTATATATATTATAACCTTTTTAAAAAAAATTGACACACATTTAACGTTCATAAAAATTTATGAATGAATTTTTTTATTTATATATTTGAGAAGGTATTTTTTATTTCTGTAAGTTTTGTTAAAAATATCTTGAGTCTATAATTTTACATCACCCTGATACATATGTTTTTTAAAATTATGTATGGTTTTTTAGTGTTTTTCAATTGATCTAGAAAATAGAAAAGTACCAGAACATCATTATTTATACGTATGATAATTTTGGGATATTGATTTTATGATATTTGAAAAGTGTTTTGTATATAAGGTTTATTTTTAATGCATGAAAGATATATAATATATTTTTACATAGTTTGTTTGAGAATATTTAAAATTCTATTCACATATAAGATCCTCTATTAATCAATATGTACAATATTTTTCAAAATAATTAATATATATTAGAAGTTGTATCCAAAATATGTAATAGTGATTGATAAAAAATATATACTATAAATTGTGTTTGGTTTTTTAATGATGATGAAGGAATGCATAAGGTTTTTATTTATTCTATAATATTATTTAGTTTATAGAAATATTACAATCTAATGCATAATATTTTTTAATAATAAATATAAAAAAATACAGTTCATTTCAATAGGTAGAATAATTGGCAAGTTCATGAGATGGAAAGTTGTTCTATGAAGATATTTTAGTGGTTTCAGATTCAATAGAAATTTAAAGAGTCCCACTCCATAGAATGAGTTCACACTATACAATATCAGTCATAAAATATTATTGACAGTAACCCACCAAAAATTCCCATTATGAAATACTACAGGTGTAGGATTCTTATATTCTAATCTCTTAATAAGATCACATCATAAAATGTTACATTGCACCACAACCCATCTGGGGGTTGAATATTAATAAAGAAGAAACCTATCTAGAATGACATAAAGAGGTAAGAAATTATATTATTTTGATATCTATAGTAATTCATATAGAGTTGATAGATTGGTAAACCCAATATGGTTTCAATGTTCCCAGACAACTGTTAATTATCACTTTGAATCCAAATAAAATTTCCATGCTTGGGAACCACAAAACTAGCACACCAAGCTGGTTCTCTATATAACCTCAAGTATTCCTCCTTGTATACTAGAGACATCCAACTTGAAGTGAGGGTCTAAAGAAACACATGGGAATAATAAACCCTCTTTATCAAAGTAACCCATAATAGATAAAACCATAATTAATGAAAACAGTACAAACAATAAACATGCATCACAAATCTATTTACCAAATCTAGGTATATACCCACAACCAAAAGTAAATATTCCATATCTTTTTTTCTGTTCCAAGTCTCAAGGGACCCCAAAATAAGGAAAACATAAGAATCCCCAAAATGGGTTTTGACACAAAGTCTATTCCCCTCATCCATGGACATCCCTATGACGAAAATCATCCCTCTATAATAGGTTATTTTTCCTTGTTCTGACCTATAACCATAAATTCTACTCGAGTACCCAATGTTGGATCGAGTAGAGTGTGAGTATAACTCGGTATGAAACCACAAAATTTGTCTACAAAATATTCATTCTAATAAAATGTCTCTATAGATTTACTATGAACAATAAGGGATAATAAAGATAAACAAGTTCCTTCATTTAACAATATTAGGATTAACCACTTTTACCACAAGTTCTAGGTTTAAAAAATATTCACCTAATTCACTTAGGCCTATTATGGTCAATAAAACAACACATAATGGGGGCCAAGTTTCTCTAAAACATAGGGACATTCACTTCACCACAAAATATAAACATACCAACTTAACTTGGAACCTTAGTCTAGGTAATCATAAACTTTACCTTGATGCCTAGGTTTAGGTAATCATAAACATTACCTTAGAACCTCAGTCCATGTAATCATACCACTTTCATTAATTACGGTCGTGAAACCTCAGTCTGACTCAATAACCCACTCAATATAATATTGTGTATAAAGAAAATGTCTAGAAAACCTAAGGAAGGATCCTCAGTCAAATACCCCATTCAACCACTTATTCATTTTCACTTGTTTCACAAATCATTTATCACATTTATAGTTTTACATTCTATAATACTTTCAATGCATTAAAGTTCCTCCAAACACCCCCTTATTCCATGTTAACAAAGTAAGCACATTTATCATTGGTTTTATTTCATAAACCCATCAATTTACCATTGAACAAAACATTTCCAAATTTATGGATGAGGAACACCCCATGGGTGCCCTTTAGCCTGGTACAGTTAACAACAACCTATCCCATAAGGAACATGAGGGGATAAATTCATCATTTAATCAACCAATTTATCAATTCCCACTAAGGAACCCAAATAGAAAACCCATCATCCCAAAGCATAACCATATGCACATACATTTGGGAATCAATACAATGAAATATAACTTGTAAACCCACCTACCTAGAGTTTGTAGATGAACGATCACTTATCATTAGCCTTTTAATTGAACTAAAAAAACATCAAGGATACAGCCTATAATATATTGAAAAATTAATGTTGTAGGGAGTTTAAAGGATAAGAATAATTATACAAGGCCTCTTCCAAAAAAATAGAGTTAATAAGACTATTATATTTTATTGTATATTTGATCTACACCCAACGACGCTTTAAATGGATAAGATACAAGGAAGATTGTTCCTTGGAAATTTTAGAAGGGGTTGGTTCCTTAGTAAGGTTTTTTTTTGGAATAAAGGCAGAGATATTTGGGATAGGTTTCATAAATCTAGAGGGGAAAATGAAAAATTCCCTAATGTTTAATGGGGTACACGGTTTTTCCACACGGTTGGCAAAACTAAGAACCAACCATCCACCACCCTCTATCGAAGAGGGGCCTAGGTCATATGGTCTTATGGGGGGATGAAAAGTTTTCCAAACTATGTGGTGACTGTATATGATGGATCTATCAAATCGTGTATGGTTTAGAACCCCACCATGAAGGGATTTTATACCCGCACACCACCCTCTTTTGGGGAACACGGTTCTGGAGCATGGTTATCACTAACCATCCACTAACCATGAAACCAGCACTAGATGGCTTATTTTACCCCATTTCATTCCTTGAACCATCGGGACACCCCCAAGACTCCTCATACACTTGAGAAACATTTCAGTAAAAATTATTAAGGGAGTTAAACCAAAACTTAATCAATAATGTACCACATTATAAGTTATAGATCTTATACCTGGTGATGGATATTTATTCGAGGAATATCCAAAGGATGAGTTAAAATGAGGGGAGTTATAAGTTTACTTAAATTTGAATTAAAATTTGACTTTAAAATTATTCAATGATGAATAACATTATTTGATATATAATAAAATAAGATTGAAATTATAAAGTTAGAAGGTAATAGTCATATAAGAATAATTTCTTGTTCTTAGAGAAAATAATTAAGAGTTTGGAATGTGAGAATTTACAGAATATCTAAATTATAGAGAAAGTGTTATTGATGAACTGGATTGTTCTAAATACTAGGTTAGGTAATTAAGGGTTTTTTTTATTATCATTGATGATCAGGATGTAAATAATTTATATAAGGTAATTAATATATAGAGTATTTTAGTATGTAAAGTTTGATTAGAAGATCATAGACACAACTCTTGCCACAAGGAGTTGATTATACGTAGCGGTAAAGTCACAAGCAGCACATGGATATACATTAAATCATCAAATTCAAGAAACTATGATGTTTTCTACACAGTATGAACTTTTAGTGACCTTCATGTAAATACACATAATGGATACCTACAGGCCTATTAACTAATACCTTATTCAATGTAGTGTGTGGAGGAGAAGTAGTGGGCGTGACCCTTGGTGAGAAGTGATACTATTTATATTTATATTACAGGTAACACTTATGGAATAATTATTTTATCTAATCATTGTTTCGACATAAATAGTTAATTATAGTGTATTTGGTATAGAAAAAATGGTAAGTGTATTCTTTATAGAGGTATCTAAATGATATTTAACTAATAAATAATTATATTTCATAGAGTGATTTACATTCTATCCAAATGTATGATTTTGTGTGGTTGCTCCTTAGGGAAAATTTTAATTGTTTTACTTATAAAATGTGAATAATATCCTAAATAAAACATTAGAGAATGTATAGAAATTCTTAAATATATAAAAAACTTGATTCTCCCATACTTATTATGTCATGGGATACTAATATTTGAATCATAGTAAAGAGGTTTTATTTTGGACCCAACATGAATTTTTTTTGAATATGATGATTTTGTATCTTAGTGTAAAATTTTTATTTTGAATTTAGATGTATAATATTGAATTTATTTTATCTGTTTATCATGTATCATATTTATTAAGATAAGAAAATACCATAGGGAGTTATAAATATTTATATAGAGATGGACAGTTCTTTTGAAGAATTAGATATTCAATGACTGAAGAATAAAAAGATTAGTAGGATATTGAATGTATCCTTGGAATATATTGAATAAAATGATACTAAACTAAACTTTCATGGGTAGGTAATTAAGGATAAATATGTGACTCATGATTTATCAAAATCATATATTTTTTTATATAAAAATAGAGGGAAAAAACTTGGTGATCAGAATTTTGAGTGATTCTTTTAGAGAATGAAATTATATAATTGTATATTATAAAAAAAGTTATTTTTAAATAATACATTTTAGGATCCCTAAGATGATTATTTATATTAATTTAAATGTTTTTTAGCCATTAAAAATAATAATTAATCACATATGTATGATTTTAGTGTTGATTAAGAAGTGATAGCTAAATTTTCAATTAAGATTAATTAGGAAGAGATTCATAAAAAATTTAATCTCTATAGAAAATACAAAAAAAATATGACACGATAATATGGATTTATAAGAACATTTCTATGAATTATGTTCAAGGAATGTTATTCCTTGATAAATACAATTGTGATAAAAATTGAGTTTGAAATAAATATGAAACTAGTACCCTTCAATAAAAATATTTTTAGTGGAAGGAGTAATAAAATAATAAATTTATTTTAATAATTCATAGTTGGATAAAAATGGTAAAATTATTAAAGAATATTGAATTTAAATAGTTTAATATAATAAGTAAAGTAAAAACAAGTGAGGTTAATAAATAATTAAAACAAATCCAAAGTAAAATTATTTTTATAGGAAATATATTAGATTATTGTGAAGTGATATAGAATAAATGTAATGCTAAAAAATGTTAATGATTCGACTGTAAGAAATATGTAAATTAGTATATATTTTCATTTTCATGAAGAATGTTTGAGGGTAACCACGAAGCTAAAATACCAACAATTGTTCTTAATGTAGATTTATGGTTTGACATATCATCACCTGAGGAAATCATGAAACCAGTAGTGAATTACAAAAGGCTGATTAGTGGAGATAAAAAAGAAAAAATAATAATAGAAATTGAAAATTTAAATGATGTGGTTGAATCAAACAACTAGATTCTAAGATATATGTATGAAAATATGTGTCTTTATAGTTTTATTTCTATTCATGTAATCACCATTTATGAAGATGAAATATGAATGATTTTATAATCTGAATGTAATATAATATCAAAGTCATTCAATCCATTAGAAAGAAGGTAAAATTAGTTTTCATCTATCTGTTTTCTATATACTTGTAATGATAGAGGTTTTAAAAAAATAAAATTATGGAATAAAATGTATTCACATACAAATAAATTGATTATACACCTATAGAAATATTTTTTATTATTATAAGAAATACTTTCACCTGATTAAGAAGTAAAAAAATTGAATTGGGATTGAATCGATTGATAAGAAGTATAAAAAATTTTGACTAATGAAGAAGATGTTATAAATGTTCCTATAGTGGAAATATTTTAAGATATTTTAAAATTATAAGTAGATATTATAAGGGGATGTATATCAATACAATTATAACTAGTAGAAACCATGTTGGTATGGAAGGAGAAACTAAAATATTAAAGAACAAGTTCACGTGTTTAGAGAAAGAGGAGACTATTTATCAGTGGTATATGTGTCCAATATTAAGGGTTTTTTGGTATAACTGTCTTTATGGAAACGAAAGAAGAAACCAGAGATGGTATTAAATTGTTTCACTTTTGGCCATGGAGAACAAGCAAGATGCATTTCTAGGTTGTATCATTTATACCACTATAAATTATGGGAAAATACAAGTGTATATATCTATACATGGAGAATAACGAATAGAAAAGAATGCAAAAACTTTTTATTAATAAAGGATGCATGAATTACTGAAATGAGTCATTAAGGAAATAAATACCATCACATTAAATAAGAATTAATTATTTATTATGATTAAAAATAATAAATCTTGAAAAAGTAAAATAATTTAGAAGAATATTACACAAGTAGTATTTATGATATCAAATTGTATGATTTTTTAGAAAACACAAAACCATGAGGATAAGTAAATTAAATATTTTTATAAAATATATATCACTATATAGGCTTATTAGTATAATTAATGTATTAATTTTTGTTATCAAAAGGAACAATTGTGTATATGTGGGATCATTCACACTGTAGAAAAGGTAACTCAACTAAACAAGTCGGAGGATTTAGAATCAATTATTGAGAAATAGTTTTTAATTAGTAGTGAATAATATAAAATCACTTTGTAGACTTGGATAAATTATAGATGAAATATGTTGGTTTAGCATGACCATCATGGATACAAAAGATAA
The DNA here is from genome assembly GCA_963277665.1 of Viscum album. NCBI lineage: Eukaryota > Viridiplantae > Streptophyta > Magnoliopsida > Santalales > Viscaceae > Viscum > Viscum album. The sequence goes on along the minus strand of OY728157.1, from coordinate 1,236,925,276 downwards.
GCTAACATGATGGAACCCTCTCCATGTGGAATATATGTAGTGTTTATTGATTCAGGATTAAGATGGGAGAAATCATCCTTAGGAAAAAATTAAATATATTTTCATTCATATAATATAAATTCATTAAAATGGGGTAAATTTTTGGAGGTGGATTGATTTCAATGATAAAACAATAAAAATTAAAACATGTTCTATTAAAATAAACCACTATTAATATCAAAGTATGAAACATTTCAATGAGTGTTATCATTAGCAGTAATAGAAAAAAAAAGATTAGATAACAAATGGTCTATTATCTTATGGTGTAATAATTATGATAAATCTAAGGATTTATATAACGATGAAAATTTTTACTTAATATCATGCTTCCTTCATTGATATCAATGATGAATCTGGATATTCATACCTAAATGATGGAGTATAAATGATACCATTCATTACTTGGAGTGGAATAGGCGTCAATTCAATATCTATGTTTTCCAATTGGTATTATGCCACTTTTGGAATTCAGTTAATTATGTAAGGGCTTAGAAATAAGTTGAATTCCTGAAATAAGTATAACAATAGCCTATTTGAGAGCAACCTAAATTCAAGGAGAGATACTTTCTCTATTTTGTTATAAAATATTATGTGGTGACACCAATTATATTTTAGGATACTGAAAAATTACTAAGAATAATATTATAATCAATAGGTGTTTTCATTGTATTAAATATTATTAGATTAATTTAGGATATAAGTTCATGAAATAAAGTGGAATTCATATAAAATATTCAAATTCAAATTATCATAATATCATAATTAATAAATCATTTTATGAAAAATATATATATATATATATATATATATAATAAACATCATTTTGTGTCACTTTCTTGACAAAAACATGTTTTATCAATTAAATCAACTAATATGACTCAAACTCTTGTGAGTTATTGCTAATGCACTAACAATTTTCTATAAATCTGATTGAGATCACTGGAAATTTTTTGTCAGTGGAAATAAATTATTCAAGATATAAATTTTTAATGGGAATTAGTGTGTGAAAAGGAAAAATATATATTAATAATTAAGACACATGTTTTCTATAGAGTTCACATTTAGTAGGATTACTGGAATTTTTTATAACACATTTTCTAGTGCTAAAATCACTCAATGATAATTCTTGAGATTAATATTGATGAATACTAAGGTGGTAATAAATTCAAGTCATAATAAGGGCTGGTTTAGATAAGTTCAATGGTTATGATGATATTCAAAATATTGTTCAAGGAACATGATAATGTGATATGGATATAAAATAGGAGAAATGTCTCTTTATCCATCAAATTATAGGAGATATGAAAAAACATTGATTTTTCTTGTAAATTTATCATAAAAAAATATTAACAATGTTTGAGTGAAACAATTAAACACAACTTTGTAATTTATTGTGTATAAAAAGCGATGAATGAAAAAGTGACATGATATTATTTCCACCCATTTTATATTATTAACAAAGGGGTAGGATAAGATAAGTTTATAATATCCATAGGATTAAAGGATATTCTCATAAATGATAAAAGGTGGAGGTTAAATCTGTCATTATTGGTTATTGGATTTTATGTAAGTACTGTTGACACAATCTATAGTTTGATATTCTTATAATCAAGTGTATGTATGTTGGATTTATTATAAATTACCAAGTCATTGTTTTTTGAAAATAAAAAATAGGTTTCTTATATGATTGAAACTCATTTTAGGTTGAAAGAAATGTTTACATATTTTCTATGGTTGAATAGTTGAGAAGGTATTTTTCTCTCATGAAGTCAAGAATTGTTAGAAGTCAAAATTTTCACATTCCCCAAGTACATATGCTTTTCATTCTTATATTATGTTTTTAGAGTTGTGGGGTAGATATAGAAAAGTAAAATTTAGTAGAACCTCATCATATGTACATAAAAAAAATTTGGGTTTCAATGATTAATAATATTAGAAAAATGATTAGTAAATAAAATTTTGTTTACTGGTATTAAGGATATGTCATATTTTTATAATGGGTGGGGTTGAGAATTTTGAAAATCATAATCATGTGTAATATTATTTATTCTTTATTATTTAAGATATTTTTATAACAATTTATTACATATATATATTTGGGGAAATTATATAAAATATAGAAAAGTGATTGATATAAAATTTATGTTGGGAGTTACTTAATGTTTTCAAAATAGAAAAAAAGGTTTATGTAGTTTTTTTAGTTATGTAATATTTTTTTGTTTAACAAACTATTGTAAAAATATACCTAAAATTATTCGACATAGAATCCCATGTTTTATACTTTGTTTTTATAAGGAGAAATTCTTTCCATATTGCAATATGAACAGTTTCAAAGTGAATATATTCAGGTAATTTTAAATGAACTGGGATTTTGAAGAAGCTCATGTCATAGAAGGAGTATCAAACCATAATATGTTCAATAAGAAAATATGTTTGAGAGAGTCATGTTGGGTATGATTGTCAATGAAAATATTTAGGGTTGTGATTCTAAAGTTATTAGTTGTTAATACCAATGCATTGAAAATCATTATATCACATTGTGATCTATAAGAAATTAAAAGATATTAAATGTAGAAATAGATAAATCACTCCATAAATATGTATTTCAATCTATGATTATTTCATCTAGGGAAATTAAAATATACATTTAGAAATGTCAAGATGGTGTTTTTAGTTTTTAGAGAAAAATTAATTATCTATTTGAATTAATTTGGTGGATATTTATTTTTGGAAGATCCAATAGATGGAATTAATTGAGAAAAAGTTGGATGTTGGTATAGATTTGAATATATAATTTGATGTTAAAATTATTCTAGGGTAAAGTATATTATTTTTTGTTAAATGTGAGAATATATAAATGATATGTGGAGAATATAATAGAGTAAAAAGAGGTATTATGTGTTACTAGAGATAAGAAGAAGGAAGAGTTAATAATTTTATCAAAATTAAATATCATAATTAAATGGTATGGGTTGAATATGAAATAGATTACACATAGGTTACAGTTTTATGCTAAAAAGTTATCCTAATTATCAATAAATATCAGTAATTTAAAAGCTCCTAAAATGGAATCATTATCTAGGGTATTTCTATTATGTAATGTTTATAAGAATATAAAATACTCAACTCTTATCACAATGAGTTTTTTCTATCCTGAAGTGAAATTAGAACTATTACACTGATATAAATTGAACCATCACATTATATAAGTTTTATCTACACATGTTAATAATGGAGTGACCATCATATCAATAAATTGAGAAAATACCCACATATTTGTAAACTAATACCTTCACCAAATCTATATGTGGAGTATAATAAGACGAAGTTATCTTAAATGAGAATTGATCATACCTAAACATGTATTAGTAGTGAGCCTTGGTGAAGAGTGACTTAACTAAATTATTTTACACAAAAAAAAATGGTGAGTTAAATTAGATTTGGTGCACAAACATAATTTTTAGTCTATAACACCTAGACGCTTTAAAAATAAAACTATGTTTGATTGCGTATGTGACACACAACATCAAGACTAAATGAACCATGAAATGTTATTATTTAAATATGACCATTTCAACCTATCCATTAAATTTGTGGGTATGAATAGTATTTATTTGTTTATTAATTATATATAAAAGTGCCAGTGATTATAAATTTATTTCTAAATTATTTGTAAATAATATCTCACTTTTTATGTAAATTTATTTTATTCATCAAAAATATGTTTTCTTCAAAATTGATTATTATTGAATTTTGTGAAAAACTATTTCTCACAACCCATCCCCCGGGCCCGCATCGTGACTACCCCAAGCCCGCCTTTGATAGGCCAGGGGCTGGCGACTAGCACCAAAGGCGTAATTCCATAGAACTGGGAAGGCATTGCATTTATAAAACGTAAACACACACAACCAGAAAACAAGAGGAAGCAAAAACTAAGTAAAGCACTATAACAAGTGTGCTGAAAGTAAAAAGGGACCAGAAATGAAAGCCCAATAGAAAGGTACAACTACAACTAAAAGAAAGTACAACTGAAAAACAAACAGCTGGAAGATGGAAGCAACTCCTAGATTGTCCTCTGGGTTCCTACCTGAAGGGTAGGTACAGATGTTCTCCTCAGCACTCCACATCTGTACGTCTCCTCCGATTACCGACTCGTCATGAGGTCTACCTCCGAGTACCGTCCAGTCCCCGTACACTCTGCCTCAGTCAGCGTTGTCTGTCATCTGCATCAAACACAACGAGGTGCTGGCGTACCCCGTGTAGGGGTGAGTATAACGATACTCAGTAGGGACCCTAAAACCCTCAAGGTCTCACAAAAATACAACAAGGATAAACCACAAAGAATGATCTCAACAGATAACCTTTACTTAGGTATATGCCCATACATATAGCTAAGTTATCAAATAACCCATCTCAATCATGAGGAAAACACAAAGGTCATTGACTCAGCTCAAACCATGATTTTCATTATCGAAAACATAGCTGCGGGAGAACTCCTACTCTATCGAGCGCAGTAGTCCTATCATGACTCTGAGGTGCTACTCTCTAACCTTAGACTGCTGAGGTACTCCTCCTGTCGAGTATCGCGGGTCTACCGCCTCACACAGTAGCGCTCCCCGCCATGGGTCTGCCTCCTCACACAGTAGCGCTCCCCCTGATATCCTACAGTGGTACTTCTTCTATCAAGTACCGCGGGTCTTCCGCCTCACAAAATAGAGCTCCTCTTCCATGGGTCATCCACCTCATACAGTAGTGATCCCCAATAGGCTAGTCAAGTCATTCTGAAACGTATCGGACAAATAATCATCAGGTCTCAGCCAGCTACTAGGTCTCCGTACTCTGTATACTCGTCTCTGGGAGGATCTGCTCCATGATCTACTAGCCGATACTCCAAGTGTAACGAAGTCCTAAGAATAAGTATATTAAATGTCCGCCATGTCATAGGGGTCTCAACGCAACAGACGGCACGTCAATCGGACGCCCGGTCTGTGAGTTATTAGCCTTTTTGTCCAGGGGGCCCGGTTGGTTTCATGTACGAACCAACCCAACCGTATCTCAATTGTACCCTGAACTCCCATGGGGTATACTCAAAGGAACAGTTTCTCAATGATATTACCAACACTGCTGACGGTTCGTCAAACGGACGTCCGGTCTGAAAGTTATTGGCTTTTCCGTTCCAGGGGCCTAATTGGTTTTTAAACTAAAACCAACCCGACCATACTCCAAATACGTCAAAACATCAAGTGGAGTATTCCAAAAGAACCTTCTCATCAAAAGAAATCCAACGTAGTTGATAGCACGTCAATCGGGCATCTGGTCCTTATGTTATAAGTGTTTCTACTCGGTGGGCCCGGTTGGTTTCAGGTTCGAACCAACCTGGTCATACCCAAACTTTGCCGAAACCTTTGAGTTTAATATACAGAAACGACCGTCTCAATCCGAGGAATCCTACGCAACTGATGGTGCGTCGATCGGAGTTTTGTAGCTCAAGTTATGAGCAATTAACCGAAAACAATTCGAAAAAGGAGGGTCTGGGCCCGGTCCGACCTGGCCCAACCCACCTTAGGTCGGCCCAAACTAGGTCGACCCGGCCCAGGTCCGGGTCTGGCCCGACTGGGAGTAGCCCGGCCCGGCTCGTGCGGCCCGGCGGAGCGCGGCCCGGCCCGACTAGGCGAGGCCCGGACCGCGTGGCCCGCCACGGCACGGCCGGGGGGGGGGGGGGGGGGGGGCGCTGGTTCGGCCAGCTGGAATGGCTTAATGATGCACCTCTTTAATTCCGGAACGGCAAAGACCTTCCGGTTCCACCCACTGTCATGGCTCAGCCGCGGCAAACTGTTCCGGCGGCGCACCGCCACCGCCTTCTGTGCACCACCGGACGCACTCCGTTGGTCCATTTCACCCACCGTCTGCGCCTATGTTCATCTCGGGACCCGAAATCCACTGCGAAAGCTCCAAATCGCCGTTGTGTTCCCGTTTCATCGTCGTCCATCAATTCGCACATAGACGAACGACCAGCAGAGGGTCCGAACTTGTTTTTTAGCCCGTGCCCTCTGTATTAGAGCCTAAAACCATAATTCATCATAAAATAACGCCCAAGTACAAAGGTACAATACACATATATAAAATTTTACAAAAAAACAACCCCCTACCTCAAGGTTTGTCATTCATTGACGTTATCATAAAAAGGTGGACACCGGTTTGTTGACGTCGTCGCAAGGGAGGAGATGAAAGTGTTGACGAGCATTGGCATTCGTCGCTCTCGCAAAGTTTCTCCGATCCCGGCTCGAGCGTCGTTCGTCGGAGATCCGTCGGAAGGAGGACTGTTCTTTGTAGAAGGAGGGAGTTCTTCTATTTCTCCAGAGGTTTCCCCACATATAATATTTTCTATGCAAATATCAAAATAGATTTCTCCCACTTTAAAGAAATCCCAACCGATTCAAAATAACTCAAAACTAGATTAAATAATTAAAGATGTCTTTAATTAAAAGAGTTGGCACAAATTAATGGGTGAGAGGGGAAAATGTGAAGAGTCACAATTAAATGAGGAGTTGTCATAATAAATGCAAGGGGAATTAATTATGGAGTTGAGAGAAGGTAAGGAGTTAGGGGTTCGTGTGGGCCCCACCAACAACCTCCCCCTTGTAGGATATAACTACCGGATATAAAATAAAATTGTGTTCCACAATTTTATTTATTTTATTCTGAATCCCCAAAATTAACTTCCAACCTGAATAAAACGCAACTACAGTAAAGGTCCCCTTAAGCAATTTCCGGCACTGTGAGTTCATTAGTGCCCTCATATTTCAATTCCTAGCAATGGTTAAAAAGATAGAAAAACCTACACGTACGTTTACTGAACGTACCCAAAAAAACTTCAGAAATTTATTCCGGGCACACCGGCCCTCGGAATCAAGTGCCGTCAGAAACTGCGGACTCGTAAGATTCCAAAAAAATTAAGGAAAAAATTTTCCTTGAAATTTCTTGGTTTTAAATTACTCCCACCTTCTGGATTTATGTCCTTGTTAAGCTACAACACACACTAGGGAAACAAAAAAGTGGGACTGAGCACGCATCTAAGCCTACTGCTCCCTTATTCTCTCCTGTAGGTTCCCATGCTGCCAGTGAATACGCACCAGAGGAATCGTCCATCCACGTAGGACCTGCTCCTGTCATTCCTCGATCTCCACCAGGACCGTAGTAAATTTTTTCTGTCATAGATTTCCAGCTCCCCGTGGTCGATGTTGTGGGATGAGTTGTGCACGCATCTCCTCAGGTGATATATGTGGAAGACGTCGTGCACCCGATGAAACTGAGGTGGAAGGGCCAGGCGGTAATCCACCTTGCCTACTCTGCTGAAAAATTAGAGGATTGACTATAAAAGACTGAAGATAGGTTGCATCATCTCTATCCACAAAGGATTTCTGTAAGGCATCCAGCTGCTATGTCACCTCTCCTAGAAGATGAATACCATTCCTCCTGCTGATCGTATCTGCTACTACATTCCCCTTCCCAGGAGTATAGAATATCTCGAAGTCATAGTCCTGGAGGAACTCAAGCCATCGCCGTTGTCTCAGGTTCAGATTCTTTTAAAAGAAGACACACCTGAGACTATTGAGATTGGAGTGATTCGTAAATCGTTCTCCCAATGAAGAATGGGTGAGACTAGCCAATTGTAAGAATTCATTTTCACCCTTTTTCGCCAATGTTCTAGAAGAGGTTCTAAGATTTATCCTTTTCCTAAAAGGGAAATATGGTCTCATCTCTTGGATGAACCACATCCTTTGCCTAATATATTCAATCCTGACATGAACGGTACAATTCATATCATGGATGACGTCGTAAGGCCTCGACACTACTACCATGAGATCCAACCGTTACTCTCACCTCCATGGTTCGAGTCACACTGTCGGCATCATTGTGTGGTCACTGGGTCTCCTCCAGTAGGAATCTCGAATGTGAGGGTCAAGTCAACGGTCTTAAACTAGTACCTCTTAGTATTAACCACACAAAATGTAGGAAAGAAATCATCACAAAGAAGAGTGTCTTTTATTACTGCAGCTCAAAGTACAAAGACACATAACAACCACGAACAACAAAAACAAAGAAGCTAGAAGCACTAAGAACAAAGGCCTTCATGCTTAGAACTATTCCCGCTCCTATACACCAGCTTCTGGAGCTCCATAGTCATATGCTTTAGCTGCCTGAAGTTGTGCTCTCCCATGTCCATTTGTTCCATGCGGCCGGGGTGGTCCTCCTAGTGGTGGTGGTGGAAACACCCCAAAGCATCATCCATCACCAGTTTCACGGCAAGCTCCTCTGCCTCGGTCACCTGTTCCTTGCGGTCCGCCTCGATCGAACCTATGCCTCTAACTTGGAGGTCCTTCTTCTATCTATTGATCGTATGCACGGCGGGTCGGACAGTCACAAGCCATGTGACCATGTCTGACGCATGAGTAACACAACATGGCAGGTCTAGCTCTGTCTCCACCCTAGGTGCCCCGCACTACCGACCTTGAGTCGTGTGGTTGACCACCTGTAGGTCTGGTCCTCTTGGAACTCTATGTTATTTGTCTACTGCAAGCTGCATAAGACTCTCCTGCATGTTGGCTAGTGGTGGGTCCAGCTGCTGGAGACTGCTCAGCAAGGAAACTTTCCACTAAGAGAGATCACTCCAACACCCCCGTCTACATCGGGATGCTGTGGGAGACAAGTCAAGCTCTAATCTCTCGCCTGAGTCCCAGATTAAAGGTATGGGCCCTGAAAAATGGGTCACGTACCATATCAGTGGAGTAGCGTGAGAGGTCGGTGAACCTCATTGAGTACTGCGCCACCATCATGCTACCCTGCTGAAGATGCAGTAGCTCCTATATATGTACCGCTCGCATGGTGGCTGATACAAACTCCACTTGGAACAGGATATCGAAGTCTTCCCATTGAATTGTCGCCTCGTTATGCATCTGGAGCATCAGGCTCCACCATTTGCCTGATGCTCCCTAAAGGAGGTTGGCAGCAAGGATCACTATAAAGTCTGCTGGCATCCCTACTAGCTTGAAGACTCTCACCATAGCCTCCAGCCAATCCTCAACCGCCTGTGGGTCCGTCTCTCCCCGGAACCTAGGTGGCCTCTGGTGCTGGAACTCGTGCAGCGCGCTCAAGCGGCGTGCATCGTCTGCTGCTGGGGCTGGTGGCATCGGTGGCCCAACGGGTGGTAGTACCGTTGTTGACTCCGCTGGTGCCTCAACTGGATGAGGGCCCTGTACTGAGGCCTCTTCGTTCGGCGGCCTGTCATCACGTACAACTCTCAGGGCTTGAGCTAGTCGTTCGCGGGGAGGAATCCTGAAATAAACAGATGCGACACGGTCAAAGACTATACCTGGTGAGCTGACCTAGTTTGAGATGACTTAAAAAAAACTTTTGAAAACACACACGTAATCAGTGTTTTCATGCACTGAGTCGGAAATCAGAAGTCAGGGTCCTGGTATATGGATACGCCGGCCGCCCGCACTAACACTGGACTCCCTAAACTGAAAACCACACTTAGTACCCTTAACACAATTGCTTCACAGAAAAGAAAGATCAGAGTCCTGAGTTCTGCAGTAGAACCAACGTCCTCTGATACCAATTTGTCATGACCCGTCCCTCGGGGCCCGCGTCGTGACTACCCAAAGCCCGCCTTCCATAGGCCAGGGGATGGCGACTAGAACCAAAGGTGTAATTCCCTAGAACAGGGAAGACATTAACTTTCTAAAACGTAAACGCACACAACCAGAAAACAAGCAGAAGCAAACACTATGTAAATCAGTATAACAAGTGTGTTAAAAGTACAATGGGGCCTGAAATACAAGCCCTACAGAAAGGTACAACTACAGCTAAAAGAAATTACAACTGAAAAGAAAAACAGTTGGAAGATGGAATCAGCTCCTGGATCGTCCTCCGGGTTCTTACCTGAAGGGTAGGTACAGATGTTCTCCTCAGCACTCCACATCTGTCCGTCTCCTCCGGGTACTGACTCATCATGAGGTCAACCTCCAGGTACCATCCAGTCCTCGTACACTCTGCCTCAGTCAGCGTTGTCTGAGGTCTGCATCAAACACAACGAGGTGCAGGCGTAGCCCGTGCAAGGGTGAGTATAACGATACTCATTAGGGACCTCGAGACCCTCAAGGTCTCACAAAAATCCAACAAGGATAAACCACAAAGAATGATCTCAACAGATAACTTTTACTTAGGTATTTTCCCATACATATACCTAATTCATCAAGTAATCCCATCTCAATCATGAGGAAAACACAAAGGTCATTGACTCAGCTCAAACCAGGATTTTCATTATCGAAAACACAACTGCTGGATAACTCCTCCTCTGTCGAGCACAGTAGTCCTATCACGACTCTGAGGTGCTACTCGCTAACCATAGACGACTGAGGTACTCCTCCTGTCAAGTACGGTGGGTCTACCTCCTCACACAGTAGCGCTCCCCACCATGGGTCTGCCTCCTCACACAGTAGTGAACCCCCTGATATCCTAGAGAGGTACTCCTTTTGTCAAGTACCGCGGGTCTGCCGCCTCACAATGTAGCGCTCCCCCACCATGGGTCTGCCACCTCACATAGTAGTGCTCCCCACTGGGCTAGTCAAGTCACTCCAAAACGTATCGGACAAACAGTCATCAGGTCTCATCCAGCTACTAGGTCTTCGTACTCTATATGCTCGTCTCCGGGAGGATCCTCTCCATGAGCTACTGTCCAATACACCAAGTGTCACGAATTCCCACGAAAAAGTATCTCAAATATTTTCCACGTCATAGGGGTCTCAATGCAACAGACTTCGCGTCAATCGGACGCCCGGTCTGTGAGTTATTATCCTTTTTGTCCCGGGGGCCCGGTTGGTTTCGTATACGAACCAACCCGACTATATCTCAACTGTACCCTGAACTCCCATGGGGTATACTCAAAGGAACCATTTCTCAATGAAATTACCAACGTCGTTGCAGTTCGTCAAACGGACGTCCGGTCTAAGAGTTATTGGATTTTCTGTTCTAGGGGTTCAGTTGGGTTTTAAGCTAAAACCAACCCGACTATACTCCAACTGTGTCCAAACCTCAAGTGTAGTATTCCAAAATAACTGTCTCATCAAAATAAATCCAACTTAGTTGATGTCACGTCAATCGGATGACTGGTCCTTAAGTTATAAGTGTTTTTGCTCTGTGGGCCCGGTTGGTTTCGGGTTCGAACCAACTCGGTCATACCCAAACTTCTCCAAACCCTTGAGTGTAATATACCAAAATGGTCATCACGATCTGTGGAATCCTACGCAACTAATGATGCATCGATCGGAGGTCAGTAGCTCATGTTATGGGCTATTAACCAAAAACAATCCGAAAAAGTCGGGTCTGGGCCCGGTCCGACCCGGCCCAACCCACCCTGGGTCGGCCCAAACCGGGTCCGGGTCTGGCCCGGTAGGGTGTGGCCCGGCCTGGGGGGCGCTGGTTTGGCCAGCTGGCGCGGCTTAATGTCGTGTCTCTTTAATTCCGAAACGGCAAAGTTGTTCCGGTTCCACCCGCCGCCACGGCTGAGCCGCGACGGACTGTTCTGGCGGCGCGCCGCCGTCACCTTCTGCTGACCACCGGACGTGCTCTGGTGGTCCTTTTCTCCAACCTTCTGCACCTATGTTCATCTTGGGACCCAAACTCCAATTTGAAAGCTCCAAATCGTTGTTGTGGTCCCGTTTCATCGTCGCCCATCAATCCGCGCACAGACGAACGACCAATGGAGGGTCCGGACTTGTTCATTATCCTGTGCCCTCCGCATTAGAGGCTCAAACCATAATTCATCATAAAAGAATGCCCAATTATGAAGGTACAATACACATATATAAAATTATACAAAAACAACCCCCTACCTCAAGGTTCGTCGTTCGTTGATGTTTTCACGAAAAGGCAGACGTCAGTTTGTTGACATCGTCGTAAGGGAGGAGATGAAGGTGTTGACGATCATTGGCGTTCTTCGCTCCCGAAAAGTGCCTTCGATCCTGGATCAAGCTTCGTTCGTCAGAGATCCATCGGAAGGAGAACCGTTCTTCGTGGAAGGAGGGAGTTCTTCTATTTCTCCAGAGGTTTCCCCACAAATAATAATTACTATGAAAATATCAAAATAGATTTATCCCACTTTAAAGAAATTCCAACCGATTCAAAATAACTAAAAACTAGATTAAATAATTAAAGATGTCTTTAATTAAAAGAGTTGGCACAAATTAATGGGTGAGAGGGGAGAATGTGGAGAGTCACAATTAAATGAGTTGTCATAATAAATGCAAGGGGAATTAATTGGGGAGTTGAGGGAAGGTGAAGAGTAAGGGTTCATGTGGGCCCCACCAACAACCTCCCCCTTGTAGGATATAACTACCGGATATAAAATAAAATTGTGTTCCACAATTTTATTTATTTTATTCTAAATCCACAAAATTAACTTCCAACTCGCAAAAAACGCAACTACGGTAAAGGTCCCCTTAAGCAATTATCGACGCTGTGAGTTCATCGGTGCCCTCGGATTTCAATTCCGAGAAACGGTTCAAAAGATAGAAAAACCTGCACATACGTTTACTGAACGTACTCGAACAAGACTTTAAAAATTGATTCTGGGCACACCGGGCCTCAGAATCAAGTGCCGTCAGAAACTGCAGACTCGTAGAATTCCAATGAAATTAAGGAAAAAAATTTCCTTGAAATTTCCAGGTCTTTACAATATTGTAATTAATTTCTAGAACCTTTAGAAATGTAATTTTATAAAATGAATATAATTTTTTAAATAATCATATAAAAATAAAAAATTGGTGAAATTTTGTGTTTTTTCTAAAATGATTTCTTTTTCAGCGAATAATAAAAATTACCAATTTTTTAAACTCTCGTTTCATTACATTAAATCATTAAATTTAAAATTATAATTATATTTTTTATTTATTCATAATGTTATATATAAAACATTTGATTTAGAATAATCTAATTAATTTCATTTTATTCTGTAATTTCCTTGATTTTGGTATATTTTTATTTTTCTGTATAAAAATATATTTTTCAAAAAACTATTATTACTAAAAAAGGTTCATGATTTGGTCAAGCCCAGCTATTAAAAATTTATTATAAAAAATAGAAAGTGTAATGATATGGAGGTTTACAAAGGTTGGTATTCAAGACACAACATTCATCTACTTCCACAAGATGTGAACAGAATTTCGAGATCATGAAATACTATCTTGAGCCTTCTTCCGTAATTTCACTCTTTAAAAGAGAATCAGTGACCTGAGTGGATTCCATATATGCATGTGTGACATCAATGTTGATATTCTCACTAATATAGTGGTATTAAATCAAGGTCAGGATCATTTTCTAGGGCACATTTTTGGACCGAGCTTTTATAACTCCAACTATCATAGTTGAGTCGGATTCTAGTCATAGGAACTTCTGACCATGATGAAAAGAATATTTAATACCTTTAGTCATTTCCCAAAATTTTCATTGAAGATAATAACCATTAAAAATAAAATAATAGAAGCAACCTTTAACAAAACCTTGATGGGTGTGGAAGACACCCCCACACCCTAAGGGTCTAGGTGCGCTTAAATCCACTCAATCAATATTAAATTTTATCCAAGAAGATATCGAAGTTATTCATTTAACATAAATTATCACCAATGGTTTCTTGATCCTGATAGTAATAACAAATAACCTCAAGATGATAATGTATTTATGGTCATTTTTCATTGAATCTGTATGAATTTTGAAGGTAGATATAACCTCCCTATGAATGGTCATGATCCCCGCATGTATTGAGGGAGTCTACTTTTTAAAAGCAAGATCATTCCTAAACCTCTAGATGTAGTCAATGATGTAACTGGAAGCTAAGATCATAATTCCCTAAATCTTTTCACGGCTGCCTTCTTTAGTGATAAAAACCATCATTTCATCAAAGATGTTCACGTTCAGCGCGATTCCAAATTCAACTTTGATATACCCCACAACCTTCAGGAGAAAATGAAAGAGAAAAAATATGTTTTATGGTTTCCTGATCAATAAAATAGATATAACAAGAAGAATCTTAGAGAATCCATGTGAGCTATAGTAGTCTATGCATAGGCATCCTCCTCTTCTATGTTTTCTAGACTAGTAGCATGGAAGGGGGAGGACTTCTAAACTTGTGAATCCATGAGGGCACAACAATAGATCATTCAAAATTATACATATATATCTCATTGGAACTGAATTAGATAAATTAATTTGGAACCTAGATAAAATATTTTATATCATTATACATATACCTCTAAATCTATGTATTAAAGTGTCTTGTAAGAAAGACAATAAAATCACCATTGCCTTTCATTTTAGCAATGGAAGTGTGCTTCATGACATCAGGTACAACCATTTACTCTTTCACTGTCCTAAAAAACCATGAATTAGTCCATCAGTTAAGGTTGGAATGCCTAAATATCATCCACTATGATCATTCCATGAGCTTTTAATAATTGTAATTGATAGATGACCAGATGAATGAAGGGTGATATAAGGAGTTCCCATTTAACAACTTTTTTCTGAACCTTCTAGAAAGTAATTCTAGGGAGTTTTCATCAAAGGTGAGAAGGATCCATGTGAATTTAGAAAAGAGTGCCTCATTAAATAGTCTCAAATATTTAATACCCAAACCTCCCATGTTAATTGGATCAACACACTCTTTCTAATCCACGATAATAATATTTTTATCCTGGATGGATCCAGACTAGATAAAGTTCTTGGTTAGTGCTTCAAGTTTTTTAATGAGTGACTTGGGCCATATATACATAGAGATGGCCTTAAAATCATGGAATTTATCACAAAGTTGAAAAAATATATTCTTCTAGCTTGAGACTTTGTTAACCCTTTTCATGTTTCCATTTGGGATGTTATGTGGAAAAATGTTCTTAAGCGCATAAAGATTATCCATTTTATTTAATTAAAATAACCCCTAATAAAGAGATATTTAAATTAAATGTATATATTATTATTATAGGTATATGAATTGAAATTAATATACTGATTATTTCTTGTGATATATTAAATATAAGATCATCTATTTCTTAAAAAATTCAATTTCTGAAGAACCACTTTTCATCATTTTTTGTGGGAATAATTTTAAATAAAAATTTTCCAATTACATATTTTGAATCATGAAAAGTGGATTCCTTACATGGAATCATGAGGTCCAAATTTGGTAAATAGGACTATTTTATTTTTGGTTGTTATGAATAGTAACTTTATTAAATATTTGTTACTATAGTAAAGGTAAAAAGTGTTAATTAAGGATAAAAATAATTTGATAAGGACTAAAAAAAACTCTAAAATTTTCCTTAATTTCTTTATATGGGTTTATCTTGTAGATAATAATCCAGTAATCAAAAATATGACCTTTTATTTTTGTACGACCAAGCTTGTGTCCAATATAACACTTTATGTTAAGAAAAGTCAAAAATTTCATTTTTTTTATTTTATTATATTTAAATTCTTTACATAGGGATAAAAAAAGCATGTTTTGTTATAGATTTTTATTTGAAATTTAATTTATTTTTTATCATTGTAATTTATTTATATTTTTTAGTAGTGAAACAATTTCCTTGAATACTTATGCAAGGCAAACACAATATTGAATAAATTAATAGAAAAATAAAATAAATGAATTTACTAATATTAAAAATAAAATAATTTGAAATAATTATTGAGTTTAATGAAATTTTTAGATAAATAAAACATGTTAAAGAGGTTTTAATGGAATATATACGAATTCATTTTCCTTCATGATGTTTTCAAATTCAAATTAAATGAATAGTTTAAAAATGAAATTAATGATATTTTGTAATAAATAATATTTTATTAAACAATTTAAAATTCATAAAAATACTATATTCATCCAAGTGATAGGTATATTTTTAATAATATCATATATGGTCTATTCAAGGTCAAATTTTCCTTTTATTTTTTCCATCTTGACCCCTAAAGAGTATAAATATTAACACCATAGTAATTGTTAAAAAAGTTAACACAGGTTAAAATAGAAAGATAAAGGTGAATACATCAGCTAAACTTTTCCAAAAAAAAGTGGTTATTCTAAAAAAATACTATCTCATATTAAAATATTATCAATTTGTATCATTTTTTATATGAAAAATAATTTATATTATTTTAATACTTAAATAAATTCCAATAGTCATGATCCCCTCTCTTATAAAAGGGAACATCATCTTCTCTTTTCTTCACATTCTATAAAACTTTTAGTCCAGCCAAACCAAGACCAAATGTCACACCCCAACCTTGGAGATTATTTTATTTCATTAATTTCATGGCTTTGGATCCTTTTATTGTGGTTTTCATTGAGTCCCAATTTAAATTTTTGAGTTTTTGGGTGAAAAATGAATTTTGGGCTTGGAAGTAAGGGGCACACGATTAGCGCATGGTTAAGGAAAATTGTGCGTATTTTCCCAAGTAATTGTATAGATGTTTTGAGGGTCTAGGAGTAATGAATATGGGTTTCACATGGTTTTGGAAACTGTGCATTAACCATGGTTTATGTTCTATCCATTTTCAAAGTGGTGACCTCACAGTTTGTATACAGTTTAGAAAGTTGTGTGGCTAAACTATGCGAGCTGACTAGATTTTAAAAATAGTAAATTCCAAGTATTTCCTTCCCTATTTTTATCCCATTTCTTTATACCCCCCCCCCCCCCCACCTTCATTTATTATGCATGAAGGGATCCCCCTAGCCCTCTCCCTTTGGTTTGCTTCCCTCCATGGATGCATCTCCATGTTTCCAAGGTGAGTTTCTTAGGGTTTGGACATTTTTGTCTTCTTCTTCTCAGATCTTGATATCATAATATTCCCATAGTTGGGTATCTCTTGGAAAAACCCTAAAATATAGGTTTTATGTGTTGGGTTGTTTTTATTTTGATCTTGGGTGTGTAGATTGTTTATTGGGGGCCTATTATACTCTCCCTTGAAGTATTATTGCATCCCACTCCATTGAGGTAGGTGTTTCCATCTGTTTCATTTTTGATCCATTACATTTGTTTCTTAAGTGCTTTAAATTAATTTATAAATATTATTCACATTATTTTGATGCATTTAGTTAGTTCATTATTTTTCTTTCATATTGGTAAAATTTGGTAAAATGGTTTTTGAAAGGATTTTTTCATTATTTTTAGAAATGTATGCACATAACGTGTTTGATAAAATGTAAAAGGTTATTTTAAAGTGAAATATGGGTGATTTGGGGTGGTTTTTTACCTTGTTTGTGATTCGTAATGGGATTTGGTTGTGATTTTAGCATTTTTGTGGAAATTGGTGGCATTTATAGTGTAGTTCTTATGTTTGATTTGTTGTGTTGGTGGTATTGTGAATGGTGTCTTTTATAATATGGATCTTGTGTGTTGTTTTGGTTTTCAATAAAAGATACATTGGATATGGGCATATCCATATGTGTATGGGGTTCACATATGGATAGAAACACAAATTATAATTTCCTTTCTTAACTTAAAAACCCATATTTTAAAACACTTATCCCTCCACCTTTATTACTTCTTCAAAATCTTAATGCTTTAATAATGGTCATTTGATTCCCCAAATAACATTAAAGTGGTTTCAAATTATATAAGAATGTAAGGACAGTTTAGTATTTTCAATTATGGTTGGTTTCTAAATGGTATGAAATATTATTTGGAATATTTTGGTATTTTTGTGTTTTAATCTTGGTTTTGAAGTGGGATTGGATTTAGAACATAAAGTCATACTTGGAATTTCTCACATAAAAGTGGTGTTTAATGTTGTTTCAGAAATGGTTAGGAATATTTTTTTAATGTATTAGAATTGATAATGTTTAAGCCCTAGTGGGAACATTATAATTTTTTGTATATGAATTGTGGTTTAATGTATAAATGCTCAATTGGCATCTTAGCATGTTTTTGATACAATTTTTAAAATATCATATGATTTAATGGCCTAGTTAGAACCTTCTAGAGGATTTATGTGCAGTGGGAACCCATGTTGAGGATTTCCCAATGTGGGTCATCACATGGGTTGATTTAGTGTTTGGGTAGGCAAGTGTGGTGGAAACATGTAAGGTGAGTCACGCATCTGAGGGCCTCCTCCTTTGAACATGTACTATTACCATGGGTTTTCTGAGTATCTTTAGAGGGTCGATCGACAGTTTCTTATCATCCCTGATTAGAAGGGTTGGTACCCCTTGGGTGTTTTAGAGTCCATGTGGTATATTCCAAAAGTGAGTCTAGTTTAAAGTAGAAAGTTGGTTATTGAATATCGAGATGCACCATACACCAGCAGGTGAGTCTGATATGAGTATGTCCAAGGATTGCTCTAGGGGTATTTAAGATATTCCCATAGTTATTATCTGTATTTACTTTTTTATATTGTTTTTCACTTGGTTTATTTTTTATACTACTTGTTTATTTTAATCATAGCTTGGTATTGTTTTGTTTGGGTTTTGATTTGGGTTTTTGATATAAAATGGTAATCCATTTTGAAAATAGTGATGTGGTGTGTGATGTTTTAAAAAATGGAAAGTTTCTCTTGTTTTTTTAAATAAGAAAAACCTATTTTCATATATATATATTCCAAAATATTGTTTTTGGACTATTTCATGAAAGTAAATGAATGGATTCTTTGGTGATTTCATATTGAGACATTATGTGACCATAACCAAATAATTTCAAACAGTGTTAGTAGACCTGAGTTGTTTTGTAGGTGCAGGTTTCTAGTTCAGTCATGTCTCATAGCATGTCAATTTATGTATAATGGTGACAATGATGCCACATGGAGAACGTGTTGGTAATAGTTTGGTTTGGTTTTATTTTAGTTTTATCATTTTTTAGTTGTGTTTGTATATGGATCAGTCTGTGTATTTATTTATGATTATTTTTGGTCTTTTACCACATTCTCAGTTTGTTTAGTTTACTTATTGATCATGGTTTGTTTGGGATATATCATTCCCATTATGAATACTTTAATGCCTTGTACTAGTTGTCATCCTGTGGGGATCGAGAATGCCCTTTGGACCATTCTATGGGCTAGGTTGGGTGTCATGTTAGATGGAATCCTAGATTGGTTTATTAAAAAATGGTATCATAGGATCCTCTCATTATGTGTGGGTTTTGTTAGATTAGAGACTAGGACTATCAGGAATCTAGAGGTTGGTATGGAAAGAATGTCATAAACCCTTTCTCGTTCTCATCCTTGAGTTTCCAAGGGTAGTTCAAGATTTGAGTCTTTTTTTTTTGTTTTAGATCAAGTAATGACAACATAGGAATGTCAGTTTCATGTCATGACTTCACATATAGTAGTTACCCATGTGGAGTCTGAGTGAATGGTTCAAGGACCTGTTAGTTTTTTATTCTTACATGGGGCATGGCCCACTAACCATGTCTCTAGGTTATGCATGGAAACTTGTTCCTCATTCTGGTGGTTTTTTTTGAGTTTTTTCATTTTGGTTTATTTTTGTTCATATGATTAGATTCTCAAATGTAAAACTATTTTAGAAAAGGGTTTTCCATATGAAAATGGTTTTTGGGAAAAGATATTTTCAAAAAGTAAAATTATTTTTGGAATGAGTTTTGGTGTGAAAGATGAATTCAGTGTTTTATTTGAATTGACATTTTGGAAGTTTTTGAGACATGTGGAAGAAAATTTTACTTTAATTGTGGTAATTGTTTGGGTTTAATGAGGAAATGAAATGTGTGACCCTTGGTACTTCTTATAAATGTTCATGTATGTGAGGGTGTGTATTGAATATCCATGATATAACTTGTTCATGGATGATGTAAGTGGAATTGGATAAACACATATGTGACAGGTCATAATATTCCATGGGTGAGTGTTTAAAATCAATGGTTTTTCATGGTTTTTACATTATGTTTTATAAATGGAAAATGATTTCAGAAATCATTTTTGTTTTAAAATTTCGGTTTTGATTTATGAAGAGTGACCTTTTGTATTGTAGAAAGTGGATTTTGGTGTTTGGATAATGGCCTTGGAATAATTGGGTTTTTAAATTGAAATAAAATGGGTGGTTTTTGAAAAAAGGATTTTGGGATGAGTTTTTGGGTTGATGTTGATCATTGTTTTGTGATCCTTATGATATTCAGAATATTCCAACCAGAAAAGTCCGCAAACATTCTAGTGAGTCTTGATTATTTTCTAGTTCTCCTTAGTTTCTACCTATCCTCCATTGTGATAGAAGTTTGTTGTTGTTGATGGATTGGAATGAGGGATTTGATCATGTCTTCATATCATTGGGAACTCTCGAAGTTGTTAGAGTCTTTGTTGTCTTGGGTTTGTTTCAGGGCCCAACTTTGGATCAATGTAAGATGTTTTCTCCTTCATCAATTCAATTCAGGATGATTTGGTAGGTGTTTAAGTCTTTTTTTATCTGATGTTTTATACCTAAGTAGGTTAAGATAAAGAAAAAGGGAAGAGCTCAAGAGTATTCAGTAAGGCCAATGGAAAGTGAAGTCCTATGTTGTACATTTCAAGGAACTGGTTTCTTTCTCTTCAGAAATAGGATTGCAGGATCTTTTGAAGGATTCTTATTTCATCATGGGTATTCTTACAAAGATCAAGGAGAGACCCCTCTCCTCTATGGAACTTCGTTTTGAGAAGTTTTTGGATGAATCGGTTTTATATGAGTTAGTTTATAGAGCACAATGAGTTGGAAATCTAGTGTTTCATGTTGGTTGTAAAGGTTCCCCATTTGGAAATGAGTTCATGGCAGAGGAACCTATCTTTGTGGAGTCTTCTTCACTGGTATTGGCCTCTAGTTGATCAAACCATTTTCTTATGTTCCACCAATGTGGCCGATTCATGCATCCAAAACCATCTTGTCACAATCCTCTGAAAGCTTGTCATTGTTGTGGTCATTTGGGTCATCTAGAGAAGTTTTATAATAAGTGTTTCCTAAATAAAAAGCCTTTATTAGAGGATGTTATCCTCTTACTGTGAGTAATTAGATACTTCAGTCGTCAGGGATCTGGACACAGGCCTCAGAGTGAAGCTTACACATTGTCAGGAATTACCAGGGGGCGTGGGGGATCCTTGGCCTAGTTTTTGTCCCCAGTGTTGGAGTGGAGAAATATAAAGTTTCTTTGTTTTAGTTTTTTTGCTATTATAAGATAAAAATGTCCTTATAAATGTGTGATGTACTTGTTCTATCATAATATTAGTAGTTGTGTTTATTTTAATGTGAGTTTTAAATTGCTTGTTACCTTTTTTGGTGTGCTTATCCCTTATGTGGGTTACTTTCAGTTTTAAATTATGAACATTTGAAATGTTTGATCTTGTAGTGTTGTTGAAGTGTAGTTTTGGTTCTCTATTTTGTTTTATATCCTTTCATGGGTTTCCCATTATGTTGGGGACTGGGTTTTTTTCTGAGGATTCTTTTTCTTATTGGGATTTCCCTTATTTTCATGTTGCACTAGTCCAAAGTCAAGCCAACATGATAATCAAGTTGTTGTGGTGGGGATAACCCTATCATGTTATCCCATTATGGTTTGTTCTTATAATTTATCTAAAATTGGTTAGGTGTAACTTTTGAAGTGAAAGGTCACCATGAGGTTCATGGTTTCTTTCATTTATGATCGGGCATATAATCGAGTTTTATTTATCTTTTGACTCGGTGACTTTTTTGGGGAGTGAAAGTGTCTATGGTGGGGAGGGTTATCACATACCGACCTTGGAGATTATTTTATTTTATTATTTTCTTGGCATTGGATCCTTTGATTGAGGTTCAGGTTGAGTCCTAATTTAAATTTTTGATCTTTTTTTGAAAAATGAAGTTTTTGGGCATGGTGGAAAGGGGTGCACGGTTAAGGAAAATTGTGTGGATTTTCCCAAGTAATCGTGTAGATAATTTTGGGGTCAAAGATAAAGGAACACATGTTTCACATGGTTTGGGAAACTATTCGGAAACTATGCATGAGGTTATGTCCATTTGGATAGTGGTGACCTCACATTTTGTACACAATTTGGAAAATTGTGCGACCAAACCATACGAGCTTCCCAAATTATAAAAATCTTGAAATTATAAGTTTTCACTTCCCACTTTCTATAAAATTTTGTGAATTCCTCCCCTTTTCCATTTTTATGGAACAAAGGGAGATCCATATCCCTATTCCTTTTGTTCTCCTCCCTCCATGGATGCATCTCGAAGTTTCCAAGGTGAGTTTTTTAGGGTTTTTCCATTTTTCACCTATTTCTATTCTCCTCTATTGATTTCTTGGTATTCCCATGGTGGGGTATCTCTTGGATGAACCCAAAATATAGGTTTTATTTTTTGGGTTGTTTTTATTTGGATCCAATGTGTGCAGATTATTCCTTGGGGCCTATTCTTCCTTAGCTTGAAGTTTTATCTCATCTGCACTCCGTTGAGGTAGGTGTTTCCATCTATTTCCTTTCTGATCCATTCCATTTAATTCTTAGATTCTTTCAATTAATTTATAAATATGATTTTCTTTCTTTTGATTCATTTGGTTAGTTTTTTATGGTTCTTTCATGATGGTAAAATTTGTTAAAAATGGTTTTTGAAGGGATTTTTTCATTATTCTGATAAATTTATACACGTAACATGTTTGATAAAATTACAAAGGTTATTTTAAATTGAAATTTGGGTTCTTTAGGGTCTTTATTTCACTTATTTGTGTTTAGTAATGGGATTGGGTTGTGATTTGATCATTTTCTGTGGAAATTGGTGGCATTTATATTATAGTGCTTAAGTGTGATTTGTTGTATTGGTGGTGCGGTGAATTGTGGATATAATAAAATGGATTTTGTGTTCTCTTTTGGTTTTAAACATAAGATCCATTGGATGTGGGAACATACATATGTGCATGGGGTGAAAATATGGATGGTCACACAAATGATAATGGCCCTTCTTAACTTAAAAATCGTTATTTTGAAACACTTATCGCTCCCACTTATTTCCTTCTTTAAACTCTTGATACATTACTAATGGTCTCTTGGTTCCCAAAATGACATGAAAGTTGTTTGAAACTATATTTAAAATTAAGACTTGTTTGGTATTTTAAAATATGGCTGGTTTCTAAATGGTATGAAAGACCGTTTGGCGTATTTTGGTATTTGTGTTTTTTCATCTTCATTTTGAAGTGGTATTGGATTTGGAACGTAAATGACTATATGGAATTTTGTACATAGTTTTTTTTGATGTTTTTTCAGAAATTTTTTGGAAAAAGTTTTGTAATGTATTGGAATTGATAATGTTGAAGGCCGGTTGGCACTTTATAATGTTTTGAAAATAAATTAAGGTTTTAATGTACAAATACTCGGTTGTCATCTTAGCATGTTTTTGAGAAATAGTTTGAAAGATCATATGATGTGATAGACCTGTTGGCACCTACTATAGTATTGTTGTGATATGGGCACCCCTATAGAAGATTTACCAATGTGGGTCATCATAGGGGTGGTTTTGGTGTTTGGGGTAGGCAAGTGTGGTGGCGGTAGTTAAGGCGAGTCACACGTGCGAGGGCCTCCTCCTTTCAACATGTACTATTACCATGGGTTTCCTAGGAATATTTAGAGGTTCGAGTGATGGTTTCTAATTGACCCTCATTAGACATGTTGGTACCCCATGGATGTTTTAGAGGCTATGTGGGTTATGTCACCAGTGAGTCTAGTTTAGAGCATCCAGTTGGTTATTGACTATGCATATGCACCGTACGCCGGCAGGTGAGTCTGATATGAGTATTCCCTAAGATATATCTAGGGATTTTTAGAAATATCCCATGGTTACTATCAGTATTTACTTGTTTATATTTGTTTCACTTGGTTTCCGGTTTATACTGCTTGTTTATTTTCAGCATAGCTTGGTATCATTTTTATTGGGTTTTGATTAGAGTTTTGGTATAAATTGGTAATGTTTTTTGAAAATATTGGCATGGTGTGTGTGGTTTTGAAAAAGGAAAAGTTTTTTTTAATAAAAAAACATATTTTTAGATAACTATTATAAACTAGTTTTTGTGGATTGTTTTTGGGAAAGGAAATGGATGGATTCTGTGGTGGTTGCCTATTGAGTTGTTATAAGCTCACACCCTACTTGTTCCATTCAGTGTCATTAGACCCAAGTTGTTTTGCAGGTTCTAGTTTCTAGTTCGTTCATCTCTCATATCATGTTAGTTTGTGGATGGTGATGACCATAAGGTCACATGGAGATCATGTTTGTATTTTTTGGTTTTGTTTTGTTTTAGTTTTATCCTTCTTCAGTTTTATTTGTATATGGATCAGTTTGTGTGTTTATTTATGATTAGTTTTTTGATGTTTTTTTGTACTCACTTTTTTAGTTTATTTATTTTTCATGGTTTTCTTGGGATAAATTATTCCGACTATTATTACTTTGATACATGGAACTAGTTTCCAACCCATAGGGATTAAGAATTCCCTTTAGGCTATACCGTGAGCCTGGTTGGGTGATCGGTTAGGTGGAATCCTGGCATGGTTCGTGTCACCAAATACATGTATTACATACCATTACATGTCAAAGAGGACTTTATTTTATTATAAAACCCTCATATGAATTCTTTTTTTATAAACCTAAAGAGGTTGTCTGAAGAAGAGGTTTCATTTTTAACAGAGTTGTTTTTGTTTTATTTCTTCTTCCACCTCCTTCAAATATTCTTCATGCATGATAATAAAATAACATTAGTATATCCCAAATATTAAGGTATTTTTATATTAATGTAATAACATATATCCATCACCCCTTCTTCAAATGGGAAAAGAAACCATCATTCATGTGTATGGCAGACTACCGCCTCATGAACCATTGTAATTCGTTTTCCATTACCACCACCACTCACATCTGGTTTTAATTATATTTTTAGTATATATATATATATATGATATTAATGAAATATTTATCATTATATAAAGATAATATATCCTATAATTTATTATCTTTATATTCATTTAGAAATGACACTGTTGTTTTTTGTATATGTGTGGATTACCACCACCACAAAGTGATGTGATTTGTTTTTGATAACTACATCACATTACTACTATATATAAGAAAATTTAATGAAATAATATTATATTTATTATAATTATCATTCTATAAAGATAAAATAATATTTATTTTCTTTCAATCATGATCACTGAAAAATGTAAGCATTACTCATGTGTACGTATGACTTACCATCTCACTAACTGTAAAGTTGTTCGTTTTTAATGACCATATTTCCTAGTTATTTTAAAAATTATAATTTATGTATAAAAATTATAATTATTTTATTATTATTATTATGAGTGTTGTGGAATAATAACTATATTTACCATAGTCAAACTACCAAATTTATTTTGGACATTTGAACAGAATATCATCAAAACATCCTATGTGAACTTTATTGACAAAGTAATTTAAAATAAAAAGGTAATAAATAAATTAAAATAATTATAAAAATTAAAAATTTATTTAAGAAATTAAATAAATAACATAAGTTTATTATTAAATGATATAAATAAATTATGTGACATATGGGGCATGAGGTAAGGGATTTTGTCTTAGAAATATTTTAATGTGATGCACATAATTTATTTTATATGGTGTATGTAATACCCATTTTACAATTCATATCATGAATCCCTTTTAATTTAGGGAATTTTGTGTTACAATTAATTTTACTTCATCAAAGGTTATTTTATTTGAATGTTACCAAGTAGTAAGGGGTTTCATAATTTAATTTATTTTTCCTTGGTTGATATAACTTATTTATTATCTTTAATATTATAAGATTATGTTTATAATTAATTTTGATTATTTGATGTTCTATTTACACTTTATTTATGTTAATTTTATTTTTATAAACATAATCAATTTTTTTATTAATTCACATATCAGCAGAATGATCTTTGAAATAGATTTTCTCTCAATTTCTACTCTATTAAGACATATTTGGTATTATTCACCTATATATTTTTATAAGGTTTATCTACTATACAATTGATATATTATATCATTAATATATTTATATTCATTATATTTAGTGTTTCATTTGAATTTATTTCTTTCATGGGGGTTATGATTCAGAGTTTCCAAAGTGGTAAGGGTTTATTACACAATCTCATCATTATTCGGGATTATTTATTTTTAAGTATCTAATGCAGGAATTATTTGATACTTCAATCTTATATGAAAAATATTTTCTTCCCTATGGTTATTTCTACATATTAATTTATTTCTATTCATTTTAAAATGTTAAAGAACTCAAGATATCGAAATTAAATTTTTAAGAAAAATTGACTTTTCTCTACTCGTTCGGGAATCTTATTCATCCATATCTATATTTTACTTAAAAAATTTAAAGAATATTTTTAATATTATTAAATGATTCATTAAATTCATTTTTTCTCATGTTTGAATTCTTAAAAAATTGTTTAAAATAACCTTCTTTTATTTTCTAAATAAGGTATTTTTTTACTTTTTACTGAAAATGTAAAAGTAAATATTTGATTTATCATACTCAATATTAACAAACTTTTCCCACCATTATGATGGATAATTTATTTTAATCTCCCATGAAAATTTTCCATTATTATTTTCAAAGAAAATTTTTTCCAAATATTCTAGAAATTTTTACTTTTTGAAAGTGAATTTCAAAGTAATAAAAGTTATTTTTCTCAATTATGATTTTAATGATATTTTTATAATATATCTATTAATGAAGGCCAATAAAACTTTATTTTAACTATGATTCATTGGGGATATGTTTTAATGATACTATCCTCACTCTTTATCTAGATCTTTTATTATTATATAAATAGGGGAAATCTGAACCTTTTGTATGCAAGTCTTCCAATATGAATGTTTTTGTTGATTATGTTATCAACCACCTTGGTATGATGAATTCATTAGACTTAGTAAGTGATTGGAGGTGTCCTATATAGCCCCTTAATGCATCAGTATGTCTCATGAGACAATTTATTTTGGGCATCTAGTCCAGGCCTTGGCCATTTATTTAAGATGTCTTGAGATTATGCCTTGACTATAAGTTTATGATGTTCGAAATTATGAATTCCCTCATTATGATATTATCTATTTATGTCCATGTGATTATTTTAATACTTATGATATCCATGGATAAGTTCTAAGTTAATATGATTGTTTTTATTTCATTATTTTTTTGTCATTATTCCAAAAATAGCATTCTTCAGGAACATATTATTGATTAAATGGTAAGTGATTTTAGATATATATCTTGACATATTTATTATTCCTTATTTACTCATGATATTTCCATTATATGTAACCATTACTAATAATTTTAGCTCACCGCTTCCTTTCCCCCATGATATGATGAAGGAATCGTTGAATGATTTTAGTTATGCATAATATTTACTTTCACTCTGTTTTATTTTTATGTTTTAAAATATAATTTGAGATTCATGTAAGAATATAGTTTAGGAATACTAATAAACTATATATCCATTTTGGATATGATCACTTTTGATTTATTCCAATGAAATAAAGTGAACATCAGCTCTAGGATACTAGGTTTAGTACTATTGTAATTGGTATCAGATAAATTTCAGTTAAATCCTTAGGAACTATATTTAAGAAAAAGTATATTAGAGAAGATAATCCTTTGATTAACTTTGATGATAAGTATAAGTTGTATGATAACATCCAAAAAAATTGGTATGGAAGATTTTGTGGGTTTATTATAAATAAATCTTTTCTGGATATTATAAGTCAACATGATTTTAGAATAGATTCATTTAGGGGTAATAACCTTAAAAATAGTCATTTGCATATATATTTCCCATAATTCTAGTGTATAGTCAATGTTTTCTTACAACACACCTACTTTGAGGCTCCTAATGGATATGATTGGGTTAATTGACATTTTATCTATGAACTATTATGATGAATCAGATAATAGAACCTATAGAAACCAATGATATTTTATAGTGATATGGGATAAAACTAAAGTTTCTTGGGATGATAATTCTAAGGTTGATCATATATTTAATCATATAGATACCCCTTTTATATTTTTTTGTGATGAAAATTTAAAACGATTAAGGAAGTTTTAGGAGGAAATTATAGGAATACATCCCTTTGGTTTTGTTTCTATTTTATTGAAAGGGTTATTTGAAGAATAATGTTTTTTATTTTATGGACATAAGTTTAATGGTATTTATAATCATTAGGGTTTATATGATATTTAATGATGAGTTAATTATGGGTTATTAGAAACTGGGAACATTTATTTTAATATATTGATAACCATGGGATTGAAAATCGATTTGATGATTGATATTATTTTTTGGGGTGTTCATTATATTTTTGGGAATGTTATAGAAATATATAAATATAGTTTTAGAAAAAGGTCAAAATGTTTGTTGAGAAATATTCTATAACATCTTGTAAGTCCTAAGGTCTTGAACCCACATATAAAGGTTGAAAAGGGTGTCGTGCCTACCAATGGGCCACATAATGTCCTAGTTAGTATGATATTTTAATTACATATATAGTATAATGGATACATTTTAAGTTAAATTTGGGTAAAAATTATAGGATCAAATATTTTAGAATTATTATTATTTTATTGTGATTAATGATATTTTTGGATACATTTTATTGGGTTGAGGTATATATAAACTTTACGTTCAATGTAAAGGATTTTTTAGAAATAGTTCTATTACGTTTTTAAAGATGTTAGGTAAAAGGTATGAGATAAAATTTTAGTTTGAAACATTCTTTAATGTTGTGTTTATTGAAGTCATTAGTGAAATATGGTCATTTATTTGAGGAATAATCTATGTTATACCCTTGGTTTTATTGCTAAATTTTAGATATTCATGTATTATTCATTAATATAATGGTTTATTATTTTTGGGTATTATCTAACATTATGCTAACCATTATTGTTTTATTAAACATAGGGGATATATTTTCATTATTTTATGTATTATTTGATCTGTTAGAGATTTATTTTAGTTCTTTAACTATATAAAATCATCTTGGATACTCATTTCATGGAGAAAAAAATAACATTGTGTTGGAGATTGATTAAAGGATGAAATAATAATTTTCAAGTAAGTATAATTCCATATGTTCTTAGTATATATTGTAACTTAATTCCCTAAATATATGAACATTATATTGAAAAAAACTTTATCTTATTAACTTCATTTTTGAGTAATCAATGGATTTTTCACCCCTTCACTAATTTATAGTTTTTTGGTCATTAACTTTCTCTTGATCATTCAATTTTTTATGATCAATGATCTCTATCACTATCCATAATTATTTAGAAATTACATTTTTTATCCTTGTCTATATTTTCACATTCCACTAAGTTTTTCCTATTTGTAAACCTTGTTTTTTATTATTCGGGATGATCTTCGAAGTTCACTTTTCCATATTTTCATCTAGAAATTTTATTAACCCTTTTAATGACATCCGTTTTTAATAAAGTTATTTTCAAATTTTAAACCTTATATTATGGATCTCAAGTAAAAATGGTGAGCATGAAATTTATTGAATTGGGAGAGAATTTAATAAACTGAGATTTTAAAAAGAAAAATATATTTGATAATGTATATGACACGCAACACCAAGCTTAAATTAAACATAAAATACTATTATTTAAATATGAATATTATAACATATATGTTAAATTATTGGGTATGAATATTATTAAATAATTTATAAAATATATATAATTTTAATTCTCAATATAAATTGATTGAGAAAATATTAGTAAATAATCGCTCAATTTTTAAGTAAAGTCATCTTTTTTCAAAAATATGTTTTCTTAAAAAACAATTTTTATTTATTTTAATGAGGAAAGATTAAAATAAAATTATAAAAATATTAAAAAAATTATTTTAAAAAGTTAAAATCAATTTTTAAATAATAAAATTAAAATGAACTTAGTAAGAAATTATTGTATTTTTCTAAAATGATTTATTTTTTCAGTGAACAGTAAAAATTACGAATATTTCAAATAATGTTATTTTTTCCATAAAATGTTTTAATTTAAATATCTCATTATTTTTTAGATTTGGTATTAAAGTTACATATGAAACATTTTATTTATAATATTATAATTAATTTCATTTCAATCTATAATTTTCATTATTTTGGTATAAGTTTATTTTTGTTCTTAAAAACACAGTTTTCTAAAAACTATTTTTAAGTACATAAAGTTTATCAATTTTTATTAATTAAAATAACACATTATAAGTTTATAATTAATTAAATTTATATTATAAATAAGTTAATATTAATTTAGATTTATTTACTGATTATATCTAGTAATAGAGTTAATATAAGATCATATATTGTTTGAAAAATTCAGTTTCCTAAATAGTCGCTTTTCCTATCATTTGTGGGTATAATTTTAAATTAAATTCATCCACTTATATTTTTAGAATCCAATAAAATGGATAAAATATTTTTAATTATAATTTATAAATTTTTTAGATAATTCTCTTTTATTTTTTACCACTATAAATATTAACCATATTAAATATTTGTTACCAGGGAAAAGTTAAAATGGGTTAATTAAATGTCAAAATAATTTGATAAGGACTAAAATGTTACCCTACCATTTGAATTACTTTTATTTAATTATTATATTTCATCCATAATAATCAAGAATTTTAATATATGACTTTTTTCCATATTTCCTATAGTGTGACCTTCAAAAGACTTTGTGAAAAGAAAAATCAAATATTTCATTTTCTTAATTTTATTATCTTGATATTTTTTATGTAGGGGTAAAAATAAGGTATATTTGGTTATAATTATTATTTTAGATTTAAATGATCTATTTTTACCATATTAATTTATCTCTAATTTATAGTAATGAAATAATTATCTTCAATTCTTACAAAGTATTGATACAACATTTATTCAATTAATAGAAAAATAAAACAAATAATTTAAAAAATATATCAAATAAAATAATTTGAAATAATTATTGTGTTGTATTAATTTTTTTCAATAAATATAACCTTTTAGTGGTGTTTTAATGTAATATATTCTAACTCCACTGTGTCAGGTTGTTTTCAAATTCAAATTAAAGGAATAGTTTAAAAAATTACATTAATGTTATTTTATAATAAATAATATTTTAGTAAATGATTTAAAATTATTAAAACTCTTATATTAATAAAATGTATTATTATATGTTTTAAAGTAACTTATATGGTAAATTAATGGTCAAATTTTCCTTTTATAGTAACTATATTAACACCCAAATAGTAAAAACATTAATACCACAGTAGTTGTCAAAAAGGGTCAACACGAGTTAATAAAAAAAGATAAGGGTGAAACCATCACCCAAACTTGTAAAATTTTTATTGAATGAAATGGTTTAGAATGAAATTCATATTAAATTAGAATAAAATAAATTTTTATCCATTTTAATATGTAACTTAATTTATATTAATTTAAAACTTTCATAAATTCTAAGATTGACATCCCCTCTCATATAAAAGAGAACCTCTTATCCTCTTGTATTCACATTTAAAAAACCTTTTAGTTCATCCAATACCTACTAAAATTACTTAATTAATTCCCTTCCCAAATCCTAGAGGTCTTTTATTTATTATAATACCTTCTTATTAAGGCTCTTTGTGTAAACCTAAATAGGTTATTCGAATAAGAGGTATCATTCTTAATTGATAGTCTTTATTTTATTTTTTCATTCACCTCCTTAAAATATAATTCAACCATGATAATATAATAAAATCATTATATACCATATACATATAGGTTTTTATGTTAATTTATTAACCTATATTCACCTTTTCTTCTATCAAATAGTAAAAACCATCCAATCTTGTATACAGAGGACTACCTCCTCGAAAACCGGTGTAATTCATTTTCTATCACCGCCACTCACGACTGGTTTTAATGATTGATTAGAAAATATTTTTTTATTTAGGAAATATTAATAATTATTTAAAGACAATATAAAATATAATTTCTCACATTAACACTCATTTAAAAATGATAGTGTCGCTCATGCATATATGTGGATTACTACCTCAATGAAAGGATGTGATTAATTTTTCATAACCATGTCATATGAATATTATAAAAAATTATATTTAAAGAAATAATATGTTATTTATATTATGATTATAATAATAGAAAGATAAAATAATACTTTTTTTATTTCCATCATGATGTTGAAAAATGGAAATGATACTCATGAGTATATATGTATTACAATTTCTATGATTGTAACATAGTTAATTTTTCATAACCATATTTCATGGATGTTTTAAAAAGTATAATAGATGTATAAAATTTATGATTATTTAAATATTAATGTTATTATGCATATGATGAAACAATGACCTCATTTACCATAGTCAAACAACCGAAGCCATTTTAGACATATAAACTGAATATCATAAAAATATCTAATGAGTACATAATTAATTAAGTACTTAAATATAACATGGTATTAAAGAAAATAAAAATAATAATAAAAATGAAAAATGGTATTAAAATTTTAAATAATTAACAAAGGTTTATTATTGAAGAAGATAAATAATTTATGTGGAGAGTCTGACCACATGTAAGGGGTTTCATCTCAATTTTAAATCATTGAGGCATATTTTAATTTCAAGAATCTAATTTCTTTTATATAGTTTATATACTTCAATTTTTACATGTTATATAACGTATCCTTCATAATTCCTAGTATTTTAAGTTACAATTCTTTTTACATCATCTAAGGGAATTTTATTTGAATGTTACCAAGAGGTAAGGGGTTTCATAACTCAAATTATTTTTCATATGGTTATATTACTTCTACATTGTTTTTACTATTATACGATTATGTGTATAATTACTGTTTATTTTTTATTATTTATTTACACTTATTTTATGTTGATTTAAATTTTATACAATTAATTAATTTAATGATCAATTCTCATTTAAATGGTATGACCTTTATAACATATTTCATCTTAATTTCAACTCCATTGAGACATATTTTATATTATGAGCCTATTTATTTTTATGTGGAGTTTCCATTACTATTTAGATATTATATATCAAGAATATATTTACATTAATGATATTTAATGTTTTATTCCAAGTTATTTATTTCACGGGGGTTATGATTTAAATTTTAATTAAGTGATATGGGATTATTTTACAAGCTCGTCATTATTTTGAATTATTTATGTTTAAGACTTAGATAGGAAAATTATTGGACCTTTATATCTTAAACCAAGAATATTTTATTCTCTTATGTTTATTTCTAAAAATTATAATTTTTCTATTTATTTTTTATTCTTTATGTACTCAAGATATTGAAATCATGTTCTTAAGGACTACTGACTTGTTTTTCTAATCGGTTGAAAAAAATTAATCCATATCCATATTTTCCTTAAAATATTTTAATGAATATTTTTAATATTATGAAATTATTTATTAAAGAAATTTTTACCCATATTTTACTTATAAAAAATCGTTTAAAAGGAATATTTTTTTCATTTTCTGAATAAGGTACTTTTTGATTTTTTTATAAAAAATGTAAGGTGAACTATTTGGAAAAAAAGTAAAAAATCTGATGGCGCCCCACTCACCTAGGGACTCTACATTTCTCTCTCATATTTTCCACTCTTCTTAGGTTTTTAGCCCTCCTCTACAGTAGTGGTTCTCCCCCTTTTTCTCCTGATTCTTCATCCTTCCTCCTCTTCGCTTCTCTTCTTCACTCCCATCTTCTCTTTCTTTCTGGAGGCTCTGAGTTTCTTCTCTATCACTTGCTTTCATGGGTTTTCTTCCACTACTTTTCCAGCCTTCCCATCGAGAGTTGTGTGCTGGGGAAACTCTCGGTCGTACAAACCCTTCTCTTACCTCAAGATCCTCTACACCTCTCTAGTTCAGATCAAGTGCACTAGGAACAAGAAGGTTTTGGGTAAAGTGGTTTAGGAGTCGATTGGTTTTCTGGCACTACCTTGGTCAGCTTTTTCTGGCAGATTCTTGCTCTATGTTCCCTAGATGCAGGCATTATTTGGAGCCTATAGTCATTCAGACCCCTACTCTGACCTCGTGTTCCTCTGCGTCTCTCCCTATTGGACTTGGTACAGTGGTAACCATGTGGTTTTGGGATGTGGTGTTCGGTGTTCATCGGTGCTTCAAGCGAGCCTTGAGTTGGTTTTCTCCTATAAATATAGTAACTAGTCGGTTATATCTGCTTGTTGTTTCTTCCATAAAATCATTGGTAAATTTTTGGTTTGTTTTTCTATGTATGATAGATCTAGTTGATACTAATTTGAGGATGAATTATAGTTTCATCTCTGTATTTCGTGTATTTTTACTGGTGTGTTTATGGTTCTCATCATTGACGGTCGATGAAGGTGAATCGACGATGGTGCAGATTTTTCGATAATGGAAGATGTGTTGGGAGTTCTCTACCTAGATCTTCATCGGTGTAGTGGCGACATTAGGGGGCACAGCTCTAGGCACCACGTAGCTCGGGATTACACAACCCAAGGATGTGATTCAAAAATCTACTTTTTGAATTTCAAAATGGGTTAAGCGATTTTGTTGTATGGTTTTATTGTTTCAGGGTTTTTGGATTTAGTTTTGGGTGGAGGTTTGGTTTGATCCTATTTTGATGTTTCATGTGAGGTTCCGACTACCTTAAAGTGGTTTCTAAAAATACCAAAATTTATTTGGATGGATGTGAGAGGAGGATTTATTATTACTTACTCAGAAAAGAACTAGATTTTCCTACCATCATTACTACTCAATACTTTGAAGTTCATTTTACAAGTTTCAATGATTATTTTCCAAGAAATTTTTTCTCCTAATATTCTATAAGCTTTTAGTTTTTAAAATTTAATATTAAAGTGGAAAGGATATTTTTTCCATGAAATACTTAAATAATATTAGTATGGTATTTATATTCATCAAAGACAACAACCCATTATTTTACTTTTGCTCTAATAGGTATTTTTGTAATCATAAAATCCTCATTATTTTTCTAAATTATTTATGTTTAGTTTTTGTGGGGAAAATATTAACATTTAGTATTCTAGTTTTTCAATATGAATGTTTATATTTACTATATTTTTCACCCATTTCATATGATGAATGCATTTGTCATAGCAAATAATAGGTGGGGACTGTTATTGCCAATCAATTCATTGGTATGTCTCGTGAGACAAACTAGTTTGGGTATTTTGCTATGGCCCTATTCCTTTACATAAGATGTGTTGGTACCAGGTATTGATGGTAATTTTATGATGTCCAATGTTATCTATTCCATCCTTAAGTGATTTTTTATTGATATCCATGTGATTATTTGAATGGTTATGAAATCCACAGATAAGTTTCAATTTAATGTCATTATATATGTGTAATTATTTGATCATCATTTTTCCTTCCATATTATTCTTCATGCTCAAGATATCGATTTAATGATAGGTGTTTTTAAGTTATCTTTATTTCCATGTTGATAATTCCAAATTTATTTGTGATAGATTCTATTTTATGTAACCCTTACTAAGATTTTTTTACGTTATTTTGTTTCATTTCCCAAGGATATGATGAAATAATATTTTATTGATTTTAGGGATAAAGAATATTTACTTTGACTACATTGTAATTTTATGTTTTCAAATATAACATGAGATTCAAGTTTGTATATAGTTTAACCTAACTAATAAAATATTTGGTCCATTGGGATGTGATTTATTGTATCTTATGCCAATGTAATAAAGTAACCACTAGTTCTAGTCCATTGGGGTTAGGGATATTACATATCGTATGCTCCCTGTATATAGCCCAGTTGGTGTGGACTAATTAAAATATTTATGTCACTTCATGATTAACATTCTAACCATTTACATAATATCTGTTGTAGATGAATTTGATAGAAATATAGATTGAATTTTTTTAATATTTTATAATAGAATAAGATCACAGATAACATTTCTAAGTAGAGGGAACATGTCTTAAATTTACTAACACCTAGAATCCCCTCCCCTATGAGGGTTTCACCTTAATAGTTGAACTTATGCCAATTGTTAAGTAGATTTCATGGAGTCCCTATAGGATGTAATTGATATAAATAAATAATTTAAAGAATAAATTCCCTATGTAAATAAAAAAAGTATAACCACACTAGTTCATTATCATGGGTTACATCCTTTCTTCTTCTAAAAAAGGATACGCCAATGAAACATTTCATTGACTTCCAAGAGCACAACAAGTGAACTATAAAGAACATGTATAAACTTTTTTATGATATTTTTTTATTCAAGTCAAGAAGATCAATACTTATCAAATATGGATCTTTATTATTGATATCATATGTTGATTGGGAATAGAGATGAAATTTATAATAATTCATTCTATAAATTATATAGTAACTTTTTGTTTAAAGTAACTCCTTTTTGAAATTCAAATGTGACTAAATATTCAAAAAAATTCTGAATAAAGTATTTATGGAATGCATTGATAAATTTTCATTATATTTGTTGATTATATTCTCATATACTCTAATAATAAGGAAGATCTTGGGGAATATCAAAGATTTGTGATAAACACTTTAAGAAAGGAAACGTTATACACTATGTTCAACAAGTGTCACTTCTATATATAAAAAATCACATTCTTATGTATTGTGATCACAATAAAAGGATTTTATATGTATCTAAAAAATAGATATGAAATTGAGGAATGGACTATTCTAACTCATGTAACAAATATTCATAATTTTCTTTAATAATATTTATACTACCAATTCTTTATGGAAAATTAATAAGGATTTTTGAATCCACCACCAAAGATAAAAAGGAAGGATGTAATGTATAGATGGATGGATGAATGTGATGAGATATTTGGGACTCTTAAAAATGGATATCCACTACACCCATAATCACATTAACCTTTTGTAGAGATTGTTTTAGGATATACAGTGATTCTTTAATGATAATATTGGGTTTCATAAACATAAAATATGATTATGTAATAGTCTATTCAACAGAACAATTGAAGTTCATTTATTTTTACTGCCTAAAAAACATCAAGTATTTAAGAGCTATGATATATGAATTAAAGTTTTAGATGCGCTGCCTAAATGGAGGGAAGTGGAAAATATATAATAATTATAATAGTTTAATTTTTTTCATTTTTATAGAAGGATCTAACCATGTTTCTATATAGATGATTGGAGTTAATGATGGACTATAATTAATCAATACACTATATTACTATAATGTTAAATAAAGTACTTAATAAATATAAAATAATAGAACTGACTACCTTGTATATGATAAGGATTCAAAAGGACCCTATATTCTTGAAAAAATAAGGAATGAATTTAAAAAACCTAATGGATGGGAAGGAATCCTGAAATACAAAATTTATTGCCAAAATATCTATATATGAGAAAATTTGGAAGTCATAAAGGGAAGCTACATATATTTGAATGATGTTTAGAGAAACCAAGAGATGGAATATTCGTCAATTAAACACTAAAAAAGATAGTTTCATTCATTTTAGAAGTAGACTAAATTTATAATCATCATCGATGATAAAAAACTAGCTACTATATGATGAACACAACTCATTGTTCTCCATCCACCTCGGATGTAATCAGAATTAATTTGATCATTGGGATTAAATATTTGGTAAATCCTGATATTGGAGATTATATAGTATACCTAAAACTAATTTTAATTAAAATAATTTAAGGTATAGAATAAATATTCCAATTGAATTATTGTACCATTACTTATAAAAATAGGGAATTGGGAGATCCTAAACATAAACATTGTCTTGTTTTCTATGAGGATAAAATGAAAAAAAATTAAATATAGGATGTAGAGTATTTAATTACCAAGATTCCACACTTCATCAATATTTGGTAATATTTCTTACTCAACCAACTTATAATGGTATATTTCAAGAGTGTATAGAGGATATATTTGGAACCAAATTTTATTATATCTGATTGAAATTCAAGGTTCCACTCAATGATTTATATGATTCATCAATATTCCTTAAATATTGAGTTGAAATTCAGTTTTACCTATCACTCATAGACTGATAGACATCATAAAAGTATTCTCTAGACACATAAAGAGATATTGAGAGCTAGCATGTTGGATTTAAAAGTGTGACACTCTGGCTTGGAACACCCATTTGAGTCTGAGTTCCATTCGGCCTCAAGCATGCCTCGCCATACACTAGAGGACACTAACTACTAGTGTGGTCACAATCCATATAGCAGAGAGACTATTCCCTAAAATTAGAGTCACACAACCGGGGATATAACAAATCAATATCTATCACATAAAAATAAAATTACACAATATTGATAAATGCCATGTTATTACAAAGTTATGTTGTATCGCAAATACTTATTACCCTATAAGGAATAAAATTGACCATCCAGTATGCCTATTAAATAAAAAAATAAACAAGAAAAATAGATAAATGATATTCATGTTTCCACCCCTAGGACTCAACAGCCCTCTCTGAAATAAATCCATTGATATTCCTTTTCCTGATACACTTCACATATTTTACTTACATGAAAAATAAAAAATCAAGAGTGAATGAATGCATAGATTCCCATGGAGGGTGAGATAAATTCATATCAAAAGGGTTTCACCAAGTTCCCCTAGTTTAAACAAAAATATATTTTTATATACAAGGAAAGGAAACATTCCAGACAAGAACATTGTACATCATATGCCACTTAGAAAACCATAACTTTGTGCGCATTAGGTCATTATATACCTACCATTCCACAATGACAATTGATAATACCTAAATCATCGCTATTCTAAAATCCATTATTTTTCTTCTACCATCATCTATATAGAATTTCCTATACCTTAGTACTCATGTTATGAATTTATCAATTTATTTACCACTACTTCCTCATAGTAGGGTCCCATTCCAAGTTTCTTGGCCATATATTGAACTAGGAATGTCTCATGTCCAATGAGCTACCTCTACCATCTCAATCAAGGTATAGTCCCTCCATATCCAGCAACATATGTGAACCAAAACCCAATATATGTAGAGACCCGAAGCTTAACGTACAAGGACATTACATTACTTTTTCGGAATACTTATTACATAACAAAAACACATACACAAGGACCCTAATAGTTTAGTGTCTTTGGAAACTTGGAACATAATATTCTAATCATGGTGAAAGATCTTCAACATCTCCCATAAAGATCTTCCCCTTTTTTTTCTTACCTAAACCCTTTCTTCTTATCCTGGGGAAAATAAAACATACAAAAGGGTGAGCTCAAATGCTCAGTAAGGGTAAACAAAAGAAATATCAATCACATCATATACATAAGAACATAACTTTTGGAAATCTTAACCTGCAAAAGAGATCATAATATCATAACATGGGATAAATCATAGAAGTGAAATGTAATCCCAATAATCATAACTTAAAACATGAAACTTTGTGGCATACACACATAATCATAGAGAATCATTCCTTATTAGTCAAGACTCATTTCCAAGACTATCTTAGTGGAAAAAGTCCATTTCTGAACCGAGTCACCCTCGTTTCAGTCCTGTTTCACTGAACCGGTATAACCTACAGTTCCAGCCATGTCTATCTCATGAGATATAAAATCTTTACCCAATGCATTGGAGGAAGATATAGGTCCCACCCATCTCATAATGATACCATTATTATGTGTGCCACAAATTCATAAATCATACATCATTGCATAACCCATGTAATAAAAATGGGATTCTTAAACAACATGACATCATAAAACAATTCATATAAGATAAAGGAATTCATAAAAATATTTCCATCACAACATAATCAAATCAATGTAATAATAGGGATAAAAACATAACCCTTGATTATCTTAGATGGAAAATAATTTTGATAAAACACTTGAACTTCATTCTTGAGGAAAATATCCTTTCTACTTCAAAAAACACTTCTCCTTTCTAAACATGTCATACAATTTTAAACTAAAAGAAGTTTATTAAAAATAAACATGAAAACTTGTAAAGGAAACTTTTTGGAAATAATGTTTTAAAAATCCATTCATGTCTTATAAGTTAAAAAAACATTCTTCGTACTTTTGTCGGAAAAGTCAAAAAGTACCTCGTACGAAAAATGACAAAATATTCCTTTCATATCTTTTACTAAAACCTCACCGAAGGGTAAAATTGGATTTAAACAATTGTAGGTGGATGGAAATAATATTACATATTGAGGAAACATAGATGTGTATGATAAAATACACCCCAGTAAATACCAAAGTATAAACAATCTCGGATAAAAATTAGATTGTGATATTTCCCTTACCTTAAGTCCGATTTTCTTCGTAAGTGTCCGAACCTCCTGTATAATGATTTAAATAATGTCATTAACTTATTACAGAATCATATTCATTGTTATGATATCATATATGGTTCACTTATGACTTTATATTACCCGTTCTTTTGTAAATTCAATGTTAAAGCAGCGTTTTGGGTAAAATTGTTTCATTTATCGTAGGTGTTTGGACTTGTTGTTCTTGACATTATTATTACTTATATCATGATTTACTTACTTCTAGAATATAAAACATTATTTATATATCATATATATTCAGTATATATAATATATAGATAAATGAAATGAAACACACCGTTCATGGAGACGGTAGTCCGTACGTATGCATGAACGTTGTTTTCCTTTCCTTATTGTCTTGAATGGAAGTAAGTAGATGAAATACATATATAAATAAATCCAGTAGCTTTATAATTTCATATATTTCATTATTATTTCTTATATATACTTTATAATCATTCTTAAATGGTTAACATGGAGAATGAATCTCATCGCGTCGTGGAGACGGTAGTCCGTACGTACGCACGAGCGATGATATCGTTCTCATGATTGTGAACTTGTGTTGAAGTGTATGTATACTATTTCAGTATCAATATCACTTTATAATAATCATATATAGTTACTCATTACACCATTATACCCATCCAATTAAGGTGGTGGCGGAAAATAGATTACACCACGGCGTGGAGACGATATTTCGTACGTACGCACGCGCGGTGATTTCCTTTTTCCGTAGGATGGATAGAAGGTTAATTAGAGTTGTTTCATATTTATAATAACATATCAGTTTATAATAAATACTGATGTTATTACTTTATCATGAAACAACTAAAGAAGAAGAAGTTGAAGAGGAAAGAAATTGAAAAAGATCGGTAATGGATATTACCTCTTTTTGACGCGCCTTCACTTAACCTCCACTTAAAGAACTAAGGATGGTATTTGAAGAAGACCAGGACCTCTAGTATGATACTAGGGAAGTGGAGAAGAGATTTTTTCAGGGTTTGTCCGAGCTTGAAGGCTCTATGTGGTGTGAGGAAGAGGGGAAGGAGGTTCCCTTTTATAAGGGAGGAGAGGGGCACCTTTGGAATAACTAAAACTATTATTTTATTATAAAGTCAAATTCGGTTTTAAATAGCTCCAAATTGATTTATTTAGAATCTAAGGTGGGTATGGGTCGAAATACTCTCATCCAATATGATTTAGACATGTTTAGGTTATTATTTTAACCTTATCAATTAGATTTAACTCTAAGTTAAATAATTTAACTTTTACCGTGTCTTTTTGTTTGCTTACACTATATGTTTAATAAACTTACCATAACAAGCCAAAAGAACCCCAAGTTGTTTATTATTAATATATATAACCTTATCTAAGTCATTTGGCCGAACCTTAGATTTTTAGGAATTAAATAACAATTAATAATATAATATTTGTTTTAAAAACTAATTTATGTCAATTTTGACACTATTTGGTACATGAATTTTATAAAATTCATAACAGAATGATAAGTTCAAAACAAGTTACTTATATACAACAATAACATGTCATATTAACCTAGAAAATTAATGTAAGTCATAAAAAGTCTCAAATTACATTTATTTGGGCATTTATAACATCAATTATGTCAATATTTCATTAATAAGACAATTACTGCATCATCTTTGTGTCATAATAAATGATAATTATTAAATCCCTAAAAATTATAAATAAATTCCTATGATGTAGATAATTGTATTATCTTTCTTGATACTATTCATGTTCGAAGTTTCATGAAGTTTATCACTAAATTAAAATTATTATACTTATAAGATTTAAGAAAGTGACAAGTTGTCACATTCTTTGGTTTTAATAATAATTATATTATTTTCATGGAACAAAGTCCATAAAATGAATCTAATCCGACCCTTAGGTTATATGGATCTACTTTTAGCCATCCAATAGGATTTTTCAAGTGTTAGGGAAATTTTATAATCTTATATTTACCCTTAATTACCCGATTTACCTTTAACTATAGTAAATAAAATTTACCGTAGTTACTATTCACAATGCCCAAAAATAAAAAGTAGCTTATTAACATAATTTGGACCCACTAATTCCAAATATGGAATCCATTTTTCCAAATTCAATACACAAAAGATGCAGAAATTAAATTAAAATTAATCCCGTTGTCGAAAGAAAATGGGTTTTTCTTTAAAACATTGAAAAAGATTGAATTGATTTAACCTATGAATTCAAGGTAAAATCAATGCTAATGACATACATTATATTAAATGGTAAAAATATATTCTATTTATACTTTAAAACAATTCAATATTATAATTTAAACACATAATATATTACGATGAAAAAAGTTGTTTTTAATTAAAATATAGCGTGTTTTTACTATT
Source organism: Viscum album (assembly GCA_963277665.1). Taxonomy (NCBI): domain Eukaryota; kingdom Viridiplantae; phylum Streptophyta; class Magnoliopsida; order Santalales; family Viscaceae; genus Viscum; species Viscum album. The sequence continues at coordinate 1,236,882,447 of OY728157.1, read as the reverse complement.
CATTAAAATATGAAAGTTATCGGAAAAATATCAAAACTTTATCTAATGTAAATTTTTATATCCTGATTCAAAAGAAGAATTTTAGTTTGTCAAATTGAACATATAAACATGTCAAAAATTATATTTAAAGTGGGTTCTCCATCAAAAGGCGGCAAAACTACATTTTTTGAAAAATATTTATTTTACCCGAAAAATTTATTTTGTTCTTATACCATGTTCTATAAAATGTGTATGATGAATAATAATGTTATAAAATTCAAAATTTAGTTAATACTATTCATAACGGCTAGTTCATGATAATATTATAATAGTATATCATTGTTTATTAAAACCCGGTATTGCGTACAACACACGCTATCGAGGAAGGTCGCGATTGCGTGTAATGCAAGCCGAGTCAGGGTTGTATGTTGTGAAAGAATTCCTTCATTGTTTCATATAACAGAATCCAACCATATTTCATTTATACATTGAATATATATATATATATATACTCAATGTTGCATAGAATACCTATTATCAAAATTGTGTGTAACACGATCCAAGAATAGTGTTGCGTATAGTACAAGCTAATACGGTGTTGCGTATAGCGCAAAGTAATCTTGGTGTAGAATACAACACAAGACATTAATGAAATTAAAAGAATATTTTTCATAAAATCTCGGGGTGTTACAATATATCTCATGGTTGACTCAACATCATGTCTAACATAACATCATCTCCCAAACTCATTCTCATTCACAACATTACAATAATTTGTTATCCCATAATCACACTCATTCATGGGACACCATCTCACTAATGGATGTCCATCCAATGCTATATCACTCATATTGAGTCCCAAATCTACCCCATACCATTAAATATCCCTCATGGTTTTCTCAAAAATACTATATGTATCAAAAAATATTCCTGGCCAAGGAAGTCACAAATGTAATATCTCACTCAAATTGGGGTAGGTCCTCAAGACCACGAGCACATTGAAATTCATCACCCAACAAAAAACATAAAAAGAAATAAAAAATTATGATATATCACATTAGAAAATCATCATAAAATCAGCAGGGTTCTAGTCATATGAGATTTATCCCCTCATAAAAATCATATATCAACTTTTACATTCTAGAATCCAATAGGGTCCTTCATACCCATCCTAGTATTTGATCATTAATGCACACTCAAACCCATAACACCATAGTGACCACACATATTATAGGATCATATCATATCTATAAATAGGATACAGGGTCTAATCCTTAACCAGATCAGCATACCAACCAAGCCACATTATCATGGGGACCATCCCCACTCATCTTTAACTATGTCCATTGGAATCTCAAAGAATAGTCCTGAATAATTTACACAACCCATAATTGGTTCTTATCTCATGTATCTTATGGTAAACATCTCAACCATCAACACATATAAAACCTCTATCTGTTATATAATTCTAAACAAAGAGGTATTATCCATCTTACAATTCCCATTGTGACCTAACAGGCACTCAGGTGATTGTTGCACAACAAGGCCGAGTTGTGCACATGTCACACCAGTCATCCCTAATATTAGGCCTATCAATATTATTTTACTATCCCAATATAATCAAAAAAGTTTATCACATATATTGTGATATACACTGAGACCTACACAAGGGTTAATGTTAACTAAACTATCTTTCTCCCCCTTTGAGACCTAGTTGTTTGGTGATCCAAATTCACTAATGTGCTAAAAATTTCTCAACCCAATCATAAGAGACCCAAAATTATTATATCATTACCTATTAGACACTATCAGTCCCTATCTATTCTACTAAAACACATGAAACATGCATGTTTATACTCAAGGATCTTCCACACCAGCCCTGTTCTTCTTCCCATTGACCAATCCCATTAATGCCTCATCTGAACCTGTATTAACAACATATCCATTATATCATTCCCAAAAATATAAATAATTAATTTTTATTATTAATAATTAACTATTCAAAATAAATTAAACGGGTAATTCAACTAAAAAAATTAATTGTTTATGTTTTCATCATTGAAAAGACATCCCAAAGTGTTTGACCAACCTCTAATGATTTCCTTTATCCATGCCGCATGAAATATATATCATCCTCAAATGATTATAATATTATCTAGTAGAATTATCCCCAAATACCTAGCTTAAATAACCTATATAATTTTCTAATGAAAAAAAACTAAAATGGTTGGGAAATAGGGGATGGAGGTAACTGAACCAAAAAATAAAATAAAAAAATACACCCAATTCAAGTGAGGATATAAAAACAAATAAAGAGGTGGTGAATTCGTTTTATATCCCTCTTTGATAGCCTCATCAGTATAAAGGCCCAAAAGGTGTTAACCCCAAAAATATTTTTATTCCCCTAGATAAAAAAATAAACCTTTGAGGAATTTGAAGAGTTAATAGGGTATTTGTATCATGAAAAACACCTTTACTTGTTAAATTTATAGCACGAAAATGGGTTTGTGGTTTGAAATAGTATACTACCAGGTATGTGGATCTTCCTCCCTCATTCATGATTTTAAACCTCACACCGTTCACCCTTTATAGTATGAAGGCCACCTGAATATGTTCATTCCCTCAATTTGTTACCATTCACACTTTTACCCTTCCTAGGTCACGGTGTTACCATCTATAGGTTATATAATTTACTCTTTTGGGCCATCCATCTTTATTTTAATGCTTACCCATGAACTCAAACCACCAATAATGACCTATTTCACATTCAACAACATCTTACCATGGTGTTACATCCCTAAAATTCTCAATCCAAATTAAAATTCATGAACATGGCCCCCTCCAAGGGCAATAAGTTTGAATTACCTCTCAAAATATTGACTTGTAAATTTTTGGGCCACTATAATGTCTCTTACAAAATTATTTTAAGCATTTATAATAATCCATTAGTCATATAAACAAAACATAGACCTACCAAGTTCATCATTTCACTACAAAATTTCCATTTTCTACTTTAAATTCTAAATGGGATCCAATATCACAACCTCAAACACCAACCGAACTATTTAGAATAAGCTAATCCAACTACTCACCAACAGAACCAACATCGATATGAAACTAAGTACACTCACCTCTCATAACAGAAATTGACTTATTTTAATAATTAAACATGAATAAAATTTTGATTCATAACATATGAATCCACTCCCAACAACCAATTCAATGATATAGTACTCTCAACCAAAGGAATCGACTACCATAAACAAACTTGTAGTGGTGAAGTAACCAGAAATCTGTGTTCCAAAAAATTCCCTTGATGTGGTTTCTACCTCATTTTATCTAACCCAATGAAAAAATATGTTTCATAATTCATCAAGATACATTTTCATGATAACATTCAACTGCACCCACTAACATGCCCTCACGCACCTGATCAAAATTCCTTAACTATAAAAGAAATCATGAGAAAATACAAAAACCCACATTGAATCTTGAATGTGATCCCTTTTTTAATTACTTGGTTATAACACCAACAAAATTATCTAGTATTCATGCTCTTATTCCAAGAACTAGATCAACACCTTTCTTACTCAGCCTCAGATCACCGACTCCACCTCAATTCGGATACCAATTCTCCTACTCCACCTCATATCACAACCTTTTTCTAAGCCATATATTTACCAAGGAACTAGATAAAACTAGATATTTCTATAAACTATCTTACCATTGACAACATGATCATCCACTTAGAGGTATTATAGCAATAATGATCCCTTCCAACATGGGGGTTAACTATCCTATGACCAATACGATTCTCTCCACTATAGTAGTATCATTTTAGTCACTATAGAAAAACAAAAACTTGATATCCATAACCCATGACATGTTAATTAATACAAGTAATTATTGTACATGGTCATCCCAAATATACGTAAGTTCTATCAAAATATAATAATCTATACCCATTATTGTCCAAGAAGGAATGAAATTCCCCAACAGTTTATGGTTCCCTATCCACCTTATAACTTCCCTTACACTGCTCCTTGAGAACTGACCCAAGTGGACCCCATTAACAAGCCTCCATTATAGATTATGTCGAGTCACACTGTAACATCCCATGTATTTATAAAATAATAAATTTTCATATATATTAAAAAAATTTAATTTAATATTAGTTTTAGTTTGAAGGAAACTTTGTGTATGATATTTTACCCAACACGCAACAATGAGTTTCTCTGAAATCTTACATTGCACACAACACTGAGTTATAGCATAAAATAATACAATAATATTATTATTATTTTAAATTTTAGTTAACGCCTAGTCATTTTATTGGTTTGAATGAGTAAAATTGACTATATTATGATTTTTTATATTTCTCAAATGTTTTTACATTTATCCAATAAATTTCAGAGGCTTAAAATGAGAATGAATCCAATTTTAAGCATAAAATACTCTAATATTTTTTTTAAAAGCCATTTTTGCCACTTTTTGATGGAGAACCCTTTTTAGAAATAGTTTTTTCCACTTTAATATGTTATATATGATAAAATAAACTTATTATTTAGAAGTGGGACATAAAAATTTACTTCGGTTGAAATTGTGGTATTTTTTTGATAAAATTTATATTTTTATGAATAGTGAAAAATACTGCATTTTAATTCAAAACTACATTTTCATCTAATTTATTTATATAGTCAGATATTTATTTAATTGGTTTTAAAGTGTATTTGGGTTAATTTTTTATTATTTAATCTAATTTTGGTCATTGGATGTAATTTCACATTGAAATTAGACCTAATCACATGTCAATCTTTTGATAGTTTTTACTTCTAAAAAACTTGCTTTTTGGTTTTGAAAACGGGGATTAATTTTCAATTAATTTCTACCAATTCTATGTTTTGAATTTTGAAAAAGGGATTCCATATTTTGAATCATAATTTCCAAAAAAAATTAATAGGTTCCTTTTATTTTTTGACATTATAAATAGTAACTTCAGTCATTATTTTTATTTACCATGGTTAAAGGGTAAATCAGTTAAATAAGGGAAGCAATAATATTATAATAATATAAAACTACCCTAACACATGTATTAATCCTATTGTATGAGATATTTATAACTGTGGTCATCCTTGGGTCGATTTTAGGACCCCATGGAGCCACTTGGGTGTGATAATGACTTTTTATAATATTTACTTTAAAGAAAAGGGAAATATAACATAAACATATATCTCCTAACTAAAAAAAATTTAATTTTGTTTATATAAATGATATATTCAACTATAAATAATTATTATAAATATAAAAATATTTCCTACATCCTGGTGTTTTATTTATAATTTTTAGATTTTAAATAAATAAATTTATTTATGACACAGTGATGATACGGTGATTACCTTATTAATTACATATTCAAATAAATGATATTATAAATATTCAAATAATTTTAATTTGAACATTTACATATCATAAAAAAATTTGATGAAATTTAAATTTCAGGTATGATTTAATGCTTTTTTTAAGTAATCAAGTTGTTATGACTTCAACAAAAATCAATTACTAAATAGTGTCAAAATTGATATAAATGAGTTTTTAAAAAAAATACTATTTAATTAAATGATATAATAGTCCTAAAAATATAATATTCATAAAAATGACTTATATAATGTTATAATTTTCATTAATGGTCTAATTTTGGTTCTATTGGCATTTTATAGTAACTATAGTGACCATATATTATGAAAATACAAGAAGACATGGTAAGAGTTAATGTTTTTAACTAAGGGTTAAAACTAAAATATAAGGTTACTTTTGTGTCCTAAACTTATCTAAAACCTATTGGTTGAGATAATTTAGACCCATACTCATATTATCTTCTAAATATATCACTTTAGAACTATTAGAATTTGAAAATAAATTTATAATAAAATAATATTTCAAAACTTTTCTAAAGTGCCCCTTTTCCCCCTTATAAAAGGTCACCAACTATACCCACTTACTCACACATCTCAAGCTCATTGGATCATCCAACTTCTGATAAAATAATCTCCCAACATACCTAAATTCCTCCTAGAAGTTTTACCTTGGGAATAAGGCAATTTAAGAAAGCCTTTTTTCTAAAATAAAAAAGAAGTTATCTGATTTAGAGGTAATGTCTTCTCTCAAGTTCCTTTCATATATTTTCTTTCTCCAACCCTCTAAACTATATGAATTCCATTATTTTATCAAAACACCAATATCATAAATATAATAGAATGTTTTTATGATACTTTTTTGATCTAAAATTACACACACCTCTATCTAATGAATATAGAATATATATTTTCTGTGTACGGTGAGTTACTGCCTCACAAAATGATGATTGTTAAATTTTCTCTTACCACCTATCATGGTCGAAATTATGATGGAATTGTATTTAAATATGATATATATTACATATTTATTATCCCTATTCTTCTCTAATTTTTATTTAAAACATACCTTTATGAATTCCATAATGTGTAAATATGATAATTTCATTTGAGGAAGTGCAGACTACCGCCCCCTCAATGTGATATGACTCGTTCATGACATACATGGAACATATAAAGGATGGATTTAGTGAAATTATGTATCATATATAACATAGATATTATACTTAAATTATAATATACTTATGTATCTTTTAATTTTTATTCCTTTAAAATGATAAAGAAATGAAAGTAGTGTTCATGCATATGTACGACCTACCATCTCCATGAAAGGTGAATTTCATTTATTATCTCCAAATTTCATATACTATTAGAAATACATATATAATAGATATATATGATATTTAAATCATTAATAATATTCTATATATAATGTAATTATGACCACATGGATAATTTTCATCAAAACAATATCATTTTTGACCCAAGTACCGAACATTGACAAAATGTCTGATATGAACTGAAATAATAAATTAATTTCTATAACATAGTAATAAGTGATATAAAATGAATAATAAAATTTAAAAAAGGTTATAAAGAAAGTTGAAATTAACATATGTTTTTTATTCATGAAATTAAAGAACCAATGAGAGATGTCGGACTCAAGGTAAGGGACTTCATCTTAACTTCCTTTTATTGAGGTATTTCCTGAAAATATGTGCCTTTATTATTTTATAATATTTATATACAGACACAATGACATTTAATATCCATATTTTATCTACACTAATATTATTTATTGAATCATGGATATTAATATTTAAATGTTCAAGGTGGTATGGGACACCTTAAATGTTTAAATATTTAATTATCAAATCTTTTTCTTCATGATATTAAATTACATATTTATTTATATGGTTATAAAAGGATTATACAGGAAATTTTCTATCAATATTGAAATTCATTCAAATTTTTAATGATCAATATTTTTATACGAATTTTTTTACTTTCTTTATAAAATGACAAAAGAAATGTTTTTTAACGTATACGGTGACAATTAATTCTCTGCTACCATAACCGTTATTTGATATTTGGATTCCTCTATAAGCTATAATGTATTTTTTAAAAAATTCCCTTATTCCATTATTTGGTTATATTGGTATTGAAAATGGGTTCTTAAATAAATATTGTATTTTTATACGGAAATGTTTTTCATATGGTATTAAAATAAGATTTCAAAAAAGGGGGTTCAGGATGAGGATGTTTTATTAATGAAATGGTACGTGAGAATTATATGAAACGGGTGAGCACGATATAGTTTATACAAAGGGTTGAGCCCCATTATAGCTCACAGGTGAGCCTAACATAGCTTATAAAAAGCTTTGATCCCCATTATAGCTCACGAGTGAGCCCGACATAGCTTATATGAAGGGTTGAGCCCCATTATAACTCACGAGTGAGCCTGATATACCATATAAGAAGAGTTATCCCCATTATAGATCACCAATTTTTAAGTCATCCATATGGTTATTCCAATTAGAATATATTTGAAAGGTTTTTATGTATATGATGCTCTAAGTCACCTAAAGGAATTTTAATTTATTACTATTGTTTTTAGTGTTTTTCATTGAGAAAAACTTATGAGAGTTCTTCATGTGAAAATTTTTTATTTCATCCGCCCAAATAACATTGAATGTGTTATCAGGTTTTAACTAGACTAATGGTTTTTCTTTATTTTTATGTCCCTTACTATGATTTTTGTGCTCATCCCATGTTTTTTAAATGTTTTTCACAGGGTATAAAGAAGGGTAAGAGAAAGGATGAATTAAAGAAGATTTTTATCAAGATAAGAATTCTTATTTTATTTAAGGAGTTTTATTTGATAGAGTAGAAGTGTCTACTTTGTAATATTTGATATGTAATGTAATAGTTATGGCCTAATTCTATAAATCTATAATCTTGAAAATATCCTCAATGTGAATTCTTGACTTAACTCAAGATTATGTAATGTTTAAGGTTGGGTCCTTATACACACACTCATATCATCCATCGAATGGCGCCCTAATCCATTTATTATTCCTCCTGCTACCTATAGGGGACATCTCCCTTCCCACCAAACCCCAAGACATAATGCATGTGAGCCTCTCACCACAACATTGTCATTGGAGAACCATTCATAATTATCCACAAAATGAAAAATTCTCAAAGGAACTATACAAAATCTATTCATGGATCTATAACTCAAATAGTAATGACATGTACCCAACATGCACATTTCCCAACACATTGAGAATTTTTCTCAAAAATGCATGCCAATGATCACTATACTACTCAAGTAGAGTGATCCACCATGAACCCTCACATAAATTCATATCTTCTATATATAATGATATCAACCAAACCCGTTGGTAGTATTTTCCTATAAAACAAAATCACACAACTAACTCATGCTCAAATAAGTCTCATCCCATCTTACCAAATCTCATACACCTAACCCACTATCCATTCTCCTATGCATGTTATTTCCATGAAGTAGCATGAGCCACCTCTCGGAAGCCAAGGATTACCACACAATCAGTAGAAATATGAGCTTCATTACAATGCCAAGAGTGTATACCCACACTCTCATTGCACCACCAAATGTGTTTCTTAAAACTAAATGGGCTTGGAATCAAAATAATCTTACCCTATCAGTAAACATTGATAATATGAACACTTCAAGAACTATGCATTCCAAATTCCTATTTCATTTTTCACGAATTTCTTTAAATTATTGATTTATTTAAGTATAATTCCACCAAGAACATATATGTTAAAATATATATATAAGTTTTATTTGGAACATTTATTAATTGAACTTCATATTTATGTAATCCTATTCCTATCATCAGATCATTACTCAGACATTGCATGCTTGTATCAAGCCACTAACAATATCTATGCATCCCTTACATAGAGGGAATATATATATACTACCATAGAAAACCCTATACTATGATCTGTATGACCTAACATCAAGGAAAATATCATGCTTTAGTTGATTATAATTCCCCCAAAATGTTATATAGAAAAACACCATATATGTTTTTGTTAACACATTAAAAAACCGAATCCCCATCCAAAAATTCAGTGACACACTAGAAAGAGTATATCATGTGATTTCTTCTTAAAATATATGATTCTTGTATATAGTCCTCTTGAAAACATCCTAGAATATAAAACAATAATTACAAACCTCCATCAAACATATCATATTCATTTAAAATTTCATCCACAATATAATAAAATTAAAGTAGAAACCTCATGCACCTGGTAACCAGGACCACCCATTGAAATTGTATTCATGACTCACTAGACTAAGGTCTTTCACATTATATGACACGTTACTTTACAACTTGTCTACCATATCCCTAAATATTAACATAAAACAATGTATTCAATACCAATTTTTAGTGCGCATCCTAGAATTATCATCTGATCTAGAGAACCATATGGCCTTAAGCATGCCTCCATGTATACTAGAGGCTTCCAACATTTGGGGAGGAATTAATCCATACTATGGGGAGGAAATTCCCAAAAATTAGATTCATAAAATAATATAAATAACTAATCCATATCCATGATATAACTATTAAAGTATGACATATAAATAAATAAAATTCTATAAATATTTTAATGTTTTCAAAAAAAACTCAAAATCATACATGATATACAACTGATCACCCAATGGTATGATCACATATAAAAAAACATATGCATGAGAGCCCTAATGTTATACTTAGGCCTCAAAACCACTCTCTCCAAAATACCTGTTGAGACACCTCATCTTAATAAAATAGAAGTCTAATTATGGAAATTGAAAATAGATTTCAGTCATACATGTGCACCAAGATTACCACATATGGTGTGAGAAATAAATCTCAATATGCTTTCAACAAGTGTGCGTAGTATAAATAATCATATATGTGCATGAAAAATGAATGGAAATATTCTAAACATGTGCCTTTAAAGATATGTTCTAACCAGGATATCATGACTCTATGTGCATCATGTCATCATTCAATAACTTGGCCACCATGAAACCATGTAATGCCTACTTTGGATCCATGCTAAAATATAATAATAACCTTGTTCCATTGTCCATGTAACCTATATTTTACTTAAGGAATTAGGAAATATATTTATCCATGTCTAGACAAATACTCTACCATAGTAAGGTCCCATACATGCATATCCACCAAGCATCTTTCCAGGAACATTGCATAACCAGAGATTCACCTCTACCTTCCCACTCAAGGTAGGGTCCCTCCATATCCAAAATCATATACTATATGAAACCTGAACTAACTCATCCTAGTCCCATCATCTATTCATGTGTCATATACCATTTTAGACTTCATCTCACTCAAGTCACTCCAATCATTCAATATTGAACCATTACACCAATCCTAGAAACTTCATCCCACTTAAGGCATTCCTACCAAAACTATCTCACTCATAGTAAGGCCCAAACCATAACACCTAGATATTTTATGATATATTTCTCCTCAAATAAATTTTCTATGATTGATATATTTCTTTATAATAAAAACAAAACTTAGATGAGCCTTGATATGAAATTGAAATATTATTATTAAATTTGATAGTTACCATTGAGTTGTTGGATTGGAAGGTATGAAGAGGACAAACACAATTTTGAAAAGTATGTATGAACATTTTCATAAATTAAAATGTATTTATTAATTACTAGAAAATAATTACTCAATTTTAAATGTTAAAATTAATATAATTTAATATAGAAGACAAATTTTTTAAAGTATTATATTTTAAAATATATAATGTATCTTGATCACTAATTCCAATCCATATTTTATTATTTTCAAAAGACACTCTTTGGTTAAGTGGGAACCTACAAAACCAAACACTGCCATGAATACAACCACAAAAACTAGATTCAAATTTAAAATTTCAAAATTAAAAATACATAATTAAAAATATTGAAAAATAGACCTTATCATCACACTAGATTGTAAGTGAGGTCGACCGTTAGAATACATCATCATCATCATTAAATCACCCACATCATCATCAAAAAACACACAATCTGAACACCACAGATCATCAGAAACTACATTGATAAACATCATCAAGGGATATAGCAGACCACCAGTATATAAAACCGATGCAGATCACTATGAAATCCATCAAGAAACATACAGAGTAATCTGTTCTGGAATCCATCACTAAGATCAAGCCAGAGACCCGAGGGACAGATACCAAACCACCATAGAGAAAAAACACTTAAAGTGTTATCATCTAATCGAACTTCACATCCCAAAACTCTATGGGAACCACCGTACAAATACAACTTAGAAAATATTGGTGGAAACTTGGATCAAGAGTGGAGTATGGAGTAGATAGAGGCCTCAACAACAAGATATGACCACCACTGTGACCATAGAATCCTTCCTTCAGAGCCACCACCAAGTGAAGAACACCAGGAAACCAACATCGATGTCATGCATGACAATGCTTCCATTGATAAAAGACATAACAGGATAGAAATACCATTTTTGCAAAAATCAAAATAGTCTTCGCTATCATAGAACATTGAAATAGAACTAGCAAAGCCATAACCAAAAAATTGAACATTGGGAAATGGGGAAAACCCCTAGATCTTGGAGGGACTGGAAATGGAGTGGAAGAAACCCAACAAACCAAAGCACCAGACCAAGATCAACCATCACCATCCCAAGCCTCCATCAAAACCATTTTACTGGACCGATATGGGGTTAAAAATGATGGGGAAGACAAAAAGTGCATAAGAGGAGGAATCTGAAACTCTGGCCGCAGAACACCACGCAAAGAATAGATACAACCGAGAAAAACGCTTGATCAAAAATGAAAAATTATATTGATGAAATATACTACTATAAAATGTAAAAAATGAAAGATAATTCATAAATTAACTATAAATTGTTTAGATGTGATGATAAAACCACTTTATAGTAAAAAAAATATTTTTCTGAAAAACTATTTTTATGTGATATTCATATTTTTATATTATTAATTTACATATATTACTAATTATGAATGATATTAATACAAGTTGTAGATTATTTATTCAATAAATAAATTAATATTCACCTAATGATTTTTAGTAGGGATATAGTTAATGGAAATCAACTAGGGATTGAAAAATTCAATTTTCCTTAAAAAATGTTTCATTCTATTTTATGCATTTACTTTAGAATAAATTTCAACAAATTTTCATAAATAATTGTTTTAAAATATATTTATTATTTTTGGAGATTAATTATTAACATGATGTAACATTTTCAATATAATTTTGTTCAAAATCAGTACTTACCAAAGTAAAATCTTATTACCAAGGTAAGAGTCAACATGTTTAAAACAGGGGTTAACCTTGAGATAAGGATTAAAATATCAAAAACACTTAAATTAATTTTAATTATATATTTTATTACAAACTTATAATTTTTATATTCAATTATTTGTATATTTGGTTCCGCGTGACTTGAGTAAGACATATATTATATAAAAATGCTTCATATAGTTACAAGTTTCTCCTCCACCACACATATAAAAGGGAATCGTTTATTCTAAATTATCTAAAAATTAATATCCATTTATACCTTTACTTAACCAAATACACAACCAACATCTATATCCACAACCTTAAAGTTTTTTCCTTCAAAAAAGACCAATCTTTGAATCCTTATGAATTATTTCAAAGGAGGATACCCAAAAAAGAATTATATATACTTACCGAATTTATTCAAGTTTCTTTCTCAATAAAACAACTCCAAATATTTTATAACCATTTTAAAATGATGTAATAAGATCCATAACAATATTTAAATGTTTTTATGTTAACAGTAAATTCATTTTCTATATCATTTACATCTAATGGAAAACCAAAACATCACTCATTCATAAGTTTGGATTACGTTCTTCATGAACCGATGTATATTAATTTCGATCATTGTCTTTATTGAATAGTTATATATATATTTATATATTAATTTAATGTATATATATGATGTTCATAACATAATTTTTATTATTTATTGGTTTTTTATCAATTTCCTTTTTTCATTCCATCTGTCAAAATTGGAAACATTATCATGCATATGTACTAACTATAGTCTCTATGAAGTGATGTAATTAAATTCTCATTACCACAATATATGGATGGTTTAAAAAGTGTAAAAAATGAATATATATGGTAATTAAGACTTAATTAAGATTATATAGATCATAAAATCAATACAAAGGTGCAATTAGTGGAACCGTTGAATAGAAATCGGCATGGAAAACGAACCAGTTTTCACTTTCATAAATATTTTTGTGAATTATTTTTAATAAAAGTGTATTTTAAAATTATAATTGAATGATATATAGTGATAAATATATAAATATGGTTCTATAATATTTTTTTAATAAAACAATATTTATTAAATAAATTGTTTTAGCATGTATGATGTAAAATAGGACTTGAGGTAAGCGTTTGTGTTACAATCTACTTTCATTTATGGATTGAATATATTAAATTTCCAATAAGGATAATTATATGATAATTATCATTTAAACCTCATAAATTATATTTTAATTTTTTTTATTAAAATTATTTTTACTATTATCCATTATTTTTTACTAAAAATGTTCAGAAAAATGTTTCTACCAAAAGCCTAAAATATTCCTTCTTATTTATCTTGGGAATTGTTATCCACTATATCCATTTTCTCCAAAATGTTTTATGGAAATTTTTATCTATTAATTAATGTTTGAGGAATTTTATTTTTAATCCTTTTAATTTTATTAAAATTTATTTAGATAAATTCTTTGAAATATATTTACATGACTCACTTTTGAATTTATAAAAATGTGTGAAAGAGTATTCTCTATTAATATATACAACATGAACTTTTTTTCCCACATTCATTTCCTTCCATATCCAAAACGAATACTTTTTAATTTTAAAAAAATTTACTAATAAATTATTATTCATTGTTCTCTAAGAATTTTATATTTAATATTTACTAAAATAAAAGGGTTGTTTTCTCTTGATTTTGAAATCATATTTTAAATTATTTTATGAAACAGATTTTCTATCAATGATGACATATTTTATGGATTTTTGTGCTTCAAAAAGAACATTATATTAGGATAAAATCCACTTTATTTTTCTAGATGGCCGATGATATTTATGTTTTATGTATGATTCCATGAAACCCATTACTTTCTCATAGGATAATTAGTTTATAATGAAATTCTTATGAAACATGTTTCTTTTAAATGAGTTTTTATATGATGGAATTTTTTTATCTTGTGTCACACTTATATATAGTTTTAATTAGTTTATGGGTGGGAATAAAATTATATAGACCTATAATAAATTAGTTAAATATTTGTATATCATTCTTCAATATTAACTATAAATTTTAGTGAACTAAGATAAGTAAAGGGATTTTCCACTATGATAATATTACAAGTGAGCCTTGATTATGGAAATGATAGGAATGGGGAGTGAACCTAATACACAATCAGACTCTATCCACAATGATACTCTCTCTTGTGATATCTAAATAAGGAAATGGTTTTCTAAGATTATGTGTATGCCAAAAGCTTATGCATTATTCTTATGATATGATTTCATTTCTTATGATTAATTATTGATGATTCTATTCTCCGATGACATATGTATTTTTTTAAAACAAATAATTATTCAGGGAATTGTGATTAATGATCATTGACTAATTGCATATGAATTTTTTAATTCATGATCATGTAATCATACAGTTGTGTTAATATTATGCACACTTATTATAATTAAATAATATCTCTTATGTTGAAACTTATTGATCATTTGAGGCCGACCATTCTTATGTTCCCATTTCCTTATATTATGAGGAAAGGTTTTAAATAGGGTTTGTTTAAGAGGGTATATATGAAAAGAACATTGTGGTAGATATCTAAAATCATTCATGAAATAATTTTATTATAAATATAGTCCTTGAATACACTCATCCTTTATGGTCCTTAGGCATGTATTGTTATGATATGTACGGAATATTCATCTAAAAGTATGTAACATATAAATTTGAAATGTGTGGAAATATTATGTTGGTATCAAAGAAGGTTTTGTTTATTTTTAATGATTAGGATTATAAAAATATTATTAAATACCATGGGGATTAGTTTAAGCATTGGATAATATCCTTAGGTTTTTGTAAGATAGAGAACGTTTGGCTTCCTAGAAATAAAATCCCTGTGTGGATAAAAACAAGTACATGAAGTTTTTGGAAACTCTCTCCATTTTTACCCAATGCATGAAATAAAAGCTTATATAAATAGAAAGTTTGACACTCATAGGAGATTTATTTACTCGATTCAAATTCTATTTATGAACCATTATGTTTAATGAGAGGATAGAATTTATGAGCACATATGATAAAAAGATTTGATATGGTTTGAACCATAAGTGCCATCGGTTGAAAGAAGGTTTCATAATTTAGGACATCATAAGATTTATTTTCATAATCATAAAATTAAATTTCTATTATTATTGATTTTTGTTACTCCAACTATGATTTTTTGTTTTTATTCAATCACTGGAACCTAGAGGTATCAGAAGACCAACAAATATGATGGCCAATGAAATGACCATCCTGATGAGAAACCAAATGAAATTGTAGCTAGGATGAAAATTATTGTTTTTACATACCCTAAACTTTCTCCAACTGTAAATGGTAATATAAAAAGTTCTAAAATTCTAAATGGACAAAGGATAGAGAAACTCGAAATTGAGAAATTTATACAGCAGGATTAACCTTCCTTCATCGGTTCCCGTGATCCACTCATTATATAGCAATATATAAATTCTATAAAAAGGAAATTATATATTCTATAATGCTTGGACCATTAGAATATTATTTTAGTTTTTTATCAATTAGATAGTAAAGATGATAAATATTGGATTTTTATCAATAATTTGGGGCATGATGAAGACATTTATTCTGTGTAATTAAAAGATCTTGTGAAATTATTTTTCAATATATATTTTCTATGAACTCTTTTAACTAAACTAGAGAATGAATTTTTGGAACTAAAGAAGAGTTATGACTAATGTATTATTACCTATAATATAAATATTACAAGACATTAATGGTACACTTCTAGTTTTATCATTGATCATAAAATTAATGTTAATGAATTATTTTCTGGTTGAAGTCCAAGTCACTAAATGGAATTGGTTATAATTGTATTTTATATCTATGAAGAAATTGATAGCTTCTCTCTCAAGAATTAAAATCATATTAGAGACTCTAATTGTTCTCAAGGTTTTTGGATAATAGGGGATAGATTGGTTTTCATGGAAATTATAATAATAATACCCATGGATAAATGAAAATTAATCTTCATTTATATCAAATGTGTTGAAACAAGCATGGGGGAAATTTCATTAAGGGGTCTCATAAATGTTTTTTGTGTGGGTATGAATTCCATCGGGAAAAAAATATCTTTGTGATGTGATGAATTCAAACAATGAATTATATAGAGTGAAACATAAAATTAATGTGAACCCCACACTCATATTCTAAAATTTCCAAGAGTATTGACATTATTTAAATAAGTTCATTATTATAAGGGTTAATGATGATAATAATCGTCAAGAATATATTAATACAATAGAAAAAGAGAAATATCAAGTGATCAAAACTAATAATTTTTAATAAATTGGTCCCACTAATAGAAGAGACACTTTTCCTTTTAATATGTTCATTTTGGTCCTAAACCAACATGTTTCCTCACAGAAACATGTTTTCAACTAACATGGTCCCACCCACTAACATAAATAGGACATTAGACTAATGAATTTTCAAATTAGAAAACAATGGTGCATTTATTTTTATCTTTCCTCACTCACACATTATCTAGGAAACTTCCCAACAGATTTCCAAATCCTGACTCTACTCTAGTGTAATCTTTCTTAACATAGAAGTTATAATTAAGTAGGCTCCAGAAAAGAAGGTTATATCTTAATGGAATGGGTAGTAATATTTAGTCTTGTAAACCTTTAAATTTCATAGGGTGTTACATCCCCCCATCCTATTTAGAAAATAATTTACTCATTATGGACACAAATTTTCATCTTTGGAAATTCCAATGCACATATTGTTGGGTACTCCTTTGATACCTCTATAATAATTGATCCCTACTAGATGAACAAGCCCTCCACATTTTTTAATATATTTTTGGTGACTTGGTATATTGGGCAATCATATTGACTCATAAAGACATGGTGTCCCCTCTATTAGTCCCACCCACATGCCTGAACAAGGCATCAGACTGATGATTTTCTCCATAGGCCAATACATGTTCATTCAATTTGCTTTTTCCTCACTTACACACACCCTGCGAAACATCATTGGAGGTAACCCATCCTAAAACTACTCTAGGTAAAGATTACTTGATATAGTATTTCTAATTTGGTAGAATCCAAAAAATAAAGGTACACCATGGTGTCATGGGTAGTAACATTTAGTATTTAAACCCTTTAACTATCTAAGGTGTTATATTCTAAATATAAAACCACAAACCTTATTTATGAGAATGTCTATTTTAATTTTTATATACATCTTTTATAATAATAAATTATATTTGTTTCTGAAAATTTGAGAGGCTTAAAAAGTTTTTTTGGAAAATAGGGCTTAAATTTTCACAAATGACCTTAGATATTAGTAAAAATATAGATTCAATGACAACTAGAGCACTAGTGAGGTACCAACATCTAGCCAGTGGAAAAAATAGGAGTAATTATGGCTTGATAATATCACTAACTGGACTATGGAAAAAATAGAACCCATGCAGATCTACTGGACTCACCATCCAAATAGTAAGCTACTAACAATTAGCTAGAGGTCCATCAGCTTGTCGGTGAGATCGTATTGACTAGTAAGTGGGATTCTATATGGGAGATTAAGTAGGGGAATCATAATAATATCACCCTAATTCCCTTTATTTTTTTATATTTTCTCCCTCAATACTCACTCAACACGTATGAACATAAGTTGATCCCCATTGGGATTTCTGGAATTCTCTCTCATAATTCTTGGCTGATTAAACTTTCCTTGGTAATGATTGGTTTCAAGGGTTTATTATAACTTTATTTATTCCTTAAATAGTTTTTTTCCTTCAATTATTCTTTATAAAACCTTAATTATATATATATATAGGTTTTATTACTTAGAATTAGTGTATCATTCATGATTCATTCTAAGATTCATGGTAATTCAGAATTGGTGTTCTTATAGTCATTGGTACCAATATATCCCTCAAATTATTGATGCTTATATATACATATATATTGTTCATCCACATTGATATAATTAATTATTTATCATCACTAATCAAAAATTGAATTTTATAATTAAACAAAATAATTTAATCCTTTCCATGGGATTTGAGTTATCATTTGGCATGTAAAACCTAAGACTTAGGTCACTATATAAAGTTATCCAACCATTGAGATTTGAAAAAATATATATAATAAACTTTGAGTTTTGAAGTGGAATCAATTGGTTAATCTAGGAGTTCCATGGACATAACTAATGACTAATGGGTATCCATAATGTCAAATATGTATACCAGATTCATTATAATTAAATTAATAGTATATTTATGACCTTTTATTAAATGTTCACCTTTTGAATTCATGGTAAATGGATAATTGGTTTATGATATGATGAACTCCTGATTATGATTAATTTAATTAGTATTATATAATAATGGGAAACATTGGATGTATTCCTTGGAGATGGTGTAACCCATATTATATATTTTTGGGGGACAATAGAAGAATCCCTTAGATCTAGTTTTCCCATTATTATTTATTGTCAAGGTACCTTAGACATATTCCTTGGATATCATGAAACCACTATTATATATATTTTGGGGACTGCAAATGTATTCATTAGAGTTGGTGGCCCCATTATTATATATTATTGGGGAAATGGGATTTATTCCTAAGATTTAGAGTTCCCATTATTATATACAGTTGGGGGACCTCGAGCATAATACTTATATTTGGTATGTACATATTTTTTATATACATGATTATTATAATATGGATAGACATAGACAACATTGGCCAAAGAAGGTATAGTTGACCCAGGGTTTCACTCTTGACTTGAGGATCAACAGTTGAATTATTACTTGATTATTATGTCACGCATTATTTATTTAATTGAACATAATTATATACTTTTTCTTGGAATTGATATGATTTAGATTATATTGGTAGTTCCCTCCTTCCCCCTTGAACCCCCCTCACACTACCTTTTCCCCACCGGCACAACCCATTTCCTCCCCGGACATCACCGGTATACCCTACCTCTCTCCCCTCCAGCCATCACGCCCAACTCTCGGCCTCCCCAATTCTCATCAGGTTGTTGCAGCCTTCCTCTACCCTCGTCGGCCTTCTCACCATCCAATATATCCCTCGCCCACCTCCTCGGTCCACCACACCCCACCTTAGCGGCCCCTCTCATTCCATCCGGCGAGCCCCGCGCTGCCCTGGATTGCATCGCCACCCCGACCTCTCGGCCATCCCGCCCACACATCCTCCTTCTACCCGGTCGACACCCTGCTTCCCTCCAGCTTCCCCACCATTTCCCCGCCCTTCGTTCGCACACTCAACCCCATCCTGTTAAGTTTTCCTTTGAATTTTGTTCCTTTCAATGGGTATGGGGTTCATTTGAGGGTTGGATATTGAATTTTGTTTGGTTCAAATTCTTTTTTAGGGTTATTTATTGCCTCTCGATGGTGTGATTGATGTGAGGTTCTAGTTTCTCATAGTTTTCCCGCAATTTCTTCACGTAAGGTAGGTGGTTTCGTGCCTTAACATCTATAGATAAATTTAATAAGTTTTTTTAAATTTATAAATGTTTTTCTTGTTTCAATTGTGTGGTGTGTTAGGTTTTTTGAAGTGGTTTGGGTTCTCATTGATTGTGAATGAATTTATAGAAAAGTAAATTGCTATGTATTTAGGTCTTCCTTGAGGAAATATTTCAAAAAATGGGTCTTTAGAGTGTGTCGAAGGTGAAAAAAGCACTTTACCAAAAAATTTACATGTGTGTGTGAGGAAATTGCATTTCTTATTTGAAATGGTGTGTTTTCCCTTTTGGTTTTGCTGTGATAATTTCTAGAAGTGTTCAATCAATTGTTTATTGGGTGTGAATTATATTTTTAAGGTGTTTGATATGTTTAAATGTTGGGAATAGAATTTTTAACATAAAGAGTCTATGTTTTGTGCGTAAAAATGGTGTATTGTTTTATAAAAACGTTTTATGGGATGGTTTTTAGCTGTGAGACAAGTTTTAGTGTGATGATGTTATGTGTTTAGTTTTAAAGTGACTTTTTTGTGAAACTAGCTATGTTTTTGTGTAAACTTTTGTTGCACCATTTTTTGGTGTTTTATAAATTATTTAAATGGTTTATTACCTTAATTATGTGGTGCATATGATGTTTTTAAAGTGGTTTATGTTTCTAAATGTTTCAATTGGATTTTTAATATAGGGATTGGTGGTAATTTGATGTGTAATTTCATGTGATGTTTTTAGAACATTTTCCAAGGGTTGTTTTGATAGTGCGAAGGGTGTTTTTAAGGTCTTTGAGGTGTGTATATATTTAAATTGAATTTTTGAAAGGAAAATGAATAACCTTGGGTGGGTTTGCCTTGTTGTGCACTTTTGATATTAAAATGAAAATTGTTAAATTATGGAAAACATGTTTTGATATGGTTACTTTGTGTATTTGGTTTTAAAGTGATGTCAGTATATGGAATCAAGTGTTTTTATTTGGTTTAAAGTATTCTTTGTTTTTCTTGAAATTATTAAGTAACTGCAAATGTATTTTAGAAAGCTATTTTGGTGTGTGTGTGTTTATTTTAAAATGGTGTTTGGTTATGAAAGTGATGACTTCCGTGTGTAATGTTTTTTTTTGGTTTGTGATATGTGAAAGTGATATACCATGTGAATGTGGAACTTGTTTGAGCACAAGGGAAAACCATGGGTACCTAGGTGGGAAGATTATGACTATTACACTAGATAACGTGTGCGTGGTTCATCTGGGTTTCATCTGGAAGGATTGATGTCACAACACTAAATAAACATTTGTGATATGTGGAGACCACTAGGTTTTAGATGTGTTTCTCTACTAGTGTATCGTGCATGAGAGCATTGATTATTGTGGGTCATATGCCACGTTTACACCATGGTATGATCTCTCTAGCGCACCACGCATTCTAGCTACCTTAGGGGATTTACCCATAATGCTCTACTATTCATGACGTGGTGCCTTCTTTTGGAATACGGAGGACCACTTGAGTATGTGCATGTTATTTATAAATTTTCTCTTCTATTTTTAAGTAGTGTTTTTGAAATGGCATTTCTTTCAGTACACTTTCCTTTTCATTTTCATTTTTTAAAAGTTTTTCCTTAAAAAGTGTTTTAAAAGTATGGTTTAAATAAGCATGTTAAATTATCTTTTTGATGTTATGGCATGGAACCTCTTTATCAGTTGGTATCCCACTGGGCTCTTGAGTCACACCCTACATACACCTTTGGGTGTATGTAGACCTTCTTCTTTGTGTGTTCTAGGTTGAGGCATCATGCTTAGTGATGGTGGTTCAGGTTGTCGATGGTTTTCCCATGTAGGTTTGATAATGGTTGTTTGAGGAAGTGGATCCTAATGTTGCATGAACGTGTGAATAGATGTGTTAGTTTTCTTTTCTTTGTAGTCTTCTTGGAGTTTTTGGTTGAATTGTAAAGTTTAAGTTTGGTCTAATGTTAAGGGTTTGTTTGGTTTTGTGGTCATGTGTTTGTTTATTTATCTTGTTAGTTGTTTTTCTATCTCTTATTTTGGGTAAACCGTTCCCACATGTTACTCTTGATACTCGGGCCCTTGTTCAGCCTGTGGGGATTGAGAACACACTTTGGGCCATGTCGTGAATCAGGTCGGGTGTCGGGTCGGATGGAGACCCGGACTAGTTCATGAAAAAATGGTATGAAATCCAGGTTTTCTATTTTGGGTCATGTTTCTTTGGGATGGAGTCAGGGTAGACTGAAGTTAAGGGTGTTAGAACTTGATGTTCTAGCTATGATCAAGGTGATTGGCTAGCACACCTTATAGCGGGACTCGAGTTACCATAGTACGTTGAGGTTTTCTAAGTCATTGGTCTTTGTGATTAACCTTGTTTTGGGGAAATTAAGAGGGAGTAGGGTCAGTGGTCCCAGTGAGCTCGCAGGGACTTGCAAGCAATGTAGATCCAGTGACAT
Source organism: Viscum album (assembly GCA_963277665.1). Lineage (NCBI taxonomy): Eukaryota > Viridiplantae > Streptophyta > Magnoliopsida > Santalales > Viscaceae > Viscum > Viscum album. The sequence goes on along the minus strand of OY728157.1, from coordinate 1,236,859,697 downwards.
TGTCCTAGAATACTCTCTGTGTTAGTTGTGTGATTGGTGTATGGCCTCCAACCATAAGTCTCAGTCACCCACTGACACTAGCCACCTCTTTCATCATTCCTCGTCTCTTTGTTTTGAATTCATGGAAATATGGTTTTTATGTAAAAATGATTTGGTCTTGGAAATTGTTTTGAAATGAAGTGATTTAAAAATAAAATGATGTGTGAGGTTTAAAAAGTGTGGGTTGAATGGTTGGTTTTGAAATATAGAAAGTTATAGTTTTGATCCTTAGTGTTCTCATAGGAAACCACAAGCATGGGTATATATGGAAGTAGAAATGGTTAGTGGTACAAGCAGAAGAGTTCCTGAATGGACATGAGGTGGGTGTCGGTGTGGCACGAGAACATGCATGTGTGAGGCCCACAGGACACCATTGGTGTTTGTGCAACCCACTAGATTTTCTTATTTTCAAAAAGTTTAGTTAAATGGAAATTTGGTGTTTTAGTAACTAGTGATTGTATGGTGTTTCCTTGTGTTTTGGAAATGTTGGATGTGAGGAGTTTCAAGCTGAGAATCCTTTTTTACAGATTTGGGTTTTGAGTTTGAATTCTTATTGGTAAATTGGTGTGAAGTGTGTGGTTAGTGATTCTTTTGAAAAGTGCTTTGGGAAGCCCGTGTAGTGGTTCCCCTTTCACATTTCGTGTTCAATTGCAGTATGTCTTAACCATTGCACCAGTTTGATTGGGTCCATAGTTTTAATTCTTGACTAGTGTATGCCCTCAAAAAGCATTAACATATGATTTAAGTGTAGCCATGGACAATTTTCCATTGACTAGTCCTCCAGCCGATTAAAGTAAGGAATATCCCTATTGAGTGATATTACTAAGTCTACCCCTTTTTTCTTTTTGGTTAAGTGGATCCTCTTATAGCAGGATGACAGATGCGAGGGGGGTTGAAGGGAGCTTTTGTTTCTTTGAGTTATCTGAGTCATCGGGTATGAATTTTTATACCGTTGTGTTTGAAGGTTCCCCCTGAAAATATTAAAATGAATTTCAATGGGGAAGGGTGAAGGCGGTTTAGAGTTATTAGTGTTGACCAATGTCTTGAAATGCATGTAATGCTTTCATCATCTTCAAGGGTCATGTTTGGTGATGTCTCGCAGCATGAGTTCTCTCTGAAGAGCAAGGGTGGATTTCGTATAACCCTTTCGGAATCCTTGATTTCAAAGGAGTGTTTCCTCTTGGGGGTTACAATTTTTCTTATCAAAGGAGAGTGTAGTCTTGTGTATTTTTTTCTTAAGATTATTGGTCAACTTGTAGAAGTGATGCATGTGCATCATCTAGACCCCTGTTTTGGAGGATGTGTCGTGAGATAGTAGTTGGCTGTCGGGGTACGTTGTGTTTGTTGGTGTTTTCTTAGTTGTGGTGTGGTTGTGTGTGGAACCAAAAGGAGAATCTTTGTTTGGAAGACTTCAATGCCTGATTATGAGGTAGGAGAGGCTTTAAACATTAGGGCTCTAGCCATAGGCCTTAAAGTGAAACTGGCGCGTGGTGAGAAACCCTGAGAGTGTATGAGACCTCGGCCTTATTTATGTCATTGATATTGAAGGTTAAGGAGGTTTTAATTGTTTCATGTGGTTCCATTCCAAATGATCTATTCGGATGTGTGGGGTTTCCTGTGGCTATGAGGAGGTGTGGCTATCTCGTTACCTTAAATTCCTAGGGGTTGTGTCCCACCGAGTGTAATCACTTTTGGTGGTCCTTATGGTGTCTGTTGGGTAGATCGGTCTCAAAGTTGAATAGTGATCATCCAGAGATGTGGAGATGTTGGTCTGTCTTCGATCAGGGTTTTGACGCCCTGGTAGTGAGGCCCAGACCTCCCCACCCCTTTTGGTGGGGTGTTTGGTCAGCGTCGGGAAATTTTCAATGTGTTGTATTTTTATTTCAGTTCTAATGGAGGGGAGACCCATAGTGGGTCTCGCTCAGAAGTGTCTGGAATGAATTGTCATTGGCCATTCTTCATAATATTGGGGAGTCCACATAGGCCTCGCTGTGTCATTTTTCCTAGAGATGACTTGGTGGTAGGTGATAAGAGCGTCCCTTGGACGTGGTTTTTCTTTTTTGTTCATTCCAGTCAAATAGTGTTGTTTTTTTAATAGTGCTTGAGGTATTTCAGCTTGTGAAATTGGTTTTCATGGGTATGAGAGTTTTTTTACTTGATCAGTCAACTAGAGGCATTCTACTTATTTCTGGTGGGCAACACATATCATAAAATATTTTTTTGAGTTTCTTGATGTTTTCATTTAAGTCTCTTTCTCTAAACACGGTGTGTTTTCCTCTTTCTACTTATTTTCATAGGGATCCTCTTTTAACCTTAAAGGGATATTGTTTTCTGCTTTAATCCTCAACCTTAGTTGTGGCTTTATGAGTATGGAAAGCTTTATGGTGGGTAGAATTGTTACACCCACCATTTTCAAATTTATTTATTTTGTTAATATTTCTTAGGATCGGGTAGTTTAGGTTGAATCCTAACTTTAATTTTTGGGTTCTTATTTAAAAATGCATGTTTTGGCCTTGACAGCATTCAGTGCACCATGGTCGAAGCTTCATGGCCTCACCTAGGTCACCATGTGACCTCACCCAGTTCACCGTACGCCCTGCCAGATGGTCAGCTAATTAAATAAAATGAATTAAAAATGGTTTTAATAATAATAATAATAACAATGTCACTTGAGAATATTATTATTAATATCTTGGATAATAATTTAATTGACAGTATTATTATTATTAATAGAATTTTATTAAGTTGATTATTGTATAGTTTATTATTTATTTTATTTAGTTTTTTATTATCTCTTTATTATTATTATTATTACTATTATTATTATTATTATTGTAAGAACTTATTATTATTATTATTTTCCATTTTTCTATTTTTTTCAATTTTTACTTAGGGTTTGCACTACCCCCCCCCCCCCCTCCCCGGGTCTCGTTTGCGCTGCACCTACGGGCTCCACCTACCCTACGCGCTGAATGTCACTGCCCTCCTTCCCCCTTAAACCCCCCTCACCCTGCCTTTTCCCCACTGAAACACCCCATTTCTTCCCTAGACACCATCGGCGCACCCCGCCTCTTTTTCCTCCAGTCGTCGCACCTAGCTCTCATCCTCCCCGGATCTCATCAGGCAGCTACAACCTTCCTCTACCCTTGTCAACCTTCTCACCATCCAGTAATTCCCTCTTCAGCCTCCTCGGTCTGCCACACCCCACCTCAGCGGCCCCCTCTCCATCTTTCTAATGATCCCCACACCACCCAGGCTTGCACTGCCACCCAGACCTCCCGGCCAACCCACCCGCACAGCCTCCTTCTACCTAGATGATGCCCTGCTTCCCTCCGTCTTCCCCACCATTGCCACACCTTTCATCCGCACACACTACCCCGCCTGGTAAAGTTCTCCTTTGAATTTTTTTCCTTCTAGTGAGTATGGGGTTTATTTAAGGGTTGGATATTGACTTTTCTTTGGTTCAAATTTTTTTTTGGGGCTCTTTCTTGCTTCTTGATGGTTCTATTGAGGTGTGGTTGCAGTTTCTCATTATTTTCCAACAATTTCTTCACCCAAGGTAGGTGGTTTCATTCCTTAACATTTCTAGATAAATTTAATAAGTTTTTTAAAATTTATAAATGTGTTCCTTGTTTCAATTATGTGGTGTGTTAGGTGTCTTAAAGTGGTTTGGGTGCTCATTGATTGACAATGAATTTCTAGTTGATAAAATCGGTATGTTTTTAGGTGTTGCTTGATGAAATATTTCAAAAAATTTGTTTTTTGAGTGTTTGGATGGTGCGAAATGTAATTTAAAAATATTTTCACATGTGTGTGTGATGAAATTTCATTTCTTATTTGAAATGGTGTGTTTTTCTTTTTGGTTTTGTTGTGGTAATTTCTAGAAGTGTTCAATCAATTGTTTATTGGGTGTGAATTATATTTTTAAGGTGTTTGATATGTTTAAATGTTGGGAATAGAATTTTTAATGGAAATAGGATATGTTTTGTGTGTGAAACCTAGTGTGTTGTTTTATAAAAATATTTTATGGGTTGGTTGTTAGGTGCGAGACAATTTTTAGAGTGATGATGTTGTGTGTTTAGTTTTAAAGTGACTTTTTTTTGTGAAACATGCTATGTTTTGGTGTAGACTTTGGTTTTTCCATTTTGGATGTTTTATAAATTATTTAAATGGTTTATTATCTTAATCATGTGGTGTATATGATTTTTTTAAAGTGGTTTGTGTGTCTAAAGGTTGAAATTGGATTTTTAATATAGGGATTGGTGGGGCTTTGATGTGTGATTTCATGTGATGTTTCTAGAACATGTTCCAAGGGTTTTTTTGATAGTGTGAAGGGCATTTTTAAGGTCTTTGTGGTGTGTGTATATTTAAATGGAGTTTTTCAAAGGAAAATGAATCACCTTCGGTGGGTTTTCCTTGTTGTTCACTTTTTGATATTGAACTCCAAATTGTTGAATGATGGAAAACTTGTTTTCATATGGTTAATTTGTGTATTTGGTTTTAAAGTGAAGTAAGTATATGAAATCAATTGTTTTTATTTGTTGTAAAGTATTCTTGGTTTTTCTTGAAATGATTAATTAACAACATATGTATTTTGGAAAGGTATTTTGGTGTGCATGTACTTGTTTTAAAATGGTGTTTGGGTATGCAAGTGATGACTTCTGTGTGTAATGTTTTGTTTGGTTTGGAATATGTGATAGTGATATACCATGTGAATGTGGAACTTGTTTGAGTACAAGGGAAAACCCCGGGTACCTAAGTGGGCAGATTAGGACTAGTAAGCTAGATGACACGTGAGTGGTTTATCCTGGTTTTATCTAGAAATATTGACGTTACAACACTAACTAAAATTTTGTGATGATTAGAGACCACTAGGTTATGGATATGTTTCCCTAATAGGGTCTTGTTCACAAGAGCATTGATTAGTGTGGTTCATATGCCACGTTTACACCAAGGTAAGACGTCTCTAGAGCACCACACATACTATCTACCTTAAGGGATTTACCCATAGTGCTCCACTATTCAATGAGGTGGTGCCTTCCGACAGCATACATAGGACCACTTGAGTATGTGCATGTTCTTTATAAATTTTCTATTCCATTTTAATGTAGTATTTGTGAAATGGTTTTTTCATTCAGTACTCTTTCCTTTTTACTTTCAATTTTTAAATGTTTTTCTTAAAAATTGTTTTAAAAGTTTGGTTTTAAATAAGAATGTTAAATTATCTTTTTGATGTTTGTGGCATGGAACCTTTTTATTAGGTGGTATCCTACTGGGCTCTTGGATCACACCCTACATAAACCTTTGGGTTTATGTATACCAAGTTCTTTTTTTGTTCCAGGTTGAGGCATCGTGCTTAGTGATGGTGGTTTTTGTTTTCGATGGTTTTCCTGTGTGGGTCTGACGATGGTTGTTTAAGGAAGTGGCTCCTCATGTTTCATAAAACTGGGAATATATGTGTTATTTTTCTTTTCTTTACAGTCTTCTTGGAGTTTTGGGTTGAATTGTAAACTTTAAGTTTGGTATAATGTTAAGGGTTTGTTTGGTTTTGTTTTCTAGGGTTTGTTTATTTATCTTGTTAGTTGTTTTTATGTCTCTTATTTTTGGTAAACTATTCCTACATGTTACTCTTGATGCCCGGGAACTTGTGCCAGCTCGTGGGGATCAGAAACGCCCTTTGGGCCATGTCGCGGATTGGGTCGGGCACCGGGTTGAATGGAAACCTAGCCTAGTTATTGACAATTATTCCTTTGGGCCAGTATTTCATCTGCATGAATATTGATGCATCGTTATAGGCACATAGAGACAACATTTTATGTCTGTCTAATTAAAATAATTAACTGGTTAAAAACGATAATACCTTATAACTTGTAAATTATGGAATGATTAGTATAGAATGTTATCATTTTTGTGACCATAATTAATTGTGATGTTATATTTTTCTTCTAATATGGTTAGAGGATTTCATTTGACTTTGTTGAGTGATGCCTCTATGATTACATTTAAAGGTGTGATATTTGGGAAGTGATGAGCATACCCCTTTGACATATAGACAAGATAATCCAATGGCTATAATGAATTTAACAAATTACCATCTCTATGAAATCTTATCATGATTTAGCTTGTTCATGAAGATATAGACTCTCTGATTTTCACCAATGATTTTTTTCCATACGAATGTGTTAATACTAAAATAGTCATTGGTCATTGTAGAGGAGGTGTACCGAAGATAAAATAGTTATAGTGGAATCAATGAAAACAATCTTGTATCACCTAGAGAATCTCCTAAACATAAGAGTAAAGTATGCATATTATATAATTCAAGGTTCAAAAAATATATTGTGGTAAATATTGTTTTAGGTAGACCAAGATGTGGTTATGACGAATAAGGACACACATAGTATGTCTTTTGATTATTTATACCTAGATACTTTGAGGGTAGGAACGATTGGGTAATTCATACATCACGAGTAAGGAGTTATGTATGTGATAGATTACACCACCTATTTAATGGATTTACATCATTTTTCTATGAATTTATAAGGTGATGAGATGGATAGTGTAAAGTTCTTAGAATATGGCCTTGGGCACAAGATCAAGTCAAAGGATAATGTACTCTATTTTAAAACCCTTTATGATGAGGTTACTCTAACCCTCATCACCAAGTGAAACATGAAAGAGACCCTGATCGAAAAACATACAGATTCATCAATGTGAGCTAGTGGTAGACCTTGTTGTAGTATGAAACACCACTTCTAGAATATCTTTCAGGGGTATAGTGTGTAGAGAAACTAGAGAAGTTGTTAGTTGATTCATGATAATAAAAATTTTATTTGTATTTGGTGTGTGGAAGGAAGGATATAAGCATCCTTGGTGTGATCAACTACTAGAACAATTTCAATCTTTAGGAAATATGGGGAACCTAGAGAATTTCTTTAAGAATCCACCAAATATATCTATTAATTCATGATTTACATAGATGTGGAATTATAGAATGGAAACTTTGTCCCTTCATCATATAGGCTATTAGAGTTCCGAATGTTGTACATGATGAGACGGGGTACAAGATAGAGTAGGTTCAGGGAAGTAGTGCCAGTATTTTAGTGTAGTCCAGGGGGATAAGTTGGGAATCAGAGCCACAGAACTGACCATATTCATGTCATCTAGTCTGCTCTAGATAATTAAGAAATTGGATCATCTATAGATCATGATATGATTCTACTATTTATTCATTAGAAAATTTTTTATTTGATATTGTAAAATATAATTAATTTACATTTTTTATTCATTGAATGTTTGGAGATTTCTGTTGAGTAATAATTTGGGTTTTCAATATAGATATGACACTAAGAAAGTTTTTAGAGTGTATTCGTTGTTATAAGTAATTCTCTATCAATATTGGTATATATTTGTATCATTAGGACTTATTTGTTCTTGATATGGATAGTTATGATCTTATTCTTGGGAAGGATTGTTCATTCCTATATCGAGATTATATTGATTGTTACCACCAATAGATATCATTCACATTTACCAACAATAATAGCAATGTTCATGTACAAATCAAGGATTTGAAGTGAGGATACTAAGTAACTGACCATCAGTAGTTAAGAACAATTAAGTAAAATAGGTTTAGTCTTTTATAATATCATGATGTATCAATCTAGGATGTATACCCTCTATTTTTCAATTATTTATGAGATGTTTTCCAAGATGACTTCCCCATATCTCCACCCACTAGGGAGGTGTATTTCACCCAATAAATCATGTCAAGGGTAGATCCAATCTATACTCTCTCTTACCAAATGTCACCTATAGAGCTTCATGAACTCAATATTGTATTAGATGACTTGGAATCCATATGATTTAACTAGTCGAGTGAATCTTCATAGGGTTCTACAATTCTATTTTCTAGGAAGGTTGATGGTTCTTTGAGGTTTTTTGTTGATTATTTGAGATTAAACTAAGTTAAATTCAAGAACTAATATCCATTTACATGTATATATGTTTTTTTACCACCCTAGGTGACTCCATGTTTTTTTAGATTAACTTCATATCGGGTTATCACGATTTATGGGTGAGTCCCTCATACATACCCTTAACTGCATTTATGATTAGGCATAGCTTATATGAGTACTTTATCATGCTATTTGGATTGATGAATGTTCCCATGGAGTTTTTTTCCATGGTGAACCCCATTTTTCACCCAATCATGGATTGTATTTTGGTCATTTTTATTGATGATATTCTTGTCTACTCTATATCATAAGTTGAATACATATATCCTAAATAGATTTTTTTGGAACCCTGAGGAAACAATGATTATATTCCAAGATATCGGTGTGTCACTTCTGGAGTGACCAAGTACACTTCTTAGGGAATATTATATCTAAAGAAAGAGTGTTAGTTGACCCTAAGAAGGTCATATTAGTAGATTCTATTAAGTGGCCCATTATTAATTTTTATATTTGTATATTTCTATGTTTCATTGGATATTACTAATAACTCATCTGAGTGTTCCCCCATTCAGTAGAACCAATGATGAATCTATCCATGAAAGTGGTAAAGTTCTTATGGTTTAATGGTTATGATAATTCTTTTTAGGAGTTTAAAGGAAGGTTTATGATAAAGTTAATATTTTCCTTATTTTTAATATGTATTTCAATTATTTAAATCCTCTTAATTTATCAATTTGATCTTATTTTGATCATTTTTTTATTTTTGTTGTGTTTTGGCATAAAATGTGAAAAATGATTAATTTTTCAACTTTAAAAGATTTTAATCACAAGGGTATTTTGAGAATATCATTTAAAATATTATTACAATTTTTTGTGATTATTTTTTTAGGATTCCTTGATTTATTTTATTTAGCTTTTCCTTCTTGATAAAGATCTGATTTGAATAACATGAGGCCCAAAAATATCAATCAATACGGCATATTGTTCAATCAGACAGCATGGTCCCCTCCTCCATAACCGAATCATAACTTAGGATACACACCTCTAATTGAGGTGATTACAAATGTATTTTAAATAGAAGGCAGAGATGTGTTTATTAAATAAATTTGATGGAGGTTTTTACTCATTAAGGGGGCCATTGGATGTTATATATTAGAGGAAGATTTATGAAATTCTCTACTAGAAAAAGTCACACTTAGTATTTATTCTATAAAATATTCTAGACAAGTCCAATAAATGGAAAATTTTGGGGAAAAATTCAAAACATATTTCCAAATAACATTCATGAAAACACATATCCCCAATTCAGCGATTTTATGTGAATAACACATGGATACTTTTGAATAAATATTTTGTAACTTAAATTTCAACCATTAAATACCCATTATGACCCCTAAGTCATTAATGGTCTGTTATGACACCCCAAAACCACTTCCATACATATAAATAAGAGTCAAATGGTGGAGTTAAAAGCTATTGATTAGAGAAGAAATCTTGAGATGACAGCCATGTCTTATGATATCTATTTTATTTTCTTTATATTTTAGTTTTATTTTCTCATGTAACGTGCATTTATATTTTTATTAAATTGTTTACTTTTCTTATTCCATCTCACTTTTTCATCCAACACTAATCTCATTCTCTATCTTCTATATTTCCTTCATGATCTATATTCACTTTTTAATAGAAAATGACTAACCTAAGGCTTTCCCCTAGGAGAGGTTTCATAGAATTATTTATTATTGTGCTTCAATTAAAAATATTTCAAATCTATTTGGGGTGGATATAAGAGTATTTCACAGGTGTGGTGGTAATCCACAAAAGAACTATTTTTAAATACATTCCTTCTATTTTATTAATTATTTTTCCCTCCCTTATCTTGGGAAAACCCTTCATATGATAAATTTTGGGTTTCTTTAAGGGATAAAATGGAATATGGTGGAGCTGGGTCATTTAAGAATAGCATTCTTGGTTGAGGTGTTATCCTATTTTAATATTGGAGTAGGTGTGGTTTGGCGCACCGAAGGCATGCTAAAATGAAAAACTCAAACAATATTAGCAATTTAATTCATTAAAAAGGTTTCATAAGATGAATTATAAAATTTAATTTAAAAAACAAATAAATAATGAATGAACGACCAAGTACTTTTTTCCCAAAATTCATTCTATTTTCATCTTCATCTGCATTTAGATTTAAAGTTTGAATCTCATTTTATTAATTACTCGTTTTAAAAAAACCAAAATAATAATTTTTATAAACTATATAAAAAACAAAAATAATTATATTAGGTGAATTACAATTAGTGATTGAACCAGATATGACGCTCCTCGAGTGAGACGACCCTGGTTAGCCTATGTGGTACATTAGGAAAATAAATTTCTTTTTCCCACTCCATGTGGTAGGAATGTGTCCAAACTATAACCATTTCTAGTGACCTAAATAGTTATTTTTATCACTTTATTTAAAAAAAATTAAAACAAATTCATTGTTCACTTTATTAAAAAATCATAAAAATTTATTTTTCCTTGATTTTTTCAAATGATCATTTTTTTAATTCATTGAATAATTACTCACTAGTGCAAGAATAAGAAAAATATTATACTGAGGAGGAACTCTAACAAAGGGGTGATTCTCTTATGATAATGTTAAAATAGTTTCAAAGAGTCCAAGAGACATGTTTATCACTACAATATTTGATGTTCATGGTTGATGAGATCAAAACTAACTTGCAAAGATTTGAGGACAAGAAGAAAGTGCCACTGGTCTCTCTTGGTTTCACTAAATACATCCAAGAATTTGAGGTCAAACTCAAGGTGGAGGAGGCCAACTACCTATGTCCATCAAATGATGATCAACTCTAAGAGGCACTTTCAATAGAATAAGAGATTCAATCTGAACCTACTCGAGGAGATGATAAATTTTTGAAATAAAATTCATTAAATTTTATTGAAACTAATTTAAGTATTACTCCATACTATTTTTAATTTTTATCGTTGACTAACTCTTATTATTCCCTAGAGGATGAAGAGGAAAAATAATTTTCACCTTTTGAGGAAATATTAGAGCTCCTAAAGACATTAAAAATTTATTATAGGGAGTACAAGAAGTGATCCTAGTGTCTCTACCTAGAGAATCAAATCTAGAAGTTAAAACTATTAAATCACATCTGAAGAAACCACTATATAAAGAAGAATAAGTTTCACATGTATAAACAAAGAAGAATAATCCATACTTCATCCTACCCACACCATTAAAGCTATACTTAATTGTGAGGGGGATGGACCCAGTATACTATATCCATGGATCATTACTCACCAATAATAAGTACGTGAATATGGGAAGGAACCACATGCAGTGCTTCAAATCCAAGAAGCCCCAACCACCATCTAATAATGGATAACAGTTGGTACTACCCTCTATAGGTAGTAAAAATTTAGGGCCCACCTGGGGGATCGTACCAACATTTATATTTAAATAATTTCTATGAATTTATATTTCACTACATTCATAATAATTATTCCAACATGAATCCCACTCCATATTATCTTTTTGAGCCTAAATGACATGATCCTTGTGCTTAATTGAGTAATTTACTTTTGTAGGACCATGAGGGAACAAGGAAACCACCAAAAAATAAAGGAATCATTCTAAAATTCATTTTAAAAGGGAGTTCACTTTTATTGTTTATATTTTAAACTCCCTAAACTTTTGTCTTAGAATATGTTTTGAGATTTGAATTGGAAAATGCATGCCCATACTTGAATTATTTCCTTACTTGACTTATATAGGAGACATGAGTTTCTTAGTAATCATATGATTTCATGTTTTAGATTTTAATACTAATGAGATTGAATGAGTAAAATAGAGAATTGAATTATTAAATTTAAGAATGGATATTAAAATGAAAAATCATGATTTAAAGAAATTAATTGATTCATGTAAATGAAATTTTTCTATAATTTTTCATGTTTTGAATTTATTAAATTTATTTGGATTGATTTGTTCTTATTAATCATGCCTTGAGTGATTTTCCAATATCATATTTCCCAATATCAAGAGGATTTCTAGACCAAGTATTTCTTATTTTTCGCGATCATATTTCTTGAGTGATCTTGGGATATGTCACCTACCAGAACAAGCATTAGAACTTTCCAAAGCTATGAATATGAAAAAAAACAATGAAAATTATTGAGGCATCTTTTGATAAAATACTATATCTAAAAATACCACATTTACATCAATCCATATTTAGCCCGTAGAGACCATTAATAATCTTTACAAGAATGTGACATGTTTCAATCCATTTTTATCTATTCCTACCCTCCTCTTAGTATTTTTCTGATATTTTAAAATTGAAGTGTGGGGTGAAGGGACTCATGGTCAAAGGAATGAAATAAATTTTTAGGAAATATTATGGTGTGATTATTGTGGGAAATTAAGGCTGTTGATTCATTCATAATATATCATTGTTTTTCCCTCTTGAATTAAAAAAAATAAAAATCAGAAAAAGAACAAAAAAAAGGAAAATGGGTTTTTATTTGGGAAAACCAAAAATCACAATCTCGAGACCTATAATTTTTATCATATGTGGTTATGTGGTCAATATGAGGTTTATTCTATTTATAAATTCTAACAAATAAAAAATAATAATATTAATGTTCTTTGTAAAATAAAAATATATATAAAAGTAAAAAAAATATTCTAGAGGGTGGAAAAATCAGTCATTATGCTTTATTTGATCATAACCTTTAATTTTTGTTTTAGGGATGTGGGAATTTATACTTTGAAGAGGAAAATTTCATTACTCATTTATTATTGATATCATGAATTGTATATAAGAGATAGACCTCCACCTTTGAGCCTTAAATTTTTAAACATTAGTCTTACCAACCTTAAGCCTTAAATTCATTTGAAAATTTCATGAAATCCCTAAAGATTTTATATAACTTTTGTCTTTACAAAGTTAATAAAGTAGTTACTTTACAAGTATATGTATGGGGAGAATTTCTAGTGATATGATCATAACTCTACCTAAATTGTATCATGATAAATGATAGAAAAGATTTAATTGTGCTAAAAAATGACTTGGTATATTTAATGAAAATGAATCGAGGAGCTTGAATGAATGAAATCATAAGTTCCATTACTTTTGAATAGGGAAAAGTAAAACTCATGAGTTGATGATTTATTTTAAAATTGATAAATTTAATTGATATTTTAGGTTGAATTTTGAAAGTTTTATTTGACATTGAATTTTTTTGATTTTAATGCTTTGGAAATTGAATATTGGTAACATTATAGCCCTCTGAATTCTATGTTGATATTTTATGCCTGAGAACAAGAATGATTTAAGTGTGGGGGAATTTAAAGAGATAATATTTTACTCATTTTTAATATGTATTTAAATTAGTTAAATCTACCTAAATTTATCAATTTGATCATATTTCGATCAATTTTGTATTTTTGGTGTGTTTTGTGCTAAAATGTGAAAATGGTTAATTTTGAAATTTTAACAGATTTTAAACATAATGGTATTTTTGGAATAACTTTTACAATATTATTCCACTTTGAGTGATTATTTTTTAAAAATTATTTGATTTGCTTTATTCAAATTTTTCTTCTATAGAAAGATCATATTCAAACAACATGACGCCCAAAAAATCCATCCAGTTAACATATTTTTTAGACAGACAACGTGGACCCCACATCTGTAACTAAATAATAACTCAGGATACACACATCAAATTGAGGTGAATCTAAATGAATTTTAAATAGGACACATAGAATCCTTTATAAAATTAATTTCATGTATTTTTTCACTCATTAATTAGACCATTTGATGTTATACATTGGAGGAGGATTTCTTTATTTCTCATCTAATAAAATTCATGCTCAATATTTATGTTATAAATAAAAATATGTGTAAAATAAATGTAAAATTTTGAAGACCAATTCAAAACATATTTTATAAAATCATTAATGAACACACATATCCCTAATTCAGCCGTTTAATTGGGGAAACATGTGGATACTTTTGAAGAAATATTTTATATGTTAAATTTCAACGATTAAAGACCCATTATGACCCCTAAGTCATTAATGGTATTTTATGACACCCTGAAACCATTTCCATACCTATAAATAAGAGGAAAAGGGTAGAGTAAAAATATATTGATCAGAGAGGGGATCTTGGGATGCCATACATGTTTTAGGATTTCTCTTTTTTTATATTTTTATTTTAGTTTTATTTTCCCATGTAATGTGCATTCATGTTTTTATTAAAGTGTTTTATTTTCTTATTTCATCTCCCTTTTTCTTCCAAAACTAATATCATTCACTCTCTTATAACTTTCCATCATGATCTATATTCACTTTTCAATGGAAAGTGACTAACTCGAGGTTTACCTCTGGGGAAGGTTTTATGGAATTATTTTTTATTACACTTCAATTCAAAATGTTTTAAATCTATTTATGGTGGATATGGGTGTATTACAAAGGTTCGGTGGTCATCCACCATGGAAATATTTCCAAATCCATTCCTTTTCATTGATTCATTCTTTTTATCTCCCTTATCTTATTAAAACCCTTTATACGGTGGAGTTGGGGTTTTCATAAGGGACAAAATGACATATGGTAGAGTTGGGTCTTTTGGGAATAGCATTCTTAGTTGAGGTGTTATCCTATTTGACTATTAGAGGAGGTTTGGTTTGGTGTGCCAAAGGTATGATAAAATCGAACACTCAATAAATCAATGGAAATGAATTCATTAATGAGGTTTCATAAAATAAATTATCAAATTGGGTTTAAACAACAAAAGATGTCTTCACCTCCCAAATTGTCAGGACATGTTGATAACTCCAAAGATGGAAAAGAGACTAAAGATATCACTCAAAAAGAAGCTCACCATCCACCTTCAAATGATGGGATGATTTCTTTAGATATCTGAAAGGGTAAGAAAATATTAGAAACTGAATCTCCTGTTGTTTCTAATCCTGGTCATACTTCTTCAAAACCCCCTTATGAATAGTGAAGGATTTCAAATCATTTCTTACAAGAAGGAAAAGTCATCAGCTATATTGACTACAGGTACCCCTTCCTTTGGTCAACACATTGATGATGATTCTAAGATGTATGATACCACTCAAGGCTCTCCCAATGAGACTGAGGAGACCCTCGCCCAGACTACTTCAGTTGAGGGGGTTGCTTTTCCTGGAGAACACAAAGAGAAAAAAGACAGCTCTGATTCTGATAGCACTTATGCTGAGACACTTTTAGAAAGGCTACAAGAATTTCCTTCTAGTAGAGGAAGATCAAGAGGTCGGGGTCATGGATGGGAAAAATGGCATGCAATTCAAGAAGAAGAGAGAAAGATAACTGCCAGATTGATGAAAAAGATAGGAAGATAGTTTTTTGCCTTGGGCTTTACCATGTTTCATGTTATCTTTCTGGATACTCTCTTTTAATTGCTTTTTAATTTTAGAGGCACTGCCTCCACCTTTTAAAAAAATAAATAAATGATAAATGAACCCACATTATCCAACCATATGACCAAGTTCTTTCTTACCAAATTTTATTATGTTTTCATCTACATATTTATTTAAAATTTAAGTCTTAATTTCATTATTTTAATTCTAAATTTTCCAAAAAAACAAAACAAACATTTTTATAAATTATATAAAAAAATAAAAACAATAGATTATGTGAATTATAATTAGTGATTGAACTAGTTGCGACACTCCTCAAGTGAGATGACCCTATTCAGCCTCTGTACTATATTAGGAAAATAAATTTTATTTTTTAATGCACTATGATAGGCATGCATTAGTTTACCTCATCACCAATTCTAACCTTATATGCACCAGGTTAGTAGTGTACATTGTATTGTAATGAATCTTGAGTTGTTCTATGAGTAGTATCGATGCGGGAAAATCATTTTGTTTCTTGAAAATCATGGGTATTAACACCACATAAATGGAAATATCCTATACATTACTTGGATATGGTATTTTTTTTTCAGGACATGAAATTTTGGGGCATTACTTGTTAGGAAAACATTTTTCTGTGTACATGAACCACAATATCATAAAATATATTTTCTCATGTCATGATTTAAATATTTAATAGAGAATAAATATTAATAAGTATAATTAGTTTGACATGAATAACAATCATATTTCTAGTAAAGGTAATGTTTTAGTAAATTATTTGATAATAATTATTCACACTTAGGTTTTGCAGGAGTCCAGTAGAGAATGGTAGGTTACATATATTTATAAAGATATGTATTCATATGTTTATGAAAATTAGGATCAAGAAACCCTTACACCTTTATCCATCACGCCTTCAGTAAATAACATGATAAAGATAAAAATATTAATAGATATGTAGTTCTTATCATTAAGGGACAATATATATGTTTGAGATCCATTACTAGATTGTATCATTAATGATGATGAGATTCTTTATTTTCATGGCTATGTATTTGTACCAATGGGCTTTTAAGAATAATTGATAAATGATTTTCATGAAATTATGTGAGAGTTACACCTAGATTTGACCAAGATGTATTTAGACATTTTCAAGCAATATAGGTGGATATTTTTGAAGAAATAGATATTAGGTTTTTTAACCTAGTGCTCCGCCAATCAGTAGGTGAAGGATGGGAACCAGTGGACCACTAGAAATTTATGGTCATTTACCATTGTGGAGTGGGAATGATATGATCTCACTATAGTATTTGGGGTTTTTTACTAAGGACACAGTAAAGAATGGTTTTTTATTGGTTATCAATGAATAGTTGACAAAATTATCCCATTTCATACAAATCCAATATACTTTTACTATGAATAAGCTAGGAAAGCACTATGTTTGGGAGAGATTTCACTAGATATAGTAGCGAGGAGTATTAATTCATATCAAAATTCTTATTTTAACTCATCATTATGGAAAGAAATACATGAGTCACTTAATATATAATTACAATATAGTATTACTTATCATCCATAGTCTGATGGATAGGCTGCGAATACTATTTAGATTCTAGAGGACATTATAAGATTATGTGTCTTAGATTTTGTTGGTTACCAGGAAAACCACAAATATTTATCATTGTTCAACTATAATAACAACTACTAAGATTCAATAAAGACAACATCATTAGAGGCCTTATATAGTAGGCCTTTCCATTCTACTTTATATTTTTTAGAATCTTGTGAGTTAGTGCTTGTTGGACTGATTCTCAAGTATGATATGATTGGGCATGTCCAGTTTATTAGGAAGTAGTTATAGATCTCACAAATAATAAATAAGTCATATATTTATCATCACTAATTACCTATAGAGTTTGAGGTTGGAGATTGGGTATTTTTATGGTAGTGGTTGAGGCTGCGACAATGCCATATTTAATTTTTTGGGAACGTTGTCTACCATGTATGCTGGTATAGTGATCCAAGATTAAGATACATAAATAATACATGGATATGGTGGTTTAATTTATACATCTCATAAAAATTTACACAACCCATGGACATAAACATTTAGTTTATCAAATACTAGAAACATAAATGTATTATTTCAAAAACATGTGAACTTCTCTCCATAACTATGCTCCTTTAAACCCTCTTCTATCAATATCATATGATATAATCATCTTCATAACCTGGGGAATGGAAATATAATAAAAGGTTGATCTCAGATATTCACTAAGGTAAAATTATCAATTATTCATAATAATTGCATCATAAACATGAAGAAAAACATGAGAATAGAGAAATATTATATAAAAAGATTATGGGATCATAAGTGAAAATCATAAAAAATGATTGACCATTAAGGAAACTATCATATAAACATATAGAACAATAAATATAATCAAAACATGTTTTAGAAACACAAAACTAAAATCAAATAAAATAGGAAATCATAACATATGAAAGAGGATCATATTTAGAATATGGGATATCATAAACAGTGTTGAGTCAATAAGGTTTCCTTAGGACTTTTCCTTTTCTCTATGTTTTGAAAATCACAAACACTTTATCTTAAGGTAAAATATTTTGCCCTAAGGAATATTTTAATAAGGAAAATTTCCCATCTCTAAATATGTTTTTATCCTTACCTTTGTTTTAATTGTTTATTTTATAATCTCTCTAAGTCTAACTCATTTTATTACTAAGTCAAAAATTATTTTCATATCCAAAACCTCTGAATCTTATAATTCCTTGGATATAGAGTATTTTGTTTTCATATTCCAAATTCTCTGAAATTCAAACTCCAGAATCTCAGAATTAAGACTCTAAATTCATTAGAATTCAGAATCCAAATTCATCATAATTTAGACACTAAATTCATCAGAATTATGATTCTGAATTCCTCATAATTCAGACTCTGAATTCCTCATAATTCAGACTCTGAATACCTTAGAATTCAGGCTCTGAATTCATCATAATTCATATTCTAAATTCATTAGAATTCAAACTCCGAATTCATCAGAATTAAGAATTTAAATTCCTCAGAATTTGGACTCCTGATTCCTCAGAATTTTAACTCCGAATTCCATAGAATTCAGACTCCAAATTCCTCAGAATTCTGATTCCAAATTCATTGGAATTCAGACTTTGAAATCTATAGAATTCATATTCTAAATTCTTTGTAAAATAGAATCTGAATATCCATGCCTTATAGAATCTGAATGTTTATTTGGTTAGACTCTGAATTCCATTTTTCCTTAGACTCCAAAAAATATATTTGGTTAAAATAACTTTATTTTCCTTACACTTATTATTATTATGAAACAATGTCATGCAATCTGAGCCTATAAGACATACATATTCAAGTAAAAATATGATTGTTGGAGGAGGGAGACGACCGATGGAGTTGTGCCTATAAATTTTAGCTCATTTGAATGAGATCAGATACCCATTGATCAATCTAGATATTACATGTTGTGAAGTGATTTATAGAGAGAGAGACTCTCATGCTTTGTGAATTCTGAACACCTAGTTCATCTTTCTTCGTGTGGCTCCGATTGTTGCTGAGTACAATTGAGGACTTCTGAGGATAGGAAGACCAAGGTGCCGACTACCTTAAAGTTCGAGGACTTCCTGGGATAGGAAGACATAGGTTTTGACTACCTTAAAGTTCCAAGGCTTTCAAGGATAGTAAGGTAGATTCCAATATTCCTATTGAGGGCTTACCTTGGTGTGGGTAAGACAAACTTTCATGAAAGTATAAATTAAGGGACCTTTATCCAAGGTTGTTGGATACCCTACTCTTTGTGTAGAAAGATTTCATACTTGCTACTTGTTTTGTTTATATTTTATTTACACTATTTTTTATAAATAAAGAAAGTATATATTTCCTATACTTTCTTATTATTTTATATACTATGAAAAATAATAATCTTTACACTTTAAGTTATAATCTTTCTCAATTAAACATTCCTTAATTTTTATTTTCAGAACCATATTTTCAGAACCTAAGAAATTTTGTTTTATATTTAAGAACTTAAAGAGGATTTGTGAATTTACCTTGTTTAAATTTTTTAAACATATCTATCCTTAAGGTTAAAGATAAAAAAAATAAACTTAAAATTCACCCCCCCCCCCTCTTGTAATTGAGTATCTACATATACTCTTTCCTTCCTATAATTGGTATCAGAGGAGATCTCTGAAATACTTTTACTCACATATAAGTTTTATTTATAAATTTTTCATTGTTCTAAATTATTCTAACATGTATTTTTTTATTTAAGTTTTTCTTAGATATTTTTATCTTTGTTTATAAAGTTTTTCTATTAACAAGTTTTTGTGGAAAGTATTTTCTTATAGAATGGGGAGAATGAATGTTGGTTTGATTGACAATCCAAATCCAACTAGACCACCTATTTTGATGGTAATGATTATGAGTACTGGAGATATTGAATAAAGTGACCTTTGTTATTAATACTAGAGTTGATAATTTTGTTATGATCATTGATGATTACAAAATTCCATACAAGGAAGTCAAAACCTTCACCAACAAAGAAAAATCAGAATGTCAATTAAATTACAAGGTACGTAATACTTTTTTGTGTTCTATGACCGGTAATATATATAGTCAAATATCTTCTTGTGAATCTACCAACTTTATCTAGAAGAAACTTGAAGTTACATATTTTGTGACTTCAAAAGTGATTGAAATTAGAAGAGTTGTGCTTAGAGTAGTATATCATGGATTTCTATTTCTTTATGGAGAACCTCTTTGCAAGGTGAAACAAATATTTATGACCACTGTCAATAGCGTACAATCTATGGGTGAGAAAGGTCTTGATGATGAAGTCCTTGTAAAAAATATTATTGATATTATGCCTAATGAGTGGGAATATAAAAAGACATATATTGATGAAAACGGGAAAGTTTCTAATATTACTATTGATGAACTTTTTGGAACTCTTCTTCAACATGAGACAAGAATGAAAAGATATTCTGATATGAATAAGAAGAAGAATGGAAATGGAAGTTTGGACTTTACTATTACTAAGTCCAAGACTCCGGAAAGGGTTACAAGATATAAGACTAAGAAAGTCATTGTTCTATCTGAATCTAGTGAAAGTAAACATTATGAAAATGACCTAGCCAATCTTTCTCTGATGATGAACAAGATAGTGGGGAATAAATATTTTCAATATAGATATAAATAGAAAAAAAATAAAGGAAAAGAAAGATTCAGAAGTCACTTTCTATGAATGACAAAAAGCTGGACATATTAAACCTGATAGTCCTATGCTTAAGAGAAAAGATAGAAAAGAAAATAATTCTAAGAGAAATAGAAATAAGTATTACAAAACTAAGCATAAGAAATTATTGAAGGATAATGATACGTGGTGTTCCAGTGGTGTTGAATCATCTAATGAATCATCAAAGTATGAATCTTCTAGTTAGAAGAATCTTAGTCTACTAGCCAAACTACCCATTGAAAATAATTTTCTAATGGCTAATGTACACAATGCTAAATCTATCACCAATGTATCTATGAATAAAAATTATACTGATGATAAATATTATAAGTCTTTAGATGAAGAAACTTATTCTGATGAAGTTAACATTTTTCCTTTATATGAGGAAGTGTCTAGGTTTTCCAAACTTCTTGAAAATGAGAATTATAAACTCAACAAAAAACTTAAGAAGTAAAATTATGAAATCTCTATTTTAACTAAAGAAGTATCAGATCTTTCTAAAGATCTTGATCATAAAATTTTTTATTTTGAAAGTGTTTCAAAAAAAACCTTAAGGAAGCTAATTCCGAGAAGGATAAACTTTATAAGGATCTTGAAGATGTAATTTCTAAGAAAAATATTTTAGAGGCTAACTCTAGTTCTAAAAATAATAACCTTGAGGATCAGAACTTGGTTATTAAACTAAAGTTAGAAATATTTTCTTTAAGGAAATTCATGTCAAACTTTACCTCTGGTAAGAAAATATTTGACAAAATGTATTCCCAAATTCATCCTCTAAGGAATAGTTCTGGTTTTGGTTATACCCATTCAAAACCAATTTTTAGTAATAACTATTTTGTTCCCCAAAGTGATCCATTATTTACTAAATGTCGGTGTTGTGGAAATTGGGAGAAAAAAATTCTCTAAAAAAATCCAGTTTTTAGTTTTTCATAAAGCTTATTTTTCTAAGAAAATATGGATTCTTAAATCTTACTTTCTGAAATTTCCAGATCCAAGAAAGGTTGGATTCCAAAAGTCTAACTATTTTATTTTTAGGAAAATAAATAATGTACCAACATAAATACATGGTATATGGATAGTGGACATTCCTGGTATATTATTTGTAACAAAAACAACTTTGAAAATATTATCAAGATGAAAGGATATATCATTCTTCCATTTATTGGAATAAAAGATCAACTTGATGATATTTTTAAAAAATATTTACCCTCTGATAAATTTGAATATATTAAACAAAAGTTAGGAATGATAACCATAAGGTGATCTTCCATATCAACACTTTGTTGAAACCTATCTTCTTACATTAAGTAACTCCTTCTCATATGGGGAGTAGATATACTTTCTTAACAAAAAAAATTTTAATCAAATTTTTTTCACAACCAAAATTTTTCCATAATCAAATTTTTCATAAAAAAATTATTTTTGTAATCAGATTTTTGTTATTCAATTTTTTTTTGTAACCAAACTTTTCGTAATCAAAATTTTTCGGAACCCAATTTCCGAAACTCAAATTTTCTTTGTTTCAAAAATTTTCTTTCCTTAGAAAAATTCCAGAATCCATAAATTTTCCTTTCTTAAGAAAATTTTACATAATCTAAAATTTCTTAAGAAGAATATTTTTATTTAGTGATAGTTTTTTAGAAATCCAAAAGGTATTTTTTCATACATAGTGTTTTGTAATTGAATTTTTTACTTGTTGGTATTTTTATCGTGTTTTAAAAAAAATCAGATTCACTTTCCTTAAATCCGAATTGTTATCTTAAAAAACTCAAAAGATCAGAACCTACCAAATCCTTCTTCGACTTTCATCTCAACTGTCAGATCAAATTGTGTGTGTTATAACTATTAGATCTTTTGGGAATATGAATCGTCACTTCAATTCCTATATAAAGGCCCTCTATTGGTTGTCCCACATCAGTTTTCAAGATTTTATGTGACGAAGCTCTACCTATCTAAATAAGGGTAATTTGGCATTTCTGGTTTTTCTTAACTCCAAATGTCTTTGGAAGCATCTCCTTATAAGAAAATGCCATTAGTTAATGAAATTTCATAATAGAAGAATTACAGAGAGAGGTTAGTAGATCTGAATTTCTTCTCCTAATATGATTATCTCATTAAGAAAAATATCATGATGAATGGATGGTAAATATTGTGCAAAACCAAACCGAAAATACAGGATCCGATTTATCCAGAGTTTCTTGTAAATTTTTATGAGTTTGTAAGTTTTTTCAATAAAGGTGGGAGAGATAATTTTTCTTTAAAAAGTTTTGGGAAAACCTATTCCCTTTCCTTTAGTATGGCTGCAAGCATCATTGGAATTCTGTATGAGGGTGAACCTGTTTTATGTACTCATAAATTGCCTAATGACTGAGGAAGTTTTCAGAAGAAGAAGGATATATAGTTCCATCGTTTGATAGATGTGAAGACACCAAAAATAAATAATCTCTCTATGAATCTCAAGATTCTATAATTATGGGTTCAGGGATTTCTCATTCTGAGAAAAGGTGATAAGGAAACCCTGAAGAAGAGTGATATCTATGTTTTGGATTTTTTAGTAAATTTGAGGAAGATAAATTTGGTACAATATATCTTGATGACTATTACAAATATCAATAATGGGGCCCTTAAATCTCAAATTAACATATATCCCGCAATCTTATCCAAGATCATATTATTTTTCTCGGATTCGTTCAAAATACCATGCAGTTCTAAGCTAAGAACATTCAAGGTTTTGTTGTTAAGTGATGATACCTTAAGGAGGATGAAGGTTGTATTTAATAAAAAATATAGAGATTTTTATGACTTATCTAAAAGAGAAGTTTAAGCCTTAACCAAGAAGTTGGAAGTTACTGAGACTTCCAAGAATTTTCAGAAGAAGAGAAAGCTGAAGGAACCGGTAGTTGTTAAAAACCTACAGTTCAGGAAACTCAATCAGCACCCTGAAAGTCTAAGAAGAAAAAAACCTACCCTGATGAAGTGGTTTCCAAGTTGGGGGGATAGAATAACAATAGGAAGGAAGGATATCATATCTTTGGCCAGGATCCTGCTGAGGCAAAATCTTTAAAGATCAAGTCCACTGAGGAGTATGACAAGCAGAAAATGAAAAAGAAGGTAAGGAAGAAATTGTATGAGGATGAAATTGTTCTATATCTTCTCAAGGATACTGATAAAGCTTCCAAACAAATATAGGTATGGGAATATTTTCTTCAAGAATCATTACTAATGACTCTGGGGAAAGAGTTGGTTTTTCTGGAACTTTATGAATAGGAAAAAATTGTTCAAGAAGAGGATGTTGAAGAAGAATAAGAAGAGGAAGAAGGAGATGACACAGATGTTGTCATCAGAAAAGTTGAAGAATATCATGAGAAGGAGTGTCCTTCTGAAAAATTATCAATCCGGACTTCCCAAGATGAATCTAAAAACTTTCTTCCCCAAGAAAAGAAGATGAGGGTCAGGAAGAAGTGAATAAACCATCTGATAATAAAAGTAGTAACATGATTATGTTCAACCAGATCATCTTGTGGTAGATACTAAGAAGGAAAACATTGATGAAGATATAATCATTAAAGTATCAGATAGTGAACATGAATACCCAAAAGATGTGAAGACCATTTCTAAATATGATTAAGGAAAATAAGGTATAGTTAATACATCTAAGAAATTTGTGGTAGCTAAGAAAGATATTGGTGGTTTATCAAAAAAAGGTTGTTCAGATAGAGAAAGAATCCTCACCTATAAGGGAATCTGATTTGGAGTCGTTCTCCATGGGTCAGGACTTTGTGGTTCAATCATTGAAGAAATTAGTTGATATCATTCCCTCATTTCCAAGTATTTACTCGAGGTGTTAGATGCTTCAGTATTCATTCAATCATAAATTGGATTCTGTTAGCATGATTATGGATAAATTCATCAAGCTTGAGGCTGACTTCAAAACATTCTATATTGAGTATGATTCTCACAGAAGATCTTGTAAAGAAATCACTAAGTGGTCTAAGAAGACATTTGAATGTATTTAAATTCTTGATGACTCTCAAGATTCTATGAAGGATGCCTTTGATAAATCATATGTGAGGATGAAGGAGATTACAAAAGGTTTTTCAGAAAATCAGAACCTAGAACAAGCACCCTGGAAGAAAGAAGAAAAAGATCTAAATGGGAATCTCAATTCAGTTTTATTTAATTTTAAGAAGGAAATAGATATCATAATAGATTTTGAGGAAAATTTTATTAAGAAAGAAGATATTTTAAAGTCTTAGGCAGAAATATTAAAGTCTCAATATGAAAAGATCAAAGATTTGGAGAAGAAAAATGAGGATTAGGAACAACTCAAGCACTTTGAATAAGATCATAAGGAACTTAAGAAGCTGAAGACCATTGTGAAGAAGTTCATTCCGAAAGAAAAAATAATTATGGATATTTTTTACAATAAAATCCGATCTTTTTGTGTACCTTTATTTAATGAATATTTCCAATCTTAAAGAAAATTCTGGTTGTGCTTAATTTTTCTATTGTATATAGTTCTAATTTTTCAGGTGCCATATTTTTTTCCATTCTCTTTTTTCTTTTTTGAAAATCAAAAAGTGGGAGAAAGGAATGTTAAAAAATAATACTAAGTAAAGAAGAGAATTCCCTAAGTGAGGGGGAGTCTATCTAAGGGGTAATTTTCTCAAAGAATATTTCCTTATGCAAGAAAAAGAAAAATCTCTTTAAGGAAGTCAAAATTATGATCCTTAGAGATTTCAAAACCTAAGGGGGAGTTATTCATATTCACTATGATTCATATGTTAAGGGAGATAATTTTTTCTTTTATGTTCATAAAGCAAAATTCTTAGCCCTTATATTTTTTTCGTAAGGATGTTTGTGCTTTCCAAAAAGGGGGAGATTGTTGAGTCAACAAGGTTTCCTTATGACATTTCCATTTCTCTATGTTTTGAAAATCACAAACACTTTATCTTAAGAAAAAATATTTTTCATGAAGGATTATCTTAATAAGGAAAATTTTCCTTCTCTAAAGAAATTTTTATCCTTACCTTTGTTTTCATTGTTCATTTTATAATCTCATTAAGTCTAACTCATTTTATTACTAAGTCAAAATTTGGTTGGTCATATATGAATCCTTAGAATATTATAATTCCTTAAATATAGAGTATTCTATTTTTAGAATCCGAATTATCTGAAATTCAGACTCCGAATTCTCATAATTCAGACTCTGAATTCATTAGAATTCAGACTTTAAATTCATCAAAATTTAGACAATGAATTAATCAGAATTTAGATTCTGAATTCCTTAGAATTCTGACTCTGAATTCCTTATAATTAGGACTCTAAATTCATTATAATTCATACTCCAAATTTATCAAAATTCCCACTCGAAATTTATCATAATTCCGACTCCAAATTCATCAAAATTCGGATTCCAAATTCCTCAGAATTCCGATTCTGAAATCCATAGAATTAAAATTCCGAATTCCTCTAAATTTGGACTCTTAATTCCTCAAAACTCAGAATCTGAATTCATTATAATTTAGACTCTAAAATCTATATAATTCATATTCAAAATTCTTTGTAAAATAGAATCTGAATATCCATGCCTTATAGACTCTAAATGTTTATTTGGTTAGACTCCGAATTCTATTTTTCCTTAGACTCCAAAAAATAGATTTGGTTAAAGTAACTTCATTTTCCTTACACATGTTATTATTATAAAACAATGTCATGCAATCTAATTCTAACTAACCATTGGTTAAATGAAACGTGTATAGGTCTCTCCGAGATTCAAGGAAAAATATTACTATTGGAGGATGGAATTGACCATTAGATTTGTGCCTATAAATAGGATCTCATTTGAACAATCTCAAATACCAATTGATCAATATATAGGTTGAATGTTGTGAAGTTATTTCTAAAGAGAAAGACTCTCATTATTTTTTCATTCTCAACACCTTTTTTAGCTTGCTACATGCGACTCTGATTGTTGCTGAGTACAATCAAGGAATTTCGAGGATATGAAGATAAAGGTGTCGACAACCTTAAAGTTTGAGGACTTCCAGGGATAGAAAGATAGAGGTGCCGACTACCTTAAAGTTCAAGGTATTGTGGGGATATCAAGAAAAATTTTGATATTTCTATTGAGGGCTTACCCTCGTGTGGGTAAGACAAACTTTCTTGAAAGTATAAATCAAGGGACCTTTATCCAAGGTTGTTGGATAACCTATTATTTGGGTTAAAATATTTCATACTTGTTACTTTTTTTGTTTCAAGTTTATTTCTGCTGTTTTTTTATAAAGAAAGACAGTATAACCTTCTTATAATTTCTTATTCTTTAATGTACTCTAATAAATAAGATTCTTTACGCTTTAAGGTAGAATCTTTCCTAAGTAAACTTTCTTTAAGTTTCATTTCCCAACCCATATTTTTGGAACCTAAGAAAGTTTGTTTCATAGTTAAGAACATAAACAGGATTTTTGAATTTATCTTGTATAACTTTGTTAAACATAGTTTTACTTAAGGTTAAAAATGAATGTTTTTTAAACTTACAATTCACCCCCCCCCCTCATGTAATTGAGTATCTACATATACTATTTTGATCCTAAAAATAGTTGGTATATCTTGGAAATGGGCCACATTTTAGAGAATTGTAACAAACATATGAATAATAAAACATTTTGAAAAAATCAATGTATTTCCACATTTTAATTTTCAAAAAAAAAATCTAAATTTCAACACCAATCAAATTTTAAAAAAATCCAAGTATGTCTGCCCTTTAATTTTTTGAAAAAAAAAATCTATGTATTTGCATTCTTCATTATGTTATGAGATATAATACCACAACAATTTAATTTTATTATAATATTTGAACCCACCCATCATCATACATGCAAGTGAGATCAAATTAAAATCAAATAATTTATCTTATCATAAATGACCCATGAAAATAAAATCAGTTTCATTACTTATCCAAACAGTATCACATAAAAAATATTACAATTTTATACCAAAAACATAATATCCCTAAAGAATTATATAATAAGATCACATGTGGGGTGATTTAATAGCCATTAATATATTAGAGAATAATTCTATGAAAATGTAAGATATTCAAGAAAATTGTTTTTCTTAAAAATGTTTCTTAATACCATCTTAAAAAAAATTTATTTTCATGTCACTTTCCCAAAATTATTTTTTATAAATGAAGAGAAAACATCTGAAAACACTCATTAAAAATATATTCTAATAAATATAGATTGAAAGTAAATAAAATATACATCCAAAATAAAATTCTTAATTGGAAAATATAATATAATTAAAAATAAAATACTTTTAAATATTTTAAAACACATTTATTAAAAACCCACATAATAAAAAGATAAAGAAACGTTTTTTTTTAAATGAATACGTGGGAATAAAAGGATAATTAGAAATAAAATAAATTTTAGTTTCCACTATAGAAATTTGAACATTGGATGTAAGTAAATAAATATTTATATGAAAGAAAAACATTTTAAAATAAATGGGAATTTCTCTACACAAATGTTCATTTTATGAAATAATTGAATCATAACGGAAAAATTATTTAGTATGAATCATGATTTCACTTGAATTGAAGGTTTAAATATGATATAACATGATCATTTGTTATAATAAATTAATCCTGGAAGATAATATTCAAATAGGTCATTATGACCCAAGGAAAATATTTGAGTCATAAAACTCAATTACCTTTATTTCCGTCTTAGTTGAATACAAACTAAAGTCTTATAAGAAAAACGTAATTATTATAATATACCATTTTTTACCATATTCAAACCTAAAAATAATTAAAAAAATTTAACTATAAATATTATCTATATGTATATTAGTTAGTTTTTTCAAATTTTCTAACTTTAGGTGTTTATAGTTTGATTATTAGTAATAGTTTCATTAAAGAGGTGTTGTATTTTATTATCCTACAAAATTTTATCATTACTTTATATTATAAGGTAATTTTATTATTCTATTTTAATTATTTATAACATTATTATCTTATTCCATTATTTATTCATTTATGTTTCATGAAATTGGAATTGATGTCATCTTATTTTAGTAATTTTGTGATTGGAGATGGAATTTCACTAATGAGTTAAATAAATAATTAAAACCATTTCACACCCATTAAATATTATTATTTTATTTTTAGCTTTTAAGAACATTAGTATTTATGTTTCCACATTCATACATGATATAGTTTTATAGTATTATTCAAGTAGGATGTTAAACTAACCCAAAAAAAACAAACAATAATTAATAGATGGTTATGAATATAAAAGTGGTTTATTTTGAAATGATATCATTATTTCATGTTAATAAAACTATTATTTATATAATTTTATGGTGGTTAATTATAATTAAATAGTATTTAATAAAGAATAAATAAATTATGTGAAAATGAGATATATTACTTTGTGGAACTGATAGTCCATACAGTGCATGGTAAATATCTTTATTTCTCAAAGAATGAATGGGAATTAAGGTATACGATAATTTTAATTTTCATAATAATAGATATATTCTATATTTTGTATTTATCCATGAATTTAAACATTAAAATCAAATATGAGTAGAAATACGAAAAAAGGAAGACGTATATTCATGGAGGTTGTAGTCTGCGCACCCGTACTAATAGTGATTTTATTTTATTAATTGATAAATAGAAATAAATAATTGTTTTTCCATTCATATAATAATATCTTAGTATATTAATTATAATTATTTAATAGTATTGGTAGGGATATAATAGTATAGGAATAGTATGTTTAATAAGAAAATGATATAAAGAAGGTAATATTAATGTCATGAGCATGAGTTTTCTCTTAGAAATAGCCTTATAAATAGGTACCTCAAAAAAAACTAATGGTGAATATAGTCCTAATGAAGTTGGATAAGGTTCTATGAGGAACAAAATGGAAGATTCTCAAGAATAAATTACAAGGTATAGGTGTGGTATGAAGTGGATAAGTTATTCCCTTTTAAATGGGAAGAAAAGGGTGTTTGGGTGAATACTCTTTACCTTTCAAGGATATCAATACACTACTTAAAGAAAAATGACTCCAATATATATATATATATATAATAGATTATGGGGTTTCATTGGGTTGAAAATCATCAACCAAAAATCTCCACAAATGTTTTAAAGTTTGTTTATTTACCATTAGTTTTTTACATCTTCTTATTTTAGTTTTCACCTTGGTAACATGTTTTTAACTAAGTAATTTATAATTTATTATAAATATATGGTAACCTATCATAAAAAAATATGTAGTGATAAACCTATATTTAGAATCTATTTAATCAAATTTAAATTATAAATATAATTAAATTAACTTTTATATTAAATCATATAATATATAGATAGACATTTTTTGTAGAAAATGGTGTTTTCAAAATTAAGTGTTTCTAATCATATTTAGTATTTATTACTAAATATTTTATTGTTAATATATATTTAGGTTTAATATATATTTTTAAATTATTAATTTATTTAGTGAGCTAAAAATTACACAATGTTAATAAAATAATTATTTGAGAAACATTAATTAAATTTAACCCTCATAGTCTTATTTTTATGGCTAAAAATAAAGTGATACTTTTTACATAACTAGGAACTAATGATTCCAAATTTTAAATCCATTTTTTTTCAATTTCGAAATTTTTTAAAAATTATATTTAATAGAATAAATTTATAATTTCTTAAAACAATTTTTTAGAAAAATATTAAATAAGTTATAAAATATAAATCCAAGGTATGTACATTATAATAAATATTTTAAAATTTATAATTTTATTTATAAAACATATTTTCGCAGAATTGTTTCTATAAATTTATATTTCATGATTATATACTAATAACTATATAAAAAGTATAAGTATTAATACAAACGGTATATTTCACCACTCACCTAAAAATCTATTTTTTATTAAAATATTAAAAATTAATCTTCAAATAAATTATTACTCTTTATCCAAAAATATATTTTCATTTTTCAAAATTTAAAATTCTACAACTTATAAACTTATCTTTTAAATAAAAATAGTAAATGTAAAGAAAAAACTGATTTTAATGAAAAATAATGTTATAAACATTAAGAGATCTAAATATTATTTCACTTAAATTTATAATTAAAATAATGTTAGTATACTAGATAAAAAATAATTTCATTTTAAAATTTTTTAATTTATTATATTAGGATAAAATATATAGTGCTTAACAAAATAGTTCTTTGAAAAAAAATATTACTATTATACAAAATATTCCTTAACAAATACCACTAAAATTAATTATTTATATCCAATAATTTAATTTAATTAATCCATTGAAGTAAAAAATTTATTTAATTTTATATTTATATCATGTCATATTTTAATAATATTAATATTAATATTTATACATAATGCATAAATATATATGTATATAGAATATTTTAATATTTTTATCTCGTTAAAAATTATATTATTTTAAATTTATTTTTTAAACATATAAAACTTTAGTATACCTATTAAATATATGTATAACCACAATATCTGTAATGACCTAGACTTTTTAAATTAGAATTTTTTCCTAAATAAATGTGTGTTATATTAAATTATATAAGTATTATAGGCATGGAGCACATAGAGAAATCAAAAAAAAATAATTGATTAATAATGTTCATTAAATTATTTATCTATGAAACTAATTAAAATTCCAAACATTACAATTGGATAAAAATATAAAAAATTAAAATATAAAAAGTTAATATATGTATCGCCCCAATCTGCTAGAATCATTTCCCCCACAGTCAACACTATAGAAATGAAACAAAATATTTGTAAACTAATAAAAATATCATATGATGAAAATATATAACCTTTGGAGGAATTGTATTGAATATTGAGTGAAAGAATATAGTGATGTTTATAAGATGTAATGTGACCGTTGGAATAGTAATGTTATCGTTGGAATAATAACCTGGCAGTCGGCAAAGTAATTTAACCTCAAAATAATGAAGTGGGATATAAATAATATATATCATGAGTAATATAAGTAAAAATAAATAATATATTTCCAAAAAATAAATATCCTAATTAAAAAAATTGAAATGAAATATAGGATCATTTTTAATAAACTGTATTTTTATATGTTTCATAAAAATCATAATTTTTATATGGAAAGTTAAAATTACCTATGATAGAAATTTAATTTTAGAAAATGAATATAATTTCTGAAATATGTATGTAAAAATTGTCCAAGGGTGATTTTTTAGTAATTTTATTAATTACTTTAATTTGTAGGTGAACGGTAAAAATACAGTTTTTCACATAATTGGGGTATTATAAGTTACATAATTCATGATGTAATAAAGTCATAAAAATTTATAGAACATGAGGTTTTGAAAAAAAATAAATTTAATTTCATAAATTATTCATTAAAATACAATAAACATAATTTGAAAACGTATAATAATTTTCAAAGACCTAAAGTCAAAAGTGATTCCTCAAAATAATAATTTTTCTTTTTTCCATTTTATATTTTAATAAACTATTTGAATTCAAATTATAAAGGGTTTAAATGTCCTAAAACCATTATATTATATTGATATATGATGTATATTTTCAAAAAAATCACTATTTCATGTTTTACCTTTGATGTCGTATTTTATTTAATATTTTATTCTAAAAATACCCCTCTTCTAAAGTATAAATAACCCATCTTCCTCCCCTTGAAAAACCACTCCTCCCTCACATGAAAAGAAAATATTTCAGCCCAAATACTCTCTATTAATACCTTAGAAACCATAGTGACTTAATTTAGTAAACCAAATCCATTCTTTAAGTAATTTTAGTGTCCTATAAGAGAAGACACACTATAGAAAGCGTGATTTGTTTCAAAATCTTCTCTCTTTTTCTTTTTCTTCTCTCTCTTTTACCTATTTATTTAAAAATAAAATATTCTAAAATTTAATTAGTAAGAATTTTAAAATTTTATTAATGATTTTATCTTACTATAAAATTTATATTTTTTAAGTATTTATATTTTGTACCTCTTTTTCTTCATATTTAGAAAATGTTCCCGTTAAAAGTGGGTTAGCCACTAATAAAGATATTTCTAACTCCTTTATTAACACAAGCCAAATGGATCCTAATAATAAATTATTTAAAATATATATTGTATAAATATGTGTATGTTAATCTTGTATAATTAATTATACTAATGTATAAATTACCTTGAACAAAACAAAGATATCAAAGTGAAACCAAAAAAATTAAAAAAAATGTGATATCACAATGCTTGAAATTCAACAATGAAAACTATAAAATATAAACCAATGATTATAATTGATAAATAGTGTCAAAAATTAACATAATTAACTTTTGTTTTAATGTTTTAATAAATCAAAATTTATTATTCAATAGGTGTAAAAGTGATGAAATAAAGTGGGATTTAAGGTAAACAGATTCTCAAACCCAACTCATTTCTTATGGGTTATCCATATTTCATGATATCTTCAATATGTATATTCCTCTAATATTCATTAAATATCATTTAACTATTATTCCATTTTTTTGGGTATACATATTTCCACCTTGATTGTTAATCCAAATACAATGATTTTCTAAAAATACTTTTCCTTACAAAACACATCTTTTACTCCTCTTGAGTTGTTTCTCATTGACTAAAGAATGATGATGTTTATACTAAATATTTTTTCCCTTATTAATTTTGGAACCCAATGTTTATTCACGAAATCATGCTTTATGAAATCTGTATGAAATTTATTTCATTACATGGGTTATTTTATGATTACGATTGTAATATGTTCTATGTGGAATGCATGATTATGTAAATATTATGATGTGATGAGTGGGACCATAATTATATATCCCTACAATGCATTGGAAATGATGGTTTATCTCAGAATGTACTTTTTATTATGCATGAACATGATGCTATATTTCTTCATATTTATGGTGTTATTACTATGCACATATTTTATCTATGATGTTATATTTGTTCATCACATTGTGTGGTATTTTACCACTATCACATGATGTTTTATTTTTTGCATCGCCACATTCCATTCCTTTATCAAATGTTTCACACGTTATTATTATGATGATGTTATGATTATTATGTGATGATGATGATTATGCTTACCCGTGTTATATTGATTAATGTCCCTTATTCCTCCTCTTACTAGGATTTTAGATCACCCCTTTATTCAATTTATATCCTTAGGTGACAATATACACTAAGTATAATGTTATCTATTATATGTATAAATAAGAAGTATTTAAAAAATATATAATTTATTATGTATATGTGATGTATGGTCCTAATTTCCCCATGATATTAAGCCTTTCAATCCTTAGAATGTATAAATATTATGTTTTTTATGTTTCAAATAATGTAATAGTCATTTAAGAAAAATTAGGGTCACTATAGTTGTTATCATAGGTGTGAGGAAAGTAAGAAACCTCATAATGTACCACCCATGGATCAATGCTTAAAATGTAGGAAGAAAGGGAACTATGCAAGATAGTGCACTAAACAATGGGTCCTTGAGGGTAATCATCATTATCAATCACCAACATCAATGGAGAAAGGTAATGATTATGTCATCACTACTGTTAACGTGGAGCATGAAAAAAAGTTTTACAAGGTACATATTTTATTTAAACAACAATGGAAATATTTTTTTTAGTCTAGTTCTACGCATTCCTTTATATCCGATAAGTTTTTTAGAACTATTAAATCAAATCCCTAATAACATAAAGTATAAATATATATAAAAAACCTAGTGTTTTGATCATTATAACCCAAGTGTTGAACTATTCTCCTATTAATGTATGTGGGAATATTCTAATATAAAATATCTTAATACTCCCCTTGGTGTAATTTTCCACTATATTGGTCATGGATTGGATATCATTATATAGAGAACAAATTGACTATTGGGAAATGGAAATCACTTTTTATATTCTGAAGCATCCCATGCTTCTCTACAAATTCAAGGAAGATTGTAAAATTCTTTTTGAAAATACCCCAACAGTGTGGGTGTTGAAACACATTTAAGAGGCATACCTCGCCCAGATGGTTGAGTCAAAGGAAGGTATCAACCTAGTGAAAATTATCATTTTGATGGAATACACTAATATATTTCACAAATTGTAACCCAAACTTCCCATAGATCATGAGGTAGAGTTTTCAATATAAATTATACATAGAGCCATTCCTATCTCAAAATTCCTCTAAGGATGGACCCTATTGAGCTGAATTATTTTAAGAAACAACCGTAAGAGAATTTGGAAAAAGGGTTCATACACCCTAGTGCTTATCCTTAGGGGGGCCTAGTACTCTTTGTAAAGAAAAATAATGGATAAATACAGTTGTGTATCAATTACTAGAAGCTCAAAAAGATCACTATAAATAAAAAGTGTCTTATATTAAGGATTAATGACTTGTTTGTTCAACAATGAGCAGCTCGATACTTATCAAAGATGGATATTTGTTATGAATATGATTATATGGTGGTGAAGAAGGAATATATTATTAATAAAGTCTTCCATACAAGGTACGGTCACAATGAGTTCATAGTTATTCCCTTTGGACTAATTAATGCCCATGTAGTATTCATGTATTTGATGAATAGATTTTTTAGAGACTACCTCGATAAATTTTTGGTAGTTTTTATCAATGATATTCTAATTTACTCCAAGAGAAAGGAGGAACATTAAGAGTATTTAAGGATTGTGATGGTGACATTAAGAAAAAAGAAAATGTAATCTAAGTTTGGAAAGTGTGAATTTTAGTCGTATAAAGTTTCATTCTTGGGGAACATGATCGCAAGTGAGGGAATTTTTTGGGACCTTCAAAGACAAAGGAAATTAAGCAATGTCATGGGACCACTACTTTCATGGAAATACATAGTTTTCTTGGATTATAAGAGTACTACATAAGTTTTGTAATAAATTTCTCATGATTATACATCCCTATAACTATGTTAACATGGAAAGGGGTATATTTTTTCTACACTGAAGAATGTGAGGAAAGATTTTAGGATCTTAAGAAGAGGCTAATCACAACTCCTATAATCACAGTACCTATAAGTGTAAAAGGTTTTGTGATATATAGTAATGCTTTGAATAAATTCTTACTTTGTGTACTCATGTAGAACAAAAAAGTGATATCCTATGCCTCAAGATAGTTTAGGATCCATGATAAAAACTACCTAATGTTTAATCTGGAGTTATCAAATTTGATCTTTTCCTTGAAGATTAAGTGGAACTATCTCCATGGTGACAAGTCTGACATATATATCGATCATAAGAGTCTAAATTATATATTAACATATAAGAATATTAACATGCATCGAAGAATATGGTTAGATCTAGTCAAGGAATATGATTTCTCTATTCACTACCATCCAGGAAAGGCAAACAAGTAAGTTGATGCTCTTATAAGTAAAGAAACTATTACTTTATCCATGATGTATATTGATAATGACCATGTATTCATGGGTATGAAATGTATGAATCAAGAAATCATAAGGTAAGGGAATACATCCTACCTTTACCAAATGATTTCCAAACCATATATCTAAGAGAAGATCAAGGAGGCACAAAGGAAAGATCTGAAACATAAAAATAAGGTGAAAGTAGTTACGGAAGGGAAGATTCATGAATTCCATATCAATGATAATGGTGTAATTCAATTTGGAATAATGATTTTTGTTCCTTAATCACCTGAGATAAATAAAGATGTATCAGATAATTCTCATAGATCATCTCTATCCATCCATCCTAGAAGTACCGAAATGTGTCACAATCTTTGATAACACATATAGTGGGACAACATGAATAAGGATATTGTGGTGTTTATCTCAAGATGCTTAGTATGTCAATAAGTTAAATTAGGGAAATAGAAGTCCAAGGTAATGACACAACCATTTCCTATACCCACGTGGTAATGGGAGAATGTTGCTATGGAATTTTTCATTAGTCTCTGAAGATATCTAAATAAAACAATGTAATATGGGTTGTGGTGGATCGACTCAACAAGACTTTCCATTTTATCACTATTAGTAAAGATTTATATCTTGAAAAACTTTCAAATATATATGTGAAGGAATTGGTGAGGTAGTATGGGGTACCGCTTTTGATCATTTATAATCATGATCTGAGGTTCACATTATAATTATGGAGAAGTATCCTGGATTATTTGAGTACTGAACAAAATTCATTATCGCCTATAACCCACAAACTAACAATTAATCTAAAAGGAATATTCTGACACTCGAGGACATACTAAGATCCTAATAAATAGATTTAAAAGGTGGATGGGATCATCATCCCCAATTATTTGAGTTCTCATACAACAACGACTTCCACACTAGTATTCAAATGGATCAATATGAATCTCTATATGGGAAGAAATTTATAAGTCCTACTTATTCTGATGAAGTTGGTGAATAAAACCTACTTAGAAAATATCTTTTTTTGAATATGATAGAGAAGGATCAATTCATCCAACAATATATAAAAACTTCTTAGAGTCATCAAAAGTAATATGCTGACAACCGTGAAAGGGACATGAAGTTTTATGTTGGAGACAATGTTTTCCTTCGAATGTAACCATGGAAGAGATTCATGTAGTTTATAAAGAAGTGGATGCCTAGTCCAAGGTATATTGGGACCTTTGAGATCCTTGATCTCATAGAAGCAGTGGCCTATCGGATTTCACTTCCACCCAATATGTCTCAAGTTCATGATGTGTTCCATGTATCTCTCTTGACGAAGTACATACCCGACCCCACAAATGTACTGAATTCGGAGGCAATATAACTATTGAATGAACACTCATATTAGGAGTAGTTAGTGAATATCTTGGACCACAAAGACAAAATACTAGGAAAAAAACCAACCTTATAAAAGTACTATGGAGGAACCATAAGTATGAAGAGGTGATATGGGAACGAGAGGAAATAATGAAATAGAAGTTCCCTCACCTATTCTCAACTGTGGATATGAGTTGAAATTTCAAGGATGAAATTTCTAAATGGGGGAAGAATGTAATGAAATAGGATTTTTAAATGATAATTATTTTATAAATAAATGTGTGTTATATTATATTATATAAGTATTATACCGAGAGAGCACATAGAGAAACCAAAAACACATCAATTCATTAAAAATTACATTACGTTAGTCATCTATGAAACCAAATGAAAATTTCAAAGCTTTAAATTTAATAGAAAATATAAAATATAAAATATAAAATGGGAAAATATGGAGCACCCCAATTTTCTATAATCATCCCCCATATATCCAACACTATAGAAATGAAACAAAATATTAATAAACCAATCAAAATCTTAGAAAATTAAAATATATAACCTTGGGAATAATTCTAGTAAATATTGAGTGAAATAAAGAATTGTTATTTATATGAGATAATGTGACCGTTGTAATAGTAATGTGACCATTGGAATAGTAATGTGACTGTTGGAATAGTAACATAATCGTTGGAATAGTAATTTAACCTCAAAATAATAAAGTGTGATATAAATAATATTTATAATGAGTAATATAAGTAAATATAAATATTATATTTCCAAAAATTAAATATCATGAATAAAACCCCAAAGAAAATATTGGCATGTATTTAATAAACTATATTTTAAATGATTTCATAAAAATCATTATCTTTATAATAAAAATTAAAATTAACTATTCTAAAAATTTATATTGAAAAAATTAATATCATTTTTTAAATCATCATGTAAAAATTTTCTAAAGTTAATTTTTTGATAATTTAATGAAATACTTAAATTTTCATGTAAATAGTAAAAATATAGTTTTTCATGTAACCAGTGTGTCTTAAATTACATCATTTATAATTTAATAATATTCAGTTTGTCCAAAATATATTTAATTTCATAAATGAGTCACTAAAATAAAATAAACATAATTTCTAATCCTAAAAACATTTTCCAAAACCTAAAGTCAAAATTTATTCCTTAAAATAAATTTTTTTTTCTACTTTCCTTTTTAATAAATTAATTTAATTTGAATTATAAATTGGTTTAAAGTCCTTAAAACATTATATTATAATTAAATATTAGGTGTATTTTCAAAAAAATCACTACTATAATTTTTACCTTTGATATAATATTTTATTTAATATTTTATTCAAAAAATATGCATCCCTTCAAGTATATATAACCCCTCTCTCTTCCCTTGGAAAATCACTCCTCACTCACTTGAGAAAGCCAAAGTTCTATTCAAATACTATCTCTTAATCCCTTTGTAAACATAGTTTTATTCTAGAGTAAACCAACTCCATTAATCAAGGAAGTCTAGTGTTATACAAGAGAATCCACACTAATGAAATAGTTTTCTTTTTTCAAACTCTTGTCTTGTTTTCTTCTTCTCTCTCTCTTTTCCCAATTTATTTCAAAATAAAATATTCCAATATTTAATAATGAAAATTTTTAACATTATATTAATGAATTTAAACTATTTTAAAAATTATAATTTAGATGTATTTATATTATATACCTCTTTTTCTTCATATATGGATAGCATTCCCGTTAATAGTCAGTTAACCTCCAATGAGGAAGTTTCCAACTCCATTATTATCCCCAACCTAATGGATAGTAATAATAATTATTTATAATATATAAATGTAAAAATATATTTATGTTAATCTTCTAGAATAAATTCTACTAATGTATAAATTACGTTGAACAAAACAGAGAAATCGTAGCAAAGCGAGAAAATTCTAGATAATACATGATATCAAAATGATTCAACAACAATAAAGGAAATTAATAAATATATACCAAGGATTATAATTGAAAAACAGTGGCATAAATGTTTCTAATTATCTTATTTTTAAATGTTTTAAAAAATATAATTTTAATATTCATGAGGTGTAAAATGGACAAAATAAAGAGGGATTTAAGGTAAGTGGATTCTTGAACCCAACACATTTTCTTTGGGTTATCCCTCTTTAATGACATCTTCTGTATGGATATTCTCATAATATTATATAAATATAATTTCACTATGATTACATTTTATTTTCATGGATATACATGTTTCAGCCCTAATTTTTAATTTAAATATAATGATTTCCCAAAAATACTTTTCTTTCTAGAACATGTCTTTTACTCCTCTTGAGTTTTTATCCTTCACTCAAGAATGATGATTTTTAATCCAAATTTGTTTTCCCATATTCAATTTAGAACCTAATGTTTATTCCTGAAATCATGCTTTGTGAAATCCTTGTTAAACCCATTCTGTTCCATGGGATATTTCATCATTATTATTATCATCTATTCTATGTGGTATGTATGATTATGTAAATGTTATGATGTGATAGGTGGGCCAAGAATTTTATTTCCCTCAAATTAATTGAAAATTGTTTTTTATATCTTGATATAATTTGTATTATTCATGATAATGATTTTAAATTTTTTTTAACAATGGAGATTTTATTATTATGAATATAGGTTATGCGTAAACATGATTCCAGCTTTGTTCACAACTATGTGTCCTATTTGACCACTATGACATGTTGTTTCATTTTTATTCATCGTCATATTCCATTCCTTTATCATATGTTTCCATCATGATTATTATAATGTTCCTATGATTATGAAGTGATGATAATTATTATTCTCACCCAATTTATACTGATTCATGTCCCTTATTCCTCCTCTTAATGGGATTTTAGATCACCCCTTTTTTGATGTATATCCACATGTGGCTATATTTAACAGAAAGAAATTTATGTTTTAAAAGGATAAATAAGAAGTATTTAAATAAATGTCTATGATTTATTTTTTATATGTGATGTATGATCCTAATTTCCCCATGATACTAAACCTTTTTATCCTTGAATGTATAGCTATTATGTTGCTTAAATTTAAAATAATGTAATAGTCATGCAAGAAAAAGTAGGGTCACCATAATATCTACAAGGACCATATTTTAAATGACCATATTTTTAAAGACTATATTTTATTCTTATATATTTAATTCCTATGTATATAAATTTACTAAACATATTCCATTCACACTTATTATTTTCATAGTTTTCATTTTATATCTCACAACATGATTTCTCTTGTTGTGGTATTCTTTCTCATTATTGGTTTTCTAATACTAATGGTGATTATTAAAGGTGATGGTGGTCCAAGGGAGATATTTTTTATAAATAAATTAATCTATTCAATTTATTGTGGAATTTTAATTTTTTTTATCTTTAATGGATATGATCATCTAGGATTTGTAACACTTAGTTTGATGGGATTCTATTGTAACATTTTACTATTAAATAATAATGTGTTGTTTGTTAAACATCTATTTTTTATGATTTTTACCTAATAAATTTCAATTATTTTGAATAAATATAAAAAAAAACTTACCATTATAGACATATAGTTTATGGAAATAATATCCTTCCTAAAAAACAAGGGTGGTACATTATCCCCCTTAAATAAATTGTGTCCACAAAATTTTAATTACTACATGCCAAAAAAATGATAAGTAAATATAAATTAAGGATATGTCTTAGGATATAATATATAGAGATATATCAACCTTATAGACATGGGAAACATATCTCTTTCCTTGGAATAGGTGTATCGATAATAGTATATTACCCTCCAACTATTTGGGCCAACAGTCTATAGCAATTTGGTATCATGACACACCTTATATAATTTGTTTCCATATAGTGTTTATTTTTATCATTTAATTGATATAATATTATAGTTTAATATGAAATTTTATTTATGTAATAAAGATAATATTTAATATAAGTGGATGAAACCATTCTATTACTAAAATCGCATTTTTTTTAAATGAATGATAATATGATTTATAAAAGGAACATTTCTATTAACATCAATATGCAATAAAATAATCATAATACTAGAAATTTTCATCAACAATAATATCATCATGGTGGTAATTTAAGGATCTTATAAAGAATCTAAGATATACAGGAGAACCCATAATCATGTTCCAACTATAAATATAAATCTTCAGATTATAGGGTATGTGTACCTTAAATATCCAGATCCACTATGGGATTAGTTCTTACATAGGTAATTTAATTTCTTCTTGGTCTTTATGGTTGGTGATGAACTCTATTTCTTTCAATCATATTAAATTATTTCTTCATTTCTCTTTTATAGTTTGATGCTCGATGACGCCCTCGTAGAAAATCAATGCATCTTTCAGTCCTCTTGAGAAAATTCCCTTAGTTCTTCTTTCCTTTTGTTTAACATATAGGAAATTGAACATTATTTCCTTCATCATCTATATCACTTTATATTCTATAAGACTCTATATATATCTTCTTTGGTGTGTTTGGGACTTCATCCATGATCACATAGTTATTCATATTTCCTGATAGCTGGTTTGGAATAAAATCATGGTTTCTCACTATAACTCCCATTTCAATAGGTTTTCCAATGAGGTAATCTCCACATTGTCCTTGAAACCCATGGTTCCTTCTACTTAAATACATTACTAAAACCAAAAGGATTTAAATTAGTGAATAAAAATTAATAATAGAGAGGAATTATCATAATTATATAAGGATTTAAAACTTAAAACCCCTAGCTCATTTACATTATCATGTTGGACTATAGTTCCTTTAGTTCAAGATATATTAATCTAAGTTTAACAAGTGTTACTTTATATTGGGTTATAATACACTTCTAAAACTAACCCCTCAAATTAACTATGAAATAAAGATTTTATAGTTGTTCTTAAAGATTATATGATCAAGTAATGAATATCCCTTGTGAGTTTCTATCCATGCATGTAGTATTAGGCCCACCCATCATGAATTAGATTTATGATTGATTCAATGATAAACCAACCCTTTTTGAAGTAATAAACCATAACTTCATTTTTTTAAACTATATCCACATTATAGTATATAAATTGGAATTTCTTTCTTGGAAAACCACTTAATCAATACATTATATTTTAGGATATAATCTTATAAATAGATACATATATATGGTTTTGGATAAGTTTCTTTAACCTTAACACCAAAGGTAACTAGAATAATATCAAAACAACTAAACAATAATATAATATCAACGGTCAACCAAGCTAAACATACATAAATAATACATTGATACCTTGGTTTAATTGATACATCTAAAAAATTGTATCACAAACCAAGTATATAAAGGATTTATATCCTAAAGAAAAGATAAATAAAAATATTATTAACAGAACAAGAAACATCTCTCTAAAATTATGATATTATAGAACATATTCTAGAAGTATCATAAGATATAATCAAATTCATAAACTATGGGATGGAAATATAAGAATGGGGTGAGATAGATTTCTCAGTAATGGAAACTTATCAACAAGTCATAACCATTATATCATAACCCTGATTTAAAACATGATCAAGGTAAAAATATCAAATAAAATGACCATTGAATTATAAGTGAAAACTATAAAACATTATAGAGAATTAATTATCAGGTCATAAAAAAATAATACTAGTGAAATGTATTCAAATAATTTCTTAGAAACATCTAACAAAAATCAATAAAAACATGAAATCAAAACATATGATAGAGAAATATCAATAGAACTTGTCATATCATAAACATCTATAATATCTTAGAAATAAGGAACAATTTTTATAAGTGTCATAAAAAAATTATAGTAAAACATTATATGAAAATCCATGTACATCCATCCTTTAATGTTTTAAACAAATCTATGTATTCACACCCATTAGCTTGTGAAAAAATCAAATTATTTATACACTTTAGATTGTAAAAAAATACAATGATGTCTATTCTTCACTATCTCATGATATATAAAACCATAACTTATTCATTAGAGGGTTATATAATACCCAACTCTTCATCATCCATATCAATGAGTTCCTCATAAATTCAAATAATTTATCATAAAATAAATGACCCATTATAAGAAAATGGGTTTTAAAACTTTTCCAAATGGTATAACATAAACAATTGATCATTGGATACCAAAAACATAATATTCCCAAAGAATTATCCATAAAGAGTACAATTTGGGTTATTTATGAACCATTACTCTATTGGAGAATAATTATTTGAAAATGGAATAGAAAAAAAGGATTTTTTTAAAAAAAATCATATCTTTATATCATCATAAAAAGATTTGATTTTAAAGTCACTTTCTAAAAAAATAAAGATAAATAGAAAACTTATTCAAAAAATAATTTAATATTAATTCCAATAAATATACCTTGATATGAAATAAAACATATGTAAAAAACTAAATATAAAAGGGAAATTTATAATATCAAAGAAAAGAAAACCCATTTAAATATTTTAAAAATTCTTTATTGAAAAAAAAATCATTAAAAAGATAATGAAACCAATGTTTTAAAATGAATAAAGAGGAATTAAAGGATATTTTTATATATAAACAATTTTATTTTCCTCTAGGAAATGTAAAACATCAGCATGAAGTAAAAAACATGGATATGAAAAAAATCCTTTTAAAGAAATGACAAATACTCTAAAAAATTATTTTTCAATAAACAATAGAATCATAAAC
The DNA here is from genome assembly GCA_963277665.1 of Viscum album. Lineage (NCBI taxonomy): Eukaryota > Viridiplantae > Streptophyta > Magnoliopsida > Santalales > Viscaceae > Viscum > Viscum album. The sequence continues at coordinate 1,236,815,371 of OY728157.1, read as the reverse complement.
AAAGTATTTTTTGGTGTAAAAAAATATTTCCCTATTAAATATTGTTTAAATATGAAATTACATCATTATAGTTTTGAATAGAAAAATATTGAAAGAAAATATCCAGAGAGTAGTGATTATGATCCACATAAACATTTTTAGACATGGAAACAACTTACCTTTATTTCCCACTAAGTCAAATAAACTCAAAATTCCTTTAAAATAAACAAAAATCTCATAAAATACTGTTTTTCAACCACATTAATACCAAAAATATTTAAAATATTGTTTATTTTTATTCTATATATATATATTAGCAACTTATTTCCCATGTTTCAATATTGGATGTTTATAGTTTGATTGTTTGTATTAGTTTCCTAAAATTGGTTTTTTTATTTATGGTCCTATAAATTTTCATAATTAATATATAATATAAGGTACTATAATAGAAATAAATTATTTATTAATAATTTTTTATCTAATTCAATTATTACTTTATTTATGTTGTATTAAAGTGGATTCATTGTCAGTATATTTATGTAATTTTGAAATTGAAGATGATATTACAATAATAAATTAAATACCTAATATAACCATTCAATAATAATTAAAAAAAATTATTATTTTATTTTAATAAAATATTTATATATGTTCTCATAGTCATATATGATATTTTTTAGCATCGTTCAATTATGTGGTTAAACTGACACAAACATGAACATCCTATAATTAATAGATTACAATGACTATGAAAGTAGATTCATGTGGAAATAATATCATTATTATAGAGGAATAATGATATTATTTATATTATTTTAGTTTGGATAGTAATATTTAATTATTATTTAATAAAAAAGAGATAAACTATATGAAAAATGAGATATGTTGCTTCAATGAAACGGCAGTCCACACAACATATAGTTAAGGTCATTATTTCACAAAGAATGAGTTAGAAATAATTTATATGATAATTTTACATTTCAAAGTCACATTTAATTTATATATATAATATTAATGAACAAATAAAACTATTAGAAAATCCATTAGAGGAGGAATGAAAAAAATGGAAGATGTCAATTTGTGGAGGGATAGCCCATGCACACACACTAACGACACATTTATATTCTTTATTAATGGATAGATAAAAAAATATTTTTTAATTAAAATTATAAAATATAATTATAATAATTATATTTATTTCATTATGTTAGTATGGGTTTATGAAGTTAGGAGGAGGATCATTAATAAGAAAATACAATGAGGAAGGTAATACTTACTTCATCAGCTTGAATTTTTTCTTTGAAATATCCTTATAAATGGATGTCGCAAAATAAATAAGAAAAAAATTGGCATAAGGAAGTGGAAGAGGATTATATGAGGTAAAAAATGAAAAACTTTCAAAATGAAATTAGAATTTATAGGTGTGGTATAAAGTGGAGGAAGTGAGACCCTTTTCTAAGAAATGAAAAGGGAAATGTTTTTAATAATCCTTAATTTTTAATGATATCATTAAACTATTAAAAGTTAGATGACTCTAAAAGATATAGATAATGGATTTAAAAGTTAACTCGGGTCCATAAATCATCAATAAAAAGCTCATACACATGCTTTAAACATGTTTTTAGTTATTTACCATTATATTTTTAAACTTTCTCTTTTTTTTACCTTGGGAATACGTTTTTTACAAAGTAAATTATAGTTTATTATAAATATAAGGTAAACCATATAATAAAATTTGTGTTTTCTAAACCTAAACTTTTTATCTATTTAATTCAATTATAATTTTAAATATAATTAAGTTAACTTTAAAATTAAATCATATAATATATAGAAAAATAGCATTTTCTAGAAAAAAGTTGTTTTCACAATTAAGTGTTCCAAATAAAATTTAGCATTTTAAACTAAATTAATTAGTGTTAATATATTTATATTGATAAATAATTTATTTATTTTATTATATAATAGTAACACAATTTTAAAAAAAATAATTCTTTAATAAAAATAGTTTTACTAATATCACAGTAATTAATTTTAATCCTTGTAATGTTATTTTTATTTATAAAAATAAAATGGTCCTTCCTAAATATTTCATAACAAATAATTCCAAATTTTAAATCCATTTTTTATATTTCAATTTATAAGTGTTAAGATTTTATTTTAATATAATAAATTTACAATATATTAAAACAAATTTTGATAAAAATATTACTTGATTTCTAAAATATCAATTGTGGGATTTTAAAATATAATAAATATTTAAAAATTTATAATTTTGATTATAAAATTTATTTTATTATGAAACATATTTCATAAATTTATAATTCATACTTATATACTAATAATGGAATTAAATTTCAGTGTAAATAAAAATGGTATTTTGGACTATTCACTTAAAAATCAATTTTTTTTAAAATGTCAAAAAATAATCCTAAGGTAATATTACTATTCGATGCCCATATTTTATTTTAATTTTGTGAAATTAAAATTATAAAATTTATGAAATTATATTCTAAATTAAAATAAAAAATATTATAGAAACTACTTTTATAGAGCAAAACCTTTTAAACATTTAGTTTTCTTAATATTATTTCATATCGATTTATAATTTTAATGGTGTTAATATATTAGTTCATATATAATAATATTTTGAAAGTGTTATATTTAATATATTAGTACAATATATATAGTACTTAATAAAATGGTTCTTTGAAAAAATGAAATATTACTTCATCTTCTTTTTTAAAAAGGTTGAGGTGAAGTGTCCTCTTTATTAAAACAGAATAAAGACTACAGTAGAGGTTACAAAAAATAACTATAAGTAACATCATAAAACAAAGAAAAATATTTTACCTAGTTCTAGAGCGGGTACTCATGCTGTGATAAGGCATTCGCCTACCCTTGCCATGTGGATGACGAACTCTCTTCCCAGTCTGTGCTTATGTCCACACACCACCTTCATCATCTATAGAACCTTCCACAGAAATGGGAGTAGATGCAGAGGGATCGTCATTATTTGATCCAATTTCTTCACAATTTGTAGTGAGCATATCAAAGGTGTTAAAAAAACTTTAACATTACAATGTACCTTCTCACATGAAGATGTGATGTTCTGCATTGGCATTAGTCCTTATTTTGGTTCTAAGTAATTGGTCTTATCCAGCTTCTACATGTCAGTGGACTGACCCACCTTTTCATTGCTGATAGAGGCATTCCAAGTTTCAGATTCATGGTTGTTGTCCTTATTAGGCTAAATAATATCTCTATCCAGTAACCTCGTAGGGGGTGGGTAGCATAGGATCAATCTGAATGGGAGAGGAGTTTTCATAACAGTGTAAGGTAAAAAGTCAGTGTGTACACCCAAAACCTGTAGTAATGAGGTGTCTCTAGAAATATTTGTCCTAGCATAAAAAATTGAGGATGAAGAAATCTGGGAAATACCTTAACCTCATGCTTGACAAATAGGGTCTTTAGATTATTTTTGAGAATTAAAATAGCAAGAGAGAATTCCAACTTAAATTTCAATAGGGGGTCTTATTTTTATCGTTTGTTGATTGAGCATAAACTTCTCAAAGGTTGAAACATCTAGAATAATCTATCCCTTTCTCCATTTTAGAGAACGCATCTCCCGCCTTACTCTATCATCATCCACTGCTTAAGTCAGGATTTCCTTCTCTGTTTGACTATCTTCTGAGTCTAAATTATTTTCTTCCTCGTCCATGAATTTGACCAAAGCCTCTTTAAATAAGATACTTTCTTCATATTTTATAGTTACTTCTGCAATATCATCTCATTTTCCTTTCTTCTCTCCAATTATATGAGGGGATAAAGGACCACCTTTTTTTAAATGAGAGATCTGAATTGATAGATGACCAGGAGTCTTCATCTCAGACTGAGGCTTCCCAGTCTGGGCATTTCCTAAGGTATACATTTGACTAGAAGGAATTGGAGGTCCACATGGGTGTTCATTCAGAAGAGAAAAACTCCCCTGATAGGGTTTGAGTTCCTCCTTTCTTTTGCATTGAGATTCATCATGTCCTCTCAGAATGCATTTGGTACACTTAATACCTGATCTAAAATTGGATCTGGAGTGTTCTATCATGCAATAGATTTCACAAAACATATGTGATTTTTTATAAAAAATTATCAGACTAATTTAATCCTTAGAGTTGGAGAGAACAACTTTTTCAATCAATGTAGATCTTATATAAACTTCAACTAAAATTTTAGAAAAATGGAAAAAGGTAGCTTTATCAGTGGCTTGGTTCATATAGATTGGGATTACTATTGCAAAGTTATTATCAAATATAATTATATAATTCCATAAAACTCAATTTAAACCATATATCTTGATCCAAACTTGTAAAAAAGTGTCCTTAAAGTCATAAATAATAAAGTTCGGTTTCCATTTGTAGATCCTGAGTGTTCTTGGTTTGAGGTTTACCGACCCAAATCCCCAAGCACCACATTTCAATTCAAAGGAAAGAATAGAAAATGGAAGAAACCCCTCACCAGCGAGACACATTTAAAATCACTAAATCCCCAGATCTTAGAAATATGGGCAACAAGGTCATAAATTTTTCAAGGGGGCATTCCTTTGGAAAGAGAAATATGAGAGATGAAGGAATTCTTGTAGAGTTCGAACCTTTGCATGATTTCACCATCCAAAGTGGAGACATGATTTGTGGAGTCCTTTCAAATAATTCATTGCGGGATGTGATTTTCTAAGAATACGAAAGAACCGGTAGGAATACCATATGAAGAGAAGATACTGAGTTTTTCTTCAAGTTCCCGAACCTTATTTGTGTCCTTCAGAATCTAAGGATAGAAGTTATGTCGAGTGTCATATGAGAAGAGGTTCAATACTCTTGGATTGGATATGTCTACCTAGTTGCTGCTCGGTAAGGATTTCATCTTGTGCTCCTCTATCGTTTAATTAAAATATTAATTTTATATTTAACATGCTTTAATAAAAAACTGTTAAAAATATTTATTTGTATTCTAAAACATAATTTTATTACTCTATTGATATTAGAAATTTTATTTTCATTATATATATATATATATATCATTTCATATTTAATAACAACCTTATTAATATTTATATATAATACATAAAATATATTTATATATTTATAATATTTTATTATTTTTAATTCACTGCGAGATATATTTTTTAAAATTTAGTACCTAACCATACATGACATCAATATACATACTGGATTTTTTCCCAGTGACCACTTCTTCAATGATAATATTAGAAAAAATATATTTTAAATGAACATATTTTTAACAACCATATTTACAATGTCCATATTTACAATGTATGTATTTACAATGACCATATTTTGTTTATTTATGTATAACCCTGCTAAACTTATTCTATTCATGCATCACATTTCCAAAGATTTAATTTTAGATCTCACAACATGATTTCTCCTTTTATGGTATACACACTTGTCCTTCCTTATTTAATAATCGAATCAAGAACTTAAAATAGATACGATAATCCTTTTAATAAGATTTGAGTTGTCCATTGGTATGTAAAGACTGAGACAGAGGTCTCCATGTAAGGTTTCCCAACATTTGAGATTTGAAAGGAAGGGGAACAACCCTTCAGTTTTGAAAGTGAATCAAGTAGTACCTATTGGATGGTCATGGACACAAATAATTTATAGTGGGTTTCCAAGATGTCTTTGATATATCATATATTTTTTTAATTCAATTAAAAATTTTAATTGATGTTATTTGATTAAATTTTCAACTGTTGAATTCATGGTAAATGGATAATTAGTTGATGACGTGATGATATAATGATTACTAATTGGATTAAATGATTAATTTTGTTATTATTATATATATTTTGTAGGCCTTGAACGTATTACTTGGATCTATGGGTTCTTATTATTTTATAATATTGGGAAAACTTATATGAATTTTTTGGATCTCATGTATCAATTATTAAATAATGTTGGGGGACTTTGGATGTATTCCTTAAATATGGTGTGCCCATTATTATTTATAGTTGGGGGGCCTTTGATATATCTATTAGATATATTATTCCCATTATTATAAATATTTGGGGGCCTTTAATGTATTCATAATATCTAGTGTTCTCGTTATTATATACTGTGACCATGGGTAATTTTTTTTATCTTGTATGACCAAAATTTTTATATACATGATTATGGTAATATGGATAGAGACATCTGGAATGAGAAAAACATGGTATTGTTGACCTAGGGAGACACCCTGGGCCTAAGGGTTAATGTTTTAACAATTAGTTTATTATTATGTCACACTTCAATTACTTACTGTAAAATTATTTTATAATTTTATTCAGGCTGGATTAGATTTAAATGCCATTGGTGGTGGGATACTAAGTTGCACTCGTAGACTTCTAGGGACTCTATTGGAACTTGAGTAGACTTCATGGTTATAGTTTAAGAATGATGGTAAGGCCCATGCGATTTATGGGAGATCTACTATGTTAATATTATAGCTTAGATGGTGGGATCAGTATTTCATGAGAATTCATTTTAGTTTAATTATATTGTTTGGGATTATTTTAGGGTTTGTTAAATATATATTATAACATTAATTTTTTTCAAAATAGATATAAATTTGGGAATATTTGAAACTTTTGGTGATTCACATTTTTTATGTTATATTATGGATGATATTTTTTGATTTCCACTATTATTTATACTTCGAATAGAGGGTATAGTCTCTCCATAATATGTTCTCAGAACCACACCATTATTCAGTGGCATCTAGAGTATGGGTAGGCATATCTAAGGTCATCTAGAAACACATTTTGGTTACATATGAGTGAATTCGGATGGGGATGTTTTAGAATATCTTCAATGCAATAAATTGTTGAATGTTACACTTATCATCCACTCAATAAATTAAAATTTTAATATGATTCTAGAACAACCCAAACATTTTTATTTGAAAATTTTTCTTATAGAGTCACATCACAACCTTAATGATTATATGTTAATTTAGAAAAATATCCTAATTATATAGAGATCACATCTCAAGTATATATCTCCTATGTGATAGAATAATATGGGTATTTTTATCCTAATTTTTTATTTATTCTACATCATGTTTAATTTGAAATTATTTTGGGGATATATTGGAATTTTATATATAAAGAAAACACTAATTTATGTGTAAGAGAAGTCACATTAGATATTTTAAATCATCATATGATCATCTATCATTTTAAGGATAAATAATAACTTTAAATGTAATTAAAATCCATTATATGTGTCTTAATACCTACTAATATGGTATAATTATCTCAAATGGTTTGTTAGAAACTCAAAATTAAAGATATGGATACTGATTAGGAATATGTAGATATATTTCATGAACACTTTCCTAGTCTTACCCTAAATCATTAATTTGAGTTTCTAATAAAACTCATACCCAGTGTTACACCTATTCCAAAGTCTCATTTTACTATGGATCCAATTGAGTTGTAATAATTAAAGAAACAACCCTTATAGGATCTAGAAAAAATATTCATATTCTAGTGTGTGTAACCAAGGGGTGCACATATTATTTTTTATGAGGAAGGATGGCACAATGAAACTTTTCATTAATTGTGGATTACATAACAATATCTCTATCACAAAAAAGTACCCTCTACCCTATATTTATGACTTATTTAATAAACTAATTAGAGATTAATACTTTTCAAAGTTTGATATTAATTCTGGATATCAACAATTGAGGGTTTAGGAGGAGGATATAATAAAAATTTCCTTTCGTATACGCTATAGTCATTATGAATTTATAGTGATGCATTATGGACTTATCAATTCCCCTAATATCTTCATCGATTTGATGAATAGATTCTTTTGAGATTACATTAATCATTTTGTGGTAGTCTATATATATGATATTCTTATATATTAAAATATAAAGGAAGAGCTTAAATATTATTTGAGGATTTTATTTAAGACCACAAGGAAGTATAATTTTTATGGAAAATTTTACCAAGTGTGAATATTTTCTATATAAAGTTTCATTCAAGGTTTATAAAATCTCGTGAGAGGGTATATTAGTGGATCATTCATCAATGGATGTTATGGAAAAATTTATCAAACCAACCATGATAACCAAAATCCATGGTATCCTGGTATTGGGTGGATATTACTGATGATTTTTGAGAAATATATCATTACAATCTAATGTAATAACCATGTTAACATAAAGGGGAGTCAAGTTCCTTTGTACAGATTATTTTGAATTAAATTTCAAGGATATAAAAAGATGGCCAGTCATGTGCCTACTTTTACACTACCTAATAATATATAAGGGTGTTTGATATATAGTGATGCATAAAAAAAGGTACTAGGGTTAATCCTAATGTAAATAGATGTGGTGGTATCTTACGCATCATGCCAATTTAAGGTCAATGTTTATAATTGAATGACTCGTGATTTAGAGTTTGTAGTAGTAATTTTTCCATTGAAGATATGGAGGGATTATATATATGGTGAAATATGTAACTTATACTCATAATAAAATCATGAAGTATATATTCACATAGAAATAGATGAATATATTCCAATGAATATGGTTAGATCTGATTAAAGATTATAACAACTCAATAAACTACCACCCTTGGAAGGTGAATAGTGGTTGATGCTCTAATTTAAAAGGACCATGGTAGTTTTTTTCATAATGAGGACTGAGAGAGACCTAATGCATATGGATATATAGAATATGGATCTTGATATCATAAATACAATGTAAAATCATATCTTTATTAGATTAATATTCAACTATACATCCATGTGAGGACTAAAGAGGCATAGATTAAGGATGTAGAATAGTATAAGAAGGTGATAAATTTTCCTGAGATTATATGGGATTGTGATGAAATGTTATGGTTTCAAAACCTAGTATTTATCTATTCAATAAAAGACTTGAATAAATAGTTATTATATTATGCTCATAATTCATCATTATATATCCATCTTAGATGTATGAAAATGTATTATGATATTAAAGAGTATTTCTAGTGAGACAACATGAAAATGGATATTACAAAATATGTATGTCGGTTCTTGGTGTGACTATGAGTTATGGATGGGAGAAATTTTTACAATGGGATGTTACAATCATTACCCATACTAGAATGAAAATGGGAAAAATCACCATGTATTTCATTATAAAACTCCCAAACTATATGAAAGTTGTAATTCTATTTGGGTTACAGTAAATCACCATAAAAATTAAACAAATTTAATTACTATAAAATAATATTTCCTTCTTGATCAAAATTATAGGATATACATTATGGAATTTGTATGATTTCATGGGGTACCACATTCTATTATATCATATTGGGATCTGTTGTTTAACTCAATGTTCTGTATAAGTCTTCCATAATATTTCAACATTGAGATGAACATTATCATTTCATATCATCCTTATAAGGATGATCATTTTGATATAACCATTAAAATTATAGATTATATTTTTAGACAATTGTTTATCAATTTCAATGGTTCTTGGGATAAATTCATTCCTATAGTAAAATTTTATTGCATAAATGGCTTTCACTCAACCATTAAGATGGAACCTTTAGAATCATTCTATGGATGAAAGTATAGAAGTAAAAATTGTTATGATGAAGTTGGAGAAAATTATTGTTGGGATTATTTCTATAAAAGGAAATGGTATAGAATGATATATCAATTCAACAAAAAAATATGGTAACTATAGAGTTGAGAGAGATGTTGGGCTAAAAATCATCAGAAATATATAGAACACGAAGTTGGTGACATGGTATTTTTATAAATATATCCTTTGAATAAATTCATAAGATTTTGAATTAAGGTAATGTTATACCCTAGATATATTATCCCCATTGAAATTCTAGATATTATTGGTACTTTTTCATATCACTTGGAACTTTTCTTGAATCTATCTAAAGTTCCTAATGTGTTCCATGTATCACTATTGAGGAATTAAATAACTTATCATTAACATGTATTAAACAGAGAGGTAGTATTAAGAGATCATGATATTTCTTATGAGAAAAAACTAGTGGATAATTTAGATCATTGAGAGATAGGGATGTGTATATAAACCACTCACTCAGTAAAAGTTTAGTAGTGAAATCATAAATTTGAGGAAACTATGTAAGGATATGATGAGGCAGAAGTACCCTCATTTTTTTGTATTATAGTAATAGTTTTTTTACGGTAAAATTATTATAAGGGGATAGAATCTAACACCCTGATATGTTATGACATATTTCTCAGTAAATAAATTTTATTTGTTTGATATCATTCTTTATATGGAACACTAAGCATAAAAGAACCTTGATATACTATTGAAATATTATTATTAAATTAGAATTTTTTTCACATTATCGTTGGTTTAGTGGGTATGAATAGGACTAACTAAATTATGATAAATATGTATAAATTTTTCCTTAATGAAAAAATATTTTTTAGTTTCCAGTAAATCGATACAAAATTTTCATTATTAAAATTATTATCATTTTCAGTTAAAAGATCAATTATTTGAAGTATTGTTTCTTTCTATATATTATCTATAATGGTCAATAATAAAGTAAAATTTTCATGAAATATATTGGTAATTAAAGTGAAAAATGAATAATAATTCATACATTTATTATTAATCATTTATAATTTAAGATAAAATCATATGAAGTTATAAATTTTTATTTATCAAAAAATTATTTTTTTGAGAAAAATATATTTTTATCATAGTAAATTAAATTAATCACTACTTATGAATTCTTTTAATGTAATTTTTAGATAATATATTCAATAAATAAATTAATATTCATCTAATTATGATTACTATTCATTTAATTAATGTAAATTCACTTTATTTTTGAAAATTTCAATTTTTTAACCAAAAAAATCATGTTTTGCGCATTTATATTAGAATTAATTCCTATTAATTTTTAGAATTTAAGCTTATAAAAAATTAAATATTTTTTTGTAAAAATAAATATTATTAGGTAATGATTTCAACCTAATTTTTTCCATAATTAATAGTTACCATGGAAAAAATATTGTTACCACGGTAAGGGTTAAAAGGGTTAAAAGAGGGGTTAACTAAAGTGATAAGACTTAAAATTAAAAAAAAACCTGCCTTAATTTTTTTTAGTTGATTATATATCAACAATAATATGCTTATATTTTATTCATTTTCCATTTATATCCACCATACTTGAGTAATACATATATTATATAGTAATTTTTATGTATTTATAAGTTTTCCACCCACCTCACTTATAAATCTACACCACCTCCTCTCACTTATCCACACCACATAAGCCCTTTTTATCAACCAATATGTACCATAATACCCTCCCAATATCCATATAAATAAATTTTATGTACTTATATTCCTTAAATACCCATACAAGAATCCTTAAGTTGTTTTTCAAAACAGGATACCTGAAGAAAATGTATATATCCTTACTGGACTTTTTCATATTTCATTCTTCCTAAACCATCATCAAATCTTCTATAAAAATCATAACATGATTAAATAATTATTTTTAGCATAGTTTTATGTTTATTATTATAATGTTACATTTTTTATCTCCTTTAAATCAAATGGAAAATAAATACATCACTCATGTGTAGGTGCAGACTAATATCTCTATGAAATAATGTATTTTAGTTTTCATTATCATCTCTATGGGACGGTTATATATATGAATTTAATGAATATATATTATTTTTATAAGATAATTATAATTATATAATGGTGAATTATTATTTTTCTTTCTTTTTTTTCTATCCATCGAAAACAGGAAACATCACAAGTGAGTACATACAGACTATCATCTCCACAAAGTGATGGAGTTCATTTTTCATCACCATCCTATATAGATGACTGTAAAATTGTATATAATTAAAAAATATTATGTATATAACATGATTAATATTATATAGTTTATTAAATAATTATGAACTTGAATTATCTTGAACCATCAAACCAAAACATGCAAGGAAAATAAACTAGTTTTCTTATCACTAATGATTTTAATGAATAATTGTTAATAAAATGGTAATTAGAAATTTTAGGGGAGTGATTTATAGTAGAATATATAAATATGGTTATTAAAAAAATTATTATAAACATATATTTATTCTATAGTAGTTTTTAACATGTATGAATTAAGATGGGACTTGAGTTAAGGGTTTATGTTATAATCACATTTTTTCAGGACTATATATGATAAATTTACATTGATAGAAATTATATGATCTTTATTATTTAAGTTTAAATCCCATGTAATATTAATAACTGATAAATTTCATTATTTATTAATATTCAATAATTATATTTCATATATCCATTTTCATTATAAGAATAATTGGTAATTTCTAAGTCAAAATTATGTTTTATTCTAACTAAATTGAGTTTCATGCATTATTCGGTTTTATTGAAAATTTTAACTTCCACATTCTTAAATTTTAATTTGAATAAAATTGATATCATTTATTATATCATCGAGTAAAAATTATATATAGTGAATTTTTGAAAATTTACTGAAAATTTATATTTCTTAGTTAATATAAGAAAATATCAATTAAAAAATCCTTTTCTTTTCAAGTATTTACAATGTCTGATTTTGTTTTGTATTCATTTTAAAATTAGCTTTGTTACTTTCAATTTTAAATTATTTAATTAATTTTATTGATATAAATGTTAAAATTTCATTTGGTATAAAAATATATATATAGAAAATACATTTATCTATAAAATAATGTTTCATAACATTACATGTTATGATTTTAAAAGTATTTTTTATCAAAATATTTTTAATCTTGGAAAAAATATTTCACGTTTTTAATAATAAGTATTAAATTTTTTTAAATAGGTTTGCCTCATTTTTTTTATTATGTACTATAATTTTGGTTAAAAAATCAGTTACCATGGTAAGAGCTAAAATAAGGGAAAAGAGGTAAAACTAGAATGATAATTGCTAAAATGACCTAAAAATGTGCATGAATCCATTTTTATGGCTATATTTAGACCCCATTTCAACTACTATTGAAGTATTATTCATTTTAAATCCATTTTAATTTATTAATACCTTAATATATTTTAATATTTTGAAAGATTCTCAACTGTTTCATATCCCACATTTTTAAATGTACCTGACCTCTCTTCTCTTATGAACACATCAAGCGACTTTTTGTTTAACCAATCCATACCCAAATACCATACTAAAATTCCTCACCATGTTCTATAGGTCCAATATTGATCATAATATCCTCCTATGTAGGCATTAGGTGTAAACCTAAAGAATTTGTCTGAAGAATAAGTATAGTTCTTAACTGAGTGTTTCTTTTTTATTTAATCATTTTATACCAAAAAATTAACTCCTAATAATTATAATATAATAAAAGTATAATCATAGATTTAGTAAAAGTTTGTTATGTTTATGGTATATCCCTATTTCATCAACTTACCCATATAATGAAAAATTAAATTATCTTCTCTGCATACATGTAGACTACCACTTGGCAAGATGGTGTATATCATTTTAAATCTATGAATCTTATCACTAATACAAAATTGGGTTTATATAGTTTTTTTTATTTAACATTTCTAGCTAAAATCACTGTTAAAGATCCCCCTTATCAGTTCTAGTAAAAGTGATGTAAAAGTGGTCTTTAAAACATGTTTTTTAGTGTTGTTAAAGGGGGTCTTTAATAGTGAAAAAAAAAAGCATTGTTAAAGGGGTCCCTTTAATAGTGCTTGTAAAAGAGTGTTGATATGTCCCCCCATAAATGCTAGAAAAAAAATCATTGATAAAGAGTGGACCTTTATCAGTGCTAGAAAAAACCACTGATAAAAGTCACCCTTTATCAGCGCTAAAAAAGTGCCGATAAAGGCCCTCCCTTTGTCAGTTCTTTTGTCTAGAACTGATAAAGGTTATATTTCATTAAAAAAATATATCTTTCATAAAAAAAAATATTAATATAATATATATTTTTAAAATATATTTTAGATAAGGCTAAATAGGCATTTACACTTAATATATAAGATATTTAGTGAAAAATGGCTTATAAAATAATAAAAAAATATTACTAATTAATAATTTTCTAATTATAATCACATAATGGTCATTTAATAACATTTGAATTAAATAAAAATTAAATTAATTAATGAACGATCTAAGATATGTTGAAAACATGACTTGACCTTCAAACATCCATATTTTTTATTCAGGTGTCCGTTTGAGCTCAACTACATATCAAATCAAATCCTATGATGAGATATATGCACTAGTAAAATAAGGGAACCCCTATCAAATTTTTTAGGCTAAAAATTCCCATAATTCTTCCAAAACTGAGTTTTTAGTTGGGGTATCCCAATTTTTTAACATTTGATGGAATTTTTGGATCGTTTAAGGGGGTCTTATTGACTTTTGAAAGTGGGAAATAAATTTATAACCAAGGATTAAACTTATATTAATATTATGGTTTTGAAGTTTTATCTTTTTTTATAATGTATTTTTATTAATAATTAAAAAAATTAATATTTTATAATATTTACTTATAATAAATAACTTGTATAAATACATATATCAACATATTTACGTAGAAATGTGTTTTTAAATATATAAACTAAATATTTGTTACTCATTTTATTTAAATTAAAAAATTATCCATTTTATTTACCTTATAAAAATTCACTAAAATGTATAGGCATACATATACAAGTAATATTTATATATAAACATGTGTGTGTCAATAAAAAAATATATATGTATATGTATATTATAATAAATGTAAATAAATACATATTCTAAAAATATATTTGAAACAATATCTAACCATTTTTTACATTATAAAATATATATATATAATTTTTATATATATAAATATATATACCTTTGTATTAGTAAACAGATATATATTTATATTATATTCTAGTATATGCAAATGAATATAATATATAATATATTTAAATAAATATAATAATATATATCACACACACAAACATATATTTTATAAATGTATTTAAAATTAATTATATAAATATAAGAATAAAAAATATATATGTAAATATATATATATATAGAAATATCATTTAACAAAAATCAAAACAACATGGTGCATTGGAAAAGGTATTCCATATTCAAAGGAGTGGTGTAGGGTTCAAATCAAGGTGTGCGTAGGAGACTATAAATTTGGAAGGCACTGTTAAAGGGGTGTTGGGGTGAAAATAGTTGTTAAAGGGGTTGTGTAAGCACTAATAAATGGGTTGGTCTTATAGTGGTCTAAAAAAATATAATTTTACCCCTTCAACAGCTCTTTTTTTAGTGCTGATAAAGGGGGCCTTTATTAGCTCTAAAAAATCTCTCTTAAAGGCCCCCTTTAACAATACTAAAAAACACTATTAAAGGGGTCCTTTAAGAGCGCTAAAAAACATCATTAAAGGGGGAATTTAACAAATATTTTTTAGTGTTGTTAAAGGAACCCTTTAATATATCTTTTTGTGAGCATTGTTAATGTCTTCCCTTTAACATCACTTGTGTATATAGTTCTTTATATGTTCTATTTAAGGCTCTTCACTAGCGCTGTTAAAACCAAAAATTTTACTAGTGTATGGCTATTAATAAAAATGGATCCAAATGAAATAATATATATATATATATATTAAATTTTATAATAGTAAATAATTATTATAATTACTCTTTATTATTCAATGAAAAATACAATCATTTCTCTTGTGCACGTGTTTACTACCGCCTCTCAAATCGATGTATTTTATTTTTCATCACCACCTCAAGTGTCTTGTATATATTGGTGGATTTAAATAAATAATATGATAATTTTTAATATAATTATCATTTAGGAAAAATAAAATAGGAATCACCTTCTTACCATCATGTTTATTAAAAAATATAAATGTTATACATGCATACGTATGGACTACCATCTCCATGTTTTAAAGTAGTTCATTTTTCATTACCACCTTAAATAGTTTGACATAAAAGAATAATTATCGTATAAAAATTATTATTTTAACATTATTAAGTGTTTTTAAATGATATAATCATGATCCATGTTACCATAATCAACCTTCTGAAGTCATCATAGAGTTATCTACCAAGCATCCTCAAAACATCTAAAGTAAACATAATCAATTAAGTGATTAATTATGACATGTTAATAAGTGAAATTAAAGGGATAGTGAAATGATAATGATCATTAAAATGTTTTTTTTGAAAAAAAAATAATTAACATAAATTTATTATTTAGGAAGATAAGGAATGGACATGAAATGATATACTCGAGGTAAGGGATATTATATGATATAGCCTAGTTTTAAAAAAAATTAATATTTATTTCTGACATTTTCCCTCTATATACATATTTTTTATGGATTTGAAATTATTTAAAAAAATTGTTTAAAAATTTTATTTTAACTATCCATTTACTTTCTTATAAAGGTTTCTAAAAGGATTTTTTTTTCATATTTCATATGGAATATTTTTCTTTATTTACAAATAACTAAGGGAATATTTTTTAAAAATGTATAAAACATATATAGATTTTCCCAACATCATAAATATTATTTTTTTTTGTAATCCTTTATAATATTCTATGTTTTCTTCACATAAAAACCTTTCATCCTTTTTTTGGGTATTTTATTTTTAAAATTTGGGTTTTAAGGGAAAGGGATATATCAATATTTAAAATATAGTTTACTTATGGGTTGAAAAGTATATTTTTATGAGTTTGATGATGGAAATGAATGTTTTATGTGTTTAATGTATGTTATACACCTTGGAAATTATTTATGATGATGGGTGGACATGATACAGCTCTAATGCATTGGTTAATGCTTATGTTCTATGGATATTTATTCTAGAATTAATAGAGTAGGTTATTCTAATTATATGGATTCTTTTAAGGGTTCACATAAGGGATCATGAAGATGATATCCCAAGGCACCTACATACTTTTCTATGCTATAAAATGAATTTTCATGGAAATATTTTTTTATGGTAAGATAATGAACTTTTTTTAAAGGATTGATTATTCCTTTTAAGTATAAAAAGAATGTTTTTAATAATAAAAATTCAATTTATTCTCATGTTTTCTAAGAAACCCTTATGATTATTTTTTTTATTTATGATTAATTATAGTGTTTTTTATGAAAACAATAGTAGTAAAGATAATATTAGTAGTGCGAAAACGATTATTTTAGCTCAAAGTTTATTATGTAAAAGTAAAACTCTCTTATATGATCTCAGGGTTTTGAAATGGATAAAAAAGTTTCTTTTATTATTTTTCTATTTCCCTTACTAAGGTTTTTTTTCTTATATCAGTATTCCAAATGTTTTTATAGGGTTTAAGGATGTATCAGAACAATAATGAATTCATGTATAAAATAGTGAATATTTTTCATGAAAATAAATAGTGTTTCATTTTATAAGTATTATGTTGTGAATAATGTTGACACTAAGTGGAAGTGTTTACTTTTTATGAATGGGTATGTTATGTATGAGTTAAAAAATTATTATTTAAAATTAATGGAGAATTCATGGTAGAAGATGGGGATATATTGTGATGAAAGGAAGCAATTCTAGAGAAGACAGATTGAGCACCATCCCACTGATGAGAATGTGGGGCCCAACATACAAACCCAATGAAGCTAAAATTTCATGGGATTATAGAATAAATATATTGGAACAAATAATTCTTCAGGCGTGAGTGCTAATTCGGCCTCCATTGTGGTCATTTAGGCGGCCCAAGTAAGAGATAAAATTCTGGGACAGATTATGCGGCCCAGAAAAATAGCCCCCTAATATAATTATATCTCCGAATGTACAAATCAAAATGGTCCCAAAGTGTACAGGAGGTTATCAGACATCCGGGGATCCATATTCTTATTATATGTCCCACTCTGATTCGGCCATCTAGAAGGTCTTCCAAGCGCTTTTGTTCGGTGGATGAAAGTTGGCTGCCACCTCGGGTCAAGGGTGGAAAAATCAACTCTCCCTCAACTTTCCACCCACCTATGGTCTACCAAAATTAATTGAGGAGACTTGGAATATTTAAGGCTTGACCCAAGGCTTCAAAAATTCCTATTTAAGGCAGTGGTGGTGGAGGATTTGAGGATCTTGGGTGCTTTGTTCAATTGTAATGTTATGCTGCGATTTTGTTGTCTCAAGTTTGTCTTTCACATGTAAGTTGTTCAATTCACTTTAGTTTCTTAATAAAATATCTTCTTTTACTCTTATTATATTGTTCTTAATATCACTTAGATGCTGTTGGTTCAAGGTGTTAATTTATTCACACTAAACCTTGTGAAATTATTCACACAACGGTGGAGTGATCATTTTCTTTTTATTGTTTTCTTTACTTCTTCAATTCCTCACTCATGAGTCTACTTCACGCTTCCATTGAAACCATAGAATCAATGGAGGGATAACCCACTTATGGTTTGATCCAAGGGAGTATCAAGGGGATGTATTGGATGTTATTTATCACCCCATTAATTTATAATCACTTCTTTAATTGAGATTTTTATTTGATGATTTTTAAACTCCATCGTCCTTGTTGAATTTAAGGCCACGCACTTCAAGTGATAATACGAAACTTTACCTTGAAGTGCTCAAAACTTTGATCCTTCAAGTGTATAGGTGATTATTATTAAAGTTTTTAGTCATTAAACCAATAAGTGATGATGTTTTTTTATCTTCTTAAATGAACCCATCTCAAATATAATAAATTGAAATCATTGAAAAGGAAATACATCTGATCCACCCCTTGTAATAACCTAGGATCAAACCTTCTCATAATTTAAATTCACTTAAGACTTTTAGTGTTAACTTAAACCCATCTAAAATCAACCCAAATTTGGCCACTTAATGTCCAAAAAACATTCCATAGAATGTATGTTTCCATAGGTTACTTCTTAGGTCTCTGAGGATTTGATAACCCAATCTAAACTACAAGGACCGTTCTACCTTCATCTCTTGGGTAAATTTGAGTGAGAATAAAAATTTTTTGTCGTTATCGGGGACCCAAGTAAGTCATCTAAACACCCATTCTATTCTCCCCCATTTCTTATTTTCTCATCAAAAATTTCTTATCTTGTCCCTTTCTTGTTTTTTTTCTTTTGGTGCATGTCCGCCTACACTTGCGATCAAGCAAACCGTCTAGTTAGGGTGAATAGTCCGAGGGTTGGGGAGTCAAGTACACCAAGGGAACTCTTTCCATTAGATCCTAATCTTCCTAATACTCCAGAGTTAAAAATTTAGCCCATTTCAATGCAAGGTCTTCAAATAAACCAACTCAATAACCCGGTGGAAACCAAAATGGAAACCCAAATGAGGCAGCCCCAAACATGGGGAATGCAATTGATCAAACCATGAATGACTACCTCACATATTCCTAGACCAATTCCCCCTCATGCATTAGACACAACTCCCTAGGAGATGCCAACTACATCTTTAAACCCCATGTCCTAAACCATCTTCTCACATTTCATGGAATGGAGTCCGAGATTCCTTACCTTTACATTAAAGAGTTCAATGACATTGTAGAAACCATGTGTCCCCCACATCAACTAGAATTAGCTAAGATGAGGCTACTTAATTTTTATTTAAAGGATAGAGCTAAAAATTGGCTAAACAATTTGATACTATCATCTATAAACTCTTGGGACCAACTACAAAGAGAATTCTACAAGAAATACTTTCCCCACCACAAAAAAAGTTGCACTAAAAAAGAGTATCCAAAACTTTTTTGAAAAAGAGGGAGAGTCATTCTATGAAGCATGGGAGAGGTTCAAAGACACTATAAACATGGTTCCACACCATGTTTTTTCTATTCCTGAACAAGTGAGAATTTTCTAGGCAGGGTTGGGTCTGGGGAACAAACAATTCATTGACATGATGTGTAATGGAACATTTAAAAACAAAGCCCTAAATGATGCTTACGAGTATCTAGAAAGCCTTTCTGGACAAAACCAAACATGAGTAACTTCACCTTATTCTGAAAAGCCACAAAGAACTACTGAAATTCATACACTTAGATAATAGGAAAGCCTTAGGGCTAAACATGCAGCACTCTCTAGGAAGGTTGAAGAGATAGACCTTAGGAAAGTCCATGAAATCTAAATTGTTGACCCTGATTGCACAATTTGTGACAAACATGACCATAAGAAAGACAACTGCCCAACCATTCCATCCATCAAGGATATTATTTTAGGAGGACCCCCAGCAGAAGTAAATACTTTGAACTTTCAAAAGCCTCAATACCAAAACAACTTCAACCCAAGGTATAATGACCACCCAGGCTTCCGCTGGAAAGATAACCAACAACCTAGCCAACCACAGGGACAAAATCCTTACCCCCATCAGAACTACCAAACCCATAACCAGTTCCAAACCCAACCTATCCAATACCAATATCCACCGGTCCATTTTCAACAAACCATCCCACCTCCAAAATATCCCCCTGGGATAAACCAATCCTCTCAAGCACCAACCCAAAATGTTCTACAAAGCTTACTAGAACAACTGTGCAAACAAATGGAAAGGATGAACTCGGAAGTCTCTTCCCTTAAACAAGAACTTCAAACCATCAAAACTGGAAAGGCACCCATGCCTACTCAGGCGGTTCCATCCTAAAATTCAAGGGGAGAGTCAAGTTGTACTCAAACAACTCATGAACAACTAAAGGTTGTGACTGTTTTAAGAAGTGGGAAATCAATTGAGAAACCTGAACAACTAATTCAGAACCCGCCTGAAGATTCAAACTTGGATGAGAATTCAAATGAACAAAATGATAAAACTGAAAAACATGATAACATTGTCAAAGAAACAACTCTTCAACAAACAACCCCACAACCTGCACCATTTCCTCAACGCATGAGGGCGAAAACCAAGCCTGAATTGAGTGAAACATTGAGGTAAATCTTCTCATAAGTCAAGTTGAACATTCCCCTTCTCAATGCCATCCAAACCATACCTACCTACTCAAAGTACCTTAAGGACTTGTGAACTTTTAAAAGAAAATTTTCACATAAAAACCAAGTCCTTTTGGCTGCTAATGTGAGTACCTCCATTCAAGGGACCATTCCTCCTAAGTTGAAAGACTCGGTTTGCCCTTACATCAATGTTGAACTAGGAGAGAGAAAAGTTTTAAAGGCCTTGTGTGACCTAGGTTCCAGTGTCAATCTCATTCCCTGTGTTGTGTACTTCCAGTTAGGCCTAGAAGAACTCCAACCCACATATGTCACACTTCAACTTGCTGATCGTAGCATTAGGGTACCAAAGGGGATTTTAAAGGATGTTCTGGTAAAGGTTGAAAACTTTATCTACCCTGCTGACTTCATTGTCCTTGACAACCATCCAAACTTAGGAAATAAGAAACAAACCCCAATTATCCTTGGTCATCCCTTCCTTGCAACAATCAACTCGGTTATCCGAGTCCGAAATAGGAACATGACCATCACCTTTGGAAACATGAGTCTAGACATGAACAACTATAATGCAAGATCACAAATATGGGATGACGAGGACATTCATGAAGTAAACATGATAGGAAGCATTGATAATGAATCCATAGAACATCAAGGAATATTTGATGAATGTTTAAGTTAGGATGAGATTGATTTCCTTTGTTCATATGAAGGATGTTTATCACCTTGGCTTGAATCATTTTAAAATTGCTCTTATGATGAAGTCTTAGGTCCAACAATTAGTGAAACCTTTCAAGAAACCACTTCCATGGAGACCACTCCAACTTCCTTCCCTAAATCGGATCAAGCCAATCTAGTAGCTGAAACTACTACATGTGGGGAATCAATCCTATCTAAAACTTTAGGAAATAAAATTGATCTTGATCCAATGTCCCAATCTTCTGCTGAAATTCTAAACCGGCCTGAGCTTGAATTGAAGGAAATTCCCACTGCACTCAAGTATGCTTTCCTAGGGGACAATCAAACACATCCTATTTCCATTTCTTCTTCTCTTGAATCCAATCATGAGAGGATGCTTCTAGATGTCCTTAGGAAACATAAGAAATCCATTGGTTGGACCCTGTCTGATATTCTCGGGATTAGCCCACTTATTGGGACTCATAGGATTGTTCTGGAATCTGATTCAAATCCATGTCGTCAACCTCAACGGCGACTCAATCCTGATCTCATGGAGGTAGTAAGGAAAGAACTTATGAAATTGTTAAAATCTGGTATCATATATCCCATAGCTGAGAGTGAATGGGTGATCCCAATCCAAGTGGTTCTAAAAAAGGCTGGAATCACAGTGATAACCAATGAGGATGGAGAGATTCTTCCAACAAGGATGAGTAGTGGATGGAGGGTCTGCATTGACTATAGGAAGCTAAACTCATTCACCAAGAAGGACCATTTCCCCTTATCATTCATTGACCAAGTCCTTGAGAGAGTGGAAAGTCATGCCTTATACTATTTCTTAGATGGGTACTCAGGGTATAATCAAATTGAGGTCTCCCTAGAAGATCAAGGGAAGACTATATTCACATGTCCATTCGGAACCTTTGCTTTCAAACGCATGCCCTTCGGGTTATGCAATTCCCCTGGAACCTTCCAACGGTGCATGATGGGAATCTTCTCAGACATGGTAGGTGATTTTCTAGAGGTCTTCATGGATGACTTCTCTGTGTTTGGGGATACATTTGAGGGATGTCTGCAGAATGTGGAGAGAGTATTATCAAAATGTGAAGAAAAAAATCTGGTCTTAAACTAGGAAAAATGCAATTTCATTGTTAAAGAGGGACTAGTTCTAGGCCATCTGGTCTCAGATAGGGGGATTGAAGTTGATAAAGCCAAGGTTGACATCATCTGTCACCTTCCATCACCCAAAACTATCAAGGAAGTGAGGTCTTTCTTAGGACATGCTGGGTTCTATAGAAGATTCATCAAGGACTTTAGTTCAATCTTCCATCTCCTTTGTGCTCTCCTAGTAAAGGATGCTCTATTTGTTTGGACAGAAAGATGTGAGGGTTCATTCTTAACCCTCAAATCCTCTCTCACCTCTCCTCCCATTATGAAATCTCCAAATTGGAACCTTCCTTTTGAACTTATGTGTGATGCCAGTGAATTTACTGTAGGAGCTGTTTTAGGACAACATTGTAATAAAACTCCTTATGTCATTGCTTATGCAAGAAAATCCTTAAATGATGCCCAAATAAACTACACCACTACTAAACAATATTTACTTGCTATTGTGTTTTCCTTAGAGAAGTTTAGGTCCTATATCTTAGGATCCCCCATCATTGTGTTCATTGACCATTCTGCACTAAAATACCTCTTCCAAAAACAAGATGCTAAGGCTAGACTGATTAGGTGGGTCCTTCTATTACAATAATTTGACCTCACAATCAAGGATAAAAATGGTGTTGAAAATGTTTTAGTTGATCACCACTCTAGGATGGAATTGAAAGAAAACTCAAATCACCTTTCTGTGTCTGATTCATTTCATGATGAACACCTATAATCTGTGAGTGACTACCCTTGGTATGCCGACATAGCCAATTTTTTAGTTACAGGAGTCATTCCAAAATTCTTAGGGACTCAAGATCGAAGGAAATTCCTTTCTAATGTTAGACACTATGTGTTTGATGATCCATACCTCTATAAGTTATGACCTAACCAAGTCATTAGGAGGTGTTTCCCAGAATCTGAACAAGAGTCCATCCTTAAATTCTTTCATAGTGAGTCATGTGGAGGTCACTTTTCCTCTAAGAAAACATCTTCTAAGATTCTTCAATGTGGTCTCTTCTGGACCACCCTCTCAAGGGACTCCTAAACATTTTGTCAAAGCTGTCCTAGGTGTCAACAAGTAGGGTCCATCACAAAAAGGAATCAAATGCCACTCACTCCCATCTTAGTGGTTGAAATCTTTGAATGTTGGGGAACTAATTTCATGGGTCCCTTCCTAAACTCTAGGGGATATATTTACATTCTCTTAGCTATCGATTATGTCTCCAAATGGGTTGAGTCCATTCCTACAAAATCCAATGATCATCAAACTGTGATTATATTTCTAAAGGAAAACATCTTCTCTAGATTTGGAATTCCTTGGGCTATCATTAGTGATCGTAGAACTCATTTGTGCAATCGTCCATTCTCATCACTCATGGAAAAATATGGAATTTCCCACAAAGTGTCCACTGCTTACCACCCACAGACCAATGGTCAAGCTGAGTTATCCAATCATGAAATCAAACAAATTCTTGAGAAAACTGTCAATCCTTCTAGGAAAGATTGGTCCGAGAAACTCTTGGATGCTCTTTGGGAATATCGTACATCATACAAAACCATGCTAGGAATGTCACCGTGTAGGTTGGTTTATGGAAAAGCATGCCATTTACCTATTTAAATTGAGCATAAGGCCTTTTGGTAAATTAAGAAAATGGATTATCACATCTCATTGGCCGGAATAAAAAAGAAATTAGATCTCAATGAACTGGAGGATCTAAGGATGGAGGCTTATGAAAATTCAAGGATCAATAAATCTAGAGTTCAAGCCTACAAATCTAGGAATATCAAGGTCAAACATTTTAAACCGAGAAAACTTGTGCTCTTGTATAGTTCAAAACCTCATTTACACCCGGGAAAGTTAAGTTCTAGATTGTCAGGTTCTTTCATAGTGCATCATGTATACCCCCATGGGGCAGTAGAGATTCAAGATCCCACAAGTGGTTACATTTTCAAGGTCAATGGTCAAAGGTTAAAACCATTCATTGAATCATTCAATAAACAGGAAATAGAGGTTGAGTTAACTGATCCAACCTATGAACCAGGAAAAAATTGATAGATTTAGGGTCCATGTCGGGCTAATGACGTTAAATAAAGCGCTGCATGGGAGGCAACCCATGGTTTTCAAGTTTCCTATCATTTTTTTGTTTTAATAAAATTTATATTTTAAATAGGATTAATTAATCATTTTTATATTTAAAAAAAATAGACTGTTGACCTGTTCTTCTATTATGAGTATGGATGGGTATGAAAGGGGAGCACCATATTCATCCATGTCATGTGGTGTGATCCTTGAGTAATGCCTTACCCAGAAATGTAAAAAGAAGACAATGTATCATCAGTTTATTTTATTTTAATGTTTTTGTAGGTTAAAATAAAAATAAAAATATATATATAAAAAATATATATAATAATAATAATAAAAAGGGACACGTCGTGGGTCGTGGGTCAAACCCCATCACAACCGGCGAAGCTGTAGGGATTTGAACCCGAGGCCGAAGGGAGACAGGGGTGCGTGCTTACCACTGACCTATGGCTTTTTGTGCTTCCTTATTCTATAATTTTTATATATATACTTATATTTTAGTTTCTTTATTATATAAATATATATATATATATTGTTTTGTTTTGTTTTTTTTTTTGTTTTGTTTTTCCTTTTTCTACTAGGGAACTCTGTAAGTGACATGGATATCAAAGGATTAAAAGGGAGAAACAAGAATTTCAACTTCAACCACAAGGTGACTTCATTCCATGATCCTCATTTTCAATTTCCTTTTTGAACTTTCATTCTCTGTCTCTACTCCTTCTAAATTTTCATTTCTTCAAACACTGGGGACAGTGTTGTTTTAAGTTGGGGGGAGATGAAATAAAAAAAATTGCTTTTGTGAAAAAAAATGATTTGAAAAAAAAATTTGTAAATGGAAGGAAAAATTATTTTAACTTTGAACATGGTAATACACATTGCACACTTTGAAACAGAATATCAAATAATTTATCATGCCCTGATTCTGATTTTAGTCCTTTTATAATTTCATGAGCATAGATTTTGGAAAGTGTGGATGTCCAATATGATATTCCATCGTTTATATTTTCATCCAAATAAAAAAAATATCACAATGCACATCCTTTGGATAGTGGGGTATTAGTTTGAGTTCATGGGGTCCCCCAAATAAATAGCATAGGTTTGGTGATCATTTTTGTTTAATATGAGTATTCAAAAAAAATTAAAAAAATTATGCGTAGAGCAATGAAATGACCTAATGTGTGGCTTTCGGCACTTGGGGATCATGACTCCATAGTTTTCTGGCCCAGATTTAGTAATTCTATCTCTATTTTCGATGATTTGAATTTGTTTTTGACTGAGTTAACTCGAGATGATGCCCGATTATGTGTACTTCACTTGGTTCCCTAAGGTCTTTGAGCCTGGGAGTCATCGGCAAAGTCTCGCTACAGGGGTTGACTCTTTTGAGTGTAACTTCAATTACCATGGAAAAATTGCAAAAAAAAAACAAAAAAAATAATACAATATAAAAAAGTAATACTCATCTTAATATTGAAATTTTATTCCACCTAGTGCTTCCATCATTTCCCCCTTGAATAAAGATGAACCCCCATGTCTATTTTGATGCACAACACATCCTCATACTTAATTGATATTGGATGAAATATGGCAATGAATTTGAACAAAGGAATGGTCTTGGGATTGGGATATGATTATGAAACTATCATTATTAAAATATTTTGATGGGTTTCATGATTTTTTGGTAAAAGGTTTTTGGTTATCATTGTGTATTAAAATGTTTTTGGAAAAGGGAATTCGAATTTCATATTGTTGAGATATATTTTGCTCGGGACTAGAAAAACTCAAGTTGGGGTGTGATTAGCCACTAAATGAGGCTAATATTCATTGTTAATATATATAATATTCATATTTTTTATTATTAATAAAAACCATTTTAGTTCATTTTACACTTTGAACATCATTTCACATTATGATTGTAATACCTTCTTAAAATGCACTATTATGTGGTACATTTTTTAACATCATTTAAAGTACCCAATGATTCAACTGATTTTAAGGAATGTAATTATCCATATTTCAATTTGATATTTTTTGAAATTGATCTACACTTCAATATGAACATGTTTGATTCAGGGATCAATGGAGAATTCATGGTAGAAGATGGGGATATATTGTGATGAAAGGAAGCAATTCTAGAGAAGACCGATTGAACACCATCCCACAGATGAGAATGTGGAGCCCAACATACAAACCCAATGAAGCTAAAATTTCGTGAGATTCTATAAGACATATATATTAACAAATTATTATTCATGATCCAGTGTTAATTCAGCCTCCATTGTGGTCATTTAGGTGGCCCAAGTTAGAGATAAAATTATGGGCCAGATTCAGAGGCTCAGAAAAACATCCCACTAATCTAATTATATATCCAAATATAAAACTCCAAATGGGTCCAAATTTTACATAAGGTTAGTAGACATATTTATCTCCATTTTCTTCTTCTATGGTCCACTCTGATTGGGCCATCTAGAAGGTCTTACAAGTGCATCTATTTGGTAAATGAAAGATGGCTTCCACCTCGGGTCAAGGGTGGAAAAATCAACTCTCCCTCAACTTTTCACCCACCTATGGCCTACCAAAATTAATTGAGGAGACTTGGACTATTGAAGTCTCAACCCAAGGATTAAAAAATGCCTATTTAAGGTATTTGTGGTGGAGTATTTTAGGATCTTGGGTGCTTTGTTCAATTGTAATGTTATGCTACGATTTTGTTGTCTCAAGTTTGTCTTTCACATGTAAGTTGTTCAATTCACTTTAGTTTCTTAATGAAATATCTTATTTTTCTATTATTCTATTGTTATTAATATAACTTTGATACTGTTGTTTCAAGGTGTGAATTTATTCACACTAAACCTTGTGAAATTATTCACACAACGGTGGAGTGATCATTTTCTTTTTATTGTTTTCTTTACTTCTTCAATTCCTCCCTCATGAGTCTACTTCCCGCTTCCATTGAAGCCATAGAATCAATGGAGGGCTAAAAAACTTATGGGTTGATATAATGGAGTATCAAGGGTATGTATTGGATGTTATTTATCACCCCATTAATGTATAATCACTTCTTTAATTGAGATTTTTATTGGATTATTTTTAAACTCCATCGTCCTTGTTGAATTTAAGGTCACGCACTTCAAGTGCTAATATGAACCTTTACCTTGAAGTGATAAAAAATTTTATCCTTCAATTGTATAGTTGATTAGTATTAAAGGGTGTGGGCATTAAACCGATAAGTGATGATGTTGTTTTATCTTCTTAAATGAACCCATCTCAAATATAAGAAATTGAAATCATTGAAAAGTAAATACACCCAATCCACCCCTTGTAATAACCTAGTATCAAACCTTCTCATAATTTGAATTCACTTAATACTTTTAGTGTTAACTTAAACACATAGTGATGATGTTGTTTTTTAATCCATGTTAGAGTGAATCCACATTCACCATAGAGGAATATGTCTATAGTAGAACATTTCATGAAAGGGTGCCCTCCAGCATTTAGTGGATATTTGGACCTCATGGTATAAGTATAATAGATTAAAGCATTGGAAAATATATTTCAAGACATGGGTTTTTTAGTTCACAGAAATATAATTCTATCTATTTATCATTTTTAAAGAGAAGCTTATTAATGATGGTTAATCATAAAAATACCAATGAAAGATAAGAGATTGATTCTAAGGAATGGGATGTATTTTAGAATATTTTCCTTCATAAACTATTTTCCTAATGATGTTCATATTATGATGGAAAATAAATTCTTTCAATTTAGGTATGATGTGGATTATTTAGTGGATTCATATGAAAAAAACTTAAAATTATTAATAAATTAATTGAAAAAATGTATCAATAATCCTTATAGTAATAATATTTTGGTTTATTTAGGATTGATGAAATTATATCGAAGTTTATTGGATTCTCATGAATTTATTGTTTATAAGAAACTTTTCTAATATACTAAGAATATTTAAATTGAAGTTTCTAATTATCATGTGTTTTACGACATTAGGGAAAAAATGAGTTCAAGGTTGAGGCAATGGGGATGCATCCATTGATAAAATATAAAGGTATTAAAATCATGTTTCCATCTTGAAATAAGTGTAATAAAAATAACTTTCTAAAATGTATTAAAAATTTTGGGAAGTGATTTCAATGTGTTAGTTTTGAACAAGATGCTTGGGACTATAAGTAAAAGAATCATAGTAAGGATAAAGAAAATAATGAAAATATAACTATAATATATTTAAATTATAATTAAACGGGACATTATGAAAGTACTTTTACAAAGATAATAATAAAGTATATAATTCAACAAGATTACAAGATGAAATTTTTGGATAAATACTTTAAAACTACATCAGTAGATATTGGACCATCCAATAATGTCGTCTCATGTACATTACTTATTTATTCTGATTACACCAATTTTTTATTTGATTCGGGGTCTAAACAATTTTTCATTTTTGAGAAATCTGAAATTAAATTAGAATTTTCACCTCAAGAATAAATCTAAATATTTTGGTATAAACACCTGGTGGTAGTATTATGGATAAGATAAAGTATAACAATATTCTTATTATTCTATATGGAAATTATTTTCCTAAAATCATTATTATATTTCCGCTTATAGTGTTTGATATTATTCTTTATATAGATTAGATTTCATTTTATAGGGATAATATAGAATTTAAAGATAAAGAATTTTTTTTGTAAAATGTTTCAATTTTTATACAAAATTGAATTAATATCTTTGATAATATATCAGGAATCTGATAAATTGATTAATGATGAAAATTAATGTTATCTTGCACATATTTTTTGGAAGGAAACTATTAAAATTACTGATATTCTTATAGTAGATAAATATCAATATATATTTCCTGATAAATTTCATTATATTATACATGATCAAGAGATTTTATTTAATATTTACTTCACACCTAATGATAAGCTAATATCAAGACCATCTAATTTAATGGATCATGTAGAAGTTTCGAAATTGAAAATGCATTTACAACCGTTACTTTATAAAGGATCTATTCTCCCTAGCACTTCACCAGGGGGCATTCTTGTTTTGATTTTTAAAAATAAATAAATTTCCATAAGGATTTTCATTGATTAGAGACCATTGAATAACGTCACTATTAAGAATAGTTATTTGCATTCTAATATATATTACCTGTTTGATCAGCTCCAAGGAGCTCAGTATTTTTTGAAGTTTGATCTCAGGTATGGGTATCATTAGCTGAAGTTGGAGGATGATAACATTCCAAATAAAACATTTTATACTATTTATGGGAATAATTAGTGTGTAGTTATACCCATTGGGTTGAAAAAATTCTCTAGATCAATTTACGGAACATATGAATATTTTTTCAATGAGTTTTTTGGATAAATTTCATTTTATTTATTGATGGCATCCTAATATATTCAAAAAAATATTATTATGAGAAACATTTGAGAGTTGTCCTAAAAACTATAAAATAAATGAAGTTATATGAAAAATTTAGAAAATTTTAATTTTGGTTGTGACAAATATCCTATTTAGAAAAATTATAAATAAGGATAGAATAGCAGTTCATCCAACTAAAACTAAAGTGGTTGAAGAGTGTAAAATACCTTTAAATATCACAATGATTTATAGTTTTCTTGAACTATCATGTTACTAAAAATAGTGTGTGAATGAATTTCTCTATTATCTATCTAAGTAACTAAGCTAAATATAAAATGAGTTAAATTATTTTAGTTGAAAAAATGTGATGATTGTTTCTAGGAATGTAAAAGAAGAATAGTGAATGCTCTAATTTAGTCCATTTCATCTAGAAATAGTGAGTTTTTTATCTACCTAGATTCTTCTTTGAAGGGACATGGTTGTATTTTTAAGTAAAATGATCTGGTAATTTTTTATACTTTATAACAATTAAAACCTCCTGATATAAATTATTCGACACTTGACTATAAACCAAATATAGTAGTGTTTACTTTAAAAATACAGATAAATTATTTATATGGAATAAATTTTTAAAAATATATTAATCATAAAATTTTGAAGTATACATTCACTCAAAAAGAATTAAACGTGAGATGAATTTTATGGTGAGAACTGATTAATGATTATGACTACATGATTCATTACCATCTAGGAAAAGAAAACATAGTTTTGATTCTTTAATTTAGAAAGATAATTAATCATCAACTATGCTATGAATGTAATATAAAACTTTAGATAATTATTTAATGAATTTTGGTCTAGATGTTTTGTGTGAATGAACTTTACCTATTTTTTCTGGTGTCATTACAATCTTCATTGGTAGACACAATTATTCAAGATTATAAGAATGGTCATGATTTATAGGAAAAGGTAATATTGTTTAATAAAGGTATGTTTCTTGAATATAAAATTGATAATATAGTTTTTTGAGATTCAAAAATATATATATGTATGCCTTATGACTCTCAGAGTAGGAATAAATGTTATAAGGATAACCCAAGTAAGGATCATTCATTTGAGGAAGGATTCCATGTTTTTATTAAAGTATATCTATAGAAAAGTGTAAAGTGTTTTTTAATAAAGGAATCTTAATTCAACAATTCAATAGATCATATGAAATTATAGATAAGATTGTATCAGTTTCTTATCGAGTGTATTTTCATCCTATTTTATATTAGGTACATGATGTGTTTTATATTTCATTGTAAAGGATGTATGTTCTAGATATATCTCATTTTTTTATTCTTGAATTAGTTAAGTTGCATGAGAACCATTATTATAAGGAGAAACTAGTTCAGATTACTAACCATATAGAGCATCTGTTATAAAATAAGTTGACTTACTAGGTTAAGGATTTATAGAAAAACCATATGATTTAAAAAACAACATGGGAATAAAAAAATTCTATAAAGTAAAAAAAATATCCCCACATATTTAATTAGTGAATAAATATTATGATGGTGAGATTTTTAAAATGGGGAAGTACGCAAAAACCGAGGTCATATTAATAATAGTAAAAATTCTCTCATTATTAATATTCATGAATTGTGTTTTATACATCTATATTATTTATAATAATAATAGGTAATTTATAATTAAAAATGAATGTAGTTTTATTCTAACTAAATTGAGTTTCATGAATTGTATGATTTTATTCAAAAGATTAACTTCCAATTTATATAAATTTAATTTTACAAAATGGATTTCATTTTTGATATCAGTAAGAAAAAAATATCTTAGAGTGAATATTTGAATTTATTTTAAAAAAAGTTGATTTTTTGGGGAATAGTAGAAAATATTAATTTTAAAGAAAATTATCACTTTTATTTAAGTATTTAAAAAGTATAATTTTTTATGAGTTTTAAAATAAATTAGTTGATTTTAATTATACGTATTTAAATTAATTTCAATGGGATCAAAATTATACTAGAATTTTGTATAAAACATTTTTATACATAAAAAGGCATTTGTCCAAAAAAAACATTTTTTCACATTACATATTCTAATTTTAAAAGTAATTTTTACTATAATTAGATATTTAATCATGAAAATTGGATTTATTATTTATAATTATGTGGTTAAATTTTGTTAAAAATGATAACCTCACTTTTTGTCATCATGATTAGGTTCTTTGATAAAAATAATTCGATTACCTTTATAAGAGTTAAAAGGGGATAAAAGGGTTAAAACTAAAATGATAATGGATACAATGGTCAATAATAATATTTAAATACTATTTTATAGTCATATTTTGGCCCTATCATGTATCATATTTGATTATGACTAATTTTTTTCCATTTTCTTGATAATAAAATAATATATTTTAATCTATGAAAAATTTCCAAGTGTGCCCTATTCATTGTATATAAGAGGACACCACTTATCCTATATTCCCTACACTTAAAGATCCTTTTATATCCGAATATCCATCAAAAAATATATTCCTAACATCCCTCACTGCTTCTCAGAGATCTTTGTTTTATTGAAATACCATACTAAGACGGAATTGATTATAAACATAATGAGGTTTTCTAAAGAAGATGAATACTTCTTAATTGAGTATTTTCTATTTATTTCATCATTTACCATCTTAAAAACAATACTAAACATTGTGATATAATAACATAAGTTTCTTAAGTATATTATAACATTATTATATTTATTTTAAAACTATTTTTAATCTACTTACTGATCTAATTGGAAAATTGATACATATTCCATGTGTATGTGAGGATTATTGCCTCACGAGATGATATAATTTATTTTTCATCATCGACCCTTATGGATGGTAATAATAATTGATAAAATAGAAATAATATGATATATATTTTATAAATTTCATTATTTAAGGGTAACTAAATATTCTAATAATTTCTTTACTATTCAACTAAAAAAATACATTGCTCAAGTGTATGTCCCGACTACCACCTCGTGAATCGATGTATTTTATTTTTCATCACTGTCTAACATGACTTTTATATATTTTTGGATTTAAATATATAATATTATATTTATAATATAATTATCATTCTGTAAATATGTAAAAATATTTAGCTTTATTCCATCGTTTTTTTGAAAGATAAAAATGTTACTCACACGTACGTATGAACTATCATCTCCATTTTATAAGGTAATTCATTTTTCTTGACAACCATACATAGTAAGCTATAAAATTGTAAATAATGTATAAAAATTATAATTATAAAAATATTAATATTCAATAAATGATATAATCTTGATCCATTAGACAATGTAAAACTACCAAAGTCATTTTTGAGTTATGAACAAAATGTCCTTAAATCGGGTGGAGTAAATGCAATCAATTGAGTGATTAAGTATGACATGTAAATAAGGAAAATAAAAGGTTTAATTAAAATATGATTAAATTTATAAGAATTCTTAATTAGGGTAATTATTAACGTAAATTTTTTCTTTTATAAGATAATCAATGTGCATGATAAGGCAGACTCACGGTAAGGGATATTCTATCTTAAAACATAGTTTTAAAATGTTTTGAATATTTCATTATAATAATTTTCTACAAGTCTATGTTTTTATCGATGTGTAAATAATTAAATAATTGAATTAAAAAGTTCATTTTACCTCTATATTGACTATATTAGAATGGACTTCAAAAGAGTTACTTTTTTTGTTTTTCATATGGAAGGTTTGAAAATCGTTACAAAATACTAAATGAATGTTTTTAACATATAAAATGATAATACATTACTAACCATTGTAACCCTTATTTTATATTTTCTTTCCATTACAATCATTTGTGTTTTCTATAAATAAAACCACTTCTTCCCTTTTTTCTAGGTATTTTAGTATTTAAAATGGGGTTTAAAAGGACAGGGATATATCAATATTTGATTATGATTTAATTATGTGTTGAAAAGAATTTTATTATGATTTTGATGATGAAAAGACAATATTTTATGTTTCTTATGTATTTTTTGGTCCTTGTACATTATTTATGATGATAGGTGATCCTGATATATCTCTTCAATTCATTAGGTAATGACTATGTTCTCCAAATAATTATTTTGGAATTAACCTTGTAGGTTTTTCAAATTAGAAGAGTCCTTGTAATTTTTATTTTAATATAATGTCTCAAGGAACCTACATGACTTCTCTATACTTCCAAATGATATTTAAAGGAAATATTTTGATTTTATAAGTCATGATAATTAAATTTTGTTTAAAGATATAATTATTCCATTTAAGGGTAAAATGTATGTTTTTAAGAGAAAACAAATCATAGGTTCTCATTTTTTATAAGAAACTCATGTTATTATGATTTTACCTTTATGTTTTATTAAAAAGTGTTTTATGAAAAATATTTTGAATTAAAGATAATTTAAATTGTAAGTAATTTATTATTTGAGTTCAATTTTTATTATGTTAAAGGTAAACTCCCTTATATGATCTCAGGGATTTTAAATAGACTAACTATTATCTTTAATTTTTTGTTTATGTCCCGTACTAAGTTTTTTGGTCTCATCACACATTTTATTAAAAAGATAACATGGTTTATGGATGATTAATACAAGTGATAAAGAAAGGTTGAAAATTTTGAATATTTTTCATGAGAAGAAATCATGTTTCATTTTAAAATTATTTTTTTTTGTGAAAATAATGGATACTGAGTGAAAGTGTTAACTTTTTGTGCATTGGTTTATTATGTAAGACCTATAAATTATTTATATAAACTCTAAAGCTGCTAATGTCCATGAG
Source organism: Viscum album (assembly GCA_963277665.1). NCBI lineage: Eukaryota > Viridiplantae > Streptophyta > Magnoliopsida > Santalales > Viscaceae > Viscum > Viscum album. The sequence continues at coordinate 1,236,780,291 of OY728157.1, read as the reverse complement.
AATGCAAGAAAAATAATTCTAGTTTAAAAATTAAGTTATATGCTCAATAAAGAACGGTTCCTTACATTAAAATCCCATATATATTTTATTAATCTCTAATTATTTTTATGTTTTTCATACATTATTACCATTCTTCTCTATTTGGTATACAAAATTGAGAGAATAGTTTTAATAAAATATGACCTTATTTATTATTTTATGTTCAATAATCATTACCCACCATTTTTATGTTCTTAAAATGTTTTTTGAAAGTTTTTATATATAAATAATTGTTTGAGAAAGGTTATTCTTACAAAAATTTCATATATTTATAAATTATAAAAAGAAATATTTTGATTTTATTTTTATAAAAATAACTTTTTTATTTTTAAAAATGTTTGAAATGGAATTTTTTATTACGTATTCAGCATGAACTGATTTTTTCATGATCACGTCCATCATTGATCATAAATATTACTTTTCAAGTTTTAAAGGTTTTATAAAGAAAGAAATATTCCCAATTATCTTGGAATTTTAGTTTTAAATTTTAGTAAAAGAAAAAAAGGTATCTTGCATTTTTATTTTCAAATTGCATTTTAATTGATTTCATAAAAGATATTTTTAATCTATGTTAACATCCTTTAAGTATTTTTATGATTCAATACATATATGATATTCTATTACCATTAACTATCATTACCTATAATACCTGTGATGATGATGTTTTAAATATAATTCCATGAAACCCATTACATTCCCATAAGTTGATTAATTTATGATGAAATCATTATAAAATGGTTTTATTTTCCATATGTTATTCTACGATGAATGTTTTTATGATCATGGGTCACATTTATGTATAAATTTCATTGTGTTATGTGCGTTCTAAGAAATATATATCCCTCCAATGTATCGGGTAATGATTTATATCCCATGAGATAATACAAACAGAAATTGGGAGTGAACCCAGTTCGTTAAGTGACTCTTCTATCTATTATAGTATTGGTAGTGAGTCTTGACTAAGTAAATAATGGGAATTGAGAGTGAGAGTAATACACTTTGGGACAATGTCTACCATGAGAGTCTTTTTAGTGGGAAATTACTAAGGAAATTATTTTTTATACTTATGTGATGCCAAAAAATTATGACATATTCTTGTGATATCTTCTTAGGGATCATGATTCATTATTGATTATTTCATATTCCTATAAATTATGTATCTTGTTATGAAAAATCATCAAACCATGACTCTTGATTACTAATTTTTGACTAATTGGGTAGAACAATCATATTTTATGATCATGATATTATACCCTTATACTTATCCAATTCCCACTTATGATCATTTATTGATATATTCAATGTTTACCCTTACTGAGAATCTGAGCTCATCCATTATCATGCTTCTATTTCCCTAGGTTATGATGAATGGCTTTGAATAGGGTATTTTTAAGAAGCGTACTATATTATAATATCATTATGAGATATATTGAAGATATTTCATGTAATATATTGATTATGTACCCAGTATCTAAAGACACTGAACCATTATAATCCTCAGGCATGTATTATTATGAGATGCATTTAATATTAAAAAAAATGAAGAAATATTTGTATATAAAATGGTTGGGTTACCTTACAAAAAGTATAAATCTATATCATCACACTAATGTTAGGATCGTACTTCCATTACATAGTTAAGGAATTACCTCACCATGGTAATCCCACTAGAATTATCTCACACATAGAAAGGCGAGGCCATCAAACCACCCCTCACAATAAGATATACCCCCTAACACATCACATTCATGAGAAATGAAAAATAGGTATATAGTTTATCACATAAGTAAACATATCATCAGAATGGCACTAGTCATGCTAGGATTATTCCCTTATCCTAATTAGATATCGACTTTCCCATTATGGAATCTACTGGGGTCTATTAGACTTATCTTAGTAAATGGTTATTAATTCACTCTCAAACATTTCACCCCTATGTGGCCTCACTGTTCATAGGATTTACACAACCTTATCTACTAAAGTTGGGTTCTAATCCATATACATAATAGTTTCTCAACCCAGTTATGATACCCCAAGAACCATCCCACATCATTTATCCCTATATCCCTTGGAATCATGATGTCAAGTCATAAAAAATTCTCATGAACTACACTTGGGTCCCATATCATAACTCCTAAGGGATACCTATCAGCCCTACATATAGAGGAAAACCCTATCCATCGCATAAATCCACCCCTAGAGGTGTTTCCCTATTCACAATGCTCACTGAGTCTCATCCCACCTTCATGAAGGTATTGATCACCAGTGTTTAGATTTATGTCAATCCCAACTATCTTCACTTGGCCTAAACCTCTTTCCCATTCCCAAATAACCTTAGGAAATCAACCTAGGCTATCAAACATCTCATATCACACCCTAATACTTTTATAAGGACTCACTTTGACATTACCAGCACCCTTACCCCATAGTGACCTAATCATTAAGAGATCCCACTTAACTAAACTGATAATAAGAACTCAACCCAAGAAAATGATACCAAATTCATCATATATCTAATGCTCAGCCACTCCCCATACTAAATTGTTTTACCTAATCCCATGAAACATAAATCCATACAAAAAATCATTCATAAACAAAAATATGATGTTATATGAAATTTAGAACCTACCTCTATTAAGGAGTTACAACCCAAGATAAGATTTGCTCACCCTTGACCAAGCATGCACTTAACTCATCCATGCTGATGTCAACTCTTAAGACCCAATCTCATGCCAAGAAACATAAATAGTTAATTATAAAGTTATATAATTAATTAGTAAAATTAAATTAAAATGAATTTTTTTCCTAAAAACTCACCGTCCATCCATATTGTACCAAAACCACTATCAACGATGTGTGATCAACATCATAAGAAAACCCTTAAACTTTATACATTAAAGGTGCATATTCCACACCCAATTACACTATGATTTGGTGTATTTTTAACCAAAACCCTAGCTAAAATCATCATAATTAGTAATTAATGAATGAAAAACAAAATAAAAAGTATAGGTGAGGGAATAATATAGCTAAGTCACCATAAAAACTCAATCAAATCCACCTCATTCAAGTGGAAATTTAATAAAGATTGAGGAAGGAGAAAATATTTTCTAATGCACCTACCTAAGTGTCTCTTTTTATATATAACATGGAAGGGGTAGACTATAAAAAATTTGACTCTTCCCCTTCTTAATAAAAGACACACAAGGGTCCTTGATGGTAAGAATAGGGGTTCATATATTGAATGAAAAAAATCACTTGAAAATTTCACAATGTGAAAAGGGGATTATATCATGAATCACTACTTCAAAAAGGAGTTGGATATACCACCTAAATTAATGATTTAAAATCTCATTCTTTTCCCCCATACGATATGAAGTCCACCTTCCTAAGGGTCTTTCCCTTATCCAGTATTCATTCACGGTGCAACCCCATTTCAGTTGTGGTGCGTCCTTCTTTATGTTAATTTTTTTCAATAATAAAGTCACTTGAACCTAATCAAATGCTTCCTCAAGCACCTATACCACTAACTAAGAACCATTCAACATCTAAAAACAATTTATCAAGATGTACCAACCCTCATATTCTTGATTTGAATTCCAATTAATGAACTGACCTCCCCCCCTTGAGATGAAAATTTAAATTCCCTCTCAATATAAACACCTATAAATATAAAGTTCATAAAAAAATGATGGTGTGAATAACATCATTCCATGGTTTAGTTCTCATACAAAAATAGTTCACACATAAAAATTATGATGTTACCATATGATTCTCTATATGGGATGTGATTGTTGATTCTCTCCAAATGATCATTTCCAAATCTACAAGAGAAGAAATACCTAAATTATTATTTTATCTAGAAATAAAAGTAAAGGAAGGTGACTGGATATCATGGATTATGTAACCTTTAAAATGAGATGTGATCACATGACCCATGGAAGGTCATGCAAGCAGTTCATGCATAGTGCATGATCTTTTGTTAATCATTTGAGGCCCCTTTGACAAGCCTCCCTATTCTTGAGAAGGATCCTAGATAATCATTGATGCTCATGTGAAGGCTACCAAACAAGATCTTCTAATCACGCGACTTGTCGACCGTAAAATGCCTAAAAATCATCTAAACCCCTTTGAAAAATAATGGATGAAAATATGCAGAAGGTGGAGTCCTTATGCATCCATTTATTTTCATGTGTCAAACTTAGGTTATTCGCAAGACCCCATGAAGCCTCTGGAGACATATCCACCTTTTCTCATAAAATCATGTTGGCATAAAACATTCATCATGCAAAGGGTCTCAGACATGTCCATTCGATTATAAATTTCTCATTTAGCTCTATAGACAAGCATAGGGGGTGTTCATGGAAATAATCATGCATCACCACAAGATCCATTATTTTTCATGTGATGCATCGCAGACAAGGAGAGTGATTTTCTTCGATAGAAATTTCATGGATACATGAGATATGTTATCCTTATAGAATAAATGAGTAAATTAAAAGAGGAAAGGAGTAACCTCATGTGAAGGGGAGTTATGATTTTTTTATGTGAGTCCCCCTTGATAAGCCAACATGATCTCACAAGGTCCCTTAGACATGTCAGCCTAATCTCACGAAGTATCCATCGATGGTCCACCTTAGTCTTGTGAGTGAACACAGAAAAGTCATCTTCGATCATGTGAATGACTTTATAGGGGAATCCTGATCTCACAAAGACTCCTAATCATATTGACCTGACTTTCTAAATTCCAATTGAAATTTCAACATGGTTAGGTGAAATACATTTTATCATACAAGGTATAATAAATTGGATGGTGGTGGGACATTCTTACAATCCCTAAAAATCATGTCGTGCCCCACCCCCCACCCCCTGGATGACCTAAAGTAGGATCATGCAAAGTGAGTGATGTAATGATCCCTCCATCGGCTCCAACTAATATCTACAAGATACATACCATGTAAGGAAGAAAATAACTGAGGCAGTGTGGCCTATAAATCACCCCCCAATATAAAAAATAATGAGTCAAATTCATGTAGAGATGATGGTTTGAGCGTGTGAGTGTACTTATAGGAGTGGGAGGTCAAGCAATCACAAGGTCTTACACAAGGTAAAACCTATGGAATGGCCTAAAGGATCTTGTGGAATGAATATGTTCGTCATAGGATTACTTTATAGATCATGTGAAGGACTTATAGTGTGTCTTCCAGATTATACAAAGGGGTTTTTGTATGTTAATTAGTTCATTTGAAGCCTAAAAAGAACTATTACTTGACAAACCATGTGGCACATATTCAATAAATACTAGAAAGGGTGGAAGACTTATGCACATATGAATATGATATCATGTGAATGAATCGCATTCTCCACATGACCTATACAAATCATGTGACGGTGATAGGACGTGCAACCCAAATCCTATCAAACCTTGTAGGCATGTCATCTAAAGTCTCACATAACCCCCAAGACTTTTCAACAAAGTCTTATGTTGCCCTTCTTATATGTAATACAGTTCATGCAATGACACATGGATGTGTTATCCATGTCATATGATGTCCTCTGAGCAAGTCATCTAGGTCTCAAAAAGTCCCCCAGACATGTCAAGAAAGTCATGTGGTAGCACTAAGAAATTTCAATGTTGATCATGCAACAACCTCCTAGAAAATTAATTTAGGTCTTTTAAAGACCTCCATGCATGTCGTCAAATTATTTTGACACCCTCCATACATGTTATCCTTGATCATGCAATGTCTTCTAGATATTCCACCTAGATCATGTGATATCCTTTAGACGATTCAACTAGATCATGCAATTGTCTTTGGACATTTCTATTAGAAAACTAGGAAATGTTCATACACCTACAAACATTTCATGTAGACAATTGGGACATGTCAAGAAGACACATTTTGATGTGAAAACCTTGCCCAATGAAAATACTTTGGCATACCCCCAAAGTGAACTATGAAAACTATGATTCCTGTTATAACCAAGAAACGTATGAAACCTCTCTATGGCTGGAGATATAATGGGAATCCACCTCAGTATAATACCCTCAATATTCAAACTAAACTATGATAACTCTTATTCCTTCTATAACCAATATACATAGGATGACTATCTGAGTCATGAGCTCTAATGGGAATCCACCTCAGTGTAAGTCCCTCAATATCTAAATTGAACTATAAGAACTATGATTCCTACTATAACTAGGATACATAGGATGCCTCTTTGAGGGATGAACTCTCATGGAAATATAACTCAGTGTAATTCCATTAATATCCATACTAAACAACCAGAACTTTGATTCTTGTTATAACCATGATACGTAGGACGCCTCTCTAAGGCACGAGGTGTAGTGGGAATCCATATCATTGTAAGTCCCTCGATTTCCAAAATAAACTATAAGAACTATGATTCATTCTATAACCAGGATATGTAGGATGCCTCTCTTAGGTCTGAGCTCTATTGGGAATCCACCTCAGTGTGATTCCCTTCATATCTCAGACTTTATAACCATCGGGACACAATCTCTCCCATGGGCTTATCAATATTCATCATCCCTCAATGGATTGAGAAGATAAATGAACTATGATAAATATGGTTATAACTATAACCAGTATACATAGGACACCTTCCTAAAGGCCTAAGATCCGTATCAAACACCCCATAAGGACCTCCCCAATGCCTAAGTTCCACATCCATATATAGTGAAATTGATCATTTTCTATCCCTTATTTCCCATAGTGGTCATGGATCGCATGGGATTAGAGATTCACATTAATTATAGCATTCGCATCATGATTTTTCCCTAGACAGAGAAACCTCATTATGTAATCCTAATTCAGTGATATAATATTACTGTACTCATACAAGGGCATCCACCTCCGAGAAATTCCTAGGGGTGTGATTGAACTACGATGACTTTGATTCCTGCCATAACCAGGATATGTAAGACACCTCCTTGAGGCACAAGCTCAACACCTGGTGCCTAACTTCCCTCATGTATTTCTTTTAAGCATGAAATTAAACTACATAGGTATAATGAACTACAAGGTTTTTAATTTTTATTATATATAGGATACATAGGATGTCTCATAAAGGTTCGATATCATCTTTGAGAAATTAATTGCCTCCCTAGATGGTAGTAAACTCCAGAGTTCCTAGTTATATGGATTCAAAATATAAGAATCTACCCATTGAGGGTAAAATTGATGGGGAGCCTCAGATATATAAATATGGACTCATTAACAGACCCCCCCCCCCCCCCTTACACATGTAAGGGTTCAACACTTGATCATTTTGTTAGGGTAACTAGTTCTGTATTGGGATTAGGAATAAATTCATGATCATATCTTAAATCCATGATAAATTCTCAGAGTAGGAAACAATTCCCCCAAAAAGGGTGTGATGGGCCCGACCTCCCATCCTCTTGACCAATGTGAGTTCCTAAAATTCATTGAGTATGAACCCCTGAATGACCGTCTTCCATTGGAAAGTAGGTCCATAATAAGTTATGGATGTGAGAACCATTGGGAGTTTCAATGAAAGGAAAAAATGTAAAACCCAATATGAAGTATTTTACCAAAATTCAACCCACCATAATCAATAGTCAGGAAAAACCATCCACATCCTTCCCATAAAACAAAAATGGTTAACCCGATGTGAATATATCAAATAATAAAAATGATCGTTTGACTAAATGTAACCGAGGTTCTCATGAAATAATCCAATTCTCACTGTGACAAGTCCACATTAGAAAAATGGAAAGAATAGGAATAAGAAAGAATAATTGTGTTACCTATGCATATTTGAATTATCATGTTTCATGCATATGATGGTGCACTAATCGGTTACCTTGTTCCTTGTTGTCTTCATTGTAACGACCCAAAGATTCATTAATGGAAATCCCTATTGATCTAGTTAAATGTCTCTTTTTGTAAAATGTTTATAAAAAATGTAAAATTCTTTGGTTTTATGTTAAGAATTGTGACCGTTTCTTTTATAGCTGTTTAATAGTGATCATATGATTAGTATAAATATAGGGCTTTAACAAACCTAATTTACTCAGACAAAGGAAGGGATGGCCTCATCCAGTAGAATTGCTCCATAAGAAGCCCATTTGTCAGAGCTCGGAAAAGAGGTGGCATCTTTGGGCTTTGCTCTTGACCAAGCCCAAGCTGAGCTTCATCATGTCAAGCTCGAACGTGACCGTCTATGGGAAAAGTGTAAGTTGATATAAATTACCACTCAAGCAATGTTATCCAAGCCACCCCAAGAGTCTGTCACCATCGCACATCTTACCTTTATGTCTTATGCGGCTATTTTAAGGGGTTATGTAACAAATCGCTAGTACTATGTTCATGTAAATTATTTTTTGTATATAATAATGAATATACTTTCTTGTCATTATTGCTACATTGTAAATAGTTTTTAAGTGAAAATAGTGTTTTTAGTTATTATTTAATTAAGAATTCTATTTTATTAAATTAAGGGATTTTTGAAGTAAATAATATTTTAATAAAATATTATTATTATTATTCTTATTAAATTAATTTTATTATATATAAATTATTATATAATTTTATGAATGCAATTGTGATTTTTTATTAAGGTTTGGAAGCCATTTTTGTCAAAACCCGTGAATTTTTTATAAATGTCAGTTTTTATTTTAAAAGTGAAAAATAACATATTTAGAAAAAAAAAATTAGATAAAATAAATGTTATTTATAGAATAAAGACGTCGAAATTATCCAACGGTGAATTTTTCATAATTTTCTGAGATAGTCAAATTTTTGGGTAAAAATTAAATACCGTTTAAATATATAATGTGTTTTATGACATCATAATGACCCAATAGTGATGTAATAAAATACTATAAGTTTTCTTTTCGGCCAATATATGTTTTACCATTAAAATAATGTGATTTTGGGTTTGTTTAACTTATTTTACAAAGCATTAATGGACCCCTCAAGACTTATTAAACATCCTGTCTTTTTAATTTATTTTCCATGGGAGTGTGACTCACCTCCACATAAGCAAGCCCATTATTTTAAGAAGTTAGGACTTTGGCCTTATAAAATATTTTTTCCTCTTCCCTTTTCCAAAAACCATGGGCAAAACATGGGATGTTTTGTGGTTTGGATTAATTTTATATAAGGGATCCCAAACCTAAATAATAAATAATTCCCTCACCTTTCCTATATAAACCCACCCAAACTCCCACTTCCTCCTCACTCAAAGCATTTAGAGTTCGTCAAACCTCTTCCATACTATCTATATAATCCTATCAAGGTGCCCCAAGATACCATGAATCCCCTCTCAAGCCTCTCTTGAGCCTTTGGAAGCACACTTCCAAGTAAGGGTTTTTTCTTCTTTTCTCATTTTTGTCCAATTCTCTTTAAGTTGTTTTGACCTTTTAATTTCAATTATGAATGTTGGGGTATAGTTTCACACCTCCCTCATACTTCCCTATTTATGTTTTAATGATGGGATACCCCTTTATCTCTCATTAAATGCCTCCCATGTACACCTGTTACTATGCCGAAATTCCGAAAGGAACTTCTCTCTACTCTTTTACATTCAAGCAATACTTTTGTATCATGAATCTAAATTCCATTAAAATTGATGGGACATGTATCTATATGACCTAATTACTGACCATTACATTTAAATATGATGAGTAACCCATTTCTCTCTCATCAACCATTTTTATGAATTCTTATGTCACGTCGTTACGCTGCCGAAATCGCACCGATTTTATAAGCCAATGTCATTGTGTAGTGAATACCATGCCCATTTCTCCATCAAGGGTATTCACCTTTATGAACATTTACTTATTGATTATAAAGATTAATGTATGAATTTTAAATTCATTTATCGTGGAATAAATGATTATGTTTTATGAATCCATGTTTTATGATCCATGTGGCACACTTATGCATGAAATGAAATGTTTAAGAAGGGTGTGCCCTTATAGCGCTCCAATGCATTGGGTAAAGTATAGTATCAGGATAAGTCATGTGAAATGAGTGTTGAATAATTCTAATTCAAGTGCAATGAGGGTTTACTCGTGCTTCATGTGCAATGATCATTTACTCATGATCCATGTGCAATGATCCTTGGCTCATGCTAATTCCATGTTAAGTGTTGTTGCCACATTTCCATGTTATGATTATCAAGCTTTATCATGCCTTTATGTTCATGTTTCTCTTGTGCTCTATTCATATTCCTATTGTATAACATGTATTTTACTCCTCATTTATTCCATGTTTATTCCCTTACTAGTATTTATAGCTCACCCATTTTCTTATGCATGTCCTCAGGTTATCCCATGCAATGCTAAGTACGAGGGAATGTGGTGGTCATGTAAAGGAAGTTTTCAATAAAGATGTTGTATTTAATGTTTTAAGTTGTTATGTAATGATCCTAAGCCCCAAAGACACTATACCTCTCGATAATCCTTGTTGTATAAAGTGAATAGTTTATGTAATAAATCATGTTTAAGTTTGTAATAAAAGTAGGGTTGTTATATTCATGACTGCATATACTTCTCTTATAAACAACACCCGAGCCTAAGATCATGTATTCATCTATTGACAACTCAGGAAAGTCGATTATGGCTGAAAACCCTCTGGGACACAGAATAACCTCACCCTCCCAACACCTACAACATTAGGTGTGGATGTAATAATCCAAGAATTCCACCGTCATGGTACAATTCAAACCCCTAAGGGTTCACACAGGGGCCTCTAAACTCTGAAACTGATGGTTCTGCATCATCCAAAGAAATATATAGTAAATCTAGTGGTGCATGTTTCTATGGTCATTCACTTTGAAATCTTATCTCCATAGTGTAAAAATCACCACCTTATGTATCTGATAAAGGTGTATCAAGGAGTCAACTACAGATCCATTCTAGTTTAGGAACCACTGAGGAGGGCTCCTATCGACCAATGTCACCATCTTCATTCCACAAATGCCCCTCATTTTTCTATAGAGGGCACCACCTAACACATTTCCACCTATTATTCTCATGCACGAGCACCATGAAAGACACATCAAACATATAAATAATTGGATAACTAGGAGAGAGCTCATATACTTACTTTCACTGATGAAGCCTGTTGGCATATTCTGATGGTATCCAGTATGTAGGCTCATATCCATACTCACTTAGAGAAAGTATTGGGGAATATTCCTATAGTAGTCATGGGGGAGGCACATATCCCTACCCCCACACATGAATCCCATTAGTATATTCATATGGAACAAGGAGGAAAGAATTGGTCTCACGTACCTAATTCAATTGAAGATATTTGTCAGTATATAACGTAGATAGAAAATGTGGAGGCCTAAATTCCTATACACGCTTTTCTAAAATGTCACTACATTCTAGAAATAGTTGAAGAAATCTGGAAGAATATTCTAGCACTAGTATAGATATTGGGATAGGCGCATATAATTATACCTATAGTCAGTTCAGTACAACACTCTGATCAGTATAAACAAGTTATTTTTGTAGAGAAAGAACACATTCTTGATCTCAAGGAGGATTATCAACATATTTAGATAAAGGTTTAAGAACCAAAACGATATCATATTCCCATTCCAAATGGGGATCACCAAGTGAGAGTGGCACATGCCTCAGGGAAATACCACAATCTTGTTGAAATAACTGGTAGAATACTTCAAAGGCACCAGGACAAGCTTATATTATCATTCCAATAGGTGCTTAAAAAGTGAGAGAGGTACATTCCATAGGAAAGAATCATATTACTATTGAAAAATAATGACAACATACTCCAGATACACTGGATAAGGATCATATTCCCATTCCAACCAGATCCAATTGGGTAAGAGTGACATATTTTTTGGGACAAGCTCAAATTCCTATCAGTAAAGCTACATGGAATATTCCAGCAGCTTATAGAAGTCAGGATCATATCCATACTTCTACTGATTAAAGACTACACTAGTATCATTTAGAGGCTATACAGAAGGAGTCTCATATACCTTCTATCATTTCAGAGGATCAGAGGCATTTTTTGATGGAGAATGAATATTTGGACCAGGTTCATATCCCCACTTCAACCAAGGTTGACCGGTATATTTTGATAATCACCCATAAGTAGGCTCATATTTCTACCAACAATGTGGAATCTCATCAGCATACTCCAGCAGCTTCTCAATAATGGTCTCATATTCCCACAACACTAGGTGGTTATTAATATATTTTAGAAATCTTCATAAAGAAATATTGTATCCCTGTATAACCTCAAAAGGTAGGCCAACATATTTCGTTCACAATGCTGGAAGAGTCTCATATCCCTAATCTTCTCAATGATAGTTTCCTTGAGGATGTTCGAGACATATTCTAAACACCTTGAGGGTCTGTTGACTCATCAACCAAAAAAAATGTGATCATTACCTCAATAATCCTGATATTGGTAGTGTGTAGATGGATCATAGGGGATTTACTCAAAACATCCATCATGGCCAACCTCCCACGGTTATATCTCCCCCGGACAAGGAAATATTTCACTTTCCTAGATACCTTTGTATAGATACATGCTCAAAACATCGACACCATTGTTTAGAGAGGTGTGAAAAACACTAGGGTCAACCATATATAGTTCCCCATTAACTAAAAGTAACACTTAACCATTGTTAATAGGAAACCCTGTGAAGACAATTTTCTGGTCAAACTAGGTAGAGGTATGTGAGTCTAATTAAGAGAAATTCAAAATTGATATATAGAGAGAGTTATCTAGAAACAACCTCCTAATCATGTTCTGGACCTTTCCACTTCTAAAAATGAGATCCTATAATGGCTAGAAAAGGGGGGCATGCCTTACCTATGCCAACATATGTGGGAAACTCATCAGTGATTAAAGTCTAAATAGAACCCTTATCTAGGATTTGAGTATCACCTTCAGACCATCAATACACTCTATTATAGGCTGGATATGGCTTCCCCTTACATAACCTGAAACATGAGAGTAGAAGAGAATGAAAAACTTCTACGTAGTGTTTGTATTTGTATCATAAAGACTCTCATTTGACTAATTTCCATATCCTCATCAGATGTATGTATCCTAGGATGGGTGAAATATAGAGCATTACACTTCACTATACACCTAGAACAATAGAACCCCCTAGATATAACATCATGTAACATCATAATCTCTGGAAAAATCTGAGGACTAGGTAATTCATGAGCTAGTTTATCACTATAATGGAATTCCCCAACTTCAATGATTTCGATGTAGGGCCTCAGGACACCCTAAGAGGGGAGGGGTGAATCAAGGTGTCATCTTTTTCTTTCAAAGTGATGGATCTTATTCCCATGTTCGTAGGAACTCGTTAAACCTGTATGATAGATATTATCAGTAATCAAACATTCACATGAAAAGATACAACACAACAATTTTATTTGGTTCAACACTAAGTGTTATGTCCAAGGAGAATATGACAATAATTTTTGGTCATACCAAAATCCACTAATCTTCACTAGCTGTGTAATACAAAAGTTCGGTTATAGTCACTATGTTCCAGGAACATTTCCTTTACAAGAATTTAGGGATAGATCACTACGTCCCTTGGAACACTTCCGCTGACTCCCCCTAACTCACTATATTGAGAGAATTATAACTCATTTTATCAACTTGAAGTTTGCTTCAATTATTTGGCATTAAATTATTTTTCCCTAACTCAGCATGGGACTCTGCTTACACCATAGACCTGAGTTGATGCACATTGAAATACTTGTACACTTAAACCTGATATTCACAAACTATATTTCACAATGCTCCTTTGGGAAGCTCACTCCTTCACATAGCTCACTCCTTAATAGAGCTCATTCCTTTTCAATGCTCACTGCTTTTTAAATCTCGCTACTTTGAAAAGCTCATTAACATTTATGGAACAACCTGTCATCGTGGAGCACACTGCCTTCGTGGAACAACCTTCCTTCGCAAATATCACTAAGCCAACATGTAACAACCCATCTTTGTGAAGAACTCAATACTTAGAAGTATTGAATTCAGTCAAGATAAGAATAGTCTTTTCACAAATCTCAAGATCATATAGAATCCCAGTTTTTCATAGCACCCCTTTCTTCATGGAAACATAGTGATTCTAGATTTTCCCTAAAAAATCAAAAAAAATGAAGAGGGGTAGCCTGTTATTTATAGGAATGTCTAATCGTGAAGATCCACCACCTCTATTGTGCTTTCTGGAATAGTAAAAAACATATTCACGTCGCTCCTCCCTTCACAAATCACCACTGAAATTTGACGTTGTTTAGATTCTCTCCGTAAAACCCTTTGCATCACCAGAATACTCTAAATCTAAAAATCATTTATGATGTTTATCTTAACTATAGAGAACACTATCAGAATTATTTAATCCTTTAAGAAACACAATTCACAAATCTCATCTTCACAAATCTCATGCCTCTTCTATATTTTCATATGGACTTCAATAAGACCCTCTTTTTTCAATGCTTTCCATTATCCAAATTTTGGACCCCCAAAATTTGGAAAACACTAGGAAATGATACCACCTTCAATACTACTTATAGATTGAATTGTATGGTCCCTTTCCTTTAAATCTCCTTCATTATCCATAAGAGGATTTACAACAAACACAAATCACACTCCATTTCCAGCAAAGAACATCCCTAGTTCCAAAAATTTCCCCCTTTGGGTTTTTTGGCAGTCTACAGATAAATTTAATAGAGAACTAGTCACTATCAAAGCCTAATATACAAGAAACAACTTAGCCAAAACTCTAAATCTACATGAGTAATGCTTGTTGTATAAAAAAATATGGGAATATTGAATTGGGTTATCATGTTTTTGAATGCTTAAAGATGTCCAAGCTATTCTCTTACGATGTCACAGAAACATTACATGCCCTGAATTGTTTCCTCATAACACCAAAATCTCATTTTCACCCTCATTGTAGCATTTGTGAAATTATCTATTCTCCATATTTCTAGTAACTATAAAAAAAATTCATTATCCACATTTACTTATTGAATTTATCCATTTCTCCCACATTATCAATAAACCAAAGGATCGGTATTTGTACATTATAGTGCTTAGAACACTCCCCCTGGATTGTATCCCCCCATAAACCTACATCACTTACACAAACAGATTAAAAATAGTTAGCACAACTGGGGAGAGGGGAACACTCATAACCTCCTCATGAACTGGGATGTGGTTAAACACCAAGTTTCAACCAATACTTCTCAAACACGTATGCTGACAATGGATTGGTCGGTATGTTAGCCACTTGATCATCAATGCCAACATGATCTATTTTAATCGTGCCTTGTTTAGCCTTTTACTTGATAAAGTGATATCTGATTTCAATGTGTTTCATATGAAAATGCAGAACAGGATTCTTTATAAGATCAATTGTACTCTTATTTTCATAGTGAATCACAATCGGTTGTTCACTTTATCACCAATGTCCATCAATTTTTTCTCCATCCACAATAGTTGAGTGTAATCCTTTATTACAGAGATATACTAAACTTCTATAGTACTGAGAGAATTGTTTTCTTGTTTATTACTCTACCATCCCACAAATTTATTTCCAATAAAGAATTCTCCACCACTTGTGGACTTTCTATCAACCACATATCCATCCCAATCAGCATCAGAAAAATCCGATAGTTCATTATCTCTTTCGGTCAAAAAGTATAACCCATAATTGTGAGTACCTTGAATATACTTCATGATTCTTTTCATATCTACCATATGTTCTTTTTTTGGATTACTTTGAAAGCGGGCCACTAATAATGTTGCAAATACAATATCTAGTCATGTCACAATCAAGTAAAATAAGCTTTCAATGATTCTCTAGTATAGTATAGGATCTACAGATGCCTCATCCTCATGCTTTCCTAGTTTAGTTCCAACTACAATCAGATTCAAAATTTTCATGGAGTCATGCATATTGAATTTATTCAGAAACTCTCTTGCATAACTTTCTTGAGAGATAAAAGTTAAGTCTTTCCACTAGCATCCCTAATAAATATGTGAGTTCACCTATCATGGACATTTCAAATTCTGCTTTCATGTGATTGGAAAATTCATCCAATGATCCATTCCTACTTCCACCAAAAATAATATCATCAACATATGCCAGTATCATGAATAAATGTTTTGATAATTATTCACAGGGAGATTGTGATCAACTCCTCCTCTTTTGAATTCAAGTTTTTTCAGATAATAATCCTACCGAGAGTACAATTCCCATGGTGCCTACTTTAGTCCATAGAGATATTTATTTAGTTTGCAGACCTTCATTTCATAATTTCCAAGAAGAAAACCCACAGTTTTTTCTATATAAACTTTGTCTTCAAGAAAACTATTTAATAAAGTAGTTTTGACATCCATTTTATACACTTTTTATCCTCTTTGAATTTCAATGGCAAGAAAAAGTCTTATTGACTCCAATCTAGCCATAGGAGAAAATGTTTCTTCAACATCCACACCTTCAATTTTTAAATATCCTTTACACACCAACTGATCCTTATTTCTAATAACATTACCATGATCATCATATTTGTTCTTAAAAATTCACTTCATACTAATCACATTGTGACCTTCGGGTCTCTTGACTAGATCCCATGTGTGGTTCTTTTCGATCTGGTCCAACTCTTTATTCATGGCTTTAACCCATGATTCATCATTTGTAGCTTCTTCAAATAAGGATGGTTCCATGACTAAATGGAATACAGATTATGCATTATTCCTCATTCTCTTTGTTTGTGTGGGTGCAATCCAATGCCTAATGATATTGGATTGATCAATTTTTTCTCTTTAATTTCTCCTGTGAGGTTCAGGAGGATTTTCTTCAACCACGGTTTCTTCTTCTGATTATTCATATGAATCCATATCATTTTGTGACCTCTGAATTTTTTTTCACACCTTCCTCTACTTATTCATTTGAATCAATTCCATGTATCATGTCTTCTGTATCTTCAATCACATCATCATAAGATCCCCTCAGGGTATTTTTGGTCTTATCTTGAACTATCTAAACACCATTGCTTTCCATAATTTTTTTGAGATTATTATTTAAACACTTGTAGTCTTTGATATTCATTGAATATCCAAGGAATATTCTTTCATTAGCTTCATCACCATATTTTCCCTAATTTCCTTTGTTTCTGATAAAACATTTACTTTTGAAAACACGTAAATACTTCAAAGATAGATTCCTTCCATGCCACAACTCATACGGTTTCTTGGTTTCCCCCATATATAGCCATGTTCAATTTTAAATATACACTGATTCTTGAATATCCTCTTTCCAATAATGTCGAGGGATACGACACTCAAGCAGCATAGTTTTGGATATATTTTTCACCTGTCGATTTCTACGCTCAACAAATCCATTTTATTGTGGGGTTATCACATCATCCACCTCATGTTATATTACATGCTTCTCTAGGTAATTTTCAAACTCAATGGATGTATATTCCCCTCCATTTTCAGACCATAGAACTTTTATTGTCTGTAGAATATCATTCTCAGTGATTCAGTGATAAGTTTTCATGCAGTCAAGCACTTGTAATTTCCTGTGTATAACCATCACATAATCCATTAAACTATAATCATCAATGAAAATAAAAAATTACATTTCTCCATGTGTTCCAGCAACATTTATTGGGCCACATACATCTGTATGGATGAGATCAAGAAGATTTGATTCCCTTTTCTTCTTTGGATGATATGAAGTGCAGACCAACTTTCCTCATATATCGGCATCACATGTCTTTTCCCATTAACATTTCATATTAGGGATATCCATGACTATATTCAAATATGTATGTGGCCACAAGTCAATTTATTCTTTAATAGTTAGATAGAAAATATTCTCTCTGCTATCAACTTGGTACATGTTTCCATTTATTCTACAATCTTTCATGATAGAATTACCTTTTTCCCCTTTAGAGTGCATCCTTTTTTATTGAAAGTCACTATAAGTATTGAGTCGTAGATTTGACTCATGCTAAGGATATTATGATGCAAACCATCCATATAAAGAACTATAGTTTTCTTCAACTCTCCATTAGCTATCTCAGTACTTCTACTACCGTTTATCTTCAACGCACCATCATTACCAAACCTTTTTGTTCCATCAACCTTTTTCTTAATAAATTTTAATAGATCTTCATTTATCATCATATGGGTTGAGCATCCACTATCAAGAATACAAGTGTTTTTGTTCTTTGTAGATTTGAGAGCTACTTCTATAAGGCAGGATTTTTCATTTTTTTCTCTTTTCCTTCCATGAAATATTATATTTAGTAGAGTATAGATATGTTCTTTCATATCTCTTGTACTCATGCAAAGGTTCTTCATATTCATACTCTTCTTCCAAAGGGAAACCCCAATTTTAAATAGAAACACCATTTATTTGGTGAATATTGACCTATCTATGAGTTTTATATGAATTTCTCCTATCATTCCACTTCTTTTAATACATAGATTTATAGAAAAAGTTAAAATAATGAAAACAATATCCATATAAATTATTCCTTCTATAAGAAATAGGATATGAATCCACTCTCCTTTGTTGACTTCCAAGATCTTCCCCATTCAAATAGCTCCTTGCCTCTTTGCAGTATGACATGGTATGGACCAAATAACCACAGAATTAACATTTCATAAGTTGATATGTCTTCTCATTTCTATTCCTTCTCATGGATCCTTCTTTAGGAAAATAGTTTGTCTGCCTATCATTTTTGGAGGCTGAAGAATAGTTTTTAGTTTTCCTTTTATTTTGAATTGAGGGTTCCTTTTTCAGATCTTCATCTGACTTTTCAACATGTTAAACTTTCAATTTTCCTTTATTCTGGATAACTTTATTTCCAGAATTTGATGTCTCAACCTCACAATAGATTCCACTATTAACCATTCTCATAGGTCTTTGATCATTCAAAATATTTTCAACTCCATCAAAACCACACTTAACTCTCACCAGCAACATAGAATCTAATAATTTTACAACTTGTATTTTCTTCTTTGTTTATTTTTAATTTTATTCACTTTCAAGTTTACACCTAAGAGCAACAACTTCCTCTTCGAGTCCCTTAATGTTCTTGGATTTCTACTCCAGTCTAGAGGTAAGGTCATTGATGACCTTTGCCTATTCTTCAATTCTGAGATTTAGTTTCACTACATATTCTATGCTTTCAAGGATTAATGATTGTACATTCACTAGTTCTTTCAAACATTCAATTTCAGCTTCAAGTTTATCAACATATTCTAATGATTCTTTCATAACTTATTTAAACTTTTTGTATATTTTACATTGATTCTCAATATTACCAAGAGAATTATTAAGTTGAAACTTTAGATCATCATTAGTGGCCAGTTGATTATCTCTATCTTTATCTCTCGATGGTTCTTATTTTTCAATGGTATCCATCATGGAAGCATGGGTTATAGATTTAAATTTTGGTTCTCCTTCCTCAATGAATTCATTATCTTTATCATCTTATTCACAGACAAAAATATTACTCTATACTTTATTCCAATATTTGAAGTCTCTATTTTTGAAAAACCTTTTCTGAGGCTTCTCTATGTTTCCAAATCCACTCTCTTCATTAACAACCTTTCTTGAGCACTGAGAGGCAATGTTCCTAACTATTCCACCATGAAAACAAGCCATAGGTAACTTACCTTTAAAGTTTCCTTTTCCATTTTTGAATTTCTTAGCAATGAGGGAAATAAGATCATTTTCCTCATTATTTTCATCATCAATATCTCCTAAAATTTAAAATTTTCCCATGGATTTGAATTTCATTTCCTTACTCAAGTCATTATATATTCTGGTTTGACCTTCATCTCATATGCCACCAGGCTTCTCAACAAATCATCTAGATAAAGTTTTGAGAGATCCATTACCTAAAGAGTTGACACCTTTTCATTGTAAAGAGGAAGAAGTCTTCTCAATATTTTATTTACAATATCAATGTCTTTTATCTCTTTAACAATCCCTCGAATTGATCCCACATATTCAATAATTTTATTGAATAATGAGTCTTTATTTTCATCAGGGTGAATTTTCAGATTATCAAACCTATTGTAAAAAATTTGGAGTTTTTCCTCCTTCACTTTACTGTCTCCTTCATAAATATTTTTGAGTTTTTCCCACATAGACTCTGCTGAGGTTCAGCTCATCACCTTCAGATAAATCTGATCAGAAAGTGTTGTAGTGAGATAATTTTGTGCTTTAGCATCCACATCAATCATTTTTTATTTATATCAGTTATAGATAGCCTTGATGGATCAATGACTTGTATTCCTTGCACAGTAGAAAAAAGGACTTCCATTCCAAAAGATCTTAGTTGAGATCTCATCATGTTCTTCCAAATATGAAATTTTCTTCCATCGAAGAGGGGGACTCCACTAACATTAACTGGATTATCCATGAAAATAATGGATAGATTTAATGCTAGAAACCTTTAACCTTTGATACCACTTATAGGACCCCATGACACCCTGAGAGGGGAGGGGAGAATCAGGGTGTCAACTTTTTCTTTCAAAGTGATGGATATTTCTCACACATTTGTAGGAACTTGTTAAACCTATATGATGGATATGATTAGTAATAAATCATTCACATGTAAATAGATGATTCAACACTTTTACTTAGTTCACCACTAAAGGCTACATCCAAGGAGAATATGTCAATAGTATGTCGGTCATACCAAACTCTACTAATCTTTACTAGATATGGAATACAAAATTTTGGTCACAGTCACTATGTTCTAGGCACACTACCTTTACAAGAATTTAGGGATAGCTCATTATGTCCCTTAGAACACTTCTTATGACTCCCTCTAGCTCACTAAATTGAGATAATTCTAACTTAGTTTATCAACATGAAGGTCGCTTAAATGATTTGTCATTAAATTCTTCTTCCTTGACTCAACATGGGACGCTTCTTTCACCGTATACCTAAGTTGATGCACACTAAAAGCCTTATCCACTTAAACCTGATATTCAAAAATTTCCTTTCACAATTCTCCTTTGCAAAGCTCCTTCATGAAGATCACTTTTTGGAAGATCTCACTCCTTCATAGATCTAACTCCATTACAATGATCATTGTTTTTCAAAGCTCACTACTTCGCAAAGTTCCTTTGCCTTTATGGAACAATCTGCCGTCACAAAGCACACTACCTTCATGAAACAACCTTCCTTCACGAAGCTCGCTGATCCAACACAGAAAAACCCATATTCACGAAGCACTCAATACTTAGAAGCATTTAATTTGGTCAAAACTAGAATATTCTTTTCGAGAAGATCAAACTCACATAGAATCCTAGTTTTGCGAACCACCCCTTACTTCATGAAAATATAGCGATTTTGGATTTTATCTGAAAAATTTTCATCACAAATGAAGAGGGGTAGCCTCTTATTTATAGGTAAATCTGATCACGAAGCTCCACCACCTCCAGTAAATTTTCCAAAATAGTCCAATACGTCTTCACGATGCTCCTTCCTTCGCAAATAACCATTGAAATTTGACGTTGTCATGATGCTCTTCATCAAACCCTTCATGTCGTCGTAATACTCCAAATATAATAGTTGTTCGCAATGCTCGTCATAACAATAGAGAACACTATCAGAATTCTTTAATCCTTTGTCAAAACAAAATCATGAATTCCATATTTTCAAAGCACATACCTCTTCCATATTTTCATAAGGCCTTCAAGAAGAACCACTTTTCACAATGCTTGTCATTCTCCAAATTTTAGACCCCCAAAATTTTGCAAACACCGGGAAACAACACCACCTTGAATACTGCTTATGGATTGAACTCTATGATACCTTTCCTTTCAATATCCATGATCATCAATGAGAGGATTTATAAAAAACAAAAAATCACACTCCATTTATAGCAAAGAATATCCCTAGTTCCAATATTCAATACATCACAAACAGAGGGAAAGGGCCACCCTTAGAACTTTGAACTGATCCCGTCAATGAAATGGGAACTCATTTAAAACATAGAAACCAAAGTTAAAATTAACCCGATAACTTCCAATAATTAATTAATCACATCATGGGATACTATCACACTTAGCTCATAGACGATCACAGTTGCGTCAAATTAGATGGATCGGCATAGTAGTTAGCATCACATCCATCTATGAGTGAACCTATCCCATTGGGCTGGAGGAATATTTATCACCACCTCAACCCCTTGGATCATCAATCCATTATAGGATTCAAAATATATCGGAAGCTACTAAAAATCAACCACATCCCATAGGTTTGGGGAAACTTGTATCTTAATTGACATCACTAGGTTCATCACACCCTAAGAGGGTCCTAGAGAAATCAATGATGGATCCATATTATCTCAAGACCATAGGGTTGGGTGCATTTATATCTTTATTATCATCCGATAAGTCATCAAATACCTAACCAGAATCATCAAATCCTCAAAAAAAGGATTAAAAATACCATTTTTTGCCTTGAATAGTTCTAAGACCACATGGTTGGTGGCATTTTTATCATCATCACCATTGTAGAGGGAATCAGGATTTTCACATTCAGAAGTAAATATCTACGATTGGCATCCCATTTGTTCCTCATGCTACAAGAAAAACCTTTTCTATTCAAGTTTCATTCATAAAATAATAACCCGAAAGTCCCTCAAAGTCACTACTCATGGACCAATATGGTAGAATCATAGGGAAAATTGAATCAAACCCTATAGGAGGAATAAGTCAAAATGGTCTAATATAGCCAGGGGTTGGAAAAATGACCTTGACACAAGCAGTGTAGAATTGTCCTATTACATTGAGATTAATGGAACAACTATCATTGCCTAGTATTCCTTTGTGAATTCCTTCACCATAAACACAATAGATAATTTCTATCAACATGAAAATATAGAGATACTCAATATAGAAAACATACTTAGAGAGGAAGGTGATCTGGATACTCCTACTGAGGTTGTACATACATGGAATAAAATGAGAATCCTAAACCTCGAACCTATAAATATTGAGATACCACCTCTATAGTAGAAAAATACCATAGATAAATTAAAAGGTGATGCTATATTCCAATCACATCCTAGTAGAACCTAAATTCCTTCTATAAAGGAAAAGATGGAATAATATGATAATGATATTCAAAATCTCAGATAACTCGATCGGAAGATACTCAGGGGAAATATTCCCACTAGGTATCATATCTAGATAGAGGTGAATATATGTCCTCCCATATATCAATAAAGAGTCAATCCACCTTCAAGAGGAAAATATGAACATCATACTGGCTCTAGATCTAGGAATCTTGCCTATATAAATGAGGAAGTCAAAGATGATTAGGACTTCTCTCCATTATAGTGATAGCCTCTCCCTCTCTAGAGAAATCACTCAATATTATCATAGATAAAAATGTGTAAGGATATGAAAACATGTCCTCCTCATCATACCCCACCCACTCCCTATAGATAAGAGGTAGCCCAGTCAGCAGTACATCTAGAACTACTCAATGTCATCGAGTCCCCGGTTGCTCGAATGGAATCCATGGAGGGGCGACGGACTTCTATGTATCCTAATAAGAATACATATCCCAAATGGGTGGATGAAACTTTACCCCCACCCTACTTAAAAATATATCCTTCTCAACCTTTGATGGTGTCAAAGATCCAGAATAGCATCCCACACATTTCATGTAACAATGTAGGTCGGTGATGGGCTCTCGAGATTAGTAGGATGAAACCAAGATGATGAGTTTTGTATAGAATTTTTTAAGGATAGCCTTTTTATAGTACAATGGATTCCCGGAGGGATCTATTATAGGATGGTAAGACATTAATCATTAATTCTTTTACAAGTTCTATTCTACACTAAGGAAAACAAAAAATGTTGACCTGACTGACTGCAATATTTGTGAAAATGAGAGGGTGTATAACTTCATCAACAGATGGAAGGGTATAACCTATTCACTCATCATACCTATATCATAGGATAAATTACTATAAATCTATGCCAAAAATATTTAATATGAGTTGTATGCACATTTGATCCTGATAAAGTATCTAGGTGGGTTCTATGAATTTTCAAAAATAGCATAGCAACTAGAAGATTCTATTCAACAAACCCTGGATAAATATTGTCTCAGGAATTCAGCAGAGGTTTAATGTCTTGATAAGGTATAAATTTATTTTTTTAATCTCAAACTAGTAAAATTTCATATCTAAGAACCTAAGCAGGCATAGAATCCCCCAAAACCTCCCATCGAGTGGTAAAAATAGAAAAAAATACCTCAACCAAAAGAGAAAATATATTATGGTCACCCAAGGTTTGAGAAACATATGAAAAATAATTAACCTTATGAAATGATAAAATCCCTTATAATTTCCTTAAAAACATGTAAAATAACCTACTAGAGCTTCCACATCCTAGGAAACCCGATTAAGTCAACCTCACTAATCATCCTGGCTACTACCCTTTTCATTGTAGGTTGGGTCACAACATCCAAGATCGCTTTATCTTCAAAGTATTCCTCCAAATCATAGTCGATTATAGATAGATTTTGGTTCAAAACTCCCTAAAATAGGTGACTTATGTAACCATTTCCCAGTTAGAAGAATAAATTTCTTTTAAAAAATTTCCTTCTAGGCTTGGGAAGAAGATTGATAAATGGATGACAAAAAAAATAGTCGACTGAGCTCATGTCACCTTATGAGCATAACTTCGCAGACCCTTAATAGTTTCATCACCTAGGGAGGTGACATCAAATACCCCCCCCCCCATAGGTGGATGTGATATTTGGACATAAAAATATATATAAGGGGAAGATTAATACTAATCTCTTAAGTGGACCCTATCTCTTTCATATTTCATTCCTTCAATACAAAATAATGAGAATTACCCCCACAAAATGGAACCCTCATCAGATGAATAGATCACCTTTGGTTATGTTAATGTAATATAATTAGAATAACCCTTACTTAATGATTAATAATCCTTGAAATATGAGTTCTCCATACCTGATTGGGGATCTAGAGGCTGAAGGCATAGGAGTTGAGGATACAAGGGATAGCGCAGGCATGGTCGAACCCAATATTTCCGTTACATCTCCAAAGAGGGTATATATGAATCCATGGCCCTAGGAAATCACTCCAGTGAGCATAAAAATCATATAGATGTGTCCCAGAACCATCCTAATTTCATTCAATCCCAATCATCTTACACGATTGTCTGGCAGGGGCATGGTTATCAGATCATCCCAGACAAAGGGGAAGGTCAGTGAAACTTACGCCACTAGTAGCATATTCTCCCTCGAATTCCTATCAAGTGTTAGGCCCATCCACCACAAGTACTTCATCACCTAATCCACATAATAGGGAGAATGCCTATATTGGGAAGTGGATACCTTCAGCACAAAATTAAAACATTCTAAAATAGTTGGTGGTTGTCCCAAAAAAATTCTCAATCCTGGTTAATCTCCATCTTTAAAAGAAACTTAGACATGCACTCATTAAATCCCTCTATAGTCCACATGATTTGAACACATAAGTCACTGTAGTCAAGGTTTATCTAGTGGAGACTATGCCATCATAATTTCATGTTGCCATCTCATTTACAGATTAGGATCATTAATAGGTCACCCATGAACACATCAAACCCCTATATGTTTCAGAAAGACTTGATAATATCGAAATATAAAGTGATCTGATTTAAAATGGTTCTAGGATCAACCTCATCCCAATTCATGTAAGGGTTGGTGTCCTTAGAACCAACTGTTTTGTACTTTGATTACATGAATGTACACTTATTATATATTGTCCATTGTTCTACATGACTTTAATATAATAATGTCCTGGAATATTTGTTTCATTGATAAGGTCATAGCAGATCCCCACTATGATGAGAAACTTGAAATGCTATAACAATATTCTTAAATAAAGTTCTATGGTTGGATGACATAATTTGATAGGACACATAGTATATAGACCGTCATGTGCGAGTACTCGTAAGAAGACGAGACTCTCTCTCATGGAGTTTGCACTTGGTAATCTCCAAGATGGGAGATTATGAGAACAGACCTTCCAGTAGAAATTCCACATGTCTTGGTGTCATTGGATATTTCTATCTACGAGTATGTGTAATGGTCCTTAGACTGGAAGATTATCATTAACTCATGTCATGACTCGTGCACTTAGATTTGCTGACGAAAACCATCATGAAGAGAGTTGGTGGGAAGTAGGGTACATTGGGTGTGTCACAAATGACATGTTGTTAATGGATAAGTCGAGGAAGGATTTTTCCCTTCCATATTTATAGAAGTATAAATCTCTGGCCCTTTAATTGAAATAGAACCGTCGCACAAATTCCATGGCCATGGTGTCACGATGAGTTTGTTTCGAGAAGTCAAAGAATGACAGATCAAGCATATTGGTTTATGACACTGCCATGAAACCTTCTTGATGAGATATTGAGACAAAGATATCAAATTACACAGTAAGTGTTTGTATGAGGTGACACGTCAATACGGAGTCAACTTATTTCTCTTGGGTGCCTTGACCCATTGCAAGACAGTAATCTTGGACTTTAGGCAATCCCACCTAATGCTAATGAGAAAGAGGCCTAGAGGGTCACACACTAAGTGTATTCAAGTATCTCAAGTAGAATAAAGATTATTCTCATACGTGGTTTAATAATTATTCAAGGAAGCCTAAGTCATTTTAATGTTTGAGTAAGAATAAAATGAAAACAAGTACACGTCGCGTATTAATGATTACACACCGTGTAGTTTTTATTTTGAAAACAATTACACATCGTGTATTATTGAATGTAAACGCTGTGTAGTTTTCATTTTGGAAAGGAAATGAATAAATTAAAACAAGATATACATTCCATGTACATTGAATGTACACGCCCTATAGTTTTCAATGAAAAACAAGTACATGTTGTGTATTTATGATTACATGCCGTGTAGTTTTTCCAGTCAGGATTTTGAGGAAATAATATCATTTTATTAAATGATATTTATTATAATCAGTGTGGGTGCATGTTAAGGAATTAATAACTCAACATGTGGTTTTCAAAAATGAGTTAATGAAATAAATAAAACACGTATCAGGTTTATTTATTGTCATAACTTTACAACCTCAAACCCGATTATAAATATCCTCACAACCCCAACTCCTTTTCCTAAGAGAATCATTGTGCACATGAATTCTGGAGAATTCTCTCAAGACTAAAAGAACTCCATCCTCCAAGAACACTCTCAAGACCGAGAGAGATCCTCCTCCATCGGATCTAGACGATCTAAGGCAGACAAAGAAAGCAAAGGTTTCTCCACGCTATCACCTAGAGAATCCTTTGGTGATGTCCAGAGATACATGGTGCATGTGTGGATCACCGCTAGAGGAAGTTTATCATTGGTTTCTGTGACGCAATGACGAATCACATCGGAACGTGATCAGAAATATCAACGAAGAAAGAACACCAAAAAGGTACTTCTTGTTAATTAATTAAATTAGTTATAATCAACCTGTGATGATTCTCATTTGTGGTTCTGGGACCATCCTTCTTCTTTGTCTATTTCTGTGATTCGATCCGTGGAGACTAGCGTTTATGGTCATATTGATCCAGGATTGATCATTTCTAATGACAAAAAGCCAAGTGGGAACATCCACCCATGAGCTTCTACCGCACTCAAAACCTTCAAATGGTATCAGAGCGAGGTTACAATGTTGATTATAGTTATTTAATTATCTTTGATAATTTACGCATTTATATTTGATTCAATTCAAGATAAATCATTCACTAATATTAATAAACGAGATCTGTTCTTCCTCCTTCATTTATCAATTCATATCATATAAATGACCATTTAATTTTAATTTTGATTAAAATAAAAATGAGGAACCCATCCAGAGGAGCCGCTCTTTCTTTCTGTACAACACGAGAATACATAGCGTGTAATGGAAACTACACATCGTGTACTTAGGTTCAACGAACCAGTACTGGACCACCAAACCACGCCATGTGAATTGAGTATACCTAAGTGTTTATTACACCATGTTGACCAGAATTGAATGGCACGTGGAAACCGGAATGCACGGCGTGTATGTTGAATCGACACGCCAAGTAATCCAATCTGGCCCAGGTGAAACCGTGTACAAGGGGAATCCATGTACCGTGTACACAGGATTTTCAGGCCGGTAACCATGTAACAAGGAAATAAACGCCATGTTAGATTAATCTACATGCCGTGTACTCCAAAATTTCCAAAGTACAGAAAAATATGCCAAATCCCATGGCGTGTACTTTGGATAAAGGGTGAAAAGAAATACATGCCATGTAAATATAAACTACACGTCGTGTACTTTCCATAAATGAAATTTCACCAGGTTTCCTCCAAATTAAAAAGACTCATACAAGGAATATGAATGAGAAGAATCTCAAGGACATTTAGAAAGGAATTTAAGATAAATAATTTATTAATTATAAGATCATAATTAATTGAATTCAAGCGCGACTTGTCTTAAATAAAAGAACGATTAAAAGAATTTGAATTCTAAATATGCGTAAATGTCATTGCATGTTATGGATGATCATGAGCTAGACCAAAGACCATTTTTGTGTGTATGGTTTCATTTAAATTTATTTAATTTAAATTATTTGGCCTACGAGCCTTCTTCCAATAAAATGTAGGGCCCGCGTACCCATGGTTTCTTTAATGTAAACCCCATGTAATGGAGGATCTCTCAAGCCTGAGGAGACGTTTCAAAATCTGAAGCTAAGGTCAAACCAACACAAGAAGATATGAATATGGACAGGTGGGAGCTGCAAAACATGAACCATCAGGTTCAAGGTGTTTTTCCCTAGGTCAGGGTCATCTTATCAAAACTGCTGGATAATCTAACCAATAGAAGCTCATGATCATTCCATCTTATTTTATTTTTATCTGATTGCATGGTTTATTTATTATGTATGTGTTGTCGTGATCACATAATTAATGAAATAAACAAGCATGCAAAGATGGAATAAAATAAAAACCGGACTATGCAAAAACATTATCAGAACATGGTTAATCACTTAAGCAAGCATCACTTAATATTAACAAGCATGTGATAATGAAAAACTACGCATAAAGGATTAAAATCCCTCAAATACCATATCAAGTTAGACCAATACTTCATTTACTTGATTAATAGCAAGACTCAATAAAACTATGTGTCTGACCAACCCTTGTTAGGACACTTACTTTTATAAAGGAAGCCCTTATGAAAGGTTTCGGGTTGACTTAACCATATTACATCAAGAGGAGTAGCCCTTTCTAGACTTGGTGTAATATTGGAGGCAAGAGTTGAGGAAATCCAAGTTAGGATTTCAGGATTGGGGAGTCCACTCAACATATCAAGGAACTGTAAGTTCACAGTTGGAAAAGACCTGCCTACCTAAATACCTTTAAATAGCTTGACCAACCCTTGTTGGGGTTATACGAAGGGGAATATGGATCCTTTACACTATAATATCAAAGCAACTGGACATTCCGAGTTCAATGGTGAGGCTCATTGGGACTTGATAAAATAGTGGGAGACTTGATAAAATTTATTATTTCTCATAAAAATGTAATCAAGAAAGTACTGATAAATCTGCTCTTTTAATTTGTAAAATCGAAATGACAAACTCGTCAACCACATTTTCTCTGCGATCAATTATGGATAAAGACAATATCCTCACCGGCAGTAACTTTCAGGAATGGTTTAGGCGCCTTCAGGTTATCCTACGCCCTGAACGAAAGTTTTATGTGCTAGAGTCCTCACTTCCTAATTTTCCTGCCCAAGGGGAAAGTGATGAAGATTTCATGGTCTATGATCAACATTTGAGCGATGCACTCAACATTCAATGTTTGATTCTATCATCAATGTCTAATGAGCTCATGAAGTCTCATGAAGACATGGATTCCTATAGCATGCTCGAGCACCTCTATGGTCTATACCTGGAGAGAGCAAGATAGGAAAGGTTTGAGATATCCAAGGCTTTATTTCAGAGTAATCTTGGAGAGGGTTCCCCAGTTGGGCCCCATGTAGTCAAGATCATTGGCTAAATTGAGTTCTTGGAGGTTCTAGGGTTTAAAATCCATGAAGAACTGGGTACCGATCTCATTCTTGCATCACTCCCCCATAGATTCTCTAATTTTTTTGTGAACTTCAACATGAACAGCATTGAGAAGTCTCTGTATGATCTTCTTATCCTCATTTGCCAAGTGTACAATGACATGAAGCGTTAAAATCCTTCTATCCTCATGGTGAATAAAAGGAAAGGGAAGGCGAAGATCTTTAAGCCCAAATATTCTTCAAGGCCTTACAAGAAAAGGAAGATCAAAGGGGAGGCAAGAGAACAGGAGGCTGTTTGTTTCGCATGTGGCAAGAAGGGCCACTGGAAGAAGAATTGCACCCAGTTAAGGAAGCAAGGGGAAGCCTCAGGTGTGTTTTTTATCGAATGAAATCTATCTGTTTCTACTAATTGGGTATTAGATACTACTTGTGGTGCTCACATCTATATCCAAATACAGGAACCAAGTAGATTTATAAAGATTGTCCAAAGTGAGGTGGATCTACGAGCAGCCAACGGAGCCATACTTGCTATTGTAGTTTTCAGAGACTACCACCTCACATTACCTACTGGGATGGTCTTGGTTTTGAAAGGATGTTATTATGTACCCTCTATAACCAAAAACATTATTTCAGTATCCAGATTAGATACTGATGGATTCATCTTCAAGTTTGGAAGTGGATGTTTCTAATTTTATAAAGATAGCATTTTTTTGGTAGGGTACATTTATATAATTGCCTTTATGTGTTAGACTATGCAAACCAAGTAATGTAAATCGATGAAAAAATTAATTCACATGACTCATACCACACCCAACTTTGGCATCACTAGCTAGGTCAAGTCAATGAGAAACGTTCGACAAAATTACATCAAGATGGGTATTTAGATTCTTTAAAACTAAAACCACTTGGTGTATGTCATGCGTGTCTACAAGGAAAAATGACCAAAGCTAAATTTAGTGGGAAAGGTGAAAGATATGAAGAGATTCTAGAATTGGTTCACACATATGTGTGTGGACCATTTCCAGTTGAAGCAAGGGGTGGGTTCTTGTACTTCATAACTTTTACTAATGATTTTAGTAGATATGGATATATTTACTTAATGAGGTATAAGTAAGATTCTTTTGATCAGTTCAAAGAATACAAGAATGAAGTTGAGAACCACCTTGGTAAGAAGATTAAGAAACTCCACTCAGATAGAGAAGTAGAATATCTTAATCAGGACTTCATTGATTTCTTATGGGAGTTTGGGATTCTATCTCAACTCACTCCTCCTTACACACCCCAGTGGAATGGCGTAAGTGAAAGGAGGAACCGCACCCTGTTGGACATGGTGAGATCAATGATGAGTCATGCGAGTATTCCATTATCCTTTTAGGGATATACGTTACAAACAGCAGCACACATACTAAACCAAGTACCAAATAAATTGATAAATGGTATTCCATATGAATTATGGAGTGGATGCAAAGCCATGTTATCAAATTTACATGTGTGGAGTAGAGAAGCATTTGTTAAGGCCTCTTCAGGTAACAAGATTTCACCCTGAGGCACAAAGTGTATCTTTATAGGATATCCCAAGGAAACAAGGGGATATTACCTATAAAACCCCTCAGATAAAAAGGTAACAGCGGAAAGACACGCCATATTCCTTGAGAGGGAGAACTTATCCAAAAGAGATAGTGGGATCGAGATAGACTTTGATGAAGTCGAGGCTCAAGATACATAGGAGTTGGTACAAGAATAGATTCCACAAAGCCCCGTGGAAGAACAATCTGTTCTAGAGACATAAGAACTGCATAGAAGCACGAGAGAGGCGAGAGAACCAGAAAGATATGGTTTTCTTGTCACCAAGGATGGTGACTCATTATTGGTTGACAATGATGATCCTCTTACCTAAAAGGAAGTATTTGAAGGCACAAATGTTGCCAAGTGGCAAGAAGCCATGAATTTTGAAATGGATTCCATGTACCAAAACCAAGTCTGGATTTTGGTAGATCCTCCAGTTGATGTAAAGCCTGTTGGTAATAAATGGGTATTGAAGAAGAAACTAGACATGGAGGGACAAGTCTGCACCTATAAGGCATGATTGGTTGCAAAAGGTTTTAGACAGCATCAAGGAATTGACCATGATGAAATATTTTCACCAGTTGAAATGCTAAAATCCATCAGAATCCTATTGGCCATTGCTGCTTACCATGACTATGAAATTTGGAAAATGGATGCCAAAACAGCATTCCTTAATGGGAACCTCTAGGAATATGTCTACATGACACAACCTGAAGGGTTTGTGACTCAAAAATATGCCAACAAGGTATGAAAGTTGCAGAAATCCATTTATGGATTAAATCAAGCATCAAGGTCATGGAACATTCATTTTTATAAAGCCGTAACGGAATTTGGATTTGTTAAGAATGAATGTGAGCCTTGTGTCTACAAAAGTTTTATTGGAAGTGCAGTCATTTTCCTAATAGTATATGTTGATGACATATTACTAATTGGAAACGAATTACCTGTCTTACAGTTAGTTAAGGCATGGTTGGATAAATGCTTCTCAATGAAATACTTGGGCGAGGAAGCATATATTCTTGGGATCAAGATCCATCGTGATAGATCCAAGAGAATGTTGGGCCTAAGTCAAAGTACATACATTGACAAGATACTGAAGAGATTCAGTATGGAATAGTCCAAGAGCGGATTGTTTCCAGTGTCACATGGCATTCATCTTTCCAAGAAAATGTGTCCTCAGACACATGAGGAAAGAAAGAAATGGAAAGGATCCCTTACGCATTCGTGATTAGGTCATTCATGTATGTTATGTTATGTACGAGGCTAGATGTTGCTTATGCATTAAGTGCGGCAGGCAGATATCAAGCTGATCCTGGAGACTGCCATTGGATGGCAGTCAAGACTATCCTTAAGTATCTGAGGTGTACTAAGGATATATTCCTGGTTTGTGGAGGAGCTGAGGAACTAGTCATCAGAGGACATGTAGATGCTAGTTTCTAGACTGATCAAGATGACATGAAGTCACAGACTGGATACATCTTCAGTTTTAATGGAGGTGCAGTGAGCTGGAATAGCTCAAAGAAAAGTGTGGTGGTGGATTCTACAGTGGAGTCTGAGTATATCACAGATTCTAAGGTAGCTAAAGAAGCGGTATGGATGCGAAGATTCATCCAAGAGATGGATGCATAACCTAGCATTAAAGATCCTATCACACTCTATTGTGATAATACTGTAGCAGTGGCACTTGAAAAAGAGAAAAGGTCACATCAACAGACAAAGAACATACTTCAGAAGTATCATCCCTTGAGGGATTTTTTTAGAGAGGTGAAGTTGCAGTGAGTAGTATTTCCACAAAAGACAACGTGGCGAACCCCTTGACTAAAGCCTTGACTCGGCAGAAACATGATCATCATGTGAGTTTTAGCGGACTAAAAGTCATAGGTAGTTGGCTCTAGTCCAATTGGGAGTTTTTAAGGGTTGGTGTCCTGAGAACCAACTATTTTGTAATTTGATTACATGAATGTACACTTATTATATATTGTTTATTGTTCTACATGACTATAATATAATAATGTCCTAGAATATTTGTTGCATTAATATGGTCATAGCAGATCCCCTCTATGATGAGAACCTTGAAATGCTATAAAATATTCTTAAATAAAGTTCTATGGTTGGATGACATACTATGATAGGACACAAAGTATACAGACCATCATGTGCGAGTACTCGTAAGAAGATGAGACTCTCTCTCATGGAGTTCGCACTTGGTAATCTTCAAGATGGTAGATTATGAGAACAGACCCGCCAGTAGCAATTCTGCATGTCTTGGTGTCATCAGACATTGCTATCTACGAGTGTGTGTAATGGTCCTTAGACTGGAAGATTATCATTAACTCATGTCATCACTCGTGCACTTAGATTTTCCGATGAAAACTGTCATGAAGAGAGTTGGTGGGAAGTAGGGTACATTGGGTGCGTCACGAATGACATGATGTTAATGGATAAGTCGAGGAAGGATTTTTACCTTCCATATTTATGGAAGTAGATATCTCGGGCCCTTTTATTGAAATAGAACTATCGCACAAATTTCATTGCCATGGTGTCACGACGAGTTTATTTCTAGAAGTCAAAGAATGATAGATCAAGCATATAGGTTTATGACACTGCCATGAAACCTGCTTGATGAGATATTGAGACAAAGGGATTAAATATCACAGTAAGCATTCATATGAGGTGACATGTCAATACGGTGTCAACTTCTTTCTCTTGGGTGCCTTGACCCGTTGCTAGACAGAAATCTTGGACTTTAGGCAAGCCCGCCTAATGCCAACGAGAAAGAGGCCTAGAGGGTCACACACTAAGTTTATTCAAGTATATCAAGTAGAATAAAGATTATTTCCATACATGGTTTAATAATTATTCAAGGAATCCTAAGTCGTTTTAATGTTGGAGGAAGAATAAAATGAAAACAAGTACATGCCGTGTATTAATGATTACATGTCGTGTAGTTTTTATTTTGAGAAAATGTACACGTCGTGTATTATTGAATGTACAAACCATGTAGTTTTCATTTTGGAAAAAAAATGAATAAATGAAAACAAGATATGAATTCCATATACATTGAATGTACACGCCGTGTAGTTTTCAATGAAAAACAAGTACACACCATGTATTTATGATTACACGCTGTGTAGTTTTTTCAGTCAGGATTTTGAGGAAATAATATCATTTTATTAAATGATATTTATTATAATAAGTGTGGGCGCATGATAAGGAATTAATGACTCAACATTGGGTTTTCAAAAAGTAGTTAATGAAATAAATAAAATGTGTAACGCGTTTATTTATTGTCAAAACTTTACAACCTCAAACCCGATTATAAATATCCTTACAACCCCAACTCATTTTCCTAAGAGAATCATTGTGCACAACAATTCTGGAAGATTCTCTCAAGACCGAAAGAACTCCGTCCTCCAAGAACACTCTCAAGACTGAGAGAGATCATCCTCCATCGGATCTAAACGATCTAAGGTGGATAACGCAAGAAAAGGTTTCTCCATGCTAGAACCCGGAGAATCCTTTGGCGACGTCCAGAGATACGTGGTGCACGTGTGGATCACTGCTAGAGAAATTTTATCCTTGGATTCTACGACACAATGACGAATCACATCAGAACATGATCATAAGTATCAACGAAGAAATAACACCAAAAAGGTACTTATTGTCTATTAATTAAATTAATTATAATCAACCTGTGACGATCCTCGTTTGTGGTTCTGGGACCATCCTTCTTTTTTGTCTATTTCTGTGATTTGATCCATGGAGACTGGCGTTTATCATCATATTGATCCCAGATTGATCATTGCTAATGAAAAAAGGCCAAGTGGGAACATCCACCCACGAGCTTCCGCTACACCCGGAACCTTCAATTCAGACTATTCTATGTTTGGGATATATTTAATGGGATTTATCTTCAACAAATATAACCACTAAATGGTATGATAAGAGAGATAAAAGGCCTCTCAAGAAGGTCAATCTTTAATATAAGTTTGGGGATCTCACATATGATATTGAGTTCATGGTTATCCAGAAATACACTACATATAATGTCCTTCTTTGAAGGTATTGGTTTCATAACGATGTGGAGGTACCTTCAACATTTCATAAATGCTCGAAATAACTCATTTATGGGAATGTCAGCATACTACATGGTGACAGCACTCCCTTTGAGCCTTTTAAATCCACATATGATGAGGAAAGTTTCTATAAAAGGGAGGGAAAAAACTAATGCAGGATGAAAATATAAATATTTTATTCCCCAATGGAATGGGGACCACCCCTGTAAATCACTGAAATATTCTCGACAATGATTATGTGTTACCCATAAATCTGATTGAGGTAATAGACTTAATCCTAGATGTCCAAGCTCCCCCTTTCCCCGGTGATACCATAAAAGAAAAAAAATTCTTCTCCATAATCTCTCTACAACACCTATGGTAGTAGATGATGATAATGACTATTCCCATTTCCTACCTCATCCTAATAGTGAAATAGATGACCTCATATTTCTTACCACATCCAAAAATGCCTCCACATAATCATAAGTGGAAAAAGGATAGGATTCCCTCAGGAATTCCCCTCCTGTGTTTGAGGAACACATATCCACCACCATTTATGAGATCAGGTAGATAAATCTAGGAACAACATAAGTCCTGCGACCAATATTGATTAGTGCCTCCATGACTCTCAGGGAGCAAGAGATGTACATTTCATTTATAAATAAACATCAATATGTGTTCACTTAGAATTATATGGAAATGCTCAGACTAAACCCCGATATGGCTACACACCACCTAGGATTACCTAATGACCATAGAGGTTTCAAGAAAGTGTCCAAGAGAATCTACCCCTCTCATGCTACTAACATAGAGTTGGAATTTGACAAACTGGTCAAAGCCAATTTTGTCTAGGATGTTCAATACCTGATACACATAAATTCTATACATGTTTTTAATCAATTTTCAATGTTTTTTAAAAAAAATGATAATTTCCATGTAATCTACATTTTTATTCAAAATATGGTATTTATAAATGTGGAATTATATTTGGCTTAAATGAATTAATAATATTGAATTTAGAGTTTTAAGTGTGTTTTTTATTTTTTTGGTTCATATTTGAAAAGTGTTGTGATTTTTCTAAGTTTTAATCATATTGTTCAGGTGTTTTTATAAAAAAACCATCTAGTTCAGCCCTCATCCATAGGGTCACACGCCACATAGGCATCCCATCAAGGTCCACCCATCTATACAAGCCCATGGGAAGGCCAACTTGAGAGGCAGGCTACACATGGGGGATCAGGTACATTCCAAGGCCTGCAGGGGTCAAATCCATGGCACATTATAGCTTTTCAATAGCTAGTAGATCCAACCCGTGGTGGTGAAACCCACAGATCATGGGAGGAAGGCTTCACTAGCACGGGTTGGTGCATAGTAGCGGACGGTGGTCCTCTATACACCAAGTGACTTCATTTCCACATTAAGCCTCCACTTTTTCTCATAATCCAGTACTCCCCACTTCTACGTTTCAATGTGGGATGGATTTTTATCTGTTTACTATTATATTTTAACAAAAACACCATCGTTCATCTAGATCTCACTGAACCTCATCTCAAACACCCATATCTTCCAACTCTACAACTCTCCACTATGAATTTTTCCCATGCATCACCAAGATTAACCATGGTCAACACCCTATAAGATCTATCCAAAGATCCAATTCCACCACAAAATGGAGAGAGCATTTGATTATGTTTGTGCATTGATGGTGAAAAGAGAACCTGAGCTATATATGGGAGATCAAAAAGTTCTAGATTATTTATGAAATTAATGTGAAGAACAACTTGATCTCCCCAAGGATGAAGAATCCACACAAGTGGTGGAGTTTTAAGAAAAGATGGAGGAACCAGACCACATACCTCCATCCACTGAGATCCAATTTCAAGAGGCAATTAACACTGAGGAAGTGATTGAAATAGAAACAACTCACAAAGATGATCTTAATTTGAATTATTTATTTTCTAATATTATTCAATATGATTTGAGTATCACTCCTAAATGATTTTGATTTTTATATTTCATCAATCCTTATTTTTTTTCTTAGAGGGAGATGATAAAGAATCATATGCACCTATTATGGAACACATAGAGTTCCCTGGTTTTAATAAACATGCATTTGGGGAATCCCATGAGGAATTACAAGTATATAATCCTAAGTAAATCAAGATAGAGTTTGATCATATTAAACAGGATAAATTTATTACTAATAATTAAAATTTAAATTTTGTTCAAGTAAAAATATCTTCTTAATTTTCCTTTAATCATTCAATTCATGCAGCCCAAGTTGAGCCAACATTGAAGAAGAAAGAGAATATTTCAAAAGTATAAACCAAGAAGGGGGATTATACATACTTTATCCTACCCCCAACATATAATATATACATTATTTTAAAGTTTTAGGATCAATTATACTCTATCCATGGGTCATTAGTCACCAAAAAAAGATGAAAAATAAGCTAGGAAAATCCACATGTGGTGGTTCAAGTCTAAGAAGATCCAACCACCACCAAATTATGCATAACAGCTGGTACTACCCTCTAGAGGCAGTAAAAATGTAGGGTCCACTTAGGGGATCATACCAAGAATTATCTTTATATTCTTTTTAGGAATTTAGATTTTACTTTAAATATTTGGAATAAGTCCAGCATGCAGCCCCACTCCCTCTTGTTTTTTTAACTTAAATGAAATGGTCATTTTTTTAATTGATTGATTTAATTTTGTATGACCATGATAGAACAAGGAATCACCAAACAGTAGAGAAAAAAGTATTAAGATTCATGGTAGAGGGAGTTCACTTTTAATATTTATCTTTTAAACTCCCTAAATTTTTTGTCCAAAACCATTTTTTAGATTTAAATTTAAAATTTCATGCCCATTATTTTATTTATGATTTACTTGAATTGTCTAGAAGACATTTCATTATTAGGAATCTTATAATTCCATGTTTTATATTTCAATGTTAATGAATTGAATGAGTAAAATGGATAATTAAATGATTAAAGTAATGTGTGGATATTAAAATAATAACTCATGATTTAAGGGAATTAGATGATTCATATAAATGAAATTTCCTAACCATTTATCAAACATTGAATTTATGAAATTTATATGAATTTATTTTTTATTATTAACCATTCATTTTCAAATTTTCCAATATCAAATGTTCCATTCCTGATAGGATTTCTAGACCAAATACTTCCTATTTTATTCTTGAGCATATTTATTGAGTGATCTTAGTATATACCACCTATTTGAACTTTTATTTGAACTTGTCAAAGCTATGAATTTACAAAAACAGAAATAAATTGGTTGAGGAAACTTTTTAAAATATCTTATCCTTAAAGACCATTTTTAAATTAATCCTTGTTTATCTCATAGAGACCATGAATAACCTTATTAAGAATGATCCATGTTTCAATACATTATATATACATTACTAGAATCCTCTTAGTATTTGAATGATATTTTAATGTTAAAGTTTTGGGATGAAGGGATTCATGGTGGAATTTATGAAATACATTATAAAGATATTTTATTTGATTCATTCATTATACTTTATTTTTTTCTTCCTAAAAAAATTCAAAAAATATAAATGGGTTGTGACTTAGAAGAATAAAAAATAACCATCATTGGAAAAATGATCTTCATCATATGTGCTTAGGTGGTAGATTTTAGGTTTATTATAATCATAAATTTCAAAAAACAATGGAAACAAGTTCTTTGAAAAATAAAAAAAGGTATAAAAGTAGAAAAAAATTCAAGAAGGTGAAAAAATAATTCATTATACCTTATTTTGATCATAACACTACATTGATTTTGGGAAGTGGGAGTTGTTAAAATATCAAGGGGATAATTTCATTACACTTTTACTTCTGATATCATGCTTTATACTTAAGAGATAAACCTCCTCTTTGATCCTTAATTTTTAAAACATCGATTCCAACCAACCTTAAACCTCAAAGTCATTTGATCCTTGATTGAAAATCCCTCATTATTTTATGTTCACTTTGTATTTACAAAGTAGAGAAAATATTTCCTTTACAATCCCATGGGTAAGAATCATGCATTCATGATATTATCATAACTCAACTTTAATAATATCAAGAGTGATGATTGAAAAAATTCAAAAGATAGGTAGGTCATGATTTGGCATGTATAACAATAATAGGAACTTGAATAAATGAGAATAAAAGCACTATCATTTTCAAATGGAAAAAATTAAAATACTTGAGTTAATTGTTTCTTTGAAAATTGAGAAATTAAATTGATATTTTATGTAGATTTTTGAAATTTTTATTTGACATTGAAAATTGTTTTATTTCATTACTTTGGAATTTGAATGTTGATAACATTGGTTCCCTCTAAATTCCTTGTTGAGATTTTATTCTTGAGGAAAAGAAGGGATTAAGTGAGGGGTATTTCACACACATAAATTCTATGCATTTTTCTAATCAATTTTCAATTATTTTTAAATGTTTTTCCATCATAATTACCATGTAATTTAAAGCTTTATTTAAATTTGGGTATTTGTAAATATAAAATTAAATTTGGTTTAAATGAATTATGATTGTTGAGTATAGAGTTTTGATTGAGTTTTTGATTTCTTTGGTTCATATTTGATAATTGTTGTGATTTTTTTATGTTTACATCATATTAATCATGTGTTTTTCTAAAAAATAACCAATTGGGTCGACTATCAACTATAGGCATGCATGCCACATAGGCATCATAATAAGGTCCATCCGGCCATGTAAGCACACGGGAGGGCCATCCTAGGAAATAGGCTACACACGGGGGATTATACCCATGCCAGGGCCTATGGGGGTCAAATATTTGGTTAATTATAGATTTTTCACAACTAGGAGTTATGAATCATGGTGGTGAAACCCATAGAGCAATGTGAGGAAGGCGTCATCGGCATGAGGTGGTGCATTGCAGAAGGAGGGGGTCCTCCGACCCCCACGTGACTTAATTGTCACATTGAGACCACACTTTGGATTATAATCCAGTATGATCCACTTCTATATTTCAATGTGGGATACCTTTTTAGTAGGTTACTACTCACTTTTAACAAAAATTAAGTCCTTTAACTCGATCCCACTCAGACACTCCTCAGGCACCCAATGCCTCGTAATCCACTACTCGCCATGATTTATCTTCTCCCTACATCACTGATATCCACCATGGATGACACCCTATAAGCTCAAGACCAATCTATACATCCACCACTGAAGCCCCATTTTACCTTGGGACATCTCTGAAGCCTCAGATAATCTCCATGATCATTATCTCAAGTTTCAGCTGGCCACTTCAATGGTTGAATGAATAAGGAGGCCTCTATTGCTTGTATTCTTGTGAATTCCCCAATGCTCACCATTGATTCAACTACCATGTCAAGTGCCTCTTGACCACCACATGCATTAAAGTCTTTACAAGTCACCCAATTCACACCATGAACAGGAAGTCTTCTCCAAGATGCATGATTTTAAAGAACCTGAGTCATTTGGGTGTTTCCGTTAATTCACTCTTGAGTTTCAGGGGGAAGAGATCTTTAAAAGAATAAAAAGATATATTACAGGTCTTGGGGTTAATTTTAAAGAAAATATCTTGATGATAAATTGTCCATACCCTTAATTAATTCCTCCCCTATAAATATAGGAGGTCTCAACCACTTTTTGGGAGTTCCATGCCGCATGGGAGGAGGCTAGACCGATCCTCCATACTGCTGCCTCCATCTTTTTTTCTTCATTTTATTTTTCTTTTCTTTTATTTTTGTTTTGTTTTTTTAATGTAGTTTTAAATTATATTTATTTAATAAAATATATTCATGCATTTTTATTTTTTGTGTCTTCTTACACACACTCTTCTTCTTTTTCTCTTCTTTCCCTTCTTCTTCTTCTATTTTCTTCTATCTTCTTCTTTGTCTAACCTTCTATCCATTCTAATTATTTTTAATTATTTTATATTTTATTTTAAATTTTATTCTCCATATCTATCTTCTCCATTTTTTATTATTTTAATGTATTCTTCATCACTCTACTCATTCTACTTTTTATTTTTTTATTTTTATTTTTTTCTCTTCTTCTCTTTTATTCTCTTCTTTCTTACCACCATGAACTCTTACCCTAAAAAATGAGGGACTAACCTGAGGCTTGTACTGGGGGAGGTAATTTGTGTTTCCATTTCATTCTATAATTAAATTATTATATTTAATTAAGTTTGTAGTGAGAAAGAGTGAAGTGCATGAGTGTAGTGATTTTCCACTATGGTACTGGACTCAAACTCATTTCTATTTGTTTTATAAATATTTTCCCTACCTTTCACTAAACATAATCTCTTCATTCAATAAATTTGAGCCTTTTAGTGGATGAAATGACATATGATTAAGTCGGTTCCTAGGATATGACACACTCTTGATTGATTTTTTCCATTAACCTTGATTATGGAGGAGGTGGAATTGAGATTACTAAAGGAATTCAAGGTTTCACACCACTAAAAAAATAAGAGTAGTTTAAGAGTGATATTTCATGATTGAACTATGAAACTAATTACAAACACTCATAAGGGGAATGATGGAATCCATAAACCAAACCAAAAAAATCCAAGTTATTTATTTTTTAATCACATTTTATCATTGAATTATTTCATCTTATTTCCATTTCTTTCATATAATAAAATAAAATAATAATAAAAATAGTTTAGGTGAATTAGATTAATTGAGTGAATAATAGAGAAAGATACTCAGGTTAGATGACCCTGGTTAGCCTCTGTGATTCATTAAGAAAATAAATTTTCTTTTTCTACTCCCTACAACAAGAATGCATCAATACCTAAGATGAATCACCAACATCATTCCTTCTAAGGAATAGAATGTTTAGATTAGAGTGTACATTGATTTTAGAGAGATTAATCAACATTTTATGAAGGATGGTTTCCCATTACTGATCATAGAACTCATGATCAATGCAACTACTAGCTTCTAAGATGTTTCCTTCATGGATAGGTATTCAGGATACACATAAATAAAGATGTCCCCTAATGATGAAGATGTCACCGCCTTTAGATCCCCCAAGGGAATATTCTACTATAAGATCATCCCCTTTGGGTTAAAGAATTTTTGTGATATTTATCAATGCTCCATGCATTATATCTCTAATCCCTTCTTAATATAAATAAAATAATTTTATGTTGATGACCTGGTGGTAAAATTATAATAGTGATGTTATTACTTTAAAAATCTCAAAACGGTCTTTGAAAATTTGTGATCACACAGTCTGAAGATGAACCTACTGAAATATGTTTTGGGGTAACGTGAGAGAAATCCCTTGGATATGTGGTATGCCTCCATGTCATTAAGTTAGACTATACAAATAATAGTTCAATTATATTAATTTTACCCCCTTGTAATCTCAAATAAATGATAGGGGTCTAAGGGAAACTCGCCTACATTCAACATTTCATAGCCAATCGGGATGGAAAATTTCACCCCTTCACCAAGATAATGAAGAAGGGAGTTTTTTACTTATGGGAAAAGGACTACCAACAAGTCTTTGAGAGTCTCAATTAGTACCTTTTCACCCATTGGCCTTGATTCCACTAGTGGAATGAAATCCACTCATATTATATGTGGACTCCATGGAAAGATAACTTGGAGTTCTCCTCACATAAAAAATGATGCTGGTAATGAGAACAGCTCTACTACCTCATATGAATTATCCTAGGTACTGAAACCTGGTAATATGATGTTAAAAATAATTGTCGCACACTCATAATTATTGGTAAAAAGATAAGGCATTACTTGTAGCACCATAAAGTCCACCTGGTCTCTCATATTGATCATATCAAGTATATTATTGGATGTTTTATATTGATTGGGTGTTTGGACCGATGGGAGGTTATTCTGTAATAGTATGAAATCCATTTTGTGTCACAAAAAACAGTGAAAGGGAAGGCCCTAGATGATTTCCTCACAGAACACCCCGCCCTAAAAAGTACATTGATGGACACTGATCTTCTAGATAAAGAGGTTTTCTATGCCCATGATACTCCCTAAACATGGGAGACATATTATGAAAGTGCCTCCTAAAGTCCTATTAGTAAGAGGGTGGAAAACCCAAGGCTTAATCTAGTTGGATTAGGGATTGTGTTTGTTTCTAGAAATTTATCAGTACTCTTTCTCACTATCTGATGGATGCATGAATAATGGTGAAGAATACCAAGCCCTCATCAGGGTCTTG
This sequence comes from Viscum album, assembly GCA_963277665.1. Lineage (NCBI taxonomy): Eukaryota > Viridiplantae > Streptophyta > Magnoliopsida > Santalales > Viscaceae > Viscum > Viscum album. Next base: position 1,236,736,264 of record OY728157.1, on the reverse strand, counting down.
GAACTAGACCTGCAATAGAAAATAGCCTACCTGAATATCAAAGGGGATTTGGATCTAGTGATAAAGAAAATAAATGGTGAATATTCCATCAAGAAGGAATATTTGGAACCTCTCACTGGATAAGTCAAAGGACTGATGGAAGAGTTACCTTTAAAACCCATGTTTCATCATGCCCCTTGATCATAGAATGATCATGTTGACACACTGGCTAATGCTGCTATAGTTTTGGCCAACCTAGATCAGGATAATGTGGTCTTATGTATCACGCAACAAAGGATAGTCTCATAATTCACCATATGTGACATGGAAGAGATCAATCATATAAAAACATCCCAAGAGTGTGATAAACTGATATCCACCCATATATAGATGGAGCCCATAATTGATTATCTTGAGATTGGACCCTCCTGACAGAACGAGCTACAAGGGAACAAATTCAGTTCTAAGTAGTGAGATTTACCCTTTAGGATGGTCCAAATGAGAAGAAAACCCTCTAAAAAATATGCTTTGATGTAATCCTCATTAGATGCGTAGTAGAAAAGGATATTCCCACCATAATGGAGGAATCCCATGAATTCTCGTGTGGTGCACATCAGTTTGGGACAAGGATGTTCCATCAAATTAGGTGGCTTGGTTGCTACTAGAAAACAATGATACAGGACTTTGTGTAATGAAATCAAAAATTCTATGTATTTCATATTCATGAAAACATCATCCATCAACCCTCATAATTTCTACATATTGTTAAATATTTATGTCCATTTGTCATATGGGGAATTGATATTGTGGGTCCATAACCCCCAGCCACTAACAAGTAGTTTAAGTACATAATTACTGCTACTGAATTCTTTTCTAGATGGGAAGAGGCAATACCCCCTCAATGAATTTGAGATGAAGAACATCATTAACTTCATTAATTCTAATATTATCACTAGGTTCGAAGTCCCTCACATGATATTAACATAAAATGATACCAACTTCTGCTCTACTAAGTTGAATAAATTGTACCAGGAGTACAACATCAAGTCCAACCACTCATCCCGCTATCACACGGTAGAAAATGGACATATTGAAACCATCAATAAGACTCTATAAAATATACTCTATAAAATGGTGAACAAATACAAGAATCCCTACTCGATAAGCTCCTCTGTGATTTATGGGCCTATCATACCACCACATGTACTTCTATATAAGAAACTTTGTATTCACTAGTGTACGAAATAGATTTATTATTTCCCATAGAATTATAGTTTACATCTTTATAAATAGATATCTATGGACAACTCTCAGACGATGAGAAATCGTGAAAGAGGATGGATGAGTTGGAATGAATTGATGATAAAAGGTTGCATACACTTAACAACCTTGAAGTCCATCATAATCAGAATTCACAATCATTAAATAAAAAGTTCTTCCTCTAATCATTCCTTTAAGGAGAACTGGTATTGGCTCTTAGAACCCCAATGATACACGGAAATAAACCTCCTAAGCTGAAACCCAAATGGGAAGGACCTTATATCATACATAAGGTCTAACATAATGGTGCTAACTCACTGGACACAATGGATGGGGAATGCATCATTCCCCCCCACCAAGTCATGGTTCCTCGTGAAATACTTTGTATAGACTTCATCAAAGACTCTCACATCATGACCACATGACGTTAAAATATATGGAAGTCATCCTGACCACATGATGTTAAACTGAACATAAGATATCCTGACCACATGATGTTAAACTGTACGGAAGATTTCCTGGCCAAATTATGTTAAAATGTACGGAATACGTCCTAACCATATGATGTTAAACTGTATAGAACACATCCTGACCACATGATGTTAAACTATACGGAAAAAATCCTACCGTATGACATTAAAATTGTATGGGAATCATCATCTCAATTAATATTCCTTGAAAACAAGATAGATATGTGAAAAAATAAAAATGGATTTCCCCCATCCCTATGTGTGATTTAGATTCATATAATGGATTCACCATCCAAGAACTACACATGTCTTGATTCCTACTATCACAAGATTTTTAGTAAAACACATATCCCAAATCCTCAATCCAACCATGACATACTCATCATGGTCACAATACATCAGATAGTGCGATAATGTTCAAGACTTCTTTTTCACATCGGGTAACCTTCTTCCTTATTTCATGATGTTAAAATTCATGGCTATACAATATTTATCTTCCTTTACACCAAGTTAACTTTTTTATTACCACATAATGTTAAACTACATGGATGATTTCCTCACCAAATGACACTAAACTCTATAGTTTTCTAGAACTGTGTATAGATTGATTCTCATTCTAATGAGATACGTAGGGATGACAAAATCATATGTATTGGCCCAACCAATGCATGATATAAAATTCCCTTATCCTTCCTATCAATCATCTCTATTTTGTGAAGGAAACCTTTCCATTCCTTATTTATCACACTGATCATAGCTCACATGTTCTTTGGAACTCTGGTAAAAGCTTCACCACATGATTGAGATGTATTAGTTCACAATAGGGTCAGCAGGGTCTAGGATAAAAGACCTTCAAAGGAAAACCATAAGTCCTTATCTCCTGACATTAAACTGCATGGTTGATATCACTTGCATGATATAAAACTACACATAACCTTGGTCCTCACCTAAGAGTAACACTATCCTTGGTGTTGTTCTCCCTCCACACCTAATTAAATAACTATGTGTGTCTTAATTCATTCCATTGCAGGATATTTAGTGACACCTAGATCTTGAGTCTTAGGCTCAGCCAAAATATTTTCTTTTCAAATTGGGAAACTTGTGTCCTCACCTCATGACATTAAACTGCATGGTTTCTCAAGAACTACATGTGCCTTGATTCTTATTATCACAGGCTATATAGTGAGGCCCAGATATCTGATCCTAGGTCCAGCTAATTTAATTAATGGGAAAAATACCCCCCCCCCCTGCGCATGGGTCATACCTATGAAAAGAGTTTCTCATTCAATATATATGTGTGTCTTGATTCCTATCATCATAGGATACATATTAGTGCCCATATTACCTATATCGGGACCATTTTCAACAATAAATGGGAATAATTCCACCATCTATGTATGGGTCAGACCTACGTAGAGATTTTCCCATTCAAGAACTATGTGTGGCTTGATTCCAGTCATCAGAGGATACATAATGATACTTGAATATTTAATATTGGGTTCAGCCACATCATATGAGATTATAAAAATGTACCCCCAACTACATATGGGTTGGCCCTATGTAGAAATCCATCTAAGACCCTCTTCTACACAGCTTTACCAACTATATATTTGTCCCTTGTTTCTCACATATATCATTGCTCATGTTGTCACGACACATTCCATAGGGGCCCTTGCCACAACTCCACAATCCCAAATTCAGTAAGCTAGGGGCTGGTTACTAGCATCGAGTAGGCATATCACTAACATGGAAGACATTGTCTGTATACCTATACGCATTCACACATCTCCAAGCCCACAAATGAGGAAAAGTAAAAATCCAAAGAATCTATGCATGCAGTCTAGTAAGTAAAACACAACCAGAGTATAACAGAAAGTGAAGTACAGGGTGGAAAACTAGGCCAGTATACAAGCCTGCCAAATGGAAGACAGAACATAAGTAAAACCCTAAGTCCCTATAGCACATCTACCAAAAACCCTACCTGAAATGTAGGTGAAGGGTAACTGCTTGAAGTCGTAGGAGTATGCCTCGTCTGTCTAATCTCACTAAGCACCACCTGGTCCCAGCCTTCCCTCAACTCTGTCAAAGCGTTAGTCATCTGTACAAGACACTAAACATGCGGGTAAGGCCCATATAGGGGTGATTAAAACATTACTCAGTAAGACACCCCTAAACCAAAATGGTAAAGCACAAGGGAAAATCACAAAGAAAATCACAGTCATCTCTACACAGATAGATTCCCATGCATATACAAAGTATATCCAGATATAATAATTTTAAAAACTAAGAATCGTGAAGTCCCAACCTCATAGATAGTATTATAATTCTCATTTAAGGCCCAAATCATAACCCATAAAACTAGGATGACACGCTCCATGAGCTCAGCCATCTCTGATGGCACCTGTCCGAGAGATACAATCCATTGGGAATAACTCTACCATTCTTAATTGTATGTCCAAGAGGATGTGCTCTATCAAGAACATCCTACAAGGTCCAGATCCAGTGTCCAGAACCAGAGGTCCAGTCATCATTATCTTCTTCCCAATTCAAGACTAAGGAAAACCCAAGTGAAGAGGCCCACCCCTCTCCACTGTGTACAGTTGAGGGAGCATTGCTCCAGACTAACCTGTGAAACCTCAATTGCTCTTGAAAGGAGTAGACCGAACCTTAGTCCTTCTAGGGAGCACTATATCCTATCTAAGTAACATTCACATCAAGTTGATGGGACCACTCCTTATAGTTGTGTCCTATAGTTGAGGGAGCTCCAACTCCAATAGAGGACCCGCTACGTGCCTCTACTCAGATATGGGGGAGTATGATTCATTAAGTTAGGACTCACGCCCTTTTTCCAATAGGGGAGTGCTGCTCATGAAGGACCTGCACCCGGATATGATAGGGGAGTACTACTTCATATATTGAGTACATGCACCCTACTTGGTAGGGGAGTACTACTTAGTGACTAGAGGGCCCAGACCCTAGTATGAATGGGGAGTACTGACTCTGTTAGTTTGTTTGTTATGGGGGACTTGCACCCTATTACCTTAGGGGAGTACTGAACCCAGGATATAGGATCCACTCCCAAGCACAAAATGTGAGTATCGACTCCTATAATAAAGGACCCACACCCTACCTGGTAGGGACTCTATTGATACTCCAATTATAGAGAAACCCACACCCTAGTCCATTAGGGGAGTAACAAACCTAGAGGAAACTACCCAAAGGTAAATAACTTGCGCCAATGATGTAGGGAGTCTCTTCTATACCTATGGATAAAGATAAGGAATACCCAAAACCTAAATCTTCAGGGGAGTACTGTCTTGTCTTCTCTTTATATGAACCACCCTGATTCCTCTCAGGGTCTGCTTGTACCGGGATGACCCACTCCTCAAACCATTTGTCCATCCATAAAATTCCACAAAAACTCACTTAGAGTGTCTCAAAAGTACCGTCTCATTTCAAGGGTCCCATCACCGCATACAACTCGTCAAACAGACGCTTTGTTTGAAAGTTACAGGCGTTTTAGTAAAAAGGGGTCGGTTGGGTTTGTGCTAGTTCTAACCCGGTCTGACTGACCCGACCTAACCCAACTCGGGGTCGATCGACCTGAATCACTAGGCCTAGCCGAGCCTGGTGGATCCATCATGTCCCACTCGAGTGGGCCAGTTCGATCCACCATGGATGAGACAATCGTCGTGTCTGCTTCGTGCCACACGGTCGGCCGTTAATCCTATATGCCCACAGCTAGAGCTGCGGGTCCAGCTCACCCCGCCATGGCATGAAGCCATGACTTTCTCCCACATGGATAGCCACGTGTACATGGAATTCACTACCTCCACTTAATTTTTTTTGCCGATTCCGGAAAACCGGTGGCTTCTTCTGCGGTCCACCAAACTCGCTATTGTGGTCCAATTTTTGATCTATAAGAGGTTTTGGGATCCTATGGTTGCTTTATTCATAGCCATGGGTTAGAATTCATGTTGTGACCCATCCCTCAAAAAATTATCAAATGTAGGTATCTCTTGTGTCACTTAGATCCATTCATTTTCATCATTGTCGCACCTATGTTAAGTCGTTGTGAGGTCGGATCTCTGATTTGGGATCGTTGCATTGTGAGACGGATATGCAATGACCCATTGTTTATAACCCCATAAAGAACGTGAAGAACACATAGTTCAAAGGGGGAAGAAAAACACATGTGAAAATTAAAGGATCGAACCTCCTTCATTGTTCATTATGGTGTTGATCCTCTCCCATTAGAAGGATTTATTAGAAAAAACCAAAATAGAATTTAAATTCCCCAAAAATCTTCTCGTAGTCAAAACCCTCCCACTAGAATGATCGTGTCACAATTCAACCTATTCATGGGTTGATCCGCATTATTTGTTTAGAAATCAAGAACAGGGAAAACATAATCAAAACCAAACACCCTACCTAGATCTCGTTTGATCATTGACGAAGATAGAAGTTGTTTCATCGTCGTCGATCCATTGAAGAACAATCTCGATCCGCGCTCTGATTTCCAAAACTGATTCATCCTCATTTATTATTGAGATAGAGCCTCTTCACTTTGCCTTAGGGGAGCTCCAAAGTTATGGAGATAACCCTATATCTCTGGTGAATATTTTTTTTAAATAAAATCTTCATTGCGTAAAAAATATTTTTATTTAAAATATTTTAAGGACGTCTACATCCAAAATCTAACTTTTTCATATAGCCTGTGTTGGATGATGATAGACCCCATATAAGGTCAATTCAATGTTATAAATGCAATTTTTCTCTCAGATTTCTGATCCGGGCATTCGTTTGAAAGATATTAAAGATCAATTTTCACCACTTGAGCGCTTTTAATTAAAAACTGAACTTTATTCAATGATTTATTCTAGGCACACCAATCCTTGAAATCGCACATCGTCTTAGTGGCCAGTATCATAATTTTCCAAAATAATTTCTAAAAATAAATTTAGGAAAAATATGGATCATTAAATTCTCCCCACCATAGGACTTTTTGTCCCCAAAAAGCAAAGGCCTACACTCACGGGAGGAAAAACTCAGCTCCCTACTGGGCTCCCCTTCCAGTGAGTTCATCAAGGGTCCCTATGTTGCTTACAATAATTCACTCGAAGGAACCACTTGGATCAACCACTCTCATGTCTATATTCTTCTAGGCCAACACTGTGCAATAATGGAACAAGTCTCTTTAGCTGCGACAAGTGGGAAAGCACCAACCACTATGGTTAATCTGTTTTCATGGGGTCTATCAGCTCACCTCCACGCTAACCTGATGTAGATATTGGCGAAACTCCATAGTTCACATCCACCCTTGGATGAACTATAAAACAGTTTCCACAAGCGGTACGTATTCTAGGTTGAAGCAGAATACGCATGGGTATTTGTAAACAAAACAGGCATGCCCCAAGAGCAAACGCTAGGTCTTACTAGGCCCTTTGTCTATAACCTCCAACTACCACAAAACTTTCTAAAATGGAAAACACTTCCAAAACCAATAGTGGTATCCCAACTGAGTATGGATGGTAAGAAACCATTCTATACTATGGAAACATCATGGGGTCTAACTCTACCACCATGAAAATGATCCCAATAAAAAGATGTCGAGCAGAAAAAATCCACTGGTAGTGTCGGGATCTGCTCTGATGCTTCATTGTAATTCTCACTCAGAATATGTAAGACCAGGGGATTCACCCACCGTGCCTCAATATTAGGTTTCACTAACCCCCTTCTCAGTATTCCCTTTGCGAGGGTCAACCCTATGATGCCCCCTTTTACCAACAAGGAAACCTTGTTTCATCATCATGGATACACTACACCCTTCATATAAAATAGTCAATCTATTCGTGAATGGTAGTAGTCAATACTAAGAATGATGTCATAAGGCCTCGATTCTATGACTAAGAGATCCCAACTACAACCCTCACCTCCGAGAGTCGGGTCACACTATCAGCGCTAGTGTGTGATTATTGAGTCTCCTCCAACAGGAGTCTCTAATCATGAGGGTCAAGTCTGTGATTTGACCAGAACCTCTAAGCCTCAAAAAAAACTCACAGAAGAAGGAGAACAACTATAACATGTGTCCATTAGTACGAAATAAAAAAATAAAATACACGGGTCATACCTTGGATCTCTCCTAGAGCCTCTAGGTCATAATCCATGACTGCATCCAGCTATCCTCACCCATGGACTCTAGCTCCCGGAGCCTGGCGTGGACCACCTGGGGGTGGTGGGGGAAACACTGAAAACTATATGTCACTTCTTTCTACTCTTCCAGCTCCTCTGCCTCACCCGTCATCTTACGGAACTCCTTGCTCCAAGTGTTGTCTCTTCCAAGGCAGCACATCAGCCAAATATCTTATAGCAGTACGGGCGGTCAGACAATAACTAGAGAGATGCCCCCAACCATCACAAGCATAACAATTTCTCTCCCATAGCTGATCTGGTCCTCGGTACTACTCCTACACCATTGACCCATGTGTCAGTGTTCAGGCATGGGTATACCTCCTACGTTATAATCCTTTCACCTATCATCTTCTAGCTCCTATAGGTGCCTTTATCTCATGACCACTAATATAGGTCACATTCATCTTTGCCTCATCCAGAAAACTCTCAAACACTGGGGCTCACTCCAACACCCCAACATATGTCGTAATACTAAGGTATATCATTGATGCCCTGATCTCCCGATGTAGTCCCTGCTTGAAGATTTGGGCCCTAAAGTATGGGTCTCACACCATGTCAATATAGTAGCGAGATAAGTCCTTAAATCTCACCGAGTACTATGCTACCATCATGCTTCCATATTGTAGGTGTGGTAGCTCCTGTATATGCACAGAGTGTAACATCGCTATAAAGAACTCCTCCCTAAAGAGGTGCTCAAATTCTTTCCAAGAGAGGGTTGCCTCCTCATAAATCTAGATAACTAAGCTCTACCATCATCCTGATGAGCCCTGAAAAAAACTCATGGCTAGGACTGCCATCTGGTCGGGAGGTAGAAGATGCACGTGACTACCTCCATCCAATCCTCACCTACTGAAGGATTTGTCTCCCCTCATAACCTAGGAGGTTTCTACCTATATAACTCATAAAATACACTGAGACTACATGAATCCTCTACCGGGAGTGCTAGTATCAATTGTTGATCAATGGGTTGTGAAATCACTGGTTCACCACCCAGTGGGGCTATCTCCAGTACTAGTCCCTATACTAATGCCTCATCGCTAAGCATATCATCCTCATGGTCATGAAATGGAATCCTAGCTGGTTATCTATGTAGAGGCATCCTAAAATAGATCAAGATGAATCACAGTTAATAAATTATATCTAGAGAGATGACTCAAGAAGGAAATGGAAAACAAAAAATCATTCTTATATGATATATGTACCATTAATTTTTCTATAACCAGTGTTTTCATGTACTAATTCGGGAAGCAGGTGTCTAGAGTCCTGGTGTTTGGATACGTCGGTCTCTGCACCAACACTGGAGTCCCTAGCCAGAAAGCTGAACTCGAAGCACTTAACACTATTTCCCTAAACCAAACTCACCGACTCCTAGTCCCAATGTGGAACTGACCTCCTCTAATACGACTCTATCATTACCAGTCCCAGAGGATCCCATGTTGTGACTCCCCAATCCCACCTCTAATAGGCTAGGGGCTGGTGAATAGCACCGAGTAGGCATATCAATAACATGGGAGACATTTCCTATGTACATGTATGCATGCACACATCTCCAAGCCCATAAATAATGAAAATTAAAATAGCCAAGGAAGCTATGCATGCAGACCACTAAGTAAAACACAACCAGAGTGCAATATAAAGTAAAGTACATGGTGGAAAACTAGGCCAGTATACAAGACCACCAAAATAAATACATAACACAAGTAAACCCCTAATTCCCTGTAGCACATATGCCGAAAACCCTACCTAAAAGGTAGGTGAAGAGTGGTTGCATGAAGTTGTAGGAGTACACCTCGTCTGTCTAATCTCACTGAGCACCACTTGGTCCTAGTCCTCTCTGGACTCTATCAAAGTGTTAGTCGTCTGCACAAGACATGATACATGCAGGAAAGGATCATTCATGGGTGAGTAAAACAATACTCAGTAGGACACCCTGAAACCACAATGGTAAATCACAAGGGAAAAAATACAAAGAAAAGTACATTCATCTATACACAGGTATATTCACATATATATACCAAGAATATCCAAATATACTCGTTTTAGACACTAATAATCACGAGGACCCAACCTCAAAGATAGCATTAGGATTCTCATTGAAGGACCAAATTGTAACCCATAAAACTAGTAGGACACACTCCATGAGCTCATCCATCTCTGATGGAACCCGTCTGAGAGATACACTCCATCGGGAAAAACTCTACCATTCCTAATGGTACGTCCAAGAGGATGTGCTCCATCGGGAACATCCTACAAGGTTATTCTCCAGTTCCCAACACTATAGGTTCAGTCATATTTTTCTTTCACCCAACGTAGGACTAAGGAAAACCCAAGTGAAGAGGCCATCCCCTCTCCACTGCATATAGTTGAGGGAGCATTACTCCAGACTGAACTGTGAAACCTCAATAGCTCTTGCAAGGAGTATCCCATACCTCAGTCCTTCGATGGAGTACTAGCTCCTATCTAGGTAATATTCACATCAAGTGGAGGGTCATGCTTCTCATAGCTATTCCCTACAATTGAGGGAGCTCCAACTCCAATGGAAGACCCGCTCCCCACCACTACTCAGATACGAGGGAGTACGACTCTGTAAGTGAGTACTTGAACCCTGGTTCCAATAGGGGAGTTCTACTCATGAAGGACCTACACCCTGATACGATAGGGATGTACTACTTCGTATATCAAGGACTCGCACCCTACCCGGTAGGGGAGTAATACTCAGTGACTAGAGGGCTTGCACCCTAGTATTAAAGGGGAGTACCAACTCTGTTAGTTTGTTTTTTATGGGGGATATGCACCCTAGTACGTCAGGGGAGTAATAACCACAGGCTAGAGGACCCACTCCCTAGCATGATAAGGGAGTATGAAATCCTATAATAGAGGACCCTCACCCTACCCGGTAGGGGAGTACCTACTCTATTGATATGCCAATTATGGGGAAACCCACACCCTAGTCCATTAGGGGAGTAACACCCCCAGAGGAAACTACCCAAAGGTAACAAACCCATGCCCACAACTTGGGGAGTCCATCTCTACCTAAGCAGAGAGATAATTAATACCCACACCCTAAATCGTTATGGGGGGTACCGTCCTAGATTCTCTTTGTATGAACCACCTTGATTCCTCTCAAGGTCTGCTTGTACTGAGAAGACCCACTCCTCAAACCATTAGTCCATCCATAAACTTCTACAAAAACTCACTTAGAGTATCTCAAAAGGATTGTCTCATCGCAAGGGTCCCAACTCCATAGACGGCTCATCAAATGAATGCTCCATTTGAAAGTTACGGGTGTTTTAGTAAAAAGGGGTCAGTTGGGTCTGGGCCCAGTCTGACCTGGTCAGACCAAACTGGTCTAGGGTCTGCCAACCCGACCTGAGTCCAACCCAACCCACTGGGTCGACTGAGCCCAGCTAGGCGGCTTCATCTCGACCCACTTGATCGGACCGGTTTGATCTATCCCAGACATGTCAAGCACTGTATCTTCTCCATGCCACATTGTCGGCTTGACCAGTCACTGTTCTCACACACCCGTAGGTCTAGATCACCCTGTCATGTCATGAATCCATGGCCTTCTCCCACATAGACAGCCGCGTAGATGTGCCTATCGGCGCCGGTTCCAGCACACCGGTGGCTTCTTCTACGGGCCACTAGACTCGCTCCTGTGCTCCGATTTTCGATCTAGAAGAGGTTCTGAGATCCTCGGGTTGCGTTCTTCAATGCCAGGGATTCAAATTCATGTTGTAACCCAGCCCTCTAAAAAATTCTTGAATGGAGGTATCTCATGCGTTGCTTCGATTCTTATTTCATCATCGTTGTCGCACCTCTATTAGGTCATCATGAGGTTGGATCTATGATTTTGGATCATTGCGTTGCGAGATGGATAGGAAATGGCCCATTTTTCATAACCCCTCAATGAACATGAAGAATTCATGGGTCAATGGGGAGAATAAAAACACATGTAAAAAATTGAGGAGAGAACCACCATTTTTGTTCATTATGGTGTTGATCCTCTCTTGTTAGAAGGATTTAGTAAAACAAACCAAAATAGAATTTCAATTCCTTAAAAATCATTCCGCAGTCAAAACCCTCCCACAAGAATGATCCAGTCACGGGTCAACCTGTTAATGAGTTGATCCGCATTCTTTATTTATAAATCAAGAATGGGAAAAACAAAATCAAAACTAAACACTTTAACTCGATCCGTTTTGATCTTTGATGAAGAGAGAAGTTGTGTCGTTGTCATCATCAATCCATTGAAGAATGATCTCGATCCACGCTTCCATTTCCAAAACCAATTCATCAGCATTTTTCATCGAGATAGATCCTCTCATTTTACCTTAGGGGATCTCCAAGTTTATGGCGATAACCCTAGATTTATAATGAATATTTTTTAAATAAAATCTTTATTGTGTCAAAAATATTTTTATTTAAAATATTTTAATGATGCCTACGTCCAAAATCTAACTTTTTTGCCTGGACTGCTCCAGATGATGTTAGGCCCCACCTAAGGTAAAGTCATTGTTTTGAATGCAACAGTGCCCTCGGATTTATGATTCGGACATCCATTTGAAATATATTAAATATCAAAGTTCATCTCTTGAGCACTTTTAATTAAAAACGGAACTTTATTCACATATTTATTTCAGTCACACCGGGTCTCAAAATCACACGCCGTCTTAGCACCCGATCTCATAATTTTCCCAAATAAATTATAAAAAAAATTAGGAGAAAAGCTAGTTCATTGCTCATATGATATTAGTGAACATAGAAGTCCTATCTGGATGATGCAATGGTGGCGCACTTGATATTGGAAACAATGACCATACATTATAATGTTAAATTTCATAGAAAAATTCCTTATCACATTACATTAAATTGTACAATAGATACATCCATAATACAAGATTAAAAAATGAGTAGTTCATCACCCATTTTCATTCCTAATCAAAGGATCATAAGATCCTAACCTTGTTCAACCAGATAATGGGGTTCATCCATAATCTTTTTGAGAACCTTAGCTCATTAACCACACTTCATGTCTTGAGAACCTCAGGTTTCCATAAATCTTTCATGGACCTTGGAAATAAAAATATATCTCTCTTTTTTACCATGAAAACGATGAATGAATTCTTTGACCAATCTTCTAGAGATATCTTGTCCTTGTAAGAAGGGATCTTTGATCCTTGTGATCCTAATGTCACCATAGAAAACTCTTCACCTTAGATTTTTATGATCTATTCCTTGAAATATTGTCTCATTACATTACTCATGACCCAAGAAACCTAATACATTATTTATAACATTTTCATCTCCCAATCATAAGTATATTGGAGAACTCCTGACACTGGATATCCTAATCAGGCTGTTTTGTAACATTACCCTCATACCAGGTCCATGTGCATCATGAACTTAATCTGACTGCACTTTGGTTAAATTTGTATAACCTTAAACTCTATCCTTTTATGGTATAAATTTAAAGGCCTTAAATTGTTACTTAAAGAAACATAAAACTTATCAGGTTGAAAACCCAAAAATGGTGGACTGAGAAAGATTCAAGTCTCCAATTTCTAGACTCTTCCTCTTTAAAGTTTAGGAAAAAATAGAGAATAAATAAATAAGGAATAAAGCTTATAGTGGCCACTTTGTGACCCTAGTAAAAGATGAGTTATTCTCACCAGACCCCCTGGTCATGGAAAAATTTAGAATAATGATTTTTCATGTCTCTTCACTATGAAAACGTATTCACTGGGAGGTGACACAAACTATAGATTGCTAAAACCCTTTTTCAATATTATTTTTCCATAAATCACATTTCATGATTTGATCACCTTGGATCACCGCAAACATTCCATGGCCCTTGGAAAAGGACACATAACTTCAAGATATCCTTTGTTTGACTATGAATTTATGCCTATGGATCTTACATATGATCTTATGGTTATCAACCAAATGTGTCACTGTCTTGAAAAAAGAAATTTCTGATCCTTGTGATCCCTAACATAATCATTGTGGAATGAAGCGCCTTAGGGTATTTTATGTCATCCCCAACATGGTTTTCCCATGTCATCCTCATGACCCAAGAACTTTGGACCATGATTGACAGTCCCCATAACCAGACTATTCAAGTCGATTCAACATCCTTGATGTTATAACATTTTGTTTTATTACCCTTTCTCAAAGTAGGAATGTGACACCCCATTCATGAAGCTTTTGATAGCCCACATCCCATGATGTGAATCCATAGGGAATTGTACCAGATCTTCCTAGATAGAATATAAACTTCCCTAGGGTTTCATAACCCTTCATGTATAGCTTTCACCCCACTTCTCACTTCATAGTCCAGGAGTTTGAGTCTTTTAAAATCATTCACGACCCTCAAAAAAGAGTGGGGACATCTCTATTTGACCATGCTATCGATGCATAAGGGATTTGACCTGCCAACTAGAGGAATCAGCTTGTTATAGGAAAGGAACTCAGGTACTTGTGAGACCTTGTAACATTGTTCCTAAACTCGAAACATCAGGGTGTTATGGATCATTTCTAAAAATTTTACCCCATTCCACATTTTCTGATTCATACTTTTGGGTTACGACTTACACCACCCATATTCTAATTATCCTGGTGAACTTAACTTCCCTAATATTTTACCCTCAAGTAATGATACCCTCTTAAATCTTTCATGACCCTTAGAGAAGAGTGTGGATAACTCTATTTGATCATGATATCGATGCATAAGGTCTTTGACATACCAAATAGATACATCTTCTCCTTATAGTAATCGAAATCCAATCCCTGTGAGACTTGGAAATACCATGGTGGAACTCGTCACCTTAGGGTGTTTTGGGTAATCCCTATCATGTCTGCCCCATATTCCATATTCATCAACCATGTCCTAGGAAGTAAAATTCTAAAATACATATTATTTGAAGTCCAAGAATCAATACTTTAAAATACATAGTATTTTACATCTTGGAAGAAAGAATTCAAACTGCATGGCATATTTCACATCCTTAATGCATGATGATAAAATGCATGGAAGAAATCCTTACCAAATTAATCTAACCTATACAATAGGTTTCCTTATCGCATGAAGTTAAAATAAATAGAATATTTTCTTTCCACATGACATTAAACTGCATTGAGAATGCTACTTCATAGAAGTTATATTACCAATAGTAGAAAATCCAAGCTAGAAGACTCTAAACTACCATCAATAAAAGTTATGATATAAAATACCATAAAATATAACAATATAAAGTAAAATATAGAAGATCCTAAACTAAATCATATAAATGGTCTAGTTTTACAAACCATAAAACATCCCCAAGGACTCTAGCGGGCATTTACTTTCCCTAAAAGTGAGGCCTTGTCCCTGTAGACGTTACTCTTAAAGGGGGAGGGGGAATCGTTGACGTCTTCCAAATGAGCATAGGAAAATCTAAAAGGAAAGAAAAACCCAACCCATGGGTATTATTTTATCAATAAATAAAAGGAATTTAAGCTATAAAACTCTTGAGTATCACAGAACCTTTAGAAGGACATGTGATCACATAACCCACAAAATGTCATTCGAGCGGGTCATGCACAGTGCATGATCTGCTTTTGATCATGCGAGGACCCTTTAACAAGACTCCCTAATCATGAGAAGTAACCTATAAAATCATTTATGATCATATGAAGTCTTCTAGGCAATCCCTTTCGATCATGCAACTTTTTGACTATCAGACTCTTGATAATTATCCAAAACCACTTGTAAAATAAATGATGAAAATATACAAAAGGTGGAGACCTTATGTGATCATTTATTTTAATGAGGTAAGATTATTTGATTCATGAGACCCCAAAAATACCCTAGAAACATTTTCTCCTTGTTTCAAAAAATCATGTTAGCATGTCACCTTCATCATGTGAAGGGTCTCAAACATGTCTATTCAATTATGCATTGTCCCTCCAAGTTTGTATACAATCAGAGGGGGTGTCCATGACAATGCATGTGAATTACCATAAGATCCACTACTTGTCACATGATTCATGTAGAAAAGGAGAATTATTTTCTTTTAAAATTCTCACATGGCATTACAATATCTTTTGTCTATGTAGAATAACAAAGGAAATAAAAAAGGGGAAAGAAGGAGGCCTCATTTTAAGGGGAGTTACATTTTTTCATGAAATTACGCCCTCAAAAAGCAATAATGATCTCATGAGGGACCTTGTACATGTTTTACTAATATCATGGAGGATCCCTAGTCTCATAAATTACCCCATAAAAGTCATCTTCGATCATGAAAAAGAATTTCCATGGGCATCCTAATCTAGAGAATACTCCTAGACATGCCCACTTGACTTTTTAATTGTTGGTTGACATTTCAACATGGTTAGGTGAAATACCTTTGATTAAACAAGGTTTAATATATGGTACATTGGTGGGACATTCTTGCGGTCAATGAAAATCATGTGACCCCCCTGTACGACTA
Source organism: Viscum album (assembly GCA_963277665.1). Taxonomy (NCBI): domain Eukaryota; kingdom Viridiplantae; phylum Streptophyta; class Magnoliopsida; order Santalales; family Viscaceae; genus Viscum; species Viscum album. The sequence goes on along the minus strand of OY728157.1, from coordinate 1,236,719,892 downwards.
ATGGAAAGATCATGAAAAGTGTGTGATGTGATTCTCCCTCCACCGGTTCCAACTCATATCTGCAAGATATGCACCATGTAAGGTGGCATATAACTAGGTTGGAGAGGCCTATAAATCCCCCCTAACATAAAAAATGATTATTTTGAATTAATTTAGTGATGATGGTGAGATAATAGTATAAGAATTCTTAGAGATGGAGGTCATGAAATTTCAAGGTCTTCTAGCAGGTAAAACTCAAGGAATGACCTATAGGATCACACTACATGAATATGTGCATCGCATGATCACTTTATATATTCGACAAGGGACTTCTGATGTGTCTTACAAATTATGAGAAGGGGTTTACACATTCCTAATGGGTCATGAAAAACCAAAATAAAATTAATACTTGATAAAACATGGGGAACATATTCAATTAAGACAGGAAAGGGTTGAAGACTTATGCACAGAGGAATATGATATAATGTGATGGAATCATATGATCTTCGTGACTTATCCATATCATACTATAGTGATAGGATTTTCCTCCCAAATATCGTGAAGCCCTCCAGTAATGCCATCCAAAGTCTCATAAAATTATTAGGATGTGTCAACCAAGTCTTGCATAACCCTCTAGAAATGCCATCCATTTCATACAATGACAAATGGACATATCATCCAAGTCATGCAATGACCTCCAGAAAATTATAAGAGGTCTCAAAAATTCCCCAATACATGTTGATAAAGACATGTGGTGGAACTAATACATGTCTATTTTTATCATGAAACAACCTCCTAGAAATGTCATTTAGGACTTTCGAAGCCCCCCAGTCATGTTGCCCAAGTCTAGTGACACCCTCTATACATGTCAACCTTGGTCATGTGATTTTTTCTTGAATTGTCACCTAGATCATGTGATTTACTTCAGATATGTCAAATAGATCATACAATTATCTTTGAACATGTCTTTTAGACAACCAGTACATGTCCATACATCTTCATATGTGTCAAGAAGACAATCGAGACATGTTAGGAAGATGCCTTTGGACATGATAACCCTTCCTGGTGGACATAATCAGTCATAAATACAAATTAAAATATGATAAATCTAATTATTGATATAACCAGGATACATAGGATGCCTCTCTGAGGCCTAAACTCTAATGGGAATCCACCTTAGTGTATTTCATTCAATATCCAAAATGAACTACAATAACTCTAATTCCTTTTATAACCAGGATACATTGGATGACTCTCTAAGGCTCAAGATCATATGGGAATCCAAGTCCCCCAATATCCAAACTGAACTATAAGAACTATGATTCATAATATAACCGAGATATGTAGGAGGCCTCTTTGTGTCCTAAACTCTAATGGGAATCCACCTCAGTGAAAGTCCCTTAATATCCAAATTGAACTATGATAACTCTAATTCCGAATATTACCAGGATACCTAAGACATCACTCTAAGTCCTAAGCTCTAATAAGAATCCACCTCAGTGTAATTCCCTCAATATCCAAATTGAACTTCAAGAACTCTAATTATTTCTATAGAAATAATATATAGGATGCCTCCCAGAGGTCTAAGCTCTAAGGGTAATCCACCTCAGTGTAAGTCCCTTAATATCTTAGACATTCCAACCATCGGGACCCAATCTCTCCCGTGGTCTTATCATTCTTCCCCATCCATCAGTGGATTAAGAAGATAATTGGTCTACAATAACTCTGATTCATTTCATAAACAAGATACATAGGATGCCTTCCTAAAGGCCTGATCTCCATATCAAACACTCCATAAGGGCCACCATAGTGCATAATTACTACATCTATATAAAGTTAGATTGATCAGTTGTTATCCCTTATTTCCCACACCGAGCATGGCTCATGTGGGATTAGGGATTCTTAATAATCATATCATTATCATCATGATTTTTCCCCATCCATGGAAACATCGGTGTGTAATCCCTATTTAGTGGCATACTATGACTATCCCCATATAAGGGAATCCACCTTGGGGAAAGTCCAGGGGGTGTAATTGAACTACTTTGACTCTAATTATTTCCATAACCAGGATACGTAGGATATCTCCTTGAGGCTCGATCTTAACACCTAGTGTCTAAGTGACCTCATATATTTCCTTTATGTGTGATGTTAAACAACACTGGTCCAATGAAATACATGGGTTTTTATTCCTGTTATAAACAGAATATATAAGGTTCCTCATAAAGGTTCAATCCCATCCTCAAGATATCAATTGCCTCCTTAGATGTTAGTGAAATCCAAAGTGCCTTGTTATATGGATTCAAAATATAAGCCGCTACCCATTACTAGGGAAACAGATGGAGATCCTTGGATACATACAGATGGACTCATTAATAGATCCTCCTTTACACATGAATTGGGTTCAACACTTGATCATTTTGTTATGGTAATCCATTCCATATAGAGATTAGGAAGATAAAACATAACTTAAATATATAAGAGATTACTAGAGTAAGAAAGAATTCTCCCCAAAAGGGTGTGATGGGCCCGGCCTACCAACCTCTCGACCAATGTTATTTTCTAAGCATCGTTGGGTCTGAAACCCTAAATTATAACCTTATTTTAGAAAGTAAGTCCATAATCAGTTATGAATTTGGGAACCATTGGGAGTTTATGTGAAAGGAAAAAATTTCAAACCTGATGTGAAGGATTGTGCAGATATTAAACCCACCACAATCAACTGTCAGGAAAAACCATCCACATATTTCCCACAAAATAGTGATGTATAACTAAAACATGTTGGTATAATGATGGTGTGTCGAAGTATCTAGGAAATAAAGAAAATCATGAAATGAAAGAAATGTTTCTAGGATTTCAATAACACATTAAAGGGGGAAATCTTTCATAAGATCTATACTGATAAATGTAGAGGAGACTATGAATTTGATGTCAGAGATAAATTTTTTCTTTGAATATATCCTAGGAAGAGAGTCATGTGGTTTTGAAATAATGGAATGTTCATCCATTTATATATTATCCCCTTTTAGATCTCAGGTCACACAGTATATTTATCCTATGTACTGGAACATTGATCATTATTGGATAATGTACTTGATGCGTTCCAAATATTTATCTTGTGGAAGTATATACTAGATCTATCACATGTACTGAATAGAGAGCTATTACAATTGGAGCATAGCCACTCAAATCTGGAGAATCCAATAATGATATTGGATCATAGAGATAATGTTATATCTATCATGATAACTCACCTTGTCAAAGTAAGTTTGTGAAACCATAAATTTAAACTGGTTACATTGAAGTCTAAGAATGTAATGAAAACAAAGTATCACAAAATGGTTTTTATGAAGAAAATGAGTTGAAATTTTGAGGATTAAGTATCTGAATAGAATAATTTAATGGCCTTTACATCTCTATATGAAATCATAATTTTTAATATATATGAGTTTTATATTTTGGAATGAATTATAACATAAAATACATTCACAATGTATTGAATATACACCTTACTTTTTTCATCAATATATAACATTGTATATAAAGAATAAATTTTCCCCCAAAAAATTAAAAATACTCAAATTTAAAAATAAATACATAAATAAAATAAGTTGAATTTAAAATCTTATCGGGTTATACTCTCTATTAAATATCACAACTATAACAATACTATAAATAGAAATCAAATAGTTAAAAATATGATTTTAATTTTTAAATAAATTTATAAAACATTATAATAAAACAAATTTAAGTATGAATGATGAAAATAAGATGTATTTATAGGATGTATAAACTCTATATGATTTTTTAAAATAATGAACATAACCATTAGAGTAGTAATATAACCACTTTGATATTAAATTGATTGTTAGAATAGTATCATAACCATTGAAATAATAAAGTGACATGAAAATAATATTTAACATGATTATATAAACTAAATATAAATTATTAGGTAATAAAAATAAATTTTCAAATTGGAAAAATGAAAGAGAGTATAAGTGTATATTTTAATATATTGTATTATGATATAATTTTTAATAAAATTGATTATAATATTTTAATTGAATTACTAAACTTAATTATGATTGAAAATAATAATTACAAAATATATTTTATTTTTTTGAATCATCATGTCAAAAATTTATAAGAGTTTTTTTTATATTTATTTAACAATGTTCAAATTTTAGGTGAATAATAACAATAATGTTGTTCAAATACTATATGTTTTAAGAAAATATAATTATGTAATAATGAAATAACAAATTTTAAAATGTTTATATCTAAAAAATTAATTTAATAATATCAAAACTATAGTTTAAAATCAATAAATCATATATGAATACTGTAAACTTATTTTCAAATTATAAAAAGATAATGTAAACTATTAAAAAAATAACACATTTTTTTCTTATATTCGTGTGTATAAACTAAAAAAATTGTGTTTTAATAGTATAAAAGTAATTAAAAATTATATTTTTAGTTTAATAATAAGTATATTCCAAAATAATACAACTATGGAATGTTTTACATTTCAAGTAATATTTTATTCATTATTTTATGCTAAATTATCCCTTCATTTCATGTATAAATAACCCATCACAATAGCCTTTCAAAATCACATACCAAATCCATTCCATTGTTAAATTTCTATTCAATTCACTCTTCATCATCATTAGATCTCTAGAGATTTGGTGGTCTCACATCACTCATAGCCTTCAAGGCATTATCTATTTAGTGAAGGAGTAAATTCCAAGGGTGAGCTAGCATCCCTTCATTTTTTTCCTTTCAATATTATTGATTTATTAATATATTATATTATTCATCTATATAAAAATATTGATGCCTTAAAATTTCATTTTTCATTTATTTTAAATAGGAAACTTTGGTTTAATATGAAACAAATTATATCCAATTCAAGGATCAAATAGCTTCAACTAAAATAGATGAAATTTTTCAAGGATCGTTAAAACTCATTATAGATGGTAATTGCCTATAATTCCATTCATGATCACTGATTTTCAGGTTGGGATAGGCTCAAATAATCTATAATGGAATGTAGGTGATATTGTCTTGAACCACAAAATAATCATCAAAAGTTAACTTCTCATATTCCATTTCATTAAATGTGAAACCAAGTTGAAACTCAAACTATTTTATATAGAGTTCTTGTAGACACCAAAACAATTACACCAGAGACGCATTAGATTTGTCCTCATGTGATGGAACAATATATTCAATATTCATATTGATGATTTTTTCCAAAGTGTACTTTCCAAACATATCATAGATGATCTCCATTATTTCAAAGAAATGTGGTCGGAACTCATATGGGCTCAGCATCCATATGGGAAGGAAGATCCTGGATTTACCCTTCTATTATTTCCTCTACAAAACTAGGTTGTATATGTTTAATATAAAGTACTTTTTTGTTCAATTAAAACTCTTAAATATTCTATATTATATTGACCTTTAGTTTCTTAGTTTAAGGTTAATGGTCATCCCCTTCCTCCAGCTACATTAGAGAAGGTTCGATGGATTTACCAACTGATCTAGCAATCATTGGTTTTAATATTTTTGTGTAATACTTATGGTACATAGTATTCTACCCTTTATTGATCTAATACCCCCTATATCAAAAATAAACCTTCTTATAAGTCTTAATATAAGAGAGAAATAACGCATCCACCAAACTATCCTACTCAAAGTAAGACAAATCTTGGTAATTAGCTTATAATTTGTGACCCCCCCCCCCCCCTCTATTAATACCCCTCCAAGGTTTTTTATAAAGTGAAAGAGATAAACCCAATATTCCCTCATATAATAGTCCATGGGTTAATGACTTGAATTGATGCTTTATTAGAAACATAATAGGATAAATTAACCTATAATATGAATTTAAGGATATGAAATAATAGGGAATACACCAATAAAATCCATATAATAATTAAAATAAATCCCAATATATTAATTTTAAGAAATTTATAAACTAGTACAACTAAAATTAAAATACAAAAACTTGTACCTAAGTAGTTACCATGAACTCCAACAACTCCATGAGAAAGTAATGCACATCACTATCACTAACCAGATCCTATGGAATTGAAAAATATTTTACATATACATAGGGTGATCATAACATGTAAACTTAGTAGGATTTTCTATCAAAACTCTCATCCAAAATGTCGAAGAAGTAAACTAAATCCCAGTGAATAAACAAATGAAATCAACTTGTCACATAAGTAGGTAAAACTATTTCAGTTTCCACACAATGGATCACTCACCAAGTAACACATATAAGTAAATCATTATATAAAAAATCATATATATATATATATGAAGGTACCCTACTATAACATACCCACTAGTTTTTTACTCTCACACTCCCAACAACCCATATCATGTGTTCATTACTCAAATGAATCATCCTTGTTCCCATGTCTACATATCATATTCATTTTTCATTCTATGATACCGAAAATAATCCCATCATCATCATTTCATCCATAAATAGGTTTTATTTAAAGAATCCACTATATACCATGTATATTCATTATACTTATATCCATCACAACACAAAATAATACACCCATTGGAAGCCATATACACCATGATCAGATACAAGTATGTGTTATATGATCATGTCATTGTAGCATGCACATAAATTTATAGTAAGGTAAAGATCCATTATAGCCAAAGTGAGAACATACCCAATAATTTTATTTTCCATAGCACGGATATTCCTTCACAAGAATACTACATCCAAATAGAGAATGGTGGACATATAGTAGTCTACCAACCATTCACTCTCTAAACTTGATGATGATGAAAACACCCCCCCCCCCCCCAAATTAAACATTAGGGCGTTAATAAAACAACCTCAATAATGTGTTGACTCCCATGAAATCAATATATATATATAACACTGTCACACTAAGAGAAACTACCTAACCTTAGACTCATCTGTAGCTATTGTCACTCAAAACACCGAGCATCCACCACTATAACTTAGAAGACTAATGGTTATAAAATCAAAAATAGTAAATGTTCAACATTAATTAATTAATAGAAATAAATTATTTAATATTAATTCTTTATTACTTTCCATGTTTTTTATTTTAATATTCTAAGTTGAGTACCTTAGGCACAATAATTTCATATTTTTTTAAAATAATTCATCATCATCTATAATCAGAAAGAACAATACCTATTATTTTGTTAATTAATTTATCATTAAATAATTTCATTGTACTCTAGGTATCATCCCTAAGATACCAAACTAATTATATACTTTTCATTCATAAACCAACTACAGCATGCTATTGTAAACCATAGGAAACATCAACCTGGTAACTTTCAATCAAAATAATACAACAAGCATAGGATAAATAAGTAATTATAAATCTTAACTCATTCCAACTACCCAGGTGTCATCCTCAAAATAATTGCACATAATAATTTCCATAATCCCATCACTAACATCAATCCTAACTCTATCCCCATGGAAATTTTGGTTCATTCATTGGAAATGATTTGACAATACTATGTTCACAAAAAAAACACAAAATTTCTATAACATCCTAGATCACAAACATAAGGAAACCAAATATATTTTCAGCACACAATATTGAGGTCAACTAAGTCTATAGTATTGATTCATTCAAATCTCCTAAAAACAATAATTACCTTGCTCAACCATAATTAATTATCATCATTAAATAGTTATTTTCATCACCATCATTAATTATATGATTCATTATACATTACTTTTTAGTATCTAGAAACCTATAAAAAGAGCTAAAAACAACTATAAATCAGTCATAAACATGATTTGAGAAATAATTCAAAATTTAATCAATTTCAAATAAAAAGGGTAAATAAATTTCCCAAGCCTCTTTAATTAATTATTATATAAATATGGATTTATATTTTTTATTAATTTCTAAAAATGATAATCATGCTTCATAAAAAATACTTTCCACCAATAGATAGGATACTATCTAGTAAATCAAGAGTTTATATGATCAAGTATACCCATTTTTTATCCTTCAATAATAATTATGTGCAACCTGCACTGGTCACATTTTGTGATTTTATAAATAATTATAACTCAATTTCTCATTATTTAAGCTTCACATTATTTACCTATGCACATAAAATTATTCATAAATTAAAATAAATATAATTTCATAATAACTATAGAATATCAATAAGAAAATAAAAATTTTAACGTGTGATAATTTTAAAATCCCAATGATTTTATTTCAATTGATCAAATAATAACAATAACTAAACTACATGCGATAATTATAAAAACCTATATTTTATTAAACCTTAATTTATGATTTAATATAAAATGATACACTTAATACAAACCTAGAAGATCATGAGTCCTAGTTCCTTTAGTAAATTATTTACATAGAACCTTAACATGAAACATGGGTACAACATCATTATTTAAAAACTATGAAACACTCCCTTATATCTGATGGATCTTCTAAAACTGCATGGGATAACTTGGGGACATATATAAGAAAGGGGTGAGCTATAAATCCCAGTAAAGGAATAAAAAAACATGGAATAAATTAAAGTAGTATATGTGATCCAAGAGGAATATCATTGTAAAATAAGAGGGGTGAGAATCATAATCTTGAATAATGAGGCATGGTGTAATATAATAGCATAAAGGTAACATAGGAATGTGAGAAAAAAACATAAATTGTGATATCATAAACATAAGTCAAGGATAAATGCCAATAAATCATAAAATAGTGTGCTTAGGATAACCTCCCATTAACTATACATGATATATAATGAGATAAAACATTACCCAATTAATTGAAGTGCTATATAATTCGAGTCTCACCCATCACATTCATATCATGTACATGCATAAGTGTTCCACATAGATCATACAACATAAGCATATATTTCATAATTTTTAACCCCACCATTAAGAATTTTTTGTTACACACATGGAATTCTCCAATAAATTTGGTTAGATGAAACTAGGTGAATACAATTTAGTGGAAATGAGGATGGTCATTCACTACACAAATATTTGGTAGGGAAAATCATAGGATAATTTTGACATAATAACGGGGGTATATAAAGATTCATGTAAGGGTTAAATGATAATGAACAAGGACTATAATCAATTGAAAATAATAAGGATAGTAATATGTATGTGTGAAAACATTTACCAACAAGAAAAATTGAAAAAAAAGGCATAATATAAATAAGGTTCTTGAACAAAAAGGAGAAGGAGAGGATCTCCTACCTTGAGAGAACAATTCCAAAAGCTTATGAGGAGCTTCATAAGAGATTTGGAAACCTTAGGAGGGATATATATAGGTAAAGGAATACTAAAATTGTTCTACAATGGTTTTTTATTGAATATTAATCGTAGGATAGGTCGGTTTATTTAGAAAAATAGAAGAGTAATCTTTATTTATTTCCAAACATTGGTTTTGGACTCTATATGATAAAGTAATAAAAAACAAAACTCTTACCATGGTTTTTTACCATGGTTTCAGAATAATATTAGTGGTTTTAATTATATTATAAGGAAAAGAATCTAACACATTAAAATAATTCCCTTGGTGATGTGGAAGTGAGTCATGTTTATAAAGAATTGATTTTAAAACCTTAAAATATAATAGAGGTTTTGGAGGATTCATCAAGGGTTTAAAAAATAAATAAGAAAAATATAAAAACATATTGTTTTAAATTTGAAACTTAATTTTCATTTTGAATATCGTTCATAGTATTTATTACATAACTTTTTCATATTTATGATTTCATAACACATACTATATAATTATACTTTATTTAATCTTTACCAAAAAAATTCTACAGCCTCAGAAAATTATGAAAAATTTACTGTTGGATAATTTCAATGTTATAATTTTAAAAATAATATTTATTTTATCAAAATAATTTTCAAATATTATAATTTACACTTTTAATACAAAAATCACTATTTATTGAAAAATACTGGTTTTCATTAACATTAACGGTTTTCTGACCCTTATAAAAAATACGTTTGACTTCGTAAAATTATATTATCATTTATATTTTATAAATATTATATAATAATAATATTTTATTAAAATATAATTTATTTTAAAAATTCTTGAATTCATCAAAAAGGGTATCTTGATTAAAACTATATATTTCCCAAAAATTCAATTTGTGGTTCCTTATATAAAAATCTAATTTCTATAAAACTCATTATTTAATCATTTAAAAATTAATATAAAAAAGTGATAAATAAAACCATTGTTTTATTAAAAATAAAATATATAAATTCATACTATTTTGGTCTATATACATAGCCCTTTATTACACCAGTGAATTCTCTTAAGGTAATGTGTATGATGGTGATATTTTCATGGGGTGGTTCAGTGAACATGGTTTGGGATGTGATCTCAAAGAGCTTAAACTTCTCCCATAAATAGTTTTAATCATTCTTCGTTTATTGGATCTCAGATTTGGATTTATCAAGGTAAAATCCTAGATATGCTATTTCCCTTGGATTCTCTAAAAAATGGGCTTCATAATGTATAATCCTATTGGTCGAGGCCATCATTTCCTTTTTTATTTCAAATGGACTTCATCATAACCATTAATATACTAATATTAATGGTCACTGTAAAAGTGTTATATTATCAATGGTTATGATACTTAAGTGAATATTAAATTTTACAGGCCATATAATGGTATAAAATAACCAAATCAATGCATGTGTTTTCTATAAATACATTTCTTAATAAGGAATTCACTAATTAAAAAAACATAAATTTTCATATTGTTATATTATTCCCCCCTTTATAAATTTTTCTCATGGAATTTTTCATTTAAATCACTAAAAAGATGAGGGTGCTTCTATTTAATCACGTATTTTGGTTCCTATGTCTCTTCCTCAAACTTATGAATCTTCCACAACACTTTGATGGGGTGAGTTGTCTTATTTTTTAAAATATTGTCTCTATGATCTAAGATCTTAATCAACTTATTTTTTGTATGAAATATAATTCTAAAATGGTACTAACTTTGGATTCAATACATGTGAGGGGTCTAGTATTTACTTTCTCTACAGGGATACATGGAACACATCATGTACATGAGATAGTTTAGGTGGGAGTTCTAGTTAATAGTACATCAATATGATGTGATGAAGGATATCAAAGGGGTTGATGTATCTAGGACTAAGCTTTCCATTCTTTAAAAACCTCATTACTTTCTTCCAAAAGTGATATATGAAGGAACACTTTGTCTATTAATTCAAACTCTAGGTTTCGTTGAATATTGTTTGCTTAAATTTTATATCAACTTTGTACCCATTTTATATGACGCTAAATAGTTTGAACCTTCTCTGTCATTTCTTTGATAAGATCCTATCCAATCAGCGTCATATCTCTAACTTTATCCCATCATGTCGGAGTTTCACACCTCTTCCCATAAATATTCTTATAAGCTTCCATTTGAATACTATAATGGAAACTATTATTATATAAGAACCCCAATGGGGAAATATTTTAGTCCCAGCATCCTTGGAAATTAATTGAACATGATATCATTATATCCTCTAGAGTTTGAATGGTCCTTTTAAACTATCCATCCATTTGAGGGAGATAAGAGTTACTAAAGCTCAGTTATGTATCCAAATCTTGCTGAAGGCATCTCAAAAACCTTAAGGTAAACCTTGAATCTCAATTTGATACAGTATAGAGTATCACACCATATAGTCTTACCACTTCTTTTATATATATCATAGTGAGTTGTTCAAGAGAGGAATATTCCTTTATATCGATGAAATGAACTTTTATTTTAAGGTGATAGACTACCACCTAGATGGTGTTATTGCCTTTAGGGTTCCTAGGGAGTCCTATGATAAAATCTATGGTTATGTTTTCCTGTTTCTATATTGTTATAGGAAATGGTTGTATCATACCATTTAACTTCTATCTTCTTGAAATTATTTGTTGGCATACCAAGAAACGAGATATAAACTCTGTAATCTACCTCTTAATATTATCCCACTAGAATTTTTTCTTAAAATATCTAAAAAATTTAGTGATTTCATAATGAATAGAGAAGGATGATCTATATGCATCATCTAGAAGTTACCTCGTCAATTATGGTTTATATGGGAAACATATACTGGTTCAAAACCTTATAACCCCATCTTTAGAAAAGTTGATCTGCAGAATATTCACTACCTTCTTCTATAGAAACTCAACATCTTTTTAGGAATCCTTGAACCTATCAATAATAGGTGGTTGAGAAGTTATTTGAGTGAGGTAGGATAATGATACTTTTATCATTCAAATATCTATCATTTTCATGTCCAAGAATATTAGGTCCCTTTCAATATGTATCATGGATATTGTTGCGGGATCCTTTCCACTCAGAGCATCAACCACTTTTTTCCTTCCCATGATTTTAATGTATTGAACAATCATAATCCCTGATCATCTCTAACCACCTTTTTGGAACATATTAATCTCTTTTTTAGTGAATATGTACTTGAGTCTTTTATGATTCGTATATATCTCACAAATTTCTTAGTAGAGGTTATCGCATTAGGATATCACCTCTTTAATTTAATGATCCCAAATCATGTTTATATTATTATTAATGATTTTAATGCTTTCTATTAGAAAACTTTTTACTGAAAAAAATTGAAAAAATGGATAATTTTGGAGCTTACCATGCCACCTTACCATGTGAAGATCAAGTGACCATATCACCTTACCGCACATTATACTTCACCTTATCGTATGAATGAAATTCTTACTGTGATTCATATTAAAAAAAATATTTCCAAGTCATAAACTAACAGCACATTTAATATAACTCTTATTGAACTTTGAGAATCACCATATCGCATTTACAATCAACCTACCGCAAGATGGAGTTGTACCTACCACATGTAGATAAATTCCTACCATAAGATCAAATAAACAAATTGTGCCTCAACTTTGGAAATCAACTATGTGAAAAAGGCCTATGTGAGAATCTAGCTATGTCATAGAATCACCTACATGGAAATTTCCAATGTCTATGAAATTGCCTAGGCAGCAATCAACTATGTGGATGAATCAGCTATGTGGCATACCTCTGCAAAACACCTACATACCAATCAACTATGTGAATATGTAATCAGCTATGTAACCAACTTGTTTCATTATTCTCATGGAGAATTTTAAATCTCCAATGGATATTTTTTAAAAGATTTAAATTTAGATTCATCAAATTAATGAAGAATTATTACTCTCCAATGGATACTTCTAATAAAATATATTTAATGGAATATTAAACCATGTGGTGAGTGTTCACTCATTGTTCAAAACTTTTTTATTTTACATATATAATAAAAAAGTATCCCAAAAATGGGTGTCTGTTCTATAGAGAGGACTCTATGATTCTCTCTTTTCTAGAGTTTTCTAAGAATATTTTCCACGTTCCTTCCATATAAAAATTCAAGTACTCTAGACAATAAAATCTATTTGGATCAAGCTTCTTCACATTTTATCATTTATACTATCTGTCTCCTTTCGTTTATGATTAAACTTTTTTGATGTGTTTTATATTTCTCTATTTATCTATAAAACATATTCACATATGCTAAACATGAGAATACTCAATATTCTCTAAAATACTTTTATTTTTATTCCCATGAATACCTATGAAAGAGTTCCTATGTGACCTAATATCATTTTCATCCCATATACAATTATAGAAGAGGAACTGTTCATGGATATCCTTGTGTGATATTGATTTTAAAAATTGATCTAGGTTGTAGATCAATTTATTTAATAATAAACTTCTTAGAAGTATGTGATTACCAAGTGGGGGGATTAAGTCTCGGCTTCAGACTAGGACCCTTGTTTAAATCCCATTGTGTGATTTTCTTTATTTTTTGTTTTAATTTACAAATCAGTTTTGATCTTAAAAAATGTAATAAAACATTAAGTTGATATTTATTATTAATTTTTGTTTATATAAAGTGTTTGATTAAGTAACTTAGTTTCAAATGTTAAAGTATTTAAAAATTATTTTAACTAATCCTTAATCCCACTTATGAGAAACTATTTGAAAGATCAACTTTACATATTTATACTATTTTTATTATGTGGGAATTTTTATTTAAATTGGTGGACTTAAACATTAAATTGAATTTATATAGAAGTTTTATTGAAAACTCAATTCAACCCCTCTTGAGTTTTCTACTCTGCCCGACATTTGGTATCAAAGGTTTTCAAATATCTTTTTACCGTGATTTTGTTTTGTTTAAATATCTTAAATTTAAATTTTATATAAATTTAATTCTTTATGAATAGTAATAAAAAAATAAGGAACTGCTGCAAATTGTACTACTTATTTTAATGGAAATAATTATTATCAATGGAAAATTAAGATGAAAATTCACTTTGAGAGCCTGAGATTTGATATCTGGACGGTAATTAAAAATAAATATGAAAAACCTTGAGGTTATAGAGACACTTGAAGTGATTCAAATAAAGAATAATATGATTTTAATTATAAATGTATGAATGCTTTGTACTATGATTTAGGAGAAGATAAATTTAACTGAAAATCTGTTTGTACCACTGCTTTGGAAATATGGGAAACCCTTACTATATCTCATAAAGGAACATATAATTTTAAATAAATGCACTTAAACACTTAAACTATTAAATATGATACTTTTAAGATTAATCTTGATGAATCTACATCTAACATGTATCTCAAAAAAAGATATTTTTAACATGATACATGCATTGGGAAAGAAAATTACTAACAAAGATCAAGTCATTTGACTTCTCATATTCCTTTTAGAAAATGGAGAGGAACATATGTATCCATAAAATAATCTTGTGAAATTATTACACAAACATTAAAAGAGATAATTGTAAATCTAATGATGTATGAAGAATAACTACAAATGAAAAAAGAGGAAGTGGATGTACACAAAAGGATGTTTTTATCCTTTCATACTTATAACTCAAAATAAAAAAGAAAAGATCAAAGTTGAAAGCTCAAGTGATGGATAACCACCTGATAAAAGTTATGAAGAAATGGAACATTTATCTAAGAATTTCAAGAATTTATATAAAAGGAATAAATTATTCAAAAAAATAAATTATATATGTAAGTATGATAACAAAGTTAATTAGAGAAAATATTGCAAGAAGGATGATTCAGTAAATGAAATAATCTGTTATGGATACAAAATTAAAGGAAACATTAAAGAATAAATTCCTAAGTTAAAGTATAAGAAAATCTATGAGAATAAGGACAAGAGATATAAAAATGATATGAAATACACATGGAGTGATTCTAAGAAAATTTCAAGTGAATTAGATTCTAGTAGAGGAGAAAGAAGTGATAAAGATAATATGTGTTTTATGAAAAACACATCAGAGGTATTAAATATTTTTCTGGAATCTCATATTCGTATTTTAAATCATTATGAAACTAAAAATGATGAGTAAAATATTTCTAGTGATGAATTATCTGAATATTGTAATATTATAGAGGACATGTTTATTGAATTAAAGGATAAATCGAAAATTTTAAATAAGAATAATGGTATATCTACTCACTTTAAAACTGATATCACAATAGAAAAAGATAAGAATAAGCAAGTACTTTAAGAAAATAATGAGTTGAAATTATCTAATGAAAATATAATGAAATATTTGAAGAGATTTACTAATGGAAGAAAAAATCTTACTCAAATTCTTGGTAAACAGATAACTCCTTAATATACCACTGGAATAGGATACTAACCTGGACAGAGTAGAATAATAAGAAATAAATTTGTTCCAAGTTCTAGTTCTTTCATTTCTTCTAGTAGTTTTAATTCCGTTAGACAAACTAAATTCTATATTTCTAAAATTATCAGTTCTGTTTATAGGAAACTAGTGATACCATTATTGATTCCTAAGACACTTATTACTAACATCTCTAAACCCATGAAAATATGGGCACCAAGATCATTTTTGGTTTAAATGTTTTTATAGGAAACTTTCATGAAAATTTATAATAAATTCATATGGTATCTAGATAGTGGATTTTCTAGACATATGACTGGGGAATACATAATATTCAATAATCTAATTAAATTTTAGAGTGTACATGTCACTTTTGGTGGAAAATCTAAGAGGAAAATAATTGGACTTGGCCAAATTGATAAATTTGGTATATATTTAATTTATAAATTTTTATTTGTAGATAGATTGAAGTATATCCTACTTAGAATTTAACATTTTTTTGATGATTTATTTCATTTTATATTTGAGAATAATACTTTCAATGTTTTTGATTCCAATCATGCTTTATTTTTTACTGCTTTGAGAAATGAAATTGTTTATATTATAGATTTAAATTCATTATTTTCTTAAAAAAAATATTGTTTTAGTGCCTTTCACAAAGAATATTATATTTTCCATATAATACTAGGCCATTGAAATTTACACTCACATAGAAATATGACTATAAAATTTTTATTTAAGGATCAACCCAAACTATAATTACTAATAGACAAAGTCTTTAATCCATGTCAAAAGGAAAAGTAGTGAAAAATTTATTTCAAACTGAATAAATAAGTTTCAACTTCTTAACCTTTATATTTGGTTTACATGGACTTTTTTATACCCTTTAGAGTGTCTAGTTTAGGAAGAAAACATCATGCTTATGTTATAATGGATTATTATTCAACATATGCATGGGTATTATTTCTTCCTCATAAAAGTCAAGCACTCTCCTATTTTTCCAATTATGCTAAATCTTTAGAAAATCTTAGTGGAATTAGAATTAATACCTTAATAAGTGATCATGGTTTTGAGTTTGAAAATCAAGAGTTCGAATCATTATTCTCAAAATATGGAAATAATCATAACTTTTCTACTCCTAGGACCCCACATCATAATGGTGTTATAGAGAGAAGAAATATAACCCTTAAATAAATTGCTTGGACCATGCTCAATGAGTATGATTTAATTGTTTTTTATTAAATATGTAAATACATATTGTTATATAATTAATATATTTTTAATTAGACCTATCTTTAATTAGACCCATTATGAATTATGGAATGGTATACAACTAAATATTAATTACTTTAGAGCTTTTGGTTGTAAAGTCTGCATACTCAATACAAAAGAGAATTTAGACAAATTTTCTTCCAAGGGTGATGAAAGAATTTTACATGGATATTCTACAACTAGTAAATCATATAGGGTGTTTAATAAAATGAATAATATTGTGTAAGAATATGTATATATCAAATTTGATGAAATAGATCCACATGAGCCTAAAACCACTTTATAAATATTGTGGATGACCTTTCTAGTTTGGACATAAATTCTAAAACAAGTGGTAATTCTGTTAGAGATCCTATAAATAACTCACCTAGTTATGATGAACATCTTGACCATGAACCTATATATGGGAATGAGGTTTCAAACACCTATATTCATAGAGATATTAGGCCTCATAGATATCATACCTTGGATGATCTCATAGGTGATCTAGATATAGGAACTCACACTAGATCTTATATAAGAAATCATATTAAAGACCAATTATTATTCTCACAACTTGAACCTAAGAACGTCAATGATGCAATTAATGGTGAATTCTGAGTAATAGAAATTCAAGAAGAGTTAAATCGGTTTGAAAGAAATAAATCCTAGGAACTAGTTAAAAGACCCAAATATTGCCTAACTATTTCCACTAAATGGGTGTTTAGAAACATGGTTGATGAGTCTGGTATAATAATTACAAATAAAACTATATTGGTTACATAGGGATATAGTCAAGAAAAAGGTATTAACTATGATGAAACCTTTTCACTAGAAGCTATATTTGAAGATATTAGAATTTTTTTCAATACAAAACATTTGAATTTCAGACCATATCAAATGGATTTCAAGAGTGAATTCATAAATGGTTATTTTTTGTGGATGTTTTTGTGGAACAACCCCCTATATTTCAAAGCCCTAAATTTTCAAATCATGTGTTTAAATTAACAAAAGATTTATTGTTTTAAAATAAGATCCTAAATCTTAGAATGATAGGCTCATCTCTTTTATAATTTATAAATATTTTAATAAAGGAACAGATTGCCCTATATTATTTATTAAATAAATTTCAAAAGTTGTCTTAGTAGTACAAATATTTGTTTATGATATTATCTTTGTACCTTCAAAAAATTATTTTTGTACAGAGTTTTCTGAAATGATGAAAAGTGAATTTGAAATGAGTTTGATGGGTGAACATAAATTCTTTCTTGGTTTTCAGATTTTTCAAAATAAAGTTTGAATTATTTTAAATCAAAGTACAGAAAAGATACTTTAAAATATTTTATAATGGATGGTAATTAATGTAGTGATACTCTAATGAGTACTATCTACATGTTTGGTCTTCATGAAACTGGGAAACCAGTTGATCAAACCACTTACAAAGTTATGATTGGAATTTTATTATACTTAACTACTAGTTGACATAATTTAATGTTTAGTCCGTGTATGTGTTCCCATTTTCAATCAAACCCAAATGAGTCACATTTACTATCTGTCAAAAAATAATTCCTAAAAAATACAACCAATTTAGGATTTATCTATCATAGAGGATAAGAATTTGATTTTTTTTTTTATTTATTCATATGTAGATTTTAGTGATTCTAAGTTATATAGAAAAAAGATTTTTTGAAACATGTCACATTTTGGGCAAGTCTCTTGATTCATGGTGTAGTAAGAAATAAAATTATATGGAATTATCCACTACTAAATCTGATCATATAGTTATAGACAGTTGTTTTTCATATATTTTGTGGTTGAAACATACATTTCTAGACTATGGATATCAATTCTAACATGTTTCTATAAATTGTGATAATACAAGTGTGATAAATATTTCTAGGAATCCTATATCACATTCTATAACACATAATATCGATATAAGACATCAGTTTTTGGGAGATCATTTCTAGAAAGGTGATATAACTCTAGAATTCGTTGGTACAAAACAATATCTTTATGATATATTTAAAAATACTTTTATTTTTGAGAGAATCAATTATATAAGGCATAAATTAGGCATGATAAATTATGTCTAGTTTTTTTAATTTAGCTTTAGTTATTATTTCCTATGTTAAAATGTTTAAATTATTTTCTATAATATTTTCTGGAAGTAGCTGTGAAGTACGCTTCACATGGTTAGTAATACAACCATGATTTTATGTTTGTAAGGTCAATATCTCTACCATGAATACTTACTCATGTGGTCACCATGCTTACCATGAGTATATACTCACACAGAAATTATACTTACCCTAAAGATCATGGATTTGTAGTTAGAATATCTATTGTAAGGTTACAGTTATCATACCTATTGTGCTTATGATATTTACATATCTATAGTCAAGAAACTTATTGTGTCTATTTACTTTTAATTTTTTATCAAAAAACATTTGTGGGATTTATTTTATGTTCATTAATATTTTAATCACTAATTTATTTAAATTATAATTCAAAATTAAATCCAAGTTTCTACCCATATTTTCCTTTAGATATCCTCTAACATTTTAAGATATTTTGAGTGGATTGATCTTACTCATCTCGAACCTCTCACTCTCTCTATCTCAAAGCTCTTTATTTTACCTCCTATTTATAAAACTTCATAGATAACTAAAAAACAAAAATATTGAGGATGAAGAGAATATTGGAGATCAATTTTCATGTTTATTCACCTACTTTGAAGAAGTAAAATAATTCAAAATATATCTCAAGCATGTCAGTGAAGCTAAAGAATCTGAATCTCATTGATTTTCCAATTTCAGAGGAAAAATAAGCAGATGCATAGTGGTTTAAGTCAAACAGATCACTAGTTTGGAATGCGATTCAAGAACAATTATGGGCTGATTAGTTTAAAGAAAATGGTATACCTTTATATTTAAATCTAGTCAAGGAGTTTAATGCAAACCTTGAGTTCTTCCCTTGAGAAAATAGGGATACAATAAAATCAAAGATAAATTGTGAAGTTTTATAATTTTCTTTTGAGTGTTGGGAAAAGTGTTTGGGAATGTCTCATAGAGGATAATATGATTATTATCAAGTTTTATATCATGTTAATAATCCACATGTTGAATTTTAGAATATCTTGGATGAGATGACTAGGAATAGAACCCCAAGAAGACCCATTTCTATTTAATTGAGTGGCTAATGTATTCTTTTGGTTAACTTTATTTATCATGTAGTATGCCTTAGAAAATGTGAGTTTAGTATCTTGTGGCATTATGGAACATTTTTCTTGTTTTGATGAAGATTGGTGTTAAGTTTAGTCTTTTAAAAAAAATTATGATTCATATGGTTGAATTGTGCAAGCCAGCTTCAAGGTTCAGTAATTTAAAATATCCTAAGATCATTTTAGCCTAGCTAGAGTTTAATTGATTAGTTTCACATGGGAGGAAAAGTATAATTGCATCTGATGGTTTTAACTTACCCAAAATATTTGTAAGAAAATGAGATTCAACTGGAATATTTGTAAATAGGAATGAGTGGTTTGGCCATAGAAACTTTATGAATAGTTTAACCCAGTAAAGTATATGGTTAAACCTAGGGATCAGGTGGATCCAGGTCTTAAACCTGATGAAATTGTAGATTATTCATATTATGATTCTTCTTATAAATAAGAATAAGAGGAAGTATTCATAGAAGAAGAGGAATGAGTAGAAGAAATATAATCTATGGACCATGATGAAGAAGTTATATTAGTTTATGAGGACTAGATAGAATGGTATCATTTGGTTGGGTCAGAAGTTGTCAAGGTTAGTTTGGAAGGATCTCTAATTATTGGAAATACTCCTAGACAACCTATACAAGATGCACCTTCTAAGGGGGAGAAGACCCCTAGATCTCTTGTAATGAGCCTATTATATCCTGATTCTAATGATGAATACATTAAGGTAATCCACCTGGATATGGTGAACCAACCATTCTCTCTATTCAAAGAGATTTAGGAGGATATTTAATTACTGAGGTTGTGATTGAAGAGATATTTAGGATTCTCAACTTATTTTTCATGAGGACATGGTTTAAGATTCTGATAAAGATAAAGTTGAGGCTATTAACAGTGTTGAGTATTATACTATGGGAGATAGATCTATGGAGGATTCTTCTAAGGTAGATGTTAGGAATAAAGCTAGTAATCCATCTCCCACTGCTCATATACCCTCCATTACATCTACTTTGTATGTCACTAATTATTACATGGATCTTTTTAACTTAGAAATGATCAATTTTTTCAAGAAAGTATTTGTTAATTTTTATAACTCTCCATAGTAAGTGATAAAATTATATATTTTTAAATATGTGACTTAAGTGTTCATTTATCTTCAGCCTTGATTTAATTTTAGAATAGATATAATGCAGAATGAGATTTCATATTTGAGAACTCAGTTTGGTGTTCTTCATTCTAATCTATATGAAATGATGATTAAATTAGACCATAGGTTTATGAATTCTATGTTTCAACTTTCTCCTGTGTCTTTTAATCCTTCTATTTAGTAATTTATAGAAGAAGAAAAATCAAACATTTCTTTTGGGATGAGTTGAATGTTTTTTTTTTTGAAGAGTTATGCAATACTCACGAAGTTGTGTATGATGGGTTTCAAACCCATGCTATCAATGCCATATATTTAGTTTGTGGGGATGTAAAACAAACTACTTTAGACTGTGAAACAATAAACGGATGGTTGATTATTATCTAAGCAGGATCTTAAAAATGTTAGATAAGAAAGGAATATTTATAATGCTTAATTTGTACTTGAATATTTTACCTCTAACTCATGATTTAAAGTCAAACTTTGGGAATCTTAGATTTATGAATCCTATTTCAGAATCTTTCATGGATAATAGGGATGATTTTTTCAAGATTTGGAGAATGGTTCTCAAGATTTCAATAATTTCATAAGGTTTTTGAATCCATATTTATATAATTCTCATACAACTATGCTAGCCCATTCATTCATTCCTTTAAATTAGCCTATTACCTCCTCTACCATCAATAATTTTGGCCAAACTCTTACCCAATGCTTTTAGAAGCATAGACCAATTTCTTAGTGTGTGTTCATAGAGACTCTACCTCAACATCTGCTCCTGAGACTACTTCTACTATTGCTTATATATCTAAAAGAAAGGACCATATCCTTCTTACATATGTCATAGATGTCCCTAATTAGAATTAATATTATGATTTCTAATATGGATTTATTGTAATATTATTTTTTTATAACCCGTTTGAAAACTTTTTTTAATATCTTTTGATATATGAAGGAAAAATCTCCCCTACCCAAACTCCACCTCAAGGCTAGGGGAGTGCATCCAAGGCATGAAACCAACTCATATGTATTTTATATTATTTATTATTTAATTACTTTTTTATAATCCTAAAATGGGGAGTAATGAATAATGAGTAATAATAAATTCAAATAAATATAATTTATTGTAAAACATAGCATGATTTCTGGAACTTGTTAAATAGGTATTTCAATACTTTTCAAATATAATTTTGATGAATTCAATCCATTTAAATTTCAATTTCATGATTTTTTATCATCAAAAAGGGGGATACTATTAGATTATACAAGAATGTTCTTATTTAAAAGTTTTCAAATCATTTTTATCTTATTATTAATGATTGTCATATTTTCTGTTAGAAAATGGTTTACTGGAAAAATTAAAAAAATGGATAAGTATGAAACCTATCATTCCACATTATCGTGTGAATTTCAAGTGATCGTATCACCTTACTGCACATTATACATCACCTTACTACATGAACAAACTACTTATCATGAGTCAAATGAACAAAGTTTTTCCAAGTCATGAACTGGACATGGATTAAAGATTCAGCTTACCGTGCTTTGAGAATCACCTTACCGGATGTATGATCAAACTACTACAATATGGATTTGTACCTACCATATGAAGATATTATGCTACCATGCCAAGGTACGTATAATTTTTCATTAAGTAAAATACTAACCATTCTCATTATTATAGTGAATGCATGAATAAATAACCTAACGCATAAAGAGAAATTCATATCGTAATATCAAATGAACTAACCGTACCTTTCCTTCAGTAATCATATACTTGAAAAAGTCTTATGTTAGCATTTTTCTACATCATGTAATCACCTATGTGGAAATCACATACATTGATGAAATTTTCTATGTAGAAATTGGCTACATGGATGAATCTTCTACGTGACCTACATCTAAAAAATGATTACATACCAATTGGATACATGAATATGTAATTGGAAGCATAACCAATTGACTATGTGGTTCTCATAGAGCATTATAAATCTACAACAGCTAGGTTTTCAAAGAATACAAAGCAGATCCAGTGCATTAATGAAGAATGATTATTCTTCAATGGATAATTTTTTTTTAAAGGTAAAAGGATTTTTATTGATAAGCAAAAAGTTACAAAAGGCGAAAAGATGGAATTCTTTTACAATCTCTATCAAACAAAGATAATAAATCAGCAGGTAAAGAGTCCAGCCAATTCATGCTCTGATGAATGCCTTTGTTGGCAAGAGCATCTGCAATAGTATTCGCTTCCCGATAGGCGTGAGTGGCTATGTAGTCAATCCCATGTAGAGAGTTGAGACAATTCATCCAAAGAGTGGTGAGAGACCAAGCCAGATGAATGGTACCATTCTAGATGGCATGAATGATAGTAGTAGAGTCGCTTTCAATCCAGAGTTTTTTCCAGCCTCTTTGAAGGGCAAAATCAACGGCGTGGATGACACCCAGCATTTCAGCTTCCAGGGAAGAGGAATGGCCACAGCCAGCATAGAAGCAACCCTGGAAAAGACCAGCCGAGTCTTGAAAAATATCACCACAACCAGCAGGGCCTGGGTTACCTTTGGAGGCACCGTCAACATTCACTTTGATCCATCCCGACATCGGTGATTGCCAGAATACTTCAAATGAACGTTTGGTCCGAGGGAAGATGTCGGGCACACGAAGGTGACGAAGGATCTCAAAATCAACCACCGAGTTGGTGCAACAGTCTTTTTGAATGGAAGCAGCTTCATGAATCGCAATAAGAATTCGAGATTTACCTGCAATTAAACTAAATGAGCGCTTATTATGAATGATTTCATTTCTAGCATACCAGATCACATGAAGCAGTTCTGCCACCGCTGTAAGCAGAAGATTTTTAACCTGAGGAGAGAAAACATAGCTAGTGCACTTGTTAAGGGATAAACAAATAGTGTCAGAAAGGGACCATCTGCAATTAAATAAGTCAAAAACATAATTCCATAAAGCAGATGAAGTCGCACACGACAAAAATAGATGATCTGCATCTTCCCTGTGTTGATTACACAAGCGACAAATGGAGCAGAGTTGAATGCTAAAGGCTTGAAGACAGGATTCAGTGGGTAATCTATTATGGGCAATTCGCCAAATTAGAGTAAGCCTAGAAGGTTTGATCCACGGCTTGTCAAAATGGCTCACCCAATGTAAAATAGATTCACTTTCATAAAAGTAATGCTGGTAGAAGTTTTTGGAGTCAAGGATGCCATTCGGGGCAGGTTCCCAAACAAGGAAATCACCATTAGAAGAAAAATGATGATCATCAATGATCTGCGCAATATTGTCGGGGAGAGCATGCTTGTGATATTGTAATACATCATTTATGGAAATATTATAGTCATCGGGAGTGATGTTAGGTGGTAACAGAGATATCAAGGGGTTACCACACCATTTATCGCACCAAAAATTAATGGAAGAGTCAGCACTAACCATCCATCTAGAATTTTCCATGATCTTCTGATACGAGTCTCTAATCGACAATGGATAATTCTAAAGAATATCTCTTTAAATAAATATTTGATCATGTGCAGAGTGTGTACACCATGATGAAAACTTATTTCTCTTACACAAAGAAAAATAGAGGATCATATATATGTGCGCCTATGCTACAAAGTAGGCTCTATGGTGCTCTATTTTCCATAATTTTCCTAGAAACTTGTCCAAGTTATTTCCAATAAAAAATTCAAGTAATCTATGTCATGACCCATCCCCTGGGGCTCGTGTCGTGACTACCCCAATCCCACCTTCCATAGGCCAGGGGCTGGTGAAAAACACCGAAAGGCGTATTCCCTAAAATGGGAAGGCATTGCCTTTATAAACTATAAACTCACACAAACCAAGCACACAACAAGATACAAGCACAAAGTAAACTATATAGTAAACATGGTGTGTATAGAAAGTAAAGGGGATAGAATAAAAGCCCAACTGAAAAGTACAAGTAAAACTGAAAACAAATCCTGTGAACACTCGCCAAGGATCCTACCTGAAGGGTAGGTACAGCTCTCAAATGGTCATCTCTGCGGTATGCCTGGTCTAAGGTCCACCTTTGAGCAGTCTCCAGTCCTGGTACCCTCGTCCTCAGTCAGGGATATCCGTAGTCTTCACAAGACACAACAAGGTGCGGGCGTAGCCCGTGCAGGGGTGAGTATAACAATACTCGGTAGGGACCCCGAGACCCCCGAAGGTCTCTCAAATCCACAAATTATAAACCACAAAACATGGAAACAACAGTCAACCCTACTTAGGTATATGCCCATATATATACCTAAGTTATCAAGATATACTCATCTCACATAGGAGGAAAGGATACCACAATGGTAACACCATGAAGGTAGAAGTACCACACAGGTAACACCATAAGGGTAGGAGTACCACATAGGTAACACCACCAAGATATAGTACCACACAGGTACACCATAAAGATATAAGACTTAGATCACACAGGTATAAGTGAATTATAGAAGTACATATGATTAGTCTCGAATCTATATCATCTTATTCTTTCAAGAGGCATTGCTGCTAATTATATGGAGTCTGACCCACACAGGATCGATAGGTACTAACCCCCGCAATGATCCACACAGGATCTGACCCACACAAGATCAGTATGTGCTGACCCACATAGGATCATTGAGTGATTCCCACATAGGATCTGACCCACATAGGATCGGTATGCGCTAACCCACACAGGATCGCTGAGCACTGACCCACACGGGATCTAACCCACACAGGATCGGTATGCACTGACCCACACAGGATCGCTGAGCACTAGCCCACACAGGATCTGAACCACATCAGTATGTGCTGACCCACACTGGATCTGACCCACATCAGTATGTGTTGACCCACACAGGATCTAACTAACCTCTGTATTATTCGTCTCCAACCTCCGCCTCACTACCAGCCACTGGATTCCTCACACCCAGTGCGGTCGAGTTCCATAGAATATGTTCCTCAAAATATTGGTAGTACCTATACCTCCACTAAGATCCACAAAGGAGTAACCCAAAGTTTTTTCATTTCACAAGGGAACTAACGCAACAGACGATGCATCAATCAAATGCCCCATCTGTAAGTTATTAGTGTTTCTGCTCTGAGGTCTTGGTTAGATTTGGGGCTCGATCCAACCCATCCATGCTCCAAATTTATAAAAAACTCAAGTGCAGTATACCAAAAGAACTGTCTTGATCCAAGGATTCAGGTGTAGTAGACAGTTCATCAAACAGACGCTCGGTTCTCAAGATATAGTCAAAAAGGTGTATCTGGGTCTGGATGGGCCTGGGTTTGGTCCGACCCAGGTCCATCCTAGATGGCCTGGGCCTTGGTAGGCTCGGACCATTGGGTCGTGGTCTATCCCGGCCTACGTAGGGGATGGCCTGTCCCACGTTGGGGGTCGTCTGCCCGAGCTGGCGCTGAAGGGGGATCCCCCCCCCCCATTCGGAACGCCAAAGGGCAGTGCCTTAGGGCACTACCACGTCACCCATGGGACCCAAGCGGGTCCTACCGATCCACCATGGCCTTTTGGGTGCTCCGGTCGGTCTCCTCCCAGGAGCACGGTCACACGCCACAGCTCCACCACGGTTGGCTGGGTGCTGGCTGCTCTTTGGCCTCCGTCGCGGCCAAGCGACCGTGGTCTCCTACTCATCCGGTGGTGCGGACGCGCGCTGCCCTACCTTCATGCGGTCAGCCAGTGTGCCGGACCTCTTCTTCTTCCACGGGTCATTGCATCTCTGTTTTTATCCTGAAAAATAAAATGATCGCATATTCATGATCCTCGGGTTGAGGGCTCCGCGTCTATATGTCGTGCTCAACAAAATATTTCATTTTCAGCATCATTAAATATTTGTTGTTGAAGAACGCATGAAGAACATATGGAGAATAAAAAGTGAAGAGGCGAGGTATATGCACGGGATGATGGCCATGTTAGTTTGGCCATCGTCATTGTGAAACCAGAATATAAATAATCAATAAATAAATTCAATCATATATAAATACCCTACCTTGATTTTCTGATGGAGGTGGCACACGGAAGAAGATGAAGTCGTTGAAGATTGACGTCGGTGTTCGCCACTCCCACAAGACACTCCAAGGTCGGTTCCTCATTCTTCAATTCCAAAAGTTGTTCTTCATTGGAGGATCTCCTTTGTTGGAGAAATATCTTTCCAACTCTCCAAAGCTCTCCCCTCTTTTTCCAATCCCTTTTCCCGCGAGAGATGAGGTTCCAAATTAAATAATCTTAAGAAATAATTTAATTAAAGTATGTAAATTAATTAAATTAAGTTGGCACATTTAATTTGGAGAAATCCAAGATTTTCTTCCCATTAAAAGAGAAGCTCAGGTGGTCCCCAGCACTCAATTCAAATGGGAGGTTTCAATATCGTGTGGTCCCCACCACTAAACATTCAAATGGGAGGTTTTAAAAATAAAATTAAAGTTGTTCTTTATTTTATTTTTATTCTTTTAACTCTCCCACGAAATTCTGGGAAACTAACTTTCACCCTCGACCTACTATGGTCATGGTAAAGGTCTTCTTAAGTGAATATCGGCACTATGAGTTCAACAGTGCCCTCGGATTTCAATTCCGAGCACCGGTTCAAAAGTTATAAAACCCCACTCGTACGTTTACTGAACGTACCCAAAACAAAATTTCAGATATTCATTTCGGGCACTCTGGGCCTCAGAATCATGCGCCGTCAATTTTTTCAGACTCTTAATATTCCCTATAATTAAAAAAATACATGGAAAAATTCGGTTCATTAAATTCTCCCCACCTCAGGGCTTTGTGTCCCAAGAATACACAACACAAACTAGGAAAACAAGTGGGGGTACTAAGCACAAATCTGAGCCTCCTGCTCCCATGTGCTCTCCTAGAGGTTCCCGTGTTTCCAACAAATGCACACCAGAGGTATCGATCACCCACGAAGGACTCTCTCCTATCGATCCTCCATCTCAACTGGAACCTTCAAAAACATCACCCCATCGTCAATGTCTATCTCGCTGTGGTTGATGACGTGAGATGGGTCATGCACATATCTCCTCAGGTGGGATACGTGGAAGACGTCATGCACCTTCTCCAACTGCGGTGGAAGGGCTAGGCAGTATGCCACCTCACTAACTCTGCTAAGGACCTGAAAGGGTCCGATGAACCTCGGAGATAAATTTCCACCCCGGCCAAATCTCCGCAAACCTCGTCAAGGTGAGACCCATAGAAATACATGGTCACCATCCTCGAACTCCAAAGGTCTTCATCTCCTATCAGCATAAGACTTATGCCTACTCTGTGTAGTCTTCATCCACTCCTGGATGATCTGCACTTTCTATGTGGTAGCTCATACCATCTATGGTCTCATAAGTGCTGACTCCCCTGGGTCAGTCCAGCATAGAGGTGATCTGCAAGATCTTATATACAACGCCTCGAATGGTTTCATACCTATAGTGGAGTGATAGATGTTGTTGTATACGAACTCCACCAAGGGAAAGTGATCCTCCCAGCTGTGGAAAAAATATAAAATACATGCACGCAGCATGTCCTCAAGGGTCTGTATGGTCTGCTCTATCTGACCATCCGTCTGAGGATGGAAGGCGGTTCTCAACCGATGGGGTGTCCCGAACGCTTCCTACAACCCCTTCCATATCCGAGAAGTAAAACATGCATCACGATCGGAGACAATCATAGATGGAACTCCATGAAGCCGTACAATATTCTGCAAGTAGAGGCGTCCCAAGCCCTCTACTGAACCCTGTTCTCCAATAGGTAGGAAGTGGGCCAACTTGGTGATTCGATCAACGATCACCCAGATGGAATCATGTCCCCTGGACACGCATGGAAGACCCATCACAAAGTCCATGTAAATTCCATCCCACTTCCACTCTGGCACCACTAATGGTTGAACTAAGCCTGCTGGAACCTAGTGCTCTACCTTCACTTGGTGACAAGTGAGGCACTGTGAGACAAACTCTACTTCTGTTTTCTTCATTCCCGGTCACCAGTGCTAATGTCGGAGGTCCTGGTACATCTTCCCCACTTCTGGATGTACCACTAGAAGGGACATATGGAACTCCCTCAACACTACCTTCTATAGCGCCATCGGTACCATAGTACGTCCTCTGAAGAGGATGACGTGCTCCCCACCTTCAGAAAATTTATCAGGTGCTTGTCCTATGGATATTTGATCACGTCGAGCCTCGTAGTCAGTTTCCCCAAGCAGCGCCTCCCTGACTCACTGAAGGAGTGGGGGAGTGACTATCAGAGACTGAAGATAATCTGCTCCATCTCGATCCACGTAGGATATCTGCAAAGCATCTAACTGCTCTGTTGCCTCACTCGGAAACTATATACCAGATCTCCTACTGAGTGTATATGCTACTACGTTCCCCTTCCTAGGAGTATAAACTATCTCGAATTCATAGTCCTGGAAGAACTCAAGCCAGCGTCGTTGTCTCAGGTTCAGGTCCTTCTGAGAGAAGATATACCTGAGACGCTTGTGATCAGAGTAGACTGAAAAACATTCGCCAATCAAGTAATGTCGCCACATCTTCAAGGCGAAGACCGATGCTACTAACTCTAGGTCATGGGTAGCATATTTCAGCTCATGTTGTCTTAGCTGTCGAGAACCATAAGTGATCACTACTCGCACCTTCATCAGGACACATCCTTGTCTAGTCCTTGATGTGTCACAGTTGATGAAGTACCCAACGCCCTCCACCACTAGCCTCAATATGGGGGAACTCATCAGTCTCTGTCTCAGATCTTGGAAACTCCGATGGCATCTCTCTGACTATACGAAGGGTTTCCCCTTATTCATCAATGCTGATAAGGGTGCCACAACTCTGTAAAAGTCAGGCACAAACCTCCAGTAGTAACCGGACAAAGCCAGAAAACTCCGCACCTCCATCACACTCCTGGGTGTCTCTCAAGAAAGCACAGACTTGATATTTTATAGATCCACTACAACTCCATCCTCTGAGATGACGTGTCCCAGGAAGTGGACCTCTCATATCCAGAATTGGTACTTAGAGAGCTTACTATAAAGATGGTGCTCTCGGAGTTTGTCTAGAACTATCTGCAGATGATAGGAATGCTCCTCCTCTATCGCTGAGTATATTAGGATGTCGTCGATGAAGACTACCACAAAGTGATTGAGGTATGGATGGAAGATCTTGTTCATGAGTCCCATGAAGACTGCTAGGAATTTGGTCACACCAAATGGTATAACCAAGAACTCATAGTGGACATACCGACATATGAAGTCCATCTTCTTCACATCCTCATTTCGTACCCTGAGCTGGTGATAGCCTGATCTGAGGTCTATCTCTGAAAACCATCGTGCTCCCTTCAGCTGATCAAAGAGATCGTCAATACTTGGTAGTGGGTACTTGTTCTTCACAATCACCTCGTTCAGGTGCTGATATTCCACACAAAGTCTCAAACTCCCATCTTACTTCTTGGCAAAAAAAATCAGGGCTGCCCAAGGAGAAACATTCGGTCTAATGAACCTCTTGCTTTGCAAGTCCTCTAGTTGTACTCGTAGCTCTCGAAGCTCCGTGGGATCCATCTGATATGCTGGTGTAGATATCGGTGTCTTCCCGGGGTACAAGTCTATGTAGAAGTCCACCTCTCTATGAGGAGGTAGACCTGATAAATCATCAGGTAAAACATCAGTGTACTGGTCCCCCACTACAAGATAGCTCAGACTCACAACATCAACTACTCTGAGGGTAAGGCTAGCCAATTGATGTGTGATCGGCTGCACCCTCCTCTGGGTAAGTCCATCCTGCACTACAAAGGTTCCCTTATCACTAGTGAAGGAAACCCTAGTCCCATCCATGTGGACACACCGCACTTTGCGCCTAATACAGTCAATCTGTGCATAGACTGTGGATAACCAGTCCATACCCAAGATGACGTCGTAAGGACTCAACGCCGCTACTAGAAGATCCCAGTCAAAGCTCTCGCCTCCTAGAGTAATATCACACTACCGACACCAGTGTGTAATCATAGAATCCGCTCCCATAGGAGTCTCTAGCCGTAAAGATCGAGCCAAAGGCTCCACCGGTATCTCCGAGCTCCGAACAAGGGTCGTGGAAATAAAATAATGAATGGCACATGTGTCTATAAGTATTGAATATAAGGTGGATTAGACACAAATCGTACCTCGAATCATCTCTAGAGTGCTGTGGTTGTAGGCCTTAGCTACCTAAAGCTGAGCTCGTCCCTGTCCACCTACTCCATGTAGCCGGGGTGGACCTTCTGGTGGTGGAGGCGGTAGAACCTCAAATCGTCACCCACCGCCTGTTGCACGGCCTACTCCTCTACCACATCTTCCTCCTACCTAGGGAACTCCTCAATTGAATATTCACCTCTGTACAGGTGGTCCTTTGACTGTCTGCAGATCATCTGTACGGCGGACCGGGAAGTCGCGAGCCATGTGACCCTGCCCGCCGCACGAATAACAGTGCTTCTTCCTCGCCAGTCCTGCTCTGTCTCGAGATCCCCACACCACTGACCATGTATCCTATGGTCATCCACCTATAGGTCTGGTCCTCTTGGACCTCTACATCATCTGTCTACTGCCAGCTGTCGATGACTCTGCTATGTGTCGTCTGGTGGTGGGTCTCTCTGTCGACGACTACTCAGCAAGGAAGCTCTCCACTAAGAGTGCTCGCTCTAACACCCCTACCTATGTCAGGATACTGAGAAAAACCATCGAAGTTCTAATCTTCCGTCTGAGCCCCTGATCGAAGGTCTGGGCCCTAAAGAAAGGGTCATTCACCATGTTAGTAGAGTAACGCGAGTAGTCGGTGAACCTCGCCGAAGACTGAGCTACAGTCATGTTGTCCTGCTGCAAGTGGAGAAGCTCATGTATACGCACAGAGCATAGAGTCACTAGGATGAACTCTACCCTGAAAAGGATCTGGAATTCCACCCAGAGGAGATTCACATCATCATGTACCCGGAGCATCAATATCCACCATCTTCCCGCTGCTACCTGAAGAATACTGGCAGAAAGGATCACCATGAGATCATATGGTGTCCCTACTAGTCGAAAGACTCTAACCACGGCCTCCAACCAATCCTCAGCCGCCTGTGGGTCTGTCTCGCCCCAGAACCTCGGTGGTCTCTGGTGCTGGAACTAGTGCAACGTGCTCAAGCAGCATGCACCCTCTGTTGTTGGGGCTGGTGGAATCATCTCCCCAACAGGTAGTGGTGCCGCTGGTACACCACCTAATGGTACAACTGTCATAAGGGGGCCTTGCACCGAAGCCTCATCGCTTGGTGGGCTATCATCACATACTTTACCCAGAACCCTGGCTGGCTGTCTGCGTGGAGGCATCCTAAAAAGAAACAGATGTTCCAAAGTCAATAAGTTATACCTGGTGAGCTGACTCAAAGAGTTCACAAAGAAAAAATTTCAAAGACACACATGAAATTAGTGTTTTCATGCACTGAGTCAGAAATATGAACTCGAGGTCCTGGTGTATGGATACATCGGCCGCCACACCAACACTAGACCTCCCAAACTGAAAACCACACTCATTATACTTAACACTATTGTCGAGTCAAAATATCAGTGTTCTAGTTCTTCGCTAGAACTGAACTCCTCTGATATCAATTTTTCATAACCCATCCCCCGAGGCCCGTGTCGTGACTACCCCAAGCCCATCTTCCATATGCCAGGGGCTGGCGATAAGCACCGAAAGGTGTATTCCCTAAAATTGGGAAGGAATTTCCTTTCTAAACTATAAACTCACAAAAACCAAGCACACAAAAATATACAAGCACAAAGTAAATTATATAGTAAACAGGGTGTGTACAGAAAATAAAGTGGTTGGAATACAAGCCCAACTGGAAAGTACAAGTAAAACTGGAAAGTACAAGTAAAACTAAAAACGGCTCTTGTGAACACCCACCAAGGATCCCACTTAAAGGGTAGGTACAGCTCTCAAATGGTCGTCTCTGCGGTACACCTGGTCTAAGGTCCACCTCTAAGTAGTCTCCAGTCCCGGTACCCTCGTCCTCAGTTAGTGTTGTTCGTCGTCTGCATAAGACACAACAAGGTGCGGTTGTAGCCCGTGCAAGGGTGAGTATAACAATACTCAGTAGGGACCCCAAGACCCCTAAAGGACTTTAAAATCTACAAAGGATAAACCACAAAACATGGAAACCATAGTCAACCCTACTTAGGTATATTCCCATAAATATACCTAAGTTATCAAAATATACTCATCTCACACAGGAGGAAAGAATACCAAAAAGGTAACACCACGAAGGTAGAAGTACCACACAGGTAACACCACGAAGGTAGGAGTATCACACAGGTAACACAACGAAGATATAATACCATACAGGTACACCATGAAGATATAAGACTCATCTCACACAGGTATAAGTGAAGTATAGAAGTACAGATGATTAGTCGCGAAGCTAGATCATCTTATTCTGTCAAGAGGCACTACTGCTGATTATACGAAGTCTGACCCAGGTAGGATCGATAGGTACTAACCCCAGGCAATGACCCACATAGGATCTGAACCACACAGGATAGGTATAGGTTGACCCACTCAAGATCGCTGAGTGTTAACCCACATAGGATCTGACCCACACGGGATTGGTATGCGCTGACCCACACAGGATCGCTGAGCACTGACCCACATAGGATCTGACCCACACAGGATCTCTATGCGATGACCCACACAAGATCGCTGAGCGCTGACCCACACAGGATCTGACCCACACAGGATTGGTATGCACTGAAAAACATAGTATCGCTGAGCGCTAACCCACACAGGATTGATAGGTAACTAACCTCCTTATTATCCATATCCAACCTCCGCCTCACTGCCAGCCACTGGATTCCTCGCACTCGGTGCGCTTGAGTTCCATATAATATGTCCTTCTAGATATCGGTCGTACCTCAACCGCCAGTAAGATCCACAAAGGAGTAACCCAAAGGTCTGTAACGTCATAAGAAACCCAACGCAACAGACGACGCGTCAATCGGACGCTCGGTCTGTAAGTTATTAGCATTTCCGTTTCGAGGGCCCGGTTGGATTCGGGGTTCGATCCAACCCGGCCATGCTCCAACTTTATCCAAAACTCAAGTGTATTATACCAAAAGGACTGTCTCTATCTAGGGATTTTGGTTCCATAGACGGTTCGTCAAACGGATGCCCGATTCTAAAGATATGGCCAAAAAGGTGTATCTAGGTCCAGATGGACCCAGGTCATGTCCGACCCAGTTGGACTGACCCAGCCTGGTTGGCCTGGGCCCTGGCAGACCTATCCCATAGGGTTGTGGTCCGGCCCAACCCGCGTGGGGGACGGCCCGGCCCGGCCCGCTGGGCTTGGCCCGATGGCGCGGTCCGCCCTAGCTGGCGCCGAAGAGGGAGCCCCCCCCCCCCCCCTTCCATTTGGAATGCCAAAGGGCAGCACCTTAGGGTACTGCCAAGTCACCCGCGGGACCCAAGCAGGTCCTGCTGATCCACCACGGCTGGCTGGGTGCTCCGGTCGGTCCTCCTCCCAGCGGCACGGTCGCGCGCCGCTACTCTACCGTGGTCGGCCGGGTGTCGGCCGCTCTTCGACCTCCATCGCAGCCAAGTGGCCGCAATCTCCTTCTCATCCAGCGGCATGGATGCGCGCTACCCTACCTTCATGCGGTCGGACGGTGTACTGGACCTCCTCCTCTTTCGCAGGTCACCGCATCTCCATTCTTAGACTGAAAAATAAAACGATCACATATTCGCGATCCTCGGGTTGAGGTCTCCACGTCCATATGTCTCACTCAACAAAATATTGTGTTTCTAGCATCATTAAATATTTGGTGTTGAATAACGCACGAAGAATACGATGAGAATCAAAAGATAAGAGGTAAGGTATATGCACGGGATGATGGTCATGTTAGTTTGGCCATCGTCGTTGTGAAACTTGAATATGAAGAATCGATAAATAAATTCAATCATATATAAATCTCTTACCTCGATTTTCCAATGGAGGTGCCATGAAGAAGACGAAGTCATTGAATATTGATGACGGTGTTCGTCACTCCCGCAAGATGCTCCAAGGTCAGTTCCTCATTCTTCGATTCTAGAAGTCGTTCTTCGTTGGAGGATCTCCTTTGTTGGAGAATGATCTGTCCAACTCTCCAAATCTCTTCCCTCCTTTGCCTATCCCTTTTACCATAAGTGGTGAGGTTCCAAATTAAATAAGCTTAAGCAATAATTTAATTAAAGTTTGTACATTAAATAAATTAAGTTGGCACATTTAATTTGGAGAAATCCAAGAGTTTCCTCCCATTAAAAGAGGGGTTACGGTGGTCAACACCACTAAATTAAAATAGGAGGTTTCAAGATCGGGTGGTCCCCACCACTAAACATTCAAATGGGAGGTTTCAAAAATAAAATAAAAGTTATTCTTTATTTTATTTTTATTATTTTAACTCTCCCACGAAATTCCAGGAAACTAAATTTCACCCTCGACCTACTACGGTCGAAGTGAAGGTCCCCTTAAGCGAATATCGGCGCTCTGAGTTCAACAGTGCCCTCAGATTTCAATTTCTATCACCGGTTCAAAAGTTACAAAAATCCTCCCGTACATTTACTGAACGTATCCAAAAAAAGTTCAGAAATTAATTCTGGGCACTCCAGGCCTCAGAATCACACGTCGTCAATTTTCACAGACTCGTAATATTCCATATAATTAAAAAAAATACATGAAAAAATTTGGTATTTACACTCTAGATGAGAAAATCTATTCAGATCAAGATCCTTCATAGTTTCTCATTCCTAATATCTTTCACCTGTCATTTATTTTAAAACTTTAATGCTATATTTTATATTTCTCTATTTATCTATAAAAACATAGTATCCTATGTTAAACTAGATATTTCTTGATATTTTATCACATCCTTTTATTTGTATTCCCAAGAATAATTGTGGAAGAGGTCCTTCATGACCTGGCATCTTTTTCATCCCATGTACAACTATGGAAGAGGCATTGTTACTGGATAGCCTTGTGTGTTGTTGATTGTAAAACCTAATCTAGGTTGAGGATCAATTTAATAATTAATAAACTACTTGTATGTTGGGGATTTTCAAGTGAATAAGATTAATTCATGTTTTGATACTAAACCCCTTTTTTAAATTCTGTTATTTGATTTTCTTAGTTTTATTATTTTAATTTACAAATTAGTTTCCATTTTCTAAACTGTAACAAAAAATTATTTCGATAGTTATTCTTAATTTGTGTTTATTTAAATTGTTTTATTAAGTAACTTAGTTTCAAAAATTAAATTATTTAAAAGTTATTTTAATTTAACCTTAATCTCACTTATAAGAAACTATTTGAAAGATAAAATTTATATATTTACACTTTTTTTATTAACTAGGAATTTTTATTTAAATTTGGGGATATAAACTTTAAATTTTTTTAGATAGATATTTTATTGGAAAATTAATTCACACCCCACTTGATTTGTCCAATATTTCCAATATAGATATGGTTGATAGATCTTTAACATGAAGATCACTACTTCAAATTCTCGATCATGTGTTGGGTAGTTCTTATCATGGATCTTTAATTGGTGTAAGGCATAGGCTGTCACCTTTTTATATTTCATGAGTACACAACCCATGCCCTTTTTAGACATGTCACTATAGATTACAAATCCTTCCCCCACTAGTGTGCAATATGAGCATAGGTGCAGTGATTAAACTCTTCTTAGACTCTTTAAATTTTTCTTTTCATCTATCAATACAAAAAAATGACTCCCTTTCAAGTAATAATGGTTATTGAGCTTGAAAATCATGATAAGTTTCTCATAAATCGACCATCATACCCAAATAATCCATCAAAACTATGTATTTTTGTCACAGATGTTGGTATGGTCCATCCTTTGATTGCCTTTATTTTTTATGGATCCAAATCTATCCATTTTTTGGTTATAACATGCCATAAATTTGTTGAGGTAATATCAAAATAATCTATTAATTAAGTACATGAATATTATGGGATAATTAGTGAGTCTAAATGGAATCACTATGAACTCGTAGTGCTCATAACTTACACAAAAAATAGTCTTGAAGATATCCACCTTTTTCACCTTTACTTTATACTATCCTGACTGGAGAGTCACCTTATAAAAGTAATGGGATCCACATATCTAATCAAAAAAATACATCAATACATGGAAGAGGATACTTTTTCTTTGTCATGATCTTGTTGTGATCATGATAATCAATACATAGGTGCATTGACCCATCCTACCTATTGATGAAGAGGACCAATGCACCCTATGGTGATACATTTGGGTATATAAATCCTTTATCCAGATTCTCCTATAATTATTTCTTTAGCTCCTTAAGTTCAACAAATACCATTCTATATGGATTTTTGGATATTAGAAAAGAACCAGGTATAATCTCGATTGAGAACTAAACCTCATAACTAGGAGGAAGACCAAGAAATTCTTCAAGAAATGAAACAAAAAAATCTCTTATAATGGGAATGTCATCAAGGATGATATTTTCTTTAGTCTCAATCATTTGAGCTAGATACACTTTCTCTCAAGGAAATAATGTCCATGCTTGAGATGTTGTTACAAATAATATTCATCATCCTCCTTACACTTTTATAGAATCATAGGGAAATTTGTGATATATAGGTTGATTTCCTTCTCTCAAAAATTTATATTAGCTATATTCAAGTAAATTCAATTCATGATCATTATAGTATCGGATTCCACTAAGGAGATTAAAGCATGGTTTTTTGGGAAATTTAGTCAACAAATTTAAATAGGGGATTAGTTATATGTTTTGGATGCAATAATTGGCCCATTTTTTTCTTCACCAATAACTGAACTTCCATGTTTTGAGGTGGTGTTTGAATAGTTCAACTAAATAGGCGTGATATGAAATAATTCATAAAAAAAAATCAAATTGTATATTTTCTATCCTTGAATGAAAAACTAGCATACTTATCACTACTTCATTATCGATATCTGCCTCATCATTTATGATGTAATATGCTCTCCCTTATTCTCTAGGCCTTGGATTTTGTTGTCATCGGTTATCATTAACAACCCTTGGCTTGTGGAATTGATTCAAAAAGCATCCTTGTTTCTTGTAGTTGAATAATTGGATGGTAGTCTGAGGTTTTACTAGAGAATTTTTTTTTTCATCCAATGCATTGGTGGGTTTCTATCATAGGAAATAACTAGCTAGGTTCCCTTACAACAAATAAATCATTTCTTTATCCCCTTTAGTGAATTTTTAAGATTATTCTTCCCATGATTTTGAAAAATGGGATATTTCACTTTCTTTCCATAATTATATTTCTCCATCATACCATAATAATTAAAATCCATTTTCCACTTCTTATCCTCATTAGAACTTTGAGATTCACTTATCTATATTTTGAATTTGAGGGCACATCAGAAAATTTCCTCATAGTTATCAATGTTTATAATAGAAAACACCTTTCATATATTTAGTTTTATCCTACAAAAAAAGTGGTCAATTTTACTTTTGGGGTTAATGAAAAAGCTGAAGTCATATTGTGAAAGTCTTTTAAAGGTTTCCTCATATACCCTAATAGATTTGTTATCCTTTTTCATGAGGCTAAGTATA
Organism: Viscum album; assembly: GCA_963277665.1. Taxonomy (NCBI): domain Eukaryota; kingdom Viridiplantae; phylum Streptophyta; class Magnoliopsida; order Santalales; family Viscaceae; genus Viscum; species Viscum album. The sequence continues at coordinate 1,236,680,885 of OY728157.1, read as the reverse complement.
TCCCTCTCTATTTTAAGTAAGTGAGTTGGAGGAATATATTTTATGAAAAAACATTTTTCAAAACTCCTTTTACTCCATTTCATTAATCTCCTCCTCAGGCATCATATTTTTGACCAACATCCACATTTGATCATATTCTACCTTAAAATGATAAATATCTAGCATGAACTTCTCTTGATCAGAGCATTGAAGGATGGAGAATATCTTTTCAATGGATTTGATTCCTTGATCCTTGATTAAGGGATCATAAGATATAATGAAAGGTAGAGGACTTTGTCACATAAAGGACATAACTACAACATTCTCTTTCTTAGGGGGGTGTCAAACGAAGTGTGCAATAAAGCCCATTGTCATGCACCAGGTGACGATTGAGGCCATCTCAATGTGCCATTTTTAGGGTTATTAACACTGTGTATAAATGTTCCAGAACCACATCAACTTATAGTATCCATAAAGGGATGTATTTTCTTGAAAAACACTTACTTTATAATTTAACAATATTTAGGTATTTTTTCTTATGTTTAGACTATCTCTAAGGCTTTTCCTAAATTTATCTAACCCTAATCCCCAAAAATAACTGGACTTTACTCTGATACCAACTATGAAAACCCATATTTTATTACACCTTAATCCATGATTTATTACATAAAGATATAATTAATTAAACCCCAAATGATCGTGAGGCCTATTGTTTTTAATAAATTAGGTGTATAAAACATTAACTTGAAACATGGGTACAATATCATTATTTAAAAACACTGAAACATGCCTTTATATTCCTTGGATCTTTTAAAACTGCATGGTATAACTTGGGGATATACATAAGAAATGGGTGATCAATAAATCATGTTAGGAGAAAAACAAAAAATATAATATGGTAAAGGAGTACATGATATCCAGGAGGCCCATGAAGGTAGCATGATAGGGGTGAGAATCATAATCTTGAACAATGAGACATGATATAACATTATAACATAAAGGCAACATAGGAATGTGGAAACAACATAAAACATGAAATTATAACCATAATTCAATGATCACTTTCAAGATATCATAAAATATTATGAATAGGATAACATATCATGAACCATACATGGAATATCATGAGATAAAAACATTACATAATGAATTGGAGGGAAATATAATTATGGGCCCAAATGTCACTTTCATATCATGTACATGCATAAGTGTGCCACATAGATCATAAAACATAAGGATATATTTCATAATTTTTAACCCAAAGATTATGGAATGTGGGTTATATACATGTAAGTCCCCAATAAATGAATTATAGGTACATCTAGGTGAATACCCTTGAGTGTAAATGTGGACCGATATTCACTACAAAAATGTTTCGCATGGAAAATCACAAGATAATTTTGGAAACATGATGAGGGTACATAAAGAATCATGGAATGGTTAAATGAGAGTGAATAGGGTCTCTTGTCACCTTTAAATCATAAGTATAGTAATAGGGATGTGTAAAAACATTTACAAACATGAAAAATAAGAAAAAAAAAGGCATAATATAAATAAGGTTCTTGAATGAAGAGAAGAAGGATATGATCTCATGCCTTAGAGGATGCTTCTAAATGCATGGGAGGAGATTCTTAAGAACTTAGGGATCCTTGGGAGGTCTCTATAGAGGTATGGGCAGAGTAAATTCGTGATCCAAGGGTTTTTAGTGAATGTTAATGGGAGGTTGGGTGGGTTTATATAAAAAAAATAGATGAGACTTTTTTATTATTTTACAATCATAGGTTTTGGGATATATATAATAAAGTAATCAAAACCACAAACATTACCATGTTTTATGTCAAAGATTAGTGGTTTTAATTATTCTATAAGGTTAATAACTTAACATATTAAAATAATTCCCTTGGTGATGTGGATGTCAGTCATGTTTATAAAGAATTGATTTTAAAACCTTGAAATATAATATAGATTTTGGAGGATACATTATGGGTTTATAAAACTAATAAAATAACTTAAAAACACATTATTTTAAAGTTGAATCATAATTTTGATTGGGGATAATCTTTATAGTATTTATTACATCACTTTTGGGCTTTTATTATGTCATAATATATACTATATAATTTAACTGTATTTAATTTTAACCCAAAAATTTGAATGTGTTAGAAAATAATGAAAAAATCACTATTGGATAATTTTAATGTTTTGAATTCAAAAATAATATTTATTTTTACAAAATAATTATCTAAATATGAGAATTTAAACTTTTAAATTAAAAAAATCATCATTTATTGAAAAATACTGGTTTTTTTACAATAATAGTCTTCTAAACTATATATAAAAATTAAATTTGACTTTGTGAAATTATATTATCATTAATATTTAATAAATAGTATTTTATAATAGTATTTTATTAAAATATCATTTATTCCAGAAATTATTGAATTCATAAAAAATATTATCTTGACTAAATCTATATATTTCCTAAAAATATAATTTTTATTTCATCATATCAAAATCTAATTTTTATAAAACCCATTATTTAATCATTTAAAAATTAATATAAAAAATGTATATATATATATATAATCATTGTTTTATTAAAAATAAAATAAAAAAATCATACTATTAGGGTCTAAAAACATTGCCCTTTATTACACCAGAGAATTCCCTAAGGGTAAGGTGTGTGTTGGTGATATTTTCATGGGGTGGTTCAGTGAACATGGTTTTCATCATGATCATGATGAGATTGAATGTCTCCTACAAATGATTTTTCTCATGCTTTAGTTGTTGGATTTTTTCTTGGTCTTGGTCAATGGTAAAGACCAGAGATTCTATCTCCCTTGGAATCACTAATAAATGGTCTTTATATGGTATTATCCTACTGGTCAAGGCCATATCTACCTTTGTTTGTGTCAAATTAGATTTTTCATAACCCTTTATATACTAATCTTAATAGTCACTATGCAATGACTATATTATTAATAGTTATGGTGCTTAATGATCTTTAAAAATTGATAGACCATATTAAAGTCCAAAATAACCAAATTAATGTATGATTTTTATATAATTTCATTTCATAATAATTCATTTACTCATTTAAAAAATAATTTATATATTTTAATGTCGTTACAATAATCTTCCATCATCCATTCATTAATTCCCATATTATGAAATAGTATAATAATTATATATTCAATAATTCATTCTCTTTATTCTAATAATTTCCAAATTATCAATAATATTTATCTACTACATGTGATGGTATTATTCATATTTCTACCTACTTAAATTTATAAAATTCTAAAATAGATATTATCTACATGTGATAATAACTCTTCCTCTTAGTTTTAATATTTAATATTATTCATAGAAGATCATATCTATCTACCTAGTAGAAACAAAAGAAATATTAACTCACACCGTATAAAAAATAAATGATAGATTTACAAATCCCATGCCTCTTTTATTCTTTTCACATGCTTCACCAAGAACAAGAGATAGAAATAGGGAAAATGATGATTAGATTTGGATGCATAGTAAGAAAATTGAATGAATTTATGAACATTTTTAGATCTTGAATGGAAATATTAGATTGTCTGACCCTAAAGGAAAACCATGAAACTCATGTAATGGATAAAAGATAATAATTTTTATAATAAATGAGCATTTCTTATATATACCTGAAAAGTTAGGAAAAAACCCTCCATATTAATTCGTTTTAAAACTTTTCCATTTCAATTTCCCATAAAAAACAATTCAGACTCCTAATATTTAATAGGATTTTAAGATTCCAAGATCATTTTTATATTCATTGTAACATGCTTAAAATCCACTAATTTTATTTAATATTATCATATATTTCTATTTCAAAACATTAAAAGTAAAATTTTTGGATAAAATGATTTTTCTTTATCAAATTCATTTCCTTCATTTTATATATATGCACTATGTGATGGTAATATGGTTTAACCATACATATATTTTTACCCTCAAGTGAATTTATAATCCTCGTGATGTGGGACATAACCTTATACAAAATTTAAAAAAACCTAAAATGAAAATGGATTTAAAGGCTGGCCCTAACATAATGGAAAATCGATATACCTTTACTCAGGGATGGAATCTAGATACATGTGGGGAAGTAGGTTCACATGGTGTGATACATGTGATAACTTTATTGGATTAATGGAAAATTTGGCTTATGCTGACATTAAAAACATATTATGCTTATGTAAGCTTACCGTTACATGACAGATCAAATCTACCTTCACCCAATAGTAGGACTAAGGTTACCCTTTTGTGTCTATTTAAAATCCAATATTACCTTTACTCAGTGATGAAAACCCATATTAAGTAATGTTAACTAATATTAATATTATGTATATATGGGGTCATGCAAAAGGGAGAAAACAAAATAATCTAAATTTTGATTGTATAAACTTATAAATAATTATTAATTGGATTTATCATCACCTATAAAATCTAGGATTACATTTAAAATAATTAAATCGGTTAAAAATTACTCTTATTAATGTTAAAACAATTTTAAAACAAATTTTTAACAATATAAAAACTCTCGTGAGCCATTAAACACCCCATAATAGTGAAGAAAATGCCTGTAAAAATTTATGACTTTTCATTAAATGCCTCACAATCAATTTTCATCCTAAAAAATTAGTACAAAACCTGGAAAGGAATGAGAAGGGGTTTTGAAAAACCACAATGTGATATACCTCTCAATGAATTCATCGCATCGTGAACATAACCCTAACACCAAAGGATTGATGAGTAATATTATGTGATATCATCAGTCGGTATCATAACATAGTCTAGGGGATATACCAATCAAATTGGTATAAATCCATCTGCAAGTGACCCATTAAGGATGAGATACAGTCATATAAATCATCATAAATCTAATTAAACATCAACAATGTATCAAAAAATGGTTAATCAAAGTATCTCATAAAATTTGGAATAAGGAGTATCAATAGGAATCAAAAAATTTATAACTTTGGATACTGATCCCCATATGTGACTCATAATATAACAACCCTACTCTTTATTTCATATTTAAACATGATTTATTAAATAAATTTTCACTTAATAAAACCCATAAGATCGAGAGGTCTAGTGTATTTGGGTCTTGGGAATATTTCAAGAAAACTTAAGACATATAATACAACATCTTTATTGAAAACTTCTTTTACATTACCAAAACATTCCTTCGTACTTAACACAGTATGGGATAACCTGAGGATATACACAAAAAGGGGTGATCTATAAATCCCACTAAGGGAATAAAAATGGTATAAAATGAGGAAGAAAATACATGTTAGTCAATAGGCATATCAATAGATCACAAAATAAACATGAACATAAAGTCATGATATAGCATGATATTCATAACATGTAAATGTGGCAACAACTTAAAACACTACATCATTAACATAAAGAAATTAGGTAAACCCTTGTCCCAACATGGTGGACAAAAGTCCTATAAAGGAATAAAGTAAAAACCTATCCCAATATGACGTATCAAGATACTAAACATTACCCAATTCATTGAAGCACTATCAGTGTTCACCCTTCATAATTATTTCGTTTTCATGTATAAGTGTACCACATAGATCATACAACATGGATTCATTAAACATCATAATTTATTTCAAAAATAAGTAATGTTGAATAAATACATTTAAGTCCCCAAACAATAAGTTCATGAGCATAAAGGCAAATAACCTTAATAGAGAAATGGGTATGGTATTCACTACATGATGATTTTAGCATGGAAATCATGGTGTAATTTTGGTAGCATAACAACGTCAAATAGAAATTCATAAAATGGTTTTATGAGAGAGAAAGGGGTTTATCATCATTTATAAATGAAATGGATAGTAAGGGGATTAAAAAACATAATATACCAACAAATGAAATTGAATTTAGATGCATAATATAAAATAAATTCTTGAATGGAAATGAGAAGAGATAAATCCCTTATGGAATTTTGGAATGGTAATGGGTGTACACGGGAGGGATTAATGAGAGAGAAAGGGTTATATCATCATTACAAAATAATAAGGGAAGTATGGGGTAGGTTTCAAAACATTCCCCATAATTTTTAATTAAAAATAAAAGAATGTAACAATATAAGGAAACTTGGACAAAAATTGAGAAAGGAAGGAACCCTTATAGAATTTTGGCATAGTAACGGCTTAGGTAAGGGCCCAAATGGGGAAGGATAAATGATCCCTTATTGAAATAAAATCAAATGGATAATACATAATTGATCATAAAATGTTGAAAATATAATCAATTGAAATTAACAAGACAATTTTCAAATAATTTTCTTGAATTTAAAGGAAGAGAGAAAAGAATGGATCCCTTATGGAATTTTGGCATAGTAACGTGTGGGCTTAAAGGATCATAGGGGGTTAATGGGAGTGAAATTAAGATTACATCATGTATAAATAAAATAGACAGTAAGGATGTATATAATAACATATCCCAAATCAAGCAAATGGAAATTAAAAAATATGACATAAAAGAGGTGCTTGAAGAAAAAGGAGAGAGGGAGATCCCTTACAGAATTTTGGCATAATAATTGGTGTACTTAAAGGATCATAGGGAGGTTAATGAGAGTTAAAGAAAACAATCATCATTTGTACATAAAATGTAAATTAAGGGTATCATGGAACATCATAACCCAACATTTAAAAATGGAATTTAAGAAGAATAATATAAAATAAGTTCTTGAATAGAAATGAGAAGAGAACAATCCTTTACGGAATTTCGACATAGTTACGGATTAGGTACGGGTCCAAATGAGGGGGGATAAATCATACCTCATTAAAATAACATCAAATGGAAATTATGTAATTGATTATAAACGGATGAAAATATAACCAGTTTAAATTGAAAAGATAAATTTCAAACAAGGTTCTTTAATTGAAATGAATAGAGGGTGGTGAGGATCCCTTACTTGGATGTGTTATCCCAAAGGCTTGGGGAGGCTTCTTGGGAGCTTGTGGGAACCTTTTTAGGACTATAGATAGTAATAGGAAGAGGTTGGTCAATCTTAAAAGATCTTGAGTGAAGGGAAATGGAAGCTTGGGTGGGTTTATATAGGAAAGGTGGGGGAATTCTTTATTATTTTGGTTTTGGACCTTACACACTAAAATATTCAAAACCACAAACCATATCATGGTTTTTTCCCATGGTTTCTGGAAAAGGGTAGTAGTATACATTATTTTATAAGTCTAAGGTCCTAATATATTAAAATATTTATCTTTCTTATGTGGAGGTGAGTCACACTTTTAAGAAAATGATTTTAAAATCTTAAAATATTTTAAATGTCTTGGAGGATTCACTAAGGCTTTATAAAATAAATCAAATAAACCTGAAATTGAATTATTTTAGAGTAAAAATATATATTTGGCTGAAGATATATTTTATAGTATTTCATTACATTACTATTGGGTCATTATGATGTCATAAAATACATTATTTATTTATATGGTATTTAATTTTTACCCAAAAATTTGATTATCTCAAAAAATTGTGAAAAATTCATCATTGGATAATGTTGATGTCATGATTCCAAAAATAATTTTAATTTTATCTAAATATTTTTCTAAATATTTTAATTTTCAATTTTAAAATAAAAAACGACATTATTAAAAATTGACGGGTTTTGACAAAAAGAGTTTTCAAACCTTAATAAAAATTCAATTTGACTTTCTAAAAACTACATGATTATTTGTATTTAATAAAATTAATTTAATAATAATATTTTATTAAAATATTATTTAATTCCAAAATCCATTAATTCATCAAAATATATTTGTTAATTGAATTTGAATATTAACCAAAAAATATTATTTGTGCTTTAAAAATAATTTACAAAGTAACAATAATAGAATGAAAATGTATTCATTATTCTATAAAAAAATAATGCACATAATAATAATGATAGGGTATTGTTACATATCTCTTTATTACACTAGCATATTCCCTAAGAGTAAGGTGTGCGATGGTGGATCTTTCTTGGGGTTGTTTGGTAAATATGGTTTGGGTCGTGATCTTGATGAGCTTGAAATTCTCTTATAAATAGCTTTGCTCGTTCTTAAGTTATTGGATCTAATCATGGGATTGGTCTAGAGAAAATCCTAGAAATACTATCTCCCTAAAAATCTCTGATAAATGGGCTTCATAGGGTATGATCCTACTAGTTGAGGTCATCACTTTCTTTGTCTATGCCAAAAGGATTTGTTAAAATCCTATATTTATACTATTAATGTGATCACTATTCAATTACTCTATTATCAATGGTAAGGATACTTAATGTTCATTTAAATATAATTGGATATAATAAAACAAAATGAGTTCATGTTTTTTCTATATCCATAATACATTTAATTAAAAGAAATAGAATTTTATTCATAAATGTTTGGATCATTACAACCTTCCCCCCTTAAGAAAGTTCATCCCCAAAATTTTGTTTTACATAATAAGGTGAAAATAGGTGAGGGTACTTCTCCTTCATATTTTCAATGAGGTCTTCATTCTTTCCTATTATCATTTCATTTAAGTGTAAAGGGTTCATGTGTCACAATGGTACCTTAGAATATTTTCAAAATCATCTACTTCCTTTACCCAAAAACACCTCAAGAGTCTTGGATTATATCAATGGAAGCATCAATAAGTCATTAAAAATGTATTTCTTATATTTAATATTGAATTTTTTATAAAAAATGTCTTACTGATTCATCTAAAAATACTTAAAAATAGGGTTTTGGTATATCAATTTTGGTATTTCCCCAAATACATAAATCTATAATTTGATACATATAGGCTACTTGGAGGTCTCCCACTTTTGCAGCATCTAGAAAATCATTTAGTGCTTGATCATTTTGAAATAAAGAGAAGAATTTGAAAAGACCCTTATGGTACTTCCCATGCTTATCATGGTAAGAAAGTTGAGAGTGTGATATTATCTAATAGACGGTACTTGATCCTTGAAAGAATCATGAAATGCTAGAGGTATTGAATTCCTCATAAAGTTTTTTTCATGTAAATTGGATATTTGAAAAAAGTTTCAGGATAATCTTTCCAATTAGTTCTTCAGGAAGAGAGAGAAGAGTTTTTCATGATATTCCTCCTTCCATATTTTAACTAAGTAAAAGAAAATATAATTAGGGGGTTTTAATACTTATATAATAAGAATGTAAAAACATAACATTGAACATAGAAGGATAAACTTGCATATGAATAGTATATCCTAACTTGTGATACCCTAAGTTTCAATCTAGGTTATCCATGATCTATTTCATAACATATATTCCTGTGGGATTTTTTTTTTGTTCCATTAATAATGGTTCGTACTAAGATTATGAATTTACCAAAGTATATACTTTGGTAGTGTCGAACCAAGATTGCATCAAGGCCCATTTCTGTGCACCAGTTTCCGTTCAAGTCTAGCTCAAAGTAGTGTTTTCGGGTTTTACCCCTAGATACATTTGTGCTAGATCCATCTCTACTTGTTCGTATCCAGAAAGAGTTGTATTTTCTTGATAAACCACTTACTCTATACTCACCAAAATTTAGGGATTATTTTCTTATACTTAGTCTTATCCCTAAGGCTTTCACTGGAGTTTTCTAATCCTAATCCCAAAAATAACTAAACCTATCCTCTAGTACCATCTATAATAACCCTGATCTTTATTTCATATTTAAACATGATTTATTACATAAAATTTCAATTAATACAACCCATAATATCGATAGGTCTACTATCTTTGGGGTATAGGAACATTACATGACAACTTAAGACATTTAATACAACATCTTTATTGAAAAATTATTTTACATGACCAAGCATTCCTTCGTAGTTAACACTACATGGGATAACCTGAGGACATACATAAGAAAGGGGTAATCTATAAAGCCCAGTAAGGGAATAAACATGGCATAACATGAGGAATACAATATATGTTAGTCAATTTTCATATGAATAGAGTGAAAAAGAAACATGAACATAAATTCATGATATAGCATGATATTTATAACATAGAAATGTGGCAAAAACTTAAAACACTACATCATTAACATAAAGGAATCAGGTAAACTCGTGTCCCAACATGGTGGAAGAAAATACTATAAAGAAATCAGGTAAACCCCTATCCCATCATGACATATCATGATACTAAACATTACCCAATGCATTGGAGCGCTATCATTGCACCCTTCATAATCATTTCGTTTTCATGTATAAGTGTGCCACATAGATCATACAACATGGATTCATTAAACATCATAATTTATTCCATGAATAAGGAATATAGAATACATAAAAGTAAGTACCCAATCAATAAGTACATGATAATAAAGGTGAATTCCCTTTATAGAAAATTGGGTATGGTATTCACTACATGATGATTTTGGCAAGGAAAATCGTGGTGCAATTTCGGCAGCATAACAACGTCAAATAGAAATTCATAAAATGGGTTGATGAGAGAGAAAGGGGTATATCATAATTTATACATGAAATGGAAAGTAAGGGGATAATGGAACATAATATCCCAACATATAAAATGGAATTTATATGTATAATATAAAATAAATTCTTGAATGTAAATGAGAAGAGTGAAATCCATTACGGAATTTTGGCATGGTAGCAGGTGTACACAAGAGAGATTAATGAGATAAAAAGGGGTCTCTAATCATTAAAACATAATAAGGGGGTATGGGGGAGGTGATAAAACATACCCCATCGTTTTTAATTGAAAATAAAAGGATGTAACAATATAAGGAAACTTGGACAAAAAATGACAAAGGAACCCTTATGGAATTGCGGCATAGTAACAGCTTAGGTAATGGTCCAAATGGGGAAGGATAAATGATCCCTAGTTAAAATAACATCAAATGGATAGTAGGAAATTGAACATAAAATGATGAACATATAACCAATTGAAATTATCAAGACTAATTTCAAACAAGGTTCTTGAATTGAAAGGAAGAGATAAAAGAAAAGATCCCTTACAGAATTTAGGCATAGTAACGGTTGGACTTAAAGGATCATAAGGGGATTAATGGGAGTGAAAGGAAGATCCCATAATGTATAAATAAAATTTAAAGTAAGGTGGTATGGAATAAAATATCCCAAATGAAGAAAATATAAATTAAAATGCATTACATAAAAGAGTGCTTGAAGAAAAAGGAGAGAGGGAGATCCCTTACGAAATTTTGGTATAGTAACGGGTGTACTTAAAGGATCATAGGAGGGGTATTAATGAGAGTTAAAGGAAACTATCATCATTTTTACATAAAATTTATAGTAATGGGATTATGAAATGTCATAAAACAACATATAAAAATGGAATTTAAGAAGCATAATATAAAAGAAGTGCTTGAATGGAAATGAGAAGAGAGAAATCCCTTGCAGAATTTCAGCATAGTAACAGCTTAGGTAAGGGTCCAAATGAGGGGGGATAAATGATACCTAATTCAAATAACATCAAATTTATAGAATTTAATTGATTATAAATGTATGAAAATATAACCAATTGAAATTGAAAAGGAAAATTTCAAATAGGTTTCTTGAATTGAAATGAAGAGAGGGAGGCGATGATCTCTTACTTGGATGTGTGATCCCAAAGGATTTGGGGAGGAATATTGGGAGCTTGGGGAGACTTTGGAGGAATCTAGGGAGTAATAAGAAGAGTTTGGTCGAGCTTCAAAGAGATTGAGTGAAGATAAATAGGAGCTTGGGTGGGTTTATATAGGAAAGGAGGGGGAATTCTTTATTATTTTAGTTTTGGACACTACACACTAAAATATTCAAAACCAAAAACCATCCAATGGTTTTTCCAATGGTTTATAAAAAAGTTGAGTGGTATACATTATTTTATACAGATAAGAGCCGAATATATTAAAATATTTTCCTTGCTTATGTGGAGGTGAGTCACACATTCAAGGAAATGATTTTAAAATCTTAAAATATTCTATATGTCTTGGAGGGTTCACTAAGGCTTTATAAAGTAAATATAATAAACACAAAATTACATTATTTTAAATTATAAACATATATTTTAATGAATATACCTTTTATATTATTTTATTATATCACTATTGGGTCATTACGATGTTATAAAACCCATTATATATTTATACGGTATTTAATTTTTACCTAAAAATTTGATTGTCTCGGAAAATTATGAAAAATTCACCATTGGATAATTTTGACAACTTGATTTAAAAAATAATTATCATTTTATCTAAATAATTTTCTAAATATCTCAATTTTCACTTTTAAAATAAAAAATTACGTTTATTGAAAATTGACAGGTTTTGATAAAAACGGTTTTCAAAACTTAATAAAAATTAAATTTCACTTCATAAAAACTATATGACCATTTTTATTTAATAAAATTAATTTAATAATAATATTCTATTAAAATATTATTTAATTCAAAAATCCATTAATTCGTAAAAATAGATTTCTTAATTGAATTTGAATATTAACCAAAAAATACTATTTATGATTTAAAAATAATTTACGAAGTAAAAATAATAGAATGAAATTATATTAATCATTATATACAAAAATAATTCACATAATCATAATTCTAGGGTCTTGTTACATATCCCTTTATTACACCATCATACACCCTAAGAGTAAGGTGTGCGATGGGGGGGCTTTCTTGGGGCCGTTAGGTAAACATGGATTGGGTCGTGATCTCGATGAGCTTGAACTTCTCTCGTAAATGGTTTATCTCATGATTAAGTTGTTGGATATCAGGTTGGTATTGTTATAGGTCAAAAACCAGAAATGTTATCTCCCTCAAAAGATCTGATAAATAGGCTTCATATGGTACAATCCTACTGGTTGAGGTCATCACTTCCTTTGTCTCTGCCAAAAGGATTTGTTAAAACCCTATATTTATACTAGTCATGTGATCACATTAAATGGATATATTATCAATGGTAAGGATAATTAATGGTCATTTAAATCCAGTTAGATATAATAAAACAAAAGGAGTGCATGTTTTTTCTATATCCATAAGATATTTAATTAAAAAGAAAGGGAATTTTATTCATAAATGGTAGGGTCATTATACCTAACCCCCAAGTTCTCTACTCCACACCACTATGTCCCCATAGGCCATGATCCAAGTGAATAAAAATTTAATGATACGCATCAAAAGGACTAATAAATTGTGGAGGATACTTACTCTGATGACCAAACCTTTGATGCCCACAATGAGGATACATCTTCAAAAAACACATAATCGCCAATGTAAAATAAAAGATGCCTTCTTATATGAAAAACATAGGAATTCAAATGATATCATACCACTTTCATTCAATAATCGATCACATGTACCATCTCTATCATGCTATGAAAAAAATTTAGATCAGATAGTTATAAAACTCATACCTCGGTCCAACACATGGGAGATTGATAGGGTTGACCATACAACGATTTGAAATGATCCATATCAATGGTAGAGTGATAACTATTATTTTAATCCAACTCCTCCATGGGTAATTTCCTTAGCCACAAACCTCCAAAATATAAGAAATATATGGGAAAATGACAATAAGATTCTAAGTAATCTTCTCTATCTGACTGTCTATATGTGGATAAAAAATAGTAATAATATATAACTGGGAGCCAAAAGAACATTGGATACCTCTCTACACCCTAGAGGAATAATGAGAATCATGGTTAGAGATGACCATATTTATAAACCCAAGAAACTAAACCACCTCATCCAGATACTACATAGATAAAACATCCACTAGATTGACTCCTTAATCACTGAAATGTGAGAAAACTTTTCAAAGAAGTTTATGCTAACTCATATTTCGTCATACCTTCCTTGTGCTTGAGGAAATATGATGACTATGTCTATTGAGATGTCCTCCAACTTCCATTAGGTAATATCAAGAAGCTATAAAAATCCACTAGGAATATGATGATTGGCCTTCATCCTCTATAAAACTAAACATTGAGTCACCAACTCGGTAACTCACCTCTTCACAACATAACACCAAAATTTTACTCACATAGGATGACATGTATTTTCCACATCATGATTTATACCCAAGGGTGAAATTTAGAAATCATGGAGAACCACATCATGAATCACTAATGGAATGAAAATCTTCTCTTGAAACAACACTCGATGAAAATTATACTAAGACCATCCCTCATTGGAATCACTAAAAACAACTCAATCAGGACAAATATATACATCTATTTCCCCCATCTATGACTCTATAAACTTATGAACTAAATATTACTACATCATCCCATGGTAAATAAATCCTCTACAACCTACATATTTCATATAAATGTGCATTGTAACCAACTCTTTCATCACTCTCTAGGAGTCGCCAGACTCATGCACAACAACACTTCGTGACTTCCTAATAAATGAATCTTCTAAAACATCTCTATGGCTACATAAGAAACAATTACATCAATAATTGAGGGATCCATGAATACTCTACACTAAAACACAACATGTCCAATGAAACATACCTCAGAGTCCCAAAACAGAACCATTGATATCTTATTGAAAAGATCCTAGTGATGAAGAACTCCCAAAACAACATACAAATTTTTTACATACTCCTTATCCAACATAGATAACATGAGGTTATTTAAAATAAACAACTCCATGAATTGATATAGAAACTCAAGGAAAACTATATTAATCAGCCTCATGAACATGGATAGAGCGTTTTCCACACCAAGAAAAATCTTGAAAACCCCTTAATTCCCATAACATCATCTAGAAGCAGTCATTAGTATATCCTCATCCTTTACATGAATTTGATGATTTTCATATTAAAAATCAATCTTAGAGAACTAGAAATATCCCGACAATAGATATATTGAATCAACAATCTATAGGAGAGGATTGAGGTTATTCACTACCACCTAATTCATGTAATGATGATAAATACACAAAAATAAATTGTCATCTACTTTCATCATAAATGTACTTTAAGCATTTCAAGTTGTCACAGTAGGCTGAAAGTATCCTCTCTACAGAAAATCATTAATAATAACTGGAAGATCCCTAAACTCATAAGGGTTATCCTATAAAAATATATTTACATAGTAGTGACACCTGATTGAAACTATATCATAAATCAATCTCTCGTTAAGGGGGTATCATATCAACCACTTCTAAAAATCTATACGAGTACTTTTTTATGACCTTTTAAAACACTTTTGGATGATCTTATATAGAAATTTACATCATCCATACTATCAAGAAATATAAGGACTCAACATACATCCAAACCATCAGAGGATCTCACTCTCTAAAAAAACCTCCTAGTCTCCATCAGTGCCACGTAATATGACACATGTCCTATAAAAATTAGAAATATCATGCACTTAATATAGTTAACACATACCAAGGATGGTGACATTTTTTTATGCTCGTAAACATAGGGAATCTCCTTGAGAGGGATGTTTCCTTGGAACAAGCTCTCAATATTTAAACACATCATATAATCTAGTTTTATCTCCAATATTCATATTCCATGCCAAGGGAACTATACATCCCTCCACAATAAATCCCAATGCATGGTATAGAGTGGATGAAAAGGAGTAATACCCAAGACCCTACTATAGTAGGTAAACACCATATCCCAGACTATCAAGCAATGCACACTCTAAAGAGACTTTATTCATGAGTACATTAAAAAAATTAATTTCTAAAGGTAATAATTTTATTTTTGATGAAATAAGATTCATTTTTTTAATTAATAATAATGATATTATCTTAAGATATATTTTCATTTTAAAAAAAAATTAGGTGAATAGTGCAATATACCTTTTTTACTAATATTGTGGCATTTATATCATTATTATTGTATAATTATGAAATATAAATCTATAAAACCTTTTTATTGAAAAAAATATTTATTTTATAATTTAAATTATATATTTTAAAATATTTACTATATTTTACAAACTTATGATTTATGTCTTAGAACTCAAGTAATATTTTTCTCCAAAAATTTTTTATTATATTATATATTTATTATATTAAAATGAATATTTAAAAATTCTAGAAATTGAATCAGAGAAAATAGATTTTAAATATAAAATCAATAGGTCCAAATTATCTAATAAGGAAAACAATATCTTTTCAAAAAAATTATAATTTATCGTAGATAAAAACTAGTTATAATGGTAAAAGCTAAAATGGTAAAAGTAATAATTCAAGAGGTAAAGAAGATGAAACAAGATAAAAACATGACTATAATTGAGTAGTTGAGATATTATAGACATTATCTCAACTTAAATTAGATTATTTTATATTTTTGGATCCACATCTTTCTTTAACATGTGTTCCCTTCTTATTAAGTTGAATATTTGTGAAAATTCCATTCCCGTGACTTATTAATGCATCCTCTCATCAACCCATCAATACCACTATAAAAATGAATTTTCCTCTTGAAAAACTTCCCTAATTACTTCCTATGGAATTATATTTCACTATCATAATCTTCTTTTCGCCATAGATTAACTTAATCCCTTCCTTTTTAAGGAATCCTTCAAGAGAACCCCAAAGTTCCCAATATAAGTTCAATCATTTCATTAACATATTTTCCTTTTATATTTCCATTTAAATTTTATTTTTTCCAATATCATATGATGAACTCAGTATTAATATTATAATTCATGGTTTTATATTGTTGAATCATAAACTAAACATCTTTTCCCTTCCCTGTAAGAAAATCAAAACTGTTATTTGTCTGTTGTGTGGACTACCACCTTCACGACGTAACATATTTCATTTTCCTTCAATACATTACTTAGTTGGACATAATGATGGGATTAATGGATAAATATTTTATTTTTTATATTAAAATTATTTTGGTATAACAAATTAGAGAACCTATTAATGATTAAACGATCATCATTAATTCAATCATTTAAAACACAGATTCTAAGATGATAATATTTTATTCAAATTATGTAATATTTTCAAATACATTAATTATTCTTCTAATTAATTTATAATTCTTATATATTACACTAATAAACACTAAATATGATCATTATTCTTCTATTATAATGATATTGTATCAAAATTACCACATAATCATTCATTAAATCTAGGTGAGTTCCTGTTTATGTCGATTTAACCACTTTGTTAAATAATACTAAGAATCTATATCATGAATTAATATAGAATATAATTATTGGTAAAATTTAATATAAATTTGTAAATAATTATTTTTTATTATGGAAATTTTTTATAAATATTTAATTTATCAATTAAAAAACACACTTTGATCATCAAGAATCTCCAAAACTTTGTTGTTAATCATTTCAACTTTAAGGATAAAGACTAAAATACTCATAAATCACTTTTGAAATATCATAAATAATTATATAGAATATATAATAGTAAATTTTATGAACTATTAATTATTAAAATTGGAAGAATAATGAATACATACACCACTATAATGAAACTAGTAAAAATGATCAAAACCTTAAACATAAGATGTGTAAAATAGGTAAAATTCATATAGAGAATGAATATTTATGAAAAATATAAATGAAAAGTTTTATGAGTAAGGTTATGAATTAATTTATTAATATATCTATGTTTGTGATACAATATTTTAAATTATATTCATGGATGTCAAGACAAGATATTTGGGGTTTTGTCTCAAATTACTCTTGTTGAGACATGTTTGGTATTATACATATAATTTCCACTATGTGGTATATATAATGCCTATTTGAGATGTTATATAATATAATTCCTTTATAAAAGGTATATTAAGATCAATTTTAAGCCCTCTATTTTAAGAGTTTTTGACTAAATTTCTACCTAATCCATAAGTGAGTCTTTACTGTCTCAATTTTCATTATTTGGGATTCATGTTATATTCACCACCTATTTTCTTTTATGTGGTACATAAATTTTCATGTAATAATTTTTATCATATCAATAATTAAATATAAATTATTTAAAATTCTATATTATTATCTCTCTCTCAAATTATTTTGATTCAAGATTTTCCAAAAATGTTTTAAAACTCAATCTTTTCCATAGTTGGAAAAACCATCCTAAGTTTTGGTAAAGTAAAAAAAATTATTTTTCTAGAAAATTAATCCTTTTATAGATACTATCAAGTTGATATGGATATGAAACAGATTCACCAAGGGGTAATCACCCAAAATAGGTTGGTTGAGAATTGATTAATTCTTCACCATGATGCACAATGAGTGGGCCTAAAACTATGCACCTATCTAGACACTCTCAGGGGATATATTTTGGAATATACACACACTATTAATGAACCATGATGAAAGATTTTTCATACCATGGATTTGGAATCCTACAAATGGAAAATTTTACAACCAATTATTATCTTCCATGTATTTTCAAACACATTGAATGTACTCTCACCACTATATTTATTTGATATGATTTATTCCTATAACATTCATAAATACATAATAATTTCAATGTTCAATAAGTGATATTATCCTAAACATCCAAATTATTATATTGGATGTGGAAGTATTTTTTTCTGTATATCTCATTATATGAATAACCATATATTTATTCATTTAGAGGTTTCTTGGGTAAATGTATGAAAAGTCTTGATGACTCTTATGTTGAATGTATTGGAAATAATCGGGTGAAGAATGGGGCTCGAAATTATATATCCCCTTGATACATCTAAAAGTATCATGAGAGAAAATATTATGATATTTAGTCTATACCTATTACCGTATTAGTATTGTGTCTTAGAAGAAGACCTTAAAACACATGTTTTGATGTTCATGATTATGCATTCCATCGGTATAATATCAATGATTATTTCAATCCATGTTTTCATTTATTTACATGGATATAGAAATCACTAAATTTTAGTTGATTATGGATTTATGTTGTTTATTTATTTCTTCCATATCACTTATTACATTTTTATGTTATGATAACTTCAGTAGTATGCTACTCCTTACTGAACATCTGAGCTCACCATTATTTTCTTTTCTTTCATTGGGAAACCTAGAGGAGAACTATGAGTAATTTTCATGGATGTGATGGAATGGGTAATATTTTTTATAATGTGTTCATTTTGTATCTTATGTTTTATAATGTAATGTATGTATGTATCTAGTCTTCCAAGACTACTAAGTTGTTGGATCCTATGGAAACTTTTGTATTCTATACCAATAATGTAATATAACTTATGGATATGGGTTTCTAGATTTTGGGATGATACATTTGGTATTAGTGAAAGTTAAATAGAAACCTTGGGAACTAGATTTAGTTTAACCTAGTTATATAGAAAACATACTATGATAAAACATCAATATTTCAAGGGAATACTCTAGAAAACAAAATAGGAATTGAATTTCACAATTCATTATCATGATATAATAATGTGTGTGCCATTGTAGAATGATGGTGACTATTAAGAGGAATGAAAACCGTATAAACACCCGTAGTCAATATTGGTATATTCCCCCTGAACAAGTCAATGAATCTATAGTTGATGCTAATAAGATCATAACTATACTAGGGTAGTTGACCTGGGTTATGAAAAATAATCTCACCTACATAGTGTATTCTGCTAATCTACAACATGGTGTAAATATGTTTGATAGATTCATGCAACAATGACCTCAAACATTCAATGAATATATTAATATATTGGTAGATAAATAATATATCAACTCCCTATATAAAATCTTTCTAATATTGGTAATTAGTCAAAAGTAAAAAATTATCATGGAATTCTATCATCTGAAAGGATGTAGTGACTAATGGTGGTCACTAATTAAAAAACTAAACAGAAATATTAGATAAAGTAAATTTAATTAAAACCCTTTAAGGTGGTATTCTATGAAAAAACCTTTACTTGTGAGCAAAGAGTGTAAATGTAAAGTTAGTTACTCAATATTATAAAAAATGAGAAAAAAATTCTATGTATAATTATAACTTTACAAGGATAGATAAGCATGTTTCAAACAATGTACATAGACTAGAAAAATGATTGATCATTTCATTTATGGGATAAAGTTGAGTCTTCATAGGTATTTATCCTATCAGTCCATTTCATCATATTAGGATATAGTCTCAAGTTCCATTATGATAGAGTAGTAGCTCTCTATGATTTATTAATTCATGAAAATTCAAGAAACAAGGAAGTGGTTGGTCATCATGGGAAGAACAGTGCACTAATTTAGAATAAATGATAGATGGAATTTTTAACATGTGATAATTATGGGAAGAAACACCATGGTTCATACAGGAAGGGAATAAGAATGTTTTACAAGTGTGGAGGAAAATTCCATCAAACATGTGAATGTAAAGATAATAAAGAATCTATTTATTTTTAATTATTTAATTGTAAGGATAAGGGACATTATGTGAACCATTTCCCCAAACATCAAAGAAATTTATCACAGAAATGAACAAGGGAGAAAGGAAAATCTTATATTATTACCACAACTAAAGTTTAAATTCTAAATGATGTGATGGAAGGTACTTTGATTATTGCCTCAAAGTTATATACTATTTTATTTTATTCTGGATATTTACTCTATTTTATATTTACCATGTTTTCAAAAAAAATTGATATTTTCCAAGCACCCTAGTAAGGGGGATATCAATTAAGACACTAAAGGGAATATTATTACAATAAATATGTGTCATGAAATTCCAATTATGATTCTTGGATGTACCCTGTTTTCAAACATGGTTATTATACATATGGTTGAATTTGATATGATACTTATTATGGATCAGATTTCAAAGTATAATGAAAAAAATTATTAGAAATAGATTATTTTTCATGAAGGAGGGGTGGAATATCTTGTCATTGGAGGGGGGAATGTATCATTTAAATCTTGTCTGGATCTTCCCCAAATAGACCTCCTTAATGGTATTTTGAGAATACTGTATGATCAATTATGATATATGGATAATTAATATATACTAAAAATAAATGATGTACCAATGATAATAAAATATATTGATGTTTTTATATAAGAATTGCATGGTCATACACCATACCATGAAGTTGAGTTCTCAATTGAACTCATTCCTCATGTAATATCTATATATAAAAATCCCTATATAATGGAACTAGTGGAGTCAGTGGAGTTTAAGAAATAGATGAAGGAGTTGTGTGATAAGTGATTTATATTCCCTAGTGTTTCACTATAGGGATCCCCTGTTCTATTTATGAAAAAAAAAGGTAGTTCTATGAGACTATGCATCGATTATAGGGAGATCAATGTCATTATAATAAATAATAAGTATACTTTACCGCACATTTATGACTTATTTGATCAAAATTGGGGATCCTAATAAAAATTAAAAGGTGGATCTTTTCTCAGTTTATCATTAGCTAAGGATGAAGTAGGATGATATACTGAAGATATCATTTCAAACATGCTATGAACTTTATGAGTTTATGATAATTCCCTTTGAATTTTTTAATGAACCTTATGTCCTTATGGTTATGATGAATATAGTGTTAATGGAGTATCATGATAACTTTAGGGTGGTATTCATTTAATATATCTTGATATACGCTTTGATCTTTTAAATGGATGAGATTTATCTGCAAATAATTTTGGAGACCCTTAAAAAAAATAATTATATGGGAAATATAGTAAGTTTGAATTGTCTCTAAATGAAGTTTCTTTTGTTTTCCATGTTGTATGCTTGGATGGAATATATGTTGACCATTAAAGAGATTTTTTTTCAATAATGGCCTAAACTAAATAATATAATTGAGATATAATGTTTCCAAGGTTTAATAGGTTACTATCGATGGTTTTTTAACATTTTTACCAATTGGAAAACACTTTAACTATGTTAACATGTACAAGGGTTAAATTCACATGTTCAAAGGAATGTGAGGAGGAATGTGAGGAATATTTTGAATATCTAAGGAGGAGAATTATTAATTCACTAGAATTAACTTTAACATCAGGTGAGGAATGTTTTTTAAAATATAGTGGTGCATCTAAGAAAAGACTTCTTGTGTCCTTATGCAGAATGATAGGGTGATTTACTATGAAACAAGGTAATTAAAAACCCATCAATAGAACTATAAAACTCATGACCTTGACCTAGTGTTCATAATATTTGATTTTAAAATAATAAAACACTACCAATATGGACAAATATGTGATATATATATGGACCATAAGATTTTGAAGCATATTTTTTCACAAATAGAGCTCAACATGAGTCAAAGAAGATAGTTGGAACTACTCAAGGACTATGATTACTTGATACAGTACCTCCTTGAGAAGGAAAACAAGGTGGTTGATGCATTTAGTATGAGTGACCATGAAGTTCTAACCATGAGAAGGATTAACAAGGATCATATATACTGGGATCTAGTAAAGGTGGATATGGAATTTTTTAGGTAAGGTGTTTCATAATTCATTTTCAAAGAAATTGATGAACCATCCTTACTAAAAAAATTGAGATGTCCATGAAGGATGATGAGAACATAAAAAAGGGATATTAATGTAGTAAATGGTGGAAAATTGATAAACATCGTCTATATAGGTAGAGTGTTGAAGTTTAGGAAGAGGTTTTGTGTTCCATCCACGCAATATTTGGAAAGGGAACTGCTAGATGAAGCACATAGATAAAATTTCTCTATACACACTAGTAGCAAAAAGATGTATTGGGATTCAAGAGAAAATTTTTGTATAGATAGTATAAAGTGAGAAATTTTAGACTATGTGTCCAGATGAATAGTATTCTAGTAGTAAAAGGATTAAAGAAAACATCCTAACGTAGTCATGAAACTCCTTTCTATACCTATATGGAAGTGGGAAAATGTTATAGTGTACTTTGTCAACAGAATACCAAATATTTCAATGAGGAATAATTCTATATAGTTCATCATTGAACTTCATGTTAAGTATGCTAATTTATAAAATCAAAATTATTCATGGGGATCCTTTATCAATTATATCAGATCACGACCCTCAGTCCACATCAAAATTATTTTTCAAAGGGATCTCGACACCAACTTATATTTAAGAAATGCTTATCATGTCATGAATGATGGGCGGGTCTTAAAGGACTATCCATACATTGGAAGACTGGTTGAGATCAAGTTATCTTTACTTATAGGGTATATGGTATTAGTATCTATAGTTGGTGAAATTTTCAAAAAATAATAGCTTCTACTAGAGCATCCAGATTGCACTATATGATGCATTCTATGGTAAGAGGTTTTGTAATAAAACATATTGGGAAGAAGTTGGAGAAATATACCTAGTTCTCTAGAGCTTATAGATCATACCAATATTAAAGTTTGGACAACTTAGGATCATATTAAAGCATCCAATAGTAGACAAAAGAGCTATGAATATAATCAACGGAAAGACCTTGAATTTCATGTAAGGGGTCATGTATTCTAGAATTTTTCATAATTTAAGGGAGTTTTATGGTTTCATAAAAAGGGGTAGTTAATCCCAAGGAACATTGGGCCTTTTAAAATACTAGAATAAATTCAAGTTTTAGATTACAAATTGTCTAATCCACACAACCTTTCAAAAGTCCAAAATGTCTTCTATTATTTATTGATGAGAAAAAACATGATAGATTCAATGCATGTTCTTACATATGAGGGAATAGAACTGTAACCCAAATTCTCTTATAATGAAAATATTTCTCAAATATTGACACTAGATAACAAGTGCTCTATAATCAGAAAACTCAATTACTAAAATCCCTTTAGAGAAATCAAAAACTAGAAGAGGAATTATGGGATCCTAAAATATATATGAGGAAAGAATATCTAAATTATTTGAATAGTTGATAAATAACCCAATTTCAACCAAATAAATTAGATATGCGAGGGGGAATATAATACCTAATACCTTACTGTAGTTGTAAAACACCATATCTTGAACTATCATGCAATGTGTGCGCTAAAGAGCATATATTCAAGAGTATAATAAATCTTTTAATTTCTAAATGATAGAACTTGATTTGAAAAAATTGAAATTAATTTTTAATTTTTCATAGATAAATTATATTAAGAGTATTTTTTGGGATTCTTTCTAAAAAATGAATTTTAGGTGAATAGCAAAATGTATATTTTTACTTATACTTTAACTTTTATTCTATTATTAGTATATAATTATGACTTATAAATTTATGATAACCTATTATTGAAAAAAAATTATAATTTAAATTATACGTTTTAAAATATATAATATTGTTTTGAAACCTATGATTGATATTTTAGAACTGAAGTAATATTTTTCTATAAAAAATTGGTATAAATTTATTGTATTAAAATTAATTTTTAACTCTAATAAAAATTGAATCAGTAAAACTAAATTTCAAATTTAGATTAGGTAGTTACAAATTATCTAATAAGGACCACATTATTTTTAGGCATAACTATTAAGTTACCTTAGATAAAAACTAGTTACCATGGTAAATGCTAAAATAATAAATGTAATTATTCAAGCAGTAAAGGGATTGAAACAAAATAAAAATACGCCTTGAATTTACTGTTTGAGAGATTATCAAACTTACTTCACCCTCCACTCAATCATTGTCTATTTTTAGATCCATATAACAAGTTTAACATGTGATCCCTTTATATTTAGTTGAAATATTTATAAAAATGTCATTCTCACCACATATAAAAGGGGTATCTCACCACCCCTTCAATACCAATCCAAAAATTGGGTTTTCCTTTAAAACCCTTCCTTCATTCCTTACCATAGTATCCCATTACACTCTCATAAGCTTATGGCAATAAGATATTATCTTAATTCCTTTCATTATAAGAAATCCTCCAAGAGAAACCCAAAGTTCTCAATATAACTTCAATCTTTCCGCTAACATATTCTCCTTTTACTTTTCAATTTAAATTTTATTTTTCACAATCATATAGGATGAATTCGGTTTTTATTATATAATGAATTTTTTTATATTATAGAAATAAACACTTAACAACTTTTCCATTTACCTTAGAAAAAATGATATTTCCATTAATGAATTGTATGGATTATCTCCTTCGTGATTAAATGTAATTCATTTTCCTTACCATGTCACAACCCAACCCATGTCGATGTTTGAGCCGCAACTACCCCAAGTCTGCCTCCATAGGCCAGGGGTGATGACAAGCTTCGAAGGCACGAAAAACTCAGGGAGGCATTTTCCTAAGAACCTATACACACACACATATCCAACTCAATGCAAAACTGTAGAGGTAAAAGAAAACAAGATACAACACTAATATAAAAGGAAACCAAACATGCATCAACCTCTAATCAGTACAAGTACAGAAAGGCAAACTGAAAGGGAAAGGGGAAAAATACACGCCCAACTAGAAAGGCGCTGCAACCTGGCGGTAACTAAAAAATTAAAATAGCTGAGGGAGCCCTGCTCCTAAATACTAAGCTATGACCACCGTATGTGATCCAGGTACCTGTATCCCTAAGATCCTATGAAGTCACGATCAACTTGTCCATCATTTGCATATGGCACGACACGTGCCGGTAAAGCCCATGTAGGGGTGAGTATAAAAATACTCATTAGGATTCCCTAAAAAGGAAAAGTGGGAGCAGTAAGAGATACATTGAAGAGGAAAACAGTAGATAGAACAAATTACAATAAAAGAGAGTACAGATCATCCCAAAAAGATAGTGAAAGAAAACTCATCCAAACACAAGGAGCTCGAGACGGTGAGAAGATAAACTTCTCATCAAGTCTCTGTTACCTATATTAGGAGAGTAGACTCATCCAACCACGAGAAGATAGACACGGAAAGCATGTGGCATACCTCGTGCATCTTAACCTCTCCTGGAAAGAGAGTAACCAAATCCCAAGGAGTGGGTACCGCAATAGGATATATATATATATATATATATATATATATATTTGTGTGTGTGTGTGTGTGTGCTCAGTTAAAGAAGCCCAAACGAGAGTGTAAGGGGATCTCCATCACACAGTTCATCCCAGGAAAAGAGTCTCCAACAATCCCATAAGTAACCACCAACGATTCCCAACATCCCATAAGACTACCCTGAAACACGCAAGTCAAGGTTGAAGACTCATGTACATCCTGGCTGGAGGGTGTAACTCTAATCATCGGGTATCTGTGCCCTAGTATGTTAGGGGGATCATCACCCAAAAGTCAATGGGGGCATACTGCACAGCACAGTTAAAAGGTAATCCACTGGAGGGTACTTCTTGGAAAGATTCGTTGACAGGACTCACATCTTGAAAGCTACTACGGAGGGAATCATCAGGTTCTATGTAGAAAAACACTCAGGAAAGTCTACTTGCGGGGAAAATCTAAGTCTAAAAGAAGGAGATACAAGTGATAGAAGATTCATAATGAGGTACATGGTGCGTATGGGGACCACATGATGTGTGACCCTGCCTCGTCGTCTGGTCATGTACCTAGCCATACTCGAACACTAAACTGTGTACATGTACCCCTAGACGTGTCAGCGTACTCCCAGAGTTCATGGCATATCTTTCCAAAAGGCTAAAGAGCGCATGATGGTCATCGATGTTCTGAATAGAAAAACATAATTTCCCTAACATGCCTCCTCAAACAGATCCATAAAACCAAACAGATCACACCATTGTGATCCTTGTGGAAAAGCGCACATGGTCGACTATTCATTCGCCCGACTCGGACACCAGGTGAAGAAGTTGCATTTCACCGCATTGTGCATGAATAGTGCCTCATAGTTCCCTCTTCTCCATCTAGAAATAAAATATATGGATCACATCATTGATATCCTCATGGAAAAATTCACGGAATCGACTATTCATTTTCCTCAATCGGGCACCCAATGAAAAAGTCATATTTTTCCACGTTACGCTCGAATGATGTCTCGTGGGCCCAAATCACGAGTCGGAATTAAATATCCAAAATTGATCTTGAAACATCCGACTTAATTTCAGGGTCACAGCATCATAAATGGTTCTTCATTACGACATTGTATGAGAGAGTTATGGCGGATACAAGATCCAGTAATGATAATAATTTTATTATTATTGTGTGTTTCGTTGACCCGGCGTACGAGTCTGGAAAACATATCTAACATCGATCTTAAAATGACCATTTCAATGTCAGGGCCACGATGTTGTTGACCGTACCTCCATCCAACATCTTAGTTAAAAGATATAACCGAAACAAGGATTTAATAACAAAACAATAATATTATTATTATTATTATAAAAATTATTATATTATACTTAGAATGAGAAAGTGAATTCATGCTCGAGATTCATTTCACGTTTAACTTTTATTCTGTTATTAGTATATAATTATGACCTATAAATTTATGATAAACTATTATTGAAGAAATATTTTTTTATAATTTAAATTATACATTTTAAAATATATAATATAGTTTTGAAACCTATGATTGATATTTTAGAAATGAAGTAATATTTTTCTAAAAAAATTGGTATATATTTATTGTATTAAAATTAATTTTTAACTCTAATAAAAATTGAATCAATAAAACTGAATTTCAAATTTAGATTAGGTAGTTACAAATTATCTATTAAGGACCACATTTTTTTTTGGAATAACTATTAAGTTACCCTAGATAAAAACTAGTTACCATGGTAAGTGCTAAAATAGTAAATGTAATTCTTCAAGTACTAAAGGGCTTGAAACAATATAAAAATAAGCCTTGAATTTAATGTTTTAGAGATTCTCAACCTTACCTCACCCTCCACTCAATCATTGTATATTTTTAGATCCATATAACAATTTTAACATGTGATCCCTTTATATTTAGTTGAAATATTTATAAAAATGTCGTTCTCACCACATATAAAAGGGGTATCTCACCACCCCTTAAATACCAATCCAAAAATTAGGTTTTATATTAAAAACCTTCATTTCTTCCTTACCATAGTATCCCATTACAATCTCATAAGCTTATGGAAATAATATATTATCTTAAGTCCTTCCATTCTAAGAAATCCTCCAAAATAATCCCAAAGTTCCCAATATAACTTCAATTTTTCAGCTAACATATTCTCCTTTTATTTTTCAATTTTAAATTTATTTTTCACAATCATATAGGATGAAATCATTTTTTATTATATAATGAATTTTTTTATATTATGGAAATAAACACTTAACACCTTTTCCATTTACCTTAGGAAAATTGATATTTTCATTAATGCGTTGTGTGGACTATCGCCTTCGTGATTAAATCTAATTCATTTTCCTTCATCATGTCACGACCCAACCCATGTCGAGGCTCGAGATGAAACTACCCCAAGTCTGCCTCCATAGGCTAGGGATGATGACAAGTGTCGAAGGCACGAAAAACTCAGTGAGGCATTTTCCTAAGAACCTATACACACACGCATATCCAACTCAATGCAAAAGTGTAAAGGTAAAAGAAAACAAGATACAACACTAATATAAAAGGAAACCAAACATGCATCAACCTCTAATCAGTACAAGTACAGAAAGGTAAACTAAAAGGGAAAGGGGAAAAATACACGCCCAACTAGAAAGGCGATGCAACCTGGAATTAACTAAAAAAGTAAAATAGTTGAGAGAGCCCTGCTCCTGAATCCTAAGCTACGAGCACTGTATGTGATCCAAGTACCTGTATCCCTAAGATCCTATGAAGTCATGATCAACTTTTCCATCATCTGTATATGGAACGACACGTGCCAACAAAGCCCATGTAGGGGTGAGTATAAAAATACTCATTAGGATACCCAAAAAATGAAAAGTGGGAGTAGTAAGAGATACAATGAAGAGGAAAACAGTAGATAAAACAAAGTACAATAAAAGATAGTACAGATCAACCCAACAAGATAGTGAAAGAAAACTCATCCAAACACAAAGATCTTGAGACGGTGAGAAGATAAACTTCTCATCAAGTCTTTGTTACCTATATTAGGAGAGTATACTCATCCAACCACGATAAGATAGACACGGAAATCACGTGGCATACCTCGTGCGTCTTCACCTCTCCTAGAAAGAGAGTAACCAAAACCCAAGGAGTGGGTACCGCAACAGGATATATATATATATGTGCTTAGTTAAAGAAGCCCAATAGAGAGTATAAGGGGATCTCCATCACACAGCTCATCCCAGGAAAAGAGTCTCCAACAATCCCATAAGTAAACACCAACGATGCCCAACATCCCATAAGACTACCCCGAAACACACAAGTCAAGGTTGAAGACTCATGTCTAGCTTGGTTGGAGGGTGTCACTCTAATCATTGGGTATATGTGCCTGAGTATGTCAGGGGGATCATCACCCAAAAGTTGGTGGGGACATACTACACAACCTAGTTAAAAGTTAATCCGCTGGAGGGTACTTCCCAACAAGATTCATTGACATGACTCACATCTTGAAAGCTGCTATGGAGGGAATCATCAGGTTCTATGTATAAAAACACTCAGGAAAGGCTACTTGTGGGGAAAAATATAAGTCCAAAAGGAGATATAAGTGATAGAAGATTCATAATGAGGTACACGGTGCGTATGGTGCTCACATGATGTGTGACCCTGCCTCGTCATTTGGTCATGTACCTAGCCATACTCGAGCACTAAACAGTGTACATGTACCCCTAGACGTGTTAGCGTACTCCTAGAGTTCATGGAATATCTGGCCAAAAGGCTGACGAGCGCACGATGCTCATCGATGGTCTGAAGGGAAAAAATGTAATTTCACTAACATGCCTCTTCAAATGGCTCTGGATAACCAAACAGATCACACCATTGCGATCCTTGCAAAAAATCACATAGGATCGACTATTCATTCTCCCGACTCGGACACCAGGTTAAGAAATTGCATTTCACCACATTGTGTAGGAATAGTGCCTCACAGGGCCCACTTCTCCATCCTGAAATAAAATATATGGATCACATCATTGATATCCACATGGAAAAACGCACGGAATTGACTATTCATTTTCCTCAATCGGACGCCTAATAAAAAAGTCATATTTTTTTGCAATACGCTCGAATGATGTCTCATGGGCCCAAGTCACGAGTCTGAATTAAATATCCAAAATTGATCTTGAAACACCCGCCTTAATTTGAGGGTCACAGCATCATAAACGGTTCTTCATTATGACATTGTATGAGAGAGTTATGTCAGATACAAGATCTCATAATGATAATAATTTTATTATTATTGTGTGTTTCGTTGACCCGATGTACGAGTCTGAAAAAGATATCCAACATCAGTCTTAAAATGACCATTTCAATGTCAGGGTCACGATGTCATTGACCGCACATCCATCCAACATCTCGGTTAAAAGATATAACTGAAACAAGGATTTAATATCAAAATATTATTATTATTATTATTATTATTTTAAAAATTATTATATTATACTTAGAATAAGAAAGTGAATTCATGCTCGAGATTTAGTTCATGTTTAAATTTTATTCTATTATTAGTATATAATTATGACTTATAAATTTATGATAACCTATTATTGAAAAAATATTTTTTTATAATTTAAATTATTCATTTTAAAATATATAATATAGTTTTGAAACCTATGATTGATATTTTAGAACTAAAGTAATATTTTTCTAAAAGGAATTGGTATATATTTGTTGTATTAAAATTAATTTTTAACTCTAATCAAAATTGAATCAGTAAAACTTAATTTCAAATTTAGATTAGGTAGTTACAAATTATCTAATAAGGACCACATTATTTTTAGTCATAACTATTAAGTTACCTTAGATAAAAACTAGTCACCATGGTAAATGCTAAAATAGTAAATGTAATTCTTCAAGTAGTAAAGGGCTTGAAACAATATAAAAATATGCCTTGAATTTACTATTTGAGAGATTCTCAACCTTACCTCACCCTCCACTCAATCATTGTCTATTTTTAGATCCATATGACAAGTTTAACATGTGATCTATTTATATTTAGTTGAAATATTTATAAAAATGTCATTCTCACCACATATAAAAGGGGTATCTCACCACCCCTTCAATACCAATCCAAAAATTAGGTTTTCTCTTAAAACCCTTCCTTTATTTCTTACCATAGTATCCCATTACACTCTCATAATATTATGGCAATAAGATATTATCTTAAGTCTTCCATTATAAGAAATCCTCCAAGACAAACCCAAAGTTCTCAATATAACTTCAATCTTTCCGCTAACATATTCTCCTTTTATTTTTCAATTTTAAATTTATTTTTCACAATCATATAGGATGAATTCAGTTTTTATTATATAATGAATTTTTTTATATTATGGAAATAAACACTTAACACCTTTTCCATTTACCTTAGGAAAATTGATATTTTCATTAATGCGTTGTGCGGACTATCGCCTTCGTGATTAAATGTAATTCATTTTCCTTCACCATGTCATGACCCAACCCATGTCGAGGTTCGAGCCGCAACTACCCCAAGTCTGACTCCATAGGCCAGGGGTGATGACAAATGTCGAAGGCACAAAAAACTCAAGGAGGAATTTTCCTAAGAACCTACACACACACATATATCCAACTCAATTAAAGAGTGTAGAGGTAAAAGAAAACAAGATACAGCACTAATATAAAAGGAAACCAAACATGCATCAATCTCTAATCAGTACATGTACAGAAAGGTAAACTGAAAGGGAAAGGGGAAAATACACGCCCAACTAGAAAGGCATTGCAACCCTGCAGTAATTAAAAATGTAAAATAGCTAAGAGAGCCCCACTCTTGAATCCTAAGCTATGACCACCGTATGTGATCCAAGTACCTGTATTCCTAAGATCCTATGAAGTCACGATCAAATTTTCCATCATCTGCATATGGCATGACACGTGCCGACAAAGCCCATGTAGGGGTGAGTATACAAATACTCATTAGGATTCCCCAAAAAGGAAAATTGGGAGTAGTAAGAGATACACTGAAGAAGAAAATATTAGATAGAACAAAGTACAGTAAAAGAGAGTACAGATGAACCCAACAATATAGTGAAAGAAAACTCATCCAAACACAAGGAGCTCGATATGGTGAGAAGTTGAACTTCTCATCAAGTCTTTGTTACCTATATCGGGAGAGTAGACTCATCCAACCACAAGAATCTAGACACGGAAAGCACGTGGCATACCTCGTGCATCTTCACCTCTCCTGAAAAGAGAGTAACCAAAGACCAAGGAGTGGGTACCGCAACAGAATATATATATATGCTCAGTTAAAGAATCCCAAACGAGAGTATAAGGGGATCTCTATCACATATCTCATCCCAGGAAAAGAGTCTCTAACAATCCCATAAGTAACCACCAATGATGCCCAACATCCCATAAGACTACCCCGAAACACGCGAGTCAAGGTTGAAGACTCATGTCCAGCCTGGCTGGAGGGTGTCACTCTAATCATCAGGTATATGCGCCCTAGTATGTCAGGGGGATCATCACCCAAAACTTGACGGGGACATACTGCACAGCCCAGTTAAAAGTTAATCCACTTGAGGGTACTTCCCGACAAGATCCATTGACAGGACTCACATCTTGAAAGATACTAAGGAGGGCATCATCAGGTTCTATGTAGAAAAACACTCAGGAAAGGCTACTTGCGGGAAAAAATCTAAGTCCAAAAGAAGGAGATACAAGTGATAGAAGATTCATAATGAGGTACACGGTGTGTATGGGGCCCACATGATGTGTGACCCCACCTCATCGTCTGGTCGTGTACCTAGCCATACTCAAGCACTAAATTGTGTACATGTACCCCAAGATGTGTCAGTATACTCCCAGAGTTCATGGCATATCTGGCCAAAAGGCTGACGAGCGCACGATGCTCATCGGTGGTCCGAAGGGAAAAAACGTAATTTCACTAACATGCCTCCTCAAACGGCTCTAGATAACCAAACAGATCACACCATTGTGATCCTTACGGAAAATCCCATAGGATCGATTATTCATTCACCTGACTCGGACACCAGGTAAAGAAGTTGCATTTCACCGCATTGTGCATGAATAGTTCCTCACAGGGCCCATGTCTCCATCCTAAAATAAAATATATGGATCACATCATTGATATCTTCATGGAAAAATGCACGGAATCGACTATTCATTTTCCTCAATCGGACACTCAATGAAAATGTCGTATTTTTTCACGTTACGCTCGAATGATGTCTCGTGGGCCTGAGTCACGAGTCTAAATTAAATATCCAAAATTGATCTTGAAACACCTGCCTTAATTTTAGGGTCACAGTATCATAAACAGTTCTTCATTATGACACCGTATGAGAGAGTTATGTCAGATATAAGATCCCGTAATGATAATAATTTTATTATTATTGTGTGTTTCGTTGACCCGATGTACATGTCTGAAAAAGATATCCAACATCGGTCTTAAAATGACCATTTCAATGTCAGGGCCATAATCTAGTTGACCGCACGCCCATCCAACATCTCGGTTAAAAGATATAATTGAAACAAGGATTTAATTACAAAATAATATTATTATTATTATTATTATAAAAATTACTATATTATACTTAGAATGAGAAAGTGAATTCATGCTCGAGATTCATTTCACATTTAACTTTTATTCTATTATTAGTATATAATTATGACTTATAAATTTATGA
The DNA here is from genome assembly GCA_963277665.1 of Viscum album. Taxonomy (NCBI): domain Eukaryota; kingdom Viridiplantae; phylum Streptophyta; class Magnoliopsida; order Santalales; family Viscaceae; genus Viscum; species Viscum album. The sequence continues at coordinate 1,236,647,279 of OY728157.1, read as the reverse complement.
TAACCTATTATTGAAAAAAATTTATTTTATAATTTAAATTATACATTTTAAAATATATAATATAGTTTTGAAACCTATGATTGATATTTTAGAACTGAAGTAATATTTTTCTAAAAAAATTGGTATATATTTATTGTATTAAAATTAATTTTTAACTCTAATCAAAATTGAATCAGTAAAACTGAATTTTAAATTTAGATTAGTTAGTTACAAATTATCTAATAAGGACAACATTATTTTTAGGCATAACTATTAAGTTACCTTAGATAAAAACTAGTTACCATGGTAAATGCTAAAATAGTAAATGTAATTCTTCAAGAAGTAAAGGGCTTGAAACAATATAAAAATACGCCTTTAATTTACTACTTGAGATATTCTCAACCTTACCTCACTCTCCACTCAATCATTGTCTATTTTTAGATCCATATAACAAGTTTAACATGTGATCCCTTTATATTTAGTTGAAATATTTATAAAAATATCATTCTAACCACATATAAAAGGGGTATCTCACCCCCCCTTCAATACCAATACAAAAATTAGGTTTTCGCTTAAAACCCTTCCTTTATTCCTTACCATAATATCCCATTACACTCTCATAAGCTTATGGCAATAAGATATTGTCTTAAGTCCTTCTATTCTAAGAAATCCTCCAAGAGAAACCCAAAGTTCTAAATATAACTTCATTCTTTCCACTAACATATTCTCCTTTTATTTTTCAATTTTAAATTTATTTTTCACAATCATATAGGATGACTTCAATTTTTATTACATAATGAATTTTTTTATATTATAGAAATAAACACTTAACACCTTTTCCATTTACCTTAGGAAAATTGATATTTTCATTAATGTGTTGTGCGGACTATCGCCATCGTGATTAAATGAAATTCATTTTTATTCACCATGTCACGACCCAACCTATATCGAGGCTCGAGCCGAAACTACCCCAAGTCTGCCTCCATAGGCCAGGGGTGATGACAAACGTCGAAGGCATGAAAAACTCAGGGAGGCATTTGCCTAAGAACCTATACACACACACATATCCAACTCAATGAAAAAGTGTAGCGGTAAAAGGAAACAAGATACAACACTAATATAAAAGGAAACCAAACATGCATCAACCTCTAATCAGTACAAGTACAGAAAGGTAAACTGAAAGATAAAGGGGAAAAATACACACCCAACGAGAAAGTCACTACAACCTGGTGGTAAATAAAAAGGTAAAATAGCTGAGAGAGCCCCACTCTGGAATCCTAAGCTACGACCATCATACATGATCCAAGTACCTGTATTCCTAAGATCATATGAAGTCACGGTCAACTTTTCCATCGTCTGCATATGGCACGACACGTGCCGACAAAGCCCATGTTGGGGTGAGTATAAAAATACTCATTAGGATGCCCCAAAAAGGAAAAGTGGGAGCAGTGATAGATACACTGAAGAGGAAAATGGTAGATAGAAAAAAGTACAATAAAAGAGAGTACAGATCAACCCAACAACACAGTGAAAGAAAACTCATCCAAACACAAGGATCTTGAGACAACGAGAAGATGAATTTCTCATCAAGTCTTCGTTACCTATATCAGAATCGTAGACTCATCCAACCACGAGAATCTAGACACGGAAATAATGTGGCATTCCTCATGCGTCTTCACCTCTCCTGGAAAGAGAGTAACCAAAACCCAAGGAGTGGGTACCGCAACAAGATATATATATGCTCAGTTAAAGAATCCCAAACGAGAGTATAAGGGGATCTCCATTACACAGCTCATCCCAGGAAAAGTGTCTCCAATAATCCCATAAGTAACCACAAATGATGCCCAACATCCCATAAGACTACCCCAAAACACGCAAGTCAAGGTTGAAGACTCATGTCCAGTCTGGATGGAGGGTGTCACTCTAATCACCGGGTATCTACGCCCATGTATCTCAGAAGGATCATCACCCAAAAGTCAATGAGGACATACTGCACAACCCAGTTAAAAGGTAATCCGCTGGAGGGTACTTCCCGACAAGATTCATTGACATGACTCACATCTTGAAAGCTACTATGGAGGGCATAATCGGGTTCTATGTTGAAAAACACTCAAGAACGGCTACTTGAGAGACAAAATCTAAGTCCAAAATAAGGAGATACAAGTGATAGAAGATTCATAATGAGGTACACATTGGGTATGTGGCCCACATGATGTGTGACCCCGCCTCGTCGTCTGGCCATCTACCTAGCCATACTCAAGCACTAAACTGTGTACATGTACCCCTATACGTGTCAGCATACTCCCAGAGTTCATGGCATATCTGGCCAAAAGGCTGACGAGCGCACGATGCTCATCGATAAGTCCGAAGAGAAAAAACGTAATTTCACTAACATACCTCCTCAAACGGATTTGGATAACCAAACAGATCACACCAATGTGATCCTTGCGGAAAAGTGCATAGGATCGACTATTCATTCGTCTGATTCAAACACTAGGTGAAGAAGTTTTATTTCACCGCATTGTGCACGAATAATGTCTCGCAGGGCCCATGTCTCCATCCTGAAATAAAATATATGGATCACATCATTGAGATCCTCATGGAAAATGCACGAAATTGACTATTCATTTGCCTTAATCTTACACCCGATGAAAAGTTCATATTTTGCCGCATTACGATCGAATGATGTCTCGTGGGCCCGAGTCACGAGTCTGAATTAAATATCTAAAATTGATCTTAAAACACCTACCTTAATTTTAGGGTCACAACATCATAAACAGTTCTTCATTATGACACCGTATGAGAGAATTATGTCAGATACAAGATTCTATAATGATAATAATTTTATTATTATTGTGTGTTTCTTTGACCCGACGTACGCGCCTGAAAAAGATATCCAACATCGGTCTTAAAATGAACATTTCAATTTTAGGGTCACGATGTCATTGACCGCACGTCCATCCAACATCTCGGTTAAAAGATATAACCTAAACAAGGATTTAATAACAAAATAATATTATTATTATTATTATTATTATAAAAAATATTATATTATACATAGAATGAGAAATTGAATTCATGGTGGAGATTCATTTCACGTTTAGCCCCCCCTCTCAATCAGGTTCACATGACCCCACTATTCTCTCTGCATGCCCAGCCCATCTCATTAATTTATATTATTAATATAAAACTCATATAAATAATAGTAAGATAAGGGATCCACATAGCTACTTATAGCCCCATCCCTCACGCGGGTACTGGGCGTGCCTCCCCTTTTGCCTCCACGCACATGCAGCGCTCCCCCACCTCCAATCTGATTTTTCTTTCTTTTTTTATTTCATTTATTCTAATCTCCCCCCATACCATCTTCAACTGATTTCCACGCCTTTCCCTATAAAACACATGCATACAGCTACTCAACTGCTGACTGTGCTGCTCACAATAGGCCACTGCACCTGGACAAACATTGCCCTCTTCTCCATCTAGCGATGGCCACTACTCACACCCCTATTGTGCGCTATCACCAATTCAAGAATTTATGTATCTCGATCAGATCATAAGATTTGTTTTGAAATCATAAACACAATCGGAGAATTTTTGACAAATGAAACAAAGTGGGAATAAATTCCACAAATAAAAATCCATACCTCAATATTGAATCTTTTTCCGGTGAAGAACATGATTTCCAATGGAGGAGGGATCCGTTAATTTGTAATGCTTCGATTTGTCTTGATCCAAGGATTTGTCATTTCTCCCCCAAATGAGGAAGGAGAGAGCTCCTCCGTCAGTGGTGTAGGTTATGAGCCAACCCTAGAAAATCCTCATAATCCCCTATTTATAACAAGTGATTCGGTAAGGGTAAACGCTTAATCGCACCCACCAACAGTCGTGGGATCCGAACATCTCATGCTCTCTCACTTTAGGTCGTGCTTAGGTAAAACACCATATTATGAACCCAAAGGAGGTCTCATATTTTCAATCCAATTCCTTGTTCAAAATTTATTCAAATTAGCATCCAAATAAAATAATTTTATTTAATTATTTTATTTACGGTTATGTTTTCGATAACTTTTCCTTCAGAAACTCCGTACTGACAAAAGTTATGTCCTGCCTAAAGTAAACGCCACATTCCAAACTCAATTTTCCCTCAGATTTCTGATATGGCCTACCGTTTAAGTGTTATCTCATTTCCGTCACGTGCATAGTATAAAAATACTTAATATTTTTATAAAATTAATTATGGGCACACCGGGCCTCGGAATCACACTCCATCTCACTGCCTAACTCTGGAAACATATGTTGAAATATTCCAAAGTATTACATGGTAAAAACCAGGTCTCTAGATAATTCCATCCTTCAAGATTTTCATCCCCAAAAAAACTAGGAACACAACTCGAGATACTGAGCCAGCTCTTGGGTCTCCTACTCCCAGGGACTCTCCTGCACATTTCTGTCCTTCCAGAGCATGCAAACCAAAGAGATGATCTGGTCACGTAAGGTCTTATCCTAATGATGATGTGTGTAGGATCATGCAAATATCTCCTCAGCTATGACATGTGTAAAACATTGTGCACCTACTCTATGGCATCATTCCTTTTTCATACATAACTTTTCATTACATTTTACAAACAGAGGATCTTTAAAGTCTAGTGTCTTGGAAATCAGGAACAATAAAAATTGAAAACAACATAAAACATTCTTCTAATACACTTGTAAGGATTCATTGTAAGTTCATACTAAGTACAATTACTACATCTCTTAACCTAGAGACATACATCAAGGAAAGGGTGAGCAGAAGGCTCAGTAAGGAAAACAAGTGAAACAGTTGACATGTGGTCTTGAGCAATAATAATAAGAACATGATAAAAATCATAAAGACATGAGCAATGGAAGAATAGACATATCATGATAAAAAGAACATGAATCATAACTTGAATATGTGGCTACAACATTTCATTTAGAAATTCATTAACATATCACCAAGGATCATCCCCAAGTGTCATAAAAATTACCAAGGTTATTCACCAAGGTATCGTGAAACTTGTCATCTCTAGAGATTAATTCTTTACCCAATGCATTGGAGTGCTTTCAGGGAACACCCTTAATATGTATTTACTTTCATGTGATCCACATAGATCATAATCAAACATTTCATAAATAACCCATAGATAATAAAATAAATGGGTTCATTTCAAAATCGTGACGTTTTAAAAGTTCTTAAAAATAAGATCGTTATGTCATTTATAACCCATGGAAAGGGAGTGAGGGTTACATTTATGTCAATTCTAGAATCAAATATATAATTTTTTTATAACTATGAACACCCATAGAAACGAAATAGGTATGGGTATTCACATATATAAAATAAGAGAATTTCTTGAGAGAAAGAGAGAAATTTTGAGATGAAATTTCTGCAGCATAACGTCTATGTAACTTGGTTTTAGAAAATAATAAAAAAAGAGGGTACAAGAGTAACCCACTCATAAATAACTTATAATATAGTATAAATACAGAATAACATGGAGACAAGAACATGGTATGGAAATTTGAATGATATACCACATGAAAAGGAAACATGAAAGAAAGGAGAAGATGTGATTCCTTTTATGAAAAATTCGGCAGCCTAACGGCATCACATAAAAATTCCGAAAATTAATTGATGAGAGCGGAAAGGGTCTCATAATTTGGAAATTAAATGGACAGTATTAAGGATATAGAAGAACAATCCCCCACATAATAAAATGGAACTATAAGACATAACATAAAGGAAGTCATGACTTAAAAGAGAAGGGTGAAAATTTCCCTTACCTTAAAAAGTAACTTCAAAAGCTTGAAGTTCAGGACCTTGGGAGGCTTGAGGTCACCTTGGGAGGACTCCTTGGGAGGTAAAGAGACCATGTCTTTGTTGAGAAGGATTTTGGAATAAAATGGATGAGGGAATGGCTTGGTATTTATAGGATAAGTGAGGGAACAAATCATTAATTTCCAAGGGACACCTCATCGATGGTATTGGAAAAACCATGGGTTTTCCCATGGTATTTTCCCATGGTATTGGCCACTTGGGACATCTAATATCATATCTTACTATTCATAAGTTGAACATAATGATTACATAATTATTACATCCTTAATGATGTCATTAAACACCTGAAACTCAAAACTGTATTTTCACTATTCCCCAAAAATTCACCTTAACCTAATATCGATGCTCTGAATTCAAAAATGAACTCCATTTTATGAAAATAATTTTATAAATAATTTTAATTTAATTTTTAAATAAAAACACTATTCACCTGAAAAAACTAATACTTAACTAATAATTTCTGAAACAGTTATTCACTTATTTTATTGAATCACATTAACTAATCGAGGCACCTAAATTATAATAATACTTTCTTAAGTGAGATTACTATTACATTTGGTCACATTACTATTCATAAGCGTAAAATTACTTTTCATAATTTACTATTTACCAAAAATTAAGTTGATCTTATTAGACTCTAAATTTTCTACTGAACACAACTGTAGAAGACCATTTTTTGAAAATCATACACATTATTAATTATTTAAGTTTTACATAAATATTTTAAAATATCCTTTTTTTTCAAAAAAATCATCAATAAAATAAATTCTATATTTATCCGGACATTTGAAATTTACAAACTTTACCATAAAAAAAATAAAAAATTTATTTATATCAAAGGATTACACAAAGCATCTAAGGTCTCATTACATAGCCCCTTATAATACCAGCATAGGACCTAAGAGTAAAGTGTGCTAAGGTGATAGAATCTTGGGGCGGATCAGCCAAAATTGCCCGAGTGGTGACCTCTATCATCTTGAACTTCTCCCATAGGTGATTCCATTCAAGCTTCACATGATGAAGTTCGGCTTGGGCTTGGTCCAGAGCAAAGCCCAGTGGTGCTACCTCTTTCCCAAGTTCTGTCAGATGGGCTACGAACGGTCCGAGTCTACTGGATGAGGCCATCGAATCTTCTTTCTGTATTAATTAACCAAGATCACTTGTATTTATAAACAAAAATTGTAATGTTAAGAGTTTATCTTCCAACGGTCATATTGACCAACGGTCATATAATATTCGAAACCCAACGGTCTCATTTAATTATACTCACTTCATTAATTAAAGAATATATTTTTGTTGAGTATAAAATAAAAAAAACACACACAAAATTAGGAAACAAATATTAATAAAAAGTCCAAGTCGTTACATTCTTCCCCCCTTAAGAAATTTTGTCCCCAAAATTTTAACTTATACTCCCTGAAGAGAAAAGGTGCGGGTACTTCTACCTCATAGACTCCTCTGGTTCCCACGTGGCTTCTTCGCATTTGTGGTTCCTCCACAACACCTTAACAAAGAGGGTAGTCTTGTTGCATAGAACCTTGTCTCTACGATCCAAGATCTCCACCAGCTGCTCCTTATAAGAGAGGTCACATTCCAGGTGTACCACCTCTGGATTTAGTACATGTGAAGGGTCAGGTATGTACTTCCTTAAGATGGATACGTGGAAGACATCATGAACTTGTGCTAGATTTGGAAGAAGTGCAAGCTGATAGGCCACTGCTCCTACGCAATCAAGGATTTTATAGGGGCCAATGTACCTAGGGCTGAGCTTCTCTTTCTTCCCAAACCTCATGACTCTCTTCCAAGGTGAAATTTGAAGAAATACCTTGCCACCAACATCAAACTCCAAGTCCCTTCGACGGTTGTCGGCATAGCTCTTTTGCCAACTTTGAGCAGCCTTAATGTGTTGTTGGATGGAATGGACTTTTTTTGTCATCTCTTGCACAAGATCAGGCCCAAGAATCTTTCTATCACTAGATTCATCCCAACAAGTAGTAGTTCTACATCACTTCCCCTATATATCTTCATAGGGTGCCATTTGAATGCTCGAGTAAAAGCTATTGTTGTAAGAGAACTCAACTAAAGGTAAATGTTGATCCCATACACCTTTAAATTCCATTGAGCATGTTCTCAGCATGTCCTCGAGTGATTTAATAGTCCTTTTAGATTGGCCATCCATTTGGGGGTGATAGGCCGTATTGAAATTCAATTTTGTGCTCAGATCATGTTGAATAATTCTCCATAATTTTGATGTGAACCTTGGATCACAATCAGATATGACAGAAATTGGAACTCCATGTAGCCTTACCACTTCTTTCACGTAAATCCTAGAAAGTTGATCAAGAGATAAATCTTCCTGAATGGATATAAAATGGGCAGTCTTAGTGAGACGGTCCACAATAACCCATATCGAATTATTTCCTTTGGAAGTTCTCAGGAGACCAGTGACGAAGTCCATAGTGATATTGTCACACTTCCATGATGGTATGGGTAGTGGTTTCAATACCCCTTTAGAAAGTTGTCACTATGCCTTCACTTGCTGACATACTAGGCACCTTGAAGTGTAGTCAGCAATCTCATTTTTTTATATTATCCCACCAATAATGATCACGAAGGTCCCTATACATTTTTTTGCTTCCAGGATGTATATAGAAAGTAGATCTATGAGCTTCATCCATCATCTCCTTCTTTATTCTCGGAATAGTTGGAACACGTAGTCTTGTACAAAATTTCAATACACCTTCTTGATCAGTATTGAACTCAAAAAACTTCCCATCCTTCATAGCCTCAAACTTATTCTATAACAAAGGATCTTCTTTCTGAGATTTCTTGATCTTCTCTGTTAATGACGGTTGAGAAATAATTTGGGTTAGGTTTGATTATGTCCCTTACTTTATAATTCCCATGTCCAACTTTACTAGGTCATTGATCAATGGATCTCTTTGAATTCTCATCATGGAAAGAACAACTGGGTCTTTCCTGCTTAATGCATCAGCAACTTTGTTTGATCTTCCAGGATGATAGTGAATTGAACAATCATAGTCTTTGAGAAGTTACAACCATCTCCTTTGTCTCATGTTCAATTCCTTTTGTGTGAAAATATACTTCAAACTTTGGTGTTCTGTGTATATATCACATTTCTCCCCATAAAGATAGTGCCTCCATATCTTCAAAGTAAAAATGACCACAGCCAGCTCCAGATCATGCGTAGGATAATTCTATTCATGATTCTTCAACTATTGAGATGCATAAGAAATGACTTTTTCATTTTGCATGAGGACGCACCCAAGCCCTTTGAGAGATGCATCACTAAAAATAACAAATCCTTATCCACTTGAGGGCAAAGTTAACACGGGTACAGTAACCAATCTCTTCTTACAACTCTTGGAAACTTTCCTCACACTCTTTTTTCCAGATGAACTTGACCCCTTTTTTAGTTAACTTGGTTAATGGATTATAAAGTCATGAAATTTTTTTCACAAACCTCCTATAATATCCTGCTAATCCAAGGAAACTTCGAATCTCAGTTATTTTTGTAGGCCGAGGCCACTCCTCAACAACTTTTGTCTTTGTAGGGTCAATTTTGATTCCTTCATTGGTAACAATGTGCCCTAAGAAAGCGACTTGTGGTAACCAGAATTCACATTTACTGAACTTTCCAAAAATCCTCTCCTTCTGTAGAGTTTGCAAAATATCCCTTAGATGATCCTCATGCTCCTCACGACTTTTGGAATATATCAGAATATCATCAATAAAAACTACCCCAAAGTTATCAAGGTAGTCTTTAAAGACTCTATTCATCAAATCTATAAAAATAGTAGGTGCATTAGTCAGTCCGAAGGGAATAAAAACAAACTCATAATGCCCATATCTTGATCAGAAGGCAATTTTCAGAATATCTTCTTTCTTCACCCTCAATTGATGATAACCAGATCGAAGATCAATCTTAGAGAATAATTGAGTCCCACGAAGTTGGTCAAATAAGTCATCAATTCTTGGAAGAGGATATTTGTTCTTCACTATGATCCCATTCAGTTCTCTATAATCAATGCATAGGCACATTGATCCATCCTTCTTTTTTACAAAGAGAACTGGTGCTCCCCAAGGAGACACACTCGGTCGGATAAACCTCTTCTCCGAATGATCTTGGAGTTGTTTATTTAATTCCTATTGATCCACATTTTCCATCCTATATGGGGTCTTTGATATCGGATGATATCCATGTACGATTTCAATGGAGAACTCTACCTCTCTTTCTGGGGGAGGTCCATGAAACTCCTCAAGAAATATGTCAACATATTCCTGGATGATGGGGATAGTTTCTATTCTTAAACTCTCATATCCTTCTTCTCCTTCACCAATAAACTCCATAAAGAAGGATATAGGGGGTTCCTATAGACAAAGATCAGGTTGAGATATCTCTCCTTGGAAGATAACTTTAGGTTTTCCATTCAAGACTACTGAGATTTCCTTGCTTCTACATTTGATCTTAGCATTATACTTTGAGAGCCAGTCCATCCCTAGTATAATGTTGAATTTTAGAATAGGAATGACTACTATAATTGTGATAATATTGTGCTCACTAAAGTAAATACTATAGTTTCTAAACACTGATAATACTTGGATAATCCCACTATGAGTCTTGACTGATAACTCTACTTTTAGCAAATTGGGGGTTGATTCTAAATTCTTTGCAAACTTTGAAGAAATGAAGGAATGTGTAGAACCAAAATCAAACAAAGTACTTGCTAGCTTTGAGAGAACAACAAGAGTACCTGCTACCACATCATTTGGAGCTTCAACTTCAGCTGTCGTGATAGAAAAAGTACAGCCTTGCTCCCTTGGCCTTTGCTGAGGCTGATGGGGGTTCCCCTCGCCTGCCCTCAGATTTGGATAGTGATTGGAAAAGTGCCCAAGTTGTCCACACCTAAAACACTGGACATCAGGTAGGTCCTACACCATCTTCCCCTTGTTAGTTTTTGTAAGTTGAGGTTTCACCTCACTATGACAATTCCTCGCAATATGACCATCTCTTCCACACTTGTATCATTTCCCGCTCCCGAGCAAGCAGTTCCCTGAATACTTCTTCCCACATTTATTACATGTGGGATGGTGTACTTGCTTACCTCCTCTTACCTAATCAAAGTTCCTCCCTAAGCTGGGCTCCATTGATCACTTCTTGTTGTTTGATTTATGATACCACTGCATCTCACCAAACTCCAGCTCAACTTTCATCACACTTCACACGATCTCCTCATAGCTATCATAGTATTGGTTGGCTAGATTCTTCCGCAAATGAGGTCTTAGTCCACCAAAGAATCTATCAACCTTACCACTAGGATCCATGACAAATCTAGAGGTGTAACATGAAAGCCTTGTGAAGTTCATCTCGTAGATTCCCACGGATTCATTCTCCTTCTGCTTCATCTTGAGAAACTCCTTCTCCATTCTTGTTCTCATGGAATGAGGGAAATACTTACTGAAGAATATCCCTCTGAACTCTTTCCACTCCATATCTTCAACCTCCAATCTTTACCTCGTGTTTTTAATCAGTTCCCACCACTGATAAGCTTCTCCTTCTAAGCGATAGACAACCAGGGTGGCATTCTCTTACTCTGAACATCGGAGCACAGAAAAGATCTTCTCAATAGAGCTGATCCACTGCTCAGCAACCAATGGGTCAGTTGATCCACTGAAGGTTGGTGGTCGTTGTCGCATAAAGGACTCAACGGAATGTTGTTCCCTTCATGATGAGATCAGTCTCTTAGCTTAATTCAAGTTATTTCCCATAACTTGAGTCAGTTGGTTCATCATTTGCATGAATTTTTCCATTCTGGCTTCCATCATAGGGTCGTCAGCACATGGTTCATTGTGGTCACCATTTGCACGGTTCCTCCTATTTCCCACCATTTTCTAAAAGAGTAAAACCTTAGTGAGAAACTTATTTCATTTACGAATCTTTTAACTATAAAGGATTTTATGTCTTAAAACTTTAGGCTTAAACAATTACATTTCTCTATAATTCCTTTATAATGATTCATAAAAAGCTTGTGATTAATCAAACATATCCCCCGAGAGTGTCGTAACCAAGAGTGCAGCAAGGCCATTTGTCATGCACCAGTTCCTATTCGAGTCCAGCTCAAAGTGGTGTTTTCGGGTTTTACCCCTATGTACATATGTGCTAGAGCTGCCTCTACCTGCTTGTATCCAGACAGGGATGTATTTGTTTCATAAACAACTTACTCAATACTCACCAAAATACCAAGAAGTTTTCCTATTTTTAAACTTTTCTATAGGGTTATTCCTAAAGTTTTCATATCATAATTTCCATAAATAACTAAACTATCCTTTTATACCAACTATGGCATCCCTCCTTTTTCATACATAACTTTTCATTACATTTTACAAACAGAGGATCTTTAAAGTCTAGTGTCTTGGAAATCAGGAACAATAAAAATTGAAAACAACATAAAAAATTATTCTAATAAACTTGTAAGGCTTCATCTTAAGTTCATATTAAGTACAATTATTGCATCTCTTAACCTGGAGACATACATCAAGGAAAGGTTGAGTAGAAGGCTCAGTAAGTAAAACAAGTGAAATAGTTGACATGTGGTCTTGAGCAATAATAATAAGAACATGATAAAAATCATAAAGACATGAGCAATGGAAAATAGGAATATCATGATAAAAATAACATGAATCATAACTTGAATATGTGGATAAAACATTTAATTTAGACATTCATGAACATATCACCAAGGTTCATCCCCAAGGTGTCATAAAAATTACCAAGGTTATTCACCAAGGTATCGTGAAACTTGTCATCTCTAGAGATTAATTCTTTAGCCAATGCATTGGAGCTCTATCAGGGATCACCCTTAATATGTATTTACTTTCATGTGATCCAAATAGATCATAATCAAACATTTAATAAATAACCCATAGATAATAAAAGAAATGGGTTCATTTCAAAATCGTGATTTTTTAAAATTTCTTAAAAATAAGATCGTTATGTCATTTATAACTCATGGAAAGGGAGTGAGGGTTACATGTATGTCAATTGCAGAATCAAATATATCATTTTTGTATAACTATGAACACCCATAGAAATGAAATAGGTATGGGTATTCACATATATAAAATAAGATAATTTCTTGAGAGAAACAGAGATGAAATTTTGAAACGAAATTTATGCAGCATAATGGCTATGTAACTTGGTTTTAGAAAATAATAAAAAGAGAGGGTACAAGAGTAACCCACTCATAAATAACTTATAATACAGTATAAATACATAATAACATAGATATAAGAACATGGTATGTAAATTTGAATGACATACCACATGAAAAGGAAACATGAAAGAAAAGAGAATATGTGATTCCTTTTATAAAAAATTCGGCAGCCTAACGGCGTCACATAAAAATTCATAAAATCAATTTATGAGAGAGGAAAGGGTCTATCATAATTTGGAAATGAAATGTATATTATTAAGGATATATAATAACAATCACCCACATAATAAAATGGAACTATAAGACATAACATAAAGAAAGTCATGACTTAAAAGAGAAGGGTGAAAATTTCCCTTACCTTGAAAATTAACTTCGAAAGCTTGAAGGTAGGGACCTTGGGAGGCTTGAGGGCATCTTGGGAGGACTTATTTGGAGGTAAAGAGACTAGATCTTTGTTGAGGATAATTTTGGAATGAAATGGATGAGGGAATGGCTTGGTATTTATAGGAGAAGTGAGGAAACAAATCATTAATTTCCAAGGGACACCTCATCGGTGGTATTGGAAAAACCATGGGCTTGCCCATGGTATTTTCCCATGGTATTGGCCACTTAGGACACCTCATAGCATATATTACTATTCATAAGTCGACCATAATGATTACATAATTATTACATCCTTAATGATGTCATTAAACACCCGAAACTCAAAACTGTATTTTCACTATTCCCCAAAAATTCAACTGTTTCAGAAAAATCCCAAAAATTCACCTTAACCTAATATTGATGCTCTCGATTCAAAAATGAACTCCATTTTATGAAAATAATTTTCTAAATATTTTTAATTTAATTTTTAAATAAAAACACTATTCACCTGAAAAAAACTAATACTTAACTAATAATTTCTGAAACAGTTATTTACTAATTTTATTGAATCACATTACCTAATCAAGGTGCCTAAATTATAATAATACTTTCTTAAGAGAGATTACTATTCCATTTGGTCACATTACTATTCCATTTGGTCACATTACTATTCATAAGCATAAAATTAATTTTCATAATTTACTATTCACCAAAAATTAAGTTGATCTTATTAGACTCAAAATTTCCTACTGAACACAACTATAGAAGACCATTTTTTGAAAATCATTACACATTATTAATTATTTATAGTTTACATAAATATTTTAAGATATCCTTTTTTTTCAAAAAATTCATCAAAAAAATACATTCTATATTTATTCAGACATTTGAAATTTGTAAACTTTACCATAAAAAGAAATAACAATTTTATTTATATCAAGGGATTACACAAAGCAGCTAAGGTCTCGTTACATAGCCCCTTATAATACCAGCATAGGACCTAAGTGTAAGGTGTGATAAGGTGATAGAATCTTGGGGCAGCTCGGCCAACATTGCCCGAGTGGTGACCTCTATCAGCTTGAACTTCTCCCGTAGGCGATTCTGTTCAAGCTTCACATGATGAAGTTCGGCTTGGGCTTGGTCTAGAGCAAAGCTCAGTGGTGCTACCTTCTTCCCAAGTTCTATCAAATGTGATTCGAATGGCCTGAGTCTACTGGATGAGGCCATCGAATCTTCTTTCTGTATTAATTAACCAAGATCACTTATATTTATAAAAAAAATTGTAACGTTAAGATTTTAGCTTCCAACGGTCATATTGAACAACGGTCATATAACTGTTGGGTACCGGGACTGCGCAGCGGAAGCCGGTGGGCTAGGAATTTAAAATTTTATGCTTCACCGGAGTGACATAACTCTGTCAACTCTGGTGATCTTGTCCCAGATTGGTTCGAGGATCTCGCAAGGTTTAAACAGAGCAAAAAAATAAATTAAGCATGTATCTTGGTCGGAAGCAGCGTGTGCAGGTCCACCGCAGGACGCCGAAGATCATTGCTCAAAGACTCCGATGTCGAAGCCCTCTAGATCGTCCACACACACCTCTCGAATCTACTCATGCACTATTCACCAAGATTCGGGTGCTAGCGTGGATCTTCGACGATCACTTTAGTGCAACGACGATCACCAAAAAGGAAGAAGCTGCAATCTGAGAAGGATGAACTTGAAGATCTTCCTTTTCTTGAGAGACTCTCTCTCTAAATTCCAGTAGGAGAGATATGCTCTCAATCTTGACACATGAATAGTATCCATGGGAGAGCCTCTCTCTCACTTATATAGAGAGTGTTTAAAACATGTGGTATTGATTCCCGGCCCCCGTGTAATAGACGTCTGCTATATAATTGATATAAATAATTATTTATGACAAATAAAATTATTCCATAAATAATATTTATAATTTATCACTTAATTATAATATATAAATATATTACATGATAAATTTGAGTCTTCAACTTGACTCATTCCTCCTGCTAATATTAATCGAACCTAGGATATTTAAATCCATTCGAATAATATTAATACTTGTATTTACTATATAACTTGTAAATACAAGTTAAAAATAAATCCAAAAAATTATTCTAAACTCGAATAATTAATGAATTTATTTATTCTTTGGTGATCCATAGAACTTGTATAGTGCTCATAACCTTTGGCGAGGCCCACCAAGTTCTATATTCCTATTCCCAGAATAGGGTAGATTCTCAAGGCGCTGTGATGTGTGACCCTCTAGGCCCTTATCTCAATAGCAGCGGATAACACCCACCGACCAAGAGCGGGGTATAGCAACCCATCAAGGCCCCTATAGAGATAAGGAAAATTCATAGCAACGACTGCCACCCTATGAACAAGGTCTGTGTAATATAATTTATTCATCATCGATATCTCAATAAAGAATAATGCACACTAGTGTCATCATTCTTTATTTTTCTTTATTTTATTTTTCGATTTGTCCGGACGGTCTTACCTTCGACTACCATGGCCATGGATTTATTAAAGGTGCAACCATCCTAATCAACCAGTCCTGAGATATCTCTTCCTAAACTCGGAAGCGACAAATCCTTTCTCGATCATTCAATCAATGTCATGTCATTAATGACGTACCCGATACAAACTACCTCACCATGACTTTATCACCATGGTTTTTTCCTTATATAAAATGTACGTAATTAAATTACATTCATTGATAATGATCTCAAGTCAGGAGACCATTACACATTTAGGGGATGGCACCTCACTCGCCTGGGTTTTCCCGTGCTCTCGGCCTGGTCTTCCTCTCCTAGGGTTTCGACTTCTCCTGGTGGTGGCTCTCTCGCTCTAGGTGACGTTCTTGCTCGATCTTTTGTTTCTCTCTCACCCTTCTCTCCCCCTCTATTCTAGTGCTCCAGTCTTCTCCTCGTCCTCCTCTATGTGCTCTGATCTTACGTTCCTCAGTTTCTCTCCAGGTTGTATTTGGGGCATGGGATATTTTGAGTTTTTGGGCGAGCGGTTTGGTGGACGACAGAGTTCCAGGCGCTACCGGGGTTGGTCCTTCTTCCTAGGGTTTTAGTCCCTCTTCCTTTATGGTTTTGTCCCACTTTCTTTCTTTTCTCCCAGCGATGACTTTCATTATCTCTCGCTTGCCTTCCCTTCTTTTTGTTAGCACCCCGGTTTTCTTCTCGTTCTTCTATATGCGCTCTGATCTTGCATTCCTAAGCTTCTCTCCAGTTCGGTTTTGGATATCTGGATTCACCAAGGTTTTGGGCATGTGGCTTGGCGGGCAAAAGATTTCCTAGGCTTTAGAGTTAGTCTTTCCTCTTAGTGTTTCAATCTCTTCCCCTTTTTGGGTTTTGGTCCCGCTTTCTTCTTTCATGTTGAGGCGATGGTTTCCAGTGGTGGTTTTCGGTGTAAGCAATGGTGTGGGGTTACATTGGTTGATTTTTGACGGCATGTTGATAGTCACAGTCATCGGTGTCTATTTCAAGTTTTGGGTCATAGTTTGGTGAATCGAAGATGGTTTTCAGTGGTCGTGTTTATAGGTGTTCCATAGATGGTGTGTGGTCCGGTGATGGGGGACGACGACATATTGTTGTTGGGGGGATTTGACGTTCTGGTGTGGTATTGAACAACGAAGATGATGGCATGAAGAGGGAGGCTCTATGAGACGGTGGTGATGGTGAGTAGGCGGTGGTCATCAGTGAAGAGTCCAATGATGACAATGACTCTGGTGATGTGATGACACGACAGGGGTGATGGTGTTGTGATGATGGATGGCGAGGTGATGATGGCGTTTCTCGATGGGGTTTCTTGGGATGCTCGCTGCCCGCATTTCCTGTATGAATTTGAATTTTGAAATTTAAATCTGGCTTTTGGGATGGGTTTTTTTATGTAATTCTTTATGCGGGTGATGTTTGAAATTGTATCTAGTTTTTTGTGAGGTTCCCACTTACCAAAAAGTGGCATTTGAAAATGAAAAAAAAAGATTTATAGGAGGAGACCATTACACATGTCTGTAGATAGGAATGACCAATGACACCTAAAAAATGTGGTGTTCTTATTAAGCGGGTATGTCCTCGTGATCTCAATTACTAGAGATCATCAAGTGTGAACTTAATGAGAAGAAGTCTCAATGCTTATGAGCCCCCATCACCTGATGGTCACACATCATCTGTGTCCTTTCAGAATGATGTAACCAGACCATAGGACGTTACTTTAAGATTACTGTCATGGAATCTCAGGGTTCTCATTATAGTCTGGGACCTGTTATAACCCTTTGATGTGACAGGTAATCTAAGGAAATTTCCATAAACAAAGTGGATGAAGAAGTATCTACACTATCATGGCAAGATAAACACATGTATAAAAACAAATTGAATACATGTAACAGTAATCCAATTACAATATAAGTTGGGTCTAGGGAACCCACTTTCAACACTCCCACTTGCACTAGATCCAACTGCTAATAGGTTTCAATCCGCTATCTCTCACATGTGAATCATGCTTATGCTGGGAAATGGATTTAGTCAGGGGGGTCTGCCACGTTGTCCTCTGTGGCTACTCTTCTAACTGTCACTTCACCTCTTTGAGTAAAATCCCTCAAGAGATGAAACTTTAGAAGAATATGTTTTGTCCTCTGGTGAGACCTGGTCTCCTTGGAAAGCACCACTGCAGCAGTATTATCACAATATACTGGAACAGGGTCTGCACTGCTAGGTACAACACCAATGTCTAAGATAAAGCTACGTATCCAGACTGCTTCATTTTCTGCATCGGAAGCTGCAATATATTCGGACTCTTCTGTAGAATCAGCAACCACAGCTTTCTTTGAGCTTCTCCAGCTCACTACACCACCATTCAGGAAAAAGATGTAGCCTAACTGCGATTTCATATCATCATGATCTGTCTGGAAACGAGCATCAGTGTATCCCCTCACAACTAGTTCCTCATCTCCTCCATGCACCAGGAACATATCCTTAGTACGCCTTAAGTACTTTAGGATAGTTTTAACAGTTGTCCAGTGCAGCTCTCCTGGATTGGCCTGATATCTACCCACCATGCTTAAAGAAAAGGCAACATCAAACCTAGTACATAGCATGGCATACATGATAGAATCTACCGTCGAAGCATAAGGGACTCTAATCATTCTTTCAATCTCCTCCTGTGTTTGTGGACACATTTTCTTGGAGATATTTACACCATATGACATAGGTAACAATCCTCTCTTGGATTGTTCCATATTGTACCTTTTGATTACCTTGTCAATATATGTACTTTGACTTAGGCCAAGAAACCTTTGAGATCTATCTCGATAGATCTTGATCCCTAGAATGTAGGCTACTTCACCTAATTCTTTCATGGAGAAGCATTCATTTAACCAAGTCTTAGCTGATTGTAATAGTTGCACCTCATTTCCCATGATTAATATGTCGTCAACATATAAAGCTAGGAAAACGATAGCATTCCCTTCAACCTTTTTATAGACACAAGGCTCGCTTTCATTTTTTAAAAAACCAAAATCTCTTATGGCCTCATCAAAGTGAACATTCCATGATTTTGATGTCTGCTTCAATCCATAAATGGATCTCTGCAACTTGCATACTTTATTGGAATTCTTTGACTTAACAAACCCTTCGGGTTGAGTCATATAGACGTCTTCCACCAACTTCCCATTTAGAAAAGCAGTTTTGACATCCATTTTCCAAATTTCATAATCATGAAAGGCTGCTATTGCAAGTAATATTCTGATGGATTTAAGCATTTCCACTGTTGATAAGGTTTCATCATAGTCAATGCCTTGACATTATTTGAAACCCTTTTCAACCAATCTTACTTTAAAGGTATTAACCTTTCCATCCATGTCCAGCTTCTTCTTGAATACCCATTTGCATCCAATGGGCTTTACATCAGCTGGAGGGGGTACCAAAATCCAAACTTGATTTTGGTACATGGACTCCATCTCAGAATTCATGGCTTCTTTCCATTTAGCAGCTTCTTTGCCTTCTACTACTTCTTTGTAGGTTAGAGGTTCATCATCCTCAAGGACTATTGTGTCACCTGACTTGGTGATAAGAAAATCATAATGCTCTGGTTCTCTAACCTCTTGCGTAGACCTACGCAGTATCTGTGTCTCAAGAACAATTTCTTCTTCCACTTGCTCTTGTGGAGATTGTTCATCTACCAACTCTTGTGCATCTAGAGCATTAACTTCATCGAATTCAATCTTTATCCCATTATTTATAATATAAATTTGATCCCTTTCTAGAAATGTGGCGTATCTTTCCACAATGGATTTTCTATCTAAAGGGTTATATAGGTAATATCCTCTAGTTTCCTTAGGATAACCTATAAAGATGCACTTAGTGCTTCTGGATGCTAATTTTTCACTTGGTAAAGTCTTGACAAATGCCTCGTACCCCCACACACTCATGTGTGTCATATTGGGTTTCTTTCCATACCATAACTGATATGGAATCCCATCTGTAGCTTTAGTTGGTACTCGGTTAAGGGTATATGTTGATGTCTGCAAGGCATATCCCCAAAAGGATAATGGAAGAGTTGTATGACTCATCATTGATCTGACCATGTTAAGAAAGGTCATATTCCTCCTTTCACTAACACCATTCCATTATGGTGTATAAGGAGGAGTGTGTTGGGATACTATCCCACACTCATTCAAATGATCAATGAAATCTTGGTTAATATATTCTCCACCTAGGTCTGAGCAAAGTGCTTTTATCTTCTTACCAAGTTGGTTTTCTACTTCATTTTGGTATTCCTTAAAGAAATGAAAGGAATCAGACTTATAGCACATTGAGTAGATATAGCCATACCTACTATAATCATCGGTGAAAGTAATTAAGTATAGGAAACCACCCCTTGCCTCTACTGGAAATGGACCACATACATCGGTATGTATTAATTCCAGCACTGCATTGGCTCTTTCTACCTTTCTTGAGAAAGGTGATTTGGTCATCTTTCCTTATAAACAATCTTGACATACATCTAAGGGTTCTAACTATACCGAGTCTAGATACCCTTCTTGATGTAATCTTCGTAATTGCTTCTCGTTTACATGACCAAGCCTGAAGTGCCATAGGCGGGTATTATTTGATTCATGTTGGATGTTTTTGTCATTGATTGCCATTACTGAGTTTTCTAGTTCTAGAATATATAAACCATTGTTAAGATGTGCCATACCATAACATATGTTATCCCTATAAAATAAACAACTTTTATTTCCAAGCTTGAAATAAAAACCCATAGTGTCTAAACATGACACAGAGATAATGTTCCTGGTAACAGACAGTACATAATAGCAATTGTTCAAAACAAGAACCAAACCAGTTGTTAAAGTCAAGTGATAGTCCCCCACTGCCAAGGCCGCCAGACTTGCACCATTTGCAGCTCGGAGATCCACTTGACCTTTTTCAATCTTCTTGAACCTACTTGGTTCCTGTATATGAATACAAATGTGTGAACCACATGTCGTATCCAATACCCAACTTGTAGATAAAGATAGATTGCATTCAATGACAAAAATACCTGAAGTAGAAGCATCAGCTTGCTTCTTCTTCCCAACTCTGCAATTCTTCTTCCAGTGGCCTTTCTTGCCACATCCAAAGCAGACAGCTTCCTGCTCATTACTTTGCCTCTGAATCGTTGGCTTCTTTGCAGAACGATGTATTGGTGTCTTTGGCCTAGACTTGGCCTTGGACCCTTTTTCCTTGCCCTTGTTTTTCTTGTTCACCATAAGGACAGTTGAATTGGTTTTTTTCATGTCCTTATCATCTTGGTAAAACTAAATCCAAGAGATCCAAGAGCGACTTTTTCATATCATTCAAATTATAATTGACAATGAAAGTTGAGAAGCTTGACGGTAAAGAGGCAAGAATGAGATCCACTGCTAGTTCTTGGTTCAGTTTGAACCCAAGGGCTTCAAGCCATTCAATATACCCAATCATCTTGAGTAGGTGAGGATGGGCTTGGTGCCCTTATGCTAGCCTGCATTTATAAAGTGCACTTGATATCTCATACCTTTCTTGCCTAGACCTATCCTTATATAGTTCTTGGAGATGTGAAATCATCTTGTAGGTGTCCTCTTCCTCATGCATTTTTTTCAATTGGATGGACATGGATGAAAACATGATGCATTGTACATCAAGCTCATCATCTACATGCTTTCTCCACTTATATTTTTCCGTCTTGCTTGCTCCCTGAGGAGGCTCAGCAGGAATTGGGGATTCCAGCACATATAACTTCCTTTCTTGGCGTAGTACTATACGCAAGCGCCTATACCACTCCTGGAAGTTATTACCGGTCAGGATATTTTCTTTATCCAAGATCCATCGTAGTGATAAAGTACTTGTGGTGTTGGTGATTTCCATTTTGAATCTACATCAGATAAACATTTAACAGTTAGTAATTTTTCTTGATTACCTTTTGACATTTTATGATTAATAAATTATTATATCATGTAATGTCTCTCACTATTTTAACGAACCTAAATAGCCCTCACTATTATATTCAGAATACTCTATCACTTGAGCATTCTAGTGGTAAGGATCCTCGAAACCTCCCTCGTAGTCTACACGCTAGGGCTACACCACTACTTGGAGGGTTTCAAGGTAGGCGTTATTCTGGCCAACCACTTGTTCCTGTGGTTCCTTGTGTTGTTGAGTAAAGTCCCAGCTTTTAGAATCTGAACTTGATTCCCTCAACCTATTTCCTCTAAAGTGATAGCAAGTTAGCTAAGTCTAATCCTTGACTACTCACTTTAGTTAATTCAACTCATTTCTCTCATGAAAACGCCCCGATAGTAAGAGGCACTCTCAACTAAGGCTGACGAGCACCCAAATAGACGGTTTTGTTTAGATGTGAGAAACGGAAGGCATTTAGACTTAATATATCTTTGAGGGATTTTTAATATTTATTGATGAATATAATCCTTTTCTATTTATTATGTTCAAACTGGGTTGTCGCGCTCACAACTGAACATTCAATAGAATATTATTCGTCACAACTTTATGAATTTTATCTTGTTTACTATTCTATGTGATCACGCAATAATCATGCAGACGCATAAAATAATAAACTATGCATAAAGTAAATCATGCATTCCGACTGGTCTTGAGCATTCTATAATGATCGATCAATAACTGATCAATCGTCACCTAGAGGCATCCATACCTGAGTCGATAAATGACTCGTGTCGCTGCTTGCCCCAGTGCAAAGCACCCAACTCCTATCTGGACTACCACCTCAACATGATGGGGTCTGCCTCTCAGATCGTCACCATATAGTTACAAATATACTCGCACGCAGGCGAGGGGTCTAGGGTACAAAATGCAACTAGTGCTATGGACGTGCAGACCCTTATACATATTTGAATTAAAATACGATTCACAGACCGTCATTTAACTAATTAAATATTACAATCATCGCACGCATTGAATAGATAATTAAATAAATAAATAAATTTCAGACATACACAGTTCGGTCACCTGCTCAAGACCAGTCAAGGTTAAAGCACAATAAAACTAAATTGCAATGAATTTAAATAATGCGAGAGTGTTCTAATAAATTAAATGAATTTGATTAAATTCAAATAATTTATTTTATCGGTTCATTTATTTAAATTAATTGTAATTCTAAAATTAAATAAAATCATTAATTTATTTTAGTCTTAAATTAAATTCATATTTCGGATTAAAATAAAATTTAAACCCCTAAATTAATTCCAATTAATTTAATTTAAAAAACTAAATTAATTAAAATTAATTTAATGTAGGGTTACCTCTAGCCGGAGAGGAGTCCGGCAGGACTGCGTACCGTCGCGGGATGTCGTCCTGGAATAGGGTACCGCGGCTTGATCGTGGCTTCACTAAGACGTGACTGCGGCATGACCGCGGTGTGACCGCGGCATCCAACGACTCCTATGGCAGCTGCATCTTCCGGCGTGGTCCGAGGGGAGCGGGAGGAGGCCGGGAAAGAAACCGTCCAGCCACATGGTCGGTAGCCCGCTGCTCTGGCGAGCTGGTGAGGCAGTTTCCTGGTCCGGGACGGCCAGGACGGCACGGCGCGGCCCGTCCGGCGAGCTTGGGGTGGCCGGCTAGAGGCGGTCCGATGCAGCGTTCCAGCGTAGGCTCGGGGCAGCCGGCTGAAACCAGTCCGGCGCGGAAGGGAGGCCGGCGCGGGCTCGGGGCAGCCGGGAGGAGGCGGTCCGGCGTGGAAGGGAGGCCGGCGTGGGCTCGGGGTAGCCGGGTGGAGGCGGTCTGGCATGAAAGGGAGGCTGGCGCGGGCTCGGGGCAGCCGGGTGGAGGCGGTCCGGTGGGAGGGGAGGGCGGCTCGGCTTACAGGGGCCGGCCGGAGGTGATCCTGCGGGAGGGGAGGTCGGCTAGGGTTTGGCCTCCCCTGTGCGCCGCGTGAGAGGAGACCCCAAAGGGGGTCTTCTCCCTTCGTTTTTTTTTTCTCTTTTGTCCTTAGACAAAAAAAGGGAGTCCACTGTTATTTTTTTTTAATTTCTTAAAATAAAAGAGGAAGACCCCTAAATTGGGGTCTCGGTACTCCCTTTTTTTTAATATTTATAAATTAAAACAAGACTTGACTTCAAGTCTTGAAAATAATATTTTATAATAAAATAAAATATTATAATTTATAATAATATAAATAACATTTAATTTTATCTCAATAAAATTGAGATTAACATCAAATGAATGAAGAAAAAAAAGAGAAAACTTGCGATGTCGATCCATTTAAAATTTTTAAATGATCGTAACTTGATCATTCGAAAACGAAACGATGCGCGGTCGAATCCGAATGAATTTTTTTAACACCCCGCACTTAAATTTAATGCATTTTAATTTTGTTGACTCAGAAAAACCTTGCGCTCCATCTGATACCACTGTTGGATACTGGGACTACGCAGCGGAAGCCGGTGGGCTGAGAATTTAAAATTTTCCGCTTCACCGGAGTGACATAACCCTGTCAACTCCGGTGATCTTGTACCAGCTTGGTCCAAGGATCTCGCAAGGTTTAAACAGAGCACAAAAATAAATTAAGCATGTACCTTGTTCGGAATCAGCGTGTGCAAGTCCGTCGTAGGACGCCAACGATCATTGCTCGAAGACTCTGATGTCGAAGCCCTCTAGATCGTCCACACACGCCTCTCAAATCTACTCACGCACCGTTCGCCAAGATTCGGGTGCTAGCACGGATCTTCAACGATCACTTCAGCGCAACGACGATCACCGCAAAGGAAGAAGCTTCAATCCGAGAAGGATGAACTTGAAGATCTTCCTTCTCTTAAGAGACTCTCTCTCTAAATTCCAGGAGGTGAGAGATGCTCTCAATCTTGAAACATAAATAGTATCCATGATAGAGCCTCTCTCTCACTTATATAGGGAGTGTTTAAAACACACGGTATTGATTCTCGGCCCCCATGTAATAGACGTCCGCTATATAAGTGATATAAATAATTATTTATGACAAATAAAAGTATGTCGTAAACAATATTTATAATTTATCACTTACTTATAATATATAAATATATTACATGATAAATTTGAGTCTTCAAATCGACTCATTCCTCCTGCTAATATTAATCGAACCTAGGATATTTAAATCCATTTGAATAATATTAATACTTGTATTTACTATATAACTTGTAAATAAAAGTTATAAATAAATCCAACGAATTATTCTAAACTCGAATAATTAATGAATTTATTTATTCTTTGGTGATCCATAGAACTTGGATAGTGCTCAGACCCTTTGGCGGGGCCCACCAAGTTCTATATTCCTATTCCCAGAATAGGGCAGATTCTCAAGGCGTTGTGATGTGTGACCCTCTAGGCCCTTATCTCAATAGCAGCGGATAATATCCACCGACCAAGAGCGGGGTCTAGCAACCCATCAAGGCCCCTATAGAGATAAGGCAAAGTCATACCAACGACTGCCTCCCTACGAACAAGGTATGTGTAATATAATCTTTTCTTCATCGATATCTCAATAAAGCAGAATGCACACTAGTGTCATCATTCTTTATTTTGCTTTATTTTATTTGTTGATTTGTCTGGATGGTCTTACCTTCAACTAACATGGCCATGGATTTATTGAAGGTGCAACCATCCTAATCAACCAGGCCTGAGATATCTCTTCCTAAACTCGGAAGCGACAAATCCTTTCTCGATCATTCAATCAA
Source organism: Viscum album (assembly GCA_963277665.1). Taxonomy (NCBI): domain Eukaryota; kingdom Viridiplantae; phylum Streptophyta; class Magnoliopsida; order Santalales; family Viscaceae; genus Viscum; species Viscum album. Next base: position 1,236,621,610 of record OY728157.1, on the reverse strand, counting down.
TGTCATGTCATTAATGACGTACCCGATACAAACTACCTCACCACAACTTTGTCATCATGGTTTTCTCCTTATATAAAATGTACGTAATTAAATGGCATTCATTGATAATGATCTCATGTCAGGAGACCATTACACATGTCCATAGATAGGAACGACCAATGACACCTGAAACATGTGGTGTTCCTATTAAGCGGGTCTGTCCTCATGATCTCAATTACTAGAGATCATCAAGTGTGAACTTCATGAGAAGAAGTCTCAATGCTTATGATCCCCCAGCACCTGATGATCACACATCATCTATGTCCTTTCAGAATGATGTAACTGGACCGTAGGACGTTACTTTAAGTTTACTGTCATGGCATATCAGGGTTCTCATTATAGCATGGGACCTGCTATAACCCTTTAATGCGACAGGTAATCTAAGGACATTTCCATAAACAAAGTGGATGCAGAAGTATCTATGCTATCATGGTAAGATAAACGCATGTATAAAAAAACTGAATACATGTAACAGTAATCAAAGTATAATACAAGTTGGGTCTAGGGCACCCACTTTCAACAATAACAGTCGAAACCCAACGGTCTCATTTAATTATACTCACCTCATTAATTAAAGAATATAGTTTTGTTGAGTATAAAAAAAACACACAAAATTTGGAAACAAATATTAATAAAAAGTTCGGGTCGTTACATACTCTAGCTGTGGGGGTAGGACATGGCAGTAGTCAACCTCGTCAATCCTCTACACGATCTCAAATGACCCAATGAATTTTGGTGATAGATTGCCTCCCTGAACAAAAACCAACATGTAATCCCACAACATAACCTCCAACACTTGGATAGTGCGCTTTGTCTGCCCATCATTCTAGGGTGACAGGTTGTACTCATCCACAACTGGGTCCTGAACGCCTCTTATAGGCCTCTCTCCAATCATGACGTAAACTGTGCATCACGATCAGAGATAATGTTGAGGGTACCCTGTAAAGGCGGATGGTCTCCCGCACATAAAACTACCTCAAACACTTCAGAGAACTCTACTCCCTGATAGTAAGGAAGTGAACCAACTTCGTGAGTCGATATATTATCACCCAAATTCCATCATGGACCTTCACTGTGCGCAGAAACTCTGTGATGAAGTTCATGGATATATAGTCCCATTTTAACTCTGGGATTTCAAGAGGCTGCAACAACCCACCGAAACTCGGTGCTCAGCCTTCACCTATTGACAGGAGAGGCATCTTGAGATGAACTCAGCTACGCTTCATCTCATGTCGAACCCCCAAAACTACTGCTGAAGGGTACATCCTCCCCACACTAGAATGTACTACTAAAGGAGGAGTGTGGAATCCTCGCATCACCTCCTCCCGCATCGCAATCAGAACCACTATTTGTCCCCATAACAAGGTCTCGAGATTCCCTCCTTCAGAATATCCATCTAGTGTGTCGCCTGTGGATATCTGATCACGCAAGATCTCACAGTCAGTGTCTCATAGCTAGGTCTCTCTCACATGCTTGAGAAGCTAAGTATTATACATCATCGACTGAAGAAAAATTGTACCCTCCTGCTCCACTAAGGTCAATTGTTGGGAAGCTAACTGCTTCGAAACATCTCACACTATATGATCTTGGGTCTTCCTGCTAAGGGCATCTGCTACAACATTTCCCTTTCCTGGATTATAGACTAACTCAAAGTCATAGTCTTGCAGGAATTTCAACCAGCATCGCCACCTTAGGTTCAAGTCTCCCTGAGTGAAGAAGTACCTGAAACTTTGGTGGTCTATGCAAACCACAAAGCGCTCTCTCAGAAGGTAGTGTTTCCACATCATCAATGAAATTCCCCGAGTTTCAATAAAAGAATTATTTTAATTAATAAATGAAATTTTAAATAAATTATGATGACCCTATTATTATTTCAGAATTTTTATATAAATATTACCAGTTTATTTTAAATCAATGAAATATTTTCAATTATGAATTTGTTTTATAAAATGTTGACAATATAAATATATGAAACATAAGCATAATTATGAATATATTAATAACATTGTAATAATTATAAATATAATTGTATTATTATATAATATAATGTTAAAATTATTCAAATATTATTATAGGTATGTTATTTTTATATAAAATTGGATTATGATATGTTTTATAAAACTTTAAAGATTTATAAATTATGATAATTTTAATTCTTTAAAAAAATTATATAAATATAATTAGGTTGGTTTTATAAAAAAATTAATTTTCAAAAGATATGATATATATATTAGTTTTGAAATGTAGAGAATGATTAAATTATTTCTTATAAAATTATTACTTTTTAAAAGATTTGTTTTATAATTAAAAACAAATTTCATTTATATATATAATAAAAATTAATAACAATATTTGATTAAAAAGGTGAAATTGAAATGGGGGTCCGTCCGTGAGGGCTGTGTCGCAACGCATTGATAAGGGGAAATCGACCTAGGGTTTCTCTGAGTCGGGCTGCTCATTTTGGGGAGATGGGGTTGAGCCGAGGCTAGAGGTGTGGTCGTCGAGTGTCGTAGGGGGATCAGAGTCGCGCAGTGACCTCGAGCAGAGGGAGTCAAGTCACGATGAGATTTTGTTCGGGGGTAGAAGCCGAGTTGTTTGTCTTCGAGCCGAACCGAGCAACAGCGAGGATGATCCATGCGTCATCAACGAGTCTGAGTAGGTTAAGGTTTCTTTTGTCTAGATTTAAGTTGTGTTAGGGTTTCAAATTTTTTCAACCTACTGAGGTAGGTGTTTTTCTCTAGGTGTTTGTCTAGTTTGATTTTCTGATATCCAAATCCTCTGGTTTTTATTTTTTCTTTCTAATTTAGTTGTGTGGCTACTGTTAACCGTTTAATTGTATCTTGTTTTGTGGTCTGGTTGTTGTTTTGTGGATAATGAACAGAAAATATTTTTGTTTTGGTATGCAATTGTCATTCCACGGTCCCTATTTTGAAAATATCAAATTTTTTATGTCCTTGTTATGCACTGGATGTGTTTCAATTTTTTGTGTGAGACCGTATACCCAGCTTGCACTACAAGCTCTATGAATTGAGATTTTTTTAGTTTATAAATGGATGTCTTATTTATGAGTTCTCGATTGTCTGTTGTTTTCTACACACCTCTGCACCCAATTTTGAGCATTGTGATGACTTATGTTTGTTGTTCTTGGGCGTTCATGCTGGTAGATGTGCTGCTAGTTTGATTTTGAAGGGAAATTATATTTATATGTTAATTTTTTTGATTGTTTTCATTATCAAAAAAAAAATCAAATATAGTTTGTCCATTTTCTGGTTAAGTTCTTTAGAAACATTTGTAAGGAAGGTTAGAAATCCTATTTTTAGACTGTGTTCATAAGGGGGGTTTATTTTATTCCAAACAAGTATTATGATTTCAAAGTTAGTATTTATTGAATACATAATTTATATACATGTGTGAATGTAATTTTATGTTTATATGTAAGTAGCACATTTTATACTCTATATTTCTAAATCATGTGAGTATTTTTATGGTATTATCATTATGTATATATGTATGTATGTATGTATGTATGTATGTATGAATGTATATCGACATACCAAACAATTGTTACATGTTTTACTAGAAATATTTCTTTAATAATTTCATGTGAGTCACATAATTATTAATTCTTTATGATTATTTGGAGGAGACAAAATTATATATGTATTTTCATATCAAATGTGCATTATTTCATTAGCCATTTTATTTATGATTTACAAATAAAGATGTTTATTTCACGTATGGGATTTTCTAAAAATTGGTTTAAAAAACTTTTGAGAAAATGTTGATGACATGAGAAAGATTATTTTCTTTTGAAAAAAAATAATATTATGTAAGTATTTAGAAATGTTTTGGGCAAGAAATGAGAAAGACATGTCCATGGGAAAATGTTTTCAAAAGTTGACACTGGTGAATTATGTGATGTTATGGGGAGTGAACTAATAAGCCTAAGTTATGACTAGTGGCCTTATGTACAGATTTTAATATGGTCTACCAAATATTATTAATGACCCATAGAAAATTATTACTTTCAATGGAGAATTCCTAACAATTTTCATTTATAATTATTTTTTGAAATACTGGTTTTCCAAGTATATTCAAGTATTGTGAAAATATATTTTAAAGTATATATATTTATGTTTGAAATGAATTTATTAGTTGTTTTGAAGCCTCTTATTGGGCAATTGAATGCTCACCCGTTATTTTAAAATGATTTTTCACATGTATCTTAGAAGTTATTTTTCAAAAATCTTCACTTTTGAAGTTAGAATATGAGAAGTATTTTATTTTACTTTGTACGGTTTAAGGTCATGTATATAATTCTCCAGAACATAGATCGATAAAAGTTCCTGGTATGTTATGGATGTTGTGTATTTATTATGTTACTTTTATGTTTAAAAACAATACACAGCATTTATAATGGCTGAGTCTGGTAGCCCAGGCTCGGGTCTTTACATCTAGTATCAGAGCAATTGTCTAAACAAATTTGGAGATTAGATGTTATCGAGTCTAGAAGTTTAGTGGTCCTAGTTTTCTTAATTCTGAAAACGGAAATTCAGAATTGTCTAGATTCCGACAAATGAATTGCGAGGACACAATTTCTTTTTAGGGGGGGATAATGTAACACACCGAGTTTCAATAAAGGGATTATTTTAATTAATAAATGAAATTATAAATAAATTATGATAACCCTATTATTATTTCATAATTTTTATATAAATATTACCAATTTATTTTAAATCAATGGAATATTTTCAATTATGAATTTGTTTTATAAAATGTTAACAATATAAATATATAAAATACAAGCATAATTATGAATATATTAATAAGATTTTAATAATTATGAATATAATTATATTATTATATAAATAACTATTTTAATATAATGTCAAAATTATTTATATATTATTATATGAATTTTATTTTTATATAAAATGAGATTATGATATGTTTTATAAAACTTTAAAGATTTATAAATTATCATAATTTTCAATCTTTAAAAAACATTATATAAATATAATTAGGTTGGTTTTATAAAAATTTAGTTTTTAAAAATATGATATATATATATATATATATATTAGTTTTGAAATATAGAGAATGATTAAATTATTTCTTATAAAATTATTACTTTTTAAAAGCTTTGTTTTATAATTAAAAATGTATTCCATTTATATATATAATAAAAAGTAAGAATAATATTTTATTAAAAAATGTGAAATTGAAATGGGGGTCTATCCGTGAGGGTTGTATCACAACGCATTGATAGGGGGAAAATCGACCTAGGGTTTCTCTGAGTTCAGCTACTCATTTTGGGTAGATGGGGTCAAGTCGAGGCCAGAGGCATGGTCGTTGAGTATCATAGGGGGATCAGGATTATGCAGTGTCCTCGAGTAGAGGGAATCGAGCCGTGATGGGGTTTCGTCCGGGGGTAGAAGTCGAGTCGCATGTCTTCGAGCCGAACCGAGAGCTGACGAGGATGATCTGTGTGTCATCAACAAGTTCGAGCAGGTTCAGGTTTCTTTTCATCTATATTTGAGTTGTGTTAGGGTTTTTATTTTCTTCAACCTACCGAGGTAGGTGTTTTGCTCTAGGTATTTTTTTGGTTCTATTTTTAGATATCCAAATCTTATGGTTTTCATTTTTTTTCTTTCTGGTTTTGTTGTTTGGCTACTATTAACCATTTAATTGTATCTCGTTTTTAGGTATGGTTGTTGTTTTATACACAATGAACAGAAAATGTTTTATTTTGGTATGAAATTTTCATTCCAAAATCCCTATTTTTCTAATATCAATTTTTTTATGTCTTTGTTATGTGTTGTATGTGTGTCAATTTGTTGTGTGAGACTGTATACCTAGCTTTCACTGCAAGCTCTATGAATTGAGATTTTTGGAGTTTATAAATGGTTGTCTCATTTCTAAGTTCTTGGCTATATGTTGTTTTCTACACACCTCATACCCAAGTTTGAGCATTGTGATGACTTCTATTTATTGTTCTTGGTCATTCATGTTGGAATATGTGTTTCTAGTTCGATTTTGAAGAGAAATTATATATCTATGTTAATTTTTTTGATTGTTTTTATTATCAACAAAAGATTTTTCAAAAATAGTTTGTCTATTTTCTGGTTAAGTTTTTCAGAAACATTTGTAAGGTTAGAAATCCTATTTTCATATTGTGTTCGTAAGGGGGATTTATTTTATTCCAAACAAGTTTTATGATTTCAGAGTTAGTATTTATTGAATACATAATTTATATACATGTATGTATGTAATTTTATGTTTATATGTAAATAGCATATTTTATACTCTATATTTCTAAATCATGTGAGTATTTTGTATGGGATTATCATTATATATGTGTGTGTGTGTGTGAATGTGTGTGTATTTATATCGACATACCAAACAATTGTTACATGCTTTACTTAGAATATTTCTTTAATAATTTCATATGAGTCACATAATTATTCATTCTTTACGATTATTTGAAGGGGACAAAATTATATATGTATTTTCAGATCAAATGTGTGAAATTTCATTAGACATTTTATTTATGATTTACAAATAAAGATGTTTACTTCAAGTATGGGATTCTCCAAAAACTAGTTTTAGAAAATTTTGATAAAATGTTGATGACATGAGAAAGATTATTTTCTTTTGAAGAAAATAATATTATGTAAGTATTTAGAAATGTTTTGGGTAAGAAATGAGAAAGAAAGGTCCATGGGAAAATGTTTTCAAAATTTGGCACTTGTGAATTATGTGATGTTATGGGGAGTGAACCCCATAAGTCTAAGTAATGACTGGTTGCCTTATGTACAGATTTTAATACGGTCTGCCAAGTATTATTAATGACCCATAGAAAATTATTACTTTCGAAGAAGAATTACTAACAATTTTCTTTTATAATTATTTTGTGAAATACTAGTTTGTTGTACCTCTCGTTCCCCTCGTTGTTTGATTTTAATGATCACAATCACTTTCATATGTGTTTAACCTTGTTTCAAGTGTTTTTGTTAATAGGCACAAGGTTGCCAAGAAAATGGCCCAAGAAAGCATCTCAAAGTGGACTGAATTTCAGTCCACCGGCCAACCGGTGTGATAGCACCGGCCAGCCGGTGGACCTGGCAGAGGCATTGCCCACTGCCAGGTTCCACCGGTCAGCCGGTGGCTCTGTCACCGGCCAGCCGGTGGAACCCAGACCAATGGGCCAGCTACTGTCTCCCCACCGGCCAGCCGGTGGCTCCTCCACCGGTCAGCCGGTGGATCCTGGACCAAAATTCTTCTCCTCTGCCAAGGCACCGGCCAGCCGGTGGAGCTGTACCGGCCAGCCGGTAGCCCAGTCAAACTAGCCGTTGGCTTTGACCAGTCAACCCTCTTTTGGCCTCCAACGGCTCCGAAGACCTCTCCAACGGCTCCGAAGGCCCCCAATGGGTTCCATGCCTATAAATAAAGGCTGAGGAAGCCCCGGACACTAACCGGATCATATACAAAGCCCACGGACACGTTGTTCATCATTTGGCGTACCTCCGGCAGACTTCCTTCAAGGAACCCATCTTGCTCCAACAAACTTCCACATCCAAGGAGCTCCTCCAAAGAAGCTTGGAAGCGGCCTTCAACATCTCCAATCAATCAAAGGCGCCCAAGGCTTCTCAACATACGGGTTTTATTGTTTTATTTATTTTGAGCTTTAAATTTGGGTTTGTGCCTACAAACCCCAAACTCCTTCTTCAACCCTCTTTCTTTTGGGTTTCACATCACCATTAAGGTGTGAAGAGGTTTCTTCAAGCCTTTCCTTTTAAAAGGCTTGTGTCATAGGTGAGCTAGCCTTCACCTATAAGAAGGCTACTGGGTTCTTGCTCAACCATTAAAAGCAAGTGGGTTCTTGCTTAACCACCAAAAGCAAGCTGTAATAGGTCCTAGTGCTACCTCAAAGACTAGTGGGTTTCTTGCTAAAACCATTGAAAAGAAAGCGGTAGGAATCTCTCAACGGTTTAGTTGGGAGCGGAGACATAGGCCGGGTTTTTGGCCGAACTCCGTTATCAATTCTTGTGTCTTGCCTCTTTATTTCCGCTGCACTTTCACTTTGATTTTTAATTTGTTAATCATTTTTTAAAAGGCAATTCACCCCCCCTCTTGCCATCACTCCCTTTTTCTTCGCCCAACAATTGGTATCAGAGGGAGTATTTGAATAATTCCCTAACCGGTTTCAAATTAAAGATCCTTTTTGATGGCTTCTACCGCTTCAACCTCTTACGCCCCCGAAGGCTTTTCTTTGGATCGTGCTCCATTCTTTGATGGAACTGATTATAGTTTTTGGAAAACCCGCATGACCACATTTCTTAAAAGTATTGGCTATCCTATTTTTAGAATTTTTATGCATGGTTTTACCCTCACTTCTTCCGATGAGTCTAAGTGGACCACCATAGATATTAAGAATTTCGAGCTTGATGGCAAAGCCATGAATGCTCTACATTGTGGGCTAGACCGAAATGTATTTAATTGTATTTCTACTTGCTCTACTTCTTACGATCTTTGGAAATTTTTAGAACTAACCTATGAAGGTACTAGCGAGGCTCCAAAACAAGAATCTGATCAAAAGCAAGAACCCGACGAAAAGATCAAGCCCGTTTGCCCACCTCACAAGAAAAGGGCCAAGAAGAAGAAGAAAAAGGCTTTAAAGAAAACTTGGAGTGATAGCTCCTCCTTCTCTTCTTTATCCTCGAGCGACAATGGTAATAATTGCCTAATGGCAAAACATGAGGTATCTTCCTCCTCTTCCTCCTCTTCCTCCTCTAGTTCTTCTAATTCATTTAATCATCTATCTTATGAAGAACTCTCACACGCTAGAGACCAACTAGAAAAAGGTTTTCATGAATTATCGTCAAAATTTGTTGCTTTAAAAAAGAATTTCAAAAAACTCTCCTCCGAAAAAGAACAACTTCTCAAAGAAAAGGAGGAACTCTCCCTTAAAATCCAAAATTTTCCCAATGTTGATTCTTTGGAATCAACCATCAAGGACCTTAGAGAATCTTTAGCCAAGTTCACCCAAGGTGAACAAAAATTGACCAAATTATTGGGTTCTCAAAGGGTTTCAAGAACCACCTATGGACTTGGCTTTGACAACCAAGCTTCCTCTTCCCATGCACCTACTGTTTTTGTTAGGGAGAGCTCTAGTTATAAATTTTTCAATTAGTGTAAAAAACCCGGGCACCTCATTTATGAGTGTAATTGTAAAAATGCCCGGTATGGCCAACCCAAGTCTATTTACTATAGTGACGAGTTTTATAGGAGAAGACCCGCCATGAAACAAATTTGGATTGAAAAATCCCTTTTGGCGAGTCTCTCCGGGCCTAAGATAGTTTCGTTTCCCCGATGATCTTTTGTTTTATTTAGGGGGAGAAAATTTCGCTTTCAAATTTTAAATTTCAAAATTTCAATCAAACTTTCAATTCAAACTGTTATTCAATTTTCAATTCATTTTTCAATTCAATTTGTATTTACAATTTTCAATTCAAATTTCAATTTGATTTCATTTTCAAAAATTCCAATTGATTTAAAAATCTAGTTTTTCAAACTTTTTCCCTCAATTAAGTTTTATTCCCCATTCTATTTTGATAATCACAAAGGGGGAGAAATTTCTTGATTGATTGGGGGAGAATCTTTTCTCTCATGCTTAGTATTTATTTTCAATTTATCATTTAAAGCATGCCTTTCATTTAAGTTTTTACATTGATTGTTTTGGTGATTGTGATCATCAAAATAGGGGGAGATTGTTGTACCTCTCGTTCCCCTCGTTGTTTGATTTTAATGATCACAATCACTTTCATATGTGTTTAACCTTGTTTCAAGTGTTTTTGTTAATAGGCACAAGGTTGCCAAGAAAATGGCCCAAGAAAGCATCTCAAAGTGGACTGAATTTCAGTCCACCGGCCAACCGGTGTGATAGCACCGGCCAGCCGGTGGACCTGGCAGAGGCATTGCCCACTGCCAGGTTCCACCGGTCAGCCGGTGGCTCTGTCACCGGCCAGCCGGTGGAACCCAGACCAATGGGCCAGCTACTGTCTCCCCACCGGCCAGCCGGTGGCTCCTCCACCGGTCAGCCGGTAGAGCCTGGACCAAAATTCTTCTCCTCTGCCAAGGCACCGGCCAGCCGGTAGCCCAGTCAAACTAGTCGTTGGCTTTGACCAGTCAACCCTCTTTTGGCCTCCAACGGCTCCGAAGACCTCTCCAACGGCTCCGAAGGCCCCCAATGGGTTCCATGCCTATAAATAAAGGCTGAGGAAGCCCCGGACACTAACCGGATCATATACAAAGCCCACGGACACGTTGTTCATCATTTGGCGTACCTCCGGCAGACTTCCTTCAAGGAACCCATCTTGCTCCAACAAACTTCCACATCCAAGGAGCTCCTCCAAAGAAGCTTGGAAGCGGCCTTCAACATCTCCAATCAATCAAAGGCGCCCAAGGCTTCTCAACATACGGGTTTTATTGTTTTATTTATTTTGAGCTTTAAATTTGGGTTTGTGCCTACAAACCCCAAACTCCTTCTTCATCCCTCTTTCTTTTGGGTTTCACATCACCATTAAGGTGTGAAGAGGTTTCTTCAAGCCTTTCCTTTTAAAAGGCTTGTGTCATAGGTGAGCTAGCCTTCACCTGTAAGAAGGCTAGTGGGTTCTTGCTCAACCATTAAAAGCAAGTGGGTTCTTTCTTAACCACCAAAAGCAAGCTGTAATAGGTTCTAGTGCTACCTCAAAGCCTAGTGGGTTTCTTGCTAAAACCATTGAAAAGCAAGCGGTAGGAATCTCTCAACGGTTTAGTTGGGAGCGGAGACGTAGGCCGGGTTTTTGGCCGAACTCCGTTATCAATTCTTGTGTCTTGCCTCTTTATTTCCGCTGCACTTTCACTTTGATTTTTAATTTTTTAATCATTTTTTAAAAGGCAATTCACCCCCCCTCTTGACATCACTCCCTTTTTCTCCGCCCAACATAGTTTTCCAAGTATATTCAAGTATTGTGAAAATATATTTTAAAGTATGTATATTTATGTTTGAAAGGAATTTATTAGTTGTTTTGAAACCCCTTACCAGACAATTGAATTCTCACCCTTTGTTTTAAAATGATTTTTCACAGGTATCTTAGAAGTTCTTTTTTAGACATCTTCACTTTTGAGGTTAGCATGTAAGAAGTCTTTTGTTTTACTTTTTACAATTTAAGGTCATGTATCTAATTCTCCAGAACTTAGACCGGTAAAAGTTCCTGGTGTGTTATGGATGTTGTGTATTTATTATGTTTCTTTTATGTTTAAAAAAAATAGACAGTATTTATAAAGGATGAGTCTGGTAGCCTAGGCTCTAGTCTTTACAATCAGGGTGAAGACTACTGATGAAAGAACTAGGTAGTGAGTCGAGTAGTCCTATTCATGGGGTATCTATCACCTTGACATGTACTTGATAAATATTGCATCAAGGTTGACGTTGAGCACACAAAGGTACCAATGAATAGGGCAGGTGAGTAAACTCATCCAACCGTAAAAAGCCAGACATGGAAAGCATGTGACATACCTTGTGTGTCTTTGCCTCTCTTGGAAGGAGAGTAACCCCAAACCAAACACTCTAAAACACCCATTAGTGTCATCCCAAGTGAAAGGAAGTCAAGCAGAAAACACCACTGGCAATGTCAGGACCTGCTCGGACACTCCACTACACAACCACCACCACAAACGCACAAGTCAGAGGGACTCGTCCACCACACCTCGATACTATCATCTTTGGGCAGCATTGACTCGCCCTCACAGTTTTTATCGCATCGCAAAAATGTGTCCTGATGGTGGAAGGAACCCTCTTCCTCGTTCATTCAAAGCTATGTCGAACAACACCAACAAAAGGTTACATCGATGCCCCGCGTCACCCTAGTAAAACTTCAAGCAAGAAGTAGGGATAAAAGAGTACCTCACATAGTGTCTAACAAGTTCTACCACAAAAGGTAGAAGAGACACAGAGTGTACCTCTTATCATCTCACGCACTATAGGATCGTAGACATCCATAGCATGAAGCTGCCCGCGGCCCCGACCGCCAGCTCCCTAAGCCTGACGTGGGCTGCCTAGTGGTGGTGGTGGAAGGACCTCGTAGTGCCCTCCACCAACTACAGTTCTTCCTACTCCCCTTCTAGCATTGATTCCCTGGGGACCACCTTATCCTCGCCTGGGATATCCCTGATCCTGACATCATCTTTGTTGTGGTGTTCCATCTACTATCTTCTTGGAAACCTCAGCACGTATGGTCGGGCAGTCTTGTGCCATGTGACATCGCCCGTCACAAGCATAACATCAGCCCTCCTTGGGCTGCCCCGGTGTTCTACGCTATCCCAGACCATATGCCTGAGTCTAATCATGGGGATGCCTTCTGCGTCGAAGCCTCGCCAACTAACGTCTTCTAGTTACGGCAGACGTCTTAGCTATGTAGTTCCCACTACCAAAACTAGATAATCGGTGCCCCTCTGATAAAAATCTCGCTGTCACCAGTGCCTGCTCCAGCACCCCAGTGTAAGTGGGGATACAAAAAGGTACTATACTAGCACAGATCTCTCTATAGAGTCCCTAATCAAACTTCCTTGCTCGGAATTAGCCATTGCGGATCATGTCTAGAGAGTACCAAGTCAGGTATGTGAACCTATCAGCATACTCTTCCACTATTATCCCTCCCTACTGAAGTTCTAGAAGATCCTAAATCCAGACAGAGCGTAAGTAGGTGGGGTAGTACTCCTCATGGAATAGTTGCTGGAATTTATCCCATGAGAGTATTGACTCATCGTGCATCTAAGTAACCAGACTCCACCAGCGCCCAGCAGCTCTGTGCAAAAGGCTGGCTGTCAAAGCCACCATCTGATCTGTCAGGGTTTGAACAAGCCTGAAGAGGCGGGCCACCGACTCTAGCCAATCCTCTGCTGCATAAGGATTTGGCTCACCGCAGAACCTCAGTGGTCTCTGGCGCTGGAACACGCGGAGTGCGCTCAGCCTGTGCACGTCCTCAGCCTGCTCTGCAAGGACTATTTGCTACTCAACAGGTGGAGGTGCTGCTACCTGTCCACCTAGAGGAGGATGATCATATGATAGACCATGAATCGAGGCCTCATCACTCACATGGTCGTCGTCATGAACCAGAGATGGTATCCTGGATGACTATCATCGTGAAGGCATCTTTATGATTATCAAGTAGTGTCGCAGTCAGATGAGCATATATATATATCAATAAAAATGGTGAGTTGACTCAAGAAGGATAGTCAAAGACTTAATCCTATATGATGCATATACGATTGATCCCTGCAACAAATGTCTCAGTATTCCAAGTTAACAGGCAGGTAATCAGGATCCTTATGAATGACTACGTCGGTCGTCGCACCATCACTGGACTCTCTGGCCTGAGAGTTACACTCGAGACACGTTAACATTGTTTCCCTAAACCCAACCAAATCATTTTTAGGGAACGTTTGAACAACGTCCCAAGGAATGAACCTCCTCTGATACCAATTTATCACGACTCGACCCATACCGGGGCTTGAGCCGCAACTACCTCAAGCCTGTCTCCATAGACCAGGGGGTGGAGACAAGCGTCAAAACCACAAAAAACTCAGGGAGATCTTTGCCTAAGAACCTATACACACACGCAACCAACTCAATGAAAAGGTGAACAGAGAAAAGAAAACAAGATACAACACTACTATAAAAGGAAACCAAACATGCATCAACCTCTAATCAGTACAAGTACAGAAAGGTAAACTGAAATGGAAAGGAGAAAAATACATGCCCAACCAGAAAGGTGCCACAACCTGGTAGTAACTGAAAAAGTAAAATAGATGAGAGAGCCCAGCTCCTGGATCCCAAGCTACGACCACCGTATCTGGTCCAAGCACCTGTATCCCTAAGCTCCTCTAAAGTCACGATCCACTTGTCTGTCATCTGCATATGGCACGCCACGTGCGGGAAAAGCCCATGCAGGGGTGAGTATAAAAATACTCAGTAGGACGCCTCGAAAAGGCAAAGGGGGTAATAAGAGATACACTGAAGAGAAAAGCAGTAGATAGAACAAGGTATAGTAAAAGAGAGTACATATCAACCCAACAAGATAGTGAAAGAAAACTCATCCAAACACAAGGAGCTCGAGACGGCGAGAAGATGAACTTCTCGTCGAGTCTTCGCTGCCTATATTAGGAGAGTAGACTCATCCAACCATGAGAAGCTAGACACGGAAAGCACGTGACATACCATGCGCGTCTTCATCTCTCCTGGAAAGAGAGTAACCAAAACCCAAGGAGTGGGTAACGCAACATGATATATATATATATATATATATATATATATATATATATATATGTATGTATGTATGTATATACATACTTAGTCAAAGAAGCTCAAATGAGAGAGTAAGGGGATCTCCATCTCACAGCTCAGCCCAAGAAAAGAGTCACCAACAGTTCCAGAAGTAACCACCAACGATACCCAACATCTCACACGTTTTCCCCGAAACACGCAAGTCAAAGGGACTCAAACACCGCATCTTGACACTATCCACTTTGGGCGGCACTGTCTCTCCCTCACAGTTTTAGGTCGCGTCACATGGACGCATCTCAATTGAAAAAATGTCTCTCTTCCTCGAGAGTCCAAAGGTATGTCAAAGCATGCCTCATCACTGTGTTGCACAATCGAGAGGTCGTGTCTCAAGGTTGAGGACCCATGCCTAGCCCGGCTAGAGGCTGCCACTATAGTCATCAGGTATTCGTGCCCTAGTAAGTCAGGGGGGTCATCACCCAGAAGTCGACGGGGACCCACTGCCTAACCCCACTGAAGGGTAATATGTTGGAGGGTATTTCCCAACAAGCGTTATCAAAGAGACCCACTGCCCAGCCCCGCAAAAGGGTAGTACGTTGGAGGGTACTTGGAACTACCATCGGGGAACCCACTACCCAGCGTAGCTGGAGGGTAAGCCCAAAACTGTCGTCGGGGAAACCCACTGCGCGGCCCGGTTGGAGGGTAAGCCCGAAACTACCATCAGAGAACTAGACCGGTCACCCCTACTGGATGGTACCACTTGGAAAGTATCGAGGAACTACACTAGTCATCCCTGTTGGATGATACCTCTCGAAAAGTATCGAGGAACTGCACTGGTCATCTCTGATGTATGGTAAGCCCGGGATACTCTGATGATACTGTAAGATCGTTGTTGTCATCGGGTATCACCCCGGAACATCTCACATCATATCTTGAAATCCACTATGGAGGGTATCATCACGTTCTATGCAGAAAAATACTCAGGATAAGCCACTCGTGGGCCAAAATCTGAGTCCAAAAGGAGATACAAGTGATAGAAGATTCATAATGAGGTACACGGTGTGTATGGGGCCCACATGATGTGTGACCTCGCCTCGTCGTCTGGTCGTGTACCTATCCATACTTGAGCACTAAACAGTGTACATGTACCCCTAGAGGTGCCAACGTACTCCCAGAGTTCATGGCATATCAGGCCAAAAGGCTGATGAGCGCATGATGTTCATCGATGGTATGAAGGGAAAAAAAGGTAATTTCACTAACATGCCTCCTCAAACGTCTCTGGATAACCAAACAGATCACACCATTGTGATCCTTGCGGAAAAGCGTACATGATTGACTATTCATTCGCCCGAATCAGACACCAGGTGAAGAAACTTCATTTCACTGCCTTTGTGCATGAATAGTTTCTCATGGGGCCCACGTCTCCATCCTGAAATAAAATATATGAATCACACCATTGTGATCCTCATGGAAAAACGCACAGAATCGACTATTCATTTGCCTCAATCAGACACCCGATGAAAAGGTTGTATTTTGTCGCAATACGCTCGAATGATGCCTCGTGGGCCCGAGTCACGAGTTTGAATTAAATATCCGAAATTGATCTTGAAACACCTGCCTTAATTTCAGGGTCACAACATCGCAAACTATTCCTCATTCTGACATCGTATGAGGGGGTTATGTCGGATACAAGATCCCGTAATGATAATAATTTTCTTATTATTACGTGTTTCGTTGACCCGACGCACGAGTCCAAAAAAGATATCCAACATCGGTCTTAAAATGACCGTCTCAATATCAGGGTCACAATGTCATTGACCGCACATCCATTCGACATCTCGGTTAAAAGGTATAACTGAAACAAGGATTTAATAACAAAATAATAATAATACTATTATTATTATTATAAAAATTATTATATTATACTTAGAATGAGCAAGTGAATTCATGGTGGAGATTCATTTCACATTTAGCCCCCCCTCTCAATTAGGTTCACGCGACCCCACTATTCTCTCTCCATGCCCAGCCCATCTCATTAATTTATATTATTAATATAAAACTCATATAAATAATAGTAAGATAAGGGATCAACATAGCTATTTATGGCCCCATCCCTCACGCGGTTACTGGGCGCACCTCCCCTTTTGCCTCCACGCACATGCAGCGCTCCCCCACCTCCAATCCGATTTTTCTTTCTTTTTTTTATTTAATTTATTCTAATCTTCCCCAATATCATCTTCAACCTATTTCCAGGCCTTTCCCTGTAAAAACACATGTACTGCTACTCAACCGCTGCTACCTGGATAGATGTTGCCCTCTTCTCCGGCTACATATGGCCACCGCTCACGCCCCTATTGCGCGCTATCACCAATTCGTGAATTTATGTATCTCGGTCAGATCATAAGATGCGTGTTGAAATCATAAACTCAATCGGATAATTCATGAAAAACGAAACAAAGTGGGAATAAAATCAACAAAGAAAAAGTCATACCTCAAGATTGAATCTTTTTATAGTGAAGAACGCGATTGCCAATGGAGGAGGAGATCCGTTGATTTGTCGCGCTTCAATTTGTCTCGATCCAAGGATTTGTCGTTGCTCCCCCAAGGAGAGACCTCCTAGGTGGGTGGTGTAGTTTATGAGTCAACCCTAGCAAATCTTCATAATCCCCTATTTATAACAAGTAATAAGGTAAGGCTAAACACTTAATCGCACCCGCCAACCGTCGTGGGATCTGAACATCTCGCGCTCTCTCACTTTAGGTTGTGTTTAGGTAAAACACCATATTTTGAACCCAACGGAGGTCTTAGATTTCCAATCTGAGTCCCCGTTCAAAAGTTATTCAAAGTATCGTCTAAATAAAATATTTTTATTTAATTATTTTATTTACGGTTACGTTCTCGATAACTTTTTCTGCAGAAGGCCCGCGCTGACAAAAGTTATGTTCTGTCTAAAGTAAACGTCGCATTCCGAACTCAATTGTGCCCTCAAATTTCTGATTCGGTCTACCGTTTAAGAGTTATCTCATTTTCATCACGTGCATAGTATAAAAATAATTAATATTTTTATAAAATTAATTTCGGGCACACCGAGCCTCAGAATCATATGTCGTCTCATTGCCTAACTCTAGAAATATATGTAGAAATATTCCAAAGTCTTACAAGGAAAAACTGGGTCTCTACATCATTCCCTCCTTCGGGATTTTCATCCCTAAAAAGAAAAACTAGGAACACAACTCGGGATACTAAGCCTGCTCTTGGCTCTCTTACTCACAGGGACTCTCCTACAAATTTTCGTCCTACCACAGCACGCGAACCAAAGGGATGATATGTTCACATAAGGTCTTCTCCTAATGATAACGTGTGTAGGATCATGCACGTATCTCCTCAGCTATGACACGTGAAAAACGTTGTGCACCTTCTCTAGCTGTGGGGGTAGGGCAAGGCAGTAGGCAACCTCGTCAACCCTATGCACAATCTCAAACGACCTGATGAATTTTGGGGATAGCTTGTCTCCCCAACTAAAAACCAACACATAAGCCCTCAACATATCCTCCAACACTTGGATAGTGCGCTTAGTCTACCCATCAGTGTAGGGTGACAGGTCGTACTCATCCACAGTTGGGTCTCGAACGCCTCCTATAGGCCTCTCCCCAATCATGACATAAATTGTGCATCACGATCGGAGATAACGTCGAAGGTACCCTATGAAGGCGGACGATATCCCGCACGTAAAATACCTAAAACACTTCAGAAAACTCTACTCCTTAATAGCAAGGAAGTGCACCAACTTCATGAGTCGATATAGTATCACCCAAATGGCATCATGGACCTTCACTGTGCGCAGAAGCTCTATGACGAATTTCATGGATATGTCGTCCCATTTCAACTCCGGGATTTCAAGAGGCTGCAACAACCCTCCGGAACTCAGTGCTCAACCTTCACTCGTTGACATGAGAGACATCTTGAGACGAACTCAGCTACGCTTCGTCTCATGCCAAACCCCCAAAACTACTACTGAAGGGTACATCCTCCTCACACTAGAATGTACAGCTAAGGGAGAAGTGTGGAACCCTCGCATCACCTCCTCAGATATCGCAATCGGAACCATTGTTTGTCCCTAGAACAAGGTCTTGAGATTCCATCCTTCAGAATATCCATCTGGTGCATCGCTTGTGGATATCTGATCACGCAAGATCTCATAGTCAGTGTCTCACAACTGGGTCTCTCTCACATGCTCGAGAAGCGAAGGAGACTACATCATCAACTGAAGAAAAATTGTACCCCCCTTCTCCACTAGGGTTAGTTGTAGGGAAGCTAACTGCCTCGAAACTTCCTGCACTATGCGAGCCCGGGTCTTCCTACTAAGGGAATCTGCTACAACATTGTCCTTTCCTAGAGTATAGACTAACTCAAAGTCATTGTCTTGCAGGAATTTCAACCAGCATCGCCACCTCAGGTTCATGTCTTTATGAGTGAAGAAGTACCTGAAACTCTGGTGGTCTCTGCAAACCACAAAGTGCTCTCTTAGAAGGTGGTGTTTCCACACCATCAATGTAACACCCCGAGTTTCAATAAAGGAATTATTTTGATTAATAAATGAAATTATAAATAAATTATGACGACCCTATTATTATTTCCTAATTTTTATATAAATATTACCAGTTTATTTTAAATCAATGAAATATTTTCAATTATGAATTTCTTTTATAAAATTTTAACAATATAAATATATGAAACATAAGCATAATTATGAATATATTAATAATATTGTAATAATTATAAAAATAATTGTATTATTATATAATATAAATATTTTAATATAATGTTAAAATTATTCATATATTATTATATGAATGTTATTTTTATATAAAATTGGATTATAATATGTTTTATAAAACTTTAAAGATTTATAAATTATGATAATTTTAATTCTTTAAAAAAACATTATATAAATATAATTAGGTTGGTTTTATAAAAATTTAATTTTCAAAAGATATGATATATATATATATATATATTAGTTTTGAAATACAGAGAATGATTAAATTATTTCTTATAAAATTATTACTTTTTAAAAGCTTTGTTTCATAATTAAAAATGGATTTCATTTATATATATAATAAAAATTAATAACAATATTTGATTAAAAAAGGTGAAATTGAAATGGGGGTATGTCCGTGAGGGCTGTGTTGTGACGCATTGATAGGGGAAATCGACGTAGGGTTTCTCTGAGTCAGGCTACTCATTTTGGGGAGATGGGGTCGAGCCGAGGCTAGAGGCATGGTCATCGAGCACCGTAGGGGGGTTGGAGTCACGCAGTGACCTCGAGCAGAGGGAGTCAAGCCGCGATGGGGTTTTGTCTGGGGGTAGAAGTTGAATCATCTATCTTTGAGCCGAACCGAGCACCATCAAGGATGATCCATGCGTCGTCAGTGAGTCCGAGCAGGTTAAGGTTTCTTTCATCTAGATTTGAGTTGCGTTAGGCTTTCAATTTTTTTCAACCTACTGAGGTAGGTGTTTTGCTCTAGGTGTTTGTCTGGTTCGATTTTTAGATATCCAAATCCTCTGGTTTTCATTTTTTTTCTTTCTAATTTCATTTTCTGTCTACTGTTAACCGTTTAATTGTGTCTCTTTTTGAGATATGGTTGTTGTTTTGTGGACAATAAACATAAAATGTTTTGTTTTGGTATGAAATTTTCATTCCATGGTCCTTTTTTTCTAATATCAAATTTTTTATGTCCTTGTTATGCACTGGATGTGTGTCAATTTGTTGTGTGAGACTGTATACCCATCTTGCACCGCAATCTCTATGAATTGAGATTTTTGGAATTTATAAATGGATGTCTCATTTCTGAGTTCTCGGTAGTCTATTTTTTTCTGCACACCTCTACACCCAAGTTTGAGCATTGTGATGACTTTTGTTTGTTGTTCTTGGGAATTCATGCTGGTAGATGTGCTGCTAGTTCCATTTTTAAGTAAAGGAAATTATATTTATATGTTAATTTGTTTGACTATTTTCATTATAAAAAAAAATTCAAATAGATTTTGTCCATTTTCTTGTTAAGTTCTTTAGAAACGTTTGTAAGGAAGGTTAGAAATCCTATTTTCAGATTGTGTTCATAAGGGGGGTTTATTTTATTCCAAACAAGTTTTATGATTTCAGAGTTAGTATTTATTGAATAAATAATTTATATACATGTATGTATGTAATTTTATGTTTATATGTAAGTAGCACATTTTATACTCTATATTTCTAAATCATGTGAGTATTTTTATGGTATTATCATTATATATATGTATGTGTGTATGTATGTATATGTATATATATATCGATATACCAAACAATTGTTACATGTTTTACTATGAATGATTCTTTAATAATTTCATGTGAGCCACATAATTATTCATTCTTTACGATTATTTGAAGGAGGCAAAATTATATATGTATTTTCAGCTCAAATGTGCATTATTTCATTAGCCATTTTATTTATGATTTACAAATAAAGATGTTTATTTCAATTATATGATTCCCCGAAAATTGGTTTTAAAAACTTTTGAGAAAATTTTGATGACATGAGAAAGATTATTTTCTTTTGAAGAAAATAATATTATGTAAGTATTTAGAAATGTTTTGGGAAAGAAATGAGAAAGACATGTCCATGGGAAAATGTTTTCAAAAGTTGGCACTCATGAATTATGTGATGTTATGGGGAGTGAACTCATAAGTCTAAGTTATGACTAGTGGCCTTATATGTAGATTTTAATATGTTCTGCCAAGTATTATTAAAGACCCAAAAAAATTATTACTTTCAAAGGAGAATTCCTAACAATTTTCATTTATAATTATTTTTTGAAATACTGGTTTTCCAAGTATATTTAAGTATTGTAAAAATATATTTTAAAGAATGTATATTTATGTTTGAAAAGAATTTATTAGTTTTTTTGAAACCTCTTACAGGGAAATTGAATGCTCACCCTTTATTTTAAAATGATTTTTTACATGTATCTTAGAAGTTCTTTTTCAAACATATTCACTTTTGAAGTTAGCACATGAGAAGTCTTTTATTTTACTTTGTACGGTTTAAGGTTATGTATATAATTCTCCAGAACTTAGACCGATAAAAGTTCATGGTATGTTATAGATGTTGTGTATTTATTATGTTTCTTTTATGTTTAAAAAAATACACATCATTTATAATGACTGAGTCCAGTAACCTAGGCTTGGGTCTTTACAGTTGGTATTAGAGCAACGATCTAGACAACTTTGGAGATTAGATGTTATCGAGTCTAGAAGTTTAGTGGTCCTAGTTTTCTTAATTCTGAAAATAGAAATTCAGAATTGTCTAGAGTTCGACAAATGAATTGCGAGGACGCAATTATTTTGAGGGGGGGATAATGTAACTCACCAAGTTTCAATAAAGGAATTATTTTGATTAATAAATGAAATTATAAATAAATTATGATAACCCTATTATTATTTTAGAATTTTTATATAAATATTACCAGTTTATTTTAAATCAATGGAATATTTTCAATTATGAATTTGTTTTATAAAATGTTAATAATATAAATATATGAAATATAAGCATAATTATGAATATATTAATAAAATTGTAATAATTATGAATATTATTATATTATTATATAATATAACTATTTTAATATAATGTTAAAATTATTCATATATTATTATATGAATGTTATTTTTATATAAAATGAGATTATGATATGTTTTATAAAAAATTAATGATTTATAAATTATGATAATTTTCATTCTTTAAAAAACATTATATAAATATAATTAGGTTGGTTTTATAAAAATTTAATTTTCAAAAATATGATATATATATATATTAGTTTTGAAATATAGAGAATGATTAAATTATTTCTTATAAAATTATTACTTTTTAAAAGCTTTGTTTTATAATTAAAAATAGATTTCATTTGTATATATAATAAAAAATAATAATAATATTTGATTAAAAAAGGTGAAATTGAAATGGGGGTTTGTTCGTGAGGGTTGTGTCACAACGCATTGATAGGGGGAAAATTGACCTAGGGTTTCTCTAAGTTCAGCTACTCATTTTGGGTAGATGGGGTTAAGTTGAGGCTAGAGGCACGGTCGTCGAGCGTCGTAGGGAGATCAGAATTGCGCAGTGTCCTCGAGTAGAGGGAGTCGAGTCATGATGGGGTTTCATCCGGGGGTAGAAGTCGATCCATCTTTCTTCAAGTCGAACCGAGCGCTAATGAGGATGATCTGTGCGTCGTCAACAAGTCTGAGCAGGTTAAGGTTTCTTTTCATCTAAATTTGAGTTGCGTTAGGGTTTCAATTTTCTTCAACCTACTGAGGTAGGTGTTTTTCTCCAGGTATTTGTCTAGTTCGATTTTTAGATATTCAAATCCTCTTGTTTTCAGTTTTTTCTTTTTGATTTTGTTGTTTGGATACTGTTAACCATTTAATTGTATCTCTTTTTGAGGCCTGGTTGTTGTTTTGTGGACAATGAAAAGAAAATGTTTAGTTTTGGTATGCAATTTTCATTCCAAAATCCTTGTTTTTCTAATATCAAATTGTTTATGTCCTTGTTATATGTTGGATGTGTGTCAATTTGTTGTGTGAGACTATATACCCAGCTTTCACCGCAAGCTCTATGAATTGAGATTTTTGGAGTTTATAAATGTTTGTCTCATTTCTGAGTTCTTGGATATCTATTGTTCTATACACACCTCTGCACCCAAGTTTGAGCATTGTGATGACTTCTATTTGTTTTTCTTGGGCGTTCATGTTGGAATATGTGCAGCTGGTTCGATTTTGAAGGGAAATTATATTTCTATGTTAATTTGTTTGACTGTTTTTATTATAAAAAAAGTTTTCAAATATAGTTTGTCCATTTTCTGGTTAATGTTGGAGATGGTGGCCTAGAACCAACTACTTTTTACTTTATTCATTAATAAATACCTTATCACATCTTGATTGTTCTTCTGCGTGACAGTGCATGTGATAATGTCCTAAGGATAGTTGTTGCACTAAAATGTTATAGCGGATCCCTGTTATGATGAGAACCTA
Source organism: Viscum album (assembly GCA_963277665.1). Taxonomy (NCBI): domain Eukaryota; kingdom Viridiplantae; phylum Streptophyta; class Magnoliopsida; order Santalales; family Viscaceae; genus Viscum; species Viscum album. The sequence goes on along the minus strand of OY728157.1, from coordinate 1,236,598,184 downwards.
GAAGTGTCATAACACTGTTCTTGAATATATGTTCTATGGTTGAATAATGTTATTTGAGGGACACAAATAATACAATCCATTAGGGGTGAGCACTCATAAAAATTTGAGGCACCTTCTCATGGCGTGCAACCTTGGTAATATCCATGAGGATATTATGAGAACGAGACCCACAAGTTGGAAATCCACATTTCATAGTGTCATTGGATGTTCCTATCTGCGGACCTGTGTATTGTTCCTTAGACTTTAAGATTATTATTAATGGGAATTACAACTCGCACACTTAGATGTATTGATGAAAACTGTGACGACACATTGTTCGTAGCGAGGTAGGATATGTTGGGTGTGTCACGAGTAATACTTCATTAATAGATAATGCGAGAAAGGATTCATCCCTTCTATTACATAACGGAATTAGATATCTCAGGCCCTTTGATGAAATTGATATAGCCTAAATAAATCAATGGCCATGAAGGAATGGGCGAGTTCAATTCTCGAAAGTCAAAGAAAGAATAATCGAGCACATGAGTTGATGGCACTAACATAAACCCGCTTGATTCGTGATATCGAGACAAAGGGATTACATTACACGGTAAGCGATCGTAGGAGGTGACATGTCATTGTGGCATTAACTTCTTTCTCTATGGGTGTCTTGGCGTGTTGTTAGACACTAACCTTGGACTTTAGGCAGGCTCCACCTAATGCCATGGAGAAAGAGGCCTAGAGGGTCACACACTAAGTGTGTCTAAGTATCTCAGTTAAATATTAATTTAACAAGTTGAATAAATATTATTCATGATTGTGGTTTAATAATTATTTAAGGATGTCTGATCACATTTATTTCGACACAAATTATTCGATAGAATATATTGTGGGTGAAGTAATATATTTATTATCCAGTAATGCAGTGATATTTATTTGAGAAATAAATAGCCATTATTCAAGGTCTAATAAATGTGGTGGAGGAAATAAAGAAAATGTAAAAACAAAAGTACACACTGTGTATATTAATATACATGCCGTGTAGTTTTTCTGGGGATTTTTGAGAAATAATATTATTAATTTAATTAAATAATATGAGGTGTAATTTGCTGGTTGCATGTTAAGTAATAATAATAGTCAACTATTATTATTAGACATGGGGTATTACTAAGAATTAAATGAAATGAATAAATGCTTTCGAGTAATTAATTCATTTTATTATTCTAAGTAATTAAAATCCCAATTATATAATTCTCATTAGCCTAGCCATTTTTGTGGTTGTGCATAATGGATCTAGAGAAATCTCTCAATCCAAGATAGAATTTCTTTTCTTCCAAGAATGCTCTCAAGCTACAAGAGAGATCCTCTTACACTGAATCAAGGAGAGCGCTTTGCAAGTGGCTCTCAAGGCGATCTAAGGCAGACATCTCAAGCAAAGGCTCTTCCTCACTAGCACCTGAAGATCCCTTTGGCGTTGTCTAGAGATACGTGGAGCACGTTTAGATCACCGCTAGAGGAATCCTACACTTGGATTCTACAACGCAACGACGGATCACATCGGATCGTGACCGGAAACATCAAAGGAGAAAGAATTCCATCAAGGTAATTCTTATCTTTTAATTAGATCAATTATAACCAATATACGATGATCCTCTCTATGGTTTCAGGACTCCTTTACTTTATTTTGTTCTTCGTTATATTCTAAAGATTCGGCGTCTTATTATCATGATAGATCTCAGGTTGATCCTTGTTAATGGAAAAATTAAAGTTGGGTACACCCACCAACGTGCTTCCACTACGCTCGAAACCTACAAGTGGTATCAGAGCAGTCATATCGTTGATTATGATTATTTAGTTTTCCATTGGTGATTTACGCATTTAATAATTTAGTTGTTTTAATTCAAGTTAATCGTTTTATAAATCTGAATCTCGAGATCTGTTCCTCCTCTCTCATTTCTCATTCACCTTACAAAAATGATTTGTTCTTTTAATTATTTGATTAAAATAAAACAGAGGATCTCATCTGGAGGTTCCAAACATTCCTGTCCATACAACACCAGAACACACGGTGTGTATTTGGCAGTACACACCGTGTAGTCTAGGTTCAATGCATCAGACTGGTCCGCCAAACCAGGTTGTGTCAATGGATCATATCTAAGTATTTAAGACTTCGTGTGTTGAACAAGAATAGGTGGAACACGGTTTTTGGATTACATGCCATGTGGTCCATTGAACACCACGTGTAGTCCTTTCGAGTTTGGGTAGGACCGTGTACCCCGTACATGGCTTGCCCGGCTGGAAACCATGTAATACGGATACTACACAGTGTGTGTCCCACAGAACACGTTGTGTACTCCAAAGATTTCCGAAGTACATATACACGCCATGTCCCCAGGCATATACTTCAAATGGATGGTGAACAAAAGTACATGTCATGTAGTCAGAACTACACGCCGTGTACTCATCCAAATTACGCAGATTTATTAAAATTTATTATTATATTATACAAACCCTTGAGACATGTACCATAGTGCAGGCATAAATCTGAGGCACAACACGTGATAGGATTTTTATATATGTGTGTTTAATTTAACATCTGTGTAATGTTCATTTATACTCATTGGGTAGTTATGAACGGGAATTCACCGGGTTGCCTCCAAGGTACAAGTTACGTACAAAGATAATTTTAAATGAATTTATTTGTTTAAAATTATGATGGATGAGAATCTTAAGGAAATTAAGAAAAAAGGTTTAAGATAAAAGGATTGATTAATTAAAGATAATTAATTGATTCGAGCGTGATTTATCTTAAACAAAAACGATTAAAGAATTGAATGCTAGTTTTATTTATGCGTAAATATCGTTGCATGTATGGATGATCATGAGCTAGACCAAGACCTTTTTATGTGAATGTTTCTTTTAATTTATTTATTTAAATTAAATTTGTTGGTTTGTGAGCCTTCTCCTCATTAATATGTAGCGCCTGCATGCCCAATGTTTCTTTTATGTAAAACTCTATTTTACCCCTCACCTGCGAGTGAGATAAAAGCATATGAAATGGATGGAGCTCCCAAGCTAGTGGATGCAGCTCAAGTTAGGATCCAAGGTGAAACCAATCCAAGGAGATACAAAGGTGAACATGTGGAAATCTGTAAACACAAATCCAAAAGGTTCGAGGTGTTTCTCCCCTAGGCCTTGGGTTAGTTTATCAACCACTAGATAAACTAACCAATAAAACACGCTCTTGATCATACCATTTATTTTATTTCTATCAGTTGCATGGTTTATTTATTGTGGGTGTGTTGTCACGATCACACAATTAATGAATTAAACAAGCATGCAATATGGAACTAAAATAAGACCGAATTTTGCGTAAATATTATCTTAGACATGGTTAATCACTTAAGTATATCCCAATTAATATTAAAAAGCATGTAATAAATATAATAAAATGGAAATTTACGTATAAGGAAAAAATACCTCAAAGAAAATATTAATTCAGTATAGCCTTCCATCATCTTGGTTAGAATCGAACTATAGTTCAAAGTGGTTAACCAACCCTAGTTGGGGTGCTTTCATTTATCATGGAATTATAATTCAAGGTTTTGGGTTGACTTGACTTGGTTCACATCAAGGGTTGACTACCACAGTAGGACTTGGTGTGACCAAGAGGCAAAGGTTGAGGAAATCCAAAAATAAAAGGGTTTCAGGATTGGGGAGTCCACTTATTGGATCAAGGAATTGTGAATTAATGCAGTTGGCATTTGGAATGCCTAACTAAAACACTTCCAATTGCTTGACCAACCCTAATTGGGGTAATGCAAAGGGAAATATGGATCCTTACCACTAGAATATTCAGGCAATAGAATATTTGGAAGTCAATGGTGAGGGCTATTGGATTTTGATAAAATAGTGGGAGACTAATAAGTATTAAATTATTTTTTTGTCTCAGTTTTATCAAGATAAATGTCACACCCTGACATTTAATTCATTTTTATTTATTTAATTCTTGGCTCTGGGTTCTCACGCCAAGCTTCGGGCTGGGTCCCGACTTAAAATTTTCGTCGTTTAATATTTTTAGTGGGTTTATGAACCGTGCGCAGTCACCGCACAGTGGGTGGTAGTCGTGTCGTTAGCCCGGCTGCCCGTGCAAATGTCTAACAACTGAAATAAATAATTTTTTTATATAAATAAAGTGAGTTGAATGTCTAATTTTTAATAATAATGATGTTATTATGTAATTAATAATAATATTGTTAACGAGGTGTTATTATTAATATTTTTTTTATTATTTTTATTATTATAGCTTTTATTATTATTATCTTTATCATCATTATTTTAATTATTATTACTATAATTATTAATTTTATTGTTATTAATTATTATTATTATTATTATTATTACTATTATGAAAAAAAATTAAGAAACCCCAGTTCTACCCGCAGTCGGCACCCCCACTTTCCCCTCTTCCCCTACCCGCGACACACCCCCTCTGCGCGAACCCCTTATCCAAGCCCTCCGACTTGCTCCCTTGCCCTTCTCGCACCTAGCCTCAGTATGAATTCTGGCTGCCACCGCCCTCGTCATGTCCCGACAGCAGTCGCCTCGTCCCCGCAGGTCCCCTTCGCGCTTGTCGTCCCTGCCTCGCCTCCCCAGCTCTGGCCTCCTGTAGCCGCCCCGCTCCCCACGCCCAGCACCCAAAGCCCTGCCTCCCGGCCTCCGCAGCACCTTCATGGCCTTTCTCCCCCCTTCGTTGGTGTGTCGCCCTCGGCCGGTCTCCCTCTTGTCACTGCACCCCCCAGACGCGACCTCCCTTCCCCTTCGACCTTCTCCTCCATCCCCGGTCGTCGCTCTCCATCTCGCGACCCCCCCCCAGCTTTCCTCCTCATCACATCGGACCACTGCCCTCCGGGTGCCACCCAGACCCCATCTGACTGTCGCGCGCCCACCTAGCTCGGTCATCCCCTCAAGTTGCACGACCACCCTTTTTTCGGCTTCCCTGCACACCCCCTAACCGCACGAGCTCCACCAGCCGAGGCCCCCTCCGGAGACCCCTCTTCTTCGGCTAGATTTTCAGCCGCCCTCTCTCCCTCTGGTGGTCTTCTAGCCACACAACCCCCCCTTCCAGCAAAACTCCCCTTCCAGTTATGTTTTCTCTTCTTCTTCTTTTCCTTTGGTAATTGCTTCTTCATTTATGGTTTTCGGTTTTCCCAAACCCTAGATGTTAAGACTTCAATAGTTTTAGGGTTTGATTCCAAAAATTATTGGTCTGATGTTTATGTCTAGGGTTGATTTTGTTTCTCTCCAGTGCAGTTGAGGTGCGAACGGCGTTTCGCCCCATTTTCAGGGTGTTTTTCATCAGTTGAGGTGGGTTTCCCCTTTCTCAAATCCTTTTGATTTAAAATTCACCTATTTCATGTATTTTTCATTGTTATTGATAATTAACTGGTGCCTTGTGATATTATTTAAAATTGTTTTATAAACTTCTAGCTAGTCTATTAAATATTGTATGTGGTGTAGATTATGCTTTGGAAATATTTTGAGGTCCGCTTGGATTAAAAATGCATTTTTGACATGTGGAGTATTTTTATTAAGTTGTGTAATTTGTTATTTTAACTGTGCAAGTGGTGTGAATTATGATATGGTTTGTTGCGAGTGCATGTTTTTATAAAGAGGGGTTTTGAACATGTTTTGGGTTTGTAAAGTCATGGGTTTCTCTTTGGAGTTTAATAAATTTTAAAGTGGTTTATTAAATAGTGTCAATGGTGTGAGTTGTTATTTGAAAACGTGTCGAGGTGGTTCTTTCACGTTGTTTTCTTGTTTGGATTGTTTTAAGGCCGTGTTTGTGTAATTTTAGTTATTATGCGTTTGTTGCAGCGCATTTGCAAGGTAACCCCATGATATTGCGGTCTTCAGCTTGCGCTTGCTTGTACGCATGCGCGAGGCGTGTCGCACCATTGTGTTTGGACAACGAGCCAAGGTAGGTCCCCCACTGCACTCACCTTTAAATTTAGAATTTATTGATTGCTTGATGTTTTATTAATTTTAATAAATGGGAAACAATTTAAGATAATTAATTTTTAAATGATTATTTGATGTAAAAAGAGCTATTTATTTTATACACAACACTTGACATATTTTCTTGATGAATGGACACCCAGTAGTGAAAGAATGCTCATTTGTCCTTTAAACATAATTCACGGAATTTCAAATGTAGTTCTGGTTTATTGATAAATGATTTATTTTGAAGTGTGAACAAGTGTTTTGGTTCTCTTGAGAAATGAGGATTTCCTTTAAAATTGGTGAAGCTCGTTTGACACTTTAATAAAATAAATTATTTTGGAAAACTCTCTTTGGGGTGACTCAGGGGTGATATTTGGTGTACGTTGACTGCATGATTTGTGTGCAATGTTTGTACTACTTGATTGACTTTGTTGACTCACCCCTTTCCTGTTTATTATATGTGTTGACATGGGAACCTGACATAGTAAGTGAATCTTCTCAGAACGATTATTGCACTAGTTTAGATTACGCACTGGCTAGTGGCCCTTAGTACAGATTATACTCTTCTAGGAGATTGGGCCCCTCGGTTAGGCCATGTAGGGCAACACCGGGCATTAGGGAATTATGAAGTCATCGAGAGTAGGCACGCCTTCAGGATGAGTCACATGTATAGTACGTTCTGGATTGTTCATGAGCTCCTAGGTTCGACCCATGTTTTCTTTAGTGTTTATTTTTATGTGGCGGACGATTGAGAGGTCTAGTTCGGTTGTTGGCCTCTGTGTGCCACTTATTTTCCATTTCCCTTAGTGTGTGTTCTGTGTTGTGTGTGGTTTTCCATTTGACTTACAACTAAAATTTGAATTTCTAAATTGTTTGCAGAAATGTTTTAAAATGCAATGCACCTGTTCCTTTCAAACATTAAACTTGTTTTTAAATTAAAAATGGAAATGTACTGTTACTTGTCTTATAAATGGAAGTGTGTGTGTGGAAACCCATATTTTGTATAATTTAGTTCAAACCTGGAATTAGTAAATTTCTTTATTTAAAGGTAGTGCGTTGAGAATAGTTTGTTGGGCACACCTACTGAGTTTTAATACTCACACCTATAGTGTTTTCCTGTTTTTTAGTTTTGTTGCAGGTTTGACTTGAGCTTGGTCACCGTGGGCGAGAGTTGGTTGTGGACTAGTGAGCGACTCTCGGAGTCACGAGGAGTTTTTGTCGTGGTCAGGTTAGTTTTCTTTTGTTGGTTGTTCTTCCTTTTTCGTGTCATTTATTTTCCTTGCATTATTCTACTTTTTCCGCTGCTTTATTTATTTTCATTGGGCCAAATTGTTCCCTCTTGCTGTCATTTGATGCCCTGGCGCTTGTCGCCAGCCCAGGAGGATCGGGAATGCCTCTCGGGTCATGTCGTGGACTGGCTTGGGTGACCAATTCAGGGTCGACCTTGGTTGGTTCGTGAGAAAATGGTATCAGAGGGAGGTTGTTATTTGGGGTGTCTAGTAGGTGGAGATTAGGACTGTTGGGACTTAAGAGGTAGGTACTGGAAGAACGTCATGAACCCTTGCCCTTATAAACCTCAAGTCGCCAGGGGTAGTCCAGTTTTTGAGTCTTCTTCTTTTGTTTTGGATTGAGGGATGACAATGGAGGCAAACCGATGTTACATTGTGATTTTACATGGAGTATTAACCCATGTGGAGTTTGCGTACACGGTTTAAGTTCTTCCTAGTCGTTGACCCTTACTTGGGGCATGGACCACTACGATGTTTCTAGGTTAAGCATGATTACTAGTCCCTCTATTCGGTGATTTGATGCAAGTTAAGTGTCGTCTTGGTTCTGGTTCGTGTGAGTGCACTTTTGAAAAAGAAAAAAAATTGGAATGAAAATGACTCCTTTTAAATGGATTTAAATCAGTGAAATAGGTTTCAAAACTGAATGCTCTTGGCCTAAAAATCCGGTGTTTTCTTGGAACTGGTAGGGATATGGTTTGGGTGAAACCTCAGGTACTCTTTATGAACATTTTCACATGTGAGGGAATGCACGAGAAGTGTGTGTTGGTGCGTATGGATGAAAGTGGATGAAGACATGTGCAACGGTTCATGGGATTACTGGGGTGTGCACTTGGAATTAAAGGCTTGACCTTGTTTTTCTAAAATGATTTTAATAAAGGTAAAATGATTTTTGGAGATTGAAATTGGTTTGAAAAGTGGGTTTGGTATTTGGAAAACAGCCTTCAAAGAAGGCGGTTTTGAAATCTAAAATAAAAATGGGTTTTTGAAAAAGGTATTTTTGTGTTGTGTTGGTATTTGTTTGGTTTTTGAGTTGGATGTTTTTGGATGAAAACGCTTTCAATGATATTTCTTTGGCTTGATATTGGTTTTGGTTCTGTGTTTTATATGTTGTTCAGAAAATGCTGCCCAGAAAGGTCCCCAGAGTTTCTGATAAGTCATGCCCAATTTTTGGTCCTTCTCGGACATTGTCTGTACTTAATGGTGATTGGGATCCGTTAAAGGTAGTTATGTGGTTTGAAGAGGTCGAGTGTGCTTTTAGGATGTTGGGAACTCCCGAAGCTATTAAAGTGCGTGCTGTTTTGGGTCTGTTTGAAGGTCCATCTCTGGACGAATGGGAGTTGTTTTCCCCACCATCGATGCAAGTTGGGGTGACATGAGATGTATTTAAATCCGTCTTTCGTTTGATGGTTTATACCTGAAGAGGTGAAGATGAAGAGAAGGGAAGAGCTAATGCATATTCAACAATGCCAACAGACGGTGAAAGCATATGTTGACCATCTCAAGAAACTTGTGTCCTTTTCCCTGGAGGCAGCATCACAGGATTTGATGAAGACTTCTCTCTTCATTGGGGGTCTTTTCCCAGAGATCAAGGAGCGGGTCCTCCTTTCTAAAGACCATCGTTTCAAGAAGTTGGTGGATGATGTGTTATTAGATTAAGTGGTCTCCAGAGCACAGGTGCTTGGCAATCCAACATATCTAGTTGCTCGTGAAGGTTCCCCATCTGGCAAGCAGGGTGTGCCAGAGGGACCTGTTTCTAAAGAGTCACCTACAGTGGTTCTAGCTTCTAGTTCGTCGGACCATCTAGTGGTGTGCCACCAGTGTGGCCAGCTTGGGCACGTGAAGCCGTCATGTCGCATCCCTCCAAAGACGTGTCATCGTTGTGGCTGTCTGGGTCACTTGGAGAAGTTCTACAGGAAGCGTCTCCTGAAGAAGATGTTGTGACCGGAGAAATTCCAGTGCCTTACTGTGAGGCAGGGGATGCTTCAGACATCAGATCACCAGCCACAAGTCTTGGGGTGAAGCTCGTGCACAGTCAGGAGTTTCCAGGGGTGTGAAGCCTTGGTCCGAGTTTTGTGTTTCGTGTTGGCAGTGGAACATTTAAAGGTCTTTTCTTCCTTTCTTTTTCTGCTGTTAAAGTTTTGACGTCATTGTAAGTTCATTGATTTGTCGTGGAGTTATAATAGACATGTTCTGTTGTAATCAAACAGTTTTGTTTGTCTGATCATGGTTTTCTGAATTGTGCGCTTTTCTTAAAAGTGTGTTTGGACCTTGTGTGGGTTAATCTCAGTTTGGTTGTGTTTGTTTGGAGATGTAAGTGTCTGTGGATGAATCGATGGTTCTGGTTATGATCAAATTCACTATTTGGGATTACGTACGTCTCAGAGAGGTTTTCTCCTAGTGTTGGGGTTTCTGGTCCGGGTGGAGAGTTCCAAGTTTCAGCTGAGGTGTTGTTCGCTCGTGCTATAGATGTTAGTTTGGATCGATCAGGAGTCCCCCCCCCCTTTCTGGGGTGGTATGTTTGAGTGTTAAACTTCTGCATTAGTTGAATTCTTGTGGTGGAAAGAACTATCTCATGTTCTCCCATTCTCTTGTGGTGTGGTTCCTTTCAGTTTCAGTCAGGCATGGACTCTTGTTTTATCTATTGTTCGTTCGAGTGACTTTCTGGGGGCAGAAAGTGTCTGTGGTGGGGAGAATTGTCACACCCCGACCTTTAATTCATTTTTATTTATTTAATTATTGGCTCTGGGTTCTCGAGCCAAGGTCTGGGCTGGGTCTCGACTTAAAATTTTCATCATTTAATATTTTTAGTGGGTTTTGGAACTGTGCGCAGTCACCGCACAGTGGGCAGTAGCCGCATCGTTAGCCCGATTGCCCGCGCAAATGTCTAATGACTGAAATAAATAAATTTTTTATGTAAATAAAGTGAGTTGAATGTCTAATTTGTAATAATAATAATGTTATTATGTAATTAATAATAATATTATTAACTAGGTGTTATTATTAATATTATGTTTATTATTATTATTTTATTTATTTTAATTATTATTATTTTTATTATTATAGCTTTTATTATTATTATCTTTATCATCGTTATTTTAATTATTATTGTTATACTTATTATTTTTATTGTTATTAATTATTATTATTATTATTATTATTACTATTACTATTATGAAAAAAAATTAAGAAACCCTAGTTCTACCCGCAACCGGTGCCCCCACTTTCCCCTCTTCCCCTACCCGTGGCGCACCCTCTCTGTGCAAACCCCTTGCCCAACCCCTCCGCCTTTCTCCCTTCCCCTTCTCGTACCCAGCCTCGGCATGAATCCCGACCGCCACCGCCCTTGTCACGCCCCGATTGTAGTCGCCTCGTCCCCGCAAGTCCCCTCTATGCTCGTCGTCCCTGCCTCACCTCCCCAACTCCGGCCTCCTGTAGCCTCCCCACTCCCCACACCCAACACCTGAAGCCCTGCCTCTCGGCCTCTACAGCACCTGCATAGCCTTTCTCCCCCCTTCGTTGGCGCACCTCCCTCGGCCGGTCTCCCTCTTGTCACTGCATCCCCCAGACGCAACCTCCCTTCCCCTTCGGCCTTCTCCTCCGTCCTCGGCCACCGCCCTCCATCTCGTGAACCCCCTCCCCCCCAGCCGTACTCCTCAACACATCGAACCGCCACCCTCCGGGTGCCTCCCAACCTCCCCTCCGCCTGCCGACCCCATCCGACCGTCGCGCGCCCACCTAGCTTGGCCATCCCCTCAAGCTGCATGACCACCCTTCTTCTGGCTTCCCTGCGCACCCCCTAGCCGCGCGAGCTCCACCAGCCGAGGCCCCCTCTGGAAACCCCACTTCTCCGGCCATATTTTCGGCCTCCCTCTCTCCCTCTGGTGGTCTTCCGGCCACACAACCCCCCTTCCAGTAGGACTCCCCTTCCAGTGATGTTTTCTCTTCTTCTTTTTCCTTTGGTAATTGCTTCTTCATTTATGGTTTTTGGTTTTCCCAAACCCTGGATGTTAAGACTTCAATGTTTTTAGGGTTTAATTCCAAAAAAATTTGGTCCAATGTTGATGTCTAGGGTTGATTTTGTTTCTCGCCAGTGCGGTTGAGGTGCGAACGGAATTTCGCACCATTTTCGGGGTGTTTTTCATTGGTTGAGGTGGGTTTCCCCTTGCTCAAATCCTTTTGATTTAAAATTCACTTGTTTCATGTATTTTGCATTATTATTGATAATTAACTGGTGCCTTGAGATGTTATTTAAAATTGTTTTATAAACTTCTAGCTAGTCTATTAAATATTGTATGTGGTGCAGATTATGCTTTGGAAATATTTTTGAGGTGCACTTGGATTAAAAATGCATTCTTGACATGTGGGGTATTTTTATTAAGTTGTGTAATTTGTTATTTTAACTGTGCAAGTGGTGTGCATTCTGATATGGTGTGTTGCAAGTGCACGTTTTTATAAAGAAGGGTTTTGAACATGTTTTGGGTGTGTAAAGTCGTGGGTTTATCTTTGGAGTTTAATAAATTTTAAAGTGGTTTATTAAATAGTGTCAATGGTGTGAGTTGTGATTTAAAAACATGTCGAGGTGGTTCTTTCGCATTTTTTGCTCGTTTGGATTGTTTTAAGTCTGTGTTTGTGTAATTTTAGATATTGTGCGTTTGTTACAGCGTGTTTTCAAGGTAACCCCACGATATTACGGTCATCAGCTTGCGCTTGCTTGTACGCCTGCGCAAGGCGTGTCGCGACATTGTGTTTGGACAGCGAGCTGAGGTAGGTCTCCCACTACACTCACCTTTAAATTTAGAATTTATTGATCGCTTGATGTTTTATTAATTTTAATAAATGGGAAATAATTTAAGATAATTAATTTTTAAATTATTATTTGGTGTAAAAAGAGTCATTTATTTTATACATGACACTTGAAATATTTTCTTGATGAACAGACACCCAGTAGTGAAAGAATTCCCATTTTGCCTTTAAACATAATTCACAGAATTTGAAATGTAGTTATGGTTTATTGATAAATGATTTATTTTGAAGCGTGAACAAGTGTTGTGGTTCTCTTGAGAAATGAGGATTTCCTTTAAAATTGGTGAAGACCCGTTTGACACTTTAATAAAATAAATTATTTTGGAAAACTCTCTTTGGGGTGACTCAGGGGTGACATTTGGTATATGTTGACTACATGATTTGTGTGTGATGTTTGTACTACTTGATTGACTTTGTTGACTCACCCCTTTCTTGTTTGTTATATGTGTTGACATGGGAACCTGGCATAGTAAGTGAATCTTCTGAGAACGATTACTGCACTAGTTTAGATTACGCATTGGCTAGTGTCCCTTAGTACATATTATACTCTGATATGGGATTGGGCCCCTCGGTTAGGCCGTGTAGGGCAACACCGGGCGTTAGGGTGTTATGACGTCATTGAGAGCAGGCATGCCTTCAGGATGAGTCACATGTATAGTACGTTATGGACTGTTCACGAGCTCCTAGGTTCGACCCATGTTTTCTTTAGTGTTTATTTTTATGTGGCGGATGATTGAGAGGTCTAGTTCGGTTGCTGGCCCCTATGCGCCACTTCTTTTCCATTTCCCTTAGTGTGTGTTGTGTGTTGTGTGTGGTTTTCCATTTGACTTACAACTGAAATTTGAATTTCTAAATTGTTCGCAGAAATGTTTTAAAATGCAACGCACCTATTCCTTTCAAACATTAAACTTGTTTTTAAATTAAAAAGGGCAATGAACTGTTACTTTTCTTTGAAATGGATGTGTGTGTGGGGAAACCCATATTTTGTATAATTTAGTTCAAACCTGGAATTAGTAAATTTCTTTATTTAAAGGTAGTTCATTGGGAATAGTTTGTTGGGCACACCTACTGAGTTTTAATACTCACGCCTATAGTGTTTTCCTATTTTTTAGTTTTGTTGCAGGTTTGAATTGAGGTTGCTCGCCGTGGGTGAGAGTTGGTTGTGGACTGGTGAGCGACTCTCAGAGTCACGAGGAGTTTTGGTCGTGGTCAGGTTAGTTTTTTGTTGTTGGTTGTTCTTCCTTTTTCGTGTTATTTATTTGCCTTGCATTATTCTACTTTTTCTGCTGCTTTATTTATTTTCACTGGGCCAAATCGTCCCCTCTTGCTCTCGTTTGATCCCCTGGCGCTTGTCGCTAGCCCAGGAGGATCGGGAACGCCTCTCGGGCCATGTCACGGACCGGCTTGGGTGACCGGTTCAGGGTTGACTTGGGTTGGTTCGTGAAGATAAAGTACTAAACCTTTTCTCATCTTAATTTGTAGAAATGGAAAGAAAAATTACTTCAAACATGTCATTGTGAACCATACTTGAGAAATAAAACCTTCTCATCAGCACCAATTTCCAGGAATGGAAGAGGCGTTTACACGTCATCCTTCACCACGAGAGGAAATTGTATGTGCTCGAAGAGCCTGTTCCATTTGCACCTAGAAAGGAGGCCAGTGATGAGGAACTATCTATCTATATGAAACATATGGATAATGCTACAGATGTCCAATGTTTCATGCTATCGGTCATGTCTAATGAGAACTTGAAGCAACATGAAAACATGGACGCATATAGCATGATATCTCACCTTAAGGATCTCTATCAAGTGAAGGTGAGACATGAGAGATATGAGATCTCCAATGCTTTGTTTACAACTAAGCTTGGAGAGTCTGCGCCAGCTGGGCCTCATGTAGTCAAGATTATTGGCTACATTGAATGCCTAGACATCTTAGGGATTAAGTTCTCAGATGAGTTGCGTACAAATCTCATCCTATTATCACCACCCAAGACCTTCTCTAGCTTTATTGTAAACTAAAACATGAGAAAGGATGTAAAGAGTCTATCAGAACTTCTGACCTTAATTTTCCAGGTAGATAAGGACATGGGGCGTAACAAACCTGCAGTACTTATGGTGAATAATAAAAGGAACGACAAGGAAAAGGGTCCAAGGATTCATAAACGGTCTGAAACCCCTGATCATCGTCCCTTTAAGAAGGGGAAGATCCAGAGGCAGGGCAAGGAACGGGAAGCGGTGTGTTTTTCATGTGGCAAGCCAGGCCACTGGAAGAGGAACTACACCCAGAAGTGTGGGGACACTAAAGGTGTGTTCGTTATCGAGTGTAATCTTTCCATTTATACACATTGGGTATTAGATACAGCTTGTGGGGCTCACATCTATATTCAAATTTAGGAACCAAGTAGATTTAGAAAGATTTTCAGAGGAGAGGTGGATCTTCAAGTTGCCAATGGCGTGAGGCTGGCTGTGTTGTCCATTGGCGATTACCATCTTTTATTGCCAACTTGAATGCTTTTGGTTTTATGTAACTGTTATTATGTTCCTAGTGTTACCAAGAACATAATTTTTTTTATCTTATTTGGATATGGATGGATTTATTTTCAAGTTTGTAAATAAGGGTTGTTTCTTTTATAAGAACAATGCATGTTATGGTATGGCGCATTTAAATAATGGTTTGTATGTATTAAATTACAAAAACCAAGTGTTGTCAATCGATAATGAAACAAACTCACATGACTCATACATCACCCAGTTGTGGCATCACCATCTCGGTCATGTAAACAAGAAGCACTTGAAAATATCCGCCAAGATGGTTATTTAGACTCTACTGAACTAAAACCACTTGATAGATGTCACACTTTTTTACAAGGTAAAATGACCAAACCGCCTTTAGGTGGACATAGTGAAAGGGACACAGAGCTTCTAGGATTGGTGCACACAGATGTGTGTGTACTATTTCCAGTAGAAGCTAGAGGTGGATATTCTTACTTCATTACTTTTACTGATTATTTGAGTATATATGGCTATGTCTACTAAATGAGGTATAAGTATGAATCCTTAGAGAAATTTAAGGAATTAAATAATGAAGTAGAGAATCATATTGGTAAGAAGATAAAAAAGCTTTGATCAAATCGAGGTGGAGAATATTTAAACCAAGATTTCGTTGATATTCTACAGGAGTCTGGGATTCTATCTCAGCTCACTCCTCCTTATACACCACAATGGAATGGTGTTAGTGAAAGGAGGAACCGCACCTTGTTAGACATGGTGAGGTCGATGATGAGTCATGCAGATCTTCCATTATCCTTTTGGGGATATGCATTACAAACTGCAACATACACATTAAATCGAGTACCAACTAAAGTGGAAAATTGAATTCCCTCCAAGATATGGAATGGAAAGAAACCCATTTTATCGCACACACGTGTATGGGGATGAGAGTCATTTGTTAAGGCCTTCTTAGGAAACAAATTAGCACCCTGGGGCAAGAAGTGTATATTTATAGGATATCCCAAGGAAATGAAAGGGTATTACCTATATAACCCATCAGACAAGAAAGTCACTGTCGCCAGACAAACCGTCTTTCTTGAGAGGGAGAACATCCTCAAAAAGAATAGTGGGAGTAGGATTGACTTCGACGAAGTTGATGCTCAAGATACACAGGAGTTAGTACAAGAACAAGTTCCACAGGTCCCCGTGAAATAGGTTCTAGAAACACAAGTACTACGTAGGAGCTCAAGAGAGGTAAGGGAACCAGAGAGATTTGGTTTCAAGTATAGTTTGTCCATTTTCTAGTTAATGTTGGAGATTGTGGCCTAGAACCAACAACTTTGTAATTTATTCATTAATAAATACCTTATCACATCTTGATTGTTCTTCTACGTGACAATTCATGTGATAATATCCTAAGGATAGCTGTTTCACTAAAAGGTCATAGTTGATCCCTACTATGATGAGAACCTGGAAGTGCCATAACACTGTTCTTGAATATTTGTTCTATGGAAGGATGATGTTATTTGAGGGACACAAATAATACATGCCATTAGGGTTAAGGACTCATAAAACTTTGAGGCACCTTCTCATGGTGTGCGCCCTTGGTAATATCCAGGAGGATATTATGAGAACAAGACCCGCCAGTAGGAAACACACATTTCACAGTGTCATTGGATGTTCCTATCTGCAGATGTGTGTATTGGTCATTAGACTTTAAGATTACTATTAATTGGTATTACAACTCATGCACTTAGATGTACTGATGAAAACTGTGATGACACATTGTTCGTAGCGAGGTAGGATATGTTGGGTACGTCATGAGTAATATTGCATTAATAGATAATGCGAGAAAGGATTTTTCCCTTCTGTTACATAACAGAAGTAGATATTTCATGCCCTTTGATGGAATTGATATAGCCTAAATAAATCCATGGCCATAGTAAGGAATGGGTGAGTTCAATTCTGGAAAGTCAAAGAAAGAATAATCGAGCACATGGGTTGATAGAACTAGCATGCAACCCACTTGATTCGGGATATCGAGACAAAGGGATTACATTACACAGTAAGTGATCATAGGAGGTGACACGTCATTACGACATTAACTTCTTTCTATATGGGTGCCTTGACATGTTGTTAGACGCTAACCTTGGACTTTAGGCAGGCTCCACCTAATGCCACTGAGAAAGAGGCCTAGAGGGTCACACACTAAGTGTGTCCAAGTATCTCAGTTAAATATTAATTTAACAAGTTGAATAAATATTATTCCCGATTGTGGTTTAATAGTTATTCAATGATATCTGGTCACATTTATTTCGACACTAGTTATTTGAGAGAATATATTGTGGGTGAAATAATATATTTATTAGCGAGTAATGCAGTGAAATTTATTTGAGAAATAAATCGCCATTATTCAAGGTCTAATAAATGTGGTGGAGGAAATAAAGAAAATGTAAAAAAAAGTACACGTCGTGTATATTAATATACATGTTGTGTAGTTTTTCTGGGGATTTATGAGAAATAATATTATTTATTTCATTAAATAATATGAGTTGTAATTCGTTGGGTGCATGTCAAGTAAAAATAATAGTCAATTGTTATTATTAGACATGGGGTATTAATAAGAATTAAATGAAATGAATAAATTCTTTCGGGTAATTAATTCGTTTTATTATTCTAAGCAATTAAAATCTCAATTATATAATTCTCATTAGCCTAGACATTTTTGTGGTTGTGCACAATGGATCTAGAGAAATCTCTCAAGCCAATATATAATTTCTTTTCTTCCAAGAATTCTCTCAAGTTACGAGAGCGATCCTCCTCCACCGGATCAAGGAGAGTGCTTTGCAAGCAGCTCTCAAGGTGATCTAAGGCGGACATCGCAAACGAAGGCTCTTCCGCGCTAGCACCCGGAGATCCCTTCGGCGACGTCCAGAGATACGAGGAGCACATGTGGATCACCGCTAGAGGAATCTTACACTTGGATTCTATGACGCAACAACGGATCACATCGGATCATGACTGGAAACATCAACAGAGAGAGAATTCCATCAAGGTAATTCTTATCTTTTAATTAAATTAATGATAACCAACATATAATGATCCTCTCTATGGTTCTGGGACTCCCTTTCTTTCTTTCATCTTTCATTCTATTCTGAAGATCTGGTGTTTTATTATCGTGATGGATCTTGGATTGATCGTTGTTAATGGAAAAAATTAAAGTTTGGTACACCCACCGACGCACTTCTGATGCGCCCAGAACTTATAATTAAGTTATTCAGAAACATTTGTAAGGAATGTTAGAAATCCTATTTTCAGACTGTGTCTGTAAGGGGGATTTATTTTATTCCAAACAAGTTTTATGATTTCAGAATTAGTATTTATTGAATACATAATTTATATACATGTATCTATGTAATTTTATGTTTATATGTAAGTAGCATATTTTATACTCTATATTTCTAAATCATGTGAGTATTTTTTATGGGATTATCATTATATATATATATGTATTTCTCTGTGTGTGTATATATATTGACATACCAAACAATTGTTACATGTTTTACTTAGAATGTTTCTTTAATTATTTCATATGAGTCACATAATTATTCATTCTTTACGATTATTTAAAGGAGACAAAATTATATATTTATTTTCAGATCAAATGTGCGTTATTTCATTTGACATTTTATTTATGATTTACAAATAAAGATGTTTATTTCAAGTATGGGATTCTCCAAAAACTAGTTTTAGAAAATTTTGATAAAATGTTGATGACATGAGAAATATTATTTTCTTTTGAATAAAATAATATTATGTAAGTATTTATAAATGTTTTGGGTAAGAAATGAGAAAGGCGAGTCTGTGGGAAAATGTTTTCAAAAGTAAGCACTGGTGAATTATGTGATGTTATGGGGATTGGACCCATAAGTCTAAGTTATGACTGGTATCCTTATGTACAAATTTTAATATGGTATGCCAAGTATTATTAACGACCCAGAGAAAATTATTACTTTCGAAGAAGAATTCCTAACAATTTTCATTTATAATTATTTTGTGAAATATTGGTTTTCCAAGTATATTCAAGTATTGTGAAAATATATTTTAAAGTATGTATATTTATGTTTGAAAAGAATTTATTATTTATTTTGAAACCCCTTACTGGACAATTGAATGCTCACCCTTTGTTTTAAAATGATTTTTCATAGGTATCTTAGAAGTTCTTTTTCAATCATCTTCACTTTGGAAGTTAGCACGCGAGAAGTCTTTTATTTTTCTTTGTACAGTTTAAGGTCATGTATCTATTTCTCTAGATATTAGACTGGTAAAAGTTCCTGATATGTTATGGATGTTGTGTATTTATTGTGTTTCTTTTATGTTTAAAAAATACACAGCATTTATAAGGGCTGAGTTCGGTAGCCTAGGCTCAGGTCTTTACCATCAGGGCGAAGACTACTGCTGACAGCACCAGGCAGTGAGTCGCGTAGTCCTGTTCATGGGGTCTCTATCACCCTGACCTGTACTTGATAACTATTGCATCAAGTTTGACGTTGATCACACCAAGGTACCAACGAACAGGGTAGATGAGTAAACTCATCCAACCGCAAGAAGCCAGACATAGAAAGCACATGACACACCCTGCATGTCTTCGCCTCTCTTGGAAGGAGAGTTGCCCCAAACTAAACACTCTACCACACCCATTAGTGGTATCCCAAGTGAAAGGAGGTCAAGCAGAAAACACCACTAGCAATGCCTGGTCCTGCTCGGACACTCCACTACACAACCACTGCCACGAACGCACAAGTTAGAGGGACTCGTCCACCACACCTTGATATTATCCTCTTTGGGCGGTATTGACTCACCCTAATGGTTTTCCTCACATCACAAAAACACGTCTCGGTGGGGGAAGGACCCTTCTTCCCCGTGCATTCAAAGCTACGTCAAACAACACCAACAAAAGGTTACACTGATGCCCCGCATCACCTTGGTAAAACCTCAGGCAAAAAGTAGGGAGAAAAGAGTACCTCACATAGTGTCTAACAAGTTCTACCGCAAAAGGTAGAAGAGACACAAAGTGTACCTCTTATCATTTCGTGCTCTGTAGGATCGTAGACATCCATAGCATGCAGCTGCCTGCGGCCCCAACCGCCAGCTCCCTATGCCTGACGTGGGCCACCTAGTGGTGATGGTGGAAGGACCTCGCAGCGTCATCCACCAACCAAAGTTCTTTCCACTCCCCTTCTAGCACTGCCTCCCTGGGGACCACCCTATCCTCACCTAGGAGATCCCTGATCATGACATCATCTTTGTTGTGGTGGTTCATCTACTATCTTCTTGGAAAGATCAACACGTTTGGTCGGGCAGTCTCGTGCCATGTGACCTCTCCCATCACAAGCATAACACCATCCCTCCCTGGGCTTCCCCAGTGCTCTACGCTATCCCAGACCATGTGCCTGAGTCTAATCATGGTGATGCCTTCTACGTCAAAACCTCACCAACTAACATCTTCTAGCTGCGGCAGACGTCTTAGCTATATAGTGCCCACTACCAAAACTACCTCACCAACTAACATCTTCTAGCTGCGGCAGACGTCTTAGCTATATAGTGCCCACTACCAAAACTAGCTAATTGGTACCCCTCTGACAGAAAACTCTCTGTCACCGGTGCCTGCTCCAGCACCCCAGTGTAAGTGGGGATACACAAAGGTACTATACTAGCACAGATCTCTCTACAGAGTCCCTACTCAAACTTCCTTGCTCGGAATTAGCCATTGTGGACCATGTTTAGAGAGTACCGAGTCAGGTCTGTGAACCTATCAGCGTACTCTTCCACTATCATCCCTCCATACTAAAGTTCCAGAAGTTCATGAATCTAGACGGAGCATAAGTATGAGGGGTAGTACTCCTCACGAAATAGTTGTTGGAATTCAACCCATGAGAGTACTGACTCATCGTGCATCTAAGTAACCAGACTCCACCAACGCCCAGCTGCTCTGTGGAAAAGACTAGCTGCCAAAGCCACCATTTGATCTGTTAGGGTCAAAACAAGCCTGAAGAGGTGGACCACCAACTCTAGACAATCCTTTGTTGCATGAGGATCTGGCTCATCGCGGAACCTCAGCGGTCTCTGGCGCTGGAACACACGGAGTGCGCTCAGCCTGCACACGTCCTCAGCCTGCTCTGCTGGGACTATCTGCTACTCAACAGGTGGGGGTTTTTCTACCTGTCCACCTGGAGGAGGAAAATCATATGATATACCCTGAATCGAGGCCTCTTCACTCACAGGGTCGTCGTCATGAACCAGAGCTGGTATCCTAGCTGATTGTCATCGCGAAGGCATCTTGAAGATTATCAAGTAGTACCGTGGTCAGATGAGCATATATATATATATATATATATATCAATAACACTGGTGAGTTGACTCAAGAAGGAAATTCAAAGACTCAATCCTATATGATGCATGTACCGTTGATTCCTGCAACAAATGTCTCAGCATGCCAAGTTGACAATCGGGTAATCAGGGTCCTTATGAATGACTATGTCGGTCGTCACACCATCACTGGACTCTCAGACCTGAGAGCCGCACTTGAGACATGTTAACATTGTTTCCCTAAACCCAACTAATTCCTTTTTAGGAAAGTCCGAACAAAATCCCAAGGAACGAACCTCCTCTGATACCAATTTGTCACGACACAACCCATGCTGGGGCTCAAGCCGCAACTACCTCAAGCCCGTCTCCATAGGCCAGAGGGTGGTGACAAGCATATCCCTAAGCTCCTATGAAGTCACGATCCACTTGTCCGTCATCTGCATATGGCATGACACATGCGGGCAAAGCCCATGTAGGGGTGAGTATAAAAATACTTAGTAGGACGCTTCGAAAAGGCAAAGGGGGGAGGTAAGAGATACACTAAAGAGGAAAGTAGTAGATAGAACAAGGTACAGTAAAACAGAGTACAACTCAACCCAACAAGATAGTGAAAGAAAACTCATCCAAACACAATGAGCTCAAGACGGTGAGAAGATGAACTTCTCATCGAGTCTTCGCTACTTATATTAGGATAGTAGATTCATCCAACCACAAGAAGCTAGACACGGAAATCACGTGGCATACCTCGCACGTCTTCGTCTCTCCTGAAAAGAGAGTAACCAAAACCCAAGGAGTTGGTACCGCAACATGATATATATATATATATATATATATACTTAGTCAAAGAAGCTCAAATGAGAGAGTAAGGGGATCTCCATCTCACAGCTCGGCCTAAGAAAAGAGTCACCAACAGTCCCACAAGTAACCACCAATGATGCCCAACATCCCACGCGTTTGCCCCAAAACACGCTAGTCAAAGGGACTCAAACACCGCATCTTGACACTATCTGTTTTGGGTGGCACTCTCTCGCTCTCACGGTTTTAGGTTGCGTCACATGGACGCGTCTCGGTGGAAAAAGTGTCTCTCTTCCTCGAGAGTCCAAAGGTACGTCAAAGCATGTCTCATCACTGTGTCGCGTAGTCGAGAGGTCGTGTCTCAAGGTCGAGGACCCATGCCCAGCCTGACTGGAGGGTGCCACTCTAGTCATCGGGTATTCGGGCCCTAGTACATCAGGGGGATCATCACTCAGAAATCGATGGGGACCCACTGTCTAGCCCCATTGAAGGGTAATCTGCTGGAGGGTACTGCCCAGCAAGCGTCGTCGACGAGACCCACTGTCCAACCCCGCTAAAGGGTAGTACGCTATAGGATAACTGGAACTGCCATTGGGGAACCCACTACCCAGCGCAGCTGGAGGGTAAGCCCGAAACTGCCGTCGAGGAAACCCACTGTTTAGCCCAGCTGGAGGGTAAGCCCGAAACTACCATCGAAAAACTACACTGATCATCTCTACTGGATGGTACCTCTCGGAAAGTATCTAGGAACTACACTAGTCATCCCTGTTGGATGATACCTCTCGAAAAGTATCGAGGAACTACATTGATCATCTCTGCTGGATGGTAATCCCAGAATACTCTAATGATATTGTAAGATGGGTGTAACTACATTGGCCTCTCAATCAGGTTCACGCGACCCCACTATTCTCTCTCCATGCCCAGCCCATCTCATTAATTTATATTATTAATATAAAACTCATATAAATAATAGTAAGATAAAGGATCCACGTAGCTATTTACAGCCCCATCCCTCATGCGGGTACAGGGCGTGCCTTCCCTTTTGCCTCCAGGCACATGCAGCGCTCCCCCACCTCTAATCCGATTTTTCTTTACGCCTTTCCGTGTAAAACACAGGCGTACTGCTACGCAACCGCTGCTACCCAGGAAAACACGCCGCCTCCTGTGCCCGCGCATCACGCTGACTGTGCTGCTCACAACTGGCCGCTGCAACTGGACAGATGCTTCTCTCTTCTCCGTCTACAGATGGCCACCGCTCACGCCCCTATTGCGCGCCATCACCAATTAGACACCTGCTCGTGTCGGATTTCTTCTGCTCATCTCCATTTACTGCCGCTCATAAACATCGTTGTTCATAGCTTGGTCAGACGACCTTCAATCTCCTAGAGAAAGGGTTTATTAATATATATATATATGAAACAGGGGGCGGTGAGAAGAGGAGAAGTCGATGATTAATTTGATGATAAAATTTGCACAATCACAAAGAAAAAAAAGTTAATGATTCAAATAATCCCAACAGATATCAAAAAGAAGATTAACAAAAGTTATGTATATCGATCAAATCATGAGATGCATGTTGAAACCATAAACTCAATCACAGAATTCATGACAAACGAAACAAAGTGGGGATAAAATCCACACACAAAAATCCTACCTCAAGCTTAAATCTTTTTCAGGTGAAGAACACGCTTGCCAACGAAGGAGGAGATCCGTTGATTCATCGTGCTTCAATTTGTCTCGATCCAATGATTTGTCATTGATCCGGAAAAAGGAGGAATGATGGAGCTCCGTCGTCGGTGTAGGTTATGAGGCAACCCTAGCAAATCTGCATAATCCCCTATTTATAACAGGTGATTAGGTCAAGGGTGAATGCTTACCACATCCGCCAACCGTCACGGGATCCGAACATCCCACACTCTCACTTTAGGTCGCGCTTAGGTAAAACATCATATTACGAATCCAACGGAGGTCTCAAATTTCTAATCTGAGTCCCCATTCAAAATTTATTTGTAGTGCCCAAATAAAATAATTTTATTTACGGTTACATCCTCAATATCTTTTTCTGCAGAAGGTCTGCATCGACAAAAGTTATGTCCCGCTTAGGGTAAAGACCACGTTCCAGATTCAAATGTGCTCTCGGATTTCTGATCTGGTCTACCGTTTAAGAGTTATCCCGTTTTTGTTGCATGTATAGTATAAAAATATTTAATATTTTTATAAAATTAATTCCGGGCCTTAGAATTGCACGTCGTCTCACTGCCTAACTCTGAAAATATATATATAATTATTTCAAAGTCTTACAAGAAAAAAACTGGATCTCTACACACCAGCTTACAAAGTCTTATCTAAGGATGGTATTAAATGATAAATATGATTTTTGTTATATCATTAAGGTTTTGGAATGAAAATTTTGAGAACCTATTAATGATAAGTTCAACAAACAATCATCTTCAATTCAATGGTTAGAACAGGCATACCAAGAGGCTAATCTTTTATTCAAATTATATAATATGTTCATATCCATTACTTATTATTTTACATCCTTTCTAATTATGATAGGTTACACTAATAAACAGTAAATAGGATCATTATGCTCCTAGTATAATGATATTATAACAAAACCTCCTCTTAATCTTTCGTTAAATTAGGATATGTTCATGTTTTGGTTAGTTTAACCATCTATTTGAACAATACTCTAAAGTTATATAAAAAATGACTATGAGAAAATAAATACCAGTATGATATAATATAAATGTGTAAATAATGATTTTTTTTAATTATTGAAATGTTATTTCAATATTTAATTCATCGATTTAGAAAACACCCTCTGATCGTCAAGAATCACAGAAACATGTTTGTTATCAATTTCTTCTTCATGGATATGGACAAAAACACTCATGAAATGAATTTAAAACACCAATAATTATTTTAAAACATCTATAAAAGTATATTTAATGACCTAGTAATGATGAAATTTGAAAAAAGAATGAATAAAGACACCACTATTATGAAACTAGTATAGACAATCAAAACTATAAACAATTGATGTGGAAATAGGTAGAATTCATATAGAGAATGACTATTTATGAAGAATATAAATGAAAATGGATATGAGTACAATTCTGAATTAGGTGATTATTATAGATTTGTTTTTGATATAGGTGGTTAATGTACATCCATAGAATTTGTGAAGATAGATAAGGGTTTTTTGTCTCAAATTCCTCTCTAGGACATTTTTTTATTATACACCTAATTTTCTTCATGTGATGTATATACTGCCTATTTGAGATGATATATCATGAAATTACTTTATATGTCGTATTTAAATATCAATTTTAAGCTCTCGTTTTCAATAGGTTTTGATTGAATTATTACCCAATCTATAAGTGGAGTTTTTCTATCTCATTTTTCATTCTTTGGGACTCTTGTTATATTCACCAGATATTTTCTTTTGTGTGGTGCATAAATTTACATGCAAGACATATAACTGTATTACTCATGAAATTTAAGGGATTTAAAAGTCTATATTATAATCTTTCTCTCATATTATTTTGATTTAAGAGTTACCAAAACCGTTGTAAAACTCAATATTCTCCATGGTGGTAAACCCATCCTATGTTTTGGTAAAGTAAAAAAATGTGTGTAGTTTAATAGAAAATACGTCATTTTCTAGATATTATCCAGTGGACGTAGTTGTGGAATATATGCACCTAGGGGTAATCATCCTAAAAAGGATTGGTTGAGTATTGATTCAATCAACACCCAGATTCATGATGAGTGGGCCTACACTAGTAAAAAAACTGTTTTTACAGTGTAGTTTTCATGTCGGTTATTTATAACCGGCATGAAAATTTGGCCATATTACCTTTTAACGTTGGTTTTATGAAAACTGATATGAAAAAGTGGGCATTTTCTTCCCTTTCATGTCGGTTCTATAATTTAACCGATGTGAAAGAATAGGTTTTTATGTCGGTTATGCTATAATAAACGTGAAAGACCTCTGACTATCCACTTTTCACGTCGGTTATAGTATAATCGATGTAAAAAACCTTATAAAAATGTATTTATTGATCGAGGTTTTCATTACGCGGGCTTCCAGTATCACAACGAAGCTCTCATTTTTCTCTCACTGAAGCCCTAACATTCTGTTTCTTCGATCTGGTGGTCTAAATCTCACCTTACAATCTAAATCGAGCCATAGGATTTTGTCGGACTTGGGTTATGCATCTCAAGTAAGACACAAACATTTTTGTTTCTTTCTTTTCAGTCATTCTTTGGCTTCGAATCTCTAACCAACAATTGTTCAACGAGGTGTTTTTCATTTTCACATTACCATCTTCCTATATTCAGGTTTTTTCATCTTCATTGTTGCGTTTTTTATTATAGATCTTCTCTTCTCCAACTAGATTGCCTGAAGGTTTGAATATATTTCATATTGTGTTAATTAGTTGTTCCTGAAGTGCCTATTATTATTTTTGTAGGGATTGAGAAGTATTTCTTTAGAACAATATGCTAATTTTTATATATTATAAGCAACAAATTGCTTTATCTGTCACTGAATGATAATTGCATAGTGTTAGAAGTGGAAGGTTGCACTGTTTAGTGGTTGCTGCATGTTGTAGCTTCCATAATTATTCAATTTTTGGTCCAAACAACTCTAAATTACTAATAGTTTATTTTCTTTTTCTGTTTTTGTGAATTTATCCCAATGTTACAACTATAGACTAGGAAACCTTCACAACCCTCTGCATACAAGTTCAATTTAGTAGTAATAACAGGTTTTTTCACTTGATAATGGTTTGGTTTTGATGATTATTGAAAAATATGATGGTGTTTTTAGTTTAATATTGAATAGAATTCATTTGTTTGGCTAGTGAACTAGTTATTTCATAGAACTTCATTTTATTAAATCTTAATGTTTCATAAATGAGTTAATACCTTCGACATGGGTGCACTGTGTAATATTTATTTTTGACTATTCTATTTTATGAACCAAATAAAACAATAGTTTTCCCTTTGTGTTCTTATGGAATACTAACCATATTTGTACTCTTTCATTTCCACGTTTGGAAGCTTCTTCAAAGGAGCATGTTTGTAAAAAAATAGAATCTTTGGAAGCCAAAGCTCAAGATATTCAAGCGATGATGAAGGAAAAGATCAGAGTTTCGGTACAGGCGACGTTTGCAGGCATGTAAGGACACTTTCAGCCTGCCAATCTGACTCTTCCACCTCTGCCATAAGATCTCACTCCCCCTCCTTATCCTACTCACACATCTGTGTTTCCAGACACCACTCCTTCTTATCCTACCCCAACAACCCCTCCTCCACAACTTCTAAGTTACTATGAGTTATATGTTGATGATCCTCATTATATTGTTGCATATGGGATGATATATTATATCAGTGATACCATTTATCATCGCCAGAATGAGATAGAGCGTCATAGGGTCACTGTACATTATATTTTAGATAGATCAACAAAAAATACCATGTCTTATAGATGAAGTGAGTATAGTTGGACAAAGTATCGATCATTTTTTAGTTTAGTCATCTAGACTACTTCAACATATTACCATAGAGGTATGTATATATGTTATATTTTATTCCATTTTGTTAGTATTTTTTTTCTCATTTTAAAGTTTATATATTTCTCTAATTTTTTACAG
Organism: Viscum album; assembly: GCA_963277665.1. Taxonomy (NCBI): domain Eukaryota; kingdom Viridiplantae; phylum Streptophyta; class Magnoliopsida; order Santalales; family Viscaceae; genus Viscum; species Viscum album. The sequence continues at coordinate 1,236,570,788 of OY728157.1, read as the reverse complement.
GTATTCTTTGAAGGTAAAGAAATACTGTATAGAAAACAAAAAGTTCAAAGTGTCGTGACTTCAGATACAAATTCTACTAGCCTTGATCGAATGTCAACATACTCAAATTTGTTATTAGGAGTATATAACATTCCATTTGATGCTGCTATTTGTGGGTGTGCAATGACTGTGAGGCTTTTGAAAAATAAAATCACGAAGCTTATAGTTGGAGATCAATTGGGCATCAACACGATGAAAGTTTTTTCCATGTAAGTCGGTTAAAAAAAATTGTACCATTAATTTATTAAAAATTTATAATTATGTATGATTTGTATTAGGTATCTATATAAAATGTGTACAAAGAATGACAAGACATATGTATATGGATTTATGGACCCACAATTTATTTCTCTTATAGGTTTGACAATGACTGATGCTGAAAGAATAATTTATATAACTGAAAGATTCTAGAAGAATATCACCATTCAGTGTTTTAGTTTTCCATATCTTGAAAGGTATGAAATATATTTTTCTCACAAGGTGTTATATATCACTTAACATATTAACAATTCATATTAAATTTTCTTTTATATTAGTGGTCATTGGATGTTGGGTGTTTTTTGTCCAAGAGAGAATACATTGTATTGGCTATGCTCTATCCACGGTGAAGTGAGAGAAAATTTTAAGAATGTATTGAACATGTAAGTTCACTTATTTTAATAATTATTTATATTATAGTGAATAAAATTTATTATATTCATATTATTTTCAAATAGGGCATGGAATTTCTTTAGAGAGATGAAAAATAAGAAGCGTTTCAAGATCAAATTTTTAAAAAAGTAAGGTGAATTTTCATTTATAATTACTAAATTGTGGATATATTAATTAAAAATGTTATTTTGAATTAAAATCTCTTTTAAACAGTTTCATAAACAACAAGGTGGAACTGAATGTGAATATTATGTTTTAAGATTCATGTATGAAATAATTTCAACTGGGACAGTTATAATGTTTCATAAGGTTATATTTCTTTATAAAACTTTCTGTAATATTTAATATGTTTTATTGAAAATTCAAGTTAAATGATTTCTGTATTATTTTTGTAGCTTTTTGATGACGAACAGTCATATACTACGGAGGAGTTGATACATTTACAAATTGAATGGACAAATCATTTTACAAGTTTGATTAGTTTTTAGTTTATTTGAAAGTTCAATGATATGTGTATTTTGTTGGATTTTGTGCTACTTATTGTGCTATTTTATTACTATTTTTGGTGGAGGAGATGAATTAATGTACATTGGTTTTTAGTTTATTAGAATGTTCAATGGTATGTGTATTTTTCTGGATTTTTTGCTGCCTTTTCTGTCTTTTCTGTTTTCTGCCTCTTGTGTTGTTTTTGGCTACTATTGGTAGAGGCCTTTTCTATTTTCTGCCTCTTATGTTGGAGCTTCTGCTGGTGGAGGAGATGAATCAACGTATATATATATTTTTTAAAAAACCTATTTTTCACGTCGGTTATTGAATAACCGATGTGAAAAATAAATTCACACTGTTTTTCACGTCGGTTATCCAATAACCTACATGAAAAACCATTTATCACATCGGTTATATAAATAAATGACATGATAAAGGGTGCATAATTGGTTTTTCACATTGGTTATTGGATAACCGACATGAAAAAAAAATTACACACAGTTTTTCACGTCAGATATTTTAAATAACCGACTTGATAAATGTTGCGTAATGTGTTTTTCATGTCAATTTTCCAATAACTGACATGAAAACCCAATGGAAGAAATTATTTATAACGTTAGTTTTAAGTAACTGATGTGAAAAAACTTTATTTACTACGTCGCCTAAAAACCGATGTGAAAAATCATAAAAAATTGACATGAAAAACCCTTTATTCACTAGTGCTAAGACTCCACACTTGGATAGACACTCCTATGGGATATGCTTTGAAATATTCACACAATCTTAACGAACCATGATGAAGTATTTTTCTTATCATTGTCTTTATCTCCTTCCAGTGAAAGCTATTGAACCCAATTACTATCTTCCATGGATAACCCATCACATTAAAAGTACTTTCACCGCTATATTTCATTTATAAGGGTACTTCTTTTTACATTGATGAATACCCCATAGATTCTAAGTTGATTATGGAATGTTCTCCAAGATATCCACATTATTCTATTGAATGGGTAAGTATTTGTTTTTCATATTTCTCATTATATGGATAATCATGTTTTTATTCAGCCAGAGGCTCCTTAGGGAATGGTATAAATGATCTTGATGACTATTATGGCGAATGCATTGAACTTAATCAAGTGATGGGTAATCCCAAAATTATATAGCATATTGATGCATTAAAATATATCATGGTGAAAAACATCATGGGATTTGGTGTAAACATCTCCCCATAAAAGTATAGTGTCATGGCACATAGCCTTGACAACATGTTTTGATGTTCAACATTATGCATTCCATCAATATAGGATCAATGATTACTTTTATCTGTGTTTTCATTTACTTCCTTGGATATAGAATTCCCTCAGTTTCAGTTGATGATGACTTCAAGTTGGTTATTTATTCCTATCATATCACTTATGTCATATTTATGTTATGATATCTACCATTGTTTTCTACTCCTTATTGAGAATCTGAGCTCACAATTATTAATTTTCCTTTTCCAAGGAAACATAAAGGAGGACTATTTTTAATTTTCAAGGATATGATAGAAGGGATAATAATATTCTCTCAATGTGTCCATTTTGTATTGTATGTTTTTAAATGTAATGTATGTGCGCATCAAGTCTTCCAAAACTCTTAAGTTTTTGGATCATGTAGGAGCTTGTGTATTTTGTATGAATAATATAATATAACTACCAGCTCTGGGTTTCTGGAGTTCGGGATATTATAGGAGTACATATGACCCAAATCAAACAAGTCATACACCCAATGTGAACACATAGTGATAATACCACACACGACACTAAGATCATTTGGTGCTGGAAACTCGAAGGCATGCATCATAACATGACCTAATCCACAACCTCTTTGGCCCTGAAGGGGACCATGTCTATAATAAAAACAAACCACAAACAATCCACTGGTAGGGGTCTCAAAACTATTGGACCTGTTCATACAGGTTAAAAAGGCTAGAACCTACTCTTTGGTAACTAAAACATCATCATCTGACAAGGAAATTGAGAACTCCTAGACATAGTTCAACTCCATGAAGATTATTGAGAACTCGTGTCCTATGAGTATCCAGTTTTAGCAAGCATTCACTTAATAAATTCTACCATCACTAGCACTACTGGAAAACTAACCTTTACCAACGGTTTGGAACCGTTGGTATAGGCCTCCAAACCGTTGGTATAGCCTATACCAACGGTTTAGAGAACCGTAGCCAAGTAAGCCGTTGGGATAGGTCTATACCAACGGTTTTCCAAAAACCGTTGGTATAGGTAATATGAAATCTATACCAACGGTAATGGAACCGTTGGTATATAAATTCCAAAAATAAAACATCCGCTGGGATTTGATCCCAGGACCCCTCGTTTATCATTGAACGACTCAACCACTAACCTAACATGACTTTTGTGATCATAATTACATAAATATATATATGTATTCTCATAAATATTTTAAATTTTGATTTATATAATGTTCTCGGTACAAAGGTCTGATAAAAATGAACGTACCTATACCAACGGTTGTTAAAACCATTGGTATAGACCTATACCAACGGTTTTAACAACCGTTGGTATAGGTCTTTGGTTGTGATTTTCATTCTGTGGAGGATGTTGAATTTTGGCCCACTTTTCCCAACGGTTTGGCCAAACCGTTGGGAAAAGTGGCATATTTGGGGACCTTCCCCAACAGTTTGGCCAAACCGTTGGGATAGGTCCACCTTTCCCAATGGTTTGGCCAAACCGTTGGAAAAAGTGTCCAATTTGGGGGTCTTTCCCAACGGTTTGGCCAAACCGTTGGGAAAGGGGACCTATACCAACGGTTTTTTCAAACCGTTGGTATAGAAGCGTTGGGAAAGATCTAATTTCCAGTAGTGTAGTACCCCAATATGTAATATCAATATGGTGACTGAGAACTTTTTATTTGGAAACAAAACCTCCTCAAAATGCCTCATCCAAGCCTCCTCGTTCAGAATAAAGTCTAAATCATAACAGAAGTGGTTATTATATCAGATACTAAACTCCCACACAAGGGATCACTCATGATAAAGGGTGAGCATCTCCTACTTATAAGCCACCTCTATAGTAAATAAAATAAACTCCTCCTAAAACTAATATCAGAAAATATCTAGTAAAATAAAGGATTCCTTATGATCCCAGAGGAATAAGAGCTTCTACTACTGAGTTGAACCATGTAGCATCATCACAGTCAATGAAACGCATTTCTCTCTTTGATCGTGAATCAAACTAAAGGCAATCTCAATCTCCTCCAACCAATCCCCTATCTACTTTTTTAAAACAAATCTTTTATACTTCTAAAGGATCTGAAGTAGAAACTCTCATAGTGTCCTCCTCCATGAGCATCTGTTGTCAACATCCACTCTATGGTGATCTTCTAGAGCATCATGGTGAACATCATCAACATGAACTAGATAGGGATGTCGACATGGAGCTTCTAGAGCATCATGGTGAACATCTTCAACATGAACTAAATAGGGATGTCGACATGGAGCTAATACTAACAGATGTTAGGGCCTCCCTAAACCAACTTTAGGAATATTTTAGGTTAATTTATTTAAATAAATTTAAACAAATACCAATTTTCTATTGTAACCAAACATAGATTCAAAAAATCATGATACATGATCATCATCAATGTCTCTACCCCGCAAGAAGCATTTCTTCACTTAGAACCATGAAAATTTTATGTTCCTTACATCAAATCATAGAGGGACCTATAATCTTATTTCATAGTCACTCTGCTATATTAACATCTTGTACTAAGATCCTCTGATGTTGTTTCCCTAAAAACTAATGAATCCTCACTAGTACCTATCTCCAAAATCCATACTCTCTAAAGCATCAGGTATGATACCACTCTATCAGGACCCCTACCCACTGATACTCCTCTTGGGTGGGTAGTGAAGAGAATGATATTACCCCAGAAGCACGACTTGAATAGGCCATAGGTTTGAGATTAGTACCAAGGGTATATCGTACAGACAATGGGAGGAATTACCCTCTAATAGGAATTTATGGATAAGAAATAAGAGGGAATGCACCAGTCAAATCGATATAATAAATAAAATAAATCTTAATGTGTGAATGTAATTTCTTACATAAATGATACAACAAAAATAAAAATACTACAACCAACACATAAGTAGCATCAATGAACTCCAGCCACTCCATGAGCTAGTAATGCCCAGCCTGATCACCAAATAGCTCCTATGGAGCTAAAAACAGTTTATATACATGTATGGTGAGCATATCATGTATTCTCATAAGATACTCCCTAAAATATCATGAGTAATGTGATAGAAGCATACTAAATCCCATTGAATAAAAAATTAAACCAAATCATCACATATACAGGTAAAATTATTTTCCCATCAACACCACAGCTAGCTTAACAAGAAACTCATAGAAGTAAATCATTCTCTATCAAATAATATATAATAATGAAGGTACCCTATTTTAATTTCCTTACTAGTTTCTCACTCTCACACCCCAATGAATCATGTCGTATGATCATCCCTTTGATGACTCATCCTTCATCATGTGCATTCAAATCATATCCATTCTTTATCTCATATAGCCTCGTGCAATCACATCTTCACAATCTCATCCAAAACTTGGTAGTATTTCCCTAAGGTGCCACAACCTGTGTACATGAATTATATCTCAAGCCATCATAGCTCATGCATGTACACTTGTGGGAATTTTTAGTCACCATGACTGGGTAAAAGTATAGATATGATTAAGGTTTTGAATTAAGTTATTATTATAGATTTCATTTTGATATGGGAGGTTAACATACGTCATGGAAATTAGGATGATATGTAAGGGTTTTCTATCTCAAATTCCTCTCTTTGGAACATATTTGTTATTATACACATAATTTTCTTTACGTGATGTATATACTACCTATTTGAGATGATATATCATGAAATTCATTTATATGTGGTATCCAAATATCATTTTTAAGATCTCTTTTCAAGAGGTTTTGATTGAATTATTATCCAATCCATAAGTGGGGTTTTCCTTCTCAATTTTCATTCTTTAGGACTCATGTTATAGTCACTAGATATTTTCATTTGTGTGGTGTATAAATTTCCATGGAAGACTTATTACTATATTACTCATGAAATTTAAGGGATTTCAAAGTCTAAATTGTAATCTTTCTCTCATATTCTTTTGATTAAAGAGTAACCAAAACTATTGTAAAACTCAATCTTCTCCATGGTGGAAAACCCATCCTATGTTTCGGTAATGTAAAAAAAATGTGTGTAGTTTCCTAGAAAATACATCATTGTCTAGATACTAGCCATTGGATGCATCCATGGCATAGATGCACCTAGGGGTAATCACCCTAAAAGGGGTTGGTTGAGAATTTATTCAATTATCACCCAGATTCACGATAGTGGGCCTAAGACTACACACTTGTCTAGAAAATCCTATGGAATATGCTTTAGAATATTCACATGCTCTTAATGAACCATGATGAAGGATTTTTCTTACCAGTGCCTTTATCTCCTTCTAGTGCAAGCTATTGAACCCAATTATTATCTTCCATGGATAACCCAGTGCATTGAAAGTACTCTCGCCATTATATTTCATTTATAAGTGTACTTCCTTTTACATTTATGAAAATCCCATAACTTATAATTTGATTATGGAATATTCTCCTAGATATCCACATTATTCTATTGAATGGGTAAGTATTTGTTTTGCATATTTCTCAATATATGGATAGACATGTTTTTATTCAACATAGGTTCCTTAGGGAAGGGTATAAATGATCTTCATGACTATTATGGTGACTTCGTTAGACTTAATCAGGTGATGGGTGGGCCCCAAATTATATAGCCTATTGATGCATCGAAATATCTTGTGGTTAAAAACATCTTGGGGTTTGGTGTAAACCTCTCCCCATAAAAGTAGTATCTTTGCTCATAGCTTTGACAACATGTTTTGATGTTTGACATTATGCATTCCATCAGTATGAGATCAATGATTAATTTTATCCATGTTTGCATTTACTTCCATGGATATATCATGCCATAAGTTTCAATGGATGATGGATTCATGTTGGTCATTTATTCTTACCATATCACTTATGTCGTATTTATGCTATGATATCCATCGTTGTATGCTACTCCTTACTGAGAATCGAAGCTCACACTTATTAATTTTCCTTTCCTGAGGAAACCTAGAGGAGGAATATTTGTAATTTTCAAGGATATGATAGAAGGGATAATAATATTCTCAAAATGTGTCCATGTTGTATCATACATTTTCAAATGTAATGTATGTATTTATCTAGTCTTTCAAGACTATTGAGTTGTTGGATCTTGTGGGAGTTTGTGTATTTTATACCAATAATATAATATAATTGTCGGCTCTGGGTTTTTAAAGTCTAGGAAATTACATAAGGAGAACTTAGGAGCTGAATCAAACAAGACATACACCCAATGTGAACACATAGTGATAATACCACACATAACACTAAGATCATTTGGTGCTAGCAACTAGAAGTCATGCATCAGACCGTGACCTACTCCACAACCTCTTTGGCCCTGATGGGAACCACCTCAAGAAAAAAAAACCTAGCACAATCCACTAGTAGGGGTCTCTAAACTATTGGACCTGGTGAAATAGGTTTAAAAAAGGCTATAACTTACTCCTTGGCAACTAAAACATCACCATCTGACAAGGAAATTGAGAACTCTTTGTCACGGTTCAACTCCATGAAGATTATTTAGAACTCACGACCTCTGAATATCTAGTTTTAGCAATCATTCTATTAATAAATTCTACCATCACTAATACCCAAATATATAATATCAATATAAACTGGGTGACCAGTAACTTTTTCTTTGGAAAAAACCTCCTCAAAATTCCTCACCCAAGCCTCCTCATTCATAATAAATTTTGAAGCATAATAGAAGTGGTTATTATATCATATACTAAACTCCCGCCCAACAGATCACTTGTGATGAAGGGAAATCATCCCCTACTAATAAGCCACATTTATAATCAATAACAGGAACCCATCCTGAAACTAATCTCAAAACATATCCGATAAAATAAAGTCCTTATGATCCCCAAAGAACAAGAGTCGCCACTACTAAGCTGACCCATGCAGCATCACCACAACCAATGAAGCGCATTTCTCTCTTCAGGCATGATTCAAAATAAAGGAAATCTCAACCTCCTCCAACCAATCTCTTATCTTCTTATCTAAAACGGATCATTTATACTTCTAAAGTCTCTAGAGTAGAAACTCTCATAGTGTCCTTCTCCATGAGAATCCATTGTGAACCACCACTCTATAGTGATATTCTAAAGCATCATGTTGAACATCTTCAATATGAATTGAACGGGGATGGAAATGTTGAGCTAACACAGGTATAGAAAAGATGTTAGGGCCTCCCTAAACCAACATTAGGAATATTTTAGGTTAATTTATTTAAATAAATTTAAACAAAACCTCTTTTTCTATTTCATCTAAATATAGGTGAAAACAATCATGATACATGATCATCACCTATGTCTTTACCCCGCAAGTAGCATTTCTTCACTTAGCACTACCTGTAAAATTTATGTTCCTTACATCAGATCACAGGGTGACCTAGAGTCTTATTTTATAGTAATTATCCTATGTTAACATCTTGTACTAAGATCCCCTGATGTTTTTCCCTAACAACTAATGCATCCTTACTGGTGCCTATCTCCAAAATCCACACACGCTCTAAACCATCAACTCTGAAACAACTCTATCCTGACCCTTGTTGTGACGTCTTGACCCAGGTGTCACTCAAAGGTGCCCCAAGCTGGTGGGTTATATGGCATCAAGCACGCCTCCCTGTACACCAGAGACTACCAACTAGTAGTGAGGGTCTAGGATGTGTCTGTGGGGAGACTATGCCCTCATGTCATAGTGGAGCACAGAGGATACGATATTTAAATATATATAACAGGTCAGCTGGATAAAAAAAAACAGAAGCATAATAATGAATAAACAATTCTAGCAACAAAAGATATGTATAATCAACCATCAACAATAATCAACTCAAAAGTTGAACAATACAATATACAAAAGATGATGATGTAATGCAATGTCTCTACAAAGTAGGAAAACAAGTATACAAGGCAACATACAGTAAGTAAAATACATGTTATACAAAAAAAAAGACCAAAATCTATCAAAGATTCCCGAACATTGGCCCAATCATCTTCTACCAAACTCCATCCTAAGAAAGTAATCAAGTTAGGTGTCCAAGGCGGATGATTCCCCTTGTGCATACATGCGATCATATAATATTCTTGGGTACCAACGCCGACCCAAATAGGGTGTGAGATAAATCTCAGTAGGTCGCCACCAACGGCGTCTATACAAATCCAATCTGTGAATAAATTTGAACAGTGTGCAGGTATATGTAAATGTAAAGCAATGAAAAAATAATAACTCATACCTAACTCAACTTCAGCTAGTAATGTCTCTGAACATGAGATCATTTAATTAATTCATTTAAGTTAAGTTTATATAGAATAATCATATGAAGGTGTCATCAACTCTGTAATAGATCATAATAATAGTGGTGAGGATATAAGGTGTAACCAAGGCATCCTTAACCTAAGGGGTCAGCTAAATCATAGTGATAACTCATGCAATCTGACAATAAAGGGGTCTAAGTGTAATCCAAGGGGAAATGCTCAAGGCATTCCATTGTAAATGATTCTAACTGATTCCATGGATCTCGTCCAAGGTAATCATGAGCTAAGCATGACTGGGACCAATGGGGTGAGTCCATGGCACCACGTGTTCGAAGACATCAAACTGAATCCAAGGAATGTATTTGAGGCATCCTAATATCCAGAGAGATAGTGAAGGGATCCTACGACATCATTTCAAGAATCTACTAATAGACAAGGACCATGTTCCAAAGTGGGTATCTCTCTTGGCAACTGAATCCTTAAATTAGAATGGCGGCCTCTGAGTGCTCAAGGAATTCCCTCGGGAATCCAAGGTTGGATCAAGTCTGACAATTCCTATAAAGATAAAAAGGTCCATATGCAATATCCACCTTTTATATCATATGCAATCATAGGCCATGTAATACTAATGCCTTTTAATCACTTAATAGGTTCATTCCTTTATCATTTCACTAAACATGACAAGATGGGCTAAGGACATGCAACCAATAATCAATACAATTATAATAGCAATTATTAGGTTTATACCACTTCCTTTCATTTAGTATGATTAGGTAATTTAGGGATATGCAACTGATGTCAAATTCAATTTATAATTCAAGGCCAAGTGATATCTATAACATAATTTCGATTTCACAATTAAAAGATCCATTAATTGATTAAAACACTTACCTTACCAAGGTCAAGTCATAGCACACCTGAACAGTGGTGCAGATAGTCATAACAAAGCCACTAAAGGCATAATGGAGAGAACACCCTACATGGGGTGAATGGACTTGAGGTTCCTACTTCCAAAAGCTAAAATAAAATGCATAGAAACATGAGCACAATGATTATAATCAAGGAATATGAACTTAAGAAGCAACACCCAGTGAAACCGACATGCACACAATGACAGAAATTTATAAATGATGATACTTTTAGGGAAAAGTCATAGACCGCCTACCTTAAGCATGTAGTAACCTCCTTGTACAGTATCATTCCTTGGTTTGGCATGGATCGAAAGAAAACTGAAGAATGGATCAATGCCCTAAAAATAGGGCATATGATCCTACATCAAGATAACTTCATCAATATGAAGATAAACGAAGAACGACACAGGATGAAAGAAGATCTTACCGGTGTGCATCCAACGAGATGAGCAGAGATCAAATCAGAGTCTGAACGAAATTTTAATCAATGATCCCAACTTGGATGAGTAAAAGCTCTCGAAGGAGGAGAAGTGAGGTTTTTGTTTGCTAGAATGAGGAAACAAGAGTAGGGATTGAACATATAACTCATTAAGGGAAAATGGTATTTTTTTCCAATTTTACTGGGTCGCATGGTTTGGCCACACGGTTGGCCAAACTGTGCGCCAATCATGTGAATCTCACTTCCTCAAGAGGGAACCCACATTGTTTGGATGCATGGTTTGAGAAACCATGCGCTAACCATGTCATTTGAATCTTCTAAATACTTCATACAATCCGCATTGGCGTGTGGCCCTGGGTGCACGGTTAGGAATAACTATGTGCCCTACTTTGCCCTTTGAAACACACCACGTGATTAGAAGAAACCACTTGGGATAGGTTGCACGTGCAGCCCAGTGCTTTCTTCCACCGACCGGGGTTCAAAAAAAATGTTTTCAAAATGTTTTTAAGCTTTACTTATATGTTTTCAAATTATTTTCAAAGAAAATGGTTTTCAAAAAGGTTTTCAAACTTTCTTTATAAGTTTTCAAAGTATTTTCAAAGAAACGAGTTTTCAAAATATTTTCAAGCCTTCTTTATAATTTTTCAAAGCTATTTTCAAAGAAAAAGGTTTTCAAAATGCTTTGTGTTTTAGAAAGTGTTTTTCAAACCAGAAAAGACATTTTCCTCAAGAATTGTTTTAAATGAAACTTCAAAGATTTCTTTATAAGAAAAAGATTTTTGGAAATGTTTTATGAAATGGATTTTCAAAGAAATGATATTTTCCTAAAGAAATGTTCCAAATTATCTTTCAAAATCTCTCTCCATCTATGATTACATCCTTTGAAATGGTTTATGTTTTACCGGGGATATGATCCAAGAACATTATTCTTATTCTTTCTTTGAATTTTTTATGTTTAAGATGACTAGTTGTTTATGACACTCGTTTCTATTCCACAGGTTACATGCTTTTAAACCACGCTTCTTTTCACGGGTTATGCTTTGATGAAATTATTATGAATTCTGCCTCTTTTTCACATGTTATGATATGATGACATGTTCATGATACTCATTCCATTTCATAGGTTATGATATGATGTTTATGAAACTCATCTATTTTTATCAGTCATGATATAATAAAAGTTTAATTATCTTGTGCCACATGTATGTATGATTTTATTATGTGGTGGGTGAGACCTATATCTCCCTCCAATGCATTGAGTAATAATTTATATCTCATGAGATAATGATGGGAATCAATTCGACGGGCTTGATCCATTATGGGAAGATGGGGAAACTCGATCCCTTATAAGGAAAAGACTGCGACTGGGGATGGTAGTGTGTCCCACCCAGTAGGTGTTGTCCCCATGAAGTGCCCTGATAAGTTTTTAGCAATGAGACTTTACTTATAGGGAAGGATATTATATGTTTATGTGTCTTCCACAATTTCATGTCTTATTCCTATATTATGCTTTCAAGACTTAATCTCTTGATTCCCTTATGATTCACGTTTTATGAACTGTCAATATTTATGTCATGACTCGTGTATATGATCTTTGATATGTAGGGTATGATCTTCAAATGTTATTCTCATGTTTTCATACCCTTATACTCATGTTATGCTTACGTATCTCCTTTATTTACCATTTTCGAGCATCTGAGCTCACTCTTTCTAATGTTTCCTTTCCTCAAGTTATGAAGAAAGGTTTTAAGTATAAGTACTAAAGGGAAAGATCATTATGGGAAACATTGAAGATCTTTCACCAAGTTAGACTATTTTGTTCCAAGTTTCCAAAGACACTAAACTATTACGGTCATCAGGCGTGTATTTTTGCAATGTGTTGAATATTCACCTAAAATGATGCGATATCCATGTATGTTAAGTCTGGGTTGCTATAACTCCTGAACAGTACACTCCCCCTACTCCAACGTCAGAAACTTTTGGGTCTTTATCGTGCATAAATTCTCAGCATAAAACTGTTGATTGAAGATCTTCTTGAAAGAGACCCAGGTAAGTCCTTCATGCAACTTAGCTTGCACTATTGAGTCTCGTCATCTTCTACCTGGTCCTTCGAGCATATACATGGCAAAACCCACCTAAGAATCCTCATGAGTCTTCAAAAAGTTGAAGATCCTCTCAATATGTTCAAGTCACTCCTCTTAACTCTTGCGGTCCTTTGTCACCACGGAAGACTGGTGGATGTTGCTTGGTAAATTCTGAACCATGATCCACTTCACATCCCGGGTTCACTGCGCCCACTGTCCCCAGAGTCTGAATGGTAAGGATCACTCCTTCAACCAAAGAAGGGTCCACTAGAGGATCCTCCTATGAAACCTACCTTGCAGCTTCCCCTCTTATATTTGGAAAAGCTCTTATAGGAGGCATTATCTGTTAAACACAAAACAACAACCAATCAACCACGAGCAAAATCCAAAACCATTGAACGGAAAATGAGAATCCAAAACCATGATTTAAAACAATAAGAATTTAAAGTAATTATGAATTCTACCACAAAAGGCCAACACATTTTGAAAGGAACAGGTCTATCTAAATTAACTTCCCACTAAGTTTATTCAAATTACATTACACATATCAAGCCCTCAGACATTGTAGATAAGCTGAATTAAATAAACTTCTCACACAATTTATTCAAGTGAGGTTAAAAACTCAGTCTCGGACTTAGTGAAGATTTTTCGACCACTCATGGCAACTCGAATTTAGTAACGAGAGTGAGCTGGCTAGACCCCTTTTCTGCACCTACTGTCTGAATTCTGATGATCCTACTCCTATCTACCCAAGACAAAAAACTAATTCAGGCAGTACTGAAACACTTTAGGTTGAGTAACCCCTCTGATACCAAATTGTAACAACCCAACTCGGGCCAACCAGACCAGTCACCCAAGCCAACCCATTACGAGGTGGGGTAAAACATAGTTAAAAGAAACAAGTCTTGAATATAAGAAAAATAAGACATAAAACCAAATTACGATGTAGAAACAAACAAAAGATGCAACTGAGCCAAACCGACTAAACCATAAGAACACAACAACTCTAGACAACAAGTATTCATGTGACCATGCATCACCTCCAAACTATCCCAAAACAAAACAACATAAAGAGAAGTTTGCATGCTACAAAATGCTCTTCCTTTTACCTAAATTCTGTAAAATAAGGTCTACAGCCGCTCACAGGAAAGAGTAGGGTGTGAGCAACAGAGCTCAGTAGGATACCACCAAAAGATCTATACAAGCTCTAATAACAAGAATGTGCAATTTCAAGCTTTAAAACAAAAACAATTTTACACACAGTTTTATAAACAAATCAATTTGAAATCTCTTTTTCAAACAATCCTTGAGTTTTTCACAAATTGCATGCTATAACTGCCAAAGTTAGAAACAAAGAAGGTAATGATACTGAAAAGTAAGAATACATGTGAGCCAACATCTATGAAATAAACTATCATCTAATAAACCAGAAACAACAATACACCTACCAACCAGACTCTAACCTATGGGACAATACATACTAGACACTCGCAAGCCCAAACAAGGCATAAAGTTGGATCTGAACTAACATTAAGGTCTGTCATAGACCATCGACATATAAGAGGTTACCTCCTAGTGGTGTCACACATACTAAGGCTACTTGTGTCTCTATCTTGACGTACTCAAGGTTCCCACTGTGCAGTATTTGTCAAATTCTGGCTTAAAACCCATACTCACATTTTTATAAAACAATTTCAAAGTCAAGCCAATCTGCACCGGGGTTTGAAAATCCATTTTCCATTTTAAATCAAGATAATTAAACCCCCCTTTAAAACATGAACTCATGCCCCTTTCAATTTCGACACATGAAATCCAATTTCAAATCTCAAGAAAAACAATAAAAACTATAATCAATTCAAGAAATTAGAACTATTTGACAAATCCACCTACCTAAAGAGCATAGAAAACCTAACCACCTTTGATAAGGGGGATTGGAAAACCACGGAATCTGCCTCTGGAATACAAGGCACGACCAAAGACTAAAAATGATTGATAAAAAACACAATTCAATCAACAATCCCTACAACAAACGGTGTCGCAACCACAAACAAGAGAGACACCGAGAGGAAGGCTTACCCGAAGAGACGAAGTGCCTAACCCTGCTGATCAATCGCTGAACGAATTGATCTGAACGGAAGGAAGACACCCAAAATTGCCTAAGTCAAGAGCTCTGGCCGAGTAGAGGGGGTTGCAAAAACAAATGAGCCCTCAAACACCAGCACGACACCCTAAAAACTGGAACTTGGGGAATTACACGACATGTAATCTTTTGCACGTCGTGAATCCCTTCAATTTTTGAGTTACGTCGAAAAATAAATCACCTTTTTAATTAAAAATCGGATTTTACATTACACGACGTATAACAACTCACGTTGTGAATTCAACTCACGAGATGAGTCCGGTTGGCATTACACGTCGTGTAACCGTACAACACGTCGTGTAACAGCCCAACAAACAACATAAAACCCAAAAGAAAAGTTGAAAATCCAACAAATTTGTGACTTCACCATTATAGGAATCCTCTCAATTCATGGTCGAAAATACTCAGCCAACGAAAAAGGGAAACCAAAGACAAAGATCAGAACATACCTAACTGAAAGGTAATGGGGCGTTACATAAGAGCGATTACCTTAGTATCTGCATCATGCTTGATGTGGTCTTCAAAGCGATAAGTCATCTTGTCTCATGCTTGCAAAAATTCCTCCACAATTATCTTCTTTTTTTTAAGCCTCTTGTCAAGATAAGGTATTGCTTGTTGATCCACTCACACTTCTTTTTGTTGGTCTCCACCAGAATAATTCTCCTGAGCATCCTGTCAGCGTCCTCTTTGCAAGCATTTATCAGAAATTCCTCCTCCAACATTTCTTCCTTGTAGTGGTATTATGAACCATGCGACTCTTGCATGAATAAGGTTAAAATTCTGATGGAAATTTGTGGTGTTAAAACTACAAATCCTCTCCTAATACCACTACTCTAAGGTTGTCAGTTCTTTGTTTTCTTTATTACTTATTATTATTTTGTTATTTGGTTACTATTAGAGTATATTATATGATATAAACCATTGGCTAAACAAAATTTTTAATCCAAAAGATTTAGAGTGAAATTGATGGTGACTGGTCATAAAGACTCATTTTTTGTTCTCTTTAATAATCATGTAATACAATTTATAACTAAAACAACTGCAAAGTTGAGAGATGCTTTGATACATGTACAAATATGCAAGTATTTACATTATGTCAATACATTTCCAGTTTATTTAAACGAACATTATTATTCATTTTCAAATCAGGACAATGATGAGTTTTATTTTCCTCTGAAGTTAAATATTTTCATATCAAAGAGAGTTTTGTTATTTATTGATATAACAAATTACAGCATTCAAAACTGTCACCATTTTTCATAACAAAACACGTACAAAGTTCTTTTCATCACTGAAAATAAAAATTATATCATGAATTTTGATCACAATTTTGAAGACTATCAGGTACTATTGATTTTAAATTCATAAATTGCATTTATAAAAAAAAACATATGTAAAACCTTGTTTTTTTATCCTTACTATATAGGAGTATCAAAGCAGTAGATCTTCACAATTTAGTAGCACCATTAGACATAACCCAAGTACATTTGTTTTCAATTTCTTAAATTCGATCTATTAAAATATAAAAACTACCGCATTGCAATATTTCTTTTATCCTTACATCATAGGAGCATCAAAGCATTGAATCTTCACAACTTAGTTGCAACACTGACGTTGGGTTTGTTATATCAACCATGCATATTTCATCTACTCTAGTATATATTTGTATTCTCAATTGACTTATTTTTAATGAAACTTTAGAATTCAAAAATATGCATTTTTTTGTCATTTTCATATTTTCTATGTTTAAAACAGAGTTCACTTATTATTTTCAATTGGCTATTGTTAACATTTTGATTTCTGATTCTCTGATTTAAGTTGTCACTATTATTTGCTATTTAATCTTTGACTCTATTATCTATGTAGAAAAACATGTTGTGTGGATGTGGTGCAACATGATATTGTAATGTCTACGAAGACAAACTTAAAAAAGGAGACCGAGAAAAATGACCGACATTCATTTTTTTATGCTACAACAAGGTGATATTGAATTGTGATTGATTATTTTATCTTTGAATTCATCTTTGAATTTCTATTTTCGATACGCACGATATCACACATTCAAGTTTACCCAGCTTTTATTTCAACATTTTTTTCACAATTTGTTAGTTTGACACATGTATTTCATATCCACCGCTTGTAGTAATTTTTTTTCAATTTCTATTACATATTTCAAATGTAATAGCAATCTATTGAGGTTGTTGTCCTGCTCGACGAATTTTTCCCGTAGAATCAAAACACGGGTCCAGTCACTATAGCACACGAAAGGTCAAAACATGGGTCCAATCATTCCATTGTCTCTTTCCCTTCACACTGGTCGAGCTCCTTCCCCTTTAATCCGTACTGAACAACCCCTCTCAAAATCCCCAGAAGCCCGAAAGACAACCTCTCACAGCAACCTGCCCCAGCCATCTCTTCCATGAAACCAAGTACCAAAGTCGGCCATGAGAACCCAAAGGTAGGGAAGACCGAGCCGAATCTCAACCAGACCCTACTCGATCCTTCCATCCCCTCCCTTTCTGCAGCCTGTTACACTCGAGCTCGTAGAAGCACGGTACTCTGATACCAAGCTGCAGCCTGCACATTCTAGAATGAATCTGATACCCAGCTGCAGGAAGTACAACCCCTAACAAAGTTCATGGTCGAGCAGACTTTACCATATAAATCCAAATCTGAAACTCTAATCAAGCTTGACCTAGCTCTCGCTTTGTTGCTGCCTATGTAAGGACAATGCACTGAAATCACTATTATCACCTCTTTGATATTCCTCCTGTGACATTATTCATCTAACAAATTATTAAACATGCATCATTAACTATATTTACATGTATTTTTTATGCTAAAATATTTACCGTGTATTTTCATGTGTCTGCCTTTGCATTTTCATGTGTGTCCATTACGTGTTTGCCCATTTCTAAGTAGCCTTTATTTGAGGAATTGTCTTACATTATATTCAACTTTATATATACTAATCTTAAAATTGCTTCATAAGATGTGGCAAAACTGTTTGTTTCATAACATGTGGCAGACCTGTTTTTAATAAAACTGATATTTAAATTTTCAAGTTTCAGTATTATAGTATGCTACAGCAATGCTATAGCAGGCTTAGAGTTGGTAGGATGTTGGGTAAAATGCATATCTAACTATTTCTATCTTAAATCATTCCATTTATGTGGGAAAAAAATCATATTTTCTATTTTCATAGACTACAACATTAAACTTCCAAGCATATCATATTCCATCTACTGATGACATTATTTATTTTTTCAACGAGTCAATATGTTCCACCACTTTCACGATGAAGATTCACCTCTATGTGTTTCTGATTTGGGTTCTCATACTTCAACAAGTGATGTTTAAAAACAATTTCATTGGTAAATTTTTATTCATTTTCCAATTGATGGCAAACTCAGCTTTCAAAAACAAGTTCTATTTATCAATGTTTTATAACACAAATTTCAATTCAAGGGATTTATCAGTGTAAATGTCATCTTCTGACACTATCAATCATATGGTAATTTATTTGTTCTTTACACTACACAAATTGAAATTTCAGTGTTGTATTCTTGAACCCTACACATTACAATGCAAAAATAACTCTTTTATATAACTGTGTCTACGATGTTTATTCATATCCAGCCCTTCAATTTTTTTTTATTTTCAAAAATATGAATTATCCATTTGAATCATTTTTCATTCATATCATTGATTCCTCCATCTTAAATGTCTAATATAAATTTTTATTCCTACACAATTTTACTAAATATTTTATACTACGTCTATAATGTCCCAAAAATTTCTCAAACCTATATTCCATTGTTATGCATCACTTATTTGTGGTATAAATATGTTCAATGTTAATATGGATTATTAAGTTTACAAAATAGGATTCTTTAATTGAAAATAATCATTTATTTATAGCGTCGTCACAGTCGAAATACTAGTTATTGCATACTCCTCACTGATGATTAAACCATACCATTGTTCACATAAATATCAAAAAAAAAACTCTAGCATCCTACAAAATGCACATAAAAAAATTAAATATATTTTCAATACCCAACATCGAGGGAAACAAAGGCTATAACATAAAAGGCATTCAA
This sequence comes from Viscum album, assembly GCA_963277665.1. NCBI lineage: Eukaryota > Viridiplantae > Streptophyta > Magnoliopsida > Santalales > Viscaceae > Viscum > Viscum album. The sequence goes on along the minus strand of OY728157.1, from coordinate 1,236,551,431 downwards.
GCTTCAAATAGAAAAGAATGGGCCCTCTTAGACCCGATCAATTATCTTCCCAAAATAAACATTTCCATCACGATCTATAATTAACTGATTCGTTATGCACGGGTTTTAAGTAAGAAGCAGCCTATGACAAGAGCTAACAATAGCTTGGAATTAATCAAAACATTCTTTGAGAAATACCTCCATATTTCATCAATTTCAAGGGTGAACGGTAAATAAATTACCCAAGCCTCTTTCATTAATTGTTACATCAATCCTACTATACATTGTTTATCAATTTCAAAGCAAGTTAATCACACTTCATAACAACAATCACTGCCAAGAGACAGTACAGTATCATGTAAATCAAGTGGAAACATCAATATATCAAAATCATAAAACTCATGCGATCACACATCCAAATTTATTATTCTTCAATAATAATAAAGTGAAACCCTCTTAATATTTTATGTGATTTTATCAAAATCATTTCAGCTTGGCATTGTTTACCCAAACACATATCATTAAGCAGAAAGCGGAATAAATATAATTATACACTAATTAGAGAATATCAAGAAACAATAACAATTTAAGTGTGCGGTAATTTTCCCATCTCAATTCATTAAATAATTACAATATTTAAACTATATGCGATAATCCTCTTATATTGATTTTTAAATTCTCATATTGTGAAATAATATAATTAATCTACATGCGATAATGCATTCTCATTCTTTGATTTATTTCTAGATTATCGATATTTTATATCTACTGCATGTGTTGATATTCTTCTTCGTTCTTTGGTCATAAATTTCCAAAGTTATAAAATAGTGCTCATGTAATTACATCATCCTCTGGGTTTTCCAAATTTTAGGTAATTTATAGCAGATCACATCTCTCAACCTACAAGAAACTAATGAATGATTATATAACACCTTGCAAAAAAAAAAAGATAGATTTATAAATCCCCCAACTCTTGGAAGCTTTTTGATGCATAGGGAAGATGTTGAATAAATTGCAAAACATTTTTAGACTTCCAATGAGAATCTTTGATCCTCCAAACTTGAAGGAAATCCAATAAACTAGAACTAGGGAGGAAAGATACTCGTTTTTAGAATAACATACCAATTCATGGATATACCATAAAACTCAGCCAAAAACCCACAATATTAATTCATATTAATACTGTTTCCATTTTAATTTCCTCAAACATCTATTTAAGACTCCGGATATTTAGAAAGAATTTAAGGATCATGTTCATCTTATTTGTAAAATGTTTCAAACGCATTTTTTTATTTAATATTATAATTTATTTCTATAATAAAGTGTTTCATGTTGAATTCTGGGAGAAAATGAATTTTATGTTATGTAGCCGGTTACCCTCATACAAATTTAGAATCAACCTTCCAGGAGACATAACCTTGTGTGAGATTCAAACAAACCTAGTATGAAAAACAATTTAAAGGTCTTACCCAGCAAACCAGATTACCTTGACATGAGGCTGGAATCCACCTACACCCGTGGAAGCAGGTTACCTTGATGCGATACTGTGTTACCTTTCCGCAGCGAAGGGAAACAGCATGTTACCTGACACAAGAAGCATACTACCCTTATGCAAGAATACATCCATGCAATAGATCAAAGCTACCATTACACGGCCACACAATCATGTTGGATTCGTGTAACCCAATCCGTTTTAGATGATGTTGAGTCGAATGCTTGCGGCCCATACTGAACACCAGGCCGCAGCACTGCGAGTCGAGCTCCGCAGTGAGCTTGTTGAGGGTTGCAAGGAGCAACACGCTCCTGTTCCGGGGTCCGGGAGCCAAAGGTCCCTGGGTTCAAATTTGAGGGCACTGTAGCAGAGTTGACCAGATGACACCGACATGACACTGTAACAGTGCGGACTTTGGAGACAGCGGTATTGTAACTCCGCGGACTTCCAACCGTCGGCACTGTAGCAGCTTGGACTTGGGTGGTCACGACATTGTAGTGATGCGGACTTCCACACACCGTTCACTATAACAGTGCGGATTTTTTGTGCGGTTGGTGGCGCGGTATTTCATCTTTTTTCATAGCTCATTTCAAGCTACGGTTTATGTGTATGAAACTTTGATATCTCCCAATATTTTGTGCCTTCGAAACTAATGATATTCTGGCTCTCCGTGAATATAGGGATTATTTCCCAAACCACGTAAATCTTTGTGTCCCAAGATTTTCTTCTCGTTCTTTTGTTTTTCATTTCTACTCTTCTGTAAATCGTTTTTCGCTTCATTGCAACCACCATTTTTCCGCAACAAACCATGCTTACCCTTACGTATCTATATAAAATCATCGATTGCCTTTAAGTAGTGAGGAAAAAATATACTATGTTAGGGTAACCAAGTTACCATTGCGTAGGAATGGGGTCATGTGTATGGGTTAAAAATCTAAAATAACTTCTTATTAAATAAAATTATAAATAATTAATAACGGAATTTATTATCACCTCTGACATTCTGGATTAATCCTACTCAAAATTAGAGTGATTAATCTTACTCCAAATATGTCACGACCCGTCCCACGGGACCCAGACGTGACTACCCCAAGTCGGTCTTCCATAGGCCAGGAGTTGGTGACTAGCACCTGAAGGCTTTTCCCGAACAGGGAAGACATTGCCTTAGAGATTTGTACACACTCAAAAAGGGTAACTGAAGTAAACAACCAACAAAAGTAAAATATAACCACGAGTAAGTACAACCACAAGTACAACTGTAAACTGAAAACAGTAGGTCGGAATACAGGCCTTAAAAACTGAAAAGAAAGTAAACAGTTGTCGCATCTGCCCTGGAGCTCTACCTGGAGGGTATTAGTTGTAAGTCTGAAGTCGAAGAAGAGGATCCCGACTGCTCCCGTCGCACCAAGCTCCACCAAGTCCCGAACCTCCACAGTCTGCCTCGGAGCGTCAGTAGTCTGCACCAGACACACACGTGCGGGTAGAGCCCGTGCAGGGGTGAGTATAACAACTCAGTAGGAGACCCCGAGACCCCCGAAGGTCTCTCTCAATAATCCACAAAGGAAAACATCACAAGAAATATCACAAAGGTAATATCACAAGCATGATCTAAATCATGAAGCACAAAGCAAAAGAGACAACTCACTCTAACGGTATAACTTCAAGGTTACTGAGATAGGGATGACTAGTCGTAGAGCCAGATCATCCTATCTGTAGTAACTCTACTGCTGACCTGTATAGGTCACTGTATGCTAACCCGTATTGGTCGCTAGATACTGACCCGTATTGGTCGCTAGATACTGACCCGTATTGGTCGTTGGTACAAAGGTAGGAATGATTAGTCGTACAACTAGATCATATCACTCTGGAGTTTCTAATTTTGACCCGTATTGGTCGCTCTTCTTCTTCAGGTCACAGCCAGCCACTGGATTTCCGTACGAATCACGCCTGATCTCTGGAAGTTTCTGTTTCTCAAGCCATCGGTAATATTTCAACCAGTACGAAGTCCCGCAAAAAGCATACCCAAGGGACCACCCCGTCATAGGGGTCCCAACATGACTGACAGCACGTCGATCAGACGCCCGGTCTGTGAGACATGGGCACTTTTGTAAAAAGGGTCTGGTTGGATTCAAGTCTGATCCAACCCAAGTTGCACGTCAAACTCCGTCAAAACTCACTTAGAGTATCTTCAAAGGACCGCCCTGTCACAAGGGTCCTTATGCCACAGACAGCGCGTCGATCGGACGCCCGGACTGTTAGTTACACCCCTTTTCGTGAAACAGGGGTGATCGCACCTCGGTCCGACCCGGATCGGTCGAGCCCGCCGGAATATGCCAAAATGATCGCTTACCAAAAAGGGGTCCCAACGCCACTAACAGCGTGTCAAACTGACACTCGGTTCGTCAGTTACGGGCGTTTCTTTATTCGGGGGCCGGTTGGGTCTGGGCCTGATCCGACTCGGTCAGGTCGGCCCGACGCAACAAGTCTGGGGGATCTACCTGACCCCGCCCGGGTCCGGCCTGTTAAGGGTCGGCCCGGTTCACTAGGGTCGGCCCGGTTCACTAGGTTCGGCCCGTCGGGGTCGGCCTGGCTGGTTCGCGGGCCCGGGCCGCAGTTGTCTCGGCCTGCCGGGTGGGGCTCGGCCCACCCGCGTTGGCCCGCTAGGCCACGGGTCCGGCCCGTTCGGCCAGCCCGATGGGTCGCGGGTCCGGTTAGATCCCCCTGAAGGCGGACCGTGTCTCTAACTGGCCCCGCGGACGCGGAGCCGTTTCATCCGATCAGTGAACCGCTGCCCCACCGAGTGCAACAGTCGGCCAGGTGACCGACCAGTTTCCAGCTGATGAGGCGCAGCGCGGGGCCGCGCTGCCCCCTCCTGCCGCAGCCCGCTGGCCACAGCTGCTGCCACCGTCGGCGCCTGCGGGCGCCACTTTTCTCCCGAGCGGCCAGCTCGGGCCGGCCGCCTCTAACCACCGCACCGCGCGACGGCGCGCCGCCTTCCCACCGCCCGCGGCCGGTTGTCGCGGGCCTCCTTCGGCCACCACCGGCGGTGCTTTTCGCGGGCCACCGAATGTGCTTTGGTGGTCCGTTCTTGGTGTCGTCTGCACCTACTTCGGGTCACCGCCGCCACTGCGTGACCCATATCTTTGCCTTGCTGTCACATTATCCGGCCGCGCACAAGAAACACAAGAACAACAAGATCGACGGAGGGTCTGAGCCTTGTTCAGATTGGCTTGCGCCCTCCGCGTTAGCATTTTAACAAGGGGTTTTAGCAACAATCAGAGGATTTAGAAATAACTCTCGACTTAAACCCCGCATCAACTTCCCGTGTTTAAAGAACGATCCGCGGATCAACCCGTTGATCGGTTGATCCGCGTTCTTCTTATAAATCAAGAACGGAAAAGGAGGAATATCACAGTATCAAAAACAAAAACACCTACCTCGAGATCCGTTGGAGGTGTCGCGGTCACGGCGGGAGGGGCATCCACGTTGGATAGAGTCGTCGGCGTTCGTCGATCCCGAATCGTTGTCGCCCGAGCTCTCGTCCTCCGTCGGTGGATATTGCCGCAGAACTCCGTCAAAGTTTCCTCGTTTGAAGAAGCCATGCCAAAACCTCACCCCGAGCTCCATTTAAATAGGAGGGGGGAAAGGTGAGTAACGCGTTGAGGAATTAATGAAGTTCATTAAATGAATTAATGAACTTCTTTTAATTCACAACGGTGGAGTTACGCAGTTGATGAGTCAAGCCATTAATTGGCTTGACAAGTCACCGGTCCCGCCATCGCCGCTCATCCGTTGGAGAAAAAGAAAATAAAATAACAATTACATGTTATTTTACTTTTCTTTAAAAAGTCCAAAATTTAACTTTTTTTCCCAACCCAGTGCGGTTGAAGTGAAGCTTCCGTTAAGCGAATCCCGGCGCTGTGGATTTAACGGTGCCCTCAAATTTTTAATCAGAGCACCAGTTCAAAAGATAGAAAACGATGCTCACACATTTACTGAACGTACCTTAAAAAAAAGTTCAGAAAGTATTCCGAGCGCCCCAGGCCTTGGAATCACGTGTCGTCTCAGAGCCTGGTCTCACATTCACTTCAACAAACCGCAAAAAAAAATTATTGAAAATTCCAAGTTATTACATTCTCCCCAATTTGGGGCTTTACGTCCCCGAAAGCCAAACAAGGCTACACAAAGAGAGGCACTGGGCACGCATATGAGTCTCTCGCTCCATGTGCTTTTCTAGAGATTCTTGTGCTGCCACAGAACGCGCACCAGAGGTATCGACCGCCCACGAAGGATCCGCTTCTGTCGATCATCTATCTCTACCGGGTACTCCGCAAAAGTCGCCTCGTCGTCAATCTTCAGCTCGCCATGGTCGATGACGTGAGATGAGTCATGCACGTATCTCCTAAACTGGGATACGTGAAAGACGTCGCGCACCCTCTCCAACTACAGTGGTAGTGCCAAGCGGTACGCCACCTTGTCAATCCTCCGAAGTATCAGGAATGGTCCGATAAAACTCGGTGAGAGTTTGTCGCATCGGCCAAATCTCCGTAGTCCCCGTCGAGGGGAAACTCACAAGAATATGTGGTCTTCGTCGCCTATCAGCATAAGACTTCTGTCGGCTCTGTGCAGTCTTCATCCGCTCTCGGATGACCTGCACCTTTTCAGTGGTAGCTCGTACCATCTCTGGGCCCACGAGTGCTGGTTCTCCTGGATCCGTCCAGCACAAGGGCGATCTGCACGGTCGTCCGTACAACGCCTTAAAAGGGGTCATACCAATGGTGGAGTGATAGTTGTTATTGTACGTGAACTCCACCAAGGATGGGAGGTTCTCCCAACTGCGACCAAAATCTAGGACACATGCACGAAGCATGTCCTTTATGGTCTGGATGGTCCGTTCAGTCTGACCATCTGTCTGCGGGTGAAAAGTTGTGCTCAAGCGAAGCTGAGTCCCGAAAGCCTCCTGCAATCCTTTCCACAACCGGGATGTGAAGTGTGCGTCACAGTCTGAGACTATCATCGAAGGCATCCCGTGAAGTTGCACGATCTCCTGAACGTAGAGACGTCACAAGCTCTCTACCGAACCCTTCTCTCGAGTAGTAAGAAAGTGGGCTGACTTGGTGAGTCGGTCAACGATCACCCAGATGGTATCGTGCTCTTTGGACGTACGTGATAACCCCGTCACAAAGTCCATCGATATCGCTTCCCACTTCCACTCTGGTATCTCGAGGGGTTGAGTCAAGTTTGCTGGTACCTGGTGCTCGGCCTTCACTTGCTGGCAAGTGAGGCATCTAGAAACAAACTCTGCCACATCTTTCTTCATCATTGGCCACCAATACTGACGTCGGAGGTCCTGATACATCTTCATCACGCCTGGATGTACTGTCAATGGGGATGTATGGAACTTCCTCAGCACCTCATCTCGTAGCGCCACTGGTACAACTATACGTCTTCTGAAAAGGAAAGTGTGCTCCCCACCTTCAGAATATTTGTCAGGCGCATGGTCGGAGGATATCTGAGCACGTGTAGTCTCGCAGCTGCTGTCTCCAAGTTGCGTCTCCCTGGCTCGCTGAAGGAGTGGAGGGGCTACTACCATTGACTGGAGGTAAACTGTCTCATCTCTATCTACGTAGGATGCTCTGAAGCCTCGTTCAGTAGCTACGAACTCAATCTCCGGCTAAGTGCATCTGCCACTATGTTCCCACTATCTCAAAGTCAGTCCTGGAGAAACTCTAGCCAACGTCGCTGTCTCAAATTTAGATCTTTCTGTGTGAAGATATATATGAAACTCTTGTGGTCTGAGTAAAAAATGAACCGCTCATCCATCAAGTAGTGTCACCACATCTTCGGTGTGAAGACTACTGCTGCCAACTCCAAGTCGTGAGTCGCATAATTCTGCTCGTGAGACCACAATTTTCGTGAGTCATAAGCAATCACTGCATCATCCTGCATCAGGACGCAACCGAGTCTGGTCCCTGATGCATCACAGTAAACCACGTAGTCAACGCCCTCCTCCGGCAACCTCAGGATGGGAGTGTTGGTCAAGCTCTGCTTCAGCTGTTGAAAGCTCTACTGGCATGTCTCTGACCACAATAAGGGTTCTCCTTCTTCGTCAAGGCAGTCATAGGTGCTGCTACTCTAGAGAAATTGGGTACGAACCTCCGATAGTAGCCTATTAATCCAAGGAAGCTCCGCACCTCAGTAACGCTCCTGGGTGGCTCCCTAGCAAGTACTTCCTCGATCTTCCCTGGATCCACTGCAACTCCAGCTTCTGAGATGACGTGTCCCAAGAAGTGGACCCTCTGTATCCAGAACTCACACTTCGAGAGCTTCTCATATAACTGGTGCTCTCAGAGTGTGTCGAGAACTATCCTCAAGTGTACAACGTGCTCTTCCTCGGACGTTGAGTACACCAAGATGTCGTCGATGAAGACCACCACGAAGCGATCGAGGTATGGCTGGAAGATCCTGTTCATGAGCCCCATGAACACTGTTAGAGCGTTGGTCACGCCAAAAGGCATCACCAAGAACTCGTAATGGTCATACCGACATCTGAAGGTTGTCTTCAGTACATCCTCGTCTCGTACCCTGAACTAGTGATAGTCTGATCTAAGGTCTATCTTTGAAAACCAACAAGCTCCCTTCAGCTGGTCGAAGAGATCATCGATCCTCGACAGAGGATACTTGTTCTTGACGGTCACCTGGTTTAAGCGCCGAAAGTCCGCACATAGCCTCAAACTTCCGTCTGCCTTCTTGGAAAACAACACCGGGGATGCCCATGGAGAAACACTGGGCCTTACGAATCTCTTCCTCTGTAAGTCCTCCAACTGTACCCTCAGTTCCCGAAGCTCCGCAGGGGCCATCTAATATGCTGGTGTAGATATCGGTGTTGTTCTTGGGTACAAGTCAATGCGGAAGTCTACCTCTCTACGAGGAGGTCATCCTGAAACATCTTCTGAAAAGACGTCCTCATACTCGTCCACCACCGCTGGAAATTGTGGACTCGCCTCATCCACCGTGTCAAAAGTCATGCAAGCCAGCTGATATGTAATCGGTTGCACCCTCCTGAGCGCACGTCCATCTCGCGGTGCTCTGTTTTCCTTCTCGCCAACAAAGGAAAACTGGCCTCCATCTCTGCGCGTACATCGCACTTTACATCTCAAGCAGTCAATCTGCGTGTGAACTGTTGATAGTCAGTCCATGCCTCGAATGACGTCGTAGGGCTTCAAAGCCGCTACTAAAAGATCCCATATGAAACTCTCCTCCGATAGTAAGATCACACTGTCGACAAATAACTGTTTCGGAAATTATTGGTTAAGTATTAGTTTTTTAAGGTGAATAGTGTTTTTTATTTAAAAATTAAATTAAAAATATTTAGAAAATTATTTTCATAAAATGGAGTTCATTTTTGAAATTAGAGCATCGATATTTGGTTAAGGTGAATTTTTGGGATTTTTCTGTGAGTTGAATTTTCAGTGAATAGTGTTTTTATTTAAAAATTAAATTAAAAATATTTAGAAAATTATTTTCATAAAATGGAGTTCATTTTTGAAATCAGAGCATCGATATTTGGTTGAGGTGAAATTTTAGAATTTTTCTGGAAAAGTTGAATTTTCGATGAATAGTGAATTTTCAGTTTAGAGTTTCGGGTGTTTAATGACATCATTAAAGATGTAATAATTATGTAATAATTCTGGTCGACTTATGAATAGTAAGATAAGGTATGAGGTGTCCCAAGTGGCCAGTACCATGGTCAAATACCATGGGCAAACCCATGGTTTTGCCAATACCACCAATGAGGTGTCCCTTGGCCATTAATGTCTTGTCCCCTCACTTCCCCTATAAATACCAAACCATTCTCTCATCCTTTCCATTCCAAAATCCTCCTGAACGAAGTTTTGGTCTCCTTACCTCCCAAGGAGTCCTCTCAAGGTGCCCTCAAGCCTTCCAAGGTCCCGACCTTCAAGCTTTCGAAGTTACTCTTCAAGGTAAGGGATCCTACCTCTCTATTTCTTTTCAAGTACTCTCGTTTATGTCATTTCCTTTAAGTCTCATGTTCTTATGTTGGGGGTGTTCTTTTATATTCATATTATTATCCTTTTCATGTTCATATGATGAGAGACCCCCTCTTGCTCGCATCATTTCATTTTATGAATGTTTAAGTGACGCCGTTAGACTGCCGAATTTTTGTAAGGGGTTCTTTCACCCTTCTCATTTTCAAAATTCTATTTTAATGTCAAGTCTTTCGAGTTACTTTTTTTTATGTTGAGGTATGATCTTTATATCCATCATACTGTCTTTTTATGTTCATATGATGAGAGACCCTATTTAATCTCATCAATTCATTTTTTGAAGTTTTAAGTGACGTCGTTAGGCTGCCGAATTTTTCATAAAGAGAAATCTTATTTTTGTCCTCCTTTCAAGTTTTTTATTTCATATGGTATATGTACTTCAAATTTCATTACCATGTTTTTATATTCTTTATATTCTGTCTCTCTACTATTTTATGGATCACTTATGAGTGGGTGACTCATGTCCCCTCTCTTTTCAATGTTTTCTAAAACTCTGCAACATAGTCGTTATGCTGCCGAATTTTCGTCTCAAAATGTCTCTTTTTTTCTCAAATTCTTTTATTTTATTAAGTGAATACTCAAAACTCTTTATTCTACAGAGGTATTCACATATATATCAAAATGTTCTATTTTAAATTTTGGGATTTACATACATGAGACCCGTTTTTCTTTTTCGTGGGTTTAAAGTGATATAAAGATCACGTCTTTAAAGTAGTTTTTAAAATGTTATGACTATGAAATGAAACTCATTTCTTTTATGTTATATGGGTTATTTATGAAATGATTGATGATGATATATGTGGCTCACATGATAATAAAGACAAATTAAGGGTGTGCCCTGATAGCGCTTCAATACATTGGGTAAAGACTTAATCTCTAGAGATGACCATTTTAACGATACCTTGGTGAATAACCTTAGTAATTTTTTTAATGACACATTGGGGATGGACCTTGGTGATACAGAAATGATTGTCTAAGTTAAATGTTGTAGTCACATCTTCAAGTTATGAAACACGTTATTTTTATTATGATACGGCTCATGATCTTTTTCTCATGCCTTAAAGTTATTTATCATGACTTTATTAATGTATTTCAAGTTCACATGTAAAATGTTTCTCTTGTTTCCCTTACTGGGTCTTCTGCTCACTCTTTCCTTTGATGTATGCTCACAGGTTATGAGATGTTGTAATGAACTTAGGATGAACAATGAAGAAGTCTTTCAAGTGTTTTAGAAGAATGTTTATGTTGTTTTCATGTATTATGTTCCTGATTTCCAAGACACAAGACTTTAAAGATCCTTTGTTTGTAAAATGTAATGAAAAGTTGTGTATTAAAAAGGCGGGATGCTATATTAAGGGTCGGCCCGGTTCACTAGGTTCGGCCCGTCGGGGTCGACCGGGCTGGGTCGCGGTTGGCCCGACCCGCCGGGTGGGGCTCGGCCCACCCGCGCTGGCCCGCTGGCCCGCGGGTCCAGCCCATTCGACCTGCCCGCTGGGCCGCGGATCCGGCCCGCGTCTGCCTGAATGTGGACTGTGTCTACAGCTGGCCCCGCGGACGCGGGGCCGTTTCATCCGGTCGATAGGTCGTTGCCCCACCGCGTGCAACAGTCGGCCAAGTGGTCGACCAGTCTCTAGCCAAAGCGGCGCGGGGCCGCACGGCCCACTGGCCGCGGCTGCTGTCGTCGGCGGCGCCTTTTGGTGGCGCCCTTCTCCCACGCGGCCGGCTCGGGCCGACCGCCTCTGGCCACTGCGGTGCGCAACGGCACGACGTCTTCCCACCACCCGCGGCTGGTTGTCGCGGGCCTCCTCCGGCCACCGCCGGCATGGTGGGCCGGCGGTTCTTTCTGCGGGCCACCGGATGTGCTCTGGTGGTCCGTTCTTGGTGTCGCTTGCGCCTACGAGCCTCTCGGGTCACCGCCGCCACTGCATGACCCCTATCTCTGCCTTGCCATCACATTGCCCGGTCACGCACGGGAAGGGAAACACAAGAACGAGATCAGTGGAGGGTTCGGGCCTTGTTCGGATTGGCTCGCGCCCTCCGCATTATCGTTTTAACAAGAGATGTTAGCAACAATCAAAGAATTTAGAAATAACTCCCGACTTGTAACCCCGCATCAACCTCTCGTGTTTAAAGAACGATCCACGGATCAACCCATCGATCGGTTGATCCGCGTTCTTTGTATAAATCAAGAACGGGAAAGGAGGAATATCACAATATCAAAAACAAAAACCCCTACCTCCACTACAGGAAAACGAAATATCTGCGACGGGCCATTTGCGACGGGATCCCGTCGCAAAAGACCTTTTGCGACGGGGCTCCGTCACAAATCGCCCGTCGCAAAAAACGACGTCGCAAATAGTTTTTTTTGCGGCGATCCCGTCGCAAAAATAGTATTTGCGACGGTATTTTTCCCCCGTCGCAAATTGTTTTTCATTTATATATAAAAAAGGTATTTGCGACGGGTCGTCGCAGATATATTAGTTGCGACGGGTTTTTGACCCGTCGCAAATGGGAAATTTAAAAAATATTTGCGACGTAGGTATTTGCGACGGACCGTCGCAGAAATAGTTTTTACGACGGGTATTCTTCCCGTCGCAAATGGGACAGTAAAAAAATATTTTACGACGACACCCCGTCGCAAATACTCCCGTCGCAAATACTGAAAAAAATAAAAATAAAATGAAATAATTAATACAAATCGTATAATATTATATAAAAATAATAATAATATTAATAATATAAAAAAATTCTATTATTATAATATAAATAAAATATATATATATAATATAATTACGAAATATTAATATAAAATAATAATAATATGAATATAAATAATATAATATTATATAATAATACTAATATTAATAATATAAAAAATTAATATAATATTATTATTATTATTATTAAATTATGTATATAATAATAATATTAATATTAATAATATAAAGAAATAATATTATTATAATATTAATAATAAAAAATATATATAATATAATTATGAAATATTAATATCAAAAAATAATAATAATATGAATATAAATAATATAATATTATATAATAATAATACTAATATTAATAATATAAAAAATTAATATAATATTATTATTATTAAAATAAACATACATATTTATGAAAAAATAATATTAATATTATTAATATTAATAAAATTATAAAATTATAAACTTCTCAATATTAACAATAAATATAAAATATTAAAAGTAATATTACTAAAATAAACAGACATTAAAAATAATACTAATAAGTAATAAAATATTAAAAAAATAAACAAATTAAATCATGCAATATCCGTACCAATATGAAAGAGGAATTGTAAATAGTTAATATGACAATAAACTACGAACTCAAATGTTTATTACATGTAAAAAAATCATTGGGGGTGGATAATCTGGAGGACCTGGAGGAGGTGGTGGAGGAAACTTCATCCCTAAACTATGAGTCAGACGACGCATGTACTCCATCTGCTCCTGATGTTGCTCCTCATATCGACGCCTCTCATCATCCTGCTGCTGACGCATCTGCTCCTGTCATCAATGCATCTCCTCATCGTGTTGCTGACGCATCTGCTCCTGCCCCTGACGCAAATCCTCTATAAGCTCACTCTGAGCACGCAGCTGCTCCTGGTACTGTGAGGCAGAAGATGATGTCTCTCCACAAGCTCCTCTCGAGCCGGACGCCGACATCGCAGCAGTACCATAATAAGCTGCAGGAGTCAAATGAGAGTCGATACCAACTACTCGGCCCTTTTCGAAGCCATATTGGGTCGCCTGCATCCATGTCGTCTCATCAAAATGGTGGGCACTAGTTTGATCACCCGTCTCGTCTTGACTCTCAGCATGTGTCTGAGAGGTCGCGGCCTCATATGACTCCTTAAGTTTCAATTAGAAATTAAAATAATGAAAAGATTATATGCATTTAATTTGCAAACTAAAAAGAAAATAATACTGACCACAATCTGGTGCTGGCGGTCACCTCTAATCTCTCCAGTAGCCGGATCAGTGTACATCCTCCGATAAACGTCGTACGTCGTAATACCGGGTTGCTCGGTTTCCTATATGAATATAAAATAAACTGTTTATATTTAAAGTTGTATAAAATATTAAAATAAAGTACTTACCAGACGCTCTCTATGCGCACTGAATGTACGACTACCGGCTCGATGCGTCACCTCTTGTCTCCCCCGATTCTGTCGACCCAATGCAGATCTCCTCTGAAACCCACCACCCAACCAGTGTGTACATAATCCATCCCAAACATGAGATGAAATGTACTCTGATCGGTGGGCTCTACAGGACTCATCAAATTCTGTCACTCTGGCTTTCTTCACATCCGTCTTTCTCAAATTATGCAAAAACTGACGGAAACGGTCACACATAGACATCACTCATGCCGCGTGGATAGTGGCACGCATGCTCTCGTCGATGAGATACCATAAACCCTAATATAAAGTTATTAATGAATTAAATTTCAAAATAAATAATATTTAATTACGTACCAGCCAATGATCGAACATGGCAGCCTGCACATCAGCGGGAATCTGATCCCATGTGAGCCAGGGCTGAGAAAAATAATTGTGCAAGATAGCGCTCCCCTGTCCAATAGCTATATGCGTAAAACTGTGGAAAAAGAACAAATAATCAAACAATTAGAATATAAATAAATTATAATGAAAGATAACTAAAATACACAGGTTATCATACCACCGCATGTGCGCATCGAATCCAAGAGGTGGACGTCGCTCAGGGATAGGATCTGGAATCATCAGTCTGGCAAGACCACGCCCCCTCCGAGTGCTCCCTGTAGTGCCAATAGCCTGAGGGTCAGATGACTCAAGAACCTCATCATCCAAAGGTAGCTTAGCCTCCAGCAACTGACGATACGTTTCTGAGTCCATATGAAACATGAAATGATTGTTATTAGCAAACAGTTGAAAATAACTATTATGTATAGATATATATTTGTTATGATTCTAACCAGCATTTTACTGTGTCAATGTTCATCTTCATCATCATCTTCATAGTTGTCAATGTCAATGTCTTCATCTTCCTCATCAACATCATCAATTTCCATATTAGTTTCACTTTCATCATCTCTTGTCATTTCAAATTCAGTTGTAAAATCATTGACAACATCGTCACCATCGACCCTAAGGGGTGTCATCCTCAATATTCATGTCTCTTTGTGAAAAAGATGTGTTTTGAAGAGTGTCCTGAAAATTTTCATTTCCTTGCACTTCAGTGGAACCACATTCAGTTTGAGTAAACTGATTTTCTCGAGATTTAACTTTTATTATACTCCACCAATCATCCAACTCTTTTGCAGTAGCACAGTATTTTGCATAATAAATTTGATGTGTCTGATAAGCCAATAAAAATGATTCATTTACTGCAAGAAGACTTTTATGTTTAATATCAACAATTCCATGAGTCGGATGAATACGCAAGCCTCTCTCAGTATCCAGCCATCAACATTTAAACATTGTTACATAATTCTGTCCCAAATAACACAGTTCAATAATTTCTTCAAGCATGTCGTAAAAGTCAACTTCAATATCTCTATGATGTGATCCATTCAAACAAACACCACTATTCATTGTTTTCTTTGATTTCCCATATGCACGTGTATGAAAGCGATAACCATTCACCACATATGCATTATAAGATTTAACCATTTTGGACGGTGGGCTACTCAATATACGCAATCGACTATCAATCTTATCACCATGTACAGATACCTGAAAATTTGTAAAACATTTATCACTATTACAAGTAATAAATTGATTTTATATGTAAAACCAAAAAAGAATGTACGTTACCAGTTTTTGAAACCAATAGGCAAAATTTTTTTGCCGACGTTCTTCAAAGTCAGCTGCTGTAATTTGTGGAAATTGTTTCTTGATATGATCATCATATAACCTACAAATACAATATGATTAATTTACTGTAACAGAATCTATAGAATAAGGGTTAGGAGCACTCACTGTACAATTGGTGACATTTCTTCACAGTTGAGTAGAACATATGTATGAGTTCTATGATGTCCATCATCTGAAAGTCATCTATCATGAACTCCACCAAAGCCAAGTTCGGGCTGATTGACAACTGATAATTGATTGTTCATATCATCATCAACATTCCCCTCGTTCCGGCCAAAGCGGTTAAATTTTGAGGGATATTCAGATTCAAAATAATAAGAGCAGAATAAATCAATTTCCTCTTGCAAATAAGCTTCAGCAATTGAGCTTTCAACTGATACTTTGTTACGTACTTTTTTCTTCAATTTCTGCATGCATCTCTCAAATGGGTACATCCATCGAAACTGAATCGGACCTCCACATTTTGCTTCATGTGGCAAATGTAATATCAAATGTTCCATTGAGTCAAAGAAAACTGACGGAAAGATTTTTTCCAGTTTGCATATAATTACAACAACAGCTTCTTCCAGTTTGCTTAGTGCATCGTAGTCTGTTGTCGCCGCACGCATGTCTCGGAAAAAATATGATATATGTGTTATCGAATCTCAAATCTTAGAATTCAACAAACCTCTTAATCCAATAGGCATAAGTCTTTCCATTATAACATGACAATCATGACTTTTTAATCCGGTAATATAACCATTTTTAACACATCTGCCCAAGTTGGAAGCATAGTCATCTGGAAGTCTCAAATCTGAAATCCATTGACAAAATAATAAGCGACTCTCTTTGGTCAGTGTATAAGCTTTTTTTGGCTTCATTAATCTCTGTGATCTAACATTTTCAAACAATTCAAGTTCTGGTCGCCTGCAAATTTGGGCAAGATCTAATCGTGCCTTTACATTATCTTTGGTTTTACCCGGTGTATCCAAAACTGTATGAAATAAATTATCAAAACAGTTCTCAATATGCATGACATCCAACATGTGTCGGACCAACAAATCAGACCAATATGGCAGATTCCAAAAAATGTTCTGTTTTGTCCAATTGTGTTCTTTCCCAAAGCTATGAATTTTCTGTTGGTTTATTGTCGGTCCAAAAGTGATGGAACGTAATGAAAATACAACTGATTGTAACTCTTTACCTGAGATCATTTTTTGAGGTTCATCTCTTTCAATTCTGCCTTTTCTGAAATGAGATTTATTCCTCCGAAAAGGATGATCGATTGGAAGAAATCTGCGATGACAGTCAAAATAGCAAGATTTTTTTCCATTCACGAGCATAAATGCTTTGTTGTCTCCCATACAGTAAGGATATGATTTTGGACCATGTGTACTCCAGCCAGATAACATGTCATATGCCGGGAAGTCACTAATTATCCACATCAAAGCAGCTTTCATTACAAAATTCTGTTTCGCAGCAGCATCATATGTATCAATACCATGACTTCACAATAAATTTAACTCATCAATCAATGGTTTCAAATAAACATCAATATTTTTTTTCGGATTTCCAGGGATTAATAATGTCAAAAAGATATAAGGCTCTTTCATCAACATCCATGGAGGTAAATTGTACGGAGTTATAAAGACAGGCCAACAGGAATACTGACTACTGAAAGATCCAAATGGACAAAAACCGTCAGTAGAAAGACTCAATCGCACGTTTCGGGATTCTAAAGCAAAAGACGGATGCACTTGATCAAAATGTTTCCATGAATTACCATCAGATGGATGAATCAAGCTTTTACCATTTCAAATATTGGTTTTGTGTCATGACATCATTGTCACTGTGTTCTGAGACATAAATAAACGCTGCAACCTGGGTGTAAGCGGGAAATATCACAACTGTTTTACAGGAATCAATCCAGACTTCCCTGATTGAGCTTCTTTATACCTCGATTGTCCACATGTGGGACAACTATCCAACGACTCATTTTCACCAGAATATAAGATGCAATCGTTTGAACATGCAAGGATCTTCTGATAACTAAGGCCCAGATTACGAACTAGTCTCTTGCTCTCATAATAATTAGCAGGCAGCACATTTTCTTCAGGTAACAGTACTTTAACCAAAGAAAATATCTGATCAAAATAGTTATTTGACATTCCATTATCTGATTTAATAGCCACAAATTTTGCAACTGTTTCTAATTTGCTTATCTTGCAACCAGGATATAATGCATCCTCAGCAGACCTAAACAACTCAGCAAATTCAGATGGTGCCAACTCGGGAGGTAAATCAACATCATCCTCGATTTCAGTTTGTTGAACGGATGACCCTACAACATCATGTACTAAATTCTGAAACCGTGATGGATCCGGAATCAAATTATTAGTATCTTCTCTGAAACTGCGTTCACCGTGTTGATACCAAAAAATATAATCTGATTGAAAACCATAACGCAAGAGATGTTGTCCAACGATGTCAAATGTCTCAAACGTTCTCAAAGCACATTTTTTACAAGGACACTTAATTGTCCCTTCTGAAACAAATTCCGGGTTTGATAATGCAAATGATAAGAAAGCTTCAACATCATCAACATATACAGGATTTAAACTAGAACCGTTTGGATTTCTGCGCTGATTTATCCAAGCGCGATCATTTAATAATGATTGATGTCGACTTCCTTGTTCCATATTCATATATATGTTTCTACAAAATTTAAAAGCATTACTGTTGTTAAATAATTTGATATAAGAAAAACAATATCCTAAAAAGAGAAGATACATAATTACAGTCATTTCTTAGTAATTACCAATAATTATAGGCGACACAGTTAGTTTGTAATCATCCCCACTAATTATGATCAATTTAGCAATACTTGGCAAAATGAAATATGCTTGAATAATGAAATAAAATTTTGTAATCATCGTTGTGGAGATTATATTACTAATTATTCTTATTTGTTTCCAGCGGATTGGCGACAGCTCTTTTGCCTGACGACTCATCTCCTTACAAGGAGATGAGTCGTCAGGTAAAAGAGCCTCTTTTGTCCGACGGCTCATCTCTTTTTAACTTTCTCCCGACTGAAATCAGTATGAAAAACTTGCTCTGAAATACGTTAGAGCACATTTTTCATACTGATTTCAGTGGGAGAAAGTAGCAAAGATATGAGACATTGAACAAAAGGTAGCCGCCAATCCGCTGGAAATTGTGCCAATTTATAACCATGTACTCGAATTTATTTGATTTTTGATTAATTATTACTAATTATTACTAATTATTATTAATTATTACTAATTATTACTAATTATTATTAATTATTACTAATTATTACAAATCTCAATATTTCCAACAAATTTTGCTTTATTCTTAACATGTTCAAATCTTAAATGGTCGTCAATTTTCAGGTCATGCCTAATAAAAAGTTTGCGTCAGCCATATCCAATGTAAACTCTATAATTGTGCTTACATGGTTGATCACCTCGCAAGTAGTGTTGCAATAGGACGACACAAGTAATGTCGTTCTCGTCTTTAAGAATCATTTCGCATGACCCTTTACATAGATCATTCTTCCTTGAAAATTTAAGAGAACTTCAGTATCTTTCTCTTAATTTTTCAAGAAAGAATGGTCTATGTAAAAAGTCATGTGATATGATTCTTATAAATGAGAAAGACATGACTTGGGTTGTCCTTTTGCAACGCTACTTTCGAGCTGATCAACCAAGCAAGGACAATTATAGAGTTTACATTAGACACGGTTGACGCAAACTTTTTATTGTGCATGACCTGAAAATTGGCGACCCTTTAAGATTTGAACATGTTATAAATAGAGCAAAACTTGTTGAAAATATTGATAATTGTAATATTTTATAAATTTTTTATAATTTTAATAATATTAATATTTTTTTATAAATATTAAACATATAATAATAAAATAATTATATTCTTAGTATTATTTAATTATTAATATTAGAGTAATATAATATTTTATATTATGTTACTATTTATGTTACTAATTATATTATTAATTATGTTACTAATTAGTAATGCGAAGATATGCATATAGGTCGGGTGGTTAATCAATCATTGAATAGAAAAACAAACGCGATTGACCGCTCATCTACCTCAATTTTCTTTTCATTTGTGTGTTGAGGTTGACATGAAACTTCTGCCTCCACATTTAATATTTGTTTTTACTGTCAAAATTATAAACCTCCTCACCTCTATGCTGGCGAGGAGGTCGATAATTTTGACAGTAAAAGCAAATATTATATGTGGAGGCAGAAGTTTCCTGTCAAGCCTCAACACACAAATGAAAAGAAAATTGAGGTAGATAGCGATCAATCACACTTGCTAATTTTCCTAATTATTTTTAAATGTTTCCTAATTATTTTTAATTGTTTCTAATTATTTTTAATTGTTCCTAATTATTTTTAATTGTTCCTAATTATTTTAATTGTTCCTAATTATTTTAATTATTCCTAATTATTTTTTTAATTATTCTAATTATTTCTAATCAATTAAATCTAATTATTTCCTAATTATTTGATAATTATTTTAATTAAATCTAATTAAATCTAATTATTTCTTAATTAATTGATAATTATTTTAATTATTTCTAATTAATTTGATAACTACTTCTAATTAAATAATACTATTTCTAATTAAATATAATTATTTCTAATTAAATATAACTATTTCTAATTATTTCTAATTAAATATAATTATTTCTAATTATTACCAAAACATCCTCCGGAAGTGTCGAACCAAGAGTGCAGCAAGGTCCGTTGTCGTGTACCAGGTTACCCCAAGTCAAGCTCGAAACACCTTGTCAGAGTTTTCACTTCTAGGTACATCTGTGCCAGAGCCGCCTCTACTTGTTCGTATCCAGACAAGGATTATTTGGTACAACCACTTAATCTAATTATACTATATAGCTACTAAACATTCTATTAAAAAAATTAAAATTAACAATTAAAAATAAAATTAACAATTAAAAATAATTTAACAATTAAAAATAATTTAAAAAATAAAAAAAATATAAATACCTTCGATATTTTGAAGCAATTAACGTCTTCTAACTCCTCTCCTCTTCTCGTAAGAAAAAATTAAAACGAAAGAAATTTTCTACTTAGAACTGGAAGTTAAAGAGAGAGAGAGAGATCTGAATGATTTGGAAAAAAACGGGTGGGGGTATATATAGGTTAGATTATTTACGACGGTCTTATTTGCAACGGTATACCGTCGCAAATACCTTCGCCCGTATTAATTACGGGCGGCGGTTAAAAGGGTTTTTGCGACGGGCATGTCGCAAATAGCTGCCTGCCGACATACTATTAGCGACGGGCGAATATCCCCGTCGCAAATCCCTATTTACCGCCGCCGGTATTGACGACGGGCCCCGTCGCAAATAACTTCGCCCGCATTCATTACGGGCGGCGGTTAAAAGTGTTTTTGCGACGGGCCCGTCACAAAAAGCTGTCTGCCGACATACCATTAGCGACGGGCGGATATTCCCGTCGCAAAATCCTATTTATCGCCGCCAGTATTGGCGACGGGTCTTGTCGCCAATAACACCTGCTGAATATTTTTTTGCGACAGGACAATTTACCCGTCGCAAATAGTATTTACCACCGCCGGGTAGTTGCGACGGGTAAAAGGCTACCGTCGCAAATAGGTTTCCTGCGTTTTGGCGCGCAAACCGCGCCATATCTATTACGACGGGTCCTGTATTCCCGTCACAAATAACTGACCATTTGCGACGGGAATATATTCTCGTCGCAAATACGCTTTTCGTCGAAGTTTTTGCGACGGGAATAAAGCCCATCGCAAATACCCCGTCGCAATAATCGGTTTTTCCCGTAGTGCTCGAGATCCGTTGGAGGTGCCGCAGTTACGGCGGGAGGGGCGTCCACGTTGGATAGAGCTGTTGGCGTTCGTCGATCCCGGATCGTTGGTGCTCGAGCTTCCGTCCTCCGTCGGTGTATGTTGCCGCAGAACTCCACCAGAGTTTCTTCACTTGAAAAAGTCGTGTCAAAACCCACACCGAGCTCTATTTAAATAGGAGGGAGAAATGTGAGTAACACGTTGAGGAATTAATGAGATTCATTAAATGAATTAATAAAATTCATTAAATGAATTAATAAGATTCATTAAATGAATTAATGAACCTCTTTTAATTCACAAAGGTGGAGTTACGCAGTTGATGAGTCAAGTCATTAATTGGCTTGACAAGTCACCGGTCCCGCCACCGCCGCTCATCCGTTGGAGAAAAAGAAAATAAAATAACAATTACATGTTATTTTACTTTTATTTAAAAAGTCTAAAAACTAACTTTTTCTCCCGACCCACTGCAATTGAAGTGAAACTTCCTTAAGCGAATCTCAGCGCTGCGGATTTAACGGTGCCCTCGGATTTTTAATCCGAACACCGGTTCAAAAGATAGAAAACGTCGTCCGCGCGTTTACTTAACTTATCTTAAAAAAAGTTCAAAAAGTATTTCGGGCACCCAGGCCTCGGAATCACGTGTCGTCTCAGAGCCTGGTTTCACATTCACTTCAATAAATCCCGAAAAATAAAATTATTGAAAATTCCGGGTTATTACAAAATAACTCTTCTAAATTTTAAAATCATTTTAAAACAACTTCTTACAAATTTGAAAACTCTCTCGAGCAACTAAATAGCAAAGAAAAGCTCCAAGAAAATTTAGACCTTTACATCCAATATCAACATCAGCAGGTTCCACATATCCTACTTCTGGCCTATGCATATCCTACTTCTGGCCTATGCATATCCATAGAGTGTGTACCACTGAACTGCTTCAATTTCCACCTAGGTATAATAGCTTTCCAAACTTCAGAATATGTTTTACGTAAAGAATCCACATGAAAAATCTTGAAGTGATTCTGTTGCTGGGGATGAGTAGGGGGAACCAACACCTCATATCCTAAGACAAAAGCCCTATTTGATCATGACAACAGTAACAACGAGCTCCAACATGCCTTTACCAGCAACATAAATATTAGCAATTTCCCTGGTATCCTAAGATAGAACGTGTAGACAAGCCAGATCCGCACCTTGTTTTCAGTATCATGATCTGGACAAGATTCATATCCTCGAGCATTCAAATCAGATTCGTGGAAAGGGGAGGTTAGACCTGCACACAGAGCATCTATGTAAAACGTTACACCAACCAGAATCATGGGGCGAGGATCCTTATATCTATTGGCACCCCTTCCCTAGATGCGACCTCATCATCCATGGAGGAAATGATCAGTGTTATATTAAGGGGGAAAATAAAGGCAAAAAGATAAAAAGTTCCAAATTTCATCAAGACCAAAACCAAAAACATGGAGTGAGCCATATTCAATCGAAGTCATGTGCATTTTAGGACCTCAGTGAACCTCTGCTAAGAGTTACCGAAGCGATGGAAAGAAGGGCAGAAATGACACCTGGACTCAAAATACATGGAGTGGATATACCTAAATTCCCCTTCAACCTCAATATAGAATGTTTCCACTGGTGGATTTGAAATAGCCACTTCAACAAATATGTGTGGAGCAATGGTGTGACACAGAGCCTTGGGAATACTTTCAAAACTCAGGAAATGACCTACAATATTTCCAAGCATTTGTAGGATTACTAGGTTTTCGAAGGGGAGCGTCGGGTCTGGGAAGCTTACCTGAAGTGACGTGGTCGAGGGGTTATGATTCATGTGGAACCTGTAAGACCATCTGAAGAGTGAGAAGCGCATTCCATCGATGGGCCACTGTGATTTGGACCAGGTGGAAGATAAATCATCTTCCACATGGAAGTGAATAAAGATGCGTGGCGAATCCAGTACCTCCACTATCGCGTGATCCATTAAACATCGTGAAGTATCAATGAACCTGTCAAAGCAATCATCCGACGGACATCGACAGCTGAATCAAGCCACCAACGTCAATTGATGGAGGGGAAAGGATTCAGTGAACTCCCAGAGGGAGAGGAGAAGCTTTAGGATCTCATTGGCGAACATCGGAACCCTAGGGCTCAGTGCGAAGGAATATAGTCTGGAAATAGCCGAGAGGGGAGGCCAATGCCACTCATGAATAAACAGGCGGAGCACGGGGCTCAGGTACCACCATAATGAAAACCATTTATAATAGGTTCTTCAACAAATATTCCTAAAATCAATTGATTTTGTCTATTACCATGATATTAATTTTTTTGACAATGTCTCGTTAGTGGCCACTGCAACCGTCTATAAGATCGTCATCAATTCTATATATAACATTGTCTTTCTCAATGGTTAGTGTTGATTTTATATCTATATAAAATTTTTATTAGGATAATATATTGTTATTATAAAGAATCTTTTAATTTATATATATTATCTCTCCTTCCCACTTATGGAAAAGTCTTGTTAATGATTGGTTTGCCGCCAACTAGGATGATATCAATTGATCGATTATCAATGCTTCATGGATAGTTTATCAAATATATAATATATCAATATTTAATTATAATTTGTTCATTCATCTTCAATTAATTTATGTAATGTTTAAATAATAATTAATCAAAACCATGAAATCGAAATAAAAATGGATTGATTAAAAAGACTTGTCATTGAACCATTTAAGCTCGAATGAAATTATAATAAATAAATGCCAATAGTAATAATTGATCAAGAATAACAATATTAAATATAATATACTTCGAGATTATGGTTTTAATAAAAACAAGTAGGTTTTATAGGGGGTGAAAACTTGATGAAATAAAATATGACCTAAAGGGGACTCTTGAACTTTACTCTTTCTTTTGGGTTTACCCACCCTATATCTTTTCACATCCTATGATGTTTTATTTTATGTTATTCTTTAATGTGTAAAATAATTCTTTTCCCTTCTAATTTTTTGTACATCCCAGATTATTCATCGACACATGCCTTATGATTTAATTAGGAGACCTAATCATTTCTCATGGGTTAGATTCAAGATTAAGATTGATATATAGTTCCTTTCTATATGACATGCTTGGTTATTAGAATATTAAGACATGGTAAGAGGGCATGGAATTATATAAAACTACAATGCAATGAATAATGTACTATATCACATGAGATAATTGTGTTTTGACATGATGTAGATAGCATTTTCTATAATTTTATGCATTGACAAGATTGATTTATATTTTTTTAAATAACGTTATGATGTCTTGGAAGTCATTTTTGACTTATTTTTATGATGTTTTATTAATCTGAATGATTAAAATTCCTTATATTCTTAAAACCATTATTGTATTCTTATTATCATTATCCTAAGATTAATATATGATGTTGATAATTATTCTCACCCATATACTTATATCGATTCATGTCTCGTGTTTCTTCATATTATTCAACCAAGTTTTTGGATTTTAGGTCACTCATTCATGGACGTATGTCCCCAGATGGCTACATGTATTAAAATGAATATGGATAGTAATATGAGGACTATACTCACTAAAAATTAGATATCTTTTAAAAATAATAGGAAAAAGGGTGACAACCGCCAGACAACATAAATATGAGAACTATACTAAAGGTTTTAAATAACAATTAATGTTTTTTTGTATTCATATTATATAAACATAATTTTTGTGATGAAAATTAACCCATCAATTTTGGGAGTTGTATTATTATGTATGTTTGTTATTAAAAAGATATACTAATCACATATGTATGATACAATTCACTATACCCTTATGAATCCTCGCAGTCATCAAAATCCTAAATATTGTCTTAAGAAACATGTAGAATATTTTCTCTAACATTGTATGAGATTAA